>JALBWW010000006.1:26591725-28991725 GCA_023212625.1 Styphnolobium japonicum
AAAACATATTCTCACTTTTGAAATCTCGTCATCCTCAAAATTATAATAAATTGGTGAGAGATTTTACTGATTTTAAAGTTTATTTTCTTTATATTTATAAATATAATTTATTTTATTCAATATGCATTGTCATACCTATATTTTATTTTTTTACAATTGACGTATTTACGTATCGTATCGGATACTCGTACATGTACCCACACAACATAAGTTATCACCGACCAATATCCTTTGAGTATTTGCTATGTGCCATCTTCCATTACTCATATATGAAGTGCCACATTCTCTTCTTTAAAAATATGTTAACATATAGTTGAACTTGAAACATGCATATTTCAATAGAAGCGGGGATAGAAGTATTTGTATGAATTGTAGACGTCACAAGTACATGACATAAACCTTTGCCTTCCGTATTAAATTTATGGTTGAACTGAGGTCATTACATGTTTTCCCCTTCAGAAATTGACTCGTCTTCTTAGGCGTGGCATCAATAAGAATGCAGAATTAAAAAACACTGCATACCTATCTTCCTATCCTCCTAAGGTTTTTGCACCTCAATATGTTGAAAAAAGAAACCCCACCTTTAGAAAATTAGCAAATAGTCTAACACAAAAATATAATAAATTTAATTTTGGTTCGGCCTTCATTACCTACGTCCACAATTTCATAAGTTAATCACTAATTTCAAGTAACAATTACAATCACTAATCTAAAAAATAACATTCACAAACCCAAAACCCCAATACACCCAATCTCACAAAACAATTATTTTTCTCACTCAAACAAAAGAATTCAAGCAAAATCACATCCTTATGTAGCGTCATTGCTCTCTTCCTAAGAAAAGCCAAACCTTCTTTTTAAAAACCATCTTAATTCAAACCCTTGCTATCATGATTTCAAAAAATACATTTTCTCTTCTTTTCTTATAAAAAAGAAAAGAAAAGAAACTCCTCATGTTCTCAACCTAGAAAAGCCCAATCCAAGGCAAACCCAACAAATCTCTACCTTGCCTTGTAATTCAAACAAACTGCAAGTATCAACTGTAAGTGACAGTAAGATTTACCAAATTATTTGCGAATGTCACATTTTTATTTGGCATGTACACGCATTCTACATTCTTCACATTACTACATGCTCTACCATTGTCTTTTCTTATCATAGTATGTCCTATCAACTCATACAAATTGTCATTGGTCTTCTTACCTTTCATCATCACCAAAGAACCTCTACAAACTTGTATAACTCTACCTCTCGCAGAATATTCATATCCTAATGCATCAATTCTACTCAAAGAAATCAAATTCCTCCAAGTGTAGGCATATGCCTCACATTACCAAGTGTCTTCACACTACCATTATGCATCTTAATTTTCATAGTACCCTTTCCAACAACATTCAAACAATCATCATTAGCCACTTTCACTACTTCATCATCACATGCATTATAAGTGTTAAACCATTCCTTATTGTAATAAATATGATTAGAACAAGCATAATCTAAAAGTCAATAATCACTATAGGTATTATTACCTTCTTAAAACATCATTTGCTCATTTTCATAATTCCAAAGTTCTTATACAATTGTCGTAACATCTTCAAACTTTTCTTTTCCTTTTCCTTTATTTTTCTCAAATTCTTCCATATATGCTTTTAGTTTCCTGCAATAAAATTTAATATGACTCATCTCATAAAAATAATAGCACTCCTTATCTCTATAATATGGTCCCGACCTATAACTTGATCTTGATATCTCACTACCAAAATTGTTGCTCGAGTAAAAAAAGAGCTCCCTTAGATTGAACACTCCTTGTTAAAGTTTTTATTCTCCAATAACATAGGAATCACATCATTTACCTTGAGTGTCTCTTTTCCAACCAATAATGTACTTATCAAATTCTCATAAGAATGTAAAAAGGACGATAACAATATTTTATCCTCATCCTCAACTTTCACCCCAATGCTAGATAATTGCGTAATTAACTTTGTAAAATAATTCAAGTGATCTATAATGTCTACATCATCATGCATCTTCAATTGATATAATTTTTTCTTTAGAAAAAAGCGATTTGTGAGAGACTTAGACATATACATATTATCTAGTTTCTTCCATAAATCAACAGCAGAAATTTCATCCAAAACACTGTGTTTTACCTTAGGTGCTAAACACAGCCAAATCATACTGACTGTCTTCATCTCCAGCTCTTCCCATTCTTCATCTGTCATCTTCTCACACATCTTTTTCTTGCTATTTAAAGCTTTAACTAATTCTTGCTCCACTAGAATATCCTTCAAAATACTTTGCATAGGCTAAAAATTTTCTTACCATCAAACAACTCCACCTCAAATTTATTGCTTCTCAAACTTAGCATTTTTGCCATATGAAACTATAAAGAAGGAAACCCCTCTGTTAGAGAACTAGCAAAGAGTCAAACACAAAAATACAATAAATTTAACGTGATTTAACCTTTATTATCTATGTCCACGACTTCACAAATCAATCTACATTTCAAGCAACAGTTCAAATCACCAATGATTTCAAGCAACAATTCAAATCACCAATCTTAAAAATAACATTTGCAAACCCAAAATCCCAATACACTCAATCTCACAAAACATTTTTTCTCTCACTCAAACAAAAGAATTCAAGCAAAATCACCTCCTTATATGGTGTCTCTGTTCTCTTTCTTGAAAAAGCCAATTTTTTTTTAAAAGAAATCATCCTAATTCAAACCTTTGCGTCACAAATTCAAAAAGCACCCTTTTCTTTTTTTAAAAAAAAAATCTCTTCATGGGCCCAACCCATAAAAGCCAATCCAAGGCATATGCAACACAATGTAACAAAAAAAAATCCATTGTAAAAATTGAGGATCGATCACTAGAGGTGTTAAAATGAGTTGAGCTCATGGGTCGATCCGAATAATTCAACAAAAGGTATGAGTTGAGTTAAGAAAATCTTAGTCAGAATCAACTATGGGTTGACCTAGCCCAATCCGAAAATAGGCTGGCCCGATGCAGGCCGACTTGCTAACTTAACTATGTGAAATGACATTTTTTTGTTATATATTTAATTTTATTATTTTTTATTCATATTTTTACTTGACTAACTTTATTTGAATTTTAAAAAAATAGAATTAAACTTAGTAAGTACATTTAAGGTCTTCTTTTTTCACTTAAAATATAATGTTAACTTATGCTAGTTCCTTGAATTGATTAATTTTTAAACGATGTTTCATGAATATATCGTAAATCATTTCTGTCAAAAACAATATAATAAATATTTATTGTTTATGTTAATGACATTTAATATAATATGTTATATTTATATCTAATTTACGTACATAATTTTTATGAATTTTAATTAATGTAAAAATTTAATTTATTAATATCTTATTATTATAAATATAAAAAACATATAAAAAAACAAAAAAAAAATCTATAAAACAACCTAACTCAACTCGCAATTCACATAAACTGAGTTGTACTGATTATTTGTTAGCCAAGACCCGTTGTGAGCCGGCCTGAGTCTCCGCCCAAATTGACACGTATATCGGTGACTGAACAAGTGTAGATGTTTGCAGAGTAAATTGCTTTTACTAATGCGCTAGAGATTCAGAGCTGAGTGCCACGTATCTACCGCCATCAAAACTTGTGTGCAGATTGGCTTGAAGAATGTATGTCATATTCAAAGGAAAACGGCTCATGGATGCAGCATGTGAATATATTTTTAATTTATTTATAATTAACTAATAAAATAATATATCAAAATGTGAATAAATTATCAACAAATTATAAGTAAAATATTAATTAAATTAATTTAATACTTAATTAATTAATATACAAATCAAAATAAAAAAAACATATTCAGTTATGTTATAATTTAATAAAAAAAAGTTACAAGATTTGAAATGGAAAATTTCTTGAGTAGCTACATTTAAGTTATGTTTATAATCAATGAAAAATTAAATTAATTAAAAAATTAAATTTTTTATTTATAATTCATTATAAAAAATTAGATTTAAATTAATTTAAAAATTTATTCTTATATTTAAAATTTATTAAAAAATAATTAATATTATTTTATTTTATTATTTTAATTTTTTAACTTTATATTATTATTTATAATATTATTAATTTCATAAGATAAAATAAAATTTTTAATAAAAATAAAATAATTAATTTAAATAATTAAATTTATCTAAACCAAATCAAATCTTATATTTTATCATTCTAACCAAATTACGGCTCGCTCCTTCTGAACCTTATTCCACCCCAGGAGAACTGAAGGTGCCCTCTAATCTAACCTTATTCCGTTCTGCTAAGCTCCAAAAATTTCCATTCCGCCAGGCAAGGAATCCTTTGACTGATTTCGTATTCCCTTTCCCTAACCCCTTCCTCTCTCTCCTCGCATTCTTCTCTTTCCTAAACACCAAACGCAAATCTCTTTCAATTCTTAACTTTCCGCCTTGTAAATTGTAGCTCTCCCTCGTAACCCAGGTAAGTTCAAGTTCAACGGGCAATAAATACGATAATGGTATTTATGGGTTGATAGACAGAGACCGTTTCGGTTTTGGGATGTCATTGTCCAATTCACTTCGATTCAGGAATGCCAGAGAGCAAGCAAGTGGTTGGGCTTTCATGGCAACCGCAGCTTCCTATTGCATCGTCTTCAAAACCTACAAATGAGTCTCATACCAAATCTCAAGCCGAGGCATCTCTTTGGAAACCCAATTCAGAGATGGTTGAAGGGCTTTTTGTTCCGCCAAAACATCCCACCAAATTAAACATGTTGCTGTGAAAGCAAGTTAAAGATACTACTGGGAAAAATTGGTATGCCATAGAAAACAGTTAAGGTTATATTTCCCTATGGTTCTTTTTTTTTTTTGGCTGGAAACTATGAAAGGGAATTTTCTAATCATATTTAAATCTTTATCAGGTTCGACTTGCCTGCTCAAACGATCACCCCTGAGTTGCAGAAAGATCTCAAGTTATTGAAGGTGCTTTTGACTTCTCTGTCTTTTTTTTCTGCTCTTTCTTTCCTCAATGATTTGGAACATGCTCAGTATGATGTTACTTGAAATCTTCTAGCTTGGATTGGGCTCAGCCTCATACACATGCACATACTCACATTCAAAATGAAAAGAAAGAATGGAAAACAACAAAAGTAGAGGATGCTACTTTCTTCAAGAGATACGGTATTACAGTAAGTCAGTAACATAGAAGGATTTAGAAGAGTGTTTTGTTTTTTTAAGAATGGAATTTTCTTATAGGTGTTTGTTTCTCATCAATTTAAGTGTATTTCATATAGGTTTTGTCACTTTACTGCCTTACGAGCACCCTTCTCATGGTCTGAGTTGCTGATGCTGTAGGATTTTCAATGACTGATAGAGTTTGCTGCTTCCTTTGGGCTTTTACCCCATTTTCTACCGAATAAAAATATAATTATCAGCCCTGATCTGTAATGAGTTATGACTGTTTCTGTTCGATGAACTGAATTCATATATTAGTTTAGAATATTGATGTTACCCTTAGAAGCCTTCTGGAGACTTTCCTGACGTGGTGAAATAAGCTGCAATGATGTAAATTCTTTTTTGTACAATGGTAAGTTACACCTTCAGGCAATGTATATGTATGTACATTTGAGGGTACAATGAAAGATTTTGAGAACCAAGTTCATATTAAGAGCTTTTAAAAAAAAATTTGGCTAGACATGTATATAGTATTTGCTAACAACACAGATTTGAATGCATCCATAAATTTTTGTCAAGCTATCTGATTTTGTTTCATACACCAGTTCTTATGCCTTATTTCTTAAGTGGAAATGGGGAATAGGATCCTTAGTCTTACACTTTGATATGTGTATATATTGATGGTTACAGCTGAGGGCTGCCATCGATCTGAAGCAGCACTACAAGAAGGCTGATTCAAAATCAAAGGCACTTCCAAGTATTTCCAGGTTCAGGGTGGTATACTATATAGATCATAAGTGAGCATATGATTAACTTGTTCCATCAAAATGTCAATTTCTGTTCAACAGCTTTAATTTTTGGATCATTTGAATATGATCAGGTGGGAACAGTTGTAGATTCTCCATTAGACTTCTCAGGAAGATTAACAAAGAAGGAGAGGAAAGCAACGCTTGCAGATGAACTGCTTTCTGATCAAAACCTTGCAGCTTACAGGTAAGATGGGCGGGAAAAGACATATCTGCATGGTTAGGTTTGAATTAGCATGTAATGCATTCACTTTATAGTTTATATGCATTATGTCATGACCTAAGAGAATCAATGTCAGAAGCCATTTAAGGAAAAAATGAACTGTAAGTCTGTAACCTACCAAATAACATTCAAATTTAATCAAAAGTCATTTAGGGGGTGAAATGATAATTATTGTTTATTTTCACAGAAGTTCTGCTACTAAATATATGATGTTAAAGCATGCACATAATGGTATCCCCTCCCACTTGTGGGCTAGAGATTGGAATACTGAAGGTGCAACTGATAAGCCATTGAAAATTACTCAACCACTTTGATAGGTTGTTATGTTGTTTGGTAAGAAAGCTCTAGTACAATTAGCTAAAGTAGTTTTAAGAGCCAACAAGAGTTGTTTTAGCTGGTAAAGATTGAAGCACTTCGTTTGAAAGGCTTAGGTTCAATTCTCGTTACCAACTATCCCTGTGGTAGGCAATATGTAAGTATCATTGTAAGCTCTCGTTGAGGTTCATGGCATGTCCTGATATTGGAACGGAGTAACCTTCCCTCCTGCTAAACTTTTGTTTACCAAAAGTATAAAAGCCTTTCAGATGAAACATTCTTATGCATCAATCGGAAAAGGTTTTGGGGGCACAGAGAAAGGTTCCGACTATATGTGTTTAGCGCACAAGTATATTTTTAACTTGTTTCTGTAAATAGAAGAAGGCCTCTCTAAATGAAGTTCATGTACATAGCAGCCTTTTATATATATATATATACTTGTTCACTTGTTCTTATGCTTTTTAGGTTACTTACTCCCTCCTTGTTCATCAACTTTTTTCTAGGAAAAGGAAAGTTCGAGAAATTGAAGAACAAAATCGACCAGCTGGGAATGAAAAGTGGAAGACTAAAGGTCGGAAATCCCGAAAACGTGCGTGCAAAGGAAAGGAGGATTTACTGAATTTCCACCATTGTTGACATTAAATATTTTGTCTCAATGGTGATTCCATGCGACTGTAGTATCGAAGCAACATGAAAAGTAGGTTGCCAATCTGTGTAGGGATTTTCAACCATCAAACAACTGAAAAAAAAGAGCTGGCTTAGAGTTCATCCATGTCATTCTGCGCTGGTTTTTGGACAATCACGTTCATTCTTGTCCGT
This sequence comes from Styphnolobium japonicum, assembly GCA_023212625.1. Classification (NCBI taxonomy): domain Eukaryota; kingdom Viridiplantae; phylum Streptophyta; class Magnoliopsida; order Fabales; family Fabaceae; genus Styphnolobium; species Styphnolobium japonicum. The sequence continues at coordinate 26,599,074 of JALBWW010000006.1, forward strand.
AGGTACAGTAGTTAATGCTGTGAAACATTATAATTATTGGGGTAATTTGAAAATATCTTTTACAAAACTTAGGGGAGTTGTAATGATGGGTATGAGTTGTGTATTTATTAACTAATTGTTGATTTTTTTGATAAATATTTAAATGTGTATTAAATATAAATAATTATAAATAAATATTTTATAATTCACTTTAAGCATACGAATAAATGATACCAATAAAAGATAAGCACTAAAGTAATCAGCACGAAAGTAATCTCCACAAAAGCTATATATTTTCTAGGCTTGTTTTAGGTGATCAATGCTTTCAGTCTCATATTTTCAGCATAGGAATTCTCCTTTTTTAATTCATGATGATAAAATTGGGTCAGATAATAAATTGGTAAGATTTTTAATTGAAGTTTAATTATTTAAAATGACTGGTTAAATAAAATAATTTTATAATATATATATATAATATAAGGTATATAAAAATATTATAAAATTTAATAGTTTTATAAATAAAAATTATTGGTCGGTAGTCTGATCCGATTTTGATAATAAAAATTAGTGGTCGGTGGTCTCATCCGATTTTGATAATACTGTTAAGAAAATTAACCAGATTACAATAAGCCAGAAAGTATAGCATTAGTAGGTTTAATACATAATTAAGATATATTTTTAAATTACATCACTAGAGCGGGTGACACTACCCAATCATCATAGCTAAAAAAAGCGGGCCTTTCCTCGTTGTTTTCACTTTTCATATTATACTATAATACAAATAAGATACGGGAAATATGATTTATGATGTGACAGCGACTCTTCCTCCAAGGCCTAGGGCGTGATGCCGTCACTCCCTCACAGCACGCGATCATGCACACAGGCTCGAAGAACGCCACCGCGAGATCTCGCCACGTACATGGAAAAGCGAAACACGAAGATGGCTGCGGCTACGTGGCAAATGCATTGGATAACGTGGTGCCCTACCGTGGATTTGCATAATTTTTTATTTGTTATTTATATTTATTATTTAATAAATTTTTTAATATTTTAATAAATAGTTAATAACTTATCTTGGACAGCTCGTCATTTCATGCTCCCTGTTTTTGTAGAGAGAAAACCAAAAACGGAAGCTTCTGATTTCAGAATCAAATAGATGATTATATATATAGAGAGAGTAGTTACACTTGCAGTTACACATTCTCACTCGCGAGAGATGATGGAGGATCTCGAAGGAGAAGAGGCGTTGCAATTGGATCGTCGAGCTTGACCATAATGAAGGTGGCCACAGCCAAGAAGTTCATAGAGAATCACTACAGGGCTCAGATGAAGAAAATCCAAGAGCGGAAGGAGAGGTACGGTACAGTACGCTGAGGATTTTATTTATTGATTTTCTTGTGATTTGCTGAGCACATGTCTGAATCATGCGGTCTGTGAAATTTTTGGTGTCTGCAACTCAAAACGAATCTGTTAAATCCTGTTCCTGCATTTGCTCTGTTTGGAGTCTCCGACTTTATAGTTTAAGTAAATGTATAGAATCTTTGAGATAGATATGCGCGATGATCAATCTATCTCCATAGGTGATGAGACTCAAAGGATGGGATTAACTTAGCTGTCACTGTTTTGAGGCTCAGATTTTTCAATTTGAAGTATATCATATATGCCATCATGTAGTATGTATGATCTTGGTTCTTAATGATGATCCTGAATTTAATTAATTACCTGATTCTTGTCTTCATAAGTTGAAGAGGGTGCATCTATAATCTATTACATACGTCAATTTGATCAGTGATGAAAAGCACAATTGCAGCTTCTAGTGTCACAACACTCCTCAACCCAATACCCGTAATCGTCGAGTAATTTTCATTTAGACATAAATCTGTAAATAAATCAATTACATCCTCCTTTTGTGGTAAACATCTTGAAAACCGTGTGGATTTTCTTTTCTTTTCTTTTTTATAGTTGGTATGTCTCAATAGTGATTGAGTAAGATTTATACAATCAATTATGATCTATGAAAATTCCAGGCTAATCCTGATTGCATTACTTAAAAAGGATTAAGTATAATTAATTTCTATAATCTTGCAACTTTTTCATTTTAGTCCCTATGTTTTTAATTTCTATCAATGGCATCCTTTAGCTTTTCATTTTTATGCCATTTGGTAAGCATAACAAACAGCTACATAAGCACCTGATGTGTTTTATTTGATGGCAAGGACCCACATTGAGTGAGAACTAAAAATTGAAGGAAAACATTGACACAATTGAAAACGTGGCTACTAAAATGACACAATGACCTGTTTACTCAGTAGATTGAGCATTCTGGTCTTTGTTAATAATTTAAGTTATTGCTTTCGAATTACCTATGCAATGTATGCATGCATGACTGGTAAAAGCACTTATCTCTTTCAATTTCTTGCAGTGTTGGGTGGTATCTCATTATAACATGATGCTTTTCTAGGCACTAATAAATGAGATCATAATATTTATTCACTTGCTCCGTTATTCTGACAAACATAGTTGGCTTGTTGTTTTTATAGACATTATAGTTAGGTCTTATCTCATCAAGGCGAAACATCCTAACACATTTTTGTAGCCATGCTTATATATTTTCATACGACAGTCTCTAGTCTGAAGCAGATCTTTTGTTCACCATGTGTTTTGGAGTTATTGATCCCTACCCAATTTCTTTTGATTCTAGACGTTGGATTTTAGAAAGAAAATTAGCTTTTGACCATCATTGGAAGGGGGAGCCTTTGGGGAGGTCAGAATAGTCCCTGGTTTATGTATTTGTGCATGAAACAGTTTATGTTGGATGTGCAATACATCATTGTTTGGTGTTGTTTAGAAATGGAAAATCTTCTGCATGCTTATCACATAATGGTTGTTTCTGGTCTTATTTTCTGCCGATTCATTCAATTACAGGTTAGACTGTGTTGGGAGAAGAAATCTGGAAACATTTATACCATGAAAAGGCTGAAGAAATCTGAAATGCTTAAAAGAGGCCAGGTGAGATATATATGTAACAGTTTGAAGAGAATCAAACTTAGAAATCACTAAGGGATGCGGGATATGATTTGGTATTCCACATTGTCCATTCAAGTTTCAATGTTATCGCAGAAATGTATTAGTCTATACATAGCCCATTAATAGGTCATACTGTCTCCATTTAGGATGGATCACCAAGTCATTGGATGTCTTTCAGAATCCTTAGTTGGTATTTTACTCACAAGACATCATTTGTTTTCTACAGGTGGAACAGATTAGAGCTGAGAGGAACTTGCTGGCCCGAGTTGCCAGTCATTGCATCGTGAAACTTTACTACTCGTTTCAAGATGCTGACTACTTGTATTTAATTATGGAGTATCTTCTTGGAGGTGATGTGATGACTTTGCTGATGAGGGAAGACACCTTAGGTGAAAGTGTTGCTAGATTTTACATTGCAGAGTGTTCTGGCCACAGAGTCGATTCACAAACACAATTACATTCACAGGTTCAATTTGGCTGTGCTTATAATGTTGTTGACTTAATTTGTTAATCAGTGATGATGATTTATTGGGTGATAATGTGGATCGCTTTTACGTGCTAAACAGTCATATTAATTTTCATCATCTATTTTTCAGAGATATTAAACCAGATAACCTACTTCTGGACAAAAATGATCACATGAAGCTCTCAGATTCTACTGCCCTGTATACAATGCATGAAAATCAGACCATGGATGATGAAAATTTGGCAGAGGATATTGATGGATGTTTTCCTGATGCGGACAATTGGAGCAGTTGGAGAAGTCCGCGTGAAAAGCTTCAGCATTGGCAGATGAACAGGAGAAAGTTGGTATGCTGTCAAATTCGTTGATATATTTTTGTTGAGATGTGGAAGAAAATATGTTTTCAATCATGTTTTTTAGCAGAATTATTCTTATGTTTCAAGGATTTTGCAATCCATCAGTCCAAGAAAATTTGTATTTGCATTATGATAATGTTCAGATGACTTTCTTCAAACACTACTTACTGTTTTCTGTTGCTTATCAAATGCAAGCTATTGTTATTGTAACCCAAGAAGATATGTTCACAAGGTTGGTGCTTGCTTTCTTAACATGTCAGTGTCACTGGTTTCATAACCTGGCTTGGCATGCCGCAGTTAGTACAGTACAAAGAATCCCCATACTTTCGCCAAATTCTTTCTTGATAAATCATGACATGTATTGATATTGTTATAAGATTCCTTGTCTTGAATTTGAATAAGAGTTTAGTAGATGGAGCTAGGATCAAATCATGGGGCGATATGAATGATTAAGGGCCTTTAAAAAAAATTACATTTTTGAAAGGTACAAACATTTACGGCATATTTGGTATATGGAATGGTGATTCCATTGAATGGGAATATGCTGGAATGGAATGATTATTCACAATCCACAGTTTGATAGCTTTAGGAATTGAATGGCTTGCTTGGTACCTGGAATCAAAGTTGATCTAAATGACTTAGGTTCCTTCATGAGAAAACAAAAAACTTCAACTTTTCTCGTTAGTATCTTATATATGTAATATGAATGTACATTCTTGAAAGTAATGTTCAAATTTATTTTTTTTACAACTTGATAACAAAAGAATGTTGTTGCTAAAAAAGAGAAAACATTCTTTTATTTGTGAGAAAAAATTGAAGTGTGCACAAATTTAATAAGGGGTTATCATTTTGAAAAATTAATGACGGTATGTTGAGAAAAGAAAAATTAAGTCTCATTCCACGGAGCATGGAATCCCAATCCCACCTCTCTAGGAGGGATGAGATTCAATGCTCTATTCCTGGTTCTATGGAGTAAGGCTTGGAATGGAATGCCTTTTTTCTATTAACAACATGGGAATTTGATAAACCCCCTATTACTAAGGTGTATACTAGAAGAAATGGGAGGGGGAAACAGAGAATTATTCCACGCGGGAAGAGAGGACAAAGAGGGGAATATCAGGACTGTTCATGCTATTGATGATTGTAAAAGAATGCTGAGCTGGCAAGAGGAAGAGGGGAATTCAGTTGAGAAGAGAGAGAATATAAGCAAGGAGGGGAGGAAAGGTGAGGGAGGGAAGGATTGAGTGAGGAAAAGGAGGGAACAGACCCCTCGAAGAGTCTGTGCTATCCAGTCATTTTATTTCTTTTCTGTTCTGTAATTTCCTTTAATATCTACCTTTTTCTGAGTGATTATCCTGTAGAGATTGATATTGCACTGATATCAGGATCAGGAGAGGTAAACAAAGAGTAATCTAATAATACCAGAGGTTTTTCAGATCAAATAACTATCAATTTGGTATCAGAGCTCCCGATCTGGGAGTTGTTGATGGTGAGCACGATGAGGATGGAAGAGTCACAGAGATGGGGTCAGTTAGGTGAGTTGCGCAGGGAGTTTAAACGGTGGAGAATGGAGGCCTAAGCAGAGAGCAAAGTTGAGGAAGCCTGTCAGAAATGTAGTGAGGACATCCAAGCAAGGCTTCTGAGTTATTTGGAGGAGGGAAGAAACACAGTTGCGAGGAGACAAGCAACTGGAGGAAAGAAGTGAGAAGGAGAAATTTGGGAAGGAAAGACCAGGCACTCTCGACTTGCCTGGGTTATCAGTTTCTGTTTCTGTATGCGAGTATTGTAGCCATTTCCTTCTTTCTGGTACTGATATCATCTCCATATGAGCCATCATAAAAGGATTTCTTATAGAATATTCAATAAAATCATACCTAAGTTTTCATTTCCTATCAATTGGTATCAGAGCTCCCAATCTGAGAGCTATGGGTACTGAATTTGAAGATGACTCCAGAATTTGAATTAGAGAATGCTTACTGGTGGTTGATCAATGTCGTGCAACACTTTGATGCAAAGAGGACTATGCTTCAGGTGTGATGAAAAAATCAGCCCTAAGCATGTATGTAAAAACAAGCAATTTCATTTGATGCTTGTGCATTCTGATGAGGAACAATAGGAAAGACCAGATGAGTATTTGGGGGAGGAAGAAAGGGAGCAGGAAGAAAAAGCCCTGCAGCTATCTATGCACAACATTATGGGAATGACTTTAAAAAAGTCACTTAAGCTGTGGGGAGAGATTAATGGTAGAAGGGTGATTGTGCTTATTGACTGTGGAGCATCTAATAATTTCATAGCTAAGGGGATGGTCAAAGAGCTAAAACTATATTTGTACATAAATTTCCTGCAGATTCCCAAAGATCTAAACTTTGTTGGTTTCACTTACAAGAACTTTGATGCTGTAAAATGGCTTCATCAGTCTTGGGGTATGTAACTGTCAACTTTTTATTTCATGTAGAATGTTACATAGTTGAGAATCTGGTTGTTACATACTGTGTCTATAGGAAAAGTTCTGGAATTTGTTTTCTTGTAAGTCAGCATCCTTGTATTCTTCTTTCAATGTAACATATGCATATCAAACTGAATTGTTGCGTCTCCTTGGATTAGTTGTTTTCATTTGCTTAAAGAAAATAAACTCTCCACTTTGCTGAAAATTTTTTTAATCTTTTCAAATCAGTCCTGAGTTCGCTGGTCAAACTAGTCTTAAGTGTCACTGAATAATATACTGGCAGAGGCGTCAAAATGGTATTACAGGAAGGAGCCTAGAACCAGTACTAGGAATTATGAAATTTAAATCTAGAAGTACTAAATTGGGACTGGCATGACACAAATTGAGTGAAACTTAAAGACGAACTAGACCAACCCAACACTAACCAAAGTTGGTGCTAAGGTTATCTAGCTAGTTCCTTGCAGTGACCAAACTCAATTGAGATTAATCAGTGCCTTGCTTCCTGATGAAAAAAAAAAGTTGATCTCCTGGATGGATCAATCATCTTCATCCTTTCCCTTACAACTAGTCTTTTTTTAAAAAACTAATATTGAATATACTGATGATCTAGAAATTTGCAGGTGATCCCATGAAAGATTATTCTTCTGAATGGGCAGCTGAGGAAACAGGTTTACAAATGCCTGCGTCATCTGCGGATCCCATGTTACCATAACAGGAATTTGTGCAATATGCAAATTGAAGCCCATCTTATTGAGTTTTTTATGCACATGCTTTGGCTTAAATATTTTTCCCAAAACATCTTTTCTAGTACTTCAGTTCCCATGCCATTTGCAGGAACAATGTGTACAGCAAGTAGTTGAACAGCATTGTCGAAGCTTGGAGGGCAACACCATGTGTCTATTTGAATTTTCAAATTAGGAACGAGAGTTTTTCAACTTGGTGCTCCTGGCTGCCCAGGTTGGCCTGCGAAAGACTTGCCTTCTCTAATACTTGCCTTCTCTAATACCAGTTTCTGTTTAAATGTTAATTATGGACAAATTACTGAGGAACTAAGAAGAAATCATCCTGATAAAATTATTGGATGTGATGTATATGGGTGGATAACGAGTCGGGTAGACCCATGAACCTGCACGTTTTTACCCAACTCAACTTATAAATGATGGGTTGGTTTGGGTCTATGGGTTGAGTTAGGTTTAAAATAGCTAAACTTTTGAAGTATAGATCGGGTAGCGGGTTGAGACCCTCCCATCTTGTACAAACCCAACACAATCCACTCAAGTTTTTTTTTAATTATTATTTTGTAATGTGTTTTTACTTTTTATTGGGACTTTCAAAATCTTATATATAAGTTTATAATTTTGTTGAGTAATTAATTTATTGAGAATTTTAAAATTAAAATTATAAAGAATTTAGTACTAAAAGATGAGTTCTTGACCTTTTTCGTAGTTTTTTGTAACCCACCATTGTTGAAGTAATGATTTGTGCTTAAAACTGATTAAAAACTCTTGATAAACACATTAATCTATAGGCTCAAATAAATAATATTGAAAAGATTGAAACATGTAGTGTATTATATAATATTTGCTTAATTTATTTAATCAATTACTAATAGTTTAATCATTAATGCTTGCTAATACTTTATGATTTCTTTGCATATTAGATGTATGTATTGTTAATGCTAATAGAGTTATAAGTATTTTGAAACTTATATTTTATGTTATGTCATTTAAAAACTTATGATATGTTATTCAAAATCGATTTCTGATTCTATATATTTTAGCATGTTATTTTTTTAAAAAAAATTAAGTTCAATCCAAAGATTGAATCTTATGAGCAGTTCGGGTTGGTTCGAGTTGGAGAAAAGAATTTCAAACCCAACCCAACTCAACACATTGCTTCTATGAGTGGGTTAGATCATTGTTTTAAAAACCGGTCCAACCGGACCGGTTCAACCGGTTGGACCGTGAACCGAAAGCTCCACCGGTTCTGGTTCAATCAAAGAACCGCTCGAGCGGTTAAACCGCAAAAATCATTAAAAAAATTGGTTGAACCGGTTAAACCGGAAAAAAATCGGAAATAAAAAATCGGTTGAATCGGTTATTAACTTTTAAATTGAATTTTTATTAAAAATGAAAGAAGAAAATGGTTCTTTTTTAAAAAAAAAACTTAGGATTTAGCTCTTTTAGGAGTTGAGTTGGGGGTTTCCACAATTCTAGTCCTTCTTTTTCACAAAATAGATAATGACACTACAAAGTGGTTTATGATTTTTGTGATTAGTTATATATATATATATAGTATATAGTATACCGGTTCAACCACCGGTTCAACCGATCAAACCTTAAACCGCTCTCCTCTCCGATTATCCGGTTCAACCGATTTTTAAAACATTGAGTTAGATTTAAAATTATCTCAAATTCAACCTAACCTAACCCATCTCCACCCATAGTGATGTATACACTTGTTAGAAGAAGGCAGAAATTTAGCCATAAAGAAACGATGATGGAGGATGAATTATGAATGTTGTCTTTGGCTACTCAGTTGCCATGCCCTTTACCGACTTGTACCTATTGTGTGGAAAAGCACCAATTAGTGACAGAGTTGTACATATTTTGTGGGGGGAAGCACCAATTAGTTAGTGATGTCAACTGAAGTGGGTAGACATCCATTTATGATCTGTTTCCACCGTGATTTCTTCTATATTTGTTTTTTTTGGATTTCTCTCTCCTTTTGTTTGGTTTTTCGGTGGTTAAGAAAGGAGATAAAATCTTCAGTATCTATGTGTGGTCGAGATACATGAAAGACAGAAATCGCCCCATCATAAAAAATGTCAATTGTATCTTATCCTAAATAGGCGACTACCTGAATGATTGCTCTCGAATGAATTAAAATCCACTTATCCTCCTTCTTGAGGATAAAAGACTAGAAAATAAATATGTTTGTTGTCTATGCATATAAGTTTTTTCCAATTTATGGAGGATGAAAATAAAAGTCCTTCCATTCAATGACATTCTCTCTTCTGATTACGGATGTAAATTAGGGGGGGGGGGGGCTTAAACCCTTCATATTCAAATCCGAATAAGAAAGATATCTTCATACAATCATATCTGTCTTTATATCTATTTGGATGTATTTTTTTTTAACCTAAACCCCAATGACTTTTATGTATCCATACCAATATCATGTATCCAAATAACGCATTTTAAATTAAAAATTAAGCAAATTTAATTTATTATTACTTTTTAAATTTATACGGTATTTACATAAAATGGTAAAATATACATATATATATATATATAATATAATACCCATATTCAAATAAAAACTATTCCTATATATCTACATTTATATACATTCGGGTATATTTTTCTCACCCATGCATTTGATTTGAGTATAGTTAATAGGTTGAGTAAAGGCTTGACTACTTTGGTTGAAACTTTGGGCTAGCATTTAAGAAAATTAATTTCTCTAAATATATCATGTAAATGTGAGGTTGCGTCCAATGATGGGTCCATAAATTTTGAATAATAGGGACAATGATTAATTTTTAAATTATTCACAAGATGCACTTAGAATATCAAATATAATAGGAGTTTACCAAGCAAATACGCTTGTTATCTTAAGGCAAAAGTTGACATAAACTAAAAATTTATGGCACACTACAATTTCATATCAATTCAAATCAAAATACTTAGGTCAAATTATCACAAAAAACTAAACCAGCACTTGATGATTTCAACTAAGAAGAAATAAGAATTAGGATATGTTAAAGGTTAGAATCTACGCTATCAAACTTATTGTAGGGGCAAAGTTTTTTGAATTATGAGAACAAAAATAGTAAATTATATATGTAGTATAAAATTTTCTTTTCAAGTGAGTGGGGTTACATCCACACCCACTTAGATGGATCCGTCCCTAGTTAGGTCCTTAAAATTACTTAAGAAAAAACTTAGTTTTGATTAACGTAAAAGCTTACTTAAAGATACTCTTATAGTATTTTCATTTTTTTTGTAAAAAAAAAACTCAAGTAAAGGGATGACACAATGATTTATACTCCTACTTCTGATTTGTATAGTGGCGGAACTCTCATTTCATATGTGGGCATTCCTTTCTAATAGCTAATGAATTCTAAGATATGGTCAAATGTATGTCATCCTTGTTTGATATATACAATAAAAATGTTAATTTTTTTTAAAAAAATAAATTTAGAATACACAGCTGCCGTGAAAGTAATGAAACTAATTTCAATTCAATCTATGGTTATTTAGCTTTTAATACCCAAATTCCATAACAAATTGAGTAGTATTTATACAAAAATTGCTGACGTGGAAATATCAAAGTTCAAATGATCTCATCTGAATGAATTTAGCTAAATTAGATACATAACTTTTACATAATTTCAGTATAAATAACAATAATCAATAAATTAATTATTAAAAAAATATTTGTAAATAACAAATCTCATTCTATCCAAGCCCAAATTAGAAGGTCAAATGTATTTAATTTGTCAACTTCATTCTAACTTAATAAGAAAAAGGTTACTGATTACAAACAGGTCAACATGAATGGCTACCATTAGTGACAACTCTTACCCACAAATAAGAATTTAAATCAAAGAATGAATTTTCACATATTTATTATTTTTTATATAATTATTTATATTTTATAAAATTATAAATTATTGATTTTCTCTTTAGTAATTACAATTTTACATTTTTACATCTCTCACTTTTAAAAAGTCAGAGGGCTCACCCCTTTTAAGTATGGACTTTTAATCTACTACTTTTAACTTGCCTCTATACTTTGAGCTGTACAATTTTACTAACCCGATCCTCGGAATACACGAGTCCATCTAATCTTTTCATCTTTCTCACTCTATATGAAAATTTGAACTTCTTATTTGAATCTTACTTAACACCCAAGCTACCGACCTTTTTGGTCATTGTGGTTTAAAAGGGATTCATTCTTAGGTTTTAACATCTATAAGAATTTGGTTATTTTAAAATTTACTACTATACAATAACTGTAAAGTTTGTAGGTTAATGGGCTTGTAGCGATATGTATTCAATTTTGAAGTTTGGAGAAGTATGTAGACGTTCAAAATCAATATCTGATAACTATATCTAAAATTTTATTGTACATTTATTTTCATTTTGTGTTATCCATTCCTAAAATGGAGATTGTAAATATGTTGTATTTTGTACAAGTAATGCGATCTGTTTACTATCCACCACAAAAATAAAAGATGTTGAGTTTGTCGGCCCTACACTGGAATGTTAAAGGGAGAATGATTTAAAAGTTCAGTTTGATAAAAAATGAAATAATTTAGTTCGTTTTAAAAATTAACTAATTATTCAATTAATTTAACTAATAATTTATATATAATTAACTAATAATTTATCTTCATTTTGATACTTAATATATAATTAACTGTATGTAAATTATTGATTAAATTAGTTGAACGATTGATTAATTTTGAAAACGAACCAAATTATCCAACCTTTTTCACCAAGTTGAACTTTTAAGTCATTCTCCCAACGTTAAATTCTCTTGCATATAATTCTCTATATTTTACAATTTAAATTGGAGGCTTTTATGGCAACGCTAATTAGTGGTACTCCTTTCTAGTTATTTTACTTTGATTTTCTATCCAAATTCAATAGATATTTTAGCATAGATTAATCCACATAACATGTACACACTAAATCAATAAAAAAAATTACCACTTTAAATTAATTAAATTTAAAGTTGACAAGCAAACACAGTTTTTTTTTTAAAGGCAAGCAAAAAAAATGTCAAGTAAAGCCAATTCTATAAATACTTATACATTATATATGAATCTTCTGTCTCGTGTTTGTATCTAACTATAATGTTCCACATAAATATTTTTCTATCAAATTCAAATTTAATCACTTGGAATAAGTTAGTGATTGAATATTATTAAGGTCCATGTTGTCGCTAGAGAGAGACTCAACTAAGTTGAAAACCATTGCCAGCAGTAAGAAAAATTCCTCAGCTAAGTTGGAAACCACTGCCAGCAGTAAGAATTTTTTTTAACTAATTACTGATTATCATAAACACTTTATTTAATATTAAATATATACAAAAGTTACGTAAATTATATCATAAATACATTTATCTCTACAAAATATTTTTACATATATCAAGAGAAAGTAGACATGCCCACAATTTATTGCAGAAAAAATAACAAAATGCACACACACACAGACACATTACACTACACAGCATGATGCATGATTCCTTTTAAAGCGGAAGAAAATGGGAGGATGAAAAGCCTGGAATGGATGGATGGATGGGTGGAGATGCTTTAATATGCTCTTCAAGATTTGACATGTGTCCACTCTCTTCCTTCTCTCTCTCATACTCACACCCAACACTCTTTTTTCTATTTTCCCTTTCTCTTTTTCAAAGCATTTTCCTACTTAAAAAAATTCCTTCTTTTTTTTTTTCCACTTCCTTTCTTGAGCTTCCAAGTCTCAACACCCACTCACCCACACCCAGGTATGCATATATCAAATCAAATATAAAAGAGAATATCAAACAAAGGAACATAGCCGAACTGTTATAATTTAATGGGTGAGGATTAAGGGAAAAAAAAAAAAAAGAAAAAAAGACCCATATGTTGTTTTTTTGTTGCTGATGATGCTTTGTTCCTTTTTCCAATCCATGGGTTTCAGGTGTCAAAGTGAGAAGAAATAAGGGACAGAAAGAGAGTGGGAAGGGAAGGAACCTGACCCTACACCGTTGACAAAATTAGGTAGTAATGACTCCTTTTTTTACTTTTCCCTTCTTTCATTCATTGATTTTGTTGTAATAATTACTAGAGAGAGGGCGCGAGCGGGGGGTAACCAGAAGAGGCTGAGATGCGTTGCCTCAGATCCAGGCAACTCATGGTGGTATGTGGAAAAAAAAGGGTGTTATCTTTTTAGGGTTTCCCTGTGATTCTTGAGACTTTGCCTTTCATGGGTTTCTTTCTCATGACCTCTTTTCTTCTTTCTTGTGTTTAGAGATAAGGGGTGTTGTTTATTTTATTTTTCTGGTGGGGTTTAATCTCTTTGAGTGCAATCTGTTTTTCTGCAGATAAAGTTTGTATTTTTCAGGATGTTTCCCTCTCAATAGAGTTGAAGGAGGTAGATAGAGAAGAGTTCGGATAAGAAGTTGATAATGCTCGAAAAGGGTGTAGCATAGCTATTTATGGTTAAAATTTCCACAAATGGAAGTTTGGATCCGTTGTTGTTGACCAGATCTGACTACCCCATTTCACTTTCACCAACTTTTAGCTAGTCCCATGCCTTGCATCGCCTGAATTTGCCTCCTCTCTTGTCTTATAGGGCTCCTTAGGAATGGGAAATGCCATCCTTCACATTCCGAGATCGTTTTCAATCAGAAAAGCAGGTGATCAATTAGTTGAAATATGACAGGTTTTGTGATACCAGAGGGGTGGGAGAATAACTTTTTGTACTACTTAGATAGAGATTTCGATGGAGGAGATGTCATTCGCGGTTGCAGTGCCATTAAGAGTAGGTAATTCAGTCTGTGATAAACCAACCATAGCTACCCACATGGATGTATCCAGATTTAAGCTGATGGCAGATGCAGGGTTGTTATCTAATTCTATAACTAAGGTTTCCAGTGAGACGGTTGCAGGTTTTGATGATGATCACAATGGTGGCAATCTGGAGGATGAAGTTGGTATTACAGAAGTTACACTACCAAAACAGGATAGGGAAGGAGAAATTCCTTTGTTGGATATGATATCCCATAATAGAAGCACTTTGGTTGCTGGAGATGAAGTGTTAACCCCAGAGAATGAGGAGGACGATTCATTGTCATTGGAAGGTGATCAGATTATTGATAGCTCTTGTTCTCTTTCAGTAGTCAGTGAGAACAGTAGTTTATGTGGAGAGGATTTCATTAGTTTTGAGGCTACTTCAGATGTGGGGACACCATGCTCCATAGACATAGAGAAGAGCATCTGTGCTGTCAATATTGCTGCCCAGGCTGCTGATTTGGGTGAGTCAAATGTTGAGCCAGATATTATGAGTGAACCCCTTGCTGTGGCAGTGAGCCTTGAAGAAGAGGCTGGAGTTAGATCTGGCCAAAAGCCTTACGAGAAAGGGGTGACTGGAACAGTTGGTCGGAGTGTTTTTGAACTGGATTATGCCCCACTTTGGGGATTTATATCTGTGTGTGGAAGAAGACCTGAGATGGAAGATGCAGTTGCAACTGTACCTCGATTTTTGAAAATTCCTATTCAAATGCTAATTGGTGATCGGGTACTTGATGGAATGAACAAGTGTTTTAGTCAGCAGACGATTCATTTCTTTGGAGTCTATGATGGCCATGGTGGCTCTCAGGTAAAGTTTTATTTTGTTATTTCTTAACATGATTTTTGTGTCTAATGATTTTAGCATTTTCTGTGAGTAACCCTTCACGTAGAGCTTGCTTTCCTCATTCAGGTGGCAAAATATTGTCGTGATCGTATCCATTTGGCCTTGGCTGAGGAAATAGACTTTGTCAAGGAAGGTCTAATTAAGGGAAGTATCAAGGATGGTTGTCAAGATCTGTGGAAAAAAGCTTTCACCAATTGTTTTTTGAAGGTTGATGCTGAAGTTGGAGGAAAAGTTAATAATGAACCTATTGCCCCAGAAACTGTTGGTTCCACTGCTGTTGTTGCTATTATCTGTTCATCTCATATCATAGTTGCAAACTGTGGCGATTCAAGAGCAGTTCTGTGTCGTGGCAAAGAACCCATGGCATTATCAATGGATCATAAAGTAAGCTGCTTCTAATTATAGTTTTGTATCTCCTTTGAGATTTTAATTTTCTAACTGATTAGAAGAATTTGATGTCTGGTTGTTATATGGTAGCCAAATCGAGATGATGAATATGCAAGAATTGAGGCAGCTGGAGGAAAGGTGATACAATGGAATGGTCATCGTGTATTTGGTGTTCTTGCAATGTCCAGGTCTATTGGTATGTACTTCTTAATCATATTTTACTTTTTTCTTTTGGTACAATAAATTTTATTTTATTTAGGGTGTTTTCATGGAAGTCTTTTGGGGAGCATGGCTGATTTCAAGTGCTTCTTTTTCTCAATGCATTTGTCTTTATTATCATAGTTTATGAATGGAAAAAAAAACACTAGTTGCTTTCTCTTTGTATGTACTCTAATCTCTGATAGAAATTATGTCCATATCAAGATTCTGAAAATTACTAAATTTTATTGTCTTTTCATGTCCATATGATGTGTATCACACTATCACTTATTTACATGTGAATCATAGTTCCTATAAGTTGCAAGGCAAGAATATATGATTCCTTAAACGTTGAAGGTTTCATTTTTTCAATTTTTTTTTTTTAATTTTTAACGGGAAAAAAGGGGGGGGGGAATTCAAAGGACACTTGATGAACATATATAACCTATTTCATATCTAACCTATTTCCTTTTAGACAAAGAAATATTATTATCAGCATTGAAATGTACTAAAAATTTGATTCTATTTTTTGTCAATGAAACTTTCCTAAAAGTTTAAACTATTAGGTAGAAGTCCATAAATGAGTTTATATCTCTAACACGTCCCCTCACGCAAGAGCCCTTTGGGCTTAAAGCATAAATAATGCACAAGCCTATTTTACCTTGTGCTGAAATTCAACTTTATTTAGAAGAATGAGGGCAGCAAGGATCAAACTCTTGACCACTTGGTCATAGAAGCTTTGATACTATGTCAAGGACCAACTCTCTCAAAAGCTTAAGTTATTAGGTAGAAGCCCATGAATGATTTTATATCTCTAACATTCCTATTTGGTGTTTAGTTGTTTTTATTTTTCTATATTGTGGGTTTTCTATGTTGTTTTGAGATCTTAAATCCCATTAAAAGAAAGATCCAAAACACACAGCTCTGGCTGGGTGATAGTGTTAATAAATAAAAAATTTAGTTTGTCGGATTTCACCATCTTAATATTGTAAACCCAGAAGGTCTTGATGTGACTCCTAATCCTTTTTGATCACTTAGCCTGAACACATAAATTTCTAATTCCTTACTATTTCCTCTTCAAAACTTTAGATTTGATTTACTTGAAACTTTCATTTACTTGAAACATAGAAAGTTCTGCTGTGTAGGATATCTTGCAACGTCCAAAGTTTCAACTTATAAATCAGAAAAATTTCTAGTCATACAGTAATACTGAAAAAAGTGGATACTCCTTCCATTCATTTTTTGACTAGTAAGTCATTTCCAAAACATGGGTGAGTTGGATGCTAATATTTAGGAGGTAGTTACAACTTACATACTCAAAAAAATGCATGGAAGGAGGAGTACCTACTTTTACAATATTATAGTAGGACTATAAATTTTTCCCTATAAGTCACTTAGATTGTAAACTGGTAAAAAATATACCAGTATAGGCAATATGGTTTTGTTATTTATCAGGCCAAAGGCTGCTAGAGCCAATTTTGAAGTAGGAGCCCTAGTGCCACTCTTCCTCCTTTTCATGCTGCACCTTTCTGTGTTAAACCGGGACTTCAGCATAATTAAAACACTCATTCTTTATTTATAAGAAAAAAGATATAGAACATATGATTGACTACAGTTGCTAGCTTATTGTTCTTTGTAATGACTATTCTATTAAATAAATTTTTTAATAATGCTAATTAAGGAAACTGTGAATGATTTTGAGGGCCTTATGGAAATTGGGTTTCTCTTCATGTCTTTCTGCCAGTGGTTTGGGAAGCTATTGCTTGCTTGTAAATTGTAATACTAGGACAATATCAAAATATGTAAGTCGATACAGGACCAAAGTTCTAAAGAGAACCAAGTACTTCACAGTTTAATTCTTAGATTTGAATGGACAATGCACAAAATTGGAATCATAATTGTGAACATTTGTTTTGTGATTTTTATTTTTTCTCGTGCAAAATGATGGTAACCAGCTTGCTTGTCCATGCAACTGAGACTCCTCCGATAATTATGCAGTTGTTTGTTCAGCTGAAACTGTTTCTGCTTACCTTTGCTGTGACTTTCAGGTGATAGATATTTGAAGCCGTGGATTATTCCAGAACCAGAAGTTACCTTTCTTGCTCGAGCGAAAGATGATGAATGTCTCATTCTAGCCAGTGATGGTCTGTGGGATGTCATGACAAATGAAGAGGCGTGTGACCTAGCTCGGAAACGAATACTTCTCTGGCACAAGAAAAATGGCTTGGAACTACACTCAGAAAGGGGGGAGGGAATTGATCCTGCTGCACAAGCAGCTGCAGAGTACCTATCAAACCGTGCTCTTCAGAAAGGAAGCAAAGATAACATCACTGTGGTTGTGGTGGATTTGAAAGCTCAAAGAAAATTTAAGACCAAGACATGATGATTTCTTCAACTGCCCTTGGTTGTTTGAAGATGATTTGTACGATAGAAAGCTTAATATAATCCAATCTAGTTTTGCCCATTAATTTTTCACCCGGGCATCTCTTGGCTCAATGAGAATAGCACTCTGTACTATAATACATCCACCTTCCCTAGAACTCTCAACTAATTAAGAGTCTCCTTGTACACTGCCGCATTGGATCAATGTAAATCTTAGCTGCTTGTTGTAGGGATAGGAGACCAGTTCCATGCCTTTGACATCTGTCAGCATATTGTATTCATTATTATGCCTCCGAGTACAAAAAGGCTCTGTGAGGTATTTACTTCATATTATTTTAGCCTGTGTGTTTATAAAGCAGTAGCTAATTGGTATAGTGGCTTTCAAGTTGTGATCCACTGTCAGTTTTTTCTGTTACATAATTCCTTCTAATTATGTAGCAATTCGGAGCGTACTACAGAAAGTTATGTCGGTGGTGGATTGATATCAATGGCCATGATCCAATTCCAGTGGTCATACTGCAGCAATGATGGTGGGGGACAATGACAGACAAGGGTGCCCGAGAAGAATCCCAGTTTCTTTATTCTTCTTGTTGGGGATTGGAATGGTGTACCTGTGCATATAGTGGTTTTCCACTTAATTCTGAAAGTAACTAGTTGTAAATAGGAAATTGGTTTATCAATTATTGGTGCCCCTTATTGCATTCTTCTTCCTAGAAAGATTTAATTCGTCATCATGAACTGTGGATATTTTTCTTTACCATGTTTTGAAGTTGTTTCACTTCACCTGGTCAGGTAGCTAAATACTCAATAAGGTAGCAGTGCAGCAATTTTCTCAAGTGAGCCCAATCCAAGTTAGATTTTTCTTTCATCTGATTTAACCATTGATGTTACCCAGCATAAGTGCATCTTTGAAAATATCATAGTTCATAGTTCTATTCACTCCACCCCAATGATTCTGCCTAAACCCATGATTTTTATTCGTTTTCTTGGGCCATGATTGATGACCCCATCAAGAAGTGAGACAAGCTAAAGGTCCTACGTGTCTGACCGTGGGTCATTTTTCCTGCAATGAAAACTGGAAATGACTTTCGAGCCGTCAAGTGCCTATGGTTGGGGACTCGGGTTGTCTTGTCCTTCAACTTTTCAGCTTTATTTTCTACCATCTAAAGTGAGACACGTGCCTTATCTTCCGGATAAACCCAAATGTTTTTTCATGGATTACTCTGATATATATATATTTTTTAGGTATGTTAAATATTTATTTATATTTAATTATTTTTAAATATTTATTATAAAATTAATAATCAATAATTTATTTTAAGGTTTTATTTGAGAATTATAAAAGAAATAAAATAAAATAATTTATAATAAAGTGATTTAAAATAAGTGAAAAAGTAAAACATTATTTTATTATTTAAGAGTTTTAATGAAAAATTAGTAGAATTTTTTTTAATTATTTAGAATTCATAATAATAATTAATAAAATAAAATAAATTATAAATTTAATTTTTAATATTATCTTTTTAATTTTTACATTTTCCATGAATCAGGATATTACAATTGTCCTATGATATAAGATTTCTCTCTTATATAAGCTTAGACAAAATCAGTGTTAACTAATTTAGGACTGTCATAATAAAGGGTACAGGTACGTGATATGACGCTATTTAATTTAGTCGATGATAAGGTGGTAGTTGTTTCAATCACTGCTCAATATTCTACAAATATGGGGTTCCCAATATTGTTGAGAACGTTCAAAGAAAAAAGAAAATTTTTGTAAAGGGTTTTTGAGCGATAAGGATTAAAATGATAAATAATTACCTAAAAATAAAAAAAAAGCCAAGTGTTGCATTTCTAACGCTCTAAATTAAAAAATATTAATTTAATATTAAATAATTAACTTGATATCAAAAATTAATATTATAAGACTACTTAATGTATTTATAAATAAAAAACTTAACTAATGACACTTATATTTTTATATAATAAAATAAATATTTACTCTTATTTTTATTTTTATAGCCATAATATATGAAGCTAGTGTCATTAATTAAACTACAATTTATAAATTTTTATTATCACATTAAAAGATGTACTTCGAAGAAATGGAATCCAAACGGCATGGCATGCTACCTTTATATACTTAGTATAAATCATTTTTTTTCTGGATTAAGATCTATTTAATTTAATATAAATATGAATAAGATATTCTTGTTCCCTTCCGAGAGCCATCTTGGAATGTTTTGTGCCAAAAAGAAAGACAAGAAAAACTTCAATCCTACCGTAGTACTGAAAATGTTGATATTCCATTTGTTTTAACAAGTGAATTATTTTTATTGCTAGATCAGTAGCAGCTCAAGTTCCATGCTCAGCAGTAACAATTAACAAAGCAACATTGACAGACTGAAGCAAGTCGTAATTAGTCAACAAAGAGGAAGCATAGCCTAGTATTAGTATTTCCTGTGTGCGAACTCCTTCACAGCCTCAGCAAGACTATTCTCATTCTGAACACTCTGAACCCAGTTTGCATTGATATGAACCCGCTCAAGGCTCTGCTTTAACGTTCTAGCAATTGAGGGATTAGCACGGCTAGCAAAGAATTCCTCTACTTCCTTAGCCTTCTCAAATGAAGCAAACTGCATCGAGGGCAAAACATTTTTGAAAAAAAAGAGTGAAGAATTAAATTATTCCATTGCAATAATAGAACATTCCAAAGTGGGGATCTCAAGTTAGTTTGCTAAGAAAACCAACAGAACAAAGCATATAGGGGGATAGAAGACAAACCGGCGACACAACTGCACGGACAAAGCTAGTTATCAAAAATCCAGAACCATATGTTTTTGAGATGTGTTCCCAATTTTCCTGTATAATATTAGAGAACTGTGAGATAATGACGGGAGAATGGGAATGAGGTAAACAAAAATTATACATATCATGATCTCCCTCGCAGTGTTTTCTTCAAAATCAAGGCCTCATATTCATATAATATAGTTGATGCATCAATAGACTAAGAAAGACATAAATAATGCCATAGGCAAAGAAAAAGCACGGAGTGAAATTTAGCATGTTCTCCAGGCTTAGTTAGCGTTAAAGCAAATACCATGTAAAAGCATTAAGATATATGAACATGCAACGTTAGCAAAGAATTTCAGAAAATAGGCCGTAGGGCTAATTCCCAAATCAGACTCTAGCCCTACAACCAATTGTTTTTCAAATAGCAATAACAACACACATTAGACTTGGTCCAAATGAATCTAACTCAAAACATTGGTCAATTTCCAAACCAAAACATTTTAAGAAACTATAATTGGCAAAAAGTCTATACAAACAATTTAATGTGCTTCACACTTCATATGACTACAGGTTCTGTGTTATTTACCTTAAACCATGTCCAAGCTATATCTCTTCCTTCCCAACTAACAGCAAGTCCAAAAACAGCATCCTGACTACGAACCTTGACCATATATAACAATCTATCAATCTCCAATATATATAATATGCCAACACGTGAATGTAAGTGTATTCAGACTTCAATAAGTAATGTGAAAAATCAGAAACCTCAGAAGACAACATAAAGTTAAGAACTTCAAGAATTAGATCTGGATCAGGAGAAGATGCCAGTGAGCCTACAAGCATAGAAAATATTAGTATCCTGACCTAGATAAATGAAATGTTATGCTAACTCTTATAGAAGGTATGTCATTACCCAGAATGCGTGTTTTCTCCTGACTTATGTCAGTTTCTTTATATACTTTCAGAAGGGATTCATAGCCCAATCGGTTAGATTTGCTTGCCCGTTGCATTACAGCCACATATGTTGCCTGCCAACATCATTTACAATAATCATCAACAGAAGAATCCATAGGTAATTTTCCAGTGTTCAACTGATGCTGGAGCCAACCTTTCTTATATCAGGTGGAAGAAGTGGTGTATTTCTGTCTTCTAAGAATGACTGAAAACGCTTGCTCGCTTCATCCAGTGTCAGATCATGACCAAACACAGCAAGTACAGTCAAAATTTCTCCTCTCAACATTGCATCAAGATGACTTTCACCTGGTTTAGGCTCCCAACCAAGCTTCCTGCAAGGCAATCTTTATCAACAGAGGGGAAGAAGTTGAAACCGAGATGTTCAAGAAACTAATCAACGAAGAACAAAGCTAATCTTTATTCACGCACACAGACATGTTGGCATTTCTTAGGCTATCCAGATTTTCTAATATCTTATCCACACTGCTTTCAGCAACGTTACCATATACAAACACGATTTCTAGCAGACACTGTTAACTCCATGATCAAATTGCACAACCTTTTCATTCATTATGTAATGCCATAGGAATTTTACAGCAGAGCTAATCTAATTGCTAAAAATTCTTATTAACTGAAACAGAATCCTCCAAGGATTAATGTGCGTAACAACTTACTCAGCAGAGTACTGTAAAAGGTTAACAAAGAATTGCTTGATATAATCTAGTAATTCTGGTACAGCATCAGCTGCAATGCTTGCAACTTTATAACTTATCTGTAAAATGAAAGAATCAGAATTAGATCCAAGATCCAAGAAATAACCTAAGTAACGACTGGGCAAGATTTGGAAGATAGCATTACAGTAATCAGGTTAGACAGCACATTATAATCAAGTTCCTCCCTATAAGCTCCCATCAAGTTAATCAAGGAGGTCAATGATTCTTGTTGAGCCATACAAAGTGCATACAAATCATCCAAAATACCTGTAAAAGTAATCACTCACAAGTTATTTGTCTTTTCCTTTTCTACAATAAAAAATAAATTGTCAAGAGATTATCCAATTTACCAAATCGGTCTGTTGCAGATAAGAACTGTTTCTCTACTGCATTTCTGAGTCTAGCTGCAAGCACCTCATCATATTTCACCCTGTAGAAACCAGTCTGATCCACATTAAGTTTAATCCAAGAATTTACACCTTTATCTTCAGCAATATGAGAACCCAAGAACTCTTTAACATCAAGTATTTCAGACTTTGTTTGCAAGAGGAAATTCTTGCTGACGTCATATGACCCAAAGCATAGCGTTATTGGAACAATCCAATGGCCTTCTCCTTGAGCACCACTTGACAAGAATTGTGACTGCCAATAAGCATACAAAGCTTACAAGTTATAATACAAGTAACAGATTTTTTCTCTCTGAAAATAATCATAATGAAGTACTGATGAAAAAGTCAGATACAATGGAACCTGATGAAACTCCAATTTCTGATTATTGACTTTAATAGATACAACAGGATATCCCTTCTGCTTTGTCCATGAGGTCATTAACTTGTTCACAGGTTCACCAGATCCTTCCTCAAGGGCAGCCCATAGATCCTCAGTCTTAGCATTTGAGCAGGCATATTTTTTTATATATGAAGCTAGTGACCTCTATTTACATAACAAGCAATGTGTAATATGATCACAAATAATGAGATATATAACTCAAACATATTTTGTATGCTTTATAAAATATTTTAAATACATACTTTAAAGAATCTTCACATCATCAGAAAAACTACATCCACATAAGACTTAATTACTGAATTCAATATAAAATACCTGAACTATCTTATATATCATAAACTAGATTGTGCAACTTACTCAGCCTACCCAATTAAAAGAGTAAAAACCAAAGTCAATCAAGTTGAGAGAAAACCCTCTTAACAACTCCCAACAATAGTTTACTCTTCCAAAGATTAATAAGTATTAGGTTCCTATTTCATGGCCCAAGCAAATGTGGCATTGAAAATACATAGTTTCTTATAAAAATAGTAAAGTCAAGTACTGACCTGAAAGCATTCAGCACCAAGATAGCTTTGCAGCATCCTGATTACAGATGCACCTTTTCTATAACTTATTGCATCAAATATTTCATCAATCTCACCAGCATGATTTATCTCTACCTGCAATGAGAATTTACAAATATTAAAATACACAATAAAGTATAAACAAATAAGACAGCCTATTAATTTTTTAACCAAGGGTTACCAAAAAGATAATTTATTTGTAAACTTTAATTCAAAAAAATCTTATATAAATATACAAATTGATATTAAATAAACATAAATAATATAAATATTTACATTGCATACAATTAGTCTACATAAAATCCCACAAAGTCAGATAAAAATTGGCCAACTACATTATCTGAGGCAGATTAAACCCATGAAAAACTGAAAGATTAAACAATACCTCAATTGGGTGGGATTCTGCAAGCCCATCCAATCTAAGACCCGCAGTAGATTCATGAAGAAATTGAGACCATATTCTCCACTCAGGAAACAAGCTATCAGTTGCTAAATAGCTAACCTGACCACACCCAGAGAGAAAGAGAGAGAGAGAGAGGAAGAAGAAGAAAAACTGTCAGTTACTTACAAAATTAAGAGGAAAAAAACCAAAAAATAATTAACGAGCAGACTCTGCAATAGCAATGATATGAGAATATATAAGCCACACAACATACCCATGTCGCAAACCCCTCATTCAGCCATAAATCTGTCCACCACTCCATTGTAACAAGATTGCCAAACCACTGGTGTGCTAGTTCATGAGCTACAACAGTCGCAACCTTTACAGTAACCAATGAAATATTTTGTATCCTTCAGTTAGTAATCAGAAAACTAGTTTTAAATTGAGATTAGGAAATTCAAGTCGCCAAGACTAAAGCATTTTTATGGATAAACAGATTACCCACTGCTTGTTAGCAGCAGCAGAATGCTGATCATCATAGAGCAAAGCAGTCTCCTGGTATGTAACCAAACCATAATTCTCCATGGCTCCAGAAGCAAAATCAGGGACTGCAACCATATCCAATTTTGGAAGAGAGTATGGAGTAGCAAAGTAACTGTTGAATTATCATAGTTAGTTGGCTACCAAATAATAAATGACGCAGAATACCATAAACATATCCAAGCAAATGGACGAACATGAAGATTAACATATAATCCACCATATCCACTCATCTTGCTATTGTGAACCTGATAGATGAAGGATGTGATCAACAGTCAATACATCACAGCATACAAGGATGGGGATACAACATGGAAAAGGTTTGATGGATATTCAAGACTAGTAGGTTTGCTTCAAAAAGTTTTTTTTTTTGTCATTAATGTTTGGGCTGTTAATCTTTGGAGGTTGCCAAAAGGTGTGGTGGAAGGCTGGATTGTGCAAGCCAAACCCACCAATTAAAGGATTTTCTGTGCCATAAACTTGTAGGGACAAGATAGGAAACCAAACTTTCCCTGGAAACCTATATGGCAGAGTGATGTCCTAGTCCAAGCCTCCCTCGAAGGTTGAATTGCAGTGTAAGAACAAATTATGATTGTTGATAATTTAAAAGAGAAGAAGGAAGCAGTTTTGAAGGCAATAAGATATATAGGACTCTTAGAGCATCTCTCAATTGCCTATTGTGAAGTGTTATTATATCTTCTATTGATTTTTCCCTTCTTTTTTCTGTCACACTCTTTGGGTACTTGGGTTGTGACTTGAGACAGAAAAACTGACAAATTTGTCATGCTTTGCATCCATAAGGTTGGGTTTGAAGATTACAGATCGGCCGAAGTTGTACCTATAAGTTACATGAGGATTACTGAACTTGAAAAGAAATAAAGTTTTTCTGGGTTATTTCTGTTTTCTGATAAATTGCCAGCCTGAGAAACAAAAGGATTGTAATGGTCCAAACTTACTCCTTGTATAAATCCAAAGTCTTCACAGCAACATCTAGTGCAAATTTCCCTTGATTTGCTTTACCAACTTGACAATATACTCGGGTTTTGACCCCTGTAGAGATGTTATACTGCATTAAGAAGAACAGGACTAAAACCATGAAAATTGTACATTACAAGCATGATTTTACCATCAGAGGTATGATTTTCCACATAATCGAACAAACCGACAACAACCGCAACCAAATATGTAGACATGATTGGTGATTCTTGATACGAAACTGTTTTGAGATTCCCATCTATTATTTCTTCAACAATTGGCATGTTGGAAAGAGCAATGAGCTCCAGAGGCACATCCAATGTGACGTTGAAAGTAGCCTGCAAGTGCAAGATCAACCTCCTGTGAAAAGTGGGCCCAACCTCAAACTATTTATCATTTGTTAGAGCAACTTGAATCCAAAAATCCATCCAGACCTGCCCCACTCTCTTATGGCCTTACCAGTTACCACCCAATCCATGAACCAAAAGGAAGCTTATTTATTGAAGTTTTAAGCTTGTGTTGTTGTAACAATAAAATATTCTACCTTTATGGGTGCTTAGAAGAAGGTCCATTTACAAGGGAAGAGGGGAGACAAAGACAAACCTTGCAAGCAGGTTCATCCCAACAAGGAAAGCATCGTCTGGCATCAGCTGGTTCAAACTGTGTAACTGCCATATTCTTCTTCTCACCATTATGCTCATAGGTACTGCATATCAAAATATCCATATAAATTCATTTGCAAAAAATAATATAAAAATTGGAATATGACAGAATCAGTATTTTGTGAGTGGTGATCCATCTAATTCCTCAGACAATTTTAGAAATAGGAAAATAAGTTAGAGAATCTTGTACTATATTATATATTGTGTTTGAAATAAAATACATTTTTACATTAAGGGTTTTGAAATAAGCGATTTAAACAAAAATTGATAACCAATAAAAAAGAATAATAAAGAATCAATTATCAAAATGCAGCCTCAATTGGAAATCAAGTTATTCCTTTTGTTTTTGGACTCTTGTAGGAACTTTGAGAACAACCAAACAAAACCTAGCTAATAACACTTACCTTCTGTAGAAACCTTTCATCCTATCATTCAAAATTCCTTCAAATTGGATAGCCAAGACACCCAACCCAAACGGTAATGTCTCTGGGAACTCCAACACCAAAATCTCATCATCTTCAAACACTTCAACTCTTGAAGGCTTGAGAATCTGCATATATATATATATATATATAGAGAGAGAGAGAGAGAGAGAGAGATTCATTCATTCATCCTACATCAGCAATGTAGAGGAAAAGTGACAAGTTGAGAATTAAGTTGGTGATAGGTAGCGAGTGGCGACCTTAGAGGAATCTCGGTTTGAGAATGATACGGCGGTGTTACTGACGGAGAGTTCGGCGGCATTGAGAACGATGAAAGTGGTGGCGGCGACGATGTCGACGTCGACGGCGATCGAACCGGCGAACCGGCACGCGACGAGGTCCGGCTTGAGCCGTATGTTGTAGCGTTTTGGAACCGCGAATTTCGGGAGACGAGGTTGTCCTTTGAACACGTCCATTGCTTTCTGTCCTTCCAAACCCTCACTCACGCTCTCGCTACTTAACGTAGCTCGCTAATTCCACTCACTTTTGACTTTTAATCGCTGGTGCAACTAAGAAAGTTCCTTTTTAGTTCTTAAATTAATATATATATAATTCAATTTAGAGTAAAGTAAATATGTAGAGTGATTAGTTGTGCAGTGATGAGTATGGTTCTGTTTGGCGAATTGATGTTGGTCATTATTTTAAGATCCTTTGATCGCGTTTTGAACCTGTTGGATCAAGGAGGTATAGATAGACTAGATAGTATAAAGTATACTAACTAATAGCACATTAAAATTACATTATATGTATAAATTGTTTATTCATAAAAAATTAAAAAAAAAAGAAGAAACAAAGATAGTTGTATAAACTATGTATAAATCTGAACCATTCAAAATTGTTTATAATATAAGAATATGTAAAAATATCATTACTCATTTTGTTATAAATTAACATAAAAAATAAGGCTCGTGGGTGAAAATAGTGAAGTGTTAACAAAATAAATTGTAAGAGTAAATTAGTACTTTCAAATAATATGACAGCATTTTGACAAGTTTAATTTATAGCAAAGTTTAGAATTTTATGATATTTTAACATTTTAATATAATTGAGTGTAATTTATTCTTATTATTATACATCATATCATCAATTTGTAAAGAAATTGTTAAAAAAAAAAAAAGAACAAAAAAGCTTGGTTTTGAACTTTTTGAGTTTTGACACATAAACTACGAGTATAAGTAAGGTATAATGATGAAGTAATAGTAGAAAAAGAAAATAACAAGCTTGTTAGCGGCTCACCAACCCCACCGTCCGAACAGGCATCTGGCCATGGCACGAGCCAAAACATAACGAGAAGTCAATAAATCACTTCATTTTGTTACAATTTATTCTTCACTGACTCTCTCATAAATAAATTTTGTCGGCTACTTCATGTTCTTCCATGAAACTATAGGCACAACCAGCTAGCTCCCCGCAGTGGACGCAGATTGACAAAGCACCACCCAATTCTTCTCTTTAGTGAGTCATTTCATTTCCGTAATTACTGATGTACTGACCCAATAATTTAAGTTGCTACTTTATTTTGCTTGGTTGCTTGGAGATTAATGTAACAATGATGTAAATTTTGTAACTTTTTTTATGGATGAACAAATTGGTGTTTTCAAAATTCTTGCTTGCTAGATGATGATGATCATATCTTTGATTGCTTCCCCTCGTTACTTGTCTCTGTCTTTTCTTTTATCTTTGTCTTTTTGACTCCTGAGTTCATGATTTTAGTTTATCTGATTTGTGTTAGATATGACAGATATCCAGAATTGCTTGATCAGTGACACCGCTAGTGTATGGTGAGCTGATCAAATTTGTTGGGTTTTCCCTTTTTGTTCAATCTTCAATGCAATATAATGATGAAGTCCAAGTTTGAGTGTGGAAGCCAAAATGCTGATGGTGATGGAGATGCTAGTTGCAATAATGGTCAGCTGCTGCTGCGTGACATCGAGGAAATAAGCAAAGCTCTTTACTTGCACGAGACCCCTTCTAAGGCTTCCTTCTCCCCGTTCCATAATCGATCCAAATCCGCTGGAAAATCTCGTTTGCCAAAACCTCAAGTTAATTTAACCCCAAGATTTCTAAGGGAAGATCTGTTGGCAAAGGATAAGAAGTCATCCTCAGCATGGAATTGGAAGAAGCCCTTGAAAGCTTTGACCCATATTGGTTATCAAAAGTTCAATTGTTGCTTTAACCTTCATGTCCACTCAATTGAGGGCTTGCCTTTGAATTTCAATGGCATTAGTTTATGCGTGCATTGGAAAAGAAAAGGCAGCATTTTACAGACGCACCCGTCAAGGGTTTTCCATGGTGCTGCCGAGTTTGATGAAACTTTGACGCATAGATGTTCTGTTTATGGTAGCCGCACCGGGTCTAATCACTCTGTCAAGTATGAGTCTAAGCGTTTCTTAATTTATGCTTCTATTGTTGGGACACCTGAACATGACATAGGGAACCATCAGGTTGATCTCACAAGGCTTTTACCTCTGACTTTAGAAGAGTTAGGGGGTGATAAAAGTTCAGGGAAATGGACTACGAGTTTTAGGTTGGCAGGAAAGGCTATAGGAGCTAACCTAAATGTTAGTTTCAGTTATCAAGTAATGAAGGATGACTTGATGGAATTCGGTTGTAATAATCTGAATGTTCTCAACCTCATTAACTTGGAGCCAGGCAGGCCAAGCACCACAGACAGTGTTGTGGATTTCAGTCCTTGCAATAGGGACATATTGCTTTTGCAAGCTGGGAGCTTTCCACGTGAACTACATGATGGATTGGTCCTCCCTTCTCATTCTGATGATGTGAGGTTATGCCACGAAGTATTGCTGAATTCTGGCTCAGGTCTTTCTAAATCAATCAAGTTCCTATATCAAAAACTTGATGAGGGGAACTTCCATAATTCAGCGTGGGCAGACTCAGAACATTTGAGACCACTTAAATCCCAAATTCTTCTGAAATCAGAGTCACCTCAAGAATCAAACCAACATGAGTCTGATGACAGAGAGTTTTCCATTATTGAGCAAGGAGTAGAAACATTAGAAGGGGATTCCTTGAAACTTGATCAGACAAGAAGTCAAACAGCTGATGTGTCTGCAGTTGAAATCATTAATGTGGATGAGATTATTAAGGATGATGACATATTGTTCGACAAGAACACAATATGTGATTCAATGGATAACATATGCACTAATTGCATGAATGGTAACATATGCACTAATTGCATGAATGGGGCTATGGTGGATGACAGCAAACATAAATGCAGTAGTTTATGTGCCAATCTACCTTGCATGAAAGTCGTGGATTCAACTCCTAAGACATCAGAGTTGGTAGTGTTAGATCCTTTATGGCCCATGAATGAGTTTCTTGGCCAAGAACACTATATGAGTGTTAAATCAAATTATAAAGCACATAAAATGGCAAAAAAGTCACATAGCTTGGATGATATCACTGAATCTGTGGCAAGTGATTTCTTAAACATGCTAGGCATGGAGAGTGATTCATTTGGCTCAAGTCATGATGGTGATCCCCAATCGCCCAGAGAGCAGCTTTTAAGACAATTTGAAAAAGAGGCTCTAGCTTCGGGTAACTTCACTTTTGATTTTGATGCAAATGAGGAGCAATTGGGGACAGATACACTTGGACTTAGCTGTGGGGATTGTGCTGTGGATTCTGATTTGTCTTTAATTATTCAAGCTGCTGAAGAGGAGCATGCAAGGGTGAGTCAGTCATTAATAAATAGAAGGAAGGCCAAAATTCTTGAAGATCTGGAGACTGACTCATTGATGCAGCAATGGGGTTTAAATGAGAGGGACTTTGAAAATTCTCCGCAAACTTGGTTTGGTGGATTTGGAAGTCCAATTGAGCTACCCAATGAAGAATCATCCGTATTACCTTCAATTGGACAAGGGCTTGATTCATTTGTTCAAACTAAGGGTGGAGGCTTGTTGAGGTCTATGAATCCCTCCCTATTCAGAAATGCCAAAAATGGTGGGAACCTAATCATTGAAGCTTCTAATCCAGTTGTTCTACCTGCAAAAATGGGTAATGATATATTGGAGATACTGCTGCATGTGGCACCTGCTGGAGTTGAAGAGCTGCGTAATCATATCAATAAGTTAATGCCTTTGCAAGATATCAATGGAAAATCCATTAAGCATATTCTGTGGGATGCTACAACCAACACGGGGGCTCCTGGAAGGTTAGAAAGTGTGTTAGTGGCATTATTTGTGAAAATTTGTGTTTTCACTTTTATCATTTCATTCTCTTTTTCTTTTTCATTTAAAGTATTTCTAATTGATGTTTTTTTCTGATTTCCTTTCTTAATTCTGTTGCAGGCAGGGCTTGTGGCAGCAGGATTTGTTTGAAGATTTTCCATATGGTTATTTAGCAGATGAAGGCATGGGCTTGAACTGTGTATCTCTAGAAGCTATAGCTCCTATGACTATTAATAAGATTGAAGCCCTTTTGATAGAAGGGTTGAGAATACAGTCTGGTATATTGAATGAGGAGGCACCATCATACATCCATCCCCCATATACCAAGATGCCTGCCTTTGGAGGCAGAAGAGCCACCCTGAGAGGGTTTCCCACATTAGAAGGAGTTGCAAAATTGCAACTAGAAGATAGTGGAGAAATTGGCAATGATGTTGATGGATTGATGGGTCTGTCAATGACATTGGATCAGTGGTTGAGATTGGATGCTGGGATTATTGGAGATCAGAATTTGGAGCAAATTTTGAAGATCCTTAAAGTACACCATTCTAAAATCACAGAATTAGATGGTGAAGGGTTGAAAAATGCCATGGACGGGGAAAAAATATATGGCGGAAAGCACGGACTCTTGGGGAACCACCTAACAGTGGCCTTTGTGATCCAGCTTAGAGATCCCCTACGAAATTATGAACCAGTTGGCGTTCCAATGCTTGTTTTAACTCAAGTGGAAAGAGTTTACATACATGCAATGCAGCAAGACCACAGCAATTTTCTTGAAAGAAGAGAGAAGGAAATGGAGAATGAGGCCCTGCTAAAGGAGACAAGTAGCAAGAGTATGGAGAATACAAATGATATAGATAATGGAACCCCTCAGTTCAGATTTGAAGTCAATGGGATTCATGTTGCAGGTGTCATTACCAAAGCTGGAAAGAGGCAACTTTGGGGTACTGCTACCCAGCAACAGTCTGGGTTGCGTTGGTTGCTTGCCAGTGGCATGGGTAGGACTGTTAAACATTCATCTTCAAAATTAAAGGCAATTGTTAGATCATCCCCGCTGTTGACCAAGAAGTTGCTGAATGAGGATATCCTGTGGAGCATTTCTTATGTTAATAATAACATGGGGTCTAATGGTAAAGAGCTGGCAGCTGAAAATGTATACATTCGGAACCCTGATATCATCTTTCCAAATTGAGCTCTCAGATCACTTTTGACATGCTATTTTTGCAAATTAAGGAAGTTTCTCCATGTAGATAGTTATATTAGTAGGTAATCTAGGAAGTTATATACGAGTCAGCTAGCCCAAATGTTTTATGTATATCGAAATTTCTGTCCTTGAAAACGACCCTTTCTTCTTTCAATCCCCTCGCCTCCTGATTTTGGAGATGTATACTCAAATTTTAGGAGTAGAGTAGAATTATCATGTATGTGTACAGAGTCTGGCTCTATTGTTTGCTTTGATATGCAACTTGATAACACTGCTTTGAATTAATAAAAAGTGAACGTCTTAAGTTATTGTGCCTTCACTTTTCATGGCCAACTTGTTTCTTTATTACAATTTTCTTAACCACCCTGAATGCACGATTATCATTACCAGTTGAGTAGAGGAATAAACAAGAATATGATCTGATATCGGTGACTTCAAAATCACTTAGGTGGGTAGGAGACCAAGTGGTTAGGTAGGAAACGAGCTATTCCAGAAGCTGACTCGATGGTTGCCTTATTCTTTTGTTATACTGCTTAACAGTTAGTTGCTTTCTTTGAACTGGAAAGTCTAGTCTCATCAGTCATCACCCTTTGTGAATGGAAACAAGTTGCAGACTCTTTAGGAGTAGAAGGAAGTTTCCTCAAGTTACTTGGTTGGACAATCCTTCTCTTCAGGCTACCTCTATCATATGAGCTGACCTAGAAGGAATTAGTTTCCTCACATTTGTGTTTTTATAGCTGGGCTTAGGCCCTCCTCCGTCAAAAAAAAAAAAAGGAAGAAGAAGAAGAGGAAGAAGAAGAAGAGGAAGAAGAAATTCACAGTTGAGCACAATCTCTTCATAAGTGTACGGTTTAAGGGGAAAAAAAGTAATTCTAAAATTTGAACATAAATTAAATAATGAGTAAATTGATTATTTTTATCTTAAGAATTGGTCTTATGAAAAAGAAAATATTTGTTATATATCATTACTAGTGATGCTATATACAAAACTACAACGTGGGAGGACTAAGCATAATGAGCCTCCCTTTTTTTAATCCCCGTTTCTTTAATGGCTGGATAACATTTTCTTAATTTCCTGTGCTTCTGACAGTATTTTTGACAGTAAGAGCTTGTTTGAATGAAGGGTATTGAGCAGATGAATGGGGAAAAGATGGAAAGAGAATAATTTCTCTTATTTGGGAGTTTAAAAATTTAGAGATATTCTTGTGTAAACTGAGTGTACACAACTTGTGTATACTAAATTAATAAAAGAGTCACACATTATCATTTTACATTAAATAAATAAAAAAATCTTGTATGAATTTCTGTATAGACAATACTTTTCCATTTCATCCCTTTCCTTTTCATTCCATCTCATTCTTTCTAAAACTTCCGATCGTAGTCTAAGGTAGAATCCAATATAGATCTAGTCGTATTAGGCTTCAAGCTTTTATAAAGCAATCAGTGGAGAGAAGAACAGTAAGAAAGTTTTGAGAGAGGATTTGATTTTTCTTTCATTAGAAGGGCATTACTTGGGACAATCATTCTTTATTTATTTTATTTATCATTGTTCTATCATCTATGATGACTAGAAAACTATGTTTTCTCCTCTTATTCACGGCAAGAGTAATCTCGGATTAATTTTGGATTTTAAGTACAGTCTGGTATATTTAGGAAAATCATTAATTCCCTATGTGCTAACCTAAATTTTGTACCCAAATAGTCAAATAAGAAACACACCTCCTTAATTATTAAGTTAACCTTCTTCTCCTCTTTGTTTTGTCAGTAGTGTAACGTGAATTTCTGCTGCTGATGGAAGGAAACCATTTTTAGATGGATTCCAATAAACAACCACAGCTGAGACTTTCTACTGCTACAGACTCATATTACTAAAGTCCTTTAATGCTCATGGCAACTGTTTAGTTCAGAACAGTAATTTTTTCAGGAGTGTTTTCATGAGTCGTTTGTTTTCTAGTTGTCACAGGGATTTGTTCAGTGGAGATCATGTTGTGCGTCTCTTCTTTGACATCATGTGTTACATAGTACTGATAGTAGCATGAAGAGAGGACTTAACTATGTTGCATCCTTATTTACCTATGAAGTTTCATATTTATGTCAGGTTGACAAAGGGGAAAGTAAAATGAAGCTGTATTTTTCGTTCGTCGTTGTCACTTTTTATGGAACAAATCAAATACCCCATCGTGGTACTGAGTCGATTGACCCATCTTCACGTTGCTGCCATATTATTTGAAATTACTAATTTACCCCTACAATTTATTTTGTTAACACTTCACCCATGAGCCTTATTCCTTATCCCAATTTATAACAAATATCTTTTTTGAATGGTTAAGATTGTGTACATAGTTCTTACAAATATCTTTAATTACATGTGTCACTAGAACTCCGTCTTATGAAATCACCAAATTATTTAGAATAATGATAATTTGCACAAACTTACACTCAAACATTATTTACATATTCATATACAAAAGTTATTGAATAACACCACGTAATTCTTTTAAAATGATCCAGATCATGTACCTACCTCACAAAAGTTAGTGCAAATATATTTTTCATTTGTAAAAAAATCTCCATTAAAATGTTTTGCCGGGTCTCTTGAAAGTGAAGGTTGTTAGAGATTAAGAATTTTTTAAAAGGTGGAAAGCTTTTAGGAGATTTGGGGAATTTCGGACTTGTTTTTCCGCAAAAGACTTTTGGAACTGACAGCAAAAGTACTGCTGCTTGTAATTCACATACTAATTCCAATTCCAATACAAAACAGACTCGCTGGATAAAATATGAGGGTAGAATGCGTAAGGAATAAACCTTATAGGGATGGGTCGGAGTAACACATTACAAACCATATTGGGTCTCAATGTGAAAATGGGCCATACCACGAGGGGATATATCTTATTCATTTTCCCTTTTTAGTATATCCTCCTCATAGCTGTCTACTTAGATTAACCTTGAATTCATGAATTATCATTTATAATCATTAATGATAGCGCAAGTGCTATATTCATTTTCTTTCTTTTTTTTTTTTGGATGAAACGCAAGTGCTATATTCTGTTGTTTAGAAACATGGTACCTAAGTAACAAAAACTTCTCTGTCGTTTAGAGAAGTTCAGAAGCAGCATATTTTCCACTATTTTTATTCACAGCCCTTAAAGGTCAATTGTACATGAGCAATTACCAACTCTAACATTGTCGAATACCTCATAAAGTAAGAGCACATGCAGTACTAATAAGTAGTAGTGGCTGTGGCCAACAAAACTGCCAAAACTTCTTCATTTTCGACCTAGCAAGAACTTGGATGAGTGTGCATGCCTTCGTAGGTTGTTATTACATACCTTGGATCATCCTTCTCTCTCTCAACTCTCTTTTTTACGGGGCATCCGTCTACCGAACACCTATAGTAATTCCTGTAATCATATACTCTTAATGGTAAGTATGTTACAAATGTGCCGGTATTTTATTCATACAAATTAAGATAGAGAAAATGAAAAATGAGAAGTTCCATGAAGCATGCGTATTTCTAGCTTAACTTATCATCGTTGTTTTATGTAGTATAGCACTATATATGTTCATTGGTTAAGTAGATATAACGAAGCAAGTATGTTGTTAGTGTTTCCCACCTTTTTCCCATCATGTTATTTGGTTTTGTTGACATATGTCATTAGTTATGTTATGCTTATTATTAGCGGCCTGATAATTAGTTGTAATATGATTCTTGTTGAAAAATCTAGAAAGCCAT
Source organism: Styphnolobium japonicum (assembly GCA_023212625.1). Taxonomy (NCBI): domain Eukaryota; kingdom Viridiplantae; phylum Streptophyta; class Magnoliopsida; order Fabales; family Fabaceae; genus Styphnolobium; species Styphnolobium japonicum. The sequence continues at coordinate 26,634,703 of JALBWW010000006.1, forward strand.
CCCTGTTTCTGTAACACTGCCTCAATCACGGTATTTCAAGATTATAATCAGCATCATAGGCATATATACCTTGGATTGGGACTGCTCTTCACCTTCTTCTTTCCGTACTTCCTCCACTTGTACCCATCCTCCAGTATTTCAACCTCTGACATTGTTCTGAATGCAACTCTCTCTCTAACTTCCTTCTTCTCGCGTCCACTGCTAATATCTCCTTAAGACACATAACCAATGACTATAAGCGAAAGAGTATAGAAGCCACAAAGAAAGGAAATCATAAAGAGTTGAAGATGTTCATATCAATTACTATATTATTGAATAACTTATTAAACATGGCTATAAACATCTCAAGCTACAAAATAAAACACATTTTCATTTCAGGAACTTGGCTTACTGCTAGAAGACCCCTCAAAGTGGCTGCCACCTCCTCCAAAGTCACCTACTTCATTGGCTTGATAGACCTGGTTCGGACCATGCACAGAAACAAATGACCCCGGATCATCGTCTGCCCATTGATTACCATCTAACTTCAGGTACTCAGAGACCTCAAAAGGCCACTGGTTGGTGAATTCGCTGTCAGGCGAATCTGCTGATCTTGGATTTTTATCTGTCATTTTGTGACCATTGATATGAAAAGAAAGGATCACGGCGCACGCAATATAATCACTCCACAGGTTAGGCGGCTTCAAGGTGACCTTCCTGTGAACTGTAATTGGAAGTTTCAAAGGTAATGCGAAGTAGAAAAGCCACGTATCCAATATCGGTGAAAAATACATATTTATGAATAAAGGGCAAACTGAGAGTGGGCCATACCAGGATGACTTGGGGAAGACTTTCAAGAGATGTTATTGTTCATTGAGCAACAAGCCAACAAGTCTCGTGGTTAGACCAACCCCTTCAAAACGGAACTACAAGTCAAAAGTGATGGTGTTTTGTGGTCTTCTGCAAGTTTCTTCGAACCACGAGTTTAAGTCTTTGCTTGCATCTGAGCTACCAGATAAATGACTTCATCCATGTCAGTGTATAGAAAAATATTTATTGAGAGAGAGGTAAGAGAAACTTTTAAATGAATTTTCGAGCCATTAATCTTCCCAGTCCGGCACGGATATATTATGGGAAACTAAAAAAATGACGTCATTGACCTTTCTTCTTTATTTCACAAATGGAGGATGCTCTGACTTCTAGATTATCTGTAGCGTGCCATCCACAAGTTTGATGGGAATTTAAAAGATTGTATTTAATTTTTATCCATGATTAGTGTAAATATTTTTTACATTGTCATTTAATGATATTTTTTAACACATTATTAAAGAATTAAACGTCTAATATAATTGTTATAATAGTCAACAAATTTTAATGATGTGACAATATATTATTAAATGATAGTGTAAAAAAAATTTACATTGACAATTGATCAAAATTAAACTCAAGATTGAATTTAATTTTTACACATTGTCAGTGTAAAAAAAATTATACTATCATTCAATAATGTTGTAACACATCATTAAAGAGTTAAACTTATAATATAATTACTATGATAGTACAATTATTTTAATGATGTGATAATATATTATTAAATAACAATATAAAAAACTTTTACATTGAAAATAGATGAAAATTAAACTATAAAATTAAGTGTGTTGCATCATTGAAAAGGAAAAGTATGAAGAAGATAGTGAAAGTGGAAGTCTTAATTTTATCTCTTTAATACTTACTAGAAAAAATAAATAGAGTCTTACTTAGATTAATCATTTAATACTCTTTAATAAATTCTTCTAATTACTTAAGAAATAAAATATTAAATATTTTTTGATTTTTCAAAATACTAAATGCTCTACTTTTAAATTTAATACTCTTTGTTTTTACTTAATCTCGCTGGGGTCAGTAGAAGCCTCACCTCTAAGGTGAGACCTAGGGACAACTCTTGAAAAAAATCTCAAAGAAGGGGGAGGGGAGAAGGAAAAGGACTAAGAATGCACCTAACACTAACATCAAATATCTCTTACCAAATGAGTTAATCTCATAAGATAAATTTAATACTTTTTATTTTAATTTATTAAACAATACACTTACACTCATTAACAAAGGCTTTTAAGATATACTAGGTGTATCTATGTGTTGGTTATGGCGCTTTTTATTGCATTTGATAAAAACAAGTCTTAACTGACCATAATAAATCATTAAAAACAATAACAATTTTGATACACTAAAGTTTCGCTTAGCTTCAATGATGGAATTTAGAAGAAATTGTATTTTATTTCTAGAAAATATTTTTTTGTTGCTATAGTTGATGTTATATGAAAAGAGTTTTAAATTTATCAGAATAAGAATTCGTTTGTTACAGATTAAAAAATAATTGATTTTGACATTCAATAATTTAAAAATTTATTTTAGAGGTTTTTAAAAAAATCAAAAATTATTTTATGTTTGTTTACAATCATAAAAATTATTTTTAAATGAGAATAATTTCTCTCTCTTCTATCGCAAGAGATTTTTTTTCAAAAATTAATAAGAGTAATTTTTCATTTTAAATATAAAAATAATTTTTTTAATAAACTTAAACAAACACAATCAAAATCATTAAAAATATTTTTTTCCTCAAAAAAATAATTTTTCATTGTAACAAAAAGACTCTTAATCCAGTGCTCACACATTCTTTTGTTCATAGCTCGTGCAATAGACTTTCGTTGACTCCAATTAGCTTTGACACGACTAGAGATGCACATTAGTGAGGACTGAGGAGGAGAGGAAGTCATCGCATACGTACCAGATTCGATCTGGTGCAAAAAAAAAATGGTGACAGGAGTCCCAAATCACTTACTAGGAAGTTCATATGTATCTTCCGCGGCCTTTCAATTTTGGGGGTAAAGTTGGCGGAGGTGTCTTCCTTTGATCAAATTAACAAGTATAGCTAATCAAAGTAGACATCGTATTGTAATCTTTGATTGGCTCAGATGCAACATTCCAATTTTCAATTATGAATTTAGTACTTTAATTAGTTTAGTATGAATTTCTCATGGTGATCAGATGATGAAACCAAAGGCAACTAACTGCGCATTAGGCATATGTCAAATCAAAACATCCACTCTCTCCTAAAGGATTCAACCCTTGTTTCTAGGAAGCCTCATGGCACAGCTGAGTTGTGGTTTTAGCATATCACTAAATTTACATTATTTTTATAGAGTATTACTTTTTTTTTTTGCCTTTTACATTAAAAGTGCAAGTATTTAGGTTAGGTAAAAAAAAAAATGGTCTAATGAAGAATCATACTTCTAATATCAACATCATACTTTAATTTTAAAGACTTTGGATGATACCAATTAAACTAGAAATTCATTATTTAGTTAATAATATAATTAACAGTGAGATATTATTAAATGAATTTCGATAGAAAAATCAATACTCAATTGTGTAGGAATAACACAACTAAATATGATTTCAATTCCGTTTGTTGTTTTCATAAAAGCTCCTACTTTTTCATTTTCTATTTCCAGCTACCTGCCCTATACAGTATCCGTTGTTCAAGGGACCGAGCCGATGCCTCCATCAAATCAAATCGCTAATCTTTTGAAACAATAACGGAACCTACCTTTTGCTCTGTTTTGTCACACCCTTGAACGCAAGCTTTTTCCTCCACCCTTTTCCTGTCTTCCACCCATTCCTGCGTTTCACATTTGATATGCAGTGATTCAAGAAAAGGAATAGTTCATTGACGTGACGAATAGAAAATTAACATTCAATGCAAATGGTGATGCTTGTGCCATTCTAACATGCATTGCTTGCAACTTGCTCGTGTGGAAGCTGGTGATTTACAACGAAAATAAAAACTGTAGTTATATTTTTGGAAAAATAACCCTTACATTCAGCTTGAGAAAAATAATTTTTCGCTAGCTTATTTTAAAAAATTAATTAAATATTTAACTACATTAATCAATAATTTACATATGATTAATTAACAATTTATCTTCATTTTAATACTTGATATGTGATTAATCATATATAAATTATTAATTAATGTAATTAAATATTTAGTTAATTTTTCAAAATAAACCAAAAAAATATTATTTTTCCCGAACTGAAAGTAAAGTTCATTCTTCCAATATTTTTTTATGCATAAGCTTCTAAGACCTAAGTTGCTTTTAATGCTTATGAAAAGAAAGGATTAAGCATTTGAAAGACACACTATAGCTATCTGTTGCTACTAGTATCCTTTAATATTTTTCTAAAATCTAAATGCTTTTCATCTGATAGCTATGTTACAATAACCTTCGACTCTTTGACTTTATTTAATCTCACGTGCTTCAGATTAATTATCTGCATATTATGCCACGATGCCATCTAAGCACACTACTAAATTTGTGAGACCCTTCATTTGTTAGTTTTCAGTTTGTCCTGCAACCTTTCAAACTTCACCCAAGTTCAGACATAGAAGTTCTCAATGAGGATATCTTGAACATAAATCCCAAGGCTCCTTCATATTCTAAGGCGGAGTATATTTCCTGATCACTAGTTTTATGTTTTTAACGTTCCATGGGGTTTATACTGAAATGACAACCCACTGTTTGAATGTTTAATAATCAGAATTTATCATCTAAATATTTCCAATGTTCCGACAATTACAATTTCTCATCAGTTATCTTCTTTGATCAATGTATTTTTTGCTTTACCATAAAGGATGAAGAATTAGGACAGGTTGTTTCTGCCAGTATTTGTTGGTTGTTTGTATGATAAAGTATGTAATCTGCTGAATGCTATTGAGTCACTTGGTTACCATCGAAGTTTTGGTACACACATAATAAAAAATGAGAAAAATATCATTTTCCATTCACAATTTTTTCAATTGTAGGAGCTATTAACTCATTAGAATGGCTAATGTCATGCTTTAAGAACCCAACCTGCTTCATGTTCTTAAGTTCCCAAATAGCATCTAGGTTCTTTCAGTCTCAGAAAAAGAAGATATTTCTGATGTAGCAATTATTCTTTACTTTCTCCTTAGATTGCTCTTTGTTCATCTCAGAGTTACTAAATTTTACCCTACATGGTACGTTACTTTTTTACATTACTTTTTGACATTATAATTTTAAGAATTTCTTTACATTAAAAATTAATACGCGAAAATTGATATTCAATTCACAGAATGAGGAGAAAGCGAGGAGAAAACTGTGGTTCATCTCTCTCTCTCTGTTTAGTTATTATAAAATTTTTGGATCCTTCCTGCTCTGGTTCTGGTGGTACAGCTGCTTCATCACTGACCATCTGCTCCCTTCTAAGTTTTAGGTACCTTACAGTAATTTGTATGGAGCTTGTTATTAACTTCTGTCCATAGAAAATGCCTCTAAATGAGTTTAAATTTAATATCCATAGTACATTAAAAATAATTCTACCTTAAAATCAGACTTCGCCGTTTTAGTACACAATCTCAACTTGTACCATAACTTAGATTGTCGCGTTCAACAAAAGTCTCGTCCACTTTCATGCAAATTAAATACGAAGTTTTGAATTCTTTATGCAGCAGTAATTGGTCTGTCAACATTGGACACCTCACGCTGAATAGAATTTAACATAGGTCGTTTTGTTACCTCGTAGCCGACCAATTATAGGAATAGGTATTAAAAATGAGATGGCATTCTCCGTTCTCGGCTAAACAATGATTTTCCATGTCATACACTATACCAAAAAAAATCATTCATGAGGAGATGCATTATGATTAGCAAGACAGAGTAAATAAAACATCCAACTGTGGATAAACATTGAAACTAATAACAGAAAATTGCTCAGTTCATTCAAATAATAAATTCTCTGCGGTCCACATTCTCCTTTCCCTTCCCCTTTCTTCCCCCTTTGTAATGTCAATTTTTTTTATTTGTGGATTCCTCTCATCAAAACACAGTGCGGTGACTTGTGAGTAACAAAAGGAGAACTAGAAAGCAGAGTAAATGAAAATTCAAATTCCAGATCAACAATAACCAATTAAGTAAAACATCCTACATTACATTACCGAATAATAAATAACCAGTAATAAGGCATTAAGCATGCATAATGCATTATATCATATCACAAGTCACAACCAAAGAAACAGAATTATTTCATTGCAATACAAAACACACGACGAAACCAGAAAAAACAAAGCCTTACGCCTCTAATATTGTTCACATGTCATAACGATTGTCTTTCATTCTTGAGAAAGCTCAAGCAATCTTAACCTCAATAGTCTTGGGCTTCTTAGGCTCAGGAGGAGGCAATTTCTCCACAGTGACACTGAGCACACCGTCTTGGCACACGGCGGAGATAGCGTCGGTATTGGCATTCTCAGGGAGCACAAACTTGCGCATAAACTTGCCAACCCTTCTCTCCATTCTCAAGTACTTTGCCCCTTCTTTCTCTTCCTCCCTCTTCCTCTCCCCGCTTATCACAAGCACATTCTCGTCTTCCACCTGAACCTTGATGTCCCCTGATTTCAACCCCGGCATGTCGATCACGAACGCGTAAGAATTTGGATATTCCTTCACGTCCGCGGGAGTTGCAGCCATTGCCTTTGCATCGCGCACGTATGTCCGTGTCGGAGCATTGAAGCTCTTCTCCGATGCACCGTCTTCTGACAGGTCCATCATCTGGTGCAGAGTGTTGAACAACGGAGAATCTAAACCCATCACCCTGAAATCCATGACTTTCCTGGAGAAATTTTCTCGGGAAAATGAAAGTTACTTTGCTGAGAAAGTATCAAGTGTTTTTTTCTTTTCTACCTTCTTTCTTCTGTGCAGGTAAGAGTTCGTGGATTTGACTATTTATCAGGGTGAAATGAAAGAGGTTATTGGAGGAAAAGAAAATGGAAGTTTCTGGAGAAAGGAAGAGTGTACTTAGGAACTTCTAGCAGGTTCGGTTACAACTTGCAATAATACAATCCTTCTACTAGCGTCCAGAAGCTTGTGGTTGATTTTTTATTTTTATTTCCAATTTCAGAAATTTAAAAATTTCATAGATTGTAGCAAACTCTATCTTACGATCTTCTTGTTTGGGCCTCTGGGTTTATTGGGCTTTATTAAAACCAGCAAGCAATAACAGTACCTCCTTAACGACGCAATTGTTATACCTCCGATATGATGACATCGAAATTACTTCATGTTATATGGTTGTTGTTAAATTATCAGCGACACAAAAAAAAAAAAAAATACCCTATGCAAGCAAATACTAAATGGTATATTTGTATTCACACTAATTATATAGTGTACTAAATCAATACTCTTTTCAGGCCTCGAAAAATAAATAATATTATAAACTATAAAGGGATACCATAGGCAATATTCATCTTTATGTATGTATAATATATAGAACAGATCTGGAGACGATGTTACATTTTACACAAGAAAAAGTAGACACATATATAGATTATTTATTAAATAGTAACGCATATCAGACATGTACAGTGACATGTCTTGCCAGTTGCCACACTAAAAACAAAAACAAAAACCCAAACAAAAAAACACATAAACACAGTACTGTATATGCATGAACTTAACAACTGGTTATCAAATTAATATATATATATATACACACACACACACAACAGATCTAGAGACGCTGTTACATTTTACACAAGAAAACGTAGACATATATATAGATTATTTATTAAGTAGTGGCATGCATGCCACACTAAAAACAAATACCCAAACAAAAAAACACATAGACACAGTACTGTATATGCATGACCTTAACAACTGGTTATCAAATTAATATATATATATACACACACACACACAACAGATCTAGAGACGCTGTTACATTTTACACAAGAAAATGTAGACATATATATAGATTATTTATTAAGTAGTGGCATGCATGCCACACTAAAAACAAAAACAAAAGCCCAAACAAAAAAAACACATATACAGTACTGTATATGTATGAACTTAACAACTGGTTATCAAATATATATATATATATATGAAATCAACCCTTGTGGACTTGGCCCTTTTTGGGAAGGGGTTGGTTTTCGGGGGAGCTCACTTGGACCTGAATGGTCTTAGGCTTATTGGGCTCTAGGGGTGGCTTCTTCTGGACAGTGACGGTGAGCACCCCATCCTGATAACATGCACAGATGTCGTCATCGGAGTTAGCATTGTCAGGGATCTCGAACTTCTTGAGGAACTTGCCATGCCTACGCTCCATGCGGATGTACTTGACGCCTTCTTTGTGGTCCTTGTCTTGGTCCCTCTTCCTTTCGCCGCTCACCACCAGCGTGCCATCCTCCATCTGCACCTTGATCTGGTCAGACTTCAAACCAGGCATGTCTACCACGAACTTGTAGGCGTTCGGGTAATCCAGGATGTCTGCGTGCGTGGTCGCCATCGCCCTCGAGTCTTGAACGTAGGCCCGAGACGGTGCATGGGGAGACTTGGAGTCCGTTTCGTCGGAGAAGAAGTCTATGTGGTCAAGGAGGCACTCCAGTAGACGAGGATCGAACCTAGTTCCCCTCATATCCATGATGATCTCTAATTCTTTATGTTTTCTTTGGTCTCTCTCTCATGTATAAACTATAGGAGCTGAGCTGATCAGGGGAGAAGTGTATTTTGTGCAGTATAAACTCTATTATGTATGTGAATGTGAAGGAAGAGGTGCATGTGTCATGGCGTGCCTAGTGTATGTTTTGGAAGATTCTGGTAAGAGTCTAATCTTAGTAATCTCCGTGATTTTTGTCTGGAACGCCTGCTACGTGGTTCGTCCACAACGAAGGTTCAGTCCACCTGCCTAACGCACGTGGCAGCCACTGGCCTCTTACTTTCAAGTATTATTATCAATATATTTTTATAAATGATATGTAATTAACATAAATAATAAGTAATTTATTATAATATGATTAATGTAAAACAATTTGATTAAAAGTCAAAATGTAGTGTCAATATCATACTATTTTTTACTAAAGAGTCTATATCTTTAGATGGGAGGGTTTTAAAGAGAAATGATAAAAAAAAGTTATTTTTTATTTTTAAATTAAGAGAATTATAAAATATTTATAAATAAAAATAAAATTAAGTTATATAATAATTTTTTATTTTATCATTTTATAAAAAAAATTAAATAAAAAACATTTATTTAAAATAAAATAAAAAAAATCATCTTCCTCCTTCCTATTCAGACTGCTCCATCTAAATATGTTGGACTATGAAAAAATATACATAACCGAGGACCCAAAAGAGTGAAATAACTGAATTTCTATTTATGCAACCTTAGTATCTCCACTTAGACCATAAGTCGACGGATTGAGTTGGAAAGTTTTCCATTCTCATAATGATACATAAAAATAAGTATTGTATGTACTGTTCAAATGCCACTGCAACATCCAAATGAAAAAAAAAAATTGTTCCGTCATATTGTGCCTTTATTTAATCGGAATTTGGGTTATGAAATGGGTATATAATTCTTAACTCTTCTATAATAGAGTAGACTGTAGAGTAAATAATTTCTCCTGCAAATAGTGTTCAACTATTAGAGTGTCCGTTGAAGAGGACGTATGGTTTCTATTTAAGAGTTTGTTTCGTATCATGAATGAAAGGAAAAAAGAAAAATAAAATAAAATAAAAAAAGAAAATAATAATAAAAAATTAAAAATTAAAAATTAAAAAAATTATCACTCATCTTATTTGTTATTATTTAATAAAAAAAAATGGATATTTCTCTTTTTTTGTTTAATTTTATCAATTATAAGAATAAAAATATATGTAAATAAATATTAAATTATTTTATTATCTTTCATCTAATAAAATTAATAAAATAGATAAAATAAAAAATTAATTTTATTTTTCTCCCGATCCTTTTTAAAAAGAAAGAAAAAAAGAATGTATATCTTTACATTTATTTTGAATTTTTTTATTTATATTTTAAATTTTTATTTAAATATTTATATTGTTAAATTATATTTTAATATTTACATCACACGAGAGTGAAAACTATATATAGATTAACTTTAATTTTCATTATCTATAAATAGTGTTTGTAAAAATGAAATTAATTTACTTTGGGATTTGGAATTTTGTGTCGTAAATTTTTTTTGTTATATATATTTTCTGTATAATCTTTGAAGCTTCTATAAGATTTTCTTTTTATAACAAATGTCAGTGATGTTAGTAATTGGTTATGAATTCACATTTTATCTTGGTAATTGTATGAATGTGAATTTTAATTTAGTTTCCTTTTAAACTCGTTATTTCTTTGTTTTTATTTAAGAACTTTTTTATTTTTAAGATGTTTTTATTATTTTATCAACTTCAAATAAATCAATATTATTAAATTAAAACCGTGCATCGCACGGGCATATACGCTAGTTTTATACATTTCAAATGGGTATATAATTCTTAACTCTTTTATAATAGAGTAGACGAGTAAATAATTTCTCCTACAAATAGTGTTGAACTATTAAGAGTGTCCATTGAAGAGGACGTATAGCTTCTAATTAAAACTAAATAAATAGATAATAACTTTACCTAGTTATCATCTAGTTATTTATTTATTTTTCTTTTTTTGTGCTAGTCTTACCCATAGTCCCATACCCGTTGTATTGCGTTGTTGGTTTGTGCACATTTCACACACAATTAATGAAGAAAATGTCAAGAATAAATTATCTTAAAAGTTTAAGGTTTATTTTTATATTTTTAACACACTTTTTTATATAAGAGTTATTTAAATTTAAAACATAAATAATGCACAAACTCATTTCACATGATAAAGAAATTTAACGTTGTTTATAAGAATAAAGTCAACAAAAATTAATCTCTTAACTATTTGATTATAAAAATTCTCATATCATGTCAAAATTTAATTTCTTAAAAATTTAAATTTTTAGGTGATTGTAAGATTAACTTTTATATCTCCCACAGTAAAAACAGTGTCAATGCAACTGTGCAATAATTCGTTTTGTCCTGTTTTGTTCTGTTATATTTGAACTGTAGAGAAGAGAGGGATAAATAATAAATCCCTGAATAGTCACCTATATTAGCAACAGACACGTGTCGATTTTCTCAGCCGTGTGCCTATGCATCTCTGTCGTTTCTCATTTCTACTTCCCCTTTCCTTATTAGCTTCGTTATCCCGTTCTATAAGACACCAAGCTCTCTTTTATTTTCTCTCTACAATTTTTTTTCTTTCTTCTTGTGTCCCATTACCTTTGTTAAGCCTTCTTCGAGTTTCTCCACCAAGAGATGAGGAACTGAAAAAAAAAAAGAAAAGAAAGAAAGAAAGATGATCAGAGTCAGTGAATCTCTGGTAAGAGCTATTATAATTTACACTGAATCGTGCTCTTGCATTAAGAAATGTTTGACCCATTTGTTCTGATCCACGCTCGCTCTCAAATCTGTCTCCGTAAGAAGAGAAAAAGAAAATCCCATCCTTCCACCTTCATTTCCTAATAACCCTTTGACTAAAGCTTCAATCTTTGCCTTTTTTCTGTTTCTCCTGTATCTCTTGTATACCATAATCCCAAACCAATCCACTCCTCAGCCTGGGGATTCAATTCCTATTTGTTTTTTGTTTTTTTAACAAAAAAAGAAATATCTTTCTTCGTAGGACTGTTTTGCAGAGTAATTGGGTGGGTGAATACTAGTGAACCATTGATTCAAACTATCTGTGATTGTGATTTGTGAAGGAAGGGTGTTAGATAGTGTTACAGTTACAGCACTCGTGTCGTGTAGTTAGCTAGCTAGGTAGCTAGCTGTTCTTGTTGGAGTGGCTCCTGTTCCTCCAACTGAAGTGGTGAAGATGAGTTTGAGTGCATCCGAGGATGATTCGGATTCAGAAACTCATGTCCCAGCAGAGATAGAGTGGCACATGCTTGACAAGTCAAAATTCTTCTTCCTAGGCGCTGCCTTATTCTCAGGTGTATCAGCTGCTCTTTATCCTATTGTTGTGTTGAAGACCCGCCAGCAGGTTTCTTCAGGACAGATCTCTTGCCGCAACATGTCTTCTTCCATTATGCGCTACGAAGGGTTCAGAGGGTTTTACAAAGGTTTTGGTACTTCTTTGATGGGAACAATCCCTGCTCGAGCAGTTTACATGTCTGCCCTTGAAGTTACCAAGAGTAATGTTGGCACTGCTACCGTTCAGTTGGGGTTTTCAGATACCGCGGCCATTGCCATAGCTAATGCTGCTGGAGGGGTCACTTCTGCTATGGCTGCACAATTGGTTTGGACCCCAGTTGATGTTTTGAGCCAAAGACTCATGGTTCAGGGCTGCAATAGCAGCGGTGGCACTGGCAGCAAAACTATACTCCCTAATCTTAACTCTGGGAATTACAGGAATGGTCTTGATGCGTTCAGGAAAATTCTTTGTGCGGATGGACCAAGAGGGTTCTATAGGGGATTTGGGGTTTCAATAGTGACTTATGCACCATCCAATGCGGTTTGGTGGACTTCGTACTCTATGGTCCATAGGCTCATCTGGGGTGCTTTTGGTTGCTATATGGGTAAGAGGGATGAGAGTGGTTTGGCCAATGGTTGTGGTTTTAGGCCTGATTCCAAGGCAATGGTAGCTGTCCAAGGGTTGAGTGCGGTTATGGCTAGTGGAATTTCAGCAATTGTAACTATGCCCCTTGATACAATCAAGACTAGGTTGCAGGTGTTGGATGCAGAAGAAAATGGAAGAAGGAGGCCACTAACTTTTGTGCAGACAGTTCAGAATTTGGTGAAGGAAGGTGGCCTCCTTGCTTGTTACAGAGGATTAGGGCCAAGGTGGGCTTCAATGTCCATATCTGCAACAACTATGATTACTACCTATGAGTTTTTGAAACGGATGTCTTCAAAGAGTCAAGAGAAATTAACTGCATAATAACCCATGCATTAAAGATTATATAGGAATTAGGATCCCTTGTATTTTTTTCCTTATATCTCTTGGACTTTTTTCAAGTTTTAGTTTGTAATAGCCTGCCTCATCAGTCATCACCAATATAATGAGATTGTATATTCAACTCTTGTTTTTCTCCTTTAAATTTATAAAAGACCTGTAATTTTTATTTTTGTTTTTGAAGCTTTGTCTTTCAGATATAGAAGGAGACCATGGAATGGAAGACTGATGTAAATTATGAGTTGCATTTGTTCAAAAGCCAGTTTCAGCGCAAAATCGAATTGAGAGTTGCATAGTGGATGTTTTCACTCCTCTAACGGTGGAAATTAAACAGTGCCCTTTTATCTACATGTCTAGACATGGCTATGATTCGGTAATTCTGAATGGGTCTACGACAGGCAACATCTTGACTTGAGGATGGGAAAGATGGGGATCTGGCCTTTACGGCCTTCAAAAGACATAAGACATAGGTAATGTTTGGAGTCTTTCTAGTTCTTATGAGTGGATGACGTTCATATAACACACTGGAAGGTCTTCCGAAATCCCACCGAAAAGTACAATGTTCTTTTTAATTATTTATATTATATGGTTTTAAAACCACTCCCACTCTGCTCCATTAATTTTTGTTCTTGGCAATTTGGCATTATCGCTAACATCTGTGACTACTACAGTTCTTGTTTGAGAATTTTTCAATAAACTACACTTACCCTTTCGGAAGTATACAAGAATTGTAAAGCCCATTCTTCATTTGAAATGACAGTCCTCTTTATAGGACTAATTATTTTTTGTGACTTCTCTATATGACTAAATCAACCAACAACGGGAATGATAGTTGATTCAACTAGTAATATCGAAATTCATTTAAAGATTTTGAATTTGATTTTTATAGATAATTTTTATTAGTAAGTTATTTATAAGTTTTTAATAAGATTTTTTTGTATGTTCTGACCTTAAAATAGAATAATTTTTCATCCCAAAAAGAAAAACCACCTTGACTAACAATATATTACAAGGTGAAAACAGAACCATGTTAATCTTAATTCGATCATAGTTAACCTATCTTTTTCTATTTGCAGCAGGTTAATACAATTTTTATTGATAAAAATTTGTTTAAAATGACTTAAGAACTTGACTAACAACATACTACGATTTGTAATCATAACCATGTTAACCCTAATTTGATCATAGTTAAACTAAAATTTTCTATTTGTTGCATATTAAGACAATTTTTATACGTAAAAATTTGTTTAAAATGACTTAAAAGGTTTAGCTCAAGTGGCACTAAGTCACTAATTTGAAAACTGCTTGATCACGAAATCGAATTATCGCTAGATCACTTTACTTGCGCTTTAGCCTACTATTCCCTACAATTTCTTTCTTTATACGAGGTTTTAAACATCCTTTGTAGTTATTAACAATTGAAAATATGTCTTCTTCCGCCCGTATTCTTCTCCGTAAGCACAACTAATGGCAAATTCATACGGGAGAGTTATTTTCGTATCCCAAAGGAAAATTTATTAATTATTAATTCTCACACTAAATGTTTAAATCTTATCAAATATAACTTTTATTGTGACAATTAAACTTGTCACTAATAAATTATAATAAAAAAAACTTGAGACTAGCAAAGTTTCCCCGGTAGATGGTAATGGAACAGAGGCGGCATGGGGTACAACTTTTAACTTTTTTATGTGGGAATGAAATCAGATAAATCCGCAGAGATATTTGCTCTATGCAATGGCAAAGCTATGTCAATATTTTATAACCGGGAGATTATATGGTACATAAGTATGATATTTAAGGTGAATTATTAATTATTTATTGATTGTTAATTTTATTTTGAAAGTTAATTAAATATAATCAATAACTAATAAATATTTAACAACTTATGCTGGGTACCAATACTTAAAAAAAAAAAAGATATGTACCAAATAAGAATCATAATAATAATTAGATAAGACATGAGTGGAAGAATCTACATCAACGGACAATAAGAGTAATTCTTAAGTAAGCATTCTCTATTATAGACACTTTATTTAATAATAAATAAGTGTAAAATTACTCTTTAGATATATATATATTTATAACATGACTCATATAACTTTTCACATATTTCTTATTAAATATATATCATGATTACCTAAAAATTTCAATGAGAGAATCTGAACTGACATATGGTAAATGGAACAGAAGCGGCATGGGTATACCACCAATGAGCAACGCCTCTCGACTCTTGTCGTTTCCTGATGACCAACCTATGCTCACCTCTTTCTGTGGATTGTCATTATTCGACGACAAACAACTAATGTGTATTTCTATGGACCAATGAGCAGAAAAAACAGTGGGTCGAACACAGCCCCGTGTTGTGATCTTCTTCTCTTTCAACTTTATCCTTTAGATCTCTTGTAAGGTTCGTCAACTTTAAACAGGTTTTACCTTAAAAGGGTGAAATTGTGGCATGAAACTTAATGAGAAATACAATGGATAAGACAATAATCATTCATGATTGAGTAAATAGACAAACACCGAACATGGATAAACTTCCGACAGAGATGAGGGTTTAATAAGTTATATATACCATACCAGTGTTAGAAAATTACAAATGCCCAGTTAGGAAATGATCTAATTCCAAATGGAAATTCAGCACACGTGATAATAAATTTATTATTATTATTATTATTACTCAAAATAACGCTTTTTGGATAAGATGTGCCCTCTGCCTTACCAAAACACTGGACGTTCTTCTTTTCTTTAAAAATATAACAATGTTGTTTTAAAAAAAACTTAAAAATAGCTCAAAGGATTTGTAAATTCCTTATTAAATACTTGAGTATTATGTATTTTTAGAATAGAGGAATTTTCTGGTAGAGAATATCCTTACTGTATTAAAAAATAAATGATTCCCATTTATTTTAGAAAAGAGACAAATTAATCTAACGATAGTCTGCTTTTCAGTTCAGCATCCAAGCTCTCACCATGAAGCCAGGAATAACAATATGCCAACATAACTGGGATTGTATTTTATAATCCCAAAGCTCAAATGCTCATCCCAGCCACCTTAATTTTCTCCGTGAGCTGCTCATATCTGGAACAATATTTCAATGGCGTTGAACAAAGTGAAATCTTTGGCACACAAGATGACTATTATTAAAAGGCAAAAATATATAAAAATGAATGCGGCTGTGCTCTAAAGTTAATCATACGATTAATAGTTCGGATTTCGAAAATATGCCAGGTTATGGATGATGGACCGCGCCCCTCAGCATTCAATAGAAATATAATTTTGAATTTTCCCATTCAACTCAAGCAGATTCATTCCTTCCCCTTTTCCACTTTCACCTATCCTTAACAAATGCTAGAACTTGAATTAGAAAAGAATAAACATTGTGGGGGATAATATGAACTTGACTAGGATATGGACACCGAATACAATTACAGACACCATTAAATTTAAGGAAGCACATAACAGAACAATCCGCTTTTCACATAAACCTCCTAATTTTAGATGATTCAACAGTGATTCAGATACCTAATGTAAAATCTGAAACAGATTACCTGAAATTGACGGCAAGACTAATAAATCTGACCTAAACAAATTAGTAGTCATAAAATTGCCAGGATATAAATGAAGTAGTCTAATTCCTAGCCACCGTCAAGGTCGAGCTCTCTTGTTGCTGCAAGATGGACATTTGTACTGCTTGATATGCTCAGCCCTTGCAGGGGTAATCTTCACA
Organism: Styphnolobium japonicum; assembly: GCA_023212625.1. Taxonomy (NCBI): domain Eukaryota; kingdom Viridiplantae; phylum Streptophyta; class Magnoliopsida; order Fabales; family Fabaceae; genus Styphnolobium; species Styphnolobium japonicum. The sequence continues at coordinate 26,651,262 of JALBWW010000006.1, forward strand.
CACTTTCCATGGAACCACTTCTCACAGATGTCACAGCAAATCCAGAACTCATCAGCCGCATAGTTCTCTCCACATGCCCCACACAGAGTATCTCCATGCTCCTCCTCAGCTTCCTCTTCCAGACCCAGACCCTCCTCATCCTCGTCCTTTGATGGCATTGGTTTTGAATACTTCACCTGAGATTCAGAACCTCGCTGCATTTGCCAACCCAAAAGAGAAAATGACAATAAATACCAATCAGGTGCCCAGATCACATTCCAAATTGTAGAAGACATTTAACTATTTACTTCCAGTTCAAATGTTAGCATCTAGAAAACAACATAACAGGCTACTCAACAAAGGACAATCTCTGCAATCATTCATTCCCCTTTCCCGGAATTAAGAACCCCTGCTGACATATATAAAGTCTCGACCATTGAATCTTGTATCAAACAAAATAGTGACCGTAACATTTAGGAGAAAAAGTAATTAGCTTCATTGCTAAAAGATATGCCACTAGCAAACTAATACTACTAATGGTTATTTTGATTTTCAAGCTTGCATACCTTAGAGTTTGATTTCGATTTGTTACTGCTATGATTAGAAACTGATGACTTTTCTTTTCCTTGTTTCTTGGCCATCCCTGTAACAACCTCAAATATTGTTGGAAGATCATTTATCATATTAAATAGTTGCTTCCTGCATGAAGATGAGAAGTAGATATTACTGAAGGATGACAAGATGACAACATCTCAAATTAATTACCAACTTGAGAGGGTAACCATCAAGAGTCATGAGACAATGCAAACTGAAGCACTATTAGCAAACTTAAGAAAAAAAAAACCATCAACCTCGTGTAAACAGTATCAGCACTGCTAAGACCATGAATTCAAGCCAGGAATAGAAAGAATGTGTTTGTTCTCTAAAACAAGAGATTCCCTCTAATTAATAAAACTTACAAGATGTGAGCTGTAGGACAATAAAAACATATCAAGATAATACAAAAATGTTATCCTACTAAGAGGAAAAAATGAAACAATAGGGAAACAGAAAACAATTCAACAGCCTGAATGAGAACTTAAACGTTCTACCAAGTCCTATCCTCAAATACCTTCAGTATTTTTTTGACCAATCCTATTCTTATGTGATGACCTTGCAATTATAGAAGCAAACATCATAGGTAACAGAAAAATGTGAGCTTCCCACTTCTCTATGCAAGCACATATCTGTACGATATTCATATCCTCACCGCTATTCTTCCATTTGATTTTTGTTAGAATCAGATAGTGAATACCGACAAGACTATTGGAAGGTAATCATTCTCTTATGACTGAATTACCAGATTAATTTCATTCCCATCCAGAGAATTCATTAAACGAAACATTAAAATTGCAGAATAAATTATAAGCAAGGATTTTCTCAGACACCATTATTGAACAATGCAATGGAAAGAGATCCTGAGAAATTCTGCCAAAACTCTAAGTAATTGTGGTTTACTATTATAACGCCATACATCAAAAAAAAGGAAAAAGCAAGCACTTGAGAATAGACTTAGGAAGAGAGATTTCTGTGAATTGCTTGAGTGATTTGCATTCAGCTGGTTGATATTTATCTACATAAAAGAATGAATACATCTTATATTTACAAGAATAATAATTAGGAATTGAATTATTTCCTACTATCCTAATATTTCCAATGCTACATTAACTCCTGTTGTCAAGACGGTGTAAGGGCCAGTGACCAATGGCTGCCATTCAAAGAATAAGACGAACTAAGCAATTTTCGCTATTGGAGAATAGGTGTCACCACAGTCAAGACCATAAATCTAAGTATATCCTTTAGCAACAACATGTGCTTTGAGTCGATCAATTCGCCCATCTGGTCCTATTTTGATAGCATACACCCAGCGACAGCCTACAGCTGTCTTCCCTGGAGGTAAGGCAACCAACTCCCATGTATCATTGTGCTCAAGCACAAGCATCTCATCAATCATGGCTTGTCTCCATCCTGGATGAGAAAGTGCCTCAATGGTATTTGTAGGAATTGAAACAGAGGACAAAGAAGAAACAAAAGCAAAATAAGATGGAGATAAACGATGGAAACTTTAGAAATTATAGACTGGATGAGGTTTTCTAGAGGAGCTTATAAATCTGCATCAAATTGAGATTTATAGAATAAAAATTGGGAAAATACATAGTGAACTAGTGAAATTGGTTAGTTTTAGGAATATAAAAATAATAAACATAGTGCTTGGATAGTTGTAAAAAATATAAGTTTTCTTGATAATTTTTCACTAATTGCAGGAACTGTTTGACAAGTTGATGAAGCATGGAAGAAGAACAAAACAACCATTGCTCGGCGATGCGAAGAGTTTGCTTAGCGAATTTAGAGATTGTTGATTCTGACTTCTATCGCTCAGCGAGCCCAACCATCGCTGAGCGAATTTTAACAAATTGCTCTCTGTTCATGGGCGCTCAGCGAAGACTACTCCTCACTCAACGATGGTTCAATTTTTGTGCATCGCCCAGCCCTGACACTTGGTTGCCCAACGATGACAGTTTCCCAGGAAGATATAAGTACGTGATCTGACTCATTTGACGGATCCTTTTCGTAATCTTTTGGCGAGAACACCTATAGAGCTAAGGATTTTCTCTGATTCATTGGAGACTCAAGCTATTGGGGACAATCCTTGATGATCCAATGCCTCTCCACTCATCTATTTTGGTTAATTCTTTCATTTTTGTTAATTCTCTTACTGAGTAGCTAAATTCTATTTGTTGAGATTAGATGTAGCTAATTCCAAACTCTGATGTAATTGATTTAATCTTTTAATATAGTTCCTACTTCATTATGAGTGATTGATCTCTTTTCTTAATGCTAGTTGTGACTTGATCTTTCATAATTTGATTCTTGAATTGGTAGACAATTGGAAAATTGATATTAACTCTAGATCTGAAATCAATCACCTATTGAATCTTGAATCTAGGAATAGATCTTGATTTAGTAGTAATCTTAGAATCCTTTTTCATAATGCAAATTCACTAATCATCTCACCTAAGGAATTAGGGAGTAATTAGGGAATTAAGGCTCATCTCACCTAAGGAATTAGGGAGTAATTAGGGAATTAAGGCTCATCTCACCTAAGGAATTAGGATTTGAGTAATCTAGAGGATTGATTTTCATAATTGAAGTATGGAAGTATGTTAAGGATCATTTTGTTGCATTTAGAGGAAGGATTAGTGAACTTAATCTCAACATCTCATCACATTTGAAGTAAATTCCATTTGTGCTTGCTAATTATTTGATAAAATTCCAAAAAAAAAAAAAAGATTTTCTTCATTTTAATTCTATTGTTATTCAATTATTTTAGCTCCCTTCCTTCCAAATTTTACGCCTAGATAGTGATTAGATTGTATTTGTTGGTAATTGTACTTAGTCCTCGTTGGGAATGATAACTCACTCACACTTTATTATTTGCACAATTTGGTACACTTGCCAATTTCGTCAACAAGAGCCAATGCCTTTTCGAAAAGCAATAGGCAATTCATCATTAGGCATGTCTGTGGTAGGAGAGGTCGACGAAGTAGGACATGATGCATGGGGTTCAGTTGCCTCCAATTCAAGTACAAGAATATGTGGTTGTCACTAATATGTGATGAGAGGTGGTTGAGATTGTTCAAATGAAGGTGCTTCAGGGGCTTCTACAGGAAAGACATCTAGAGAATCTAGTGAGAGATCTTACTACAGAGACAAATGGGGACCAAAGTAGGGAACATGTAAGACTTAGAAAATAAACTTAGACTCGACTGAAAAAGGAGAAAAGTATGGAGTTTCCTCAAAAAATGTGACATCTCCAGACATGTAATAACAATTAGTAACAAGAAAGTAGCATCAATAACCTTTCTATAGCTTGGAATATCCAAGAAAAACACACTTAATGGTATGAGCATTAAACTTGTCCAATATTGGAGGAAGATCATGAACAAAACAAGTACAACCAAAGACACGAGGTGGAACATGATATAATGGATCGTTAGGAAACAAAATGGAATGAGGAACTTGATTATGAAGGGAAGAGGACGGGATGCGATTTATTAAATACCAAGCAGTTAAAACAACATCTCCCCAAAGGCAAACAAGCACATTTGCATGTAACAAATGAGTACGACCAACTTTGATAGTGTCGATTTTTTCGTTTAGCTATTCCATTTTGTTGGGGTGGTGAGGACAAGTGGATTGGTGCAGAATGCCATGAGAAAACAAAAAGGATGAGAAAGCAGTGGAGAAATATTCTTTTGCATTATCATTGTGAAAGACCTTAATTGTCTTGCAAAATTTAGTTTAAATTTAAGCGCAGAAAGATGCAAATATGGAAAATAATTTAGAACATTCTTTCATTAGAAATACCCAAGTGCACCAAGAATACTCATCAATAAAGGTAACAAAATATTTATAACCCAAAGAAGAAGAGACACAAATTGGACCCTATATATCATAATGAATAAACAAAAATGGAGACTCAACTCGACTATTGACCCGACTTGGAAAGGAAGCTCGAACATGTTTTCCAAGTTGACACAAATCACAATCCAATGTTTTTATCTTCAAAAGACTTAGAACCATTTGCTAAAGTTTTGACAGACTGGGATGTTCTAGACATTTATGAAGAAGATTGGGAGACTCAGAGGCAACACAAACCATGGAAGATGACTGGAGGTAATAGAGTCCATGTGATTCATGCCCTACACCAATCGTTTGTTCCATACCATGATCCTATATAACAAAGGAATCAGCATTGAAAATTACAGAACAAGTGAGGGTGCGAGTAAGCTGGCTAAGAGAGATTAAATTGAAAGGACACCTAGGTATGACTATAATAGGTTTCAAAGACAGACGATATGAGAGAAACATGGCCAATCTCTTTGGCAGCAACTTTAGAGCCATTTGCCAAAGTGATGAAATTAGGAAATTTAGGTATGGACAGAGAAGAGAATAAGGAACTATGACCAGCAATGTGATCAAAGACACCAGAATCAATTATCCAAGGTTTGTTACCAGAATGAGAGATACGTACTGTTGAGTTACCGGTATGAGCTACAGTGATTGTAAAATATTGGGCTTGTTTGGCTGCCTTCACTTCAAGGTACTCTTGGTTATCAACATCCAAAATTTTAATTTCAGAGTTCAGACTAAAACACTAGCAGATTTCTCTGGAAACCCATGAAGTGAATAACAATTATCTTGAGTATGTCTCATTCTCTTGCAATAAGTGCATTGGAGGTGACCTCCACGATTTCCACGGCCTCCATGTCCACCACAGTGTCTTGAGTTTGACACTATTGCAGATGATTTGATTGTACTGTAACATATCTTTGGTGAAGGGACCCAAAGAAGACGAGTAATTAGATTTTCCATTGTAGGAACCTTTTGACTAGTTAGGATTTGATCATGAACATGTTCGAAGTCTGGTTGCATTAAACATAGAACTAGCACCACATACAAATTATCTAATTTTGTAATTATGCCCTAAAGAGTATCAGCTTGCAGAAACATCTTAAACATCTTAAACTCCTCAACAACAGCTTGGGCCTTAGAAACAAAGGTGGTCATATCATGGTCTGGTTGTTTAAGTGCAGCCAATTTTTGGGCTGAATCATACATTTGTTGAATATCATTAGCAAAAAAACACATAGAGCCCTCTTCCAGAATGTGTGACAGGTTTTGAAAGTTCTGAAGTTCACCAAAATGGTTGGTTCAATTGATTGCCATAACAAGGCACACAACTGATAACCAAACTTTTCCCACTGACTTTGATTCTCTTTGAGTATACTGTTAGCAGATTTTTTTCAAATGATCTAACAGGCCTTGACCAAGGAACCAGAGCACCACAGATGTTATCCAGGCTAAATAATTATATCCGTTTAACTTTTCTAAGGTGATCATTGGAGATAAGAACATGGGCAGGTAAGTTTCTTGAAACGGAGGCTTGTTGGGCTTGAAACAACACAAGTACAGAAGCTGTACGTTGAAACAGAAAACAGAGCAAGAGCCAAGGGCTTGAAACAACACGAGATAGAGTGTGGTTAGAAGAATTTTTTTGAGTGGTTCAGGGTACTGCTAGACCAGATGGCAGACCCACAGGATTAAGGCAGAAGCAAGACCGAGCCTATTCTGATAGCAACTTGAGAATAGACTTAGGAAGAGACTTCTGTGAATTGCTTGAGTGATTTGCACTCAGCAGGCTGATATTTATATACATAAAAGAATGAATACATCTTATATTTACAAGAACAATAATTAGGAATTGAACTATTTCCTATGATCCTAATATTTCCAATGCTACATTAACTATTATTATCATTTCCAACACAAGCCACAGAACATAAGCCATTTCCTTGTGACTATTATCTATTATTTGATACTGCATGGACAGAGTTATATCTTTCACCAAAAGCTTCATGATAGAGTTCTCTCCAGCTGTTTCGGTAAAATCCTAGTACAAACTACAGGTTTGGTTTTCAACTCTAACAAAATTGGAGCTGAAATTGAACAGTCCTAGTGTTCGTCTGTTCTTAAAGTTGAACTAGCTTATTATCAAAAAAAATTTAGTAAAAGAACTAGCATATTATCTTTACTCAGCCTTACCAAGACCAATATTCTTTTGTCTATACTGTCAAAAACACTATATGCTATGAAATTTATAATATTATTATTTGAACAAATATCTTTCAAATATTCCATTGAGTTGCTTTAGACTAATGAAAAGAAAAACAAATAACAAGACAGACAAAAAAAAAATGATCATGCATCACATGGGTTCTATCATCTAAGCTAGTAATGAAGTATGATACCAACCAAAATCCCAATAAAAAAGTGATACATTCATATTCTACTTCAACAGTCAGTTGCTTTTCCTCAAATGAACCAAAGAATGCCATACTGACAACTAGTTGCAACTGTCAAGGTAGCCAACATTACAAGAGGCAATTGAAGTACATTAGGTACTGGGGCCTTCTCAAGTGACAATTCCCACTTCTCTTATCTTTATTGGTTAGACATGCACCTCTTTTGTATCTAACCACTTCTTTCTCATAACCTAATGTTCCGCTTACTCATTTCATGTGTAAATAAGGCAGCAAAAGAACTTTGTTCCATAACAAGATACATTCAAACTATCCTTGGTTTAAAATTTAGAAAACAAAGTGAAAACAATGACCAGGCATCCAAACAGTTGATCCCAAGGCCTAAGCATAAGCTACTTCCAATCAAACACATGCATCATTTAAGAAAAAGGCTATTCGGCAGAGCAAAACAATGTATCTATAAAGGGGACAAGAAAAACACATACCTATCAGCCTTATCAAATCCAAACCGAGCACCAAAATAAAAAGCCACAGCAAGTAACCAAGCATCACTGTGGACAGCAACCAAGGATAGCCAGTCCTTTTCTTGCATCCCATCTCTGGCAAAGTTAATACCCAATGCTGGCTCTGGAAGCTCTGGGGGCACCTCCTCAGCAGGCAGATTGACTTCCCACTGCTCACTAGGAAATCCATAAAGGCAAAGATTTTCCTTCTCTGTATCACAAAGCTCACACAAATCAACTAAATTTTCTAAACCAAAAGATTCAACAATACAAATAACTTCACATGTTATATAAACTAAAACTATAATCAGCGATTTGGATTATGGCACAGTAGCAACACGGGGGTACAGCTTATATCCATCACTTAGAAGACAAAATATACAACAACAAAAAATAACTATAGTTTTCATCTTATCCATCTATCTTTTCAATTCATGAATGGACATTTCTAGTTTTCAAGTAACCTAAACGGTCCTCCTCTCTTCAGATTTTCTCACTCTTATGCAGCAGGGCTGGAAGAATACCAGAATATAAATATCAAGGAATTCAAAGGAGCTATTAAATAAGTTTTGGCTCACACTTTGCACATGTAAACATAGATATCATATGAATAAACTTGACCATATTTCATCAGCCTAATGGATATCCCCACTCAAATGAAATTTTAAAAAATTAGAACAGCATTCCTTGAACCCAAAACGCGTTCTTCAATAAAGGAGTGAATCTAAAGCCCATTCACATAAGGCAAACAATGATATTATAATAGGATGCTGATTGAGTAGTTTTTCATATTTCCTCTTTTACAACAATTAATTCAAATTTCAAAACTATATAAATGTAATACACTAGACCATTTACATTAAAAAGACAGGACGAGGACTTGGGACGAATGGTGCTGAAAGCTTCTAGAATGCATTGCAGATAAAATTCAGCTTCCTGTTGTGACCCACCAAATGTAATACATAAGTAAATACGAATGGAAAATTAATAAGAAACAGTGAAATGAAGCCATCTATCATAGGGCCATTTTACCATAATGGCCTAATTTAACTGGAAAGTTGTGTCTTGTTGGCCAAACGAATTTTTTGGGCCTAAATACAATGAAAAATAAAGAAGCAAATTTTAATTGAACGATAGGAACAGCTGAAGAATCTGCTAATCGAGATTTTACCCAGACATGGAAGCATATTGCTACTACAGTCCATACCAAATTAGAGCTATATATAATAATACAAGCCCGGAAAAGACCTTGTTGAAAACAATAGAAAGTTTCATTTGTCAGATAAGATAAGAAAATGAAAACTCGAAGTAGCCATTCACAAAAGTCAGAACCAGTTAAAGCCCGTAAAAGCAAAAATTGAAAAAAATAAAAAATAAAATTTTCAGAAAGAAAATTCCACTACCGAATACTAACTAAAACTCGACTTCCTCTTCACCGTAAGTATAAACCAAACAAGGCACAAATTCAAAAAGATTTTCACTTTTCACTTCAGTAACCGGAGTACTAGTCCAGACAGAAAAAAAAAATAACATAAACATAAACATAGAAGAACAAAACAAATAATAATAATAATTTTTGACGAAATGAAACCTTACCGGGATCACACTGCTGGTAGAACTCCTCCACATCTGCAGAAGCACACGAAAAACACATTACATTAAAATTCGATTTGACAAACATAAGGAAAAAAAAAGAAAAGGAAACCCAGAATTAGAACAGAAAAGAAAAAAAGAGTAAAAGAAAGAGATTAATTTGATTAGATTAAGGTAGGATAGGAAACCGGAGGTGAGGGCCTTAATGATGGCAACTCTGCGGCCCTTGAAATCCCTGAAGACCTCTTCAACCGTACGCGGATTGTACGGAGCACCAGCGTCCATGGTTGCGTTGGAGGTCAGTCAGTGTTTGTAAATGGAGGGAAAGATGGCCAAGTATCTCTTTCTCTCACAGGTTTTACCGGATTTGAATCGGGAAGAATTGAATATATTTACCGGATTTGATAAAAGCCCGTCAAGTCCGTGAACCCGGTTACAATTTTCATTTGCCCCCCCCTTCCCTTTTGCGGCTGTTTTCAAATTTTGACTACATCGAGTGTGGGGAATTGGAAATATAGCCATAAGAGTTTTGCTGCAAACCCTTCCGGGTACGTAGAATGCTGAGTTTTAATTTATATCGGAATAATGTTATGAAGTTATAAAATTTTGACAGAATTTTAATCAAAATTTATTAAGATTTAAAAATATTTATTGAATAAGTCAAAGTAATACTGATAAAAATCATTCATGCATTTAAGAGTTATAAATAATGTTAACTCATTCTAACAAAAATTATCACAATTAATATTTTTCTTTATACGAGGGTGAGAGTTATCCTTCAACCCACCTCATTACACACATTCGAATAGCTTTGAGATAAATCTTTCTCTCACTTGTTTAATGTTTTTCTCTTTATATGTGGCACATGAGTATTCTGTTAGAATAATTTAATATTTATTGTGAGTCACAATCAATTATTATTTTGTTTTGTTAAAAAAAATAAATATTATGATTTAATTGAATATGTAAATGAGTCCACCAATTAATTTATGTGATTCATATATACAATGAGTTCAAGATATAAACACTTGTTAGAGTAAATAACAATATGGGACTTAATCGATAAGTCATGATTGGTGGGTCTTAAGGCTAAATTGATTAAGTAGGTTCCTTCTGCACTCACGGTATACATATCTTGCCTTATTGAAAGAGGTGTTAATAGACAAGTGAGTTGTAGAGAAAAACCTAGCTTCTTGTTAGTTTGCAAGTAGCACAATAACAATTGAAGAATTACATTGATAGTGTCTTTAATAAGTAAGATATAAATTGATATTCTATTTTCATATAATTGGTAAGATTATTGACCCTCCTATTTATCTATCTATTTCTCTTGTAATCACTATAAATTTGTATTTTCTCAATTATCGTTAAGTGGTTTCATTTAAAGAAGTCAAAAAATATATATATTCATTCTCACTTTTAATATCATTATTTATCTATAATCCCAATTATTTCCAACTTCTTTTATAAAATATTTTAAAAAAAATCCATGATAATATTTACATGAATATTAATTATATGATAATATCATCCTTATGAAATCAAGGGAATCATCTTTATTCATAAAAAAGTCACATGTTTTTAGTTATAACGATCTTTATTAGATTTTAAAAAAATTCACACGTTAAAAATTTCTTCATTATTATAATAAAATATAAGTTAGAGCATTTCTTTCCATTCGAGAGTTCTCTAAAATACTTTAAAAATTGAATCTGTTTTGAAATTATCAACAGTCACCTACCAAAAAAATTAACAACTTATATGAAATTGAATTATTTTAAATACTATAAAATATTTTTTGTTGGTAAAAAATATATATTATGCAATTTATCAATGAAGTTTATGCTTCAAAATTCAAATGTTAATATGCTTGTTTAAAATCAAATGGTATTGAAATTAATTATTGATAACTTTTGTATTAATGAACGTTCCAACTTATGCATTGAATTTAGCTTACATATTGTCGCTAAATGGAGTTACCAACGTTTGCAAGATAAATTAAGGCTATATTTTTATTAAGAGATACAAATACATAAATGTTTATCTAATATATGTTCTTAATGAACATAACTTTGATTTTTCCGTTTTTTACAGTAATATAGATTAAAGTAAAATCAAATTTATATGCTAGGGTTAAATTATATTGAAGTGGATTCTTTTTCAAAAACAATAGTTAATTAGATAGGGAAAGGAGAATTGAAGTATAAAAGTTAATTTAACAATTAAAAAATGAGACTATTTAGTTAAAGGTAATTTAAAAAATTAAATTTGGAAATAATTAAAGAAGAGTGTAGATAAATAAATGGGTGTGTCACCATTTCAATGATGATATTCTCTTTTTTAGTCTGAAACCTTAGACTAATTATATTATGTGTACGTGTATATCATGTAAGTAATGAGTTTACAAGTTGTTATCTATATTTATATTTATACTATATAGTTTTGAGGAAAGTCTTTGCCACGTGCTAGCTTCCTAAAGTATTGTTTAATTCCAAAACTTTCTTCTTTCATTTATTAGAAATTCTTATCTCTTTTTCCTTCCAATCTTTTATATATCTATTTCCAAATTTTTAAAATTAATATTGAAGACTTTGTAGACTTTATTAAGCATTGGTTAACATCCCAACTCAAACTTATTTTTTTCCACTGACTTCATTTATTACTGCATTTCAAAATGGGATGGAGGTTGCACAGCCCAATGCTTCCTTGCTTCATTTATTTGTTTTGTATTAATTTCTTCATATGTTCTGAGAGACTATCCATATTTACTGTTCTAATTTCAAAATCATTTTGGTACTCTTCGATTAATCCTTTTTTATTAATATTTTATAGAGGTAAATGCATGGCAACTCTACCATATTTTAAAAAATTTCTAAATTTACGTTTTTTTTTTACGGATAAGGAAACCCTAATCTCTTCTATGTTTGTCTTCTTAGATTTATGTTCTATAAATTATTTGTTTCTCGTTTAGTATTTAGTTGTCAAATCGTTCATTTTCTCTTTAATAGCCAATGTTTTTTTTATCCCATAAGCAAAAATTAATCTTGAGAAAGAATCATGAGGATCAATGTCAGAATTGTGTGTTTATGGAGCCTACCTAATTGTAACAAATCCAAAGTCTCAAATTCCATAGAGATGGTTTTAGTCTATGAATAGTTGAGTTGTTGTCATTTTTGTCATTTATTTTCTTATCTTATTTTTTACTTTCTTTTATTAATTTTATTTTGTCCCTTATTTTGATTTCTTAGGGAAAAAAAATCAATGCATATGTAAGGAGAACGTGATTTTTATAAGTTTAAACATTTGTTGTTTGAGGGCCAAGCTAATGATATTTCTTATTTCATTGGTGAAAATATTGGGTTCTTTTGAATTACAATACATGCATTTCGTTTGAACTTTCAAATTTGTACTTCCGTTAAACTAAATATGCTAATATTCTTAAATATGACTTTTTCTTTTATTCCATATGATGAATTTTTTCCCAAGGATTCTTATGCTTCTCATTTAGTAAGTAATTCAATTTTCTTATGATTTTTCTTATTTTAATATATCTTTTTTTATTATTATTGTTGATAATTATATTTCTATTTGTTCAGCTGTTATTAGTTTGTTAACTGGTGTTGGATCGGAAAGGGAATATGAAAAATATGGTAAAAAAACAAAGATGAATGTCATTGAGCTTGATATAGGTGAGTATTTTTGTATTTTGTTTTAATTATATTTATGATTATTTTCTGTATCTCTGGATTCATGAGTTTCTTTTATTAAATGTAATGTTAAATCAAAATAGGATTAAAATAGAATGTGCTTTGTTTGGTGGTTATGTTGATGAGTTGAATTATTTTCTTGCTTTAGGAGATATTTCTAAGGCTGTTGTTATTGTTCTATCTGCTAAAGTTAAGACATTCAAAAGTCTCATGTGCTAACTGTAATTCCAATGTGTTTTGATATTAACTGTAATTCCTTTATATTATACCAAGTTTGATTTATAAAATAAATTTAATTATTATTCACTATTCATTTATTTGTTCTCACATTATTAAAATAGTTTAACTATAATAATTGATAATAACTATTTAATGACTATTCTTTTTTTATAATGTTACAACACATGATTAGATAATTGGTGATTGCATGGAAAAAAAAACTTTACTACAATTACCCTAGGTGAAAATTAAACTCTTAAAAAATATGGATTAATACAGCGGCATAGATTTTAAAACACTGAATTTGAGTCCAAGACAGACTTTGTAATTTGTACGCATTTCTTATACCTTTCAGTTATGGTCATCCTACTAGTTTACACGATTTTTCATGATTCTTTGTTTTTAAGCCTGGTCTTCAAATCTTCAATCAAAATGTTCAGTGGGGAAACATACTTTTGGAGGTAGCAGCGCTGCAGAGCCAATAGCTTGAGCCGGAATGAGGCGAGTTTGGTTAGGCCAGGCCATGACATGAAGCTGAATCGTCTCATTTTGGTCTATTGCTGCAGTGAGAGCTTCCTTAATTTCAGAGTGATCACAACAGTCTATAAGACCAGCAGTGCAGACACTCGTTGGCATTAGGCTTTTCCCTTCTAACCGAGAGACCACGAGAAGGAACCCACTCGCAAGTGCCTCTTCGTAGAGTTCTCTAACACCAGCACGGTCAGCAACAGAACCTGTCATCACTGAGTAGATGCACATAAAACCCTGCATGTGTGTTTTAAAAGCAAAAGCTTTAGTTGAGTTTGATTTGAAATCTGTTATCAGAATAGTTTTAGTAGCACAAAATTTGAGTTCTTGCCTAATGTTCTAGTAACGAATCAAAGTTCCAAAAGATTGAAAGATGTTCTACACTGAACTAGTAGAAAATGCGTGGTGGGGGTATTAGTTATTTTATACCTCTTCTGTCCGTTTAATTTCCATTCCAAAGCGCACTTCGTTGCTTCGAGGGACCAATTCTATTGAAACTTCTGCTAGTCCAGGTAGAAACCACAACCTTATGCCATGCATTATTTGGGTAATGTTGTCGATTTTCTGCCTGCACCTACCTGTTCCCCTTCTTGAGAAATTATTTTTTTCCTGTGTAATAGTAGAGTTGAAATTGACTCATTAGTTCATTATAGAAGTTAAACCTAGGCTCGTTGTGATTTTTCTATCACCGACTCTAACATGAGGGGAAAAAATGTTTATTTCGTAAGAAATGTGAAGGAAAAGTATATGACCGAGGACATAATCTGTTCTGTCTGGATATTGACAAAAACAAGAGGAACTCCTGTGGAAATTGCTGCACTAAACCAGGCCATGCACCTAGCTGTAGTAGTATTGATGCAGTGCTCGCTTTCCAATGGAATAAATAGGATGGAGCTGACGACTGAACAAAGTTGGTCAAGCAGATGGGTGCCTACTTTCATCTTCCAGTCATATCTGACCCCTCTTCTGGGAAATCCCCAGCCCTGTACATTAACTACTGCTTTCCTGCTCATTTCTGCAAACTTGAAAGAAAAAACTTCTCAGAAGGTTTCATCGCACCTTAATAGATAATTAGATACATTGAAAATTTGCAAGTGGCAAGAGATTCTTGTAGTTTAAAGAATTAAGCTTGGACAAGAATCATATAATGGTGATCTTGAGCTTTAGTCCTCAAATTAAAGGATAAAAGAATAAGCTCTTTTTTTTTTTAAGATTTTTATTATGATCTCAATCTCAATCATCTAACATTCCTAAATTCATGTGACCCTAGACGGATCCAACTTTCAAGTGTGAACATATGTAAATGAAAATTTGCTCAATAATGGCGTGACTGTGTACCCTGCAGTTCAGTGCACTGGTCCAATGTCAGGTCCCCTAAATCTGCAATGTGCCTGTGATCTGCTGCAGCTTGGATAGTATACTTCCTTTGAAGTATGGAGCTTTTCTGTTGCACAATACGTGCTTGGAGTTTCAGTGTGCTATTACCCCTTCTAACCTTTAACCATATGAATTCCACTTGTGGGTTAATCTTGCCAAGTCGTGAGCTAAGCTCACACCTGGCCTTGACCGGCACAAAGGAATCATCAGCATCATCCTCAGCAAATCCTTCAATGATGTCTCCAGGTAATGGCATGCTCTCATCCCATTCATCTGCCACTTCTTGATTCACTTGTTTCACACAAACAAGCGTCTGATTAGACCCCATGTCCTCCTTGTAGATGAAACAGGACTTGACCATGAAATTGGATCGAAATAAACCCAAAAGATAGAGATTTCTTGAAGGTACGTACTGTTGGAGTTATGGACAAATGAACATTTCAAGGAAGCAAAATTTGTTTGGGTGATTACGTCCAGATCATAGTGGTTAACGTTTCAATGCTTTTAGCATGTTCTCTTCCTAGCTAATTAATATAATATTGCCCTAAGTTCTGATTGACTTATACCATAATGGCAACTTGCCAAGACGGCTTTGGCCGGCTCCACATTCTCATTACGGACTGCAAATTCTTCTTTCCGGATGATGGAGTGCTACACTTATGAGAAGGGACAGCTACAGTCTTTGTATATATATTTATATTTACAAACAAATGAAAACAAACAAAAGCGAATTCAAAACGCCAATCATATTTGAAACCAGTTGCAGACCATCCAATATATATATATATATATATATATATATATATTCTTAATTTTTTTTAAAATTAAATTTGTAAATCTTTACTTCCAATTCTTTAATGAAATAAAATAAAATTCTCGCTTTTAGCTTCTCTGCTGCTGTGTCTCAGACTCCAATGGCTTCAAGAAAAAAAAAAATTCCGAGATCAAGGTCCACAAGCTCCTCCTCAATAAAAATATGCAATTTATTAAGAGTATATTTGAGATGGAAGAATTTGGAAGGAAAAATAGTAGAAAGGTAATTTTTTATTTTTAAATTGAAAAAATTATAAAATATTTATAAAAGTGATTATAAAATGATTAGAAGATTATATAATAATATTTTATTTTATTATTTTTTTAAAAAAAATTCTCAAATAAAGATAATATTTATTTAAAATAATAAATTACTCATCTCTTCCATTCTCCTCCAAAACACCTCCATCCAAACTTACTCTAAAAAGAGTCTAATTAAATAATTGTTGGATTTGAGTTTTTTTTATAGATAAAGATATTTTTGGGCCAACTTTCGTATTAAGTAAGACTAAGTTTTTCTTCAAAGGATAGCACACCCGTAATATCAACTTGATATATTTAGAATAATTAATTAATTCTGTTTGATGCATTTGAGTTATCTTATTTACGAGAGACACTAGTTTTGCTCAAAAACAAAATCTTATATACATATATATATATATACATATATATATATAATATAGACACACACACGCTCGTAGTTGTGACTTGTGATACCCTCTACTTTGAGTACATAACAAATAACTATTTACTTAAACCGGAAGACTTTCCTAAAAACTTAATATTAAATTATATTTCAAGTTTTGAGATGCATGTTTGCATAAACAGCTAGCTTCTTAGGAGTTACCGCTAGTACTAATGGCTAAACATGACTGGCTGGTGGGTAAGGTCACCAAAGCTCTTGTGTTTGGCCTGCTATTTTATAGGTTTTATAATTTTATAATTATATATTAATTATAATTTATATTAAACGTATGCCAAAGTTTATATAACTAATAAAATGTCCATATTTTCTTTTATTTTCTTAATTAATTACTTAGTAACTCTTTATTTTCTCTCATTTTCAATATCCTTATTAATTCTTCTCTCATTTCTAAAATTTAATTTTAAAATATGAACAAGTCAGTATAATTAATAAAATGCCCTCGTATTCTTTCATTTTCCTAATTAGTTATCTAATAAATCTTTGTCTTTTACTTTTTCTCTCACTTCTCACGATCAATTCTCAAGTATTTCTCTCATTTTCGATTAAGCAATGTTTATATGTATTTATGTAGCAACAACAATTATTTGTCCTATAAAATCATTTTCTTAAAATTTATAACATCCACGTTTTAATTCTTCTTTCCTCACTACTTGTTCTACTTTTCTTGGAATTTTTATTTTAACCTTCTTTCTTAGCTTCAATTTCTTCCATATAAGAGCCGTAAGTCTTTGAAAGAATAAATTAAAATTAGTGTGAATATCTCTTCCTCGAACAAAATAGCTACTAAAAGTTTCTGATATCACTTCTATTCTATTTCCATTATATAGTGCCTATAGAGATTACGCCTTGCTTATCGGAAGAACTTGATTATTAAAAATTTAATTAAGAATTTTACATCAAGAAGTTAAAAGAATAGAATTCAAATAAGAAAAAATTCTCATTTTAATATTTAGCCTGAGGTCTCTATACCTATAGTCGCCCTTATGGCCAAAAAAAAAAAAAAAACAGCTATATACTATTACTGCATTATGATAGCAATTAGCAGGACTGTTGAAGAAGACATGCAGTGACGTGTTTTGTTTTTGTTCTTCTCCCTTTCCTTTCATCTTTTACCTTCCCGCCCGTGCCAAGAACACTTGAAATTAAAGAAAGATAGAAAAAGAGAAAAGGAAAGAATCACAGTTGGCCCTATTCTTGCAATCAGACGTTGATGCTGATGAATGATGATGAGATGGTTGGTGAAATATCAGTTTTCTTTTTACGATATCTTGTTGCCTTTATACTATACATATTCAAAGCAAATCTCCATGTTCAAGTAAATTAGATGGAGTGTATCATCGTCTCTCTTTCATCCAATAGGGCCCTAGCTAGACGTGGTGATCAATGAACATATTGATTCAAATTGAGCAATAATATTCATGTAGGTTGAAGCATGCAAAGAACCATGTATATTACTGTCATAATTATGGGCAAGATAAATTTGTGAACAACCAACCTTATGCAAAGTTCTTGGGTTCAAAGCATGGACTGGGTTACAAAACACATGACTATTGACCAAAACGGCTTTGTTTACTTTTTAACAATGTTGTCTGTCGTAAACTAACAAGATTTCTCTCTTGTATAAATTGTTATATTTTTCATGGTTGAGTGATAGGGATATGCTATTTTAATTACACAAGAAAAATACTACACAGTTAAAAAAAATTTGTCAGAATTAGTTAACATTATTACTGCCTCTTGGTGGATGAGTAGCCCCTAACTTATCAAAATTTTCAAGCCTATTAATGATCGAAGAAGCTGGCTAACGTTTCCAGATTGTGTTTAATTGATTGAAGGTAAAGAAATTCCATGGATTCTTATTTCTTACACATGGGCTCCCTAAATTGCAGCCGGTTGAAATTCACAAATCAACTATGAAAATTCATTTAAACCATGCATAGCAATAGAGCTTGGTCTCATAATTATTCATGAGCCCAATGGATTTAGTTTGAGACGATGAGATCATGTGTGAAGCTTCATTTCACCCGAGGGACACCAAGGCAGAAGCATCACAAGCGCAATGAAGGAGGGACAATTACAACATGCAGTGCACGTGACGATTGAGACCCCAAAAAAAGCAGAACAACCCATGCAAGTGCACGTGGGTGCCACACACACTTCCCTCCGACAGAGACCTGATCAAGCTGATCGGTTAAGGAAGAGAGATAAATATGGCTTGTCAGAAGAAAGAAAAAAAAACAAAACTCTTAGATAGGTAGAGGAGGGAGGAGTACCGAGAGTGAAAGAAAGACAGAGACAATAATGAGGAAAAGAGAACCTACCCAAAGAAAAGAAGATGCTCATACTCGTAGGTATAACTGATCTGCTGTGCTTTGCTTTGTTGGAAAAGAGCACTGTTCCTTTCTTTGATCACAATCTTGAATCTCCTTTCTTTCATGCTTGCTTAGCATAAATACAAAACCCAATCTCATTGGGATCCACACTTCCTCTTTGTTTCTATTCTTTTTACAAAGATTATTTTGATACTTACTTTATTTTTATGGACATCAGTATTTAGATAAATTGTTAAATATTTACTTTCAGGTTGTTATATTTAATAATTTTTTTAATATTTATTATAAAATTAAAAACTAATAAGACAATTGTTAATGAGTCAAAGCACTTATTAAGAAATTAAATTAAAAAATAAATATAAAAATAGAGTATTTAATATATTAGGAATTCAAAAAATGTATTAATATTAAATAATTCATAAACAATATCCTAAGAGCACTAGTTAGCAAGACCCAACCAATAAATATTCAACAATTCATTTTGAATATGATAATTATAAAAAATACTATAACAACTCCTTTCACAAATAACAATGTGCTTGGGATTTCACAAATAAAATAGTATATTTTATTAATTATAATAGTGCATATAAAATTTATATAAAATACATTAATTTTAGAATTTAATATTATTTCTATTAAAAATAATTTTGATATACATATTAAACATAAAATTTATTACAAATAATTTTAAAAAATTAATTATTTTAAGAAACATTGTATTAAAAAATAATTTTACTCCAGTCACTCAATATTTGTTTGAATTAACAGAAAGTAGACATGAAGAAAATAAGGAGAACGGAGATCTTTTCTAATTTTGACTATTTGAATCACAAGAGAAAACATGAGAAGCTCCTTAGCTCAGACTAATACATTTAACATCTGATGACACTGTTTTAATTTTTAGTATTCTTAGAGTATATAAATTTGTTTTAAAAATTGTATGAAAAAGTCACATGTCCCACATGTTTTATTTTTTTCTCCAAATTAAGAGAAAAACTTCAAAAAATTTAATTTATATAAATTATGTAAAGTAAGTTAATAAAAAAATTGACACAATCGATTAAGTGTAGTTTAATTGGTATTTTATTCTATCTTTATTAAAAAAAATTGTTGCATAAATTTTTGTACGGCACAGTTTTTTACTTTTAAAATAATGATATTTCGATTTTTAATAACTTACTCTACACAAATTAAATAAATAAATTAAGAAATACGAATAGAAAGATAAAGTGATAAAACTGAGTATTTGAAATTTTGAATCCGAAAATTTGATTAAATGAGGGAGCAAGTGTTACGGTACGCCGTCGCCCCCTACCAGCACGTGTCAGAGCCATATGAATGGTTCACGATTTCACATGCGAAAAGGTGGTCCCATACTCCCATTACACCAGCAGCACCGCGTATGCGAGATCAACCGCTATGGAGTCCATGCAGTGCAGCGCAGGATCATATTTCCTCTTAGTGTACTCGTGGGGTCCACTCTTACCAAGGGAACATGAACGTCATCCCTGCTCTATTCACCCACCACCAAGCCACACCTGACTGCATTGGTAACATTTACTTATATACGGTGGTTTTCTGATCTTTTTTTAAAGTATTGGTATTTTTTTATATAGTTAATGATTAATATTTATTTATATATTTTATTTATATTTATATATTTATATATTTTAATAAAATAAGACACATAATTAAATATTAAGTACTAATTATGAAAAATATTAATACTTTTATAAAATAAAAGAAATCTAAAGAATCTAAACTCTTTTAATGATTTGACAACACATGATTAGATGACAGTGTAAAAAAACTTTACACTAATAGTTGATAGAAATTAAACTCTTATTTTTTTTCTTTTAGAAATACAAGCACCTTTGTGGATGAGAAAGTTTGTAAATATTTGAATATCTAATATTATCATCACAATCAAAAAGTATAGAGTTGAAACCTATATCAATTAAACTACAAGCTCCTTATCTACATATTCCTACAAAATGATAAATTCATAAAATATTATTCACAATTTTTTAATCACAACTACAAAATGATTTAATTTAATTTAGAAGAAAATAAAATTTAACAAAAATATATCTAAACTCACATATATTTAAATGTTCAACTATAGAGATATCTTGAAGTAGTGCATTGAACTAAATATACATTTTCAAATTTTCTAAATAAATTCGTTTAATAATCTATATAAATTAAAATTTAAATTTAAAAATATCAAAATAATTATCATTTTCTTTTAACATGCACAAATTAGTCTATATAATTAACTAACAATTTAGATATGCTAGAGCTTCTAATTAGCTAACAATTTTCTTTAGAATTCTAAAATAAATACTAATAATTACATATTTTCAATGCTCAAATGATTTTTTTAATATAAAAATTTGAATTAAATTGAAATTAAAGTTGATAACTTCAATTATTTAATCATTTTAAATTTCACTGTTTAGATATACTAGAACTTATAATTAAATAACAATTGTTTTTTAGAATTACCCATATAAAAATAAGGGTAATTAATATGTAATTATTATTATTTATTTATTTTATCATTCTAATTTAACTAAAATATCTCTTTCAATCTTATTTTTAGAGTGAAAATTCAATTCAAATTTCAATTATCTTTTTACCATTCACCTTTAATTCAATGTCTTCATCATTTTCCATTTATATTGTCTCCTAGTCTAAATTTTATTTTAATGCAGTCAAACAATAGGATTAAAAAGACATATTTAAGCTGGACAAATTATTGAGTTTGTGATACATAATGATTCAAAAGTCTTTTCTAATTTCGAAACATGTAACAAGAAAAGTTCTCATCAAGTTACTTCAATATCTAATTCAACTAAAATTGATTATTTAATTGATCATGAAGGTGCTATGCACATTTTATGCTATTAGCATATAGGATTATTATATATCATTTTTTTAATGAACCTCTTTTTTATTTTTTCTTTAATATTTTTTTAACTATTTACATGTAATACACTAGATATATTATTTATTTCATGCTAAGGTTTATTTTTATTAGTTTTATGATTTTCTCGTGATATAATTA
This sequence comes from Styphnolobium japonicum, assembly GCA_023212625.1. Classification (NCBI taxonomy): domain Eukaryota; kingdom Viridiplantae; phylum Streptophyta; class Magnoliopsida; order Fabales; family Fabaceae; genus Styphnolobium; species Styphnolobium japonicum. Next base: position 26,672,956 of record JALBWW010000006.1, read on the forward strand.
ATTTAGAAAGTGATTGAACAATTTTTTACATATAGATATTATTAAGAAACTTATGTAAAAAGTATTGCAATAAACAACAGATTATTATTTAAAATTCTATACAGACTTAATTTAATAAATTCGTGCATCACACGAGTAATAAAACTAATTTACTTATATACGAAGGTTTTTCAATATTTTTTATATAGTTAGTGATTAATATTTATTTATATATTTTATTTAATTAAAATCTCATTATTTTAGTTATATTTATATATTTTATTAAAATAAGACACATAATTAAATATCAAGTAGTAATTACTAAAAATATTATTACTTTTATAAAATAAAAGGAATCCAAAGAATTTCCTTACTTACATATTCATTTTTTTTTCTTTTGGAAATGCAAGCACCTTTGTAGATGAGAAAGTTTGTAAATAATGGAATATCTAATATTATCATCACAATCAAAATTTATAGAGTTGAAACCTGTATCAATTAAACTACAAGCTCCTTATCTACATATTCATATGCAAATGTGAACATCTTAACCTACACTCCAAGTAAGTATAATTAAGAGTCAGGTATCTTTATATTTATAATTATATCCAATTGCTATCCCAAATTTTAACAATTTTATTTTCCTAGGAGGAATGTTTGTAACATGTAGATTTGAAGTTGATCAGATTCCAATGCATCTATATGTTTGTAGATAGCAAATCATATCGAATAAATGTACATGTACTCGTGAATTGATGACCATGTGAAATGATTTAAGAATTTAATTTTAATATTAATAATAAAAAAATTAAATCGATCAGAAAATTATATATAGTTATATGTTTTAAAATATTTTTACTATAAATATTAAAACTTTTTTATTGTATATTTTCTTATTTATTTAACAATATAAAAATTGTACACAAACACTATCAAATTTAAACTTTTAATTTAAATAGTAGTGCACATGCCATCTGTTCATATTTCGTTGCTTTTACTTCAATATAAATTAATGTTATCTAAATTGGATCGAACCGGCTGGTGGAACCGATCGAACTGTGAACCGGTCTTTCATTCGGTTATGATTCACTATCATAATCGAATTCATGATTAGACTGAGTTGAACTGGTCAAAATCGGACAAAATCGGTAAACTAGCCAGTTTTATGTGAACTGATCATTTAAAAAAATATTTTGTTTTTAATCTCCTAATCACCTGACTACTCAATTAAGAATAATATGAGACTTGAGAATTGAGACCCCAAAACCTTATTATACATTTTATTATTGGTAATGTGTGTTATCAGTCATGTTTGTATATATATACACACACATATAATATGTAATTATGACATCATCCAATTTGACCAGACGGTAGAATTGGTAAAACCTGAATTGAAAGCTTTTCTGGTTCACTAATGGATTTAGTTTTAACAACATTAATATAAATAGAGCATATATAATAGATCTATTTCTGTACACTGGGAAGGTTCAATGCTATAACGAATGGAGGGATATATCATATAATTGATAGTGCATTAAACAATAGATTCGCCGTTTGTTGAAACAAAATGATCAAACATGCATGTGAGCACCAATTATCTTAAATCCTTATCTTATTGCCAAGTACAAGATCAAATGAATAAGTGTTTATGGATGCATACCCAAGTGCCTTTTAAGAAACACGTCATTTGATTTAATATAACTAACAAGAGATCTGCATCGGAATTAATTATAGCATTTCTATCCTTCATATGTATAATTCTGATGAGAAGCATATTTTCAAATAAAAAAGATGAGAAAAGCCTCCACGATCGACGCCGAAATGGGGCGAATGGTCCCCAAATTTCTTTTTGGCTATTTCTTGGCAATTTCGAACATGATACCGGAAGAATGCATGATTGAGGCTGTGGTTTTCATGCTGAGAAACAACAATGTTTTCCTTTTTGCCACTCAAATTCCTGCTTTTCTTACTTATCAATCGCTTAATGAAAATTTCTCTCTGCTAATTGAGTCCATCAATTTCCTCATGCTTTGACTCTCTTGGCTGACCACACCACAATATCTCCAGCAATGTCCCTACCAAATATTAAATCACCCTGAAGATCCATTGCCATCAGACGTCGAAAGTACATAAGATCATTGTCTAATTGTTGGTGGAAGCCAGCCTCACCTTGCCTTGCCATGACCATATTGTAACATCAATTCAAATTGGTCATCACACTGCTTGCAGCCGAATTGAGAGACCAAATCAGGACCTTTCTATATCTAGCTTTTTCTTTATCTCCAATATAGGGCGCACAATGGGTCATGGATGTTGTATGTATCATACTTCATGTCTTGAGGCAGATAAACATAGAGGAAACCAAATATTGGAAGACATGTGATCCTGACAAGTATTATGGGGGCAAATACTTGGTACTCATATAGCTAATGGCAGTGGTGGGATCTTAATGTAAGTCCGATATATACTTCTCAGTATAGTTAATGATGGATTTTTGATTTCCATATCTTCATTAGTAGACATATCAACAAGTCTCGTCGCCATATCAAATTTATCAGGTAACAACAATATCTAGCTATGATGAAGATGGTAATGAATATGCATTTGCGTATTATTTTATCACATCCACACACACAGTTTGATTTTAATAAATTTATCAGTTGGGAGGGTTTACTTTCAATATATAGATCATGGATGGGTGATGTCTGACCTATCCAAACATTTTCCCGTAGATTTCAACCACTTCTACTTGGACCAAGGTGTTTCCCTTCCCTTGTGGCAAGCCCCAATGACCTCAAATTAAGTTTATAAGCAGATCAGGTAAAGGGGTTATGTTTTCATCATGTCAAAACCTTCTATAGCGACATGGTTAAACATATCCCCCAGCTACCTTGTTTCCCGCATTCCCATAACCAAGAAACAGAATTCTTAGGCCCTAATTATATAATTTTATGGCTTGTAAGCACTTATGAAAACTTTTGCGCTTAATATATCTGTTATTTTTTAACGTACTCCTAACTTAAATTTTTTAGCAAACAAATAAATATTACGAAAACAAATTATACAATATATTAATTTATATTATTTAGTATTATATAGGGCTATTATAGACCGGGCTGTCCTGGTCAAACGTACTTGCCTAACTTCAATGTTTTGTGAGCTACAGAGTCCACTCCAATAAACACTTGCACTTGCTTTCAAGCTATGGAATTTAGGAGCCTTAAATGCATGGAAATGACTATCCATATTTGTCCATTTGTGGCAGCAATTTTGGTGAATTTATGCCAAGCAAATTCAGAATCTCTGATTTGTTAGGAAAGGTCGAACTCGAAACGCATGATACAGATGACACGCGAGTGATGTAGAAAGTGCTAGCAGTTTCAGGACAATTTGACCTTCTGAAAAATCCAAGCTAAGAGGTAGCCGTTATCAAATTAGCGCTCAGCACAACTGAAATTCATGATGGTTAAAGCTCCCTCTTCTAACTTCTTGCTCGCATTTGCTAAGGCCCTAGCTTTTAAGGGGCTAGCCCCAATTTTTTTTACAATTACCTTTTCAATTGTCTTAAAATAAGTTTTGTGTGGATTAGATATTTATAATTAGAAGGTAAGTTCAGTTGCACCTCTAATCACTTTGGGGCAATGCCAAAAGTAAGATAAAACCTAATCCTATTCGTGTTAGGAAACCAATTATACTTTCTATCATCTATTACGTACCTCTTTTCGTGTTATAAGTATAAGAGCAATTGGTTCAAGCAACAAAATTGTTTACAGTCTCACATCTCTTTGCCATAGGAGTTGCTAACTAATGAAAATCACCCGTGGCTATAATCATAGAATGAAAGCTCAAGGTGTCACTCTTTGCCCTTATTGTCTTAAGAATCATCTTCCATACCAAATCATTATGTTAGAAATTATTTAGCTAATACCCTATTCAAAATTTTAGTTCAAGTTATGTTACTGTTCTTAGTGAACTGGTTAAGAAATTAAAATAAAAAATACTAAATACAAAAATAATATATTTAATATCTTAAAAATTTTAAAAATATTTAATATTTTATTTATTAAGTAATAATTCAAAAGGCACTGCTTAGCTGGAACACCCTAATTTTAAAGACCCCCATCTCTCATGATTAAAGCCTATATTTGTCTTATCCACTTGTGTTTCTCACCTTTTAACTGTCATTTCCGTTTTGTATAGGTACAAGGGCTTTTTTTCACTTTCAAATTAAAAAAAAAAGAACAAAAAAATGCATTTATTAATGAGTGTCCTTAAAATATTGGCTTAAAATATTGGTTAAGTAATTGAAATAAAAAAAATATTAAATGTAAAAGTAAAATATTTAATATTTTAAAAAAAATTAAATATTTAAATATTTTTAATTAAATAATTAAGAAAATGTATTGAGAGATATTAAAATTAAAGCAAAGAGAAGAAGAGAAAGAAGGGAAACCAAATAAACCATTATACATTTATACTGTCAGCAAAAGCAAAACGGGTCCTTTACACCCAAAAAAAAAATTGCAAAAGCAAAACGGGTCCCAATCTCCATAATATCTAAGCAGGGGTATTAAGCGAGTGATATTGATTCTCTATAAATATTCATCTACACCCATAAGCTGTAAACTTTAATTGGTATGAATTTGATAACGAGTGCTTTTATAGCATTCTAATAAAAAGTATTAAATATAAAATTAGAGTATTTAATATTTTAGAAATTAAAAAATATTTAATACTCTTTTTATAAAGTAATAATTATGATAATTTATTTAAGAATATTAAATGTTTATGACTGGTTACCAAGATCTTAATTGGTCAAGATTAATTTTTTTTAATTATTTAATGAATAAAATATTAAATATTTTGTGAGTTACCAAAATATTAAATTTTTTTACTTTTTCAGTTAATATTTTCTCTTTAAAGTAATTATGAATGTGTTAAAAGGATATAAAATTAGTATTGGTAAATCCTTTGTGTTGGATAAACTTTGGGAGGTAAAAGCAAAACAAATTGTCTTAGGAGCATCAATTTCCAATAGTACCAAGTCCCAACCAAATCGTCCTAGTATTCCTGTTTTGCTTGGATAATCTCTCAAAAGCGATCCATTGAGTAATTTGTCCCTTAATTCTATGTTTATATATATATATATATTTTGGTCAATTACTCTAATTAATTTTTTAGGTTGAGTGGTGCTATGCTCTCTTCTTTAAACTATTTGAATCTTTTATAAGATTAATCTATAATTGACAATTTAAGACACAAGATGTTTATTGTCTTTTAATAAGAGCAACTTAATTTCATTAAGATTTAAACTTGCGTCTTATTCTATAAAAATAAACTTACTTATCAACTCAACTAACTCAACTAATTCTTAGTTGCTCCATGTTTACCTATTAATATCCATTGTGATAAGTAATTCTAGATTTTTGTATATAGCTCTACCCCTGAAGACATTTTTGAAATAATTCATCTTCAGTCCCGAATTCTCTATCAATCATTATAATCTACACTATATATAAACCCATAGAAAACCAAAACCTAAATGAGTTGCAGCATTGAACCTTACCTATAAGAGGATAGGAACAGTATTTGAAAAGAAATATGATTTTATACTCTTTCTATCAAAATAGGGCATCCCTCTTGTATTTTTTTTAGTACACGGTACACCCCTCTTGTATTTTAAACATATTATTAGATAGTTACCTAACAAAAGTCAATTATGGCCTTACCTGCTCAATTGTAATTTGAAATTTAATAATAGTACCGGTTTTTCTTTTCTACTTTGCCTACCACATACAAAACCTTGGATACCGAAAGAAATCTTCCCGACACATTCTATGAACACCCAACCTGTGGATTATAACAAACGAACCATATTTGCTCATTTGTTCACATTCAAATTTCCTCCACCATCCAAAAAGTGATATATGTGTTGGGTAGGTAGTGTAGCAGAAAAAAAAATGGAAGGAAAATTCATGTATGGGCTAAATGGGTAATCATCTAATGCCTACCTCTCAAAGTTACTGTGATCCATGCGCATTTTAATACGTGAACCTCCAACACCAACAGGATAGGTGGAGAAAATAAAGTGTTATAGGAGTTAAAAATAAATAAATAATACAATTAAATAAAAAAAAAGTAATTAGCTCCATTTACCATTTCAGGTTTTTTTTAATAGAAAGGACGAGTTTAAGTATATTTGACACTTTTTATTTTTTTTCCAATTTTTGATTGCATACATATTAAATTTTGTTTTATAGAATATGTTTGAAAGATTTAATGTCTAAACATGATCAAAACTTTGCTTATATCAACTAAAGTTTAGGTCTAAAATAAAAGAACAGAGCCATTAAAATATGAAAATTATTTTAGACTATAATAATTTTTTTAGTGTAAATCAAGGTATTCTCTCGCTCTAAAAATAAGAGATTAATTCTACGAGGTACTGTTAAGCTCGTAAAACGGAGACTTCTTTCAACTGCGTTTTTTCCATATACATTGTCTTAAGAATTAAATTTGGGACAAGATATTTAATGTGACAAAACTCTTTTTACTCAGACCAATGCAAGTTGTTACTATATAATCTATACTATTATTTAGTTAAAAATATAAAATTTATAACTTAATTTTTTTTGTGTATTATAACTTAAATTTATTTATATTAACTAATAGGAAAACTAAAATAAATAAAATAAAATATTTCTAAATAAATTACTCATTTACATCACAAATTCAAATCAGTGGGATGTTGCGATGTACGAATACGTTACCTCACTCTCGATTTTCCGCCGGTCTCGTCAACTTGATCAACGGCTAAAAATTCGGATTTGGGAAATTATTAAAAATTCAAAAGAAAAAGCAGGGGCAATCTTGGAATAAATAAGTCAAGTTGATGTCAGTCAACAGATGTCAAACTGGCATTGGCTCCATTTCCATGAGGACGATGATGGACATGCACGCGCGTGATGAGACTATTAATGAGTGATCTGATGACTTGTTTTTAAGAAAGGCTGCGAGGTATTCAGTCAAGTCAAGTTTGTGAGTAGATATGTTTGCTATTTGAGTATGTAAGGTCTGATTACATTAAGTTTAATTTGTTAATTGAGTCATGTTGTGTGATTAGATACGATAATGTTTATAAAGTTATATTTAATTTTTTGTTTTCTATTTATGTCTTCTTAATTAAATATTAATAATTTAATAAAAAAATTGAAAACAAAAAATATATATTACTAATTAAGAGAAATACTTTTTTTAAATTATTAATATTTAATTTGAGACAAAAAAAAAAACAGAAAAAGAAGAAAACAACATTTATTTCTTATAAGGTCTCCCTGTTCCCTTCCCCCTTCGTACTTCATTCACTTCAAAGCGTGCCACTCTCCTCTCATTACTCTCTCTCTCTCAAACTTTCTCGCACAGATTCTCTCTTGTGCATCCATCAATCACTCTGTTCAAGTTTTCTTCAACCATTTCCAACAACCACAAAGCCTGCAAAGCAACCCTCCTCCTCAATCATGCCCCATGTCCTAACCATCATTATTTTAGGCACCTTCCATTGCAGCTTTTGAATCTATCTAAGCTACCCTCACTCATCACTAGCCTTTATTTGTTAATTCCCTGTTTGGCACCGTCCTAGTTCATCATTTCCTTTTCACCCGTGCTGCTGGTCCTTCTTTTTTGCCAATTCATTGCATACCAAACATGTATAGGTTGGACAAGACAACATCTAGAGATGATAATAAGTTTCTAAACCCCTCCTTCTCTACCACCCTCCTCGACAAAATCTACCGTTCCATCGACGAAGGAGAGAGAAAGAGCTGCGACATGAAGTTCTACAGAGAAACAATGGGGAGGAAACAGAGCAGAAGCAATGTGAAATGCAACAGTGCCGTGAAGGAGGAAGAGATGGGAACCGCAACTCTTCGCCGAGCTTGTTTGCTCGACAAATGGATGGACAACAACAAGGTAAACGAAAAGGTTGCCACTGGGACGAGTCAATGGCGACAACAGAGAACAGAAATGGACAAAAAACTACATCTTGGACTTGATCGTGATCAGGACCAAGATGTTCTGTTCTTCAGTTCCACTTCAAGTTCTTCGGATTCTAGTTCTGGAGGATTCTCGTCCTCTGACACAGAGTCCATGTACGGGGTGAGATCACGGGCCTCGTGTTTCGCACCACCGAGGCCTAAGCCGGTGAGGACCACCGTGTCGATAAGGTCTGAGAAATCGGAGAAGGCAGAGAGAAGACAAAAGGGAATGCGCATGTTTGATGGTTGTTGTCATAATTCCAACACAGAAGGTATAGCAATTCATGATGAGGAAGGGTTAATCAAGTCAAAATCAAGGGCCCTGAAGATTTACAACAATCTCAAGAAGGTGAAGCAACCTATATCTCCCGGTGTCAGGTTCACAAATTTTCTTAACTCTCTGTTTACGACAGGGAATAATGCAAAGAAAACAAGGAGCACGTCCTCTGTTGGAGGCTACGAGGACGTGAACGGTGAGAGAAAAGCCATTTCAGGGCAAGCTTCAACTTGTTCTTCTGCGTCATCATTCTCACGGTCTTGTTTGAGCAAGACATCGTCTTCCTCCAGGGAAAAGTTGTGCAATGGGGTTAAAAGAACTGTGAGTTTCTACCCAGTAAGCGTGATCGTTGATGAAGATAGTAGACCATGTGGGCATAAGCGCTTGTATGAAGCAGAGGACACAAGCCTGATGATGCCTGTGTCGGTGCCAACCGCGTGGAAAATTGGACGGTCACCTACCAAGAAGAAGGACGAGGAGCTAAAGTTCCCAGTCATGGAGAAGAGCAGGCGAGTGGAGGAAGCTGCTAGAGAGTTCTTAGAAGAGTACCATCATAACAACCAGAAGAAGAGCGATTTAATTTTGAGGGATTTGCCTATAAGGACAAACGTTGATGAGCATGAAGAAGAAGATGATGATGATGATGCGGCAAGTTGTTCAAGTTCGGATCTTTTCGAGCTTGATCACCTTGCAGTAATGGGAAATGGTAGGTATTGTGAGGAGCTTCCGGTGTATGAGACCACTCATGTTAGTACTAATCGCGCCATTGCCAATGGCCTCATAGTGTAGTTTCTGTTTAGTAGAAGTATATTATAAATATACATACTATAGAACCATTTTGATTTTTGTTTTTGTTTTGGTTTTATTAGTGTTTTTCTTAAGCATGAATTAAATAAATGGTTTGGTTCAGAACTTCAGATGCAAATATACCTGATTAGCTTGAGATGATTGTAGGTGCGAATTAGAAAACCAAATGTATACAAAATTAGTTGCTTTCTATACAGGTTTTGCCATTGCTAATAGACATTTTTGTAGTTCTGAGTATCTAGTACAAAACCAAATTGATGTTAAGTATGGAAGTTAAGCTGCTTCATTTTTTAATGGCAGAGTCTGATGACGGTGATGGTGCTAACTGCTAAATTATGTGGCGGTGTGAACAGAACCTATCTAAGCTGAAGCACATCCTCTGTTGTGTACAATAACTTTTTCCTTTGTGTGTGTGTGTGTATATAAATATATATACATATATAAGTACTATCTAGGTATATGTGTATGTATGTAACTGTCACAGAATCTGCCATCGTTTTGAATGACCAAGAAAATGATAGAAAGAACAGTAACTGGGTGATTTTATAAAAGTGAATAGGGTACTTGATTTTCTGAAAAGAAAGAGGTGGGGATGCGTTCATTCTCGATCACGATCTAACATTCAGATGGACACTGACAGAATAGTTTGATGGAGGATGAGGAAAAGAAGGAAAGGAAGAAAAAAAAGAGGGAAAACGAGAGATTCGAGATCGTAATCACAAGCAAAATGAGAGGGTGTGATGGTAAAGGGAAAGGCAGATCTTCGCCCATGGGAATAGAGAAAGTGAAGACTAAAGCTTTTGCTTTCTCTCTTCCTTTATTTCTTTCTTCCTCTCTAGAACTCGAATTTTGTATTAATAACCCCAGTAACTTGCAGATTGCGCTACCACTCTACTGCCAGCCCCAACATTCAAGAATAACTAAAGTCTAAGCTTTTAAAAAAAAAAAATTAAAATCTTCTGCATAATGAGATTTTGGGTCATTGGTTACATGCTGTTATTGTGATGGTTGCAAAGAAAAGCCATGATCAGAGGAGGCAATTGATGATGATGGCAGTGAAGATGGCAAGACTGCAGTTAGCTTGTCCTCTGTTTTGGGCACTACTTAGTACATAGTACACTGCAATCTCAGCTAAAAATGATGGTGTTGAAAGCAAATACAAGGCACTGGTGAGCGGTAAAGTAAGCAATTATTATGGTGGGTGTTAAGACGATGATTAATCACGGCCAAACAGGACAAGACAGTGGCCACAGGCCAGCTTATGCCAGAAAATTTCCGTGTTTACTGTACAGATAGAATCATGCCTAGGACAAAAATCAAGATTCATGAAGTCCCATTACAGAATATTGGTAGGAGTTTTCGTTTTTCTACTTTCTTTTTAATCTTTGCCTTAATTCATTTGCCTATTCTTATTTAAAACTTCTAAGATTTTACATGTAGCCTCTATATAATAGTTAATTATAATTCCTCTATATAATAGTTAATTATAATTTTATAATTAAATTGATCAAAATTAGTATTTTACAAAATTATTGAGCGATGTGTCTAGAAAAATTAATTTTATATATAATTTATATATTAACAAATTTTTTACTTGTAACATATTTTATTTTAGAGGTGCGGTCGTTCCCAGTCCTAAATGTAATTCTATCCTGTATATTAATAGGAAAATCTTACGAATAGATTTTCGTAAAGCAACATACGAAAGCGCACCTAGAAAATAATATAACTGTTATTGGTTTAATTAGCAGATGGTGTATGTAACTTATTCAAGAAATGCAGGTAGGTAACTAAATATGTAATTTTTAATGCACTACTTTATGATTTTAAGATGAAAATTAGTGCAAAAAGTTTGTGTTATAAGTACAATTTGAAATTGGGAACATGAGATTCAAATTGAATTTAATTTTAATTTATTATCAATTTAAAAAAAATATATTATTATTTAATTATATATTAACGTATTTTTAAAAAAATTAAAATTTTTAAATAATTATTATAATAATTAAATTTTTTTAATAATTTAATAATACATAATTAAATAATAACCAAAATTAAACTCATCCTAATTTGGAGCAGGATAGTTGCTATCATCTTCGTCGGTTGGAGATTCCGTACTCTGGGTGAGGTGGAGAAGTAGTAGAGCAATGATGAGAGGAATAATTTTGTGGCGTCTCACTCAAACAGCTATTAGTTTTTTTTTTTTTTTGGAAAAGAAAATTATACGCGTTCGAGAGTTTGCACAATAAGGAGTATCATTAATTATGATATATAAACTATATAGCTAGACGATCCAATAGGCATGGCATGGGTTTCCCTTTCCAATTTTAATTGTTGTTGTTGGTACAGAGATCGATTCAATTGTTACGACTACTACTTAGTTATAATCATAATTATTCGCTTTCACTTCTCTGAGTCGTGATCCCCTATCCACGTATTTATATGCATAGGCCTTATGTCAGAGCTTGGCCTATCTAGATAACTTTCATTTATTGATTTGGCAACTAAGTACAGTTAAACTGCCAGAATCAAAATCAAACTTATTATTAACGACTTTATTTTGCAGGGTTTGAATCTCAATTAAAGTAATTTGTAATTAGGACAAAGTTAATGGTTGAGCAAAAATTAATTCCAGAATAAAGACTCTTTAAAAAAAAAAGGACAGCAAAGAGGGCAACTCTTATGAGGCTTTTATAAGCAGGTAGCTAGTTGTATGTAACGAAGTAGTCAAACCTCTCCGAGAGACTCTGCAACAAAAAGAGGAAGGAAATGTCGGGCTGGAAGATAAGCACTGGGGTCGCTAACGCTATGGCTAGTTTTGGTGGTCCACACCAGAATTCGCACTCTTTTGCTTTGTTAGCGAAAGACAAAGTCATGGTGATTGGCGATCCCGATGTGAGTTTCCACTAGACTGTTAAACCCCTTTCCCTTTATCCTACAAAGTACAAAGTAAGAGAGTGAAGATGATTATGATATTTGTGTCGAGCTCTATGGAAGAATCTTTTTCCCCGTCTCTCTCGTTCTCTTTCAAAACCCAAAGCCCAGAATAACGTTCACACTTACAATCTTGATGCCTAGTTTTAGGTTCCAAACACTTCGAATTATATATATGGACATCAGACATGTGCAAGTTGCAACTGCTCACCAGTGTATGATTTTATTGGCTAACTAGCTAGCAGACCAAATATATACCGTATTAGTATAGCGTATAATTCCTCACCGAAAATAAAAATAAAAAAATTAGCGTAGAATTTCAAGAGCTCTCACGCCCATTCTTTTTTAATATAATTTCGATTAGAGGTATAGCATGGGCTGGTCTTGTTTTGAAATCACTCTGCCTCAAACTGCTACTACGTACGGGCACTAATGTTGTACTTGTTCCCATCATAAACCAGCATTTACACCTATTTTTGATACGAGACATCAAATGAACTGTCAAGTTTAGGATTTGTCACGAATTTTACTTGATTAGAATTCTTAATTGCCTGGTTTTCTTGATTCCTTTTCCTGATATAATATTTAAATTTAACTGTTTTTTCTATTAAAATAAATTATTTTATAATGCTTTGATTTATTATATTTAATAAATATTACAATAATATAATGATGCATTAGTTGCAATGTCACTTGTGATTAGATAAAATTATTTTGTTATAAAGCCTATTTTAATAATAATATGTGGGAGTTGTTATAGTATTCCGATAAGTATGTACTTAAAATAAATTTTTAATTATTTATTGATAGTTGATTTTACAATAAATATTTAAAAATTTATTAAATATAAATAATAATTAATAAATACTTGAGAACTTATTCTAAATTTTAATATTAAAAAAAAAGATAAATATCAGTAATTCCTATAATATGCATATAGATGTAGATTTAGTCGCCTTTGAATATAATTTATCATTAAAGGTGGCGTTTGGTGCGCGATAAGATGCTCGTTTGGTGTGCGATTATGAGATCACCATAAACATACTATTCATTTATGATGCTTATTGTATGTTGGTATGTAATGCCATTTCAAACTCATGGAAATGTTCGATACTCGAAAATGAGACTGTATCATGTTATATAAATTATCAGTATTACCTCCTCATTAATTTTCTTTCCTTTTTTTTTTATATATAAATGCTTATTTATCTTTATCAATTTTACTCTCTCATTAATTTATAAATTTATTTAAAATAATGTATATAATAGCAAGAAAGAATATTATTTATTTTAAAAATATTAATACATTATATTGTTATCAAATAACTATACACACACACAAAATGTTTATGGCTATTACGTTATTAAAAATTCTTAAATTTAATGGTATAATAAATTGATATAAATATAGTTATTTATCAGTTATATTTGCAAAATTAGGAAATAGTATGTTTAGAAATTCAAAGTTACGTGTATAAAATTACTAATTGTAATCAAACAAGGACATCACTCATGTATAAAATTACTAATTGTAATCAAACAAGGACATCACTCATGTCTGGACATCTAAGATGACAAACAAAACATAAGAATCTTAAATTTCCAGACATATTATATCTACACATCCATCTCTTACCCAAACATCTAAGATGCATGGCGTTCCTACAAGACTATTTCTTATTATTGTTCTCTATTATGTTTTAAGTTTTTTTTTGTTGCTGTCTTATTGGGCTTGTTGGACCTACTTCCATAGTCACAATGTAGGTATTTTGTAAGAAGCTCTTTACTCTCAACACTTACACATTAACATGGGCAGAATTAATTAATGAGCTGGCTCTTGGAATTTAGGTAGGAAATTGTTCTCCCGGATTAATGGGCCAAGACGGCTCACATCTCTTAACCGACTCTTAGGAGATCTCACATTCACTCAGCCTCATTACTAAGCAATGGGCATAATAGACGTTCATGAATGTCCATCAATACCATTAACGCCCAAAAAATCCTTGAGACATTATATAAGGGGGCTATGATTCATTCTAATTTTTCTTGTCACTTTAAGCATACTTATGCTATACAGTTTACTTGGGCGTCAGAGTATTTTTGTAACTTTGTAAGTACCCCACATCTTGAGACATCGACTCGGTACAACAACCGAAGAAGAACTTGGAGTACTTGAGACAAAGCAGAAATGTAACTTAAATAAGATTGGATAACGGTCATGATGAACTCCACTAGAAGCCTAGAGCCAAGGTAATATGATAGAAGGTGAAGTTAGTAGGTTAGGTACAAAGAGAGTTCACATTGTAAGCGTGATATCCTTGGCAAGGACCGCAAGGTGATTGAAAGATTACGAATCGAAACTCTGGTGTTTTGAGTGTAGCTAGCTTCTTGAGTTCTTTGTCTTTGGCTCCATATTCTTCATCTCATCGAAGCCCTCTTACTTTCTTTTTTGTCGTCTTCCTACCCCCATTATCTTAGCATCTTTTCACCTCTTCCTCAACTTTTGTACCTTAGCTATAACATAGAGTTCTCACCCCACAACGTCTGGACATTTAAAATGTCTGCGCACCAAACGCCTCCAAAGTTGCGTACTTGTACTCTACATTGCTAAAGTCTTGTCACACCCTTGTTTAGGGGTGTATAAATTACACTTAATTCAGAATCGTCAAATTACATGTGAGTGTGTGCATTTTTTTTTTAATGTGATTCTAAACTTATCCAAAGATAAATCTAACGGTATATAAAAGAAATGTGAAATTTAGGTGACGACTTACATACACCTGAAAGAATAAGGTGCATCAATAAGTCATATAATTTGAACCATAGATTGTAAAAATTTGTAAATTAATGGCTGAAAATTTACACCTGCAACCTATATTATAGGTATCATCAATATTTAAAATGGTGGCCTTTGCCAAAAAATTATTTTGAGAAGCATAAATCTTATTCAATTTTTTTAAAAAATAAATTGTCAGAATGAAGTAATTTTGTGACATTAAATGGATATTTGATTATTAAATCAAAGCTGATAGAGCTAAGTATCTTGTTTTCCTTATAAATTTTAATTATGTAAGTAGCATGAATTATTCAAATAATATATATCTAACTATTTTAAGAAAATACTTCATATTAGAAAAAACAGTACATTATATTAATTTCGTACTATTTAATTTATTTTGGTTCAACTACATATCAATATTTTTAAGGATATAATCAAAATAAGTTGAGGATTTTATTTAATTAAAATATAATGAATTTGTGTTATGAATTATAATTGCTAATAATTAGTTCCTATTAATTAAATAATTAGTTAAGTAATTAGTTAGGTTAAATCATTTGTATAAATAAGACTTAAAGTTTCAAATAATTCATTAGTTGATTGTAATGTGGAATGAAATCGATTATTTGCATTTTTTTCTTCTTTTACTTGAACTAAGGAGGCATTAAATATTATAAATATGAGGTATAGTTATATATTAATATATTGTACAAGTAGGTATATCTATTAAAAGGTAAAATCTAATTATTAAACACATATATTTCTAATTTATATTAGATTAAAAAGAAATATAAAAAAATCATATCTATTAAAAGATCAAATATAATTAGAAAATAATAAAGACAATAATAAATTTTTTAATATCATGAAATATAGAAATTACATACTTGCCACCATATATACATGAGTATATTACTTTATTCTTAATTATATAAAAATAGCAAAAAGAAAAAAAATTTCCTCACGTTTAATTCTTACTAATTGATAAATCTCAAATGCTTGAATTCATTCACTATAAGTATGTTTTGAAACACAATTTTTGAGAATTCATTCCATTTATAAATAAAATTCCTTATTTGAAAATTTATAAAATATGAATTGATTTGAGTTTTAAAATCATTTATTTATTTTTTGATAATTTAAGTTATGTGTATGTGAAAATTCACTCAAACTTAGTTAAATTTGAGGTGAATTTAATTTGATTTTTGTTATAATTATTAGAATTGACAATTTTTTCCTTATTAATTCATCTATTTTTATTAAAATTGACAATTTTCCAATTGAGTGAACTTTTATTGGCTTATTTTATATATTTTAAGTAAGAGTAATAATCCAGAAAGGGGCAGTTCAAGTGATAAGCAAGTTTGAGTTCAACAGTTGATTGACCTCAACAGTATCAAGAGTTCGAGCTTGTAGGAAATACTTGTAGAGATAGACAACCTCAGTTCACCAATCAGAATTAATATCATACCCAAATAATGTAGAGATACTTGAACAAGGACAAAAAAAAGTAAGAATAATAAGACTAAATTATTAACACAATAAATTCCATGTGTTCTAAAACATAAAAATTGATTTACATTAACTCAAATCCTTTTTTATTATGAATTTTAAACATGTGAATTCATTTTTAATTTAATTTAATTTAAATCAAATCAATATATATTTTAAAAGTTATTTTATGCTACTTGGAGAACTTAATCAAAGTTTGTGACTACACCGCCAATCTCCTTGGTGAGTGCTTGGTTGACATTTTTTAATTCCTCAGCTTCATCGATAGAAACATTACTCCATCGTGTGCCAAATGTCATCAAACAAATGAGATGTATCGAAATGTTACCAAAAGTCGTAGCTATCAAAATGCTGAGTTTTTTTATATAACTTTTTTAGATTTTTTTCTTTTTATTTTAAGCTTCCACGATAACGGTTTTTATTCCATGTTCATCAAAATTCAGACGGATGACTTAAATGAGAATATGATTCAATTGTTGTTCCATCTTTATATTAATCACCATAAACATGAGACTTAAAATGCTCTTATTGTGTGAGGAAATATAAAATGTTTATTGAGGTTTTTTGTTAAATTCAATCTTAGACATGTTGAAATACAATCAAGTGATCCCATTAAAGTTTTGGGTTGTGGGTGTTAATATTGAATAGTACAGGTGTTAATATTGAATAGCACATGATCTTGTTGTCGAGCGCTTTTGTCATTGAAATTTATATATGTATGAAGGAGTTTGTTAATAGCCAAAGTTTGACATCACTTAAAGCTTGTTTGTATAAGTTTTTTAAACAAAAAATTTTTTTAAATTTTTTTTAAAGAAAATAAAAGTTATTTTATGTTTTCATGCAATACTGAAAAAGTATTTTTTTTCTACTGATAATATTACTTATGGCATGCATGGTTATAAAAATATAAAATAACTTTTTAATGTAATAATTGAATTGAAAAAAAAAGAACGAATGAACGAAGGGACGTGCACTAATTAGCTTTACGTAAACACACACACTTTAGGGTATGCAGAGTTATAAAAATATAAAATAACTTTTTTATGTAATAATTGAATTGAAAAAAAATAACGAATGAACGAAGGAACGTTCACTAATCACATACAAAAAATAATGAATGAGACATGATTTATGTAAACACATATATCCAAACACATATATATAAGTTCAAAGCAATAATTAAAGAGACGTGTTTTTTATTGAAGAAAAATATAAGGATAATGTACATATTTGATGGAGAAAAATGAAGAAGATGATGGGATAAGATGTGCAACCTTACAGCAAAAATAAATAAATAAAAGGTGTGTAAGAAAATAAAGTACTGATAGGTTTAAAAAATGAATGATAAATGGTGTAATTTTTAAAATTAATTAGAAATATTTTTGTCTAAAAAAGATCTCTAAAAAGCTTTTCCATATCTTGAAAAATATTTTATTCTTTCAAAAGCTAAAATATCTAGTTAAAAAAAAACACTATTTAAACTTTTTTTTAGTGCTTATTTTTTTTAATCAAAAAACTCATTTAAACATGTTAAAAAAAATATAAAAAGTATTATTTTAAAAAATATTCTTTTATCAAAAAGAAAAAACACTCCCAAACGTACACTTATAATTGATTCCAGAAAAGGTTTATTAAAGGATTGTTATTATCAAAATTTGATAATCGGTAATTGCCTGTAAATTTTTATTTAAACTAGTGAGGTGTCAAAATCCTATGCAATCATCTCTAGAGTATTAATGCACCTTCTTAATTCAGGTGCAACATAAAATCCTCCGTGAATTTATACATTAAAAAAAGAGGGT
Source organism: Styphnolobium japonicum (assembly GCA_023212625.1). Classification (NCBI taxonomy): domain Eukaryota; kingdom Viridiplantae; phylum Streptophyta; class Magnoliopsida; order Fabales; family Fabaceae; genus Styphnolobium; species Styphnolobium japonicum. Next base: position 26,691,082 of record JALBWW010000006.1, read on the forward strand.
GTATTCAAATCAATAATCATTAACTTGAAGGAGTGGGTCTGTTCACTCCGTATGGTTGAAGATGTATCGATCAAGTCTCAAATAACTGAATTCAACTCAATCATCACTGTGATCTCTACTGTTGTTGTGCTTGTTATCACGCCTTGTTCATGAGTTGGGTTAGTTTAAGTTTTAGGAAAAAAAAAATGTCTAAATTAATTAATTTTGATTGAGTTAATTTTGTTTGGTTTTTGAAATTTTTTTTTTAACAATTAAAACCAAACCAACTCAATTAAGGTTAAATTAGTTTGGTTCAGGTTATCGGGTTATCAGATTATTTTTTTCACATAAAAAAATTACAAATATATTATTATTAAATATTTTAAACTCAGACAATTACATATGAATTTTAAGCATACAAGTCTTCCAGTATAGTACAAGAATTAAGATAAAAGTAAAATTAAGTTTGGGAATAAATATTTTAACGTCTCAAAATCATCATAAGCTTCATTTGTAATATAAATGTATGACATTAAATATATTATGCTTCACAAAGAAGGTCATGTATATATGTGTGTGTGTAAATAATTAAATGATTGGGGCTTAAAAATAGAAATTAAGGATATATCATTATATCTTAGGTTTTTAAATGAATGAAAAGTTAAATAACAAGAAGATAATATTTAAATCTTATTACTCTTCGGGTCATTTTATCGGGTCATCGAATTATAAAATACAAAATTCGTGAACCGAGCAAATCATGATCGATTTTGACCGAATTAGAACTGATTAGATCCGATGACCCGAATCAAATCGATTTTTTTAATTAATTTGGGTTGGTTTGTCAGATTGATCGGGTCAACTCGAACCAATGAATACCCCTAACTGTAAGCACTTCAAACACCTTCACGTATCGTCACTCAATTGACATTTGAAGATGCGAAGTGTGCTCTCGAGATATGTAGCAGAAAATGGGTTCTAAACTTCTAATGGCAAATGTGTTTGAAAAAGCTATAAAAAATAGATTATGTTGATAATTGATTATTGTGATAATCGATTATAATCAGAATCTGTTTTTGTTTAGGTATGTTTGCTGAAAAGTAATTTTAAGATAATCTATTTCATTTAGATGATGTAAAAAATAATCACTATTTCATAGTAAATTACAAAAAAGAGTATGAAGTTATTTGTTTATATTAATATTTAATGTTTTTTTAACATTAGAACTTATTTATTTTTTGTTATGTGTTATCATCAAAAAAATTTCTATTATAAGAAATTGAATAAAATTTGTAACATTTTTTATGATTGTGAAAAATAAGTGAAAATATATTATTTTTAAGAATAGTTAAATAAAAACAATATATATTTTATTTGAATAATATAGGGAATTTTAAGATAAAAATATATGATTTTCCATAACAACATCACAACATGCACTAGTTTTTAAAGAATTTGAGTGGTAAATTCTAAATAAAAAAATGATAGTGGTAGATAACATAAATTTTAATAATAAATGATATAGTGATAGACAACATAAATATTAATAATAAAAGATAAAGTAATAAAAAATAAAAGCTGAAAATGTAAAAATAATCTAACCATCTTAAGTTATAGATGTTAGTAAAATAACTTTTTTAAAAAATAAAAATTTTCTAAAAATTTAAGTCATTTCCCAAACACTCTAAATTATTTACAAAACAGTTTTTTAGGTAAAAAAAAGTTGAAAGATAAAAAAATCTATCTTTCCCAAACACGTAATAAGTGTATGTTTAGATTAGCTGTGAAAAAAGATTATGTATATAATCGATTTTCAAGAAAATCAATTATGAGAAAATTAATTTATGTTTGGATATGTTAATTTATAATCGATTTTATGAGAAAGAGTTTTGTTTTGATTGTATAAAAAAATCGCTTTTATGTATTAAATTACTAAAAGATGTATGAAATGATTGTAAAAGTTATTTGATTGATGGCAAATAGGTATTCCTCTCTTAAAACTTTTGAAATAATCTAAAATCAAATAATTAAAAGCTTAAAATAACAGCTTATTTTAAAAAGTTATTTTTAGTTATAGAAAAATAATCTTAACTTATAATTAATTTTACATATTTCAAATAAACAAAATAAATTTTATATAAAATAATTTTTTTTAAAAAAAAAAATTTTAAAAAATAATTAATATTTCTCAAACATACTCTAAGTATAACGGAAAATCAAGATTCCAACAATCACAAGATTATATCCGGTAACCTTTTTCAACAATTTTGTTGTAATCTAATTCTAGACACTACTTTGCATAACGCCTTTTATACACACAATGAAATTTTTCTTAAAAATCTATCATATAAGAATAACTTCCTATGAACTATCATAGTCTACGGGAAGCATGGAATGAAATAGATACTTTTCGTCTATCCTCCATGAAATCTAACTCTTATACCCTAGGAGAATATATATTGTTGCCGTATTCTAATTCTTTATTTGTGAAAAAAAATAAAATTAATCGTCTGGGTATGATAGAACATTGACTCCGATGAAGATGTAATTAAGCTTTATTGTATTATACCTATGCTCTCTATTTTGAAGTAAACTCCGCCCAAATTGTCCCCACCACTTTGCCATTTTGCCCCAGTACATGCATATGGTCAAAATTTATTCTAGACAGCATCGTTTTAAATTCTTAAAATTCCTTGTTCCATGTTCACAATATAGATTCACGAATTAAATTGCTTATTCCGAAATTTTTACTGGTTTTGATCTCGTTCCAGAGTTTCAAATTAATGTAAAGAGAACCCAAATTTTTTAAAACAGAAAACAAGGTATATGAAAGCAACCCAAGGTAATTCGCTTGCTAATAAATCGAAATGTTCATCACAAAGTCCGTCGAAATTGTCGTCTGCTATTTGGCATGCCTTAAACAATAAAAATGGCACAAGATTATAATTACAAGGGACCCTTAAGACTCCATTTGGGTCTCCCCCTCCATTCCACATGATCATTTGGGAGAACAGAAGAAGTTGAATTAAATAAAGATGAACTTCAAGAACAGCCCTCAAACTCAGCAGAAGGCAGCCTCTCCATACCTGTCACGGCAATCATCCAAGTCCAGTTCGAGGGCGAAGCAGCAGAAGCATGCAGAGCCACTTAGCCCTCTCCAGGTTGGATGCTGCCGAGGCTTCAGCAACGTTAAGACTACGGGATCCATTGCCTCAACTTCACAACAACATCAGCACCAGCAGCTTTACCAAAGGCTGGAAGTAAAGGTAGTTTTCATTGCAGCTTAAAATGAATATTAATTTTCTTCCTGAATCATGAGATTCTTTTTTAATTAATATATGTACTTGACCCTCCATTCATAACTCATAAGCAAGGTAGCCACAAGGAGAGTCATGGCTTAACAAGTAAGTGAAAATTCTGTCATAGTTTAATAATACTATATATATATATAACATTTTGTATGAAGTTTTAATGGCATTTCAATAGTATTTAAGATTATAATTCTGCTTTTGTTTTATGGGCTTATATTGGGCCATAGAAACCAGGTTAATGGTTTATTTTGTGGGCCTTTCTCCATGGGTCACATGGATCCAAAATGGGCCAGAATTTGCTCTTTTTCTTTAAATGATTTCCCCTCCTTTTACAGTGGAAGAATTATAAATGGGTAAATTACACTTACACCTTTCAACTTAAAAAATGTAACGTCAAAACTTAGGGTTTGTAAATGTACAAATAACCTACTTTGTCATTTGTATAAGAAATACCTTTTGTTAATAAAATAATTTATTACTGACAAATTTATTACATAATTTTATTGTGATACTACAAAAATAAGTGAGAAAAGAAGACCAAGGAATCTGCTGCCACGTGAATTTTCTTAGGAAATGGAGAAATGATGAGGTACTAGGTGGGGTGCTACCAAGTGAGTGACATATAGATATGGTCAAATAAAAGTTATGTTATCTCACTAAAAATAACTATCAAAACTATACTAGTATACCAACTTTTGGTTTGGTTAGGTGCAATCAGTTTTCAAATACAGAAATTTGCACATAATCAATTAACAAATTTCTATTAGAACTAAAACCGAAGGTACCCACTTGTGACTTTGAAAATGAATCTACCCACTTAAATTGGTCAGGTTTCTAGGTGCAATTGGGTTTTGAACAGCCATAATAACAATAGAATTTAATTTTAATCCATTATCAGTGTAAAATTTCTTTATACTGTCATTCAATCATGTGTTGACACATCATTAAAAGAGTTAGACTTTTTAGATAGTTGTTGTGATAGTCAAACTCTTTTACTTATTTGGCAATACATGATTGAATGACAGTGTAAAAATACTTTACACTGACAGTAGATCAAAATTAAACTCATAACAATAACTGAATTGACATTGCATCAAATATATTTTAACTACAGAATTTCATCCTTGTAAGAGATACTCGTCAGTCAGAAAATACCATAGCTTTATGTAACTTGCATCAAATAATGTAATAAACATATTATAAAAAAAAATGTAATAAACATCAACTCACGTAGCTTTTGGATTGTAAATATCCAAGAAATCCTTTGCGTAGGGGCTGTAACTTAACATATGTCCCATTTGTGTTTGGAGTAAGTAGGACTATAAATGAGTCAAGTCAGCTTAGGTTCAATACTAAAAAATCAATCTTTCTTTTTTGGTTTGAGATTGGTTAACTTTGAGCTCACGAGCTATTCAAGCTCAATTAGCCAATGTCGAGCCTTGTATTAATTGAGTTTGTATTACTCAATGAATTAGACTCAAATTTATAACTTAATAAAATTTCTATTTTTTACATATATTTATTTAAAAAATAATTTAGTCAGACTAAAAATAAAATAAAATGCTAATATATATTTAATTATAGCATTATTATTATTCTTTGTAAAAAGTGACTATATACATATATTAAGTTGGCTCACGAGTTAATGAACGAATATATGAAAGTTTAAGTTCGACTTATTTAACAAATGAGTCAAAATTTTTAATTTATTGAGTTGTTAACAAATCGAATCACAAGTAAGTTTACGACCTGACTCGACTCATTGCCACTCCTAAGAATAAGGAAGTTTGAGTTTTAGCAGATGTGTTATTTGAATGGAAGGAAACTCAATTGACCTTTTATTTTTTCAATTATTTTTAGTGTCACATGCAAGATAGTTAACGGTTTCGCTAATAGATTTTTTTTTTTTTGCACAAATAGATAAGTCTAGAGAGTTACCTGCACTTTTGTAAATCTTAAGGTTTAATGTGGACATATGTGCAATTTACCCATTATAAAAAGACAAAGAAGCAGTTTGGTGTGATAATTATAAGTAAAAACAAATAACTACTACACAATGTCAAGTTCAAACTTTGAATAGAATAATCATACTTTGTGGTCATTTGGTCCTTACTTGTAGGTATTTTTACATTATAATTCTCTGTTTTGCTATTGAGATACAATGTGACATTTTTTAAAACTAAAAGTATACTGGGGCTTTGATTGAGGGGTGTGAGCAAGTGCGGTATTCCGAATATTTAAGGGTCCGAGTCTGATATGTGTGCGCGCACGTAGGTGGCAGATTTGGAAAAGGAAGTGCAAAAGCAAACAGAACTACGAGTGATGTACAAGAAAAGAATGGAAAGAACGCAAGACTACTTGAGGTACTGCCTTCAGATAGCACAGGAGAATGGAATCTTGGACCTCATTATCCACAATAAAGGTGAACTTCAACAATCTCCTCTCTCTGTCCACACTGTCAACTCCATTGCCAGCCCTCAAATTCCCACTCCCGCACACCACCACCCCAATCTAGCTGCCATCATCGATCAAGCCAAAATCAATGGATGGTATATTAATCCAACTGAGGTTAGTGCTTAGTAGGACTCCATTCCATCAATATTCCACTCTAATTAATCACATATGCATAATGCATCATCAGAAATATTTTATTTTAAAAAGAAAATAACTATAATTTTTCACGCGTAGATTCAATTGGAAGAGAAAATAGGAGAGGGAAGTACAGCAGACATTCATAGGGGAACATGGCGAGGATTTGATGTGGCGGTGAAGTGCATATCCGCTGAGTTCTTCCGCACAAATGCAAATGGTGTCGTGTTCTTCGCTCAGGAGCTTGAAACTCTCTCCAGGCAGCGCCACCGGTTTGTGCTTCAGTTGATGGGTGCGTCCCTTGACCCTCCCCACCATGCGTGGGTGGTGACCGAGTATCTGAGCACCACGCTGAAAGAGTGGCTGCATGGCCCTGGCAACAGGCGTAGAGACCGAACGGTGGCACTTCCTTCCTTGAAAGACAGAGTGACGAGGGCATTGGAGATATCCCAAGCCATGCAGTATCTCCATGAACAAAAGCCCAAACTTCTTCACCGTGACTTGAAGCCCAGCAACATTTTCTTGGATGATGCCATGCATGTTAGAGTTGCTGATTTTGGCCATGCCCGCTTCTTGGGTGACGAGGAAATGGCTCTCACTGGAGAAACAGGTGCATATCATTAACAATTGTATATCGTTCACACAGTATATGTAACGATAATTAATTATGTGTGGTTTCTGATCTCGTTTTTGTTTGTGTTATTTTCAGGAACGTACGTGTACATGGCACCAGAGGTGATCCGATGTGAGCCTTATAATGAAAAGTGTGATGTATACAGTTTCGGGGTCATACTGAATGAGCTTCTAACTGGAAAATACCCCTACGTTGAGACGGAATATGGTCCCACCAAGGTATCATCACACTGATTCATGAGTTGCCTAGTTTGGTTGATTTTTCATAATAATTAATTAATTAGCAAACAGAAGTGTTGCTCGTGAGTTGTGATGTATATATATATTCTGAATGTTATTGCTTATTAGATTGCCATGGAAGTTGTGGAGGGCAAGCTGCGGCCTGTGCTTCCATCTGGGGATGATGTTGGCCAACTGCGAGAGCTGATTGACCTTATCTGCCTTTGCTGGGATGAAAATCCATCTACTCGACCATCCTTTGATACAATCACTCGTAGCCTCAAAAGCTGTGCCAATAGGCTCCCTTCAAACTAGTGTTTAATTAATTAAGCTATTAAAGATCGTTGTGATCATCACGCTGATACCTAGCACTTGCTACATACGCACGCGTACACACAAACACTGTTGGTTTTTGGAAGTGAATTGAAAGAGCTTTGCAGAGTAGGGAATTAGAAGGAAATGAGCTCATAATTTTCAGAGATTTGGACCTGTCACCTGTGGACTATTGTGTTCAAAGATAGATTGAACTTTTGGTCAACATTTACGTGATCGAGTTATATGACATTCTGAGATTTGGTGGTCAAATTTTTGCTTATATTTAAATGAGATTACAGTATGGCCTTCTGTTTAATGGAACATCATTGGCACGAACAATTTCCCTATGTGTATATGATATGAATTTCGAAGTCTATGTATGACTATTCCAATCTCTAAATGGATCTGAAACACATCCCCTCTCTGTCTGGGGATAAATAATTGAAATTAATTTTCACTGAAACTGACTGGGAATTATAGTTAGCATTCCTTTAATGATAGAGATTTGAGGAAATGAAGGCCTCTCTACCTTCTGTGATTCAATGGCCAGAGTAGGACTATTGTGTTTTTTCTTTCCCATACAATTTTTCACAGGCTTGGTGGGTTCTCATAGCTACATTATTTACTTGGATTTGCATTTGTAAATTCGTAATCCTTTGTACTACGATCCCTGCATTTGAGGGACCCAATACATGCCGTGACATTGGCATTCATCACCACTTGCTACATGAGAAATTTTTAGGTGTATATAGAGTAGTAGATTCTGGTGTTCCATCCTGAACGTGATGGTTAAACTTTACTAGGATGATGAGCAGAGTAGGGACAAAAGTCGACCTTGGTGTTGGTGATTCGATGGTGACGAGTGGAAGGGCCTACGGTATGCTCCAAGGGTTGAACTGTTGGCTGATTAAATAACTAAGCAAACAAGGCGGGTGTGTTTATGGTGCAATCAGGCCAAAAGAAGCCTTGCTGTTTCATCACTCAGGTAACAGGTACAGTGGAATAAGCTCCATGAATCGCATATGGGTTTGATCCCGTCCCTATAATTCCACTATACCAGCACAATTATCTTTTAACCAACCGAATCTTATTTTATTGGATGCAAATCTTTCCTAATCCATTTATTTTCGTGCCGAGGCAGGATGCTGCCATTCAACAACATTCCCCCTCCCCCGTATCTACCAGCAGTTTTGCATTTTCGGGAATCTTGTCAACTTTGCTTTAATACTACTAGCTTCTTGAATGAAACACTTATTATTGGGTCAAAAGTTATATGATGCAAATGTCACAGTTCCATCTGACTCAAAAACATAATGTTGGCATACCAACAAATTCTATTTTCTGTTGCTGTTATCTGGAGGTTTATCTTTTTCCTATCTTAGGATTTTCTCTCCTTGCATCTTGTAAAGGCCATATAGTAAATGAAATAGATCCAAAGGCCATAAAAAAAGTGAAATAGATCTTCCACTTTAAAAACCATCCAGTAACGCAACTGTCCTTAAAGTGTACAGACACCCAATTTACTATAGAAAGCAGCTCATAACTGATTATTATTTTTTTGGCACCTTACATACATTAGGGACCTTTTTTTTTTTAAAAAAAAAAAGGATAAAGACACACCCCAGTCACTCCATGACAATTTTTTTTTTTTACACATAAACATGTCGATGTAGAGCATAAGAATGACTTGGCTATAGTACTTACAGCGCCATGGAGGAACCCAACTCCCAAGTGACCAGTCCCAGATGATAACCTTATCCCCCAACCACAGGTAGAACATCTTCCACGTAGGATAACCTAAAGCAGCCACGTCATCTGAAAATCTGCAATTTCCACCTCACATCTTATTCTACCCATTTCTTCAACCAATATCTAACCCCATCCTGCCCTGCAGAACTGAATCCCAGACATTTCAGCAGAATCAGGAATGGCTTCTGCTTCTGTTTCAATGGCTTTGCCACTGAGCTCTGCTACCCAGAACAGGGTGAACCAGCCATCCTCCGAAGCCTTCTTCAGGGCATTGCCAGTTCGACCATCAAAGAGGACCGTGGTGAAAGGGCCACAGTCAAAATCCAAGCTTGGAATTCATGCATCTTTGAAGGAGAAGGCATTGACAGGCCTTACAGCCGCTTCCTTGACAGCCTCCATGGTGATACCGGAGGTGGCTCAGGCAGCTGGAAATGATTTCTCCCCATCTCTCAAAAACTTTTTGCTCAGCATTGCGGCTGGTGGTGTAGTGCTTGGAGCAATATTTGGAGCTGTTATAGGGGTTTCCAACTTTGATCCGGTTAAGAGAGCTTAAAGTGTTGTCTGAAAACTTAAAAATATTTTAAATTTTCTGTCGGTCTTTCCACTGTTTTTTATTTCTGTTTTATGTACTATATTCAACTGTTTATGCTATGTTTACCCTTTATCTTCTTGTTCACCTTATACTTCTTAGTTTTTTTTTATAACAGTTAACATCTCCAGAGGAAAATGTATTTGAACGGGGTGTTCCTTGTTCAAGGGGATGGTAAATTGCTCTTCATATGAAAACTGTAAGAATAGGTAAATTTAATCTTCAGAATTCTATCTGTTTTGTTAAAAATTGGGTCATCCTGCTTAGGGATGCCGGTTGGTGATATAAAAAGACCTCACGGATTGTCTGCTAAAAACTATAATGAACCAGAATCTGAATTCTGAATGGAGGAATGCCTCGAAATTTAATCAGTATAAGAACAAGGTTTTTTCACGAGTTCATCACTCTGAATCCAAGGAACATCTGAATGAAGCTGACGCAAATTTCTGGAGCCAAATTGATGAAACAATTGTAAACTGTTGATTGAATTATTTGATTTATGTTGTTTTGCTTATTGTTTTGAACCTCCAGCCCTTCCATCCTTGTTTTCTGTACAGCAAATTCTTACATACTCTAACAGTATTGTACTAAGCCAATCAAAACATGCATGGCATGTGTTACAAAAATTGAATGTGCCTTCAGATTAACTTTAAAGTCAAATCTGGACTGTGTGATGCAATACTTTGAGATTATGCATGAATTTCCTTCAGCCTATGGCTTGAAACCTCAGAGACGATAAGCCACACCATGTCCAGGAATGAATCTAGCATTTTCTTCCGTGTACACGTGAGTTTCATTCAGCAGCCTGAAACAATGATGATATTGATGTCAAAATCCAATGTAGTGAGGATGTTGATATTATCATCCAAGTTGTTCATTGAATAGTGTTTTGACTGGGGTAAGTTATCTAAGTCTATCAAAGGTCTTAAATTTGTGTAGAGATTTTGGGTGTTGGATATGAACTGCAAAAGGAAATATACTTACGATTGTGAAACAGTCTTATTCATGGTGGCAGATGACTTGAACCACGCGCCATTTAGATAGAGCAATTCCCCATCTATTCTTGCTTCGATTCTTTTGTCCATTTCCTCAGCGCAAATTGATAGTGGTTGATCTGAAGCCTGGATTGAAAGCGTAGAAATTCATGTAAAGAAGATTAATCACAACTAAGTAGCAAAAGAAGCAAAGTTTTCTTTTCGCCTACCATAACCCATCCCCATGTATCAGCAAAAGATGGTATATGAGTCGAGTAAACCATCACATCTGCAAAAAAAACAAGCACAAGAAGAGCACATAAGAAAAACATATATTGAGTTAAAATAAAACTCGATATCATTGTAATCTGTTAACTCTGCTATTAATATCTGAAGTTGAATCCCAGAACAAAAGGCTTGAATTGGGTAGTCTTACATTTAAAGACCTGTTTGATCGTGTTATATATAGAAGTGAAGACCTCCTTGTGTGTGAAGATACCTGCCGGTCCAGCCTGCACAAGGTACAATTTTTGTTGAACGTTATTATTGAGTAGGTGGGTAGAAAGCAGCTTCTCACGACATAAAAGAGTGTTCTTAATAATCTCTACCTGGGTCACAAAAATGCCATTATCATTGAGCTTGGGCTTCAGGATTTTCTCATAGAAGGATTTGGTATATAGTTGGTAGCAAGGCCCACCTTCAACTGGGTCTGCCAAATCTCCAACAATAATGTCATACTTCTCCTTTCTCTTCTCTAATTCAGCCCTTTCAATGCAAAATTCATGATGAAATTTTAGCTTCGTTATGTAAGAGACATCCATGAAATCCACCAGACAAAAGGGAAAGAAAGTATTTTTCAAAGAAAGAACAACATATACTCTTCAATATTTCTTTGGGAGTTTTTGCTTTACAGAAAATGTATTCTTTTATTAAGGGTAGACATGGGTTAGGATGAATAAAAGGAACCGTACAAGTATGGCTGAAGAACAATTGCAGCTTGGGCCAGGTCCTCAGGGCTCACACAGTGCGACCCATATTGGGGAGAAATTATTATGTAGTTTAAGAATAATAATCACTCCACTAAAAATATAAGAGTTTAATTTTGATTCATTGTTAGTGTAAGGTTTTTTTTACATTGTCATTCAAGTATGTGTTGATACATTATTAAAAGAGTTTAACTATAACAACAATTACCTTGAAAGTTTAACTCTTTTATTGATGAGTCAGCACATAATTAGATATCAAGATAAAAAAACTTTACACTAACAATGGATTAAAATTAAATTCCAAATATAACATGTGACATTGCATAGTTTATAGTATTTTAAATTAAATTTAACGGTTGAAAAAATGAATTACAAACCGAATGAAACCGACTGACAAACTGTGAGAGCTCGTTGATAAACGGATTATTAAAATCCATATAAACCAATACTTTCTTTAAGAACGATAAAGAAATAAACTTCAACAATGATTGTTGTAGAAATAATAAAATTAATTGACCAGACATGAGCTCTTGGCCTCGCTTTCAAAGGACAAGAACAACAAGGACCAAAAAAGGAGGAAAAGAAAAGTGGACAGAGGAAGATAGTCAATTATCTCCAAAGGAAAACCCTAAGAATTAAGTATTCATCTTAAAAAGTTTTAAGTTTAAATTTCATTAAGAAATAGAATAAGCTAACTCTCGTTTTGTTGTTTCAAATAAATGAAAACTAAAATAACTAAATAAAAACAAATAAAGACAGCTACATTACATACTTGGCATCATTGATAACAAGGTCGAGCTTCTTATGAGAAAAGGCCTCCCTATTTACAATCAAATATTTTCGGCAGAAATCTACCACCTCCTGCAAGAATTAGCGGTTGAAATTTGAATACTCTAATTTGAATATCTTCTTCATCAATATTAAGAACATGAATTTGTTATTGTTAAGTTTTGAACTTGTTGAACGGCTGAGGAGCAATGTGGTGTAGTAATAACCTGGTCTATATCGCACATGACCACTCTGTCCATTGACTTGTGCTTGAGGGCTTCCCTAGCAGCAGACCCTTCGCCTCCTCCCATTATAAACATCGTTTTGGGGCTGCCACAATCAGTAACATATGATATATGATATGCCTCTTCATGTTAGTCAAAGGGTTCAAAAACCCAATCGAGTGCACCAAGAAGCGTAATCTTGTGTTATATTTGTAATCTTTGCAACTAATTTATGAAGTGAATATCTGAAAGACCGACATGCGTGCTTAAGTGAATTATTATTTTTGTACCAAAAACAAAGTGAATTATTATTTTATAAAGACGGTCCATCTCTCACTTTGGTAAACCAAGAGGACCCAAAATTATGGTTCCCACTTATTACTTTAGTTTTAACAATAAAATAAAATGTTCAAGTTTTATTTAGTAGTTTCGGTGAATTCTCCAAGCTTTTCCATCATTAGAACTTGGTCGTTCCTAAATTTCTTTGTAAATAATGCACTTATGTGGTTTGAGATTGTGATCACTTGCAATAAAATCAATAATTCTATTTTATAAGATGAGTAAATATAATAACTTGCATGGACTTTATTCTCAAAAATCCATCACAGACTCTAAGTTGGACATTTTAAAACCATTTAGAAGGCTTGTATGGCACTTTGTGAGAGATTTATTTGTGCAAGTATCAATTTCCTTATAAGATATATATAAAAACAACACTTAATAAAAACATTAACAAATATAAAAGTTATTAAATTCTATGTGTTGTATATAAAAATTAATGTAATATTGCATACATTTAAAAGTAAATTTAATAGTACAAAAATAATTGTGAATTCTTCACACACACACATATATAATAAGGAAAATGATACTTGCACAAATGAACCATACTAAGTATTTTGTTGGGTTACATTGGAGTAGGGAAGCAGAAAGATAATTTAGTGAAGGATTGAACCTCTAATATGAGTGTCACACCAAAGTTTTAAGAATTTGAGCAGGTGCAAATTGAGCTACAAATCCGTTGACAATATCATACTATGTATGATACTTACTTGGGGTGACATAAAAGAGGGGGATGAATCAAGCATTCGTGATAGATGAATTCATCCGTTTCAGCACTCTGCATCTTCCCATCAATCACCAAGGCCTATATGCAACATAAATAATCGTCACATACATAACAACTATTAGTTAAAACGCTTTCCTCCCTCTGCTTCTTAACACTAGAATAGAAGACGGAAATAGAGAATCTTGTATATTTTTCTTTTGTTTTGCCCGTTAGAAGAAGAAGAAGAAGAAGAAGCAGCAGCAGCAGAACTTGCAAACCTTTCCAAAACGCTTTGTATCTAATAGAGCTATTTCCTGGTACTCGCTAATCCCTTTATGGAGCACACTGTTGAAAATTATGGGGAACAAAAAAAGCTATTGAGTTGATGTAATTAATCGAAACAAAAACTATCTATCAAGCAAAACAGAGCGAACGGAAAATGATAGTAGTCTCGGTTGTATATGAAGCATTCTCTTGTCTCCGTTTTATATTGATTTGAAGTAGTGAATTACAGAAGGAATGACGAACCTGTTGAGCGCAAAAGACCATTTGAGATCATCATCGATGACTTCCTCGTACCAGGCAGAATCATGGTTCTGATCATTGGCGGGGTTTTGTTGAGTTTCATGGCCAAACTTTGAGAAGCCATTGACGTAGAACACCTCTGGAGCCTCACCCATGTTTGGAAAAAGAAGAGACGATAGTGGTATCAGAGAATTGGATGATACTACTGATATGGGTGCAATGGCAGTGATGGGATTGCGGGGTGTGCCAATAGTGGGCAGCACTCGCTTTTATAGCTACTCGACCATGAATAATATTAATACTAAATGCTAATAATAGTCTAATAGCATGATCCACTAGTATGTGGTATTAGTGGTGACATAAGCAATTATTCTGTTACCGACAACCTTACCGTAGTGTGTCACGTTAATGCACCCTCCAAATTCAGCATTTGGGCCTCACCATCCCATTCCATTCTTCGCTATACTTTGAAGAGAAGTGTAAAGAGAAAATAGGTAAGAGTACAAAACTATAAAAATGTAGTAGTAGCAGGGAAGGATTTTTTTCAATTTCAGCTTTCGATGTTTATTAATTAGAAATTAAAAGGGACAGAAAATTGTTTAGTTTCCTTTTTATTTGTTATGAGTGGAAAGTAAAAGTAATTGAAATATTATGAATAGAATGAATATAATTTCACTCGGGTGATTATTAAATAATTAAAATGATTTGAACAACTAATTCGAGTAACTAATTATTATCTAATTATAATTATACATCTAAAAATGAAAAAACTCCTAAACAAGATTATCCTCTCGTAATATAATTTATTCTCCAATTATAGGCATACATCTAAAAATCTAAAAACTCTTAAAACGAGAAGATGACCCTCTGTTAATATTATTAGGAAAAAGAATTCGTGGTACTACTGGTGTACTGAACTGCTGGTTGGTTTGTGGTGGGCTGCCATCGCCATTGCCAATGCCAATGCCAATGCCAAGCTGGTAATCCATTGGTAGACACTTGGAGGTGTTTGGCATTTTGAAGGACAAAACTTTTTGGTGACTGCGGGAGGTAGGAAATTAGGATTAGAATTAGCACGCGCGGAAAGTTTGGGTTGTGGTGATTGGGGCCAACATGTACACGAGGGCATAAAAGTGACACGCGGAGTACAGTTGTTAGAGGTTGATTGGGTCCGAAGGAAAATCTGGTAAGAGACATGGGACAATTTAGATTGGATATTTTTATTTATTGTGAGACCGTCCATTAATTTGTATTTTAGTTTTGAAGGGTGTGGCCATGCCAATCTTTGATAATACCACCCACAGTGTACTCCTGTGTCTGTGTGGGTAGTGGGTGTACTATGTGAATCCCAATCAGAATCCCCATGATCCAAAAGCAAGCCATTTGCCCTGGATTAAGAAGGATGAAAAAGGTTGAACATGGAATGTGTACTGTGTTGGCCCACCAAATTGTAGCAGTTGCAGATTGATGGGGGGACTTTCTGGTTGAGTTGAGCGTGGGTTAACTCCACTAAGGATTTTGTGGAGAATCCACTCTTTAAATTTGCATGTCCTAGTGAGTACTCACTCACTTGTGTAGTGTCCATATATTCTTCATGATGCGCAGCAGTTCTTTCATGTGCCAAAAAATCTTTCTATTTAACTTATGGTGTTTGAAAGGAGATGCACGAGAGGAAAAAAATGATGATAAGTGACTCGCTTCTTTTTCTTAGTGGATCTGTGATTTCAATTAATTATCTCGGGATTTCATGCTTGAAGAATCTCTCGTGTACACGTTTTTGGAATTAGTGACGGCGAGGGATGGTATTGTGGAATCAATAGTGACAATTATAGTAGTGATGACAGTAACAAAACATTGGTGGCCATGGTCGTATTGGTATTACATACATCACATGTTTGTTTTGTTATCGAGTGCATTTATTAATTTTTATTTATTGGTATTAGAATTCTTAACTTTTTAGTTAAGAATTGAGAACCACTATATTTAGTTATTTTTTATTTTTCTATTTAGAAATCTAATTGAGAAGGTGTATCAAATATAGAATGATTTAATTTTTATCTACTGTCAGTGTATGTTTGAGAAAGATAAATTTTTTATTTTTAAGTTTTTTTTTATCTAAAAAGTTGTTTTGTAAATAATTTAGAGTATTTGAGAAATGACTTAAATTTTTAAAAAAAATTTTATTTTTAAAAAAAGATATTTTACTAACATTTTTAACATAGGATGGTTAGATTATTTTTACAATTTAAGCTTTTATTTTTTATTGCTTTATCTTTTATTATTAATATTTATGTTGTCTATCACTATATTATTTATTATTGAAATTTATGTTGTCTATCACTATCATTTTTTTTATTTAGAATTTAGTACTCAAATTTTGTAAAAACTAGTACATGTTGTTATATTATTCTGAAATATATATATATATATATTTATCTTAAAATTCCCTATATTATTCAAATAAAATATATATTGTTTTTATTTAACTATTCTAAAAAATAATATATTTTCACATATTTTTCACAGTCATAAAAAATGTTACAAATTTTATTCAATTTCTTATAATAGAAAAAAAAATTGATGATAACACATAACAAAAAATAAATAAGTTATAATGCTTAAAAAGCATCAAATATTAATATAAACAAATAAATTCATACCCTTTTTTGTAATTTATTATGAAAAAATGATTATGTTTTACATCATCCAAACGAAATAAATTATCTTAAAATTACTTTTCAGTAAACATACCCAAACAAAAAATAGATTCTGATTATAATCGATTATCACAATAATCGATTATCAGCATAATCTATTTTTTCTAGCTTTTCCAAACACACTCTCAATGTAAAGAAATTTTATACTGTCATTCAATCATGTATTGACACATCATTAAAATAGTTAGACTTTTTAGATAGTGGTTGTGATAGTCAAACTTTTTTAATGATTTGGCAACACATGATTGAACGACAGTGTAAAAATTTTTTACACTGACAGTGGATAGAATTTAAACTCAATATAGAATTTATAATTTGATAATCAAATTTTAATTCTACAATTTAATTCTAAATCAAATTCTAAATGACAAGTGCCTAGTAAGTAATAATAAAGACTGAGAATTAGACATATAGAAACATTCATAAATCATAAATTTTGACCTAATAATTTAAGTTTTTGACAAATTTAATCTTTGACATAATATCAGAGTTTTTATAATTAAGTAGTTAAGAATTTGATTTTTATTACGTCTATTATTTTAAATAAAATTTGAATTTTAACGTAAAATAAAATAAGTCCATACATTATTTATGTTTTAAACCTCAAATACCTTTGCGTGAGAATAACGGGTTAAAAATATAAAACTATTTATATGCATCACCTATGGTTGAAGGAAAGAAAGAGTGCCGGAACATTTCAAAGACAATGCACAAACACCAAGGTGCTATGCTTTATTTGAACTATGTTGGACGGTCCCAGGATCATTTTCAGGAACTTTATGCAAATTTCAATTCAGAGGCAACCCACCTTTCCAGAATGTCTCCGTTGAGTCAATGGGTTAAATCATACTCCAAGGGCAGGCCAGCGATATCTGCTCAAGTAAGTCAAACGTATTTCTGATTTCACTTTCTTTTGAAACATCAACAATAATGTTTTCTTCTTTAAGATTTTGGCGGGCCTATTCATGTTTAGTGCCGTCCTATATATTTATATTTTCTCTCTTATTGTTTATTATGCATATGCAAATCCTTTCATCATATTGCATATTGCGATAATTAATATCTCATGTTCTCTCTTTATTCTTTTTTATTGTGCTTTCTGTTTTTGTCTCCCTTTTAAATTTTATCAAATTAAGTTATTTTTAAAACTTACACATGTGTGTCTACTTGTAATATATAGACAACTATAAGAACAATTAGAATAATATTTATAGGCTCCAAACTTTCTACTAAAAAAATTCACTGACAAATAATTTCTCTGTAAAACAGGCAATTTGTATAAGGATGATACTCAGATGTACCTCACTATTTAATTATAAATCTTCGTTATCTTCTTGTAAGCATTTTTTTGTTGCAGAATTGCACGTTTTACATTTCTCTTTCATGTCACTATTTTTCCTTTATTCTGATATTTTGTCCTTTTTATATTGAAGATAAGAATTCAAGTACATATAATAGAAAGGGATATTCGAACGTAAAACATCAATTTAAAACAATTATGTAATTATCATTAGGGCTTTAGATTGTAAGAATTCCTCATAGTTACACCATGCCATCATCCATCTCCTCCTCTGCTTCCGTTTTGACAACGAAGGCAAAATCAGCATTAATTTATTTATTTGGCTAACAATGAATCTACAAAAGTTTTAAATTATGTTTGAACATTTCTATGTAAGCCAATTTAGAATATAAACTAGAGAATATGCATCATTATTCGCAAATTGATTATGTTGGACATCAATTGCAACAACTTTGATTTTTTGAGTACGAGTTTGATAGAACTTCAAATCTGAACTTATCAATGATTTTCATATCTTGGATGATGTCAGTAACTTATATACATCACATCCATGTTTATCTTTTAGCTCAAACATAAATCCATGTTCATTATTTTTCCATCTCTCTCCAACTTTCCTCTCCGATCCTTGTCAAGGAATATCAATCTTATAACTGTATAATCCCAAAAAAAATTTAGACGTTTTCAAATGTTATTTTTTTGTAAGTAAGGACAACTTAACAGATTTATTTTAAAAAGAAAAGAAAAGAGAAGAAGAGAAAAGACAAATTCGAATGTGACAAAGATTCATCGACAATAATATATATATATATATTATAAACCATTCATCTATCTCTATTTCTCTACCCAACTAAGAAAACAAACAGGAGAAGGATATTTGCAGAATTTACAGAAGATGCATCATTATTAATAGTGTAAATAATTTTAAGGAAAAAAAACACACTATGGTTTGAACAATTCCTTTCATTTGGGACACCATTGATGACTTTGCAGCAAAAATGGAGCATTGAGGTATCAGCAGTAGGCGTGCTTGGTGCCTACTGGTTACTGCCCGGTGTGCGGTGTGGCCACTATATACATTACCTGTCTCCACTCCCCATTGTGTTTCCCTCTTTCTTTCATTCATTCTTAAAAAAAAAGATAAATTTAATGACACAAAATGCGCACAACATCGACATATAGGGACAAACTCATTGTCAAAATTCTCACTTTTTCTATGCTGGCTGCTGCATTCCTTAGTGCTGCTCGGTGCTCTAAAAAGCAAATTTAGATTTTTTTTTCTTTAAATAAATTCTTATCTTATTGTGTGGATTTTGAGTGACACGCCGTCAAATTGTCTTCCACACGTGCTGCTGCTATCTTGATCTTGAAAATGACTTTTTTTCCTTCGCTGTTGACATTGCATAATAAATCAGTAATTCTAGTTATACAACTTTTCTTCTCACAAAAACACTACTTATATATTAATTCAGGTTTGGTCGATGTGGTAAGCAAGCTCGTTTTTATTGGATAAGACGTAAGTTTGAATTCTAGTAAGAGTTACTTTAATTGTGAGGATACTGCGAGATACCACTTAACTCAAACAATTAATTAAAGTGGTTAACCAAAAAGAAAAGAAATACTATTTATATTAATTTATAATAAAAATTTATAAATAAATCTAATTATTTCATATCTAGTTATAAGCTTATGTGTGTATATATATATATATATATATATTTAATTTTTTATAAAACTAACATCTATCTCAATTTAACTTTTTTTCAATGTGCTAGTTAATTTAAGGGTAAACTTTTTTACAATAAACGTGAAGATAAAAAATCGAATTCCACATCTAAAAAGAATAATTTTTTTTAAAAAAGAATGTTTTTTTATTATACAATCTATATTGACAGATATATAAAAAAAATTAGCATTTTTCTTAATCAATATGACCTTTAATGTGATGTCAAACTTGATAAGATTTTGTTATACCTAGCTTTCCTAGGACACCAAGTGTCGCAATTGTCCTTAATATGGAAGATATACTCACCATGAGTAACATCACTATCACCCCTTTTATTTTTGTTTTCTGTTGTGGTCCGTGGGATTTTTATCCAAGAGAAATCAAAATTGGCTTTCCATGACGATTTGGATCAAGTGCTTGATGTCAACTCGATAAGGTCTATGGATTGCAGAGGTCTGCTCGGACACCAAATAATCACTATGTTTGGTCTTCTATTGGTCACTATACTAATATATATAAAGTGACCAAAACCAAAGAATATGGCCTTCCATGACATGGACCATCACATATTTTCTTTCCATTGGTTTTATAGTGCCGCCCAGCCGAATATTGCAATTAATAAACACTCCAATTTAGATATGATGATTGTTAACGCGTGCTGCTTAGAGCAGGAAGAGAAGGATGCTTGAATCTGCAAATAGATATAAAAAAAAATGAAGAACATATATGTGAACAAGAGCAGTTGATATTGAAAATGAATAAAAAATGAACCACCCTACAATTGCCGTCCTAACCAACAATGCATCTTAAACAAGTAACCATTTTCTTTATAAAATTGGAAAGAAAAAAAAAGTAGTGAAAATTGGAAATCAAACAGTTATGGTAATTTGTTTATGCATCTTTTTTTTGGTTAGAATTGCCTATGCCGTCCAAACTTCATAACCCCTTAAATTTCATGTCTCAAACATACCATCTGCTCATCATACCACGCAAGATAGCTCACAGCTCACTGGACATTATAGAATTGGGATTTGAGCTTCTTATATATATATATAGAGCAGGTTTAGCCTTGCCATTGAAGCTGCAAAGACACCCAGAAAGCTTATTTTGGGCGTGCTTATTTAAAGAGCTAGAAAAGGAAAAGCCAAAAAAAATTAAAATGAAAATTAATTCATATTTGTTTGACACAACAAAAATATAAAATGATTGACAAGTAAAGTGTAACTCATTTACACTCTACAATTTTTTTCACGTTTTTATTTTCTCTTCTGTTTTATCTCATCATTTTTCACCTCTTCAAACAGACAAACTCTTCAAACCAACTTTTATCTATCAAGAACGAACTTGAAAGCTGCGGAAGTAGTATGCTAACATAGTGAATGCTTTTTGACAAGTGTATGTATTAGTATATCATTAAAAGACTTAAACTTTTTAAATATTTATTGTAAAAGTTAAACTTTTTTAATGTTTTAATAATACATGATTAAATGATAGCGTAAAAAAATTACACTAAAAGTGAATCAAAATTAAATCTAAAGTAAAAAGTTTTAAATAAACAAAAAACAATCTTGATATCATTTTGTGTATGTGTATGATGATTTGGGACTTTGACTTTTGGCAAATTAATTTACGCTTTATATTGTACTCCTAATTTTGTTTTCTTTATTAATTTCTTTACCTTACTTTAAATATTTGAAAACAGTTTCTCTTATTAATTATTAAAATATTATTATTATTCTCATTACTTCTTATTGACGTTGAGTGGGGCTTGAACTTGGGTGACTTGCAACATAATTTGATGTAACATTTTTTTTAGAAACAAAAAAAGAGGAAAGATAATTAAAAATCATACGGTCCAATTTTTTATTTTCTAGAGATTCTATTTGTATTTTATAGGTAACTTATTTGCAAGTCAAGTTTGTGGCGTGAGACTCCATAAAATTAAATTAGGAAGAAGTGTTTTTTAAGAAGTTGTAAGCCGTTATTGTACTATATTGATTGATTTTATTATTGATAGTGATGCTCAAACCATGTTCCATATGTGTGTCTGGTTTTCTCCATCTCCTTGTTCTTATATAACTGGAAGTTTGTTAAATCCATTTGCGCAAAACACCTCTCCAAGATTAATTACAAACTTCTTCCACATCAAAAATGAAAGACCAATATTGGTGCAAGAACAGCTTCGTCAATATAAGTGGTTCTGTCATTATCCTTCTTCCCCTCTCCTGACCCTCTAGGCTTTCTAACCATGGGATGGGATCGATATGTATTTTCTAACCATAAACCACCAGACAGCAGATATGCAAAATCAACATATTTTGTCTTATTCTAGTGGTAACAGAGCTATGCTAAAACTACATGGGGAAGGAGTCAAATGATAGAGCCCATGCGTGGCTATGTAGAAGTGGGGGTAAAGCTCTATATTAATCAAATGCTAACCTGCGCTTTTCTTTTCTGTCTCCCAAACACACCATGGAATCATTACATAAATAAAATGATGACTTCAATTAAGAAGCAAAGAATCCGAAACCATCATTATGGAGAGGATAAACCGCAATGACAGTAGTTATGAGCGATGTTGAGCATTGAACACGCATGTCAGAAGCACGACCTTATGTTATTATTATTTATTTTTTTCAAAAGAAAATGCGACGGCCATCCGATTAGGTGGTTGAGTTGTAGAATATTAACGCTCTCAGAATACAAACCTATCTCTTCTTAAGTGTATTTTAACTTTAGTCATATCAGGTTTGTGGATCATTATTGCTTGTTTAAATAAAACTTTTTTTATAGACAATAAACTATAGCAATATCAATGCGAGTTATTATTGTTTACTTAAACAAAACTTTTTAAAAATTAGCATTGACTCACAAAACTGATATAACTAACATAAAATGACACAGGATAAAATGACACAAAATGAAATATATATTGTACTCTTTTTTTTTTTCAGTTTCTTAAGAATATTGAAAACTAATTCTCGTTCAAAAACAACACAATAGGTAAAACTTTCCCTAAATTAACATTTCCAAGACTCAAATCATCACCATTTCGTGAGGTTAACACTCTACCATTACAACCAATCAATATTAGGTTACTATATATTTCTCTAAGAAGAAATAACCCAACTTGTATACACACTTGTGGTACGTGTTACCACATTACTAAATAAGTTTAACTAGAATAACTACTTAAAAAGTTAAACCTTTTTCTTTTACACCAAAAAAAGTTAAACCTTTTAAATGGTGGGTATTTGATTTTACAAGTGGTGTGTACCTAATTACTTGCGTAAATATAAAAATATTTATTTTTTATAATATAAAACTCCTATTTAAATATCAAAATATTTAAATAGATTAACACTAAAACATTTTATCAAATTGAAATTGAGTACGCATTTCTATATTTAATTAGATATTCAGATTTAGATTTAGATAAGTGGTACAATGTTATTTGTGCTTGGAAGGTGCAAAATAGTACCCGCAACCTGATCCATTAACATCCTAACATTTAGGTAAGGAGGGTAAAAATTTTCGTATTGGACTAGCAGGGAACGGTAGTTAAGGGCCTAACAGATATGTAACCATGAAGAAACTGGTATTCAGGTACGTAAAGTACAGTTGACAAAACAAGTACGTAGCAGGAAACAACCAAAAAAGGAAGGCACATACGAGGAAGCCGAGGTATCACCCTCTCTAAAGAGAAGTCCAGTTCTTAGGCCTGATCACATGCAGGGGGCAACCGCAAGAGAGAGTAATCAAAGTATATTTGATTTAGGCGTGTGTTCAAATTTAAGGAAAAGCAATAGAGCATAAATTACAAAAATTAAAAAAAAAAAAAAAGTAATTTGATCTAAAAGGCAAATATCATGCAACAAGCACCCATGAACTTTCTCTGCCCAAATGATCTTCCA
This sequence comes from Styphnolobium japonicum, assembly GCA_023212625.1. Classification (NCBI taxonomy): domain Eukaryota; kingdom Viridiplantae; phylum Streptophyta; class Magnoliopsida; order Fabales; family Fabaceae; genus Styphnolobium; species Styphnolobium japonicum. The sequence goes on from JALBWW010000006.1 coordinate 26,714,645, forward strand.
AAAATCAAGGGCATAATCCATAGGTAGAACAAGCAAAATAAATTAACAAAATAGAATTGACAAGCACCAGAGATCAAAATAGAAATTTAACAATATTAAGTTGAAAACAACTTAAGAGTGTTGCAAGAGATATGTATAAAAGGGCTAATAATATAAGGATTTAATTTTAATCATGTACTCAATTTGAACTTATTAAAAATGTTCTGATACATTATTAAAAAATGTTATACTTTTTTGAAGTTTTTTAATAATTAAACTTTTTAATGAATTGAAAATACATAATTAAATGATAATATAAAATTTTTTTATTGACAATAAATTAAAATTAAACTTATAATAGAAAGGGAATATTGCAGAATGTTTTAATGAGAAATATTATAATAATACAAAGTTACACACAAACATTTGCATTCGAAATTAACATAGCCCAAACAAAAAAAGTCCACGCCCAGCAAAGGAGTAGGACCAGAAAGGAAATATTGTGCACCTACTAATTTTCAACACTATCATGAGATTTACTTTAAATGAAAAAAGGAAACAAAAATTCCACGCAATTACCCAAGAGTGTTTTCTTTAAAATAGGGCTTGAGGGCAAGGTATAATATCGTAATAGTATCTATATTGATTACGAGAATTTGCATTATTTTCTCACTAGCGTTGGTGTTAGGACCAATGGCAGCCATGATTTTTTTTCTGCTGAAATCTCTATGTGAACAAGGCATAATATGATCTACATTTCGTGTTCAGATCCAATTCCATAATAGTGCCCTCTGTCAGCGCAAAATAACCAATGTCACAGAAAAGAAAGGCAGAGGGTGAGGGAGCAGGGGGAACAAGCTCTATGCCATTATATCTTCATCTATCAACATAATAGAACAGGAAAACATCATCCTAGAACCATAGCAAAAGTACAAACTTGCCATTGAAGCATGCTGAAGCTAAATTGATGAACTCAACCTTCAACTTCATCTACTTGGCCTGTGCATTCCAAGAATCTTTCCATTAAAGACATATTGACAGAGATCATATTCAAAATCCCCAAATACTTCGTAACATATTCAAACCTCGGTATTTGCCCTGATAATTTCACAGAAGTCAAAGAGGCCATTGCAAGTCCTACAAAAATCTGTGCATAATACTTGAGTAATACTCAAATGTGGTACAAAACTGACATCTCACTGTTTCTGGGGAGTCTTACAAGTATGATCTGCTAGAGAGTTTGTTCTTTAAAAGAAGTGTAAAGATTAGATTTTCATAGACCTTCAATGGGAAAGGGAGAAAAGGTGAGAAGAGACATGCAAACATCTGGTAAGGAAAATGAGATATGAGATGTGGGAATGTATTCCAAACTCCAAGCACATTTACAGCAGCACAAGAAGCCTGACTAACTCCAACTAATCTTTATTTTCAGCATTATTATAATGAACCCCTCAAGGCCAATGAATCAAGCCATAGGGGGATATTAATGCTCAGATGTTAAAAGCACGTGCTAGAATGAATCTTTTCTCCACCAAACCATTACAGGGAAGGTTGTTGTTTAAAACCTAGGAAGCACAGATACGACACAGGATACGGATATAACACGACACGAACACGGCGATACGGTAAATTTTAAAAATTATAAGACATGACACGGCTAGATACAACATTTAAAATTAATGTAAGATTAAATAAAAACACAAATTCTAAATTAAAATAAAGATATCAATGTTTCAAAAGTCAACATTAGTCATTGTAGATACATTAAAATACTATCATTTATCTAATTATTGTGATATCTCATCTCTATTGGTACAAAAATCTAAAAAATAAAAGTAAAAAATTGAAAGATGTAGGCTAGTAGTATCCAAAGGTGTCGGAGAAGTATTCGACACTGACATGGCAACCATTTTGAAGTGTGGGTGCTTCCTAGTTTAAAACTCAAGCCTCATATAATAAAACAAGCAAAAAATTGACAATGCTCCCACTCAAGGTTGTAGTCTCATGCCATTTTCCCCAGTGTCATTTTATTTAATCGAACAGTGTCGTGTCATGATCTTTTCTCAACCAAAACTATTGGTGCAATATCTTGACTTTACATGGTAAAGAAGTACAATAACAGCATTGCAATAAAGATGAAATACATGAATACATACCCTTAAATGAGTTTGAAGTGAAACTCACCCACCATATATCAGGCAGGGGAACAGAACCAAGACACCCCCACAAGGTAATAAAAATGTTCTGCACAAGAGTTCACATTCAGTACCCAATTACTTGCAAGAAAAGAAGAAACAGGCATTGACCATGAACTGTTCCTCTCCAGTAGAAGATTGAGCTCATGAAAATGGATGGTATAAAATGGAAAGGTATTTGGACATAATATAAGTCAAAATACATGGTTATTTTCCACAAATCCAAAGAAGATGCTAAGAATAGGGAAATGTAAAATGTACCATCAGCACTTACTGCACAAGGAATGTGCAACTGCTAATCATTCCTTGGCTAACATAACATTGCATCGATGGATCCGAAAATAATATTGTCATCCTCAGACACGAGAGAGGCATCTATGAACAACCACCTCGCTGTAAAGATGACTTCAAATTTTTGAACTTGCACCAAATTAGTAAACCCCATGCTAATTTGAAAATTTTAAAAGCAAAAAAGAAGATTTTAACATCAACCCTAATTCTCTGCTTAATTTCTGTGAGTAAACTAAAGAGACCCTTGCGAATCGCAGAACACAAAAGATCTAGCTGAGTATAGAGAGAATATTATCAAACATGTGATGGACAAGTTAAATAAGAAATCAGAAGCAAAAAGAAAATTACTGAGAAGAATAAGCCATCACCGTCAGTCACGAACAACAATATGATTATTTGGATTTCGTATCGGAGGGAATGAGAACCAGAGTGTGAAGTGATTTAAGGGTTTGAGTGGCAGGGGCGGTTCTTAAGTCATATATATATATAGGGCGGTGGAGTGTGATCATAAACCCTAGCAGTGTGTAGAATTAAGGTAAAATTAATTATCACATCCTTACATTGTTTAAGAATTTTCAAATACCTCTCCATAATTTAAAAATTATAAATAGCTCCATGTAGTTTGAAAAATATTATTTTTTATTTTTGTTTCATGATTATATTATATTATATTTTATTTTTATCTCATTTTTTAAAATTCATTTAATTCGGTTTAATTCTTAACATTATTAAAAATGTTAATAAAATTTATTGGCATAGCATTTTATGTGGACACAAATACATAGTTAACATTTTTCAGCTTAAATTTTTAAAAATAATAATGATTAGAAACTAATTTGATAAGTTTTGAAAAAAAATTAAGAGAAAAATGAAACTTAAAATAAAGTTATAAAAAAAAAAATAAAAATTTTCCTATAATGAATATTATGCATAAATTTTCTAATATTAATAAATTATAGTGTCATTTATTTAAAAAAATTATTAAAAACTGTTGTAAATTCAAAACTTTAATACCTACAATGATGTAGTTTTTTTTTTTATTTAGTACTATAAAGAGTGGTTCAAATTTAAAGTATGTCATGTAACAATGACAAAACTAATTGTGTGAGTATTTTATTTTTATATACTTATAACGTAACAAATATCAGCTAATTTCATCACTTAATTTTTTTCAAAGCATATTAATATTTTTTTATAAAATAAAATAATATTTAAAAAGAAAAATGAAATCCACTCTTTGCCTGAAATGGTTTGTTTTTAAAAACACTATATTTTTTTGGTAATTTGAATAATTGTTTCATTTGGTACAACATCGACTTAATGCTTTTTCAGTAAATTTTTGTTTTATTTACCAATGTACTTTTCGGATAGAAATATTGTTATGTTGTATTGATTTTTTCTAATTATCATTTGAATTGAAAAAACTTACAATAAAATAATGACTATACAAAATATGATAGTTGTCTTATAAATAATAGTTATTTTTCATTATAAATTTATTATTTAAGAATGAAGATAAAACTTGAACAAAATAGTGTAGTAAAAATGATTATTGAAATCAGAATTTCATTACATCTGATATGAAATCGAATTGTTTTAATGTTCATAACTGAATCAAAATAATCAATCAACAAAACTCATAAATATTATTAAAACACATTCGAAAATAATTCTCGTAAGAATTCCAACGAGGTCGATAAAATTACCCTAGCAGGGCGTTTGTAGATGTGTGTGAGAGTTAATAATGCGGAGGCATATATCTGTATTGCTGGTTAAATTAGCTGCTTGATGCAAGGATATAGCTACCACCATCATTGCCATGGACGACTCATTCAAGATAAGGAAGATTTTGCCTTTCATGCTATCTTCTTTCTATATACAAAAATTGCTGCTGAAGAAGCACATCCTAGAAGTCTGAAAGAAACAAACAAACTAGACTTGAGTGTGTTGTGGGGGTGCGGCAAAGAGGGTATTCTGGCTTTTCGTTGCACCAGTCTGTGACATTGTTCCTACATGGATCACATCGAACAGAAGACGAGAGACAGAGAAGGGGGCAGGGCATGTGAAGAGCGGTAAGAATGCAGGAAGACAGTACCAGCAGAATACATGGTCACATGAATTAGCTGTTGGGTGTTGCCGATTACTCAGGCAAAGAGTGCATTTGCTAACCCCACTAATTGCATGGGACTGCAAAAAGAAAAAGGATTTATCAAAACACACCGATGCTCTTAAAGATGACATGATGGAGCTACCTAATTTTATTTTTTTTTGGTAATTGGAGCTACCTAATTTTATTAAGGCTTTTTTATTTAATCCTGCTTTGGTAAATCAACTCTTTCTCGATAAATAATAGGCTTCCTGTGAAGGTCTTTAGATCTTGGTAATACACATAATCAGGCATGTTCTTTATCAACAGCATTCAACTAAAAGTTAATCACCTGAAGTGGGAAGGATTTGAAACCTAGACAGAGCAAACACCAGCATTGTAATCACGCAGACCACATTATACAAATTCTAATTCTTTTTTTTATGGCATAGATAGTCAAAGCTAGATTTTTTTTAGCTGGGATAATGGGGAGTGGGGATTCGAACCGGGACTTCACCTTATGGGAGCACCCTTGGACCATTTGTGAAGTGTGTGCTGTGTATACAAATTCTAATTCATTAAAGAACAAAACTTGTAGAAGTACATATTTAATCAAACTGTATACTTTATTTCGTTATTTCCACCCTTTTTATATCCCTTTTTTTTAAAAAAAAAAGATATGATCCTCAGATTACAAATCTTATCCCTATGGTCCTAGCCCTAAACATCAGCATTGCATTTTAAACCAGCCAGAACAAAACAACACAACCGTAAGTAGTCAAAAGCACTATGTTTATCCACTGTAGATCGGCCAGATCCTAAGTTTCCTAGTAAAGTACAATATATATGATATATCTGACACCTTCAACCTCACCCAAAACAACACAGTGTGCACTGAAATATCATCATTAAAAGGAGGAAAAAAGGATGAATTGATAAGAGTAATTGAACCTCGGAAGGTGAAGAATCAGAGATCAACTTCCATTGTTGGTATCGGAAGATGCCGGAGTACCTTCTTCATTTAAAACAGGCAAACCACGTCCTATCTATAATATATGACAGTGGAGTCAGATTATGATAAAAACTAAGTGATAAAGCAGAAAATGTCCAAAGTACATTAGTAGACATAAAAATTCACTTATAGTCCTACTAATGAACTAAAGAAGTAGGCAGTATAACCAACAACAAAAAATAGGAAAAATAACTGAATAAATAAACAGTGGACATAATTAATTGAGAAAATTGTATAACCTGCTGATCTCTGGTGGGTCACAAAGGATGCCGGTGAACCGAACTAGCAATTGAAGTAAAATTACTTCGACGCAGCCCTTCAGCACCAATTACACAAAGTTGAATCAGCAGAAATACTCCCACTATTTGGTATCTGCACAGAAGCCAAAGTAAAGAGGACAAATGTTCTAAATCTAAACCCTCTAGAGAAGAAACATGGTTATTCTGATGATTAATAAGAAATGTTAGAGAAACTTAGGTTCACGGAATTAAACGAAGATCACCGGGGGAACAAGTAGCAGTTGCTTTGGTAAGCAACTGCAACTCTGGTAGGTTAGGTACCGTCTTAGGTTGAACACAAGGGTCAGAAATTGAATCGAAAGAGGTAAACCACCGAACCAAACATATCTTCCATTCCAAAAACAGATATTACGCCGTTGCCGGGGATCGAACCCGGGTCACCCGCGTGACAGGCGGGAATACTCACCACTATACTACAACGACTTGGTGAAAGTAGAACCGAAATAGATATATATTTAGATAAATATTAATTAAACGCGTAGGAATACGACAAAAAGCACGTAGCTGAGGCAATGGCTGTGACTCCACCACTGCCACGGTGTGCATCCCCACGACTCAGGCACCAAAATTTGGATTCTCAAATACAATCAATTAGCTTCACTGCGAAACCGCTGAAATTTTGCATCAGAAGCTCAAGTGATGTCGCTCAGCTGCCAAAACAACAACCATAATTTTTATAAAAATAAAAGTTACAAAAATCAGGTGTTATAAAGCTGAATATTGGCACTATCATTTTTTCTAATCAACAATATTCCAAAAAATTATTAAATGATAAATTTAGATTAACAAAGATAAGAAAGGGGATAAAAGTAAAAAAAAAAAAAAAAGGAGAAAAAGGGTGAGGCTCTGTTATTTCTTTCCTGCAGGGTTTGGATCAAGAATTAAAAATTGCTTGTCGACCCCATGAAGTATAAGATTGAGTTTTGGGGCTTTCTAGGGGAGATAATTGTTTCTTTTTCTCTTAGAATGCTTGTTGCGTTATTCGTATTGTTCTCTACTTGATTAAGCTCTTCATTGTTTCATTGGACTTCTGCTTACTAGGCACTTACAGTGAAAAGGGAGTATTCATACCACATCAAAATTATTTAGAATAATTGGTTTTATGTTATTTTTTTTTTAAGAATTAGCTTTTTAATTTTATATTTTAATTTATCTTTAATTTTACACTTTAGTCCATCTTAGATTTATATCATTTTTTTGCAGCATGACCAAAAAATAATTTATCAATTGTAATAATTTTTTCTCATTTAATTTTGTATAATTCATGAAAATTAAATTTATTTTTTTGTTTACATAAAGTGTATTTTATTTTTTTACTATCGTCATGGAAAAATTGTTTTATTTTTAATTTATAATAAATAATTTTATTTTCTTCATGACCATATTAATAAAATTTAATATATAAATAATTTATATATATTATTTATTTTCATGAAATATAAATTTCATTTTTTAAAAAACGTTTGTAATCCATGTCATGCCATTTTTTTTTATTCAATTTGATTTTTCTAAAACATTATTTGATTTTTATTTTATTTTATTTTATTTTATATTTGAATCCAATCCCATTATGAAATTTTAATTCTTTAAAAATCATTTTTATTTCCATGACAGCCCCAAATGACACCCCCATGTAAAACTACTAGCTTTTATGTAGAGGTGTCAAAATGGGTTGAGCCTATGAGCCAACTCAAATGGCCTGATAAAAAGTATGGGCTAGACTAAGAAAATCTCAACCCAAACCAACTATGGGCTTGCTCAGCCCAGCTTAAAAATAGGTTGACCCGATGAGAGCCGGGCGACCGGTCCAACTATGTGAAATGTTATTTTTTTGTTATATATTTAATTTTGTTATTTTTTATTCATATCTTTACTTGATTAGCTTTATTTGGATTTAAAAAAAAAGAATCAAATTTAGTGAGTACATCCAAGCATTTTTTTTCTCCACTTGAAATATGATATTAACTTGTATTAGTTCCTTAAATTGATTAATTTATTATTCAAGCGATGCTTCATGAATACATAGTAAATCTTCATTGTTTATGTTAATTACACTTAATATAATATATTATACTTATATCTAATTTATATATATGATTTTTGTAGGTTTTGATTGATGTAAAAGTTTAATTTATTAATAACCTATTGTTATAGATAAAAAAAAGTAAAAAAAGATAACAAAAAAATGAGCCTATGGTCAGCCCAACCCGGCCCGCAACCCACATAGATTAAATTGGACTGACTATTTACTAATACAAACTTATTATGAGTCAACTCGACCTGACTCAAAATAAACTTAACCCAACTTAGGCCAGTTAACACCTATATTCCTATGGTGCTGATTACTCCAATTGTGTGGTGGTTTGTTATATTACTTTTATATGAAAAACTGCCCGTAATTGCTAAATTGATTTTTATTTTATTTTAAAAAATGTTGTTCTGTCATGATAATTTAAGTTTTAAATTTATATTATTTTTAATTAATATTATTTTTTATAAATTTAAAATAAATTTTAATTAATATTAATTAATTAATTTATTATTATTTTAAAAGGATGACGAGTTTGATAGTTCCATCATTCCAATTATTTAAATTTTAAATTGTAATTTTGATTGACGAATAATTCTACACCAAATTAATTCATATGGCCATATTTTTACTAAATTTGATTTATAAGATTCTAAATATAATTATTTGAAAAATTGTAACTGAAATTAAATACATTTTAATTACATGCCGAATATGATTTTGCTCTATATTTGGTCCTGTATACGTCCTAAGTGGAAATTTCATGACAACTTGTCAATGTTGACCTATTTTATCACTATTTTAAAATTATATTTGAATTTTGAAATGTGTCATATGCTTTATTAGCCTAATTTGATGTGTATGAACTGGCTGTGACGTACAAATTTTCATAGTTATATACATTCGCAATATCACGTCGCAATACCATGGTTATTGAAATGGACTATACCATACAATGCACCTACTAGTTTAAATTAGAGGAATGATAATAAAACGTTGGTGATGATGGCGAGAACCCTTCTTAAATGGTTGATTATGGTTGAAGTATGCACCATTGGATAAGCTTTTTATAGTATCATGTATCTGTTATTGTATAATGTTATAGGATACTATATTTATTAATGGAATATATATAGTATTAAATAGAAACAAATTTACTTGGTCCAAGTAAAAGGGCTTGTTTACCTTAAGTAGTTTGTCTTGAGTTTGATCCTTAAAGCGATGTGTATGGAGAAAACACAGTTGAGAGGAGTTCCTGCTACACGTACCTGACCGTATTTCATGAGATTAGTTTCTTGCTTTCGATGAATGAGATACCTTGATTTATACTAAAAAGATAGAAACATATTTAATAATTTAGACCAAAAATCCTTATATGTGAAATTAATTCTAATAATTTTTTTAAATAATTTTTTTGGTGAAAATTTATAATAATTTTTCACAAAAAGAAATAGCATTTATTCACAATTTACACTTCACATTATTTACAATTTATAGGGAGAAGGAGAGAAGAGTAGCATAGAGAATATAGCGGGGTTTTTTTTTTTAGGAAAATGATCATTTATGTTATCTTAGTAGAAAAGTATTTCTATTTGATTTTTAGATAAAATTAACAAAGTATTCAATTAATTTAACTAATAATTTACATACAGTTAAATAATAATTTATCTTCATTTTAATAATTGATACATGATTAACTGTATATAAATTATTAGTTAAATTAGTTAAATACTTGGTTAATTTTATTCAAGAATCAAATGGGGATACTTTTGCCAAGCCAACCTTAAGGGTTATTTTTCGAAAAAGTTTTATCCAATCTTTATTTCATGTCTTCTTATTATGTCTTATTATCTCTCACTCTCTCCTGTATAAACTTGTACACCAGTCTCTCTTAAAAAAAAGATAAATTTAAAATGTCCAAATAACTTCTTGTACTTATAAATTATACTATTACAATTGAATATAATTAATAAATTTTTAAAATTATTTTTTGATTATCTTATTTTACTCTTAAAAAATTTATAATCAAAATGTTTAAGGATGAAATTTTAACGGAAAAATATTTTTTGAATGTAAAATAATCAAACTAAACATTCTTCATTATTTTGGTTTATATCAAACATTTAAACGAAAAAACCTATATTTTATTTTACTTGGCTTTACCTTCCTCCGTTTCTTTAAAAGTCTATACTTATTCGAATAGGTGACAAAAAGGGAGATAAAAAATCTGAGAATAAAATTAATACACAATTGTTTAATATAACAAAAAGAGTGCAACTCATTTACTATACACTCCATAAATTTTAATTACAACTATAACATTTAATTAGTTGAAAGTGGCTTTCCATTATTTATTAAATAATAATAAGTGAAAATAATTTTTCTCCATTTTTCATTCTCCTCTCTATTTTTTAATATAAAATATATAAAGACGGATTATTTTCTAAATGAGTAAAATCACCCAAAATCAGTATATAACAAAAAAAAGCCACGCAAAACAAAACAAAAAATAACCAACTTCTGGCTTGGATTGAAAGTCAAATTAGTACATATATATATATATATATATATATATATATAAAGGAAAATTATGTTTGTTTAAACTTATGAGAGGTTAGTACAAAATTTAATGACTCGCAAAAAATTGTAATAACCGAGTAAAAAAATGATTATATGTGAAATTCATTACTCAGAAAAAGAAAGATGCTGTTTATGTATAGTTACGTTGGAAGAAAATCTCAGAAATAATGTCAATTTTCAGCCTCGAAAAAGAGAATACGCCCAACTAGATCTTTGACAAAATGGAATGATTGTTGCCTATAAGGAAATGTTCACACTGTGCATGGCTGCATGCTACCTGTACCAAATACCAACTTTGAAAGATGCGAAATTTTAGTTTTTAAATAAATTCAGAAGTTATCTATTTACGAACCAAAGAAGGTCAAATGTAAATTGCTGTACAAATCTTTAGGGAAAATGGTAATCGAATCAAACATGTTTGTGTTTGGCTTTTAATAGGCCGATTACATTTAAGTCATAGAGTCCACTCACAACACTCAATACAATAAATACATCATATTGTAGTGATAAGATAAAATAAAAGTAAAATTTTGACAAATTAAAGAGTGCACTACAGTTGTTACTCTTCCCCCTCCTCTCTTTTTATTTTAAGAAAGTGGAGCTTTTAAGTCTTAAAATTAGTCGCACAGGGCTTTGCTAAGATAAGAGGAATGACGCGAAGCCTTGACATGTAGATGATTTCATACATGATAATAGTAACAAGTGTAATTTATATATCTATTAAAAGGAGTAATCGTCAAACAAGGAAAATGTTAATGTGTAAAAGACAAGATTTAATTAGTCATTCTAATCCCTACCATGCATCAAAAAATCAGATTTTACTATAAAAAAAAATTAGAAGTTAAGATTTAGGACAAAAAGGAAGGCTACTTATATGATTTAATATCTTTATGACATACATACCTACATATATATATATATATATAGAGAGAGAGAGAGAGAGTAGATGTGTCAACATTGATAAAAAAAATTAGGCATAATTATAACATTTCATATTTTTTATTAAAAATTATTTTAATCAGTGTTACAGTTCATTTCTATTTAAATATCATATTGATTTTTTTAATTGAGTAAAAATAACATTAAATTAATTAACATGAAACTTTGGGCTTTCTATATGAAAATAACTAAATATTTTTTATTTTTCTTTTTACTTCACTTTAAGGATTATGTACTAAAATGTGCAATTATTTTTCAGTTGAAAATTAGCTGATTTCATGCTCAACATTTTTTTTTAATTTCAACGTCGAGAACAAAATTAATTTTTATTTTATTTTTTATGTTGAGAAGTCGATTTTATTAAAATCGATTTCTCAACATTAAAATTAAAAATTAAAAAAAATATTAAGAAGTCAATTTTATAAAAATTAACTTCTCAACTATAGAAAAATAATATTTTAATATATAATTTTTAAAGTAATATAAAAATAAAAAAATAAGCTATTTTCATATAAAAAGCTCTCAAACTTTGAGCATGATATTCGTAATAAAAAAATTCCACTACAATATTTATATACAGAGTAAGTATTAGGTGGCAAAAAATACATTTTGCAGAGAGTATATATATATATATATATATATATATATATATATGAAATACTCAACCTTCTTCTGTCTTCTCATCTCCACCTCATCATCAGATCCTCCCATCCACCGAGCTAGCATGGCTAATTTCAAGCAGTTGGTCGACTCTTTTATTCTCTCACTCTTTATCTTCATCAATTTCTGCACGCTTGTAGCAAAACCCCATTCCTCTACTCTCACAAAATCAGAATGCTTAAACGTCCCAGTGCGTGAGTTTGAGAATTCAGTATATTCAGCCATGAATTCTGTCCGTAGTGTTGCCTCTGTAATGTCCAAGGTTTCCAACACAAACAATAATTTTCAACTTTCTAATGCTACTGCAGTCTGCCTTGAATTACTAGATTCAACGCATGAACTTTTGGAGTCGTCTCTTTCTGTAGTTAAGCAGCCTGGAGGTAATTAAGGTGTATATGTATCACATTTATTTACCAATTCTTCACTGTGAATTTTTTTATATATATGGTACCAAAGTTTAAACTAGTTGTTCACAAATCCCCCTCCCAAAAAAGGTTCAGATTATTAGTTTGTATCATATGGAAGCATAGCTTAAAAAAAGTTTGGAGCGTATGTTAGTTAAGTAATTCATAAAGTTATAGGGCCGTTTGTTTAAAATTCCCCCCAACGCTCGTTGTAAATGTGTTTGAAAATTTGTGAAACGTGCTAATAGTATATGGGTATAACTATAATTTTTCAAACAATTTATATTCCTAATTAATCCGTGTACGTGGCTGTATACACGTACATACATATTGCGCATCATACTTTAACTGTTGTAATCCCTTAGTATAAGTAAGAAATCATTTAAGGCACACATTTATTCTAAATGTTCATTGTCTTACGAAACCATTGTCTTTTGGCTAAGCATTAAGTGGAACTTCATAAAAGTCGTAGACGTGACAATATTCTCAATAGAATTTCTTGTTTTATTTTTTTTTATTTTGTTAGGGCTTTATTTAAATTTACGCGGATGGTTAAAACTATAGGGTTGGTTTTTATATACCTTCAAAGGGGGAAAATTCGTAGATATATAGATGGCTATATAGAGAATCTATTTAATAGTCAATATATTTAAAGTTATTTAAGTTATATTATAAATACATCTATTTCTAAATAATACATTTACACATATTAATTATTGAATAAAATATTTATGTAAGCATATACTTACCTAAAAATACATGCTGAGCCTTGACTCTATTTTTTTTTAATAAAAAATTTAGTACTTTTACATGCAATTTTTTCCCCAACATGACCCCTTCAAATAATGGTATTTTTTATGATCTAGTGATCATCTGTGTTCCATATCTAATGTAGGAATATCAAATTATTCATCAATGTAAAAAAAGAATATACAAATTAGGTAACTGATAATAGAGTGTCGGAAATTAACAAGCTATCTTTGTCATTTTTCTTCTTACTTTTCAGTATAATCTGAGAAAATGGCAAGGATACTGGGAATTCATGGAATATCCACTTATATTAGAGCGAGCTAGGCTGCAAAGCAATAAACTTATTAGCAGTGTTTGTCCAATAATTTGTTGTTTGTTCGTGATTAGTCCACTATAATTATTTTCTGTTGTGTCTCTGAACAACTTCATGCACTAACCCTCAAAATTCTACTACAGCAACAGATGATCTTGTTTGTAGAAGTGGAGATGCTTGCAGCGACCTACAGGCCTGGCTAAGCGGTGCTCTCACCAACCAAGCAACCTGCATGGATGAATTAGTTGGCACTAATCACATTGCCAAGGAATCAATAGCAGCGAACATGAACCAAGTCACTGCCAACATACAAGACCTCCTATCCATGGTTCAACACGCACCTGCGATTGCTAGCAAATCAAGTTTCCCTACTTGGGTTAAACCCAGAGTGTTACAAATTCTCCATGCAAATGGAATCAACCCCAATGTGACAGTAGCAGCCGACGGTTCTGGAGACTTCACCAGCATCGCTCAAGCCATAGAAACTGCACCCAAGGATAGCAGCCAAAGTTATGTTATTTACATCAAGAAGGGTACATATAATAATGATGAAGACTTAAAAATTGAAAGCAATCGCCCTAATATTGTTCTGATTGGGGATGGCATGAACCAGACTATCATTTCAGGGGAAAATAGCAACAAAACTGGCTGGTCTACATACTTGTCTGCCACATTTGGTACGTACACATACACTACTCACACAAAGTTTGGGTCTATATATAGCAGTGAACTTATGTGCACCACTATCTCTACCTAATTTTCTCTTAAACAGGATGTATAGATTGTTATTAATTATTGGTTTTATTTTCAATCTCAATTATTAATTAATGCAGCGGTGAACGGGTGCAAATTTATTGTCATTAACATTACATTCGAGAATAGGGCAGGCGAAGAAGGGAACCAAGCAGTGGCCTTACGTTCAGGAGCTGACCAATCCATTTTTTACCTTTGTGAGATGAGAGGTTACCAGGACACACTGTACGCGTACAGACACCGCCAGTTCTATAGAGAATGCAGAATCAGTGGAACCGTGGACTTCATTTGCGGCGATGGCACTGTGGTTTTTCAAAAATGTGACATCCTTGCTAGGCAGCGTCAAACCGGGCAAGACAACACCATTACTGCTCAGTCTGGTTCATGTCTCAATAGAACCACAGGGTTCTCTTTCCATTTATGCAATATTACTGGGGATTCAGATCTGATATCCTCCCCCAACCGAACCAAGACGTATTTAGGTCGTCCTTGGAAGCCATACGCACAAGTGGTCATCATGGAGTCTACTCTAAGCGACGTGATTGAGCCCAAAGGGTGGATGGAGTGGAGTAGTGATACCAGCTACTATGGCTCCTCGGTGTTTTGAGCAGAGTATAACAATAATGGACTGGGTTCCAATGTTAGCGAGCGGGTCAAGTGGCCTGGTGTTCATGTTAATATTGACAAGGATACTGCTACCAACTTCACTCTCGCCGAGTTCATTCAAGGACCCTACTTCATACCTTCCCCTAATATCCCATACGACGCTGAATTACAATCCTAAATATATATGCATTAATTAATGAGTTTAATTTTGATAAATTGTGAGTGTAATTTAATTATGTATTATAAAATTATTAAAAGAAATTGACTATAACAACAATTACTTCAAAAGTTAATATATAATTGAATAAAAGTTTTAAAAAAATTTACATTGACAATAAATTAAAATTAAATTCTTAAATAAAACTTCATGCTTGAATAATGCTATGATGATCTTTGATACATCTCTCTATCTTTTACTTCTATTTCGCTTTGGAATTAATTTGGTGTTACATTATTAATATTCTTTCTACTCTATTTTTTTCGTACTATATATAGATTTATTACTGTGTACGTTTAATCCACATTTTCTTCTACCCAATATTCTTCAAATACCAGAAATGGTGTAAAAATTATAATAATAAAAAAAAGGAATGGGAAAATATTTGGTGTAAAACTGCCTATGACCCCCCAAACCAGTGACAGAGCTTGATCTAAAAATTTTGAGGGGCAAAATTTCAATTCAAGTTCCAACTCTCCTTTTTATTAGTGGTTTTTTTCTTAAAATAGTTGTTAATTATTTTATGCTTACCTATTTTTTAGAAAATAAATCTATCACTAATTTTCCACAACTACTTAAAAATAAGAATTATTCATGTTAAATATATTTTTTCGTGAATAAATTTCACTTATAATCTTATTTGTTACAAATAATTATAATCTTAGAAGCAATTACTTAATGAAAAAAAAATACTGAATTATAAAGAGAAAAAAATAACAAATGGGCAACTCTCAAATTTATGATTAAAAAATGAAGGGTTGCTGGCTGACTGATTGGTAGGGGTGTTCGCGGTTTGGATTGGTTTGGTTTTGAGGGAAAAAGTCATCCAAACCAAACCAATCGGTTTTTCTATATTAAGAACCAATCGGTTTTTTTAAAATTAGAGAACCGAACCGAACCGAACCAATTACAATCGGTTTGGTTCGGTTTGGTCCAATCGGTTTTTCACTAAACATTTTTTTTAAAAAAAAATTCATACACATCATCATTTTGTTCTTGTTATGGACCAATTAAAAAAAAGTTGGTATAAAATCCTAATAAAAATATCATTACATAATTATAAACAATAAATAGGCCTAAAATATTTATAAAAACAACCAAAAATTTAAATATAATCATTTATAAGTATGTAAATTATAAAAAATATATAGATAATTATATGAATTCGGTTTGGTTTGGTTTGGTTCGGTTTCATAAATGAAAACCGAAAACCGAACCAAACCAATCGGTTTTCATAAAACAAAACCAAAATTAATCGGTTTTGTTCGGTTTTCAATTTTTCGGTTCGGTTTTTTCGGTTTTGATCGGTTTGGTTCGGTTATGAACACCCCTACTGATTGGTGAGTAAAAAACAAATTTAAAAAAAGGAGCAGCTGAACCAAAAGATAAATTAAATGTCTTAAAAATATTTAGATAAGAAATGATATTTTCTCCTATCATTATTTCACGACTTTTCTTTATGGGTGTAATGTTTCTTATTCTTTGTTTGTTTTAATTATAATTTCAATGTGGTGTTGCATGATAATTTCACTAAATTGCTAATCCTAGTTATGAGATAATCATTTCTTATTGGGTTTAAAATTATTTTGATTGGCAGAGAATTTGGGCAAAGTTGCTTTTATATTCTCAGTATTACAAAAAAAAAAATTTGGGGGATATCATGCCCTTGAGAAGTTACGTCCCTGCCCCAAACTTTTAAAAATT
This sequence comes from Styphnolobium japonicum, assembly GCA_023212625.1. Classification (NCBI taxonomy): domain Eukaryota; kingdom Viridiplantae; phylum Streptophyta; class Magnoliopsida; order Fabales; family Fabaceae; genus Styphnolobium; species Styphnolobium japonicum. Next base: position 26,731,462 of record JALBWW010000006.1, read on the forward strand.
TTAAAAATTACTCATGTAATTTTTAAAAATTTAGAACATATTCTTATAAAATGCAATTTGACCTCTTTTAAAATTATACTTTAGGCGTTATCAAAAATAAAAAAAATATAAAAAAAAATATTTTAGCCCCCATTATTCTTATTCTAGTTCCTTCCCCCATTGAATCAAAAGGAAATGATGATATGATACGGAGAAGATGAATAGATTATCATCATCATACACCTTTTGTCTTTTGTGATTACAAAATAATTCCTACCATCAATCATCTATATACATATACATATATATATATATATATATATATATATATAAAAGTTAATACAATGAAAAAAAAATTTAACATGTGTCACCTTGAAGATGTTAAATTTTGATAAATGTATTTTTTAAAATTTTGATAAGTATAAGTGGCATAAACCTAAAATAAATCATTAATTGATAATAATAATTAATTTATGTTATTATTAATATAAATTCATTAATTTAAAAAGCCACTACCACAAAATAATCATAAATGTGTAAAGTGATATGAATCTAAATTGAAGAAATTGATCATTCATTATTCTCAAGCTATAAATTCACTTTTTTTTTAATAAAAGCTCAAATATTTGTTTTTTACTGTTAATTTTTTAAATAACTCATAATATAAATTAAGAATTATATATATATATATATAAACTATTAAGAATTATTGTAACATTATTGCACTTCTAAATTGACTAATAATAATCTCTCTATATAAAAACTCTATAAATTACAATCCCTTAAGTTTGCATAATGCATTCTCATTATTATTAACTATTCTTCTTCTCCATCCAAATTGTGATAAATATGAAATAGATACATACTTTCCTGTATCACTTACTTATGCTAAAAGGAACTTTGAAGAAGTCATGATGATGAGAAAACTTTTGATTCTCAGCTTTCAACTTTTAAGATAAAAAATAAAAAAAATAAAAAAAGAATTAAGTGATAAAATTGTTATTTTAATATATTATACTTAAAAGTATGATATTTTAATTTAAAACAAAAGTAAAGAACATGAGACACATGACTTACCGAAATGTTTCGTTACTATTTGTATTTATATTTATAATATAGATTTAATTTTGATTCACTGTCAGTATAATTTTTTTTTATATTATCATCGAATAATGTTTTAGCCTATCATTAAAGAGTTAAACTTCCTAGATAGTTGTTATGATAGTCAAACTCCTTTAGTGATATAGCAAAATATTGATTAGATGACAATGTAAAGTTTACAATTGATCAAAATTAAACTCTTAGAATATAATATTCATATTTTACTATCAATGCTTCTATTCTACTATTGTGAGAAAATATTTTAAGTTGGAACAAAATTGAAAGAATAATACAAAGACACTATCATTCAATGCAGTTTTAAACTGACTGCTAACCTAATCGCCAAGATGATTTATTTTGTATCAATATATAAAAAAAAGTCAAAAACCCAAATGTTTTTTTAAATAAAGGAATGCTATATTAAGACATTTTTTTTTATGTGTCACTTTCATCGTAAAATTTATTTAAATATTTATTTTCTATTTTCTATTCATTTTAAAAAGAAGAAGACATATTCTACCCCAATGATTATACTTATTTTAAGTTTATAAGATCAATCATCATCAAAGTAAGAAAATTTCATTACAAGATAAAATTAATTTTAGTGCAAAATCTACTAATTGTTTTAATGCTTTATACTCTTTTTAATTCCTCATCAATTTGACAAGAGTATCAAAACTCCAATGTCTTACCCTTTAAAGTTCAAATGATATTTACTTTTTATTTTTAGTTTTGTTTCATTTTAAACTATACAAAATCTTTTTTCAACTTCCAACTAAATACAACTCTAAATACATGAAAATGGTTATTATAGTTCTGCATTTTTTTCCTAGATGCAACCTTTCCTATATTAGGGTATGAATATTAGGGTATGATTGATTAGTGTATGTTTATCCTTATAAATTAAACACTATTTTTTACAAAGTATTCGTGAGTCATTTCTAATATTATTTTTGAAACTAAACATTTAAACAATAAAAAATTACTTTTCACTTTATTTTTATATGAATTACTAGAAAATGGAAAACACAAAATGAAAAAAAAATTGAATATAAAAGAGTTGGTTACATTTTCTGAAAGGGAAATAGTTAAAAAAAAAGGACAAAAATATAAAATTAAAAAAAGTAGTATAGTCATGTTTTTTTTTTTTTTTTACTCTAATATTTCCTTTCACTTTGATTATTTTTTATTTTTTTGCCTCCTTGGTTTAAGGTTAACAAAAAAAAATTTTTTATTTATAAATTTTATGAGATAATATTTTACTAATTTTATGTTTTTCATATTATGTGAAACGCAGGTCTTATACTAGTATTTTTAAAGCATAATCTACAGGAGAGTCCGGTTGGTGAAATAGAGGGGTTTTGAATCACTTAATTGATCTTTTATTAATTGGCGAGTAATAATTGTATGCGGAAAACATGATTAATATATAGTTGATTAATCTAACTGTATACTTATAGTCTAATCGTCATCACTGAGCTTCGATGCCCAACTCTTGTGTTCATATATACATTTGCGCCTTAGTCATTTATGTCATTAATTATATATATGCCACAATTTTCTTAATTAAATGTTGATAATTTAAAAATAATAATAATAGTTAAAATAAAAAATTTTACTAATTAAAAGATATATTTTTATGTTGAATTTTTAACATTTAATTAAAAGATAAAAAATAAATAAATAATTGAACAAAACATGTAAATCCCACCGACACAGTTATACAAGAAGCTAAAACGAGATGTACCAAAAAATAAAAAAACAAAGATAAAACGAAAATTCATACTAATTAGCTTGTTACTGAATTAAGGTCTCTCTTTTATAATATTTTAAATGAAATTTTATGTACAAGTGTATGGAATATTGAGTTGTAACAAACAAAAAGGGAAATTAAGTTCTGTATCAAAATAATCAATAACTGGAATCAATTAGTATACTTGTTTCACTCGTACTTCCTGTTCAAGGTACAACTATGTTGCACAGAAGAAGAAAAAAAACACAGATCTAGCTAATGTACATAGTTATTAGCTTGAAAATAGATTTATATAGGATAAAAAATCTAAAAGTTTAGAAGCTGTGAGTAAATTTATGCGAAAAAATAGTTATATAACTCTGTACAAATTTAGAAAATAACAAATTTAATAGTGTAAAATGAAAAAATTGAGTTTTCGTATTTCATTTTTTAAAAAAATGAAACAGATAGCAAAAGTAAAACATATAACTACATAAGTACGTGAAAAATTCTTATGTAGTTATCCTTTTTTGTTTTTTACTCAATTATCAGAATTAATCCTTTCAATCGAGTAGTGTCTCACGATAATTTCATAGGTTAGGTTTTTTGGACCTTTTATAAAATTAATTCATGATCGATAACTTAAAATACAATAATTTTTCTTACCTTTTAACTAAGGTAACTCTTACTGAGATTCAAATTTATATCTTATTCTATAAAAATAAACATGTTTATCAGCTGGACCAATTTTAAATTATTGTTATCCTTTTTCTTATTTGTCAAATAATAATGTCGTTTTTTGTTTTGGGGTTGTGGTATAGTTTGTCTTAACTAGTGATTTTCAGGTCTTAGATCCATTGGATTTGTATAACTTCTTCACAGGCCTTCCCTATAGTATAGCCGGGCCAGGCCTCAACCTTGTGGGCTTCAGCTTTTCCAATATGTCCAAACATTCAAGTTGGGCTAACGAACTAATGAAGGAAAAAAGTAAAAAATACTCGAGAGAGTTTTATGTAAAAAGCACTTCTATAACTATCTCTATGACTCTATTTACGAGATAAAAATTTCTGTTTTATGTTTGTAATTCCTTTTTCTTTAAAAAAAATTGTATGGTTTACGGCTACGCCACCTACTTTTTGGGCGTATATTTCAGATTCAAATCCTTGGTCCCCTCTTCATGTCTCGAATCTTGTTATTTTTTGATTAGTTGTCAATATGTTATTAAACGACAGAGGAATTGCTGATAAGGAGAGAGAATAAAGGATTTGAGCCTCTACACTCCACCCTTTATTTCTATGCAAGGTGTTATCACTGTAATGGTTAAGTTTACTCTTTTTTATGTCTTTATATCACTTTGAAAAAATGTATAGATCTTTATTGTAAAATTTATCTTCTAATTTTGATCATACGTAAAAGATTCAGATATATAATTCTATTTTCCTTTTAGTTGATATTATTATTTTGATTAATTGCCAAATATCATTGCGACCAATCAGCTTATAAAAGTTATATTATTAGGCCATTTTGTTTTTCATTATAGAGATATATTGGATTTGGGACATTTTAAATTTCAATAGTTTGCCTGAGCCACTTTGAGAACTTATTATTCTTAGGCCTGCACCTTCTCAGTTCATCCTCCATTTCCACGTTCCAACCATCACTGAAATCAGAAAGCATGCACAATGGGAAACAAAATTATTCAGCATGAAAAACGAACCCAGTGACTCAATTTTTACGGGGATAAACTTCTGGCCACTACACAGGTAAAATCACTTTGGACTTATGTACTCAAAAAAAAAATTTATCACTTCTGATTCACTTAGTATGTATTTGGATTAGATTTTATAAATTAAATTTTGAATAAACTTTATTTTGTAATCTTAATTTTAGTCATAAGTGAATTTGAGTGAAGTAATTTATGTTTAAAAATAATTATCTAAAAATTAATTTGGTTAAATGAATGTTGTTTAAATAATATTGATAAAAATTACTTTTGAATATATAATTGTCAAAAAAGGTATAAATTATTTTGATTTATATTGTTAAAAAATTTATTATAAATAAATTAATGATAAAAGATATTTTAAAAAAAATTAAGTTTGTTTGAGAATTATAAAATAAAATTATTTTAAGTAAAATTATAATAATATTTTAAAAATTTATTAATATTTATTTATTTAAATATTATTAAAATAATAATATAATATTAAATTATAAAAATATTTATGTAAATACATAAAAAAAAATTTATAATAAAAATAATAAAATATTATTTCTACTTAATTCAAACCTCCTTCACTTTTTGACCAAAATTTCTTCTAAATATATTAACAAAAACTTAAAATCCCATTTCACCGACCGAACGTGAGTGGGACACACGCTAAGTCCACGGCCTAGTGATGCTATTTGCAGTAACTAGTGAGTACCCCGTGCCTTGCACGGGCACACTCAGAGCGTTTGTTTTTATTCACCAAGTTGCCATTGTTAACTAAATTGAGTAATTATGCCAGAGAAGTAGTTTCAATTATTCTCGCATACTTTTGGCAATGACTAAAGTACACATCACACCCGTATGTCAAGAACCACACCATTAAGTTATGTGACAAAACAAACAAAATATCCTCTCGGTGCAATTTCATTGGCTCATTGCCTGGCAAGGCAAACTCAAAGTGACTAGTATTGCATGGTGAACCCAGAAGCCAGCCAATGAGAGACGCACAACAGATAACACTATACTTGAAAAAGCAGAGCAATATGACAATAGAAGAAACAAAAATGTACTACTTATCTAATGACTGACAAAAGTGGCAGTCACTCAAACTCCCACAATCATTCAACTCGGAGAAACAACACACGGTGGAATAGTAATATATATTCGATTGCCAAGATCAACATTGTGAAGTAATGTTTTGAAAATCTTAGATAATTAGGTAACAGAGTAATTTAAAATTTAACTAATTTGATCAATTGAATTAGTAATTAAATCGATATATTATATATATAATAGATTATAAAAATTATAAATCGTTTTATTGTATGTTACTTGTTTTATAAAGAAAAAAAATTAGAATTATAGAGCATGTGAAGAACGGACTCAATATTCCACAACTCAAGTATCAAAGAGTTAAAAAAGTTTATTTATTTTTTATAATTTAATCGTTCGAATAATTTTTTAATTAAATTAAAATCAGTAAAAAATTTAATTCACGGTCTAATTAGACCGATTCGATTAATTAGGTCGATTTTTAAAATACTGCTGTGAAGTCTATTTTATTTTATTTTATATTCAAAAAGCGATTAGCTAAAGAGGTTTTCAAACTGATCGGACATAACACTTCCGGCATATCGAAAAGGTTAACACCTAGAAGTCCACTATTACTCACTGTGAAGTCTATTTTGACTGAATATAAGAGTGATTATTGTACGAAACTCAATAATTCCTAACCCAATACTCAAGAAAAAAACACTATGAACCGAGCCACATGTCACCGTCCAAGTGAAAACCATTTGTTCAATGTCAGATCAACTACCTTACAATTTGACACCAAAAATATATTTTGACGTGAATCAGCATATTTTTTTATTCAAAAAATAAAAAATTGATTAAGTGTTTAATGCAGAGATTCTTTTTAATTATATTTTATATATATATTATTTTAAAAATTAAATTCAAAATAAAATATTTAAGATAATTAAACTTCTTTTACCCGAACCACACCAATAATATGTTCACGGTGAATGGGTTAACAAGAAAGGGTATCAGTTAAGTTGAATTTATCTTTAATACCTCTGAAAAGCTTCTTAATTGATTGATTTCGTCTTCCAAATTGCATGGCTAGGAATGATAAGTGGATAAGAATACAAGAAAGAGTGTAGCAATTATATGCTCTTAGTCTGTTGGATTTGAACTCTGAAAGACACACCACACATTTGATAATATTTGTTATTAGATTTAGAAGTTATATTTTTACGCCGACTAATTTTGTTTTCTGAGAGACTCTTGGATTATTTTACATATAAGAACTAAGAGATGAGACAAGTTTGAGTTCATTTGAGCATATGGAAAGGTAACGTGTCAAAACAGGAAGAATCAGGATGAGCAGCCTCGACCCTTATCTTCTGGCACTGTCTTTGATTGAGCCAAAGACTTGAAAGAATGAATCATCACACATTTGAAAATAAGAAACCCCATTATCAACACCCCCAACCCACAAAAAAAAAAAAAAAGAAGAAGAAGAAGATAAACATCATGATGAGCACAGTATCTCAGTCCAAAAACAAGGACAATGACCTTTTAAAATATTATACTGAGAAATTCACGTTTGTTTAGGGAATCAATCGAACTTAGGTTTTGGCTTCCTGGCAATCAACTTATAATGGGTTTCAGACATCAACATAACTAAGATACTTCTTGCTGCAAAATTCAACTGCAAGATCCCCTGCGAATGTTTCAACCTCAGTCACATCAAACATTTAATTTAAGCATGCGTATCTTAACGAACCTAAATGATATCCTACAAGATCAATAAAAATGGACAAAACTAACTAACGTTGTTCAAAATTGTAAAGCCACCAGATGCGAGACAAAACTCTCATATACACTCTAAGAAGATTTCAGCAGAAAACAAAAATATTGCTGCCATCACCTCGTTTTTAAAATAATCTATATGGCATCATGACCAATCTTTGAATTATGTCATCTGAATCCGCAATTCATATCTTTTTGGGAAATTATCGAATAATCCAATTACTTTCAAAATAAAAGAAAAGGGGAGGGGTGGAGAGAGGATGAACTGAACTTGCAGCAAAGAATTGAAAAGTACAAAATTGTGGAGATTAAAATATAAGTTAACCCACCGGCCACGGCCTTGTATAAAAGTTTAGCGAAATTAGTAGCACTGTAATTGAGGAAATTAAAATAGTTACCTTGCACTCATCTCAACTTTGATTGTCTTGCTGCCACGATGTAGGTTGTACATGTTAAGAATTTCTCTTTGAAATGTCCCCTTAGTCTGATACAGCTAAAGTTACTGAAGAAATAAAGAAAGATAGCAAAGTGGGGAATATTAAAAGTGCTGCCTATGATTCTATAAAGATAAACCAATCATAGCATGAAGAAATAGGTAAGATGTATTTATAGCTGCTCATGTTATGAGTATGACAATTGCAAAACGAAAACCACGCTTCAAATATGAACCAAACTATAGGTTGAGTTTTCAATCGAAACTGACGTGATTGAGATCTTTTAAGAATCTGAAACAAGCATCAAGACTACATCAGAAGTCAATAATCTGAACGCATGAAGTGAGAATACTGGTCCAGCAGTACCTAACTGTCGTAATTAAGCGTGGATAAAAACACACAGAGAAATCCAAAACCATGTGTGATGACAATAATACTGATGAAAATGTGAACCTGCCTCCAATCACATGTAGATTAAATTAAACGTCAGCATTATACTTAAATCATTTAAATGCCTCAAATTGTTGTTTTCTCAATACTTAAATTGTCAAAGATTTCATCAAAATTATGTTTGTGGGTGTACATGTGGAATTAAACTTTAGTACAATTTCTCTTATTAATAGAATTGGTGTGATTTTATTAATAGAAAATGGACAACACTGAGATTTTACTTTCAAGAAATAATATCTTTTGTACCCTAGTGTGTTCTTTTGCATAAACTTGATGTCTTAATAAATTAACGCCACAAACCGCTTATAAGGACTCGGTTTGGTGGAGCTAAGAGAAAAGAGATCCTTTCTGTTAGATTCATGTAGCCGATCAACGCTTCTCCATCCACTATCCTGACAGAAAGCACACTTAAGGCATGCGCATAGCCGCCGAAACCAACACATTCTCTTGCCTCTTCCTTTTAAATCCTAGTTTCCTAAAGAAGGAATATCAACCAAAAAAAATGTTAAAGTAAAAAGTGATCAAGTTACTACCTACTTAATACAGAAAATCAGTGAAACTTGATCCATGGATTGCCAAATTTTTCTTTTTTGTTCATTGAGATTTTTTGGAGCACTGGAATTGTGTTTGGATTTTTAAATTGTCAGTCCAAGTCCAGTGACTACCGTGACCATCTACAATGTTTCAGTAACATAAAAGACATTCATTTCTTTCTTTGCCTTTAATTTCTGTAGGGACAAAAGGCCAATCTTTTTGTTTTATAGACGTTGGAGCTAAGTCTTTTTAATTTTAGGTAAGCTAATTAGATTGGGAACTGGCTAAGTTCTAAAGAACTTTTAGATATCGCTTTCACTAAGTTAATGGTGCGACCTTTTCTTTTCTTTCCTAAGCTGTGAGCAACTAAGTCTTTCTCCTAGTTTATCAATAAAATATTTGTACTTTCATATCTTTTCGCATATTAACTAATGTTATTTAAATCTTGATGCTTTTCTCCCTTGGATTTTTTCCTGCTTTTAAGTGTGACATTGGCCTCGGATTCTCATATGAATGCCTCTTTATTTGGTTACCGTCGCCATCAAACACAAGTTGGCTGTTTATATATCATAACAGGATTACGTGTGAGGAGAAAGTCTTTTGTACATGCAACAACTCGCTCAGATTTTATAAGTATACGTGATCAGGTTCACTAAATTGTGCCATATACGTAAGAATTTCTGTGTGTGTAAAGACGTTTATAAGTACGAATGTTGTTGTTCCTTGGCTGTTTGGGTCCAAAGATCTTTCCACTTTTAATATATATATATGTGTATAACACACCCATATACAAGTCGTTTGACGCGCGTACGGGCGCCTGCATATTAATGTTTGTAGTGTTAAATAAGATATTTGTTAATGTATTGTATAGCTAGTATATCAATCTATATGCATATAATTAAGAATTTAACTTTGATTTATTAACAATATAAAAAAAATTTATATTATCATCTAATCATGTATTAACAAATTATTAAAGAATTTTAACTATTACACAAATTACTTAAAAAGTTAACTCTTTTGATAATATGTTGCACATTATTGAATTATAGTACAAATTTTTTTTACATTATAATAAATTAAAATTAAACTTTATAATTTTGTACTTAATATTTTAATTTTAGATATTTAATTGATATTAATTATTGATAATTGTGTTTTAAATTTTCATTGTAAAAGTTGCAAAGAATATAAAAAATTATTTGTTTGTAAAATGTCACATCAATAATTAAAATGATATATGAGAATATAAGTTTACGAGAACCCGCTTTAATTATATGTACATACAGAAAAGAATCATGTCTAAAAGGATACATTTGATAAAAAAAAAATGTAAATTAATAGATGTTCGTGATTTAAATTTAAATTTTTATCAAAGTTCTTTTTCACTTCAACCGTATAAGCTACACTTATTACAGCCAATTTTGACAAAGATATTGGTTATTATTTCTGTTCCTGTCATCTTAATTATTTTTTATTTCTCTCATGTTTTTCAAACAAAAACTAAATAACCTTGAAATATTTGTGGGAATTGTTACTGGATTTTTAATTTGAAGAAAATTATTCTGTGACTAAACATTTTCAAAAGAATCATTTTGTAAAGAATTTTTTTATATATTAATTCTTTTTATTTTTTAAATATTTATTTAAAAATTTGTGAGTTAATTTGATCTATATCAGTACTTTTACTATCAACGAAATGAATAGATGTCTGGGTTGAGTAAATATTTTTTATTTTCTATTTTTATTTCTTGAATCATTTTTAATTTTTAATTTTCAAATTTTAGAAGACATACTTGGTTGATATAGTTTTTATTATAAGTAAAGTTGTTATTGTGTTTTCAACTTCTCTTCTCATCTTTGTGAAATTTTGGGAAAGAAACAATGTAACAATTATTTGTTTGTTTTTTTTTAGATTTTGCTTCATTTCAAGGACACATTTTTTTTAAAACCCAACTAATCATATTTTCATGCCTGTTTTTTGTTTTTATTGAAGATAAAAACAAAAAATACACAATCCAAACACGTTTTATTTTCATTTTATGTCTTGAAATTTCTAAAACTGTCTGTCTCATTCTCATGTTAAATTCAATATATTAATAATAAAATTTTAAAAATTAATTGATTATAAATAATGAAACTTCATTTTCTCTCGCTCTCCGTTCGTCTTTCACTCATATATCTCCATCATTATATTACTCAGTAAATGTGCACGCATGTGTGTGCGCATTTATTTAGTGGAGAAAATGATTTTCAAATGGAAAATAGATTCCTCACTATATATATTTAAAAAAATGCTTTATGAATTCAAAAATATTAGAGATAATTAACTCAGATACGTTATGTATCATAAAATATTGCCTTTCTTTCCATGATTACGAGACCCGGCCTTAGGCTGCTTCTCGTACAAAATGAAATATTTTTACATGTGATTTTAGAATAATATTTGTAATTGAAAAGTAATTCACAGAAATTCAGAAGCTAAGTCAAGTAATGTTATTTTCTTTCCAAATGAACTTTGGTTCTGAAGTGATTCATGAAATCTATAATACATAATTAAAAAAAACGTAAGAGTTTTAGTATAGCTTATTGGTGAGGATTTTTCTTCTTCTTCTAAACGGGTCTAAACTCAAATCCTATGTTTTTATTATAACATCCATTTATCAAGGTATATGAAGGATATTTCCTGGATTGAATTTTCCTCCCACATCTATCAAGAAATACTTGACTATCATGTGGGTCACAATAATCAGCGTAATAACTATCAGTCAGTGGACTATGCAATCTCTCTATTTTTTTTTTTGTATATGATATATGAAAGTAATCAGATGCGTAAATTGAAACCAAGTTCTTCTGAGAAATTTTAAAGACATATCCCTCACGTAAACATATATAAATTTTGTAAGTATAATTTTTTTAATTATTATCAAATTATGTGTTGTTATATTATTAAAATATTTTAAATATAATAATAATTACTTGAAAGATCAACCTATTTTAATAATATGACGGCATTAAATAATAATATGAAAAAAATTTATATTAACAATAAATTAAAATTAAACTCTTACATGTGTATGAATGAGAAAATAACATCACAAAACTTTTAGAGTGTAATTAAATTAAGTATTGAGCGTTGCATGCATTACGGGCAAAGCACCCAAATTTGATGTGGACAAAATCAGGTCGATATCAAAGTGCAAACCATCCATATATATATATATATATATGAGGTTGTAATTAATTAATGGCGGATGGTGAAGGTCGTTGGATAGATTTCAAAGCACAACACCGTGGCCACAATTGCCAACAACACTTCGGTACTGAATACTAATAATGGAGCCAATAAGCTGCAAATGCTGCCCGATTTGAAAAATTATGCATGATTAGGCTTAAAATTAAAAAAAAAATCTTTTTAAAAAATTATTTCAATTGTTATATAAATGTAAAACTCTGACTATGTGCAGCAATGTTCTAATTTTATGCCAAAGGTACAATGCCCGCTAAAAGTCTTTATCTAAAATTCCAAACACAACTTGACTATTAGCAAAGTCAAAAATCAAAATATACATATATAGTACTGATCATGAGTAAAACCCATTGATATAAATATGAATATTTCATATTCTGACTTTTATTGTTTTATGAAAAAGGGGGGAGGGGGGGGGGGGAGAGGTTTTGCGTTTTTAATGTGTGCTTATGCCAAATGGAGAGCAATTTATACCCAACATTGTGGTTCTATATATGAATATTTTATTGGGTGCTCTTAAGTTGAGTGGGTTTAATTTAGGTTTGTTTATTGAGAAGAGCACCACAAGTTTTTAAAGCACATCTATAATCTATTATTATCTATCAGAATAAATTGTCTAACATTGTTATATATTTAGCCCTACCTGCAAATTTTAGAAGCTGTGTTTTGACTGTTGACTTTTTTTTTCCTTCTATTTTTTAATATTGACTAGAATTGTTTTTGACAAAATTAAGAGAAATGCTTAACTGCTAAGCTAATCACGCGCCGACTAAATTATTTGTTAATCTTATATTACTCTGGTCTATCACAGAACTCACGATTTGAATCATCTTATTATTATAATTTTTTGTTGAATTCATGCCATGTCCTTAATTGGTTCCCCGGCCCCTCTTTTAGTTGGACTCAAGTATTGTGTATTGTTCGTCCTTTGACTTGTATAATATAATTTTGGTATTCTTAGAATCTAAAATAATAAATTGAGTTCGAACGTTTTCACAAGTCATAGAAATATTTTAAAATAAAATCATAATGGAATAATAGTAAGGGAAATTTTAAAAAAATAGTGGGTGAAAACATATTTCACCAACTTTTTTTTATCGCCAACATCCTAGATTCATTACTAATATTGTCGCCTCTTTTGAACACAAAGATACCGTAATTCTGTTGTGTGGTTTATTGTTTTTCAAATTACGAGGATTTCAATGGCACAACTACAACAAACAAAAGAAGAGAAACGCATCTCAAAATATTTAAGTTGCTAAATTCATTCATTTGGTTAGAACTTAGACGATTATTTTATATTTTTATAAAATTTAATTTCAAATTTGTTGTCCATTACAAAAGATTTTTTTTTCAATTTAATCAATGAATATTTTAATTCAAATTATTCTCCACTTAGAAACGCAGTTCACGGGAGAATGCTTTTTGAGGTTCTTTTGGTGGGGGGGACCTTTTAATGCTTTTTGAGTTTTGAAGCAACATTAATAAGTTAATTAGCTAAAAAATTTAATTTTTATTTATTATCAGTGTAAAATTTCTTATATTGTTATTTAATTATGTGTTGATATATTATTAAAATAATTAGACTTTCTAAGTAGTAGTTGTGATAGTCAAACTCTTTAATGATTTGACAACACATGATTGGATGACAGTGTAAAAAAATTTTACATTAACAATTGATAGAAATTAAACTCTTAAAGAAAAAAATAATTAGTTATAGTTGTCTCATTTTGCAGCCTACTCAATGAATTAAACTCGTTAGCTGTGTTGACATTTATAAAATAAATTTATTTCTTAAATTTTTAAAAGAGTTTAATTTTGATTCACTATTTATGTAAAGTTTTTTTATATTGTCATCTAATCATGTGTTGTCAAATCATAAAAAGAGTTTGACTATCACAATCACTACCTAAAAAGTCTAACTATTTTAATGATGTGTTAACATATAATTGAATGACAATGTAAAAAAACTTTACACTAACAGTGAATAAAAATTAAATCCTTTTTAAAAAATTACCATTATGTGTGGCTATCATTCTCTAGTACGCAATATTAAATTTTTGCTTGTGATAAGCCATTTCAACTAACTATAGGAAAAATCAATTGTAGAGATCTAATAATTAGTTTATCTTCTATAGGATCAGAATGTCAAATACTTTCATTTCCTATAGATATGGATTTAATTTAATCTAATTACATGCCGTCCAATCACTTTCCTAAATTTAATATACCATCATAATGAAAAAGAATCAGAAGATGAATGCCTTCTTGTCAACGTTAGGAAATAAAAAAGAACACTTCGTCAGCGGATAAAAGTCTCAACAAGGTTTTGTGGATTAATTAATAAAGTGATATTATATAACAAATCTGTTTCACTTGCACCACTGACGGCATGATTTGCAAGTTTCTTCATATCCTTTGCAAAAATAAACTGCAAGGCCACCGCCATGCATATAAGATTAATAATAATTGTATGTAGTGATAATAGAGTTCATTCAAGCGGTAAGGGTTGAAATATGATTTTAATTTTAATTCATTATTAATGTAAAAAAAATTTACACTATTATTCAACTATATATTGACAAGTCATTAATAGAGTTTAAATATCACAATAATTATTTAAAAATTTTAATTTTTTTAATAATATATCAATACATAATTAGATAATAATATAAAAATTTATTTACAATAACAATAAATTAAAATTAAACTCTTGAAATATTTTGCTTTAAAAGTTAAATTAAATTACGTACTGCTTCTCTTTTAAAAGCTTAGTCGCTTGACCTTGAAATATGATAGCTTTTCTTTTCTTTTCTTTCCTTACTTCACCAAAAAGTAAAAGCATATATCATATCTCACACTGAAGTATAAAAATGAAAACGCAAAAAGGAAATTATCTTAGTTTCGTGGTTCACAAGGTTGCTCGTTACTTCTGGGACAAAAATTATTTAAAGACTGTTATTATTTCTTTAAGAAAATTAGCATTGTAATTATAATGTGAAAATAAATATTTATTTATATTAAAATAAATTGAATATGCACTTTGAATGATAATTTATTCCCTCATTATATTTATATAGCAAAAAAAATTGTTCATTAAATGGTGGAAGCTCGTGTGATACTTGGTAATCACTCGTACGCTTAAGTTAGTTATGATGTCGTGTAGGCTAATGTATAGGTCGTGAGATCATACTTAGGAGGCTTATGTTTTATTTATAATTGAGGTGTTAGTTTACGAGGGAGTCTTTAACCTTTAGTGTGTTACGTTTCCTGATGATGTTATATTATCAGTGTGAAAACCTCATCTTAAACTCTTATCCTTATCCAATACATATTGATCATGTCTAGAATAGTAAGAATTTATTTGGATAAGCTTATTAAAAAAAAAAACTTTTTAGTAAGTTTTTTTTGAAAAAAATTGTTATTTTGTACTTAGATGTAATGTTTGTAAAGTATTTTTATGTAATAAAAAGATTTATAAATTTGTTTGGATAAGAAAAAATAAAAGAGCTTTTTTATGACAAAATTACTAAAAATATAGGGTATTCAGAATAATGAAGATAATGTTTACAAGAGAAAAAAAATAAAGGACAAGAGATGTAATTTTTAATAAAGGCAAAGGAGATTTTTATCAATAAATTATATTAAAAACAATTTCCCCTTCTTTTTTTTTTTAAAGTTAGAGATCACTAACTTTTAAAAAAAATTAGTAATTGAGTTTTTTTTAACTTTTACTTTTTTTAAAAATTTCATCCAAACATATATAAAAATTTAATAAAAAAATTTTAAAAAGTATTTTACTTAAAAAAAAAAAAAACCTATCCAACATAATTTGAGTCTCTAAAAATCGAGTCATACTTTAGTGGGTTAGACCTCAGGCGTCGTTTGGCCCAAATATCTTGATACCAAGCAAAATTTAACATGAAATAACCTCAATTTTTAATTCTCCGCTAGACAATTTTTTTCCTCACGTGGGATTAAAATGTACATTTAATTTCATTCTTCTCATAAAACTGGAGATAACAAAATTCAGAAGATGAGTTTTATGTAATAATTTGTATGAAAAAAATTGTTCACCTTCAATTTTGAGAGGATACCAAACTATCTATTACCAATAATTAATTAATATAATAGCTAAATTAATGAACCATACTGATAACATATTATAATAAAAATATCAATGATTTTAGAAAGGGAAATGCTAAATCGCACAAAATTTATTTCGTAGAATAACTACGAATATGTGAAGTAGTTTAGAAAGTGTAAATGGTGCGTGTAGTTCCGTTTTTCTCTTCAACTATTTTGTTTATTACTCTTATTTTGTATTGCCACGTGAATTCGTAGTGTGATTTGTGATAATTCTTTCATGATAAATAGCGTTGCTCTTTTAAAAAAATATGCATCTAGCCAAAAAAACATAAATTATAATTTATTGCAAACATTTTAATAGTAAATCAATAATTGATAGGTTAATTTATCACAGCTTGTTAATTGGAGCGTGACCTGATTTCTTACCATGATGTGCAGAAAATTTCCTTTAAAAATAAAAAAGAAGAAGCTTTTAATGAGTTCTTAGTTCTTACATCACCTAAAACCATATATTTCAAACAAAAAATTGATGTTTAAATACCACCAGGTCACCATCGCTTTGAATGCATACAGTTCCCTTTGATAATAACTTATCATGATTTTTCTCATTATAGTCTACTAATTAATTGAGATGTCCATCATTACGTGGGGTAACAAAAGTTAATTATGACAAAATATTATGACATCTCATTTTCTTTTTTATTATTTTAAAGTTTTAGGTTACAATTCTTTTACCACTTACATGTGGTTAGAATAAACAATAATTTGCCAACAGTGGTTGGTCGATTAGTTCATATCTAAGGATTAAAATACTTAAATTGTAAGATTTAAGTTTGATTTTCTTTATCAGTAAAAAAATTTTAAGCAAACTATAAGTATTACTTAAAACTATCATTGATACTTATGATTTGCTTTGGTCTTGAAATATGATAGTTTCTCATTCCCTTAACCTTTATCTATAAAAGAAAGGTTAAATTATTCATTTAGTTTTTATAATTTTCACACAATGCAAAATGATAAATTCACTAAACAAAAAAACAGAAGAATTTGTTTAAAAACTATAGAACTTGAGCAATATATAAGAGTAAATATTTTTTTATATGAATTGGTCAATACACAGTACCTTATATATGGTGAGTTCCCTTTCAATAAATTGCAATTGAATAACTTTCATACTAATAATCATAAGTTAATATAACACTATAAAAAACAACGAGTCTCACGCACAAACTAATTCTTATTCAAAACTCACATATATACTAGTGAAAAAAATAAAATATTACATTAAAAAAAAAAATACATCTACACCTCTTCAACTTTGAAATGTTAATAAAGAGCCACCATAAATTATCAACTTTCTCTATCAAGTACCTGAACTAAAATAATTATCTTATCTTTTCATAAGTTGTTAAATGCTTAACGGAATAAAATTAATTTCTTGAGTGTCAAGCAATGTTTTAAAAACTAATTAAATCGGATAATTGAAGAGGAGAGTAATTTAAGGTTTAATCAATTTGATCGGTTGAACTGGTATACTATATATATAATTGATCACAAAAATACAAACCATTTTATTGTGTTGCCACCTATTTTGTAAAAAAGAATTATTAGAATCGTAAAAAATTTTAACCCAATTCTCAAAAGAGCTAAATCCTAAGTTATTTTTTTAAAAAAAAGAACTATTTTCTTCTTTTTTTTAAAATAAAAATTCAATTTAAAAGTTGATGAATGAACTAGCCGATTTTTTATTTCTAATTTTTACCAGTTGAACTAGTTCAACCGATTTTTTTAATAATTTTTGTAATTTAACCGTTCAAGCGATTCTTTAGTTAAATCAAAATCAATGAAACTTCTAATCCATAGTTCAACCGATTTTTAAAACACAGTGTCAAATGACTTTAAAAAACATGGCATCATCCTAACCATGCGCAAGAATAATCTTGCCATTGAATTAAAACTAATTTCTTACTCTATAAACAAATTAATAAATCATTTAGAAAACAAACGAATGAAACATAAATCAATAGGATGGTGCCCCAAAAGAATGAAAAAGATCTGAATTAAAAAGAAAAACTCACGGGAACAGCATGGGGGTGCACTCGCATGAACATTGCTCGAAATAATTAATATAATAATCCCAAAAAACGTATAAGTGGCAGACAGTTGATGTTGAAAGGATCATAGCGTCAACAGAACATTTAAAGGCATTGATGACGTCATAATTTTTTTAATTGAATCTAAAAAATTTCAACTAGTTTTTTTTTTTTTAAAAAAAAACAATTATAAGACAATTCCAAATAAATCAAAATCACCCGCTATATAAGGCCAAACCTCACCTGCAACTGCAAGCACACATCTCAAACTCAAAACTTTAAACTGAGAGAGGGAAAACCACCGTTCACCGGTTACCGGCAAACATGATAGCATACCTGGAGCACTTCTTGCATGGAAACAAGTCAAACGACACGGAATCGAGGCCAAACGATGACGTCTCAGGCCTCGACCTTGAAGCCACCTTCGACTTCGGTGCCACCGGCATAGCCAGTGAAGACTTCGGCGGCATGAAATCCGTGAAACCATTGGCTCTCATCAGACCCGCCAGCGCCGGCGACGTGGCGAGGGCGGTCAAATTGGCGGCGAGTTGGTCGAACCTGACGGTGGCGGCTCGAGGGAACGGCCACTCCATTAACGGCCAGGCCATGGCTGATAAGGGGCTGGTCTTAGACATGCGCACCATGGAGGACCATTTTCAGGTGCTGTGGATCGATGGCTCCCCATACGTCGACGTTTCGGGAGGGGCATTATGGGAAGACGTCCTTAAACGCTGCGTTCTGGGGTTTGGCCTTGCCCCGAGGTCGTGGACCGATTATCTTAGTTTAACGGTGGGCGGAACGCTGTCTAACGCCGGAGTCAGCGGTCAAGCGTTCCGTTACGGTCCGCAAACGTCCAACGTAACGGAATTGGAGGTTGTAACCGGTAAAGGCGAAACCTTGGTTTGCTCCGAAACACAAAATTCGGAGCTTTTCTTTGGTGCTCTGGGTGGGCTCGGCCAGTTCGGTATCATCACCAGAGCCAGGGTGGTGCTTCAACAAGCACCAGATATGGTGAAATAAAATTATCTGATTTTTTAATTATTATTCTTATAGAGAATACTGCATGAAGGACACGTTTATGGAACGTAATTGTGGTTTTTTGTGTGTGTGTATGATTAGGTGAGATGGATAAGGGTGGTGTACTCAGAATTTGAGGACTTCACTTCGGATGCAGAGTGGCTTGTGACTCGCCGAGAAGGTGACTACTGTTTTGATTACGTGGAAGGGTTCGTTGTGGTGAACAGTGATGACCCCTGCAATGGATGGCCCACTGTGCCGATGGACCCGAACCAAAGGTTCGAGCCAATTCATATTCCTCACACCGCTGGCCCCGTCCTCTATTGCTTAGAACTTGCTCTTCACTATCGTAACACCGACCACCCCTCCGATGTTGATATGGTAACTAGTTTATTTTCTTTTTTTCTGTTTCTCTTTCTCTGATCTGGAGCACAAAAAATACTTACCTAGGCTAGGAACCGTTTCTAGTTAGTTTTTGGGTTTGGGTTTTGACCTCGTCTCTAGTGGTCCTACGGGCACAGTAGCTACGGAGCCGCGTTGTGCCAATGATGACTGAGTTTTTACCTAGGCGGTTGCTAAGTGGGTCGCTTACTAACAAAGATTTTAAGTTTGGATGCTGCTAATAATATTTAATTATTTATTACATTTTTTTAATCATTTTTAAAAAATACTAAATGTTTTTTCAGTTCTTAGATATTAAATGTTTTTATTTTAATTCTATAAGAATGTATTTAGATACTCCTTAACAAATTCCTTTAAGTTTAAACCAAATAGCCAACGAAAAAAGAATAATGAAGACTTAACCGTAGAGCACTATTTCACGTGGGTCCCTGGTAAAAAGTCAATATACGCAAAGTTCACCTACACGTGTACGGACCACGAAGTTGAGCGACGGAGGACGGCTTATTAGTTATTACTCCTTATATTACAACCACAATTGTTGTCTACCATACATAACGTCACAGATCATTTGTGTAGGTTTTGATTTTTGGGTTTTTACTACTCCTTTTCACAACTTATTTCTTCATAGTTATAATTTTCTCCCTCCGGTCTAGTTGAAAATTGAAATGCCAATGGTTCGTGAAAATTGACTATACAGTAATAATGTATATCTTCCATTGGATTTTCTGACACACCCATTCTTTCAGTTCAAATTATCGATGGGGACTGTAATTTACTTACTTGGCTGATATCTCAGCAAGTTAGCACCATATGATTAAGCACCATATTCTCATTCTCAACTCTCAAGGGTATCACTTTCTTAATATAGAGTTTCTTTGTGGTTAAGGTTAAAATGGTAATGTAACATCAGTAGGTGCTTTATTGCTCTGATCATTGAGATCTCGGTGACGTTACGGTCCCCACAGTTCTGGAAATGGCCAAAAAACCATCATTTTCTGGAATCTGAAGTAGTAAAAATGTTTTTATGAATTTGCTCCAATGACGTAAATACCCTCGTTCGAGCAAATACAATATTACTCACTCACTGGCTTCTTTCCTCGCAGGAAGTGGATAGATTGCTTGGACGGCTACGATTCGTTGAGGCTCTGAAGTTCGAGGTGGATGTGAGATACATGGAGTTCTTACTACGTGTAAAGCGTGCGGAGGAAGATGCAAAAGCCAACGGCATCTGGGATGCACCTCACCCTTGGCTGAACCTGTTCGTGTCCAAGTCCAATATCGCTGATTTTGATTGTGAGGTGTTCAAGAAGATCCTCAAGCACGGGGTTGGTGGCCCCATTTTAGTGTACCCGCACTTGCGAAGCAAGTAAGTACTTCCTTCCTTCCCTTACCACCTTTCGCCAAATATTATGGAATTTAAGATTTAGCAAAAATACAAAACATTCTTACCCTCGAGAGGATGATTCAGGTAACTATATTCTTGTATTGCTGCATCCACATCTATCTGTCTCTTTTGAATGCATTTGTTGGGTTGGTGGTGTGCGTTAAATGGGGACTATGTATAGGCTTGACATTAACTGAGCTTGATGAGAGTTGACGAGGTTAAAAAGTAAAAACATCAACATGCTAGTCGAACTATGGACTTTATCATGACGTGAGAGACGTGATTAGTCTCACATCTAGGAATGTATTTGATGATCAACGACCCAAAAAAAACATCAAGGATCTCTGTGCATGACACGTAAGAGGGATATGGGCCAGGGGTCCCACCCACTATGACATGTAGGTGCTTTCACCCAAATATGCTTACCAAGCTTGCTGGACCACCAATTTAAACCGGGTGGTTAAGATTTTGAGGGTGGATCTAATATTTTCTACTATTAAGGTAAGGTCAGCCAAAGTGGGACCGGTCGGCATAGACTCCACTACCATCTTTTGGTCGTAAGGTAACCTCAGCGGTTTCATCATACTGACAGTTCTACCTTCTTCCGGTAAACTTGTCCGTACAGTATGACACTCATTCCTAGTCGCTCCTTGCCCGTGGTTGGCGTATAAAAAGCAAGGTAACTTGGAACGTGCACCTTTTAATTGGGACAAAGACAGAGTTCATAAAATTGAACAGTGGCTGATTTGAGAGGTAAAAATTGGTGAGTCATAGAAGTAGGAAATTCTCTCTGGATATGGAAAATGAGATTTATGTTAATTCCATCCCAGCAACGTAGTTTTCATGGTCAGTGTTGCCAATTAAGAATCGACAAGGATATTTATTCGCCAACCGGATAACAGCGACATCGTATTTTTATGGGCACTAGAAACGAGATTTAATTTCTGACAAACAAAACAAAATCCCCCTTCTGGTTCCACATACACAGGGATTCGGATGGTGCTGCTTTTTTGGGGATTGGAATTTGGTTCTTTGAGGGTCCCCTCCCTCCCCACCTTGGCCATTTACCATGGTGGGATGAGCAGGACAATAACTGGTTGAAGTCATGCGCGTTGAATTGACCTCATGCATTAATTAAACATGAAAATTATGACATTAAATGGATATACTATTATTGTTGTGTAGCCTAAATTATGATTGGAAAAGAAAAAAAAAATCTCCGCAGTTATGCAGTCTAATTGATTTACTTTTTTTTGTTCATCAGGTGGGATAGTCGTCACTCGGTAGTGTTGCCGGACAGCAACATCTTCTACATAGTAGCCTTGCTCCGATTTACTCCACCATCCCCAAAGGGACCACCAGCTGAATTATTGGTGGCACAAAACCATGCGATTATTCAGTTCTGCTACAACAGAGGCTTTGATTTTAAGTTATATCTTCCTCACTACCAGTCACAGGAGAATTGGATGCGACACTTTGGAGATAAATGGACTAGATTCGTCGAGAGAAAGGCTAATTTTGATCCCTTGGCTATTCTTGCACCTGGACAGAAAATTTTTTCCAGAATCCCTCGACCTTTGTCTATCACATAATTATATGGCTTCTCATCCATTGTAATTTTGTTTTGATTTTTCTTTCTCCCCCTCCTTTTGTTGTTTCTGTCCCCACCGCTTCAATCAATTACTATAATGTTGCTGCCATATTGTAAATCAATATCTTTAGGGCAATTAATATGAATTTTGGTCCTATGCGCTGTCAACTATGGATTTGATGGTCATATATATATATATAAAAATCAATCCCTGTGAGCAATGGCCAAGATCAGAGCAGTTCAAACTATAATGCTTCGTGATGCAGGACACGTATATGTACAAGCTTACTTGGTTCCCGTCACTTTCATCCAATCAAGCAAACTAGCTAGTGCTTGTCAACCAGTCCTTTTCCCTTTGTGCCTTTGGATTTCAATCTATCAGAAACTACGTGCCAATCATCAATTTGGACCTCCCACTACATGTATATATGTCTTATCTGAGACAACATTAACTGGTCTTGATGTTTCAGTTGAAGCTTGTTTGTCCTAATTAGCTAGCTCGATCAATGGGTTAACAGTAATACTACTGCTTTTTTTTTTCCTATTCAAACTTGAAAGCTGAAAAAAGTAAAACATATATAAATCCGAAAGTGAAGCCAAGTGGGTTTGGAGTTAGGTATAGGATTCTTTATTGCTCCTTTTTAGCTTTCTCATGTAGAAAGATCAAATCTAACCCAAAAAAACAATCTAAAATCTCAAGGAAAGCTTTCGCTTTTTTTCTTCCCCTTTGAACAATCTGTTTTCTACAAATTACCTCGGGCTCTGCTTGTTTGCTAGTTTTTGATTGACGCGAAAATCAAACAAAATCTACTTGGTTTCTTCATTCTTCACTTTCATATTCTTTCTTTTGGTAACTTTTGTTTTCTTTCGTCTTGTTTCTTTTATCTCTTATGTAATTTCCTTTTACTCTTATTAAAAGTAGAGAAAAGTAGAAAATACTTGGGGTCCCCTACGTAGCTTTAGAAGGCAATAATAAGATCATGATTTCTTGTAAGAAGCACCACCCAATCACGCAGCGTTCACTCGATTAGACTCATGCAAAAGTGGCATCTACGTCCTTTGGAAAACGTGTCATGCACGGACGTGCTTATTTTCCCATCTACATTTTTAGTCTAACGAGTAAACATGTGTTCTAAATGTATAAATTTCATTAGTTTAGTCTTTGGTTAACAAATACATTATTCAATGTTAATAATTTGATTTTAAAAATTAACATTAAAATATTATTTTAATATATTTATTATTGGAAGATTAAATTAATAATATTTATATTTTTAAATTATCAAAATAGATGTTTATTTTTAATGTTTAACATAGTACGGACCCATTCGCATGTAATATTACAACTTTTCTACCCAGTTTAATTACCTTCGTCCATTGTCTGTTTTTAAAAAAAATCTTAATGCTTTGTTTAGTTTTGATGCGGAAAAAATAATGAAAAGTAAGAGAAGGGGATAAAATTGTAAAACACTTTTATTTGGTTTTGGCTGAAAGAAAAAAGAATTCGATGGGATTAGAAATACAATACTACTTCCACACCTTGTATTAAATGATAATAAAATATAAAAGAGATAAGTAACAAACAAATAAATAAATAATTATTATATTTTAGTTAGCTAATGAAAATTTCAATATATGGTTATTTGGTTTCACCATGCAGGCCGCTAAATTTGACTTCATTAAAGAGTTAGTATTTAATATAATACTCTATATAAACTAATTTTTTTAATAAATATATAATTTATTTTGAATTATTAATACTTTCATACAATTATTTTATTGGAAGAGTTGTGAAACCTTATATACAGCATGTTGTGTGAGTATGTTGATAAGTACATGAACATTGTGAGCTAGTTTAACATAAGAACATATCAGAATCAAATTTTTATAAGCGAAAAAATCAACAATATATGATATATGATATATATATATATATATATATATATAGAATTTATGGGTTGTACATTCATGAAAGATTAATATTAAGGCTTTGAAAATAAGGAATTGATTAATTTCATATATTACAAAGATTTCATATTGTGCGTATTATTTGATTTTACTCTTAAACGTAACTTTTTGTATAATTATAATTTTATTAATTTAATAATTAAATCATGTAATATTATCATTAAAATTATGCATATTAAATTTAAGATAAATTGAACATTCATATATATATATATTTAATCTTATAGTCAGACATTTACTTATATTTTAAAAAAACATATTATACATTAAAAAAAGTAGTTAAGTGAAGTATAATTAATTTTTAAATTCTATGAAATTTCATGAATTTGATCTACTTCATGAAAACTTTTAATCCTACAGTTGATTAATGAAATTCAAAGTTTATAAAAAATTATTTAATGATATAAATGTGTAAAGATTTATTATTATAGTAAGTGGATCCCCACCCTTGTATTAAATATTAGCTCCATGGTTGAAATGTATTTGTTAAAAAGTATTTGAATTTAACATTTATATTCAATATTATTATCAACTAGATTATATTATTTTTGTGTATTTATTCATTCACCGTGCAATGTAAATCTAGTAACTAAGAATTGTATTATAGTTTATATAAATATTTGGTTGTTTCAAAAACTTAATTCAAACTGGATTCGATATCTATAGAACATTAATGTTCCTTCATGCGTGGAATTGCTTGTACTTATAAAATTTATATAGTGGGGATTGGGGAAGTTCTGGGGTGATCGATTTGTAAATGTGTAGAGGAATTATTCAGCATCAACGCTTTTAATTTCACAATTCGTCCCTGTTGAAGCACGTGACTTATCTTCTTTTTGTGGGACGAACAATATTATCTATTTGAATGCTTTGGGTGATAAGATATACTTCGAAAACAGAGCTTCTTTTTCATCTCTATACAAGACTATGAGCACCAATTCCGATTTTCTTCATTTGGCAATATGTAGTACGACACTCAAAATTCGATAAGATGTTGTTTCATAACCCATATGAGATTAGCTTTACTAGACACTGCTCCCTTCAGGTTCTTCTCAGAGAAGAATATTCCACTTTCCGAGCTGAATAGAAAAAAAAGAAAAAAAGTAAGAGCATAGTTTGACTTGAATAGTGGTTTTGCATGCATGTCGAAGGAAATAATCGATGCTTTGGTTTGTACTATGTGAACAAGTGGTCTCTTGTTTAACAACTGCAAAGTGCAAACAAAGGAACAAGATAGGAGGGATAATGCCAAACGTCGAGACTCATCAATCACATTCGTGGTACTAAGTTATATGGGTGCAGCTAACCAGTACTTTTAATTTACTATTTAAAAAATATTTAATATTTTTTAATAAACTCATCTAATTACATACTAAAAAAGTTTTAAAATACTTCTTAGATTCTTACAATATTAATATTTTTTATTTTAATGTCTTAATGAGTGCAAGTGTTTAATTATATATGCAAACTATTTTTTAATACGAAATCCTATATCACATTTAATTATGAGTAATTTTGATCTAAAGTTAATATATAAATTTTTACACTATCATCTAATCATATATTAGCACGTTATTAAAAGAGTTTAACATTTTAAATAGTTATTGTCATAGTTAAGCTCGTTTAAAAATATGATAATAACTAATAAATGATTGGATGATAGTATAAAAATTATTTATACTAATGTTGAATCAAAATTAAATCATGTAATTAAAAGATTTAATTTTAATCTACTGTTAGTATAAAATTTATCCAAACTATTATATAATAATGTATTGCAAATCATTAAAAGAGTTAAACTTTTATAACAACTATTTAAGAAGTATAACTATTTTAATTATGTCTTAGTATTTAATTAAATAATAGAATAAAAATATGTACATCGATAATATATCTAATTTATACTATTGATTAAATAATTTGTGAGATGACATCAGGAAATTTTCGAAAACTTTTATTTGTACCACAATTTTTCGTTTGCTTGTAACCATAAATTGGATTCGATGACTTTCACTATTTTTTTATGTGACATTATATAGAACAATTTGTAATATTTTTTAGGGTTTTTTTAACGTGTGTTCTAAATAAAAAGTAGAAATATTTAATATTTTCGTCTTTAAATAATGAATTTAACTATCAAACACTCAAGTGCCAGAACACTTTAAATTTTTAACTTTTGATTTCATTTTTATTTTTTTGAAATTTGTGATAACTATTATTAAACTTAAAAAAAATGCATCGTGAAGCAGCAACTTAATAGCACCACCCTTAACTAATTAGGATAATTTAATGAAAAATAATATATGCTTTTTAAACTGTGTCCAAAGGTCACACGTTAACAAAACCTTGTTTTTTTTAAATTTTAATTAAACTATGACTGATCAGGTTTTCTTTCGGCCATAAACTATAACAGTATAACAGATGGACTTAAATTTGGGGCCTCGAGGGTGGAAAAAGAGCGGCCTATGGCCTAGTTAAACTCTCTTTTCCACAGAGCCCATCTTTCTTAGACCGAAAAAGATAGAACCCAGCATTCCTGAACCACAGAATGTACGATAACTGAAGTTACGAAATTTGGCCCAATAATCTGGAAGTTTAAACTTGAAATATATAACTGTGCCCAATGACAAAAAAAAAAAAAGCTCAAACCTAAATTAAAAAAATACAAGAAAAATACATTTATCTTTTCTTTCCAAGTAAGATTAGATTTTCTAATCTGTGAGATGCACGGACCAAATAATATATTATTAGTCTCATTGTTATTATTTTTATTATTAAGTTTTATTATAATTAGAGTATAATTTTACAATAATATTTTAGATTAATATTTTTTAATTATTATAAATTATGTAAGTAATGATGTCATTTTTAAATGTAAGTGTACGAGCCATGTCAGCCTTGCCTATACCTGCCTTAAGTGGGTCAAACTAGGATGACCATTTTAATAAAGGGCCAGTGATATAGGCAAAACGAGTGAACCCGTCAATTCGTTAGTCTTATTCTTATTTATTTTTAATGATTTAAATTTTAAAAAAAGATGCGTGTATCAGTGAAACATGGAGCATTTAGTTGTGTTTTTTGGACTAATTTTTGAAACATTTAGTTGAGTATAAGAATTAGACAAGTTAGACATTTGGGTTGAGTTACAAAATGAGAGTATTATTTTTTTAGGGAGAGTTAATTTCTTAAATTGTCATTATTCCCAAAATCATTTGCTTTTTATCAAAAGTAACAACCTTGACACAACTCATCATCACTATATGAACACATTAATAAAATAAAAAAGTTCCAAAAAAATGGTGAGAAAATATTAAAGATGAGTGATACACCTAAGGTGCTAAGATTATATGATTGAGAGAATTCTCTCTTGCACCAGTCCTCATATTTCAATCTCACTCGAAGCCTAAATTGGTTCTCCAATCAATAAGGTTAAATCTTAATTAATTTTATCCCAAATTTAATCTTCCTAAAAATTTTGTTTTATTTAATTATATTTACTTGATTAATTCAAATTATCATTGATTATATTTTCTAAATTTTTCTTTCTTATTTTCTCGTGCTAACACGTGACACTTTACTCATTTAGCTTAAACAACATTAATCACTTGATTCTATTAAGACTATCATTGATTATATTTTATCTTATTTTTTATGATAAACCAAATAAAGGATTGAACTTTTATTATTATCAATTAAGAGCATCAACTTTGTCAAACAATATTTTATCAATAAAAATTATTGGAAACACAAAAATATCCAACTTGACATATTAAACAAGTTATAACATTAGCAAAACACTTGACATTTATGACCTAAATTTTTTAATTGATACTTATTACCAAAATATTCTTTTATTGAATTTAATACATCAATTATTAAGTTTGGAAGTTGAGATTCTTAATTGGTTATCATACTAAAGTTGAGTTACTTGTGCAACATTTTTATCTGCCCATTCTCTCTCTCCCCCTTGTTTTCTTTAGCTTAAGGATGTCAAATTGTTCTTATCAACAAGGGTTGAGGCAGTGGCTCCAACCCATTCTCATTGCCCCTGGACCTTTGGGATTCCATTCCTATGCCTCTACCTCTCCCTAATTTTGGGTTTAGGTCGCTTTATCATATTATCACTGATCTTTTAAAAAATGTGCATGGGTTTGCTTCCCATTCCATATAATCTTCTGATGAACCAAAGTCCAAGCCATTCCCATGCAATATGCACCCTGATTTCGAATTGTCTCAATGGTGCTACTTTAGGCTCGCTGCTTGTTTTGAAGAAGATGAGCATAAAGTGGTGGATGAAGAGTGAATGAAAGGAAATAATGGTATGTAAAGTTGCCAAATGGGCCGGTCCAAAAGACAAAAAAGCTAAATAGGTTAATCTAACGTTAAGTTTTTAACAAATCAAATGGGTCAATTTGATGATTAGACCAAAAAGAACATTTTCACATGAAATGAATTGGACTTACGGTTGTGCCAACATCTTTTATTGTTTTTTCATATTTTATTTATGATCTAAACACATTGATTTATTTTCATATTAAAATGTTAGTGTGTTTGTTAGTAGTCATTAGGGTACCTTTATACTTCGATAAAAAAATTCAAATGTTATGTCAACTTGACAACCTTTGTACACTTACTACAATACAATTATTTTTCCTTATCATCAAATATGATTTGTTATTGGTCGCCTTCAAACATAGAGTTGCGTTGTAAATAAAAGTAATGACACTTGTATAAATTTACACTCACACACTCTTCACATATTCACATATTCTTGTGCAAGTCATTAGAGGAGATCCAGATGTAAGATAAATTTAGAAAACAATATATGTTATATGAATTACAAAACATAAGTTCTAAAAGATTAAATAAGCGGCAACATACCTGTATACATCAATATTAGATATGACGGAAATTAGATGCTTAGAGATTATACCAACAATATGCTCAAGTGAAATTTAGGAACTCTTTCTTTACATTTTACCTATAAGGTTAACAATGATACTGCCCGTTTAACCATTTATTAAATATGTGAAATTTAGCATGTTAGATATCATTTATTTAACTAATTTTACCCTATAAATGATTAACACTTACTTTGCCTATTTAACTAATTTACTCTCAAAAGTATCAATTAATATTTAATAATTTGCCAATAACTTATAAGTCATAAATATAAGGCTAAAATGCAAACAATCTCATTCAACTTTGTGTTTTGTAGAAAACTTTATCGTGTTTACAAGCTTAACAACCCAACTCTTAGAAGTAATAAAATTGTGTATCTTCAACATTCTGTTATTCTTCCGTTTAAAATATTAATGGAGAGCATGTCACGTGATTGCATATGCCATTTTTTAAAACAGTAATTGATACTCAAATCAAATCACCTTTATTCCTAATTTATTTTCCCGTACAATGGTGTAATGTAGACAAACCTAACCAGCTGGGTTAACATGCTTATGCCAAATAATCACATTGATAGCCATGGTTAGAAGCTTATTAACCACACCAGCGATAGTAATGTTGTTGCAATTGCAGCTACAATCCCAAAAAAACTAATAACCAAACCAAATACACATGATAATGGAACAACAGTAAATGCAATAAGTTTAAACAAATGCCTTGAATTTTATCTCAAAGCAACAAAAACTACAACATTCTCTCCCCCAAAACCAAAATATCAAAGCCACATTAGTGACAACAAATTATTGTACATCACAAATCGCCACATGTTTGATATAAACCATCTCAATTGTAATTGACACCAAATTAAATAAACAAATGCCTATAAAGAGGCAGTAAAAATAAAGGTAGAATCGATGGCAACATACCCAGCAACTCTATAATGAATGACCACTAAGGAGAAAAACGTGAGCTTCGATGGGCGCATGGTTCCTTCCGAAAAGCAATGTTCGCCACAACGATTAAAATGGGAGTCAAAGACCTAAACATTATAGAAGTGTTAACATTGCCATAACATAGAAGATTAGAATTAGTAAACATTGCTAGATATAAAGCCACAACAGTAGGCAAGAATTTCTTGGCATTCTTAAGGGTGAAAGGATTATAGTGTAAAAACCCTAATTTCCCTAAAACCCACACTTTAAAGTTCAACATATGCGAACAATGCTTTGGTTTTTATTTTTCATATCACACCCAAACAATGTTAGCAACATTAGTTTCACAATTTTTGTAATTAGAGAGCAAAAGAATCAGAATAAGGCATCTCAACTTTCCAAAGAAGTATGAGATTGGTATGCTATTCTATCCTTTTCTATTGATGGGTTTTGAGTTAGGTTTTGATTTGGGAGAAATTAAATTGGGGGGATGAATGTGGCTTGATTTGAGGACCAATTAGTATAGGGAAATTGGCACATCACATGCAGTCACATAACATACTTTACGTTAATATTTTAAGCAGAAGACTAACAAAAGGTTTAAGATACTTAATTTATTACTTCAGGGAGTCAGGTTATTAAGTTTATATGTAGGGAGGTTTTCTGCACAACACTTAAAATTGAAGGAGGTTGCTTGCATTTTAACCTAAATATAGCTATTCGAAAGTATAAATTAAACTTGAAAAACCAACATAATCCAACATCCATTAAATTAAACCAAAGTGTGTTGTCATTGTGAATGGCCATACAAAATAAGTTCATAAAATAAGAGTAAACTCATAAACAAATTGATACATACCAATAAGTCAACCCTTTAGATTTAATATAATTAAATGAGTAAATATTTATTTTAATCCTTAAAAAATACAAGTGTCATCAGTTAGGTTTTTTAATAATAAATATATCATAATAGTCTTTTAATGTCAATTTTTGATATCAAATTGATCGTTCAATATCATTTTTGACATCAAATTAGTCATTCAGTGATATATTTTGCATCAAATTAATCCTCAAAAAAGACCAATTTGATATAAAAAATTATTAGATAACTAAATTGATATCCCTTGTATATTTGGATAACTAAAATATGTGTTAACCCTAATTAAAATACTCTAACCTCTCAATCCTTTTCTATTATTTCTTTCTTTTCCTTTTCCTTTTAATTTTGGATAAAGAGCCCAATTACATATTTCTAACAAATAGGTGTATGAAAATTTATTTAAATTTGTGTTTTTTTTATTAATTATGTCAAATTTTTTATTGAAATTTTTAAAAAATATTCCCACAAAATTATAACAAAAAATTTATAAAGTGACTTCATCGAGTGCAAGTGACAATACTTGTATTTTTTTCTATTATTACATGCATTTGCATGTAGTCGCATACATATTTTTCTTGAAAAGAAACTTACGTACTTTTTTTTATAGAGAAAATGCAAACTGTTATGTAATTATGTATAACTGAGTCGAAAATTTGTGTACTTAGCAAAATATTTAATAAAAAAAAAATCATATCATCGCCCACCAAAGCATGGAGGCTTTGTACTCTACTACTAAGCTCTGTGCATGCGGTTCATGGCACTGATAAAGTCAAGGGTCGGCCATTTAGGCTTACTAAATGACCATGTTTCGAATTTGTCCAGGGTTTCATCAACTACCGGATTTCAACCCTCTCCTTATAACTATTTATTGCTTTCGTGCCTCGTGGGGCTTACCTGTTGTTATCCTATAAGGGATGTCTTAATTTAAGTGATTTTCCTGCAACTAGATTGCCCATCATTCTTAATTATCAACGCTGGAGATTAATTAGCAATTACACTAGGAATTTATTCAATCAAGTGGGTTTTGTCAACTTTTGTCGTTGGTTAAAAAGTATTTATTATTCTTCATTAATTCATTATAACTGTTTAGGGTCTTGTTAACTAATACTTCAAGGATAATGTTAAGAAACATTTAATAACTTTTAATAAAATTTTCTAATTACTTAATAGGTGTTAGTAACAAGTGTCCTTAGGACATTGTTTAATAAAAACTTAATACCTTTCAATAAATTCTACTAATTACTAAATGAGAAAAATATTAAATAGTATTCAAAATTTTAAATTATTAAATGCTTTACTTTTGTATTTAATATATATTATTTTAATTTCATAACTAGTGTATAAGAGCACTCATTAGCAGATGTCTTACTTAACGAAGAAAGAATTAAATATTTTTTGAATTTTGAAGATATTAAATGCTTTAATTTTGTATTTAATACTTTATATTTTAATTTCTTAACTAATGTTTTATAACACTTGCTAGTAAATGCCTTACTTAAAATAAATGGTCATACTAACGAGTGTCATAAGAACATTATTTAAGAAACATTTGATAACTCTCAATAAATTTTTTTAATAACTTATTGTTAAAAGTATTAAATATTTTTTTTAAGATATTAAATACTTTACGTTTATATTTAAAAGTTTCTATTTTTATTTATTTATCAATGTCTTAAAGACACTTATTAGCAAATTCTTAAAATAAAATATATTAAATACAAAAATAGAACATTTACTATCTTAAGAATACAAAAAAAAATATTTAATATTTTTTTATTAAATAATTCAAATAATTTATTTTTCAAAGAAATTCAAATAATTTATTAAAAAAATATTAAATAC
Source organism: Styphnolobium japonicum (assembly GCA_023212625.1). Classification (NCBI taxonomy): domain Eukaryota; kingdom Viridiplantae; phylum Streptophyta; class Magnoliopsida; order Fabales; family Fabaceae; genus Styphnolobium; species Styphnolobium japonicum. The sequence continues at coordinate 26,764,570 of JALBWW010000006.1, forward strand.
ATCTTAAACAGGATTCCAAAAATATTGCTTAACAAAATTCATAAAATTATTCTTTTTAAAATTTCAAGACATTAAATACTTATATTTTAATTCCTGTGTTCTCGAATCAATATTAATTCGTTTTATTTCATTGAAGGATCCGAAAAATTCTAACCTGGTTGGGCACCTTAAAATATGCCTACATTAAAGTATTAATTGTTTATATATCATCCATTAAAGTATAATAAAGGAGGTAAGCCACTTTTTCACACTTTTCGCTTTGGCTGTGTCTAAGATTTTTACATCGATAAATCTCCCACAAATCGACCATGTACTGCGATGCTGTACAAGTTGCATAACAAGGAACAATTGTGGTATTTTGTTTTCAATCAACCGGCTTGCATATTACTGGGCTTGTTCTGGACGCAGTTTTTGCTCACAATGGGCCTTTATGGATTTTGGATGTGACAACTGAGGCAAAAAAAAACGTACTAATTGGATTAAGCGTCTTGCACTCACCGTCTCATCTTGCTTGGAATTCAACAAAAGCAATAAATTCAAAAAGAAAATTTCTGATCTTTGTACGGTAAAATTTTCAGTGGGGCGTGATGTTGGCTGTTGCGGCTTTTCCACCCATTTACTTTTTTTTTTTTTTAAATTTATTTATTAAAATATCTTTGATTTTAGACTATTTATCACGTCACTTTCTTTCTTTTTTTTATTTTGTGCCACGTTTTCTTTCCGAAGCAAGTAACCATAGTCTATTTCTTCTTAGATTTTTCAACGCTGTGTGTGTTTAGATTGGTTTTTTAATATCAATATACTTAAAAAAATATTTTATTTATCATTTTATCACACTTTAAAAATTATGTACTAAAATATTATAATTTTTTTTTATATTAAGAAGTCGATTTGGCTCAAACTAATTTCTCAACATGCTTTTTTTTTAATTTAAAACTTGTTAAGAAGTCAGTTTGAGGGAAACCGACTTCTCAACATGATGTTAAATTTTTTTTGAATTTCAACGTTGAGAAGTTAGTTTCTCCCAAACCAACTTCCTAACAGATTTTTATTTTTAAAAAAAAGCATGTTAGGAAGTTGGTTTGAGCCAAACCGACTTCCCAACATGAGAAAAAAAAAGAGTATTTTGGTACATAATTTCTGAAGTGTAATAAAATGGTATATAATTTTTTTTAAGTATATTTATATAAAAAAGCCGTTTAGATTAGTTATAAAAAAATTTATATTAAAAATTAATTTTGTATATAATTTATTTTTTAATAAAATTAATTATAAAAAAAAATTATGTTTGAATATGTTAATTCATAATCGACTTTAAAATAAAGAGTTTTATTTTAATTGTATAAAAAATTCACTTTATGTATTAAATTACTAAAAGATATATGAAATGATTAAAAAAATTATTTGGTTGAGGGCAAATAAGTATTTCTCTCTCAAAGCTTTTGAAATAATCTGAAATTAAATAATTAAAAACTTAAAATAAATTAACATGGTGTAACATAAGTGGTAGATACTTAGCATCGTTAAGTATGTGATCAGGAGTTTGATTCCTGACACATGTGTATTAAAAAACATTTGTTGATTAAGGTCAACTCCTTAAATTGATCTTAGTACCTCAAGAGATTAGTCCCTACAGTCGCGCGTGGGAAATACCCTGAAAAATTAAAAAAAAAACTTAAAATAAAAAGTTTTTTAAAAAATTGTTTTAAGAACATGTTTGAGAAAAAAAATTTCTTTCCCAAAACAATCTTTTTTCAATAAAAAATTATTTTATCTACAATCTATCTTGTTTGTTTAAAATGTGTAAAATTGATTATAAATTAAGATTATTTTTCTATAACTAAAAATAACTTTTTTTAGAGTTTTTAATTATGTAATTATAGATTATTTCAAAAGCTTTGATAGATAAATACTCTTTTGCTCTCAACTTAATAAAATTTTCAATCATCTCATATCTCTTTTAGTAATTTACTATATAAAAATAATTCTTTTTATACAAACCAAACAAAATTATTTATCTTAAAATTGATTATGAACTAACACATCTAAATGTAAATTAATTTTCTCATAATCGATTTTTTTGAAAATCAATTATACATATAATTAATTTTCAACATAATTTTTTTTCCACAACTAATCCAAACACACACTTAGTTATGAAGAAATAATTTTAACTTATAATCAACTTTACACACTTTAAACAGACAATATAAATTTTAGATAAAATAGCTTTTAATTGAAAAAAATCGATTATTCCAAAAAAATTAGCGAAAACAAGCATGCTCCTAGAGCATGTATGGGAAAGGTTTTTTTTTTTCAAAAATAACTTTTTTTTAATAAAAAACTATTTTATCTAAAATCTATCTTATTTGTTTAAAGTGTGTAAAATTAATTATCAGTTAAAATTATTTTTCTATAACTAAAAATAATTTTTTTTATAAAAACTTGTATTTGAAGCTTTTAATTATATGATTATAGATTATTTCAAAAGCTTTGATAGATAAATACTCTTTTACCCTCAATTAAATAAAATTTTCAATCATTCTATATTTTTTTTAATAATTTAATACATAAAAGTGATTTGTTTTATACAATCTGAACAAAAATTTTTAACATAAAATTAATTATAAACTAATACATTCAAATATAAATTAATTTTCTCACAATTATTTTTTAAAAAATTAATTATACATGTAATCAATTTTTAACATAATTTTTTTTTTTACATTTAATTCAAACACACATCTACTCTACTGGCTCCTCCACTCTTCACTGTTTCCACCTTCTTTCTTCTGGGTTTTGGTTTTGAAGCTCCATAGATAGAGAAAGTGTGTTGGTGGTGGCAACGACAGGGAGAGAGAAATTGGGTTTTTTTCCTCTCACTTTCTTCTTACTAGATTCATAGACAAGGGCATTGCGAAGTCATTTTCTGAAGTACAAAACTAAAATTTTGAACCATAAACACTCTCTTAGAACAAAGGCAAGCCTAAAGGGATTACCAAAACAATGTAATGAAAAATCTAAACTTGAAGAAATACTTCAACCTTGAACTCAACTTTTCTCTCGCTCCCAAACGTTTTGCAGGAGCAGCAACCACCTCCTGCAAATTGCTTACTCACCAAAATTCTCAACCCTCTCTCTCTCTCTAACATGGAGGTGCTGCGATTCTCCCCACCCAACCACCACTCCTTCGTTGACACTATTTAGACAAAGTGGTGCGCAATTCTGTTTCATGGCAAGCACATAGAGTGCTGCCTCAGGACCTTCATCGTCGCCGCACTCTTCAAGTCAGCGGCAGAGACAACACCCATACCCTCCTCCTCATCTTCCACCGCATCTTCCTTAGAAGATTCTTTGTTAGTGTCTCCTTCATCCCTACGTCTTAAGGTTTTTCCTGATTCGCCATCAGCTATTCTTTAGCAGTAGAGCGATTTTAGACAATTGCATTAATTCCTATGCTCAATTTTATGGCTCGAATAAAAGATTCAAGGATGCATAAGGGAGATTGGTGTAACCTTGGTGTTCGTCAGAAATTTTATTATGACATAGAAAAAATAAAATAAAATAAAATAAAATATTATTGACTTGGCAAAATTAACAATATTTTGATAAATAATTTAAAATCAAAGGCATTTCAGTAATTTGATTAAAAATCAAAAGTAATACGGCCAAAAAGCCGTTTGTAAAGTACCCAAACTTGTTTCTCACGTCCAAACACAAGTAAGCACACGGGGAAAGAGAAAGGGAAGTTGCCACCACTGAACTGCTCAACCTACTGTGCGATGTGCTCGCGTGTGATGATGAAAAAAACTAAGAACTGCATATAAAAATATATCTTATATAATAATGACTGATGATAGAAAATATAAACAAAAATAGAGTGATAGAGATGGTGAAAGAATATAAGTTTATATATATATATACATTCTTTCCATATCTTTTAATTTTATAAGGTATTGATTTTTTTAATAATTAATAGTTAATATTTACTCACATGTCTTATTTAGTTAAAGTAAAAATATTAAAATAAAAATAAAAATATATATTTTAATTAAATAAGACATGTGACTAAATATTAATTACTAATTATAAAAGAGTATTAATATTTTTATAAAAAAAAAGAATACCAATATATGTATATATAAGAAGTTTCTTCAATATCTTTTTATTGTGAGGGTACTAATACATTTTCATAATTAGTAATAAATATTTGATCACATGGCTCACTTAATTAAAATATAATTTTTTATTTATATTTTAACTAAATAAAATATATGATTAAATATTAATCACTAATTACTAGGAGTATCGATACTTTTATAAAAACAAAAGATATCGAAAAAATTTCCTATATATATATATTTATAAAAAAAGGTTTAACAAAAAACTCACTTTCAAATTAAGATTAAGAGAAACCATCAACTTTAATAAATATTTATAATAAAATTAGAAATCTTCTAAAGCATACCCTCATTCAAACCCAAATTATAATTAATTGGGGCCGATAAACGTACCAATTGACATATAAGTTTATATGATGACTAATATACATCGTGTGACACATTTATTTATTTATTACATTACATAAGTTATTGGGCAAAGGAAAATTTTTAGTACGATTTATTTGTTGATCATCAAAAGTTTCAAAGGACTGTAACTTGCTATGTGATGTATGAATAATTGAATACTGATTTAGGATTTTATTTTTAATAAACAAGGATATTTTATTCTTTATAAAATGTTTTTTTTTACTAATTCATTACATGTTATGCTAGAAATTGTTAATAGTTTTCACATACAATTCTTAATTAAATAGAATGAACATTTAAGCTGTTAGAAATAATTAATGACAGAGTTTAAATAAAATACAAAATATGTTAAGTTTAAATTTCTATATCATTATTGTAAAAAAATAAAAAGCACTAAAAAAACAACATTGGAGTTCAATTTTTGGAAAGAAACAGTAGCCTTTCCTCCCCTTTTTAGTAGAGTAGTTTTTTATGTTTCTTTTTTCAATTAGTTGGTGTACTTACAAAGTAATTATTCTAATAATTTTGACTAGGAAAATATGATAGTCGAATAAGATATCATATTTTATTTTAGTGTTTAATTTAGTATATGATGTTTTTAAAAAATATATATATTTAGAATATTTTTTCGAATATGCTAATTAGAATAAATAATACGATTATTTAGTTGTAAAGAGTGATTATTTTTTAATTACTTTTAAAAAATAAATGCATTAAAGTAATCATATTTTTTTAATTATAATTATCCTTTTATAAAGAGTGATTATTTAAAAATAATTTTTTTAAAGTAAATATAACATCAAAGTAAAATACTATATTCTTGCAAAATCCAACAAGTATTGATTAAAAGTTATTAAGTTTGATTCATGCTAGAGATCATTCTTTAGTTCTTATTAAAGCTTGTGAGATGTTTTAATCAAGATAATTTACATCCTACTAAACTTTTTTATTAAAAAATAAATACTGTACCTATACATTATATACAACATGTATAAATAACTCTCCTGTAATTTATCTTGATAATTATTATCTACCTTTTACCCAAAGTCAATTGATACTTGATTATAAATGTACGAGTAATTTACTAGACATTACATAAACACGAATAGACGTGTGATAACTATTACCCAAAGTCAATTGACAATTGATTATAAATGTACGATTAATTTACTAGACATTACATAAACACGAATAGACGTGTGATAATTATAATAGTTAGAGTCTTAGAGGCACACATCAGAAACATTCACGATTCTTTCCTTCTTTCCTTTAAATTTCAATTCAAAAATCAAAATGCTCATCATGACATATTATCTGTGTTTGGATTAATTATAAAAATAATTATGTTAAAAATTAATTATGTATAAATAATTATTTTAAAAATTAATTATATTTAAAAAAAAAGTTAGTTATAAAAAAATTAATTTATATTTAAATATATTAATTTAAAAACAATTTTAAGATAATTTTTTTGTTTAAATTGTATTAAAAAATTAATTTTATATATTAAAGATATATAAAAAATTAAAAAAATTATTTGATTAAAGATAAATAAATATTTTTTTTCAAAACTTTTAAAATAATATAAAATTAAATAATTAAAAATACAAAATAAAATATTTAAAAAATTATTTTTAATAAAAAAAGTTTAACATTAAATTTATATAATTTAAATAAATAATTAAATCTTTAAATAAAATAATTTTAAATTAAAAAAATATGTTTAATAAAACATTAATATTTTCGCCCGCGATTGCTGTTGCAAGCACTCGGTAGACAGAGAGAGAGAGACACAAGAAAGCACTTAGTAATAAAAAGGCAATTTTCAAAATGAAGAAGAAGACGAGGAACAAGGTGAAAAAATAAAATAAAAAGAATTATGGGAACTAAAACACCAAAACGACGTCGTGCGAACCCGGCACTCTCTCCTTTCGATTAGTACGAATTTCTCATTCCCTCAGGCAAAGAGCGAAACCAAAAAAACATCCCAAGAAAGCAGCTTCCCAAGATCCGATCAGATCCATTCAACTTCTTCCCTCTCTCTCTCCCCAATCCGTTTCTCTCTCTACCTCTTCCACTGTTTCTTCACTCTCTGCAAAACCGATCAATTTCTCTGCAATTCGATATCCGAAATCGGTTTTGCCCTTACCAATTAGGGTTTGGAAGGAACCTTCCTCAGTGCTCGAATTTCTCGTGGAAATGTGCGGGATCGAGACGCAGGGTTCATAAACTTTCTCGGCTTCAAACTCCTAAGTGCATGAAGCTTTGGTGCTGTCTATGCTTCAAAGAAGACGAAGAAGACGAAGTGGTGGTAAGGGAGGAAGATAATCTTCCGAAGTCGTCTATGAAGGAGGAAGACATTTTCCGAAACGACGCCGTGCGCGACGACGCTGCGGCAAATGGCGAGCAATTCAGGTTGTTTGAGGAGATGGTGAGGGCTGTGCGAGTGGGTGCGTTTGGTTCTTGGTCCACCCCGCGGCGGTCCGAGGGAGAGAGTAGCTCCGCCGCTGCGGCTGTTGTAGCCGCCGCTGGTTTGGAGAGTGCCGCCGAGGAGAGCCGCGATTCTCACCACAAGCGTGCGAAAGTTCATACTGATTTCGAGTGAGTTTTCTCGCACATCAACTCTGCTTTGTTCTTGTGGCTGTATAAACTTTGGCTTCAAATTTTGTGCACTGGTGGATGGTGGTAGGTTTGCGCATTTTAAAAATAAAATAAAAATTATGTGGACCTGCTTGTGTAATGAAATATTCTTGCTATAATTAATTGCTGACTCGATGTGGTGCGGTTTATATTATCTGAACATGATCGTGTTAACGTTTTTCCTGACATGTGCATTGTTGTCAAGAGGGCACTACTTTTTTTTTCTGTGTGTGTTTATTGTGTGGTGAATGCTTTGGCTCACTGCAACTAGCGAGTTTCCTTTTGTTGTGTTGCTTTTTTGATCAAGTTATTTTCTGGGTATAACAGCGCTAGTTGCGCAAATGATTGAATGAGGGATTGTGTCCTTGATCACTCTGCTCAGGTTCACTTAGCATGTAGACATCATGTGATTTGTAATACATAACAGTGTAGACGCGGCATTGTTCTTGTCAGTTTCAGCTGTGTTTTGCCCCTCTTACGGAATGGGCTTAGGCCAGCAATAGTGAATTCTGCTGGAATGTTGGAGTAGGAGTTTTTTTTTTTTAATAATGTGGAAGTGAAGTTTGTGTTGTATTCTATTCCTAATTGTTTATGTGATGTATTTGGTGGAACTGGAAGAGGAGTGATATGAAATTTCTTCGAAGGTAGTTTCTTTTATCTTGTTCTGATGCATTTGATTAGTGAAAGATACTCTCTTTCTGACTTTAAGTAGAATATGTGAATGATATTGCTATTATTTTTATTCTGTTTTTAGATTTTTTTTTTTATTCAGTGTTTCCTTGTAAACTCCTTGTGTATTTCATGTGCTTCTTTGGCTTCACTTTCTGATTGAATATTTACTTACTGAAAAAAAGAAGATAAGAAAGTGCTCTTGCTTTTGCTGTATTCTAATTTTATAGCACTTCACCACTCTCCTGAAAGACATGAACTATCTGGCTTTTTGACTGCATGTTCCTATTTCTACTTGTATCTTGAATTTTGACATTGGAGAAATTCTGCAAACTTCTTCCTTGATTAGGCTGACAGTTTAGTGCATTGTCTGAAGATATTCACATCTAGGATTGTGTTAAAAACTTCCAATTGTTGTTCACTTCTGAACTGGAAACTGGCAAATTATACAACAGCATGATATATCCTATATTGACTATGAAGCACCAGTATGGCTCTCAGGCTGCCGTATCAGTTTCTGGTTCCAGAATGTGTACTGGACGGGGCAGGTACGTGTTTGCGAGGCTGCCTCTCCCTCTCTAGCCAAAAACTACCCTAGCTCTACTTTTTCAGCCCCAACCCCAATCTGGGATGCTGGTTCTCTGCCTTCATCTGCAGCTTCTGCCCATAGTTACCTGGTTCCCACAGCAACCCTGCAAACCACAAACCAATTCCTGCATACCAATTAGTATGAAGAAGGTCTTGAGATCATAATTTCAAGAAGTGATGTACAGCGTACCTGTACCTGTACTGTGTACCAGAGAGTATTGTGAACCTGGTAGTTATGCTTCCACCATCTCTGCCTTGTGTCTTCCACCTTGTCTCTACCTTGTGTCTTCCACCTGCTACCGCGCTAGCTGTGTTTGCGTCTCAGTTTGACTTGCTGTTTCAACTTTCAAATCTTTGGCTTATCATTAGCCATTCATTTGATTAGGGTCACTTTTGTTTTATTCTTGCCTTTTTTTTTAATTTCATTATTCTGCTTTTGGATTGGTTGATTTAAGTTCAATAGACTTTACTGTTTTTATTTCTTATTATTTAGGGCCTTTCTATGTATGTTCTGCCGTATTCTACCATACTCATATCCTAGTTTTTAAAAAAATGATGTATCCCTATATCGTACCGATGTTGTATCCGATACCCACACCCATATCCCTATATTGTACCGGTGTTGTATCTGATACCCATACCCATATCTGTGCTTCTTGGTATAATGATGATTGATTGTGTTTTGCAGTGAGTGTCATTATGCAACTCCAACGTCTTCGAATACTGGGAAATCCAGTTCATCTGCTGACTATGGAGATTATGATCATATTCAAGGCTCATCTCTTCTATCTAACAATGACACCTGTTATGATGCTTTTACACTGATGTGTACTGGTGAGGAGAATAACTTTGATTCTAGCTGTGTGAAAGACAGTGAAGGAGATGATAGTGACATCTCAAAAGTAGAAGATCTCCAAGTCAGGATGGATCTTACGGATGACTTGTTGCATATGGTATGTTACAGGAAAAGAATCATTTTTGTGTTCTTGGTTTCTATTTTAAATAAATTGAGCTTCTTCTAATGCCTAGTAATGATTTTAGAAGTCCCCATTTCCCCTTCAGTTTTATTTCTTACGTCCCCTTTTCCCTACTCGTGTAATTTAGGTTTTCTCATTTTTGGATCATCCCAATCTCTGCAAAGCTGCCAGAGTGTGTAAGCAGTGGCGAGTTGCTAGTGCCCATGAAGATTTCTGGAAGAGTTTGAATTTTGAAGATCGAAACATATCCGTAGAGCAATGTGAGCCTGAATATATATGTTGTAATAATTTATTCATGAAATTTTTATGTCACGGTGAACCTTATAACATTCAACTATGGGTATTAGAAAATGTGCTCTGTGACACTAGTAGAAGGCCTGCTTTTGTAAAACTTTTTTGTGGTAAATGTGCTTATTTAAAGATCTATATGTATTTACAGTTGAAGACATGTGTAGGCGTTATCCTAATGCCACAGCAATGAGCATATCTGGTCCTTCTATTTACTTGCTTGTCATGAGGGCTATTTCTTCATTAAGGTAGGTAGTTTCTGTGGTATTTATGCAGTCAATCAGGTTATGTTTGACTCCAGCTGAGTTGTTATCATCATTTTCAGAAATCTTGAGGTTTTAACATTGGGAAGAGGACAGATAGCGGATACTTTTTTCCATGCTTTAGCTGATTGTTCTATGTTGAAAAGATTGAACATCAATGATTCTACACTTGGCAATGGTATTCAGGAGATACCTATTAATCATGATAGATTGTGTCATCTTCAATTAACAAAATGCCGTGTGATGCGAATAGCAGTCAGGTGAATAAGTTTTGAGTTTTAACTGACATTTGGCTGTCACTTTGCCATTGAACTAAAATGTGATCGTTAATTCTTTTTCAGGTGCCCACAACTTGAAACTATGTCATTGAAGCGAAGTAACATGGCACAGGTTGTGCTTAATTGCCCTATTTTGCATGAGCTTGATATAGGCTCTTGCCACAAACTTCCTGATGCTGCAATTCGCTCAGCTGCAACTTCATGCCCTCAATTAGTGTCTCTGGACATGTCGAATTGTTCATGTGTCAGTGATGAAACATTACGTGAAATAGCCCTGAGTTGTGCTAACCTTAGTTTTCTTGATGCATCGTACTGCCCAAACATATCTTTGGAGGTATGTTTTACAGTCTATAATCACTTTTTGCATCTATAGATTGATTCTGACTTTGTTTGACACTGTTGCTCACTTGCTTGTTTTCTCTTTGAAGTCTGTTAGACTGCCAATGTTGACAGTTCTAAAGCTTCACAGTTGTGAGGGTATTACTTCTGCCTCGATGGCTGCAATAGCTCATAGTTATATGTTGGAGGTATGTAATCTGTCCTATATACTGATGTTAATGATGTGTCTGAATTCCCGAGCATAGACTTCTAGGATGAGTAAATGATGTCACTGCTGCTGCAGGTTCTGGAGCTTGACAATTGCAGTCTATTGACTTCAGTGTCTTTGGATCTTCCACGTTTGCAGAATATTAGATTGGTACACTGTCGCAAGTATGTTCCTGCTCCGTTTTTCTTCATTCCCAGAAAAGCATTCTATTTTTCATCGCGTTGTCTTTCTCTGTTGCTTGCATACTTGTTGCTTAATTTCACACCCTATCCCTGTTTTTCAGTATTGTCTTTTCTAATTCCTTTTTCGAATTTGTTCTCCTTGGCAGATTTGCTGATTTGAACTTGAGGACTATAATGCTTTCTTCTATACTGGTGTCTAATTGCCCTGCACTCCATCGTATCAACATCACTTCAAATTCACTTCAAGTATGTCTAGTAATTATGTCTGTCAGTTTTTGTTTCCATGCTCATGTATACTATAGAAGTCTAAAGGATGGACTTTGTGGCGATGCAGAAATTAGCATTGCAAAAGCAGGATAGCTTAACCACATTGGCTCTGCAATGCCAATCTTTACAAGAAGTGGACCTCTCTGAGTGTGAATCTCTGACAAACTCTATATGTGATGTTTTTAGTGATGGTGGAGGATGTCCTATGTTGAAATCATTAGTTCTTGATAATTGTGAGGTACATGAATAAGTTCCTTTTTATGGCATTTCCTGGATTCACTTCCCCGAATTTGCTTATCCTTGATCTACGCTAGTAGTATGTACTAATGAATGGCATGGATTTTCACTCGATATTGATGCTATTTGCCTCATTCTACTTGTTTTTGTAGTCAGCTTATCTAGTAATTGTTCCATAACATATTAGTTGAAAATTTGGCCTGTGAAGTTATTTTCTATGAAGTCGTTAATCATTTTTTTTTTATCTGTGACTGAGCACTTTTAACCTTAAGTTTCGGAAAGGGCTTTGGTGGTTTCTTTACATAAATAAGAGTCCGAGTCATTGACATAAGAGGGGTGTTACAAAGATTAGTGGAATTAGTCGAACAAGATTTGGTATGAGTTATTAGTTGCCACAATATCGGCATTTTTATGAATCAATTTGACACTATTTACTCCACCATGGAACTGTTATCTGATGCTGAAAATTCCTTTAAGATTGATTATGTCTCTCAACTTTTCTTGTGGTTGTACTTTTGAGCAGTGTTGTTTGGTGCGCACCTAGCTAGTTATGGTTCATTTCCATTATTGAATTTATGGTCGGACCACTTTGGACTGGTAAAAAAGGGTTGAGTCGGTTCAACCGGTTGAATCTGCCGGCCATCATTTTAAAAAGAAAAAACCTATTTTTTCCTATTTCACAAATGTTTTTATATATTTCATGTCGTTGCATGTGGATTATTTTTATGAAGTCATCTGGTTCGACTAGCCGGTTTAAACAGTTGAATTTGAACTGGAAGTCTCACTAGTTCACTGTCTGGTTTTAAAAACATTGCTTGTGAGAGATTAGGTTCCTATTGTCTTATTGTTGATTTTGATGTTGAAATGTTTTAGACTTATATTTGTGTTCATCATGTATTTTTGACTCAACTTGGTGTTTTAATGAATTCAGAGTTTGACATCAGTTCGATTCATCAGTACCTCTTTAGTCAGTCTTTCCCTTGGTGGTTGCCGTGCAATTACTACTCTTGAGCTCACATGTCCTAATCTTGAGAAAGTTATTTTGGATGGTTGTGATCATTTGGAAAGAGCATCGTTTTGTCCTGTAAGTGGTATTGATTTATTAGGTGCATTGTATTTTGTTTTGCATGAGATGAAACTTTTGAATTCTTTGTGCTTTTTGATTTGATCATTTGGCCAAAAATGCTAAGTCTATAATTAAGACTACTGACTTAGTATAAAGTTTTCTGCTTGTGCATTTTGCTGTCCATATGGTTTAAGAACAAGTTTATACTTTGCAATGGTTTTCTCTCTCTTCTCTAAGGGCAGTGCGAGGGGTTGCTGTTGGGTTAAGGCTTGGGACTGGGTGCATGTAATAAACTCAAGGAGTTGAGTTTAATATACAGTGGCTAGAGGCTAAGTGTATTCTTTTTTTTACCCGCTTCTCAGGTTGGTCTTCGGTCTCTCAATTTAGGAATATGTCCAAAATTGAACATACTCAGCATTGAAGCGCTGTTTATGGTCTCACTTGAGTTGAAAGGATGCGGCGTACTATCTGAAGCATCCCTTAATTGTCCACTCTTGACATCTCTGGACGCTTCCTTTTGCAGGTGATGTTTCATTTGTTATTTTCTTAGGTATCCTCCTTGTATGCAGACTGACGTTTATTGTTTGGACATACAGTCAACTCATGGATGACTGCTTGTCTGCAACAACTGCCTCATGCCCACTGATTGAGTCATTAATATTGATGTCATGCCCATCAATTGGTTTAGATGGACTTTGTTCTCTGCGTTGGCTTCCAAATTTGACTGTTCTTGATTTGTCATACACTTTCTTGGTGAACCTGCAGCCTGTTTTCGAGTCTTGTTCTCAGCTAAAGGTAAGAGTTACCATATATTTTCATGTGCATATTTTTACTTTTATTTGTCTTGTTACATATCGCACAATAGTAGTGGCCCCCAAAATTAGTTCGTTTGAAGTGGTGGCTATTTATTTGAGTTCTTTGCAATCCAAATTGTTGGCTGGTTTAGTCTGACAATTTTTGTTTTTAATAACACCTAGCAAAGTTGTGATATCAATTTTGTAACTCTTGTTGCAGATGATGTACTAATATATATATATTTATAGTCTTTCATTTTTCCCCTCTAATGTTTGTAATGATGAGTTGGGTCCATTATCCTCGTCATGAAATGTAATTGTGTCTAAGTACTAAACTTTGCTGTATGCATTTTGAAGTATAAAGTAATTGGTAATAATTCTTAGGTTCTGGCATATATCTCTTGAAACGAATGGTTGTTGAATTCATTAGAAGATTGAGTCTTTATTAATTTTAATTTCATTTTATGTCTTTTGAGTTAAAGTAAATTCCCTTTATTTGGTTTTTCCTGGCTTCCTGCCCTTTAAACAATGAAGGGGCAGAAAAGGACAGGAAGAAAAGGATGGGAAAGCAGGAGAGATAAAAGTGGGCGAAACTACTGTCAGATTTTTGTGTTGTTTAATCAAATATAGTAGAGTTATTACTTACTATACGGTTGCTTACTCAGTCCTTAGACCCTGGGTCATGGAATGGTTTGTTACCTTTGTTTATATAATTCTTCTCTTCACCTTTTCTGATAGTGTCACTTCTCTTGTTTCTTGAAGGTATTAAAGTTGCAGGCATGCAAATATCTCACTGACTCATCACTTGAACCTCTTTACAAGGGGGGTGCTTTACCAGCACTTCAGGAGTTGGACTTGTCTTATGGAACTCTCTGTCAGTCTGCCATAGAGGAGCTTCTTTCTTGCTGCACGCACCTCACACGTGTGAGCATGAATGGCTGTGTGAATATGCATGATTTGAATTGGGGATGCAGTCGTGGGCAGATTGCTAAGCTGCCTGGTGTAAACGTTCCATCCAGCTCAATTTCCCATGAGAATGTCCATGAGCCAAGTGAGCAACCCACTCGTTTACTGCAGAACCTCAACTGCGTGGGATGTCCAAATATTAGGAAGGTTTTCATTCCATCAACAGCACATTGTTCCCATTTATTATTTTTAAACCTTTCTCTATCAGCTAATTTGAAGGAGGTTGATGTGGCTTGTCTCAACCTATGCTGGCTTAATTTAAGGTATGGTTGGCTCTCTAATGAATGTGGGTTGGTTTATATCCTTCTCATATCAGATGTGATAATGTCCTAACTTCTTCTTTTCAGCAATTGTTCCTCTTTGGAAATTTTGAAGCTAGAGTGTCCAAGATTGACCAGTCTATTCCTTCAGGTTATTAGTCTTCTCTGCCAATTTTAATATATTGATGCGCCCATAATGTTTTGATGATTTTTGGTGCAGATCTTACTATTCTAGATACGCTTTTTAATATCTTGAGGCATATGTTGGTGTTGTCTTTCCTGCATTTCAGCTGTTATCAGCTATCATGTTACCTAGTGAAATTTATTAAAATGTTGGATTTGAAACATTCTCCGGCTTTGTATTATTGAATTTGTGACAAGTTTGCTCCATTCTCTTGGCTTGGGTTGTCTGGCTCCTTTTCAAGCCTCACATGACTGTTCAAATGGATTGCATAAGTTTTCCATGGAAAAATGTTTAGAGACTTCTGCTGAACTCTAATAAGTTTTCCATGGAGAAATGTTTGAATGTGGGGTTGGTTGGTTGGCTTTTTTCCTTCACCTGAAATACAGCATGTATGAATGTTGTCTTTTAGGGATATATCAATCGTAAATTTGACTTAAATTTATAATCAAGTTCTTGCAACTCTTCCATTGATTAATTTTGTTTAAAACTTATGTTATTTAATTTTTTTGTTGGGGGACGGGGTAATTTGGTTTTTAGTCTTGCAATATTGATGAGGAAGCTGTTGAAGCTGCTATATCAAAATGTACTATGCTGGAGACTCTTGATGTTCGCATTTGTCCAAAGGTGAGAGCAAACTCCTATTATATTACTTCCCACCTTATGTGTGGACTGGTGCTTTTAGTAATTTTAGCTAATGAACCTTTTCATACATAATGGAATATGTTGATTTTTTACTATTTGTTTTTTATCATATTTTTAAACTATTTATTGTATACTTTATGGTGCTCTACAGATAAGCTCAATGAGCATGGGAAGATTACGTGCAGCATGTTCTAGTTTGAAGCGTATATTCAGCAGCTTGTCAACTTCATGAACTTGACTAAGGATCTTTAAATTTTCTGGTGCATGTTCGCTTGGAGTGAGGGCACGCTTGGTAATAAATCTGGTTATTTAGTTATGTATTGTAAATGGCTAACTTTTTTCATTGCTTGTGTTTGTTTGGCATATAGAAATCAGGTTATCTTTTATGTATTGTTACAATAAATTATCTTTGTTCTACTTGCTACTCTTGTAAATCTTCCATTTCAATTTTGTTGATGCATATTTTATTCTAAAGCAGTCTAACCTTGTTTGTTGTAAAAAATAGGCGTCTCTGATCTTTTGCGTAGTACGACCTTGCTATAGTATATCATTATGTATGCTGTAAATTATGTACTACGGTGATGACATTTTGACATTTATATTATATTTTTGTAATTTGCATTGGGACCTCACTGTAGAAATTTGGCTTCGGTGAGGCTCAAAAAAACAAACAAACAAAAATAAAACCTACTCCTAAAGACGGCTTAGAGAGATGGGTATACTGACTTTCATGGAGTATGGCCTAGTGCAACACATTTGGTATTACTAGTTATATGTTGCAAAGTTTTTCATCTTTCTAGGCCTTGCGGGGATTGCCAATGGAGTGGGGATTTTTTCACCTTTTTACGGCCTTCGTATTCTCTCTTTTAAATAGCACAGAAAATCCGTACTCCTTTGACAACTTTTGGAGAATTTGACTTCTGGCAGTTGATTTAGCTGAGTCTGTAATTGTATGTTGGGTTTTGTTACTCAGCTAGATCATCTGCGTGGCCTTGTCCATTTAAAACCTTAACTGGTTGTCGTCATGCATAATTATTTTACTCGTAAATGCAATTTTGGCGTTGGAGATAAATATCGCAAAGCGAAAAGGAGTTAAAAGTAATAACAGACCAAGGCATGTAGAAAGTTATTTTATCTGCTGGCAATGGATAAATTAAGACGATACTTTTGTGGTCTGATGAAATTAGGGTAAGATATTCATTACCTTATTGTAGTACAAATATTTTTTAACTTATTTTGTTAAATTATTTTTTTTTGTCATTATACTCTTATAATATGATTTATCTTGAAAATATTACTTTAAAAATTAAATCAAACATAAGTTAAAGTTTGTTTGAATGTAATCATTTAGGAATTATGTTTATTATTGAAAATCGGGGTTTTGGTGGATTGTTGACAATGATAATATTAAAAGTGCTTAAAAATAAGGATCAATTTTTGATATGTACGGATTTATGTTTGATGTATGGTGTTTTCATGGATAATTAAAGTGTATGAACACATGATATTCTGCTTTTGAGATAAGAAAATAAGGATTGGAACATAGATGATACTAAATAAAAAAGGGATTCTCCATTTATTTTAACAAATAAAGTAACTTTTTCAATGTGAATTAAATTAAAAGAGAGTTTGGTGACAAAAATATATATTTTTAAGGGGATAAGTTGAGAAATATTTATACTATAGGTAATGTGTATTTTACCCATGAAATTATATTTATATACTCTAGTTTTAGAAACTATTCTATGTTTGTGTATATTATATGGGAGAATATAATATGATAGTTGCTTGTAAGATGTTTATCTAAAAAAGATAATTACAATAGGAAATGTTTAGTGACAATTTAAAGTAAGTTATAGAAAGTATAATTTAAATAAATTTTAGGAGGTTAATATAATTTACCTGTTTGAAATTGTTCTGATGATATTTTTGGAAATGATGGGATTGGATGGTTAGTTAAGGAGTGGAAAATGTTATGCACTGGGAAAAATTTAGACGAGGGAGTGGTACCATTCCAGGAGCAATTTTTCATTACCTTCAAATTGAGGGATTTGGGATAGAGTGGAGCAAGATATTATCTAAAATTTGTAAAAACTATTATCCTCTCAATTCTGTCTCGATCTTCCCTTCAAGGAGGCTATTTTAATATTTCGAAAATTCTTACTCCATTTTTTTTTTCTTTTTCCTCTTGCATTAAAATTTCGGAAACCTCTTTTGTACTTATTATTCCTTTCTTTTTCATTCCACTCTTTTATGAATTAGTCCATTCCTTTCCTAGAAAATTTTCGAACATAACCAAAAGATATCAAGGTCCTTCAATTGGTTGCTCCTTTTTCTGATAATTATTTTTCGACATAGGCATAAGATGTTAATGAACTTGTAGTTCAAGATGTGTTGTGAATATTGAGTATTTCAAAAGAATGAAATCCCACATTGCTTGAAACTAAGACTTTGTGGTCCAATTTTTTGGAAATATTTAATTAATATTTGAATTTTGAACATTACCAGAAAATCAGGATTTGGGGGAAGATTTTTTAATTACATAAATGTAGCAGTTTTTGACAATCATTAGATTTAATTACTCCCTAATTTCAGCCCACGGTTTTTGTAAGTTTTAATTTGATTTTATTAGATTTATGACATTTATGTATTAGGTTAATGGCATTTATGTATTAGGTTTTTTTTTCATGCTGATATATTATTCTCTTCTGCTGCCGCCTCCTCGTGTGTCGAAAAATCTCATCCTCTCTTCTTCTTCTCCTCTTCTCTCTATGGGTTACAGGGTTTTTGCCCTTGCTGTTGTTTGAGACCTCGGTTCAGCCGGGAAGAGTCTGCTGTATCCTGGGGGAATTTCGCACTTGTTGCCGAAATATTCCTTAAGGACAGTGCATAGCACACCTCAGACTATCACGTGGTTTACTTTGTTCATTGTTTCAGGTACTTTTAATCAACAAGATGTTCAAGCCAAGGTTTGATTCTCCTACTTTCTCTATCCTTTTTTTTTTTTTGGTTATACCTTTCTCTGTCCTTTGCTTGAACGTATTATGTAACAAAAAAATATATGCATAAGATCGGATGGAACACTTGGGGTTTATTTGGCGAAATATATTAGCAGCGCTTGGTGTCGCGGACAGAGCCAGTTTAAAATGCTTGAGAATCCCTTGACGTTGAAAAAAATAATAGGGAATCACTTGACCAATAAAGAAAGAGAGGACTGAATATCCAAAATTGAAAGCGGAGATCGAGAGAGGGCAACTTAGAGAAGTCTAATGCATAAATACGGAGGGAAAGTAATTATAGTACTTCAGACATTGATCAACTTTGTTGAATGCACTTTTACTATTGCCAGTGAGATGCGTATTGCGCCACCAATAAAAAATAAATAAATTGTGAAGCTATAATTGAGTTCAGCCAACGCAAGGTGAAGCTTCATTGAAAAGCACATGTCATGGCTTAAACTTAAAAGATGTCCAAAGTCCACTAATACATCTACGCCCAAATAAGTCGCAATTGACTTGCTAAGAGTTCCAAGAAAAACCTGAAAAATGTTGCTAGAGCCTTCTCAGTCACTAAACAAAATGAAAACAAATAAATTCAACATTCTTTGCAGAACGAGATGGTGAAATTTTTTCCTGGACAATAAAGCAATAGGGAAAAAAGGGCATCATTCTGTCTGTTTTTCTTTCATTTCTCACTAACCAAATAGTGAATAATAGAAATGTTAAAATAAGGAAACTAAAGAGGTTACACAGTGACCTCGAACTTAACTCACTTGGTAGACATTTGATGTTAGTGTGATTTACGGGGTTCGATTCCTATCGAATGCACATTCTTATTCTCTTCCCTTCTTCCTTCCCTTTCTTTGGGACCTCTTCAAAGGTTGCCCTTAGGTCTCACTGGAAACCCTAGCGAGGCGTATCAAAAAAAAAAAGAGGCTACACGATTAGGAATGAGAAGCAAGTGTAAAATAAGCATGGTCAAAGAATGAAAATATTGGAGATATAAAAACCAATCATCACTTCATAATTTAAGCTTTTAGGAGAGTTAGTCATTAACCTAAGTTTTTGAGATAATTAGTCTTTGACATGGTATTAGAGCTTCCATGACTAAGTAGTTAAAAGTTTGATCCTTACTACTCTATTTTTTTAAATAAAGTTAAATTTTAACATAAGATAAAGTAAGTTTGTGCATTATCATGCTTCAAGCCCAAATGACTCTCTTACATAAAGGTGCGTGTTAAAAATATAAAAACTAATTACAAATCTTCACCTAATAGCTTCAGCTTTTAAAAGAATTAATTCTTAACAAAAATAATGTATTCCTAACATGCGCAGAGGTGCCAGATGCAGAGCCGGCCATGCCAACAGAACATCTAATACATATTACAATTCGTTGTAGCATGAACTGTTGTTGATAATATTATGATTTGTCTAAGCTTACTTAAAATACAATTGAAAAACATAATGAACATTGTGAATGGTCTTTTAGTAATTTTACTAGCATCTCAACCTGTGATAATATAATGATTTTTTAATTTTAAATAAAATAAATATAATCTCACCAAAAAAAACTGAAGTAATTTGATTGGCAATACCAACTTCAAATCATTTCTTTAACGGAAATGAACTTCCTTCATCTTAAAATTCTTCAAGAATCGTTTTTATAGTGGAAGGAACAAATGTATGGTTCTTTACGAGTAAAGATGAAAATTACATTGTACCAAAAAAAAAAAAATGGAAATTACGTATATTCCCGTGAAGGGTACTTCAGTAATTAAATGAATAGCAAAAAATAAACACAAAAACAAAAACCGATTGGTGGAAATAATAATAAAATAATTTGAGGTAGAAAGACCAGCGGCACTGACTCATCATCCTCTGTTTCACTTCGATCTAGCTCTCTGTCTGTGTTCTGAAACAGCAACAATGGCGAAGATCATGTCCATGTCTATGTGGTATCTTTTACTTTTAGTCACCCTTCTTTTCCTTCATGCTACTGCTGATACTCAAAGTAAGTCTAAAAGCAAGTCCTTTTTTATTTTTCTAGTGGTTTTACTTTCAGATTTGGATCCAATATGGTAGTGGGTACATATGTTTCATCTGCGTTACAACCACGTAAAAGTTAAAAATAAAGAAAGTATTTTATTCTTTGAAATGTTTCTGGTACGTCCAAATGTAGCTCATCATTCATTCTCGATTGCATCTTTTGACATTTTAAATGAAACACTGTTTCTGACTTTCTGTAATGCCAGCATTTGATGTTGAAGCTGTTCTGTGAATAGATCTTAATTGGTTTTGAATGCTCTTGTACGTTTGATCTTTCGGGGGAAGTTCTCTCATTTGAGTTAAAATTTCCCTTTATGAATGCTCTTTGTTGGCGAAGAAATTGATGGCAGAGAAAACAGCCCACATTGGATCTTCTTTGACATTCTAGTTGTAGCTGTTTCTCTTTCTCCGAACCAAACACATTAAGGATCTTTGGTGATTCTTGATTCGGCCAACCAACAATATCAGCTTCAAAACTCATTAAGCTCTCTATTTTCCTTGTTTTTTTTTTTTTCTTGGAGTTGGGAGGGGGACATTTTTATCATTCTCGTGTTCTACTCCATTTTGGACTTGTGTACATTCTCACAGTATCCAATCCAAGTATGGGCCGTTAGCAGCTTCTTCTGTGTGTAACAACTAACAACCTATTTTAGGATTCCAATTTAGGAGCTAACACAGTCATTTCTCCAAAATTGAGTTGTGATAAAAATGTTACTTTTGGTCTGTGTTAGGTGTTTGTGTTTCTAGTTCTTTTTTATGGTACACAAAAGTTTAGGATGAGGGAAGACTCTCCCCATTCCGAGGAGTGAGGATTTATAGTGAGATTACAAATCGCCTACCAATGGGAAATCCATGGATTCAAACCCAAGTCATGCAGTTGTTATGAGCAGAAGGTCCACCAGGTAAACTAACCCCGTTCCAGGTGTTTCTAGTTCTAGGAAAGAAATAGAATAAATGTTGATGTGAAAGGATGAAGTTGAAAAGTAGATCATAACCAAGTGGCTTTGTTTGTATATGAAACTTTTGTTGTAGGATTTGATATTGTTCTTGGGGAACTAAATGAATTTACCTTTATAAAAAAATTCTGATTTTGCTGGAAGATATCCTTAAACTTTCTGCCCTGGTGTCCTTCTGATTCACCAATTATCATTCATTCGTATCGGTCATCGTTTTCTTTACTGTTGTAAACTAACTGCTTCTGAACAGGGATGCTTATGGAAGTCATCAGGATTTTATTTGTGGCACCCCTTAATGGTGCACTCTTTTATATTAACGCAGCTTTAGGATTTAGGAATTTGGGATTTGGTGTTGGTTGAGAGTGGGAGAACTAGTTGTGGGCAAAGGAATCTCTAGCATTCATAATGGTCGCTGAAAATCTACGAACTTATCAACGATTACTTGGTTATTGGAGTGGAGCCTTAGCTTGGGCAATATCCAAACAAATATCAGAAGAGAGTTGGGGATGTGAGCTGAAGGAAGTTAGAAAAATAGCGCATGATATAGTAATTTATCCTAAACCTGTGTTATATTTACCCGGATCAACCATGTTGTTTTCTTGGAAGTGTGTGGGGCCAGATGGTAGATTCTTCTGTCGAGAATCTATTGAACACTTCGTATTTTGTTGATTGAAGTTTACTAGTTCTATTCTTCCTTGAATTTGTGATATGTATTAGAAGTTCGATATGCTACACTTGGTTTATGTTTCACTACTTACTTGTTTGTGTTTGTGACTGCATGTCAAACACTTGCAAAAACAGGGTGTATAGCCCAATACTAATAAATTTCACAAACACTAACAGCATGATGTTTAACTGGATATTACTCTAATAGCTGTGCTATGTTCTATTTGAAAGGAGAACTGATGAGAATTAATCTTATTCGGTCATGGTCATCTAAATGCTTGAAAATTTGAAATTATGAGGAGATTTAAATATATCTTGTTTTCTATGTGAGATCATTCCAATTTTTAATCCTTATCATAATAGGTTAAAAGCCAATCGAACCAATACACCAAGAAGGATGAACAATTACTTTTAATACTTTTCTAATTGTTAATCATTAATCATTCTTGGTGAATTGGTTCGATCTCGGCTTTTAACCCATTATGATGTATCTGGATTCTTGATTCCAATCATAGGGCCTTTTTTTACCAGTTGATCCTACACTCCTACTGCTTGAATACCAAATCCCTTGATGTCCTTTCTTGCCTTGCCTTGCTTTCTTATCCTTAGCTTCTGGTTACATATTTATGTTATGATGTTTTCATGGATTTCACATATATGACTACTTTCCTGACAATCTCCTTATGGCTTAATGAAAGTTCCCAACCCCCATATCTAAAGTTGAAAAACCTTGCTTCATAGCTGTATGTATTTTCTTATAATGTGATTCGATTATGTTGGATCCTTATTTTGTGTGTTTACTAGTATATTCCCCATTTATGTATTTTCTAATTTCCCATTTATTACATAACGAACAAAACTTTGCAGTAAAAGTTACTGACAACCCAGCGGACAAGTTGGTTGCTGTGATTAATGATAACAGAACTGCTCACAAGGTATCAACTTTATATGACAACCCGGGGCTTGCCTGTATTGCTCTGCAATACATAAAGGCGTACCAGGGTGATTGTGGTGCTGTGGGAGGATCTGATGCCAAGAAGCCTCCTGAATCTCAATTTGCTGAAACTTTTGCCCCAAACTGTGGTGTTAAGGCATCATCACTTGCTCCTATCACTGGTCGTTTCCTGGGGTGCCAGTCTAAGTATGTCCATGCACCTGAGGCATTTTCCGAAATCCTGATAAGAAACCAGAAGAGCTTAGATATACTTTATTCTAAGAATCACACTCAGGTGGGAGCTGCTGTGACAGGTACTGATGGGGGATCTCCTTACTTCTGGTGTGTGTTGTTCAGCAATGGCAAACCTAACAGCAGCTTTGCTTTTGAGGGTGGTGTGGCTAAAATAACAAAACCCGGTTGCTTTAGTGGAGCTAATGATGTGTGCAGCGGTGCTCATGATTGGTCTCCACTCACTGGCATATGGCTATTTGCCACTTCAGTTCTGATTGCATTGGGGTTTACTTTTGGATTATGATCATAAATTGATAGAAATTGTATGAATTTCCACTTCAGCTATCCTTTTTTTTTCCTTCTCAATTTAATTTTGTCATTTGTTAAGATATTCATGCCAATTGGTTACATAATTTCTTGTCTGCATATAAAATTTATGGTATTGGCTCTTGCAAATCTCTTATGAGGACTCCCAAGTTTTTTTTTATAAAAAAATCAGAATTGTAGCCACAAGATCATCCTCGCAAGCCATGTCCACATTATAAGATGCATAAGTGGATGGATTAGTCAAAACTGGGGAGTGAAGTTTCCTTGTGTCTACACTCTACAGGGAGGCTAAATCTTCTTTAAATTGGCTAGCTAACTATAGCACTACTCTTACCGGTCTTCATGTTTCGAGGTTCCTTCAGAGGAGTTGTACTTTTACATGTTAGTTTTTGTTGATGTCAAGAGGGCTTCCCTTGCCCCGAAATGTTGAGGGTAGGTGTGTTCTTCGTGTTTTGTTAAGCCAATAATAAAAGAGTGTGTTATTATAAAAATATGTCATTCTTTAAATGATAAAATATTTTAAAAAGCATGATGTAACTATATTAACCGTTATATTTTAGAAAAGAACCGTCGATTATTTTTCTCAGTATTTTGCTGCTAGCTCTTTTATAGTTATCTTTCACAATCATGACAAAATGTTTCTTCCTTTTTGCATTATCTTTTGGTGGTACCTGGGTTAGAGTTAGCTTTTTTCCTTATCATGATTAATTTGTTATTATTTTGGTGCTAGCTGTATCACAGTTATCCTTTACATTCATGAAGTTAGCTTGTTTCTTCTTTTTATTCTTTTTTGGTAATGCCTGGGTAACAGTTAAATAACAGATGATTCAGCTGCTACACTTACTAGTGCCACATACATGAAATTCGCAATTTTCCCTCACGTGTATGGTTTTGTAAGTTCACCGGAGGTTGACATTCTTGGATATTGCTTGGATCTCAAGGATGATTTAATTTAGGTGATGACACTTCCTTTTGTCTTGAATATTTTGTTTGTGCCATGGCTCCTCTTTGGTTCATTCATTATATTGCTTTGGACTCTGATTCTGTCTTCTCGTCAGAGTAGATCTTAGGACCAAATCAAAACAGAGTAACAGAGGAAGGGAAAGGGAAAATGGTTCATTGAGGAAGTAAGTCAGTATCTGATTCCCACTTCGTATGGACCTAAGTTTTCCATGGAAAATTCTAGCCTACTCCCAATTTTCTGGTTTCTCCTGCATCTGCTAAAGCCCGGACCTAATCTTGGATACTTAAAAATTTTCATGCTGTGCCAAAAAAAACAAAACAAAAGAATTCGAACATCTTCTCATAGACACAAGTCATGTATCAAATTCAAAGCACCATCATATCTAAATACATTGTCATCTATTTTCACTCTTCCCTCTCAACGTACTCCTCCCATTTTTACTCCTACCAAGTGCTCCATGCGTAATTTGTGTATATTTTGTAGATGAAGTGTCTGAATATCCTATTAGGAATAAAAAAATAGGCCTTAAAAATGTTAAAAATAAACTCAATCACTCAACATTAAGATGATTACTGTGTTATTCACAAACACAGCAGAAAAGAAGTTCTTACTTCTTAGTCATAGATATCTTATAATACAGTTTGAGCATGCCAGCTCCTTACATAGACCCTTTACACTTCAAAACCAGAAAAAGTGTTAGATTTATGAGATTGTGCCTCATTTGAAATTTGAGTTTTTGAATAAGTTTTAGATAAAGTCTAGATAAAGTCTAGATAGAGTCTAGATAGAATTATTGTTACTGTTTCAAATCTTATCTTTTATTTTAAAATTTTAGTTTGTTAGATATTATCCAAATAAATCTGATGTAGTTTAGAATTTTTAGGATTTATCCTTTGAGTTTGTAAGCCTATTTATAGGCACTTTCTTTTATGAATAAT
The DNA here is from genome assembly GCA_023212625.1 of Styphnolobium japonicum. Lineage (NCBI taxonomy): Eukaryota > Viridiplantae > Streptophyta > Magnoliopsida > Fabales > Fabaceae > Styphnolobium > Styphnolobium japonicum. The sequence continues at coordinate 26,790,011 of JALBWW010000006.1, forward strand.
ATTGAAATTTACTTCCTCCAATATTTTTATTCTCTCATTATTTTCTCTGCAAGTTCACACTTTCAAATTTCCAACAAATGGGTATCGTGAGCCATTTTTCTTTCTGGGTGTGAGGAAAATTCTTATTTTTTTGAGGGCTAAACACGCCGAGATTGAGCTAAACACAAATGGAGGTTGAGTATTTTTTTAGGCGCTTGTGGTGCAAATATGTCTACTTCTAGCAATTCTTCATATGTAATTCCAATGTTTAATGGTGAAAACTATCACATTTGGGTCATTAAGATGAAGTTTTATTTAAGATCTCAAGGTTTATGGAATGTTGTGATCTCCCGGAGCCGATCCACCGCCATTGAGAGAATCCTACAGCTTGCTCGATGAAAGCTCACGAGGAGGAGAAACTCAAGAAAGACAAAGCCATCACTTGCCTCGCATTCGTGACTCTGCATCATATTTTCACCAAAATCATGGACTTGGAAACACCTAAACAGGTATGGGACAAGATCCAAGATGAATTTGAGGGCAGTGACAGGGTCAAATCTGTTAGGCTCCTCACATTGAAGAGAGAATTTGAATTGATGAAGATGAAAGACAACGAATCTGTCAAAGATTATTCTGGCAGGTTAATGGATGTTGTAAATCAAATGCGCCTTCTTGGTGAGGCATTTACAGATCAAAAGGTTGTAGAAAAGATCATGGTTTCAAGCATTCTCAAAAGTTCGGTTAAGATCTCTCAGAATTGAAGAGTCTTGCGATTTGCAAAGTCTCACAATTACAGAGCTAACTAGCAAGCTTCATGCACAAGAGCAAAGGGTCTCAATGAGAGATGATGAAGCTATTGAAGGTGCCTACCAAGCAAAACAAAAGGGAAGGCATTCTGAAAATTCACGGTCTTTCAATAACAACAAAGGGAAGATTGAAGGTTCTTCAAGAAAAGGTAATTTTTTGCCTTGTTCTTATTGCCAGAGAACCAATCATGTTGAGGAAGATTGTTATTATAAAGATAAACCTCTTTTTTGCTGTGATTTTTGCAATAAACTCGGCCACAGTGAAAAGTATTGCAGAATCAAGAAAAAACAATGTCAGCAGCAATCAGATCAACAAGTAAATGTGATTGAAGAAAACAACAATGATGAAGAACATTTATTTATGGCATCACAAGCACTCAATTCACATGAATTGAATACATGACTCATTGATAGTGGCTGCACCAGCCACATGACCAAATGTCTATCATTTTTTACATCCATTGATCGATCATTTCAACCAAATGTTAAGTTGGGAAATGGTGAAATTGTGCAAGCCAAAGGAAAAGGGACAATTATGTAAAACCAAGAAAGGTATGAAGGTTGTCAATGATGTTCTTTATATTCCAGAACTAGATCTAAATCTTCTTAGTGTTGCACAAATGCTAAGAAATGGATATGCAGTTTTTTTCAAAGAAAAGTATTGCTTTATCATTGATGAACATGGAACAGAGATAGCAAAAATTAAAATGATCAAAAATAGCTTTTATTTGAAGTTTGATTTGGTTGAAGATCATTATTTCACTACCAAGATTGATGAAAATGCTATTTGGGATAAAAGATTTGGTCACATCAACTTGAGGTCATTGAAGTTCATGCAAGATGTATTAATGATAAATCATGGTACCCGTTATTTAAAGACAGGAGGAGTTAAGCTAAATAACTATGTTAACAGTGATTTAGACCAGGAAACTGATGTGCAAATTGATGATATAATGATTAAAGCGCTTCCAAAATCAAGATTGGAGTTCCTGAAGCTAAAGCTTGGCATGTCCATGGCAAATCTCAAGGAGGAGTGTTAGATTTATGAGATTGTGCCTCATTTGAAATTTGAGTTTTTGAATAAGTTTTAGATAAAGTCTAGATAAAGTCTAGATAGAGTCTAGATAGAATTATTGTTATTGTTTCAAATCTTATCTTTTATTTTAAAATTTTAGTTTGTTAGATATTATCCAAATAAATCTGATGTAGTTTAGAATTTTTAGGATTTATCCTTTGAGTTTGTAAGCCTATTTAGGCACTTTCTTTTATGAATAATATTGAAATTTACTTCCTCCAATATTTTTATTCTCTCATTATTTTCTCTGCAAGTTCACACTTTCAAATTTCCAACAAAAAGTAAAACAAGAATCACAACAATACCACAGGAAGAACCACCAACTCTATGAATCCAGTAACGATCAAACCTGGTGAAGCTCTGGTCCAGGAAAGCTGATAAAGCTATGGCTAAAATCAATACAAAGAGCAGTACAGGCAACCAAAAAGCAACGTTTATGGGTTGCTCATCATCTTCCAACTCACTCTCTGGTTTGCGGTCTATATAGAGAGGAGAAGCCACAGCTAGAACCACCAAGCTTATGGCTGCCACTCTCTCATACGAAGAAAATCTACTTCCCCTACTGCTAGCTCCACGTTCCATTCAGAAGATAGATGATGAATCATCTTGGTTCACTCGGGGCTATATTTGTTCTGCTAAAATATGTGTGGTGGAACTGTTGCGGAAAAGGCACCCAAAATGTTGATGTGGTGAGGGGAATCCTGCTTTCCAAAGTAAACATTAACAAGCATCTTTCATTATTCATGTACTAGTACAACTTTGGGAGAGGAAAGACTATATAATGCATTTTTAGAAATAATAATTCTAAGAGTTTAAATTTTATTCAAATCTCACTGTTAAACTTTTTATACTATTATTTAATTACATATTAACATATTATTAAAAAAGTTTGACTTTTTAAATAGTTATTGTGATAATTAATTTTTTTTAATAATTTATTTATACATGATTGAAGGAATCCAAATTAAATCTATCAAAATTAAATCCAATTTTTATTGTGCAGACTTTTCTTACATTTATATGTGATATTTGGCATGAATACAAGTATATATCTAATCTACAAATTTAATATTGTTGTTGGTTTGGATGAACTTCTAATAAAAAAAAGATATACTTTTATTATATTTTCTTGAAAGATCTTTTATAAAAAGTAAAACATATTTTAACTTTAGATGCAATATTTGAAAAGATATCTTATGTTTAAACATATTTTTTATGTTATAAAAAAGTCTTTTTCTAAAAGCACCAAAATCTAACTACAAAAAGTTAGAAGATGTGTTTTTTTTAGTACTTCAATTTTTTTTAAAATAAAACACTCATACAAACACACTAAAATATAATAAAATTATTTAAAAAAAAAAAAGAAAAACACATTGAAACGAGCACTTGATAATATTAGAAAATGTTACTAGAGATAGATTTTAGTGGAAATTTTGGGACTCTGACCTACAGGTAAGAATCACCTTTGAAATTAGAAAGAGTATGTGCTAGGCACAAATCGGAATTGGCAGCTCACTGAGGAAGCTCCTGTTGTTGCATTGTATGGATGCGAATAAGATTCTCCATTAACAAAGCTCAATGTTCGGCGCTGCTTAAATTTTTATTTAGAATCTGATGCTGTTCCTGCTATGGATGTCCATAAGATTACGTCACATAATTATAAGGAATTGCTGTTGAAATGAGAAACTTCCACATGCTGGATGTGCGGACAAAGAAATATTTAGCTTGAATAAATTAAAGAAAAGGAAAATGCTGGAAGACAGGATTTGAAAAGACAAAAAGACACAATATGCGTGTATAACGGTTAGATAAGATATGATTTTATATGGAAAAGTATTGATGTGATTTTATATAAATTTAAAAATAAATCTAATAGTGTTAAAAGAATGTACAGATTTTCATTGTCTAATTTTTATTTGTATAGTATCATCTTAAATAAAACAAGTTTTCTGTGGAGTAAGCTCAACTATTCATTCAAGAACAAAATGTCCTTATAATCTTGTTAAAGGGACTTAATACCTGACTAATTCACCACTTGACTTATGAGGATGTGAAATGCTTTAGTTTTATGGTTAATTATACACGAAATCAAAGAAATCAGTTTGGGAAGTCTTGCTATATTAAATAAAATATTCAAACCACACCAAAGCTCCCATGGATTCCTTGATTGCTTTTTAAAGATATTTTCCCCCATTTGGATGGTTTAAATCTTTGTAGAAAAGTCTATCGCGATGTGCATAACACGAGACAATATGCATGGGATTGGGGACCTTGCCTTTTAAAGTTCAAGCAAGCAATTCAGTTGCAACCAAATTCTGATGAAACATCTCCTTTTGTATTTGTTTGTTTGTTTTTTTTTTCATTATAATTAAAACAAACTTATAAGTTTAGTTTTGATTCACTTTTAGTTTATTTATTTTTTTACACTATCAAGTGCTATCACTTTACTAAAACGTTTGATCTTTTAAGTAATTATTATGAATTTAATTTTGATCAATTATCAGTGTAAATTTTTTTTACATTTTTACCTAATCATGTATTGCCAATTTATTAAAAGAGTTTGACTATTATAACAATTACATCAAAAATTTAATATTTTTAATAATGTGTCAGTACATAATTAAATGACAGTGTATAAAATTTTTACATTAATATTAAATTAAAATTAAATTCAATTATTATTATAATCAAACTATTTTAATAATGTTACAACATAAATAAATGAAGTAGTGTAAACAAGCTTTATTTTATTGGCTTGTCGTCAAATATCTTGATAGGAAGTGGCACAAGCGTCACTTTGACTCATAAGATCATGTAGGTACATCGCATACATTATAGAAAAATATTAGCGACGAGTAGCATTTTATGCAAAATCATATTTTGGCGAACAAAATCAAGTTTGTAATTCAACCTTGAAATTAGAGATTAAATTTTAAATTTTAATTATTTTATGTATTGTGTACATTATATTTAGAATTCAAATCTCGAGTAACAATTTCATAAATAAAATAAAAAAATTACTTTACATTATTCTTAATTCTTAGGTTCTAAAAATTACAATTTAAAACACTAATATTTTTTTTATATTATCAAAAGGTAAATGTTAAAATTAATTTTATATTTCATTGTTCATTATTTTTATTGTTTGCCTACTTCAACAACCATTATCGTCGGCATAATTCTCAACCACTATTGTCACTGTATTCTAGCAACCATCTCCATCGGTATACTACATCAACCATTGTTGCCAGACACTATCGTCGCAAACGTCCACCAGCATTTGCACAGGTGCCTTCAAATAACCATTAAGGTTAGTGTGCCCTGACATCGATGTACTACAACATACCTTGTTATCGACGTGCTCTGTCAACTATCATCATCAATGTAATTTGGCAAAACAAACTCTATTAAAAAAATTATTTATAATTAAATTTTATTAATTTAAATTTATTTATTACTTTTTTATACATTTTAATAAATTATTCAAATAATAAAATTTGAATTCAATTAAGAATTGTAATTCTATGTATTTAGAATTGAAAATGAAATTATAAATTATAATTTTAATTCTATCATTCAAATAAACATAAAAATAAAAGAAAAATTAAATTTTCATTTACGATCTTTAATTCTGATTTAGTTAAAAGTAAATTTTTTTTTACAGTATTAGTATTATGGGCATACTTGTATTTCTTTATGCAAAAATGATATTTTGTGCTATGCTTAAGAGAAATGATTAATATGGGTAATTGGAATTATGTGATTTTTAGACACTTGAACGCTGTGGCTTTATTAAGAATAAAAGAAAAGAAATAATAAATTTGTATATAACAATGAAATTGAAGCATGAAAAATGTATGTTATCAAATGCTTATTAATGATGGCAATTTGACCTCATTCAGCAGCTATTCAACCTATCCTAACCTACAGTAAGAGAGGAGTGGAGTGTGTTTAAATTGTATTGTGGATCAGGTTAGATTTGGATTTAAGGTCTACTCGCCTTACCCTATTCATACTCTTATTATTTTATAAAGACTGTGTTTCATGCTTGATGTAGCTTGAGATTTTTTATGCAATGAGTAATTTTTTTAATAATTTATATTATAGTGTATTATATAGTATATGTGGGTAAGATACGAGTAGAGTTCGAGTTTTATTATTTTTTTACAGTTAAGATGCAAGTTTTCACTTATAAAATTTGCAGGGCGGGTTAGGAGTGGACAAAAACTTGTCCCTACCTGCCCCATTGACAAGCCTAATGCCTATGCCATCTAAACCAATCAATTGAGGTGACTCCGAAAGCTATGGTGTATAACTCGTGTGTCATAAAATTCAAAACACTAATTGTGTGTTTGGATTAAGTTTTATAAATTTAATTTTAGATGAACTTAATTTTGGAAACTAATTTTAGTTATAAGTGAGTTTGAATGAAGTGATTTATTTTTAAAAATATTTATTAGAAAATTAATTTTGTTAAATAAATATTGTTTAAATAATATTGATAAAAATTATTTTTGAATGCGTAATTACTAAAAAAGATATGAGTTTTTTTGAGTTTAATTGTTAATAAATTGATATTAAAAAGATTGATTATAAATAAATTGATTGTAAAATAAATTTGTTAAAAAGCTAAGTTTATTTGGAGTATTATAAAAAAAAGGTACTTTAAGTATAACTATAATAATATTTAAAAAAATTATTAAGTTATATTTATTTAAATATTATTAAAATAATAATATAATATCAAATTACAAAAGTATTTTTATCAATACACATATAAACAGGTTTTCTTTTATTTTAAAAGTAACAAAATATTACTTATACCTAAATCATATTTAGGATAAAAATATCATTTACTTTCTTCTACTAAAATTTTATCCAAACATAATAAAAAAAATTTAAAAACCTATTTACGTTTTACAAATGAGTTTAAAATGAGCGTTTACAGTTATCTCCACCTTCTTAGATTTAAATAAGGCCTCAATAAAGTGGGACAAGTTTTGATAGTCCCAATGAAAATACGAAGCCTCTGAGATCATTCATATCGCTCTTTACATCACCAATCTTCCTCAATTCGTGTCTAGACCTTCTTTTTTTTATTTTATTAAAGCCCAAGAGTTAAACTTGATTAAATTAATTGTTTAGATGCTTTTTTCCCTTTAATTTTATTTTAAGTTTAAGTTTCGTCCACAACTATATTTATTTTATTTTTGTTTCATATTTTTTTAAAATTTATTAAATTTGTCTTAACAATTAATATTGTTAAAAATATTAACAAAAATTTGATGACATGATATCTTATGTTGACACAAGTGTATAATTGACACATCTAATTAATATTTTTTTATTAGTAATTAAGATGAATTTGATAATTTTAAAAAAATTGAGTATAATAATGAACTAATATAATTGTATAATGAAAAAAAATATAAAAAAAAATTAAGAGAAGAAAAATGAAAATGTAAATTTTATGCATCATTTTCTTTTTTAACATCTATATTTGTTCATTAAAGAGAATTATGTTCTTTACATGCATTATTATAAAAAATTATTTAAAAGTATGAATTTTTTCACAAAATCACATTAATTAAGACTACATAAGATTTTTCCTTAATTCCTCTAAATGCATATGGTTAATGTGACAGTGTATCTTTATAATAGCTCGAAATGGACTTAGTCTCGTATGAATATTGTTTATCATTAGTCGTCATGTGTGATTTAAATAAATATGGAATATAAAAAAATCTAAAATATAAATATTCCATGAACAAAATAAATTTTAAGTCACAAACATTCCATGAATACAAAAATAACAAATTGTAATAACGAACGAAGGAACGTACATCATAGTGCTTGTTTAAATGAGCATTTTTGGATTAAAAAAATAACTCTTTTTTTTTTTGAAAAAAGGTACTTTTAATATTTTTTAGCATGTTTGAATTTTTTTTTTAAAAAAATGAAGCACTAAAAAAAGCTTAAATATGTCCTTTTTTAGCTAGATTTTTTAGCTTTTGAAAAAATATCCGTTTTAGGATATGAAAAAGTTGTTCATAAATAATTTTTAGATAAAATTATCCCTTAATAATTTTAAAAATAACACTCTTTATCATTCATTTTATAAAACTTATCAATACCCTATTTTCAAATACATCTCTATTTTTTTTTTACTATTGTAATACTACACACCTCACATTATTATTTTCTCCTTTTCTCTTTTATCAAATATGTCTATTACGCTTAAATTTTTCTTCAATCAAAAGCACATTCCTTTAATTATTGGTTTGATTTTTAATATATATATATATATATATTATCAATTTATTCTTTTACATAAAGTACGCCCCTTCAATTCATTTTTTATATGTAATGACCTTTATTATTCTTCACTTGCAGGTTAACATTTGAAAAATATTATTATGATTTAATATTTTTTTATCTCTCGTCCCTCTAATTTGATATAATTTTTTTAAATTATATCATAATTCCAAAATTACTTTTTATAAAAGATCTTAAGCAAATAAATATTTAAAATGATGATATAATGGATAATGGTAAGCATGAAACTGTGAAGACAAAAAGAAAAGACTCTAAAATTACTTCTGCATGTCTTTTTAAGTCATTTTATCACTAAAAAAACACTTTTATATTTTTATATCTAAACAATAATAAAATTAAAAGAATAATTTTTAGATATTACATCCAATTATACATTTATTTTTTAAAAATATCTTTTAAAAAATAATAATGAAAAAATATATTTCTTAAAAAAAAAACTCATCCAAATAAGCAAATAAAAAAATATAAAAAGTATATTTTTTTATAAATAAAAAAACACATCCAGACACCGCTAACAATCCATATTCTGGAAAGCCTTGGTAAATGAAAATCTATGATATCTTGAAAATATCAAGTGGACGAGTGAAATACAATTGTGTGATAGGAAATTGCTTTAACAAAGATTTTTTTACTTTTTTCAGGTATAAAAGGGAATGAGTGCCATACTTTGTAACAAGTGAAAACCAAGTAACAAAGTCTAGGTTTCACTTATTAAATTAATCAACTTTATCCCTCACTTCATCAATTCAGTCTCTATATTCCTTCGAACAATCTAGTTAATTTAAATCCATATAAATACGGCAATGCCGCAACTATGTTACTAAATTAAAAAAAATGACAATAATAAATAAATAAATTTACAAAAGTAATGATATAAGCTAGAAGATTGTGGATAATTAGGAAACACAATGATAAGTACACAACTACATAATGTAGTGAATTATTCTTTCTCCTTTTACTAAAGAATATAGTGCGAAAGCTGCAAATAGTTATAGAAAACAGCACAAAAAGATTATAATTAGAGATTATTAATTTCAAAGATTGTTAATAATATATTGAAGGTAAAAAACCAATTGACCACTTAGATGATAAATTAATCATTCCGAATAGCTTTAATGTTAACAGGAATAATTATTGATCATTCATCTTAACTTTGTGTTATTAGCCGTTTTTAAAATTAATAGTCCTTTATAACTAATCCATTAAGACTAACAAATAACCAGTCATTGATTGATTTATAAATTTTATAAAAGAGTTTTAAAAATATGTAACGTTATAGATTGAGTTTAGTTGTTGAATATGTATATATATGTAACAGACTTGTGTTTTTGGCTATTGTAGGACAATAAAAATAAAAATAAATTATAAATAGATAGTTTCGTGAAAATATATGCATCCAAAATCATTTCACCTAATAACTATTTAAACAGGATGACAATTTAACTCATTTTATCAAGAAATCACATTAAAAATTAGGCCTTAAATTTATAATTATCCTACTGTGTTTGAATTCAGGCATATGAATTTTCTAATCTAACTTTAGGTTTGAATCTTTTAATACATAAGTTTGGATACTTTAGTCCCTAATTCAAAACCAAATTCCAGAGCTTAATATTCAATAGTTCAAATGCGTGCATAGTTCTTTTATTTGTCTTTAAAATATAGTCTTAACTCAATTAAACACATTTCTTTATCAAAATTAAATAACAATGTCTATAATTTAATTTTTCCTAGAAATATGTCTAACAAATAAGCTTAAAATTTGGTACTACTTAGTGAGGCAAGTAACAAAAGACACATTATGAGAAAAATAAATCTGATTGAAATTTAAGTTCTTTAAGCACTGCTTCATTAATTGAATGATAATGTTACTATTTTTTTAACACATGTTAATGAATTATTTATCACAACCAATATAAAATACTACATTGGTGTTTACTGAACAATTTGTTCAAAGCCTCAATCAAGTAACCAAGTAATAAGTATGGGTTGAAAATGTTGCCTTCGCCAAACAACCTATTTCATGGAGAATAATAAGCTACAACGAGGGCCCGTTTGTTACTCAAAAAATAATTTTTTAATTAAAAAAGTGATTTTTTTATTAAATAGTTTATAATAAACGGATTTTGAATAATGTGGTTGAGTGATTAGTCTTAGAGCATGTTTGTTTTTGATTATTGAAGACCCGTTTGTTACAAATTAAAAAAATAATTTTGACCTTCAATAATTTAGAGATTATTTTTTAGAGATTTTTATAAAAAACAGAAGCTATTTTATGTTTGTTTATAATTATAAAAATCATTTTTTAAATAAGAGTAGCTTTTCTTTCTTTTATCGCAAGAGATTTTTTTCAAAAGCTAATGAAAATAGCTTTTCATTTTAACCATAAAAATGATTTTTTTAATAAGCTTAAACAAACATAATTAAAATCATTAAAAATAATTTTTTACTTAAAAAAAGTGACTTTTTTTTATTAAATTATCTGTAACAAACGAGCTATGAATAGTGTGGTTAAGTAGTTAATCTTAGTGCATGTTTGTTTTTGATTATTTTACACTCAAAAATAGCTTTTTTCTTCAAAATCTTTCTCTTTAACATTTTGATTATAAGCTTTTTTCAAGTAAAAAAAAAAGCTAATCCAAACATGTTATTCCCTTCTCCCAAGTTCTCTTCACTCTTCTCCTTTGGGGTGATGAAAAGCAGATAAGTGGGATCAGTAAATTATGATTGTGGTGAATGACCTTGTTCAGTTTGTTCTACAACTATAAGCTCGAAAGAAGTGACAGTGCAGAGTGGAACAATAATAATTTTATTGAACATGCTGTGGGTAAATAAGCAGCTCCTTTTGTTATAGAATGTGTAAAATGATCAAGAACCCCGGAATCAAAAGTAACAACTGCTAACAAAACACAACTCTGATATTCTATCAATATTTATATGTTTATTGGTAAGTGGCACTTTGGCTACAACAAAAAGGTGAATCTAGCATCACACCAATATATATATATATATATATATATATATATCAGCCAATGAGAGTTGCATCAACTAATAGGAAAGAATTGCATTGAACAAAGGTTTTGGGAAAGTCATTGATCAGTATCATTGTAAGCTCTTGGTAAGGCTTGTGACATATGAGACAACCTCCTTTTCTCTTAAACTTTTTTAAATAAAAAACCTATATACAACAATAAGCAAGCCCAACATTGTAGTAGTTTGATCGTCTTTTAGTTAATGATTTAATTTTAATCCACTATTAGTATAAAGTTTTTTTACATTGTCATTCAATTATGTACTGATATATCATTCAAAGAGTTAGACTTTTTAGGTAATTGTTGTGATAGTCAAACTCTTTTAATGATTTGGTAATATATGATTAGATGACAGTGTAAAAAATCTTTATATTGACAGTGGATTAAAATTAAACTCTTTAGTTAAACTGGTATTAATGTGAAAATGACATATTTTCTTCAATTATTTTCTTTATTGTACAATAATGGTTATTTTTTGTTATAGGGAGGTCTTATTAGACCTAAGAGAGAATGGAAAATGAAGATATAGAGAATTGAACCTCCACCACATAACTACAACCTTAATAAAGATTAAAGGAGATACAGTTGAGCTACGCTCCATCAGTATCATGAGTGATTATTTGCCTAAATGTAAAACTTCTCTTTTTATTTATGATCTATCTTAGGAGTAATTTTTAGGTAGACACAGTTTATTATAAACACTTCATTCAACAATTGACATGTGAAAGGTCACTCTTTAGGGATAAATGTATTTATGACATGATCCATAAAACTTGACACATATTTAATGTTAAATGAAGTGTCTATGGTAGACCATGCCTACCTAAGAATTTCTCCTCTATTAGACTATGTTCATTAAAATTTATTGAGTAAATGTCTATTTTTGTTCTCCAAAGATATATTTAACATTAGATTGATCATCTATTTATTAGCAATATCAAATTGATTATTTAATGACAATTAATGACATTAGTTTTATCCTTTTAAGAACTAATTTGATGTCAGTTGAAGAACTAACTTATTGACATAAATTAACATTAAATAACCATATTGATGTACTTATAAATGAATGATTAACCTGAGTACACTTATATTTTTTAAAGATTAAAATAGATATTTACTCAAAAAAAAACTTCCATTTCTATCGATTGCTATACCTTTTTATTTGCTATCTTGAATCAATTTGTGTTGTGCAAAAACAAATTGTTCAACATTTTTTAAGGCTCTGTTTGAATCATTAACAGGGTTGGAGAGACTTCATAGTCTTTGGAAACCAAAGCCTAAAGCCACTGCTGACACCTCCTGCATTGTTGGAAAAGACTTTTGATCTAAGAAAATGTATCTCCTGAATGGTTAAATGTTACATTAAGCATCAAATTATGTAGTAAGATTTGTCTTCAAGTACTTTAAGTGTGAAAGATAAAAATGTGGTTTTTTTAGAGTCATTTTACTGTAGGTTTAATTAATTATTATTAGTTTCTTACATGACTGTGGTGGGTGTTTTGTGAGTCACTGATATCTACTTAATCAAGACTTGTGATTACTTCATCAGGTGCTTACATCTATTTGTTAGCCCAAGATTTCTTGTTAGCATTTATTTTATGATGATTACAAATATTATTTTATCATTAACAAAAGATTGCTTACACTTGATCCTAGTTAAAAGACTATTTTGTAAATTTATCAAAGCATTAAAGCTGAAATTTTCAAAGATAAACAAGCTGATGAACTGACTCATGAATTGAAGATGAGCTGGCTCACTCCTTGCACACTTGAACTAGCTGCTGAAAGGATAAAGAAGAGCATGCTAATGATCAAAATTGGTCTGCTCAAGGAACAAGTCTGTAAAACATTGATGAGCTGACTCATAAATTGAAGATGAGCTGGCTTATACTCGAAACCAAAAAATACTTCTGTTTTTAGTCTCTAGCTGCAAGATGATTCTAGAAGGTTTTCAAATCATTAGAATATCTTCTAAAAATGCTGGGATAGTACTAGACAAAAGGGAAGGATAGACACAAAAGAGAAAAAGGACACCATACACCCACTAGCTGCTAATTTAACATATGCACAACTGGTACAATACAAAAACTGCAATGTACTTGTGCCGCAACGTTCAAATTTGAAGTTGCCCACAAATACCCATCATTTTATAGAGAAGCCATAAGAAGAGGAGAAAGGAAAAAGAGAAGAAAAACAAAATAGCAAGAAAAATTAGTTGTGCTTCACTCTTAGAATCATTTGTAAATTTGTGTTGAGCGTATTATTGTATATCCAACTCTTTCTGAGAGAGTTTTTACTCTGTTTTCTTGTAAAGTCCATTGATGGTGTGTTGTTTCATAGCTTGGAGAGGTTATGGTTGATCAAAACTACTTGTATCTTGCTTTGAGAGACTAAGGTGAATCAAAACTACTTGTATCTAATTTGGAGAGACTATGGAGGATCAATGAACACTTAGTTAATTGTGAAAAATCTCAGTTTTGCTGGGGACTGGATGTAGGTTCTACATTGGACCGAATCAGTATAAATTCCGCTGTGCAAATTCTCTCTTAACCCTCTCTTTATTGCATTTGTGTGTGAATGTTTATTTATTGATGTTCAAACTTGTATGCGCATGTTTTGTTTAAGTTTTAAATTTTAACTTTGATAAGCCAGCTCATTTTTACTAACCAACCAGCTCATCTCTGCTGGTGTTTTGAGTTTTTGTGCATGTTACAAAAAATTTCGTTTTAGTAAAACTTGATTCAACCTCTCATTCTCAAGTAATTTATTACTATCACTACTCGTGTAAGTGGTGGGTTTTTCTAGTGTTTATTTATAATGACAATTTTGCCCTTTTTAGTTATACTATGCAGACAAAAGATTGGGTTTTAAGAAAAGTAAAACAGACATTAAGTGGAGAAATTTCCTTTCTACAATAGTATAGATGTAATATTGTATCCTTATGGGGAAACTATTTTTAATTTTGAGAGGGACAGCTTTTTTGTAATGCGGAACTGGACCTCCAAAAGTTAAAATTGTTGTTCATATATATCAAAAATGGCTTTTTTAACCAAGGACTGTCATAATTGGTAGATAATTGAGTTCTTTAATTATGTTGTCTTGGATTTGATCTAAACTATATGTATGAAATTTTTTTTATTGAAAGAGGCTGTGCCTATTTCGACAATCTCTCCATTTTAAAAAAAATTAATTTTTAATTGTCGACTAGAGGATACTAGTTAAAAAAGATGACTTCTTCAATAATCATAATGAGATTCCTTTAACTAATGCATATTTGCTGCAGAGCCTCATGGTTCTCCATCTTCTTAGTTTACTGAGTTTTTAATTGACAGGCTGTCGATGCAAAGTACCGTACCAAAATTTGTCTTCGGTAGCTTACAATGTTGTTGCCATTCCCGTTGCTACTGGTGCGTTCTTCCCCAATTTGAATTTGCTATCACACCTTCACTTTCAGGTGAGCAACATTGCACTGCTCATTTCTTTTCATATAATGGCGAGGAAAATAATGCTCTATTTTTATCTTGTACTTGCTGTTTACCAAGTCATATATGTTCTGCATGCACCTAGCTACCATTAAGTGTTCATGAATGTATATTCTATGTCAAAGAAATAACTGTTATTTTCTGTATATCACCCTTGATTTTTAATATGACAGGAGGAGTGATGGCTTTGAGCTCCTTCTTCGTGGTTGCCAACTCACCGTTTCTACAGCTTCACGGGGGTGAGTGACACGACCAGAAAGGGCTCACTCTAGTCACGTAATGACTAATAAATATAACTTTCATCTTCAAACATGGATATGTACAATGTAAAAGATGCATAAGCGATTATGATTCTTCTCATGTGACAGTTTGAGTACAAGTTCGGTAGAATTCAGAATTGCAACCAATAAGCTCCTCTTTGTTTTTCTTTTTTAAGAAAAGAAAAAAGATAGGGCATAGTAATAGCATGGTTAAGTCATAGACTCAGCTAAGTCCTGCAGCATACTTGGTGACCCTGGCTAATGTAAGCTCATGGAGTGTAGGAATGGAACTGTGAACTCTTGAAAACAGCCTGCTTGTGGGACGGCCTGCACTTCAGAGCTCGTAGGGGTGAAAATGTGAAATACAAATGTCTTTGCTTATCTCTTGACTCCCTGTGGCTGTGTCGGGAGACTTCTATTTATTTGTGTGAAACCATTAAGAATGGGTTAATCTTAAGGATTTTTAGTAGTTCGAAAGAGGCATTCGAATTTTTATCCTTCATATACATATTATTGGGTCTTGCTAATTAAATCATTTAATACTCTTTAATAAATATTTTTAATTATTAACTAAAGAAATTTTTAAAATTTTTTAAGATATTAAATGTATTATTTTTATATTTAATATTTAATATTTTAATTCTTTAATCAATTTCTCCGAAAACACTGTTAACAAATGTTTATATCATTATACACAAAAAAAAAAAAATCATTCAAATATGTGAAATACATGCTTTTTTATTTAATAAAAAGTTTAAAGAGAAGAAAAGTTATCCAAATTAATTAAAGGACAGGGTATGCCATACTTTCAGATTACCTACAAAGAAGATTTCTAGTTGTGTGGATCGAATTTAAGCTTTTGAAGTTTTTTTTTTTAGGCCATAGCCTTTCATGTTTATATCTTCTAATTTTTATACTAAATATAATTTCTAATTTCTAATTTTTTTTATAGTAGAATATTTTGAGTATTTATTTATTTATCACAACACATGTTTGTAATAAAGATAAAATTTATCCTAATGAACATTTCCTTATTATTACGTAAGGTTCGATCTCCTTACATCTCATTTTTCCAATTCTCTACTTAAATCCCAATAGGGGTTTCCTACCTTTAAAAAGAAATTCAACAAAAACAATAATAATACACTAAAATAAGTAATTTCATAATAAATTAATTATTATTGTAATAAATTACCTTACTCAATTTATGTTTATTTTATAAAAGCTTACTTATAATAAATGATAAGTATATTTTTTTATTAATTAGATTTTATAATAAATCAATAATTTCTCATTATGTAATGGTTATATTTAAAATTATTTATTCTGGATATAATTATTTGAATTTTTTTTAAAGGAATGTAGAATACGTGTTAGAGCCATTTGCTAATAATACAATAACAGATATAGCACTTAAAAATATATATTTTTTGAATATAAAAATGTAATTATGAAGATATTTGGTTAATATAAAATAAAAATAACTGAAAATACCAAAAAAAAAATTGATATAAACAGTTAAACCAAAATGCATATATATAATTATAACTTCCCCAATTTTTTATAAGATTTAATTTTAATTTATTATCAGTATAAAATATTATTATTTAATGATGTATTATTAAATCATTGAAGAAGTTTTATTATCATAATAATTGCCAAAATAAATTTAATTTTTTTAGGCTATGTTTGAATGGATAGAATTCACTGATAAAAGGAACTTAATTCATTGTTTATAAGTTTTCCAAGTAATAGAGTGAGATAGTTAAAGAAGAGAATTCAAACCATTCTTTATCACTTAACTCTCAAATTTGAGAATTTTGAGATGGAACATTTTCCTTCTTTTTTTAAATGATCATTTACACTTTTAATCCTTTGCACTTTAACAATAGAGTGAGCAGTAAAAATAAGAAGAGTAATATTGAAAGTTAAATTTGTAATTTAATTTAATTTATTAATTATTACTATGGCTTCTAAATAATAAAGAGGATCTCTCATCTATTCTCTTATTAAAATTTCTATATAATAGAGTAAGATTCTTTTATCTTTTCACTTCATTTCATTACAAACTATTCTATTTATTTTAAAAATTTTAAATATGGGAGTTATTATGATATTTTTATGAATATAATACTCAAAATGAGTTATCAATTATTTATTAAAATTTGAATTTATAATAAATATTTAAAAAATTATTAAATATAATTAATTACTAATAAATATTTAATAACTTACTCCCAATATAACTATCCAAAAAAAAATTAATAACTAAATAATCTTAAATTTTAATGATATATTAACACATTTTTTTTATAATAATGAGTTAATATATTATTGAATAATAGTATTTACACTCTTATATTTATGATTACATTCTACAATCTTATATTTATGATCATGGTTTTAAAAATCGGACCGACGCGGTCCGACTGCAGTGACCGTGTAGGTCAGGTTAGTCCAAAAATCGTTTAATTGAGCGGGAAGAACCGGATTGAACCGGGTTGAACCGGCGACTGGGTTTCTGAAAACCGGCTAGTTCTCTTTTTTTTTTTTTGAATTTTTTATTACTTTTTCATATTTTTAAATTAGTTTTTTAGGAATTTTTTTTTTACATTTATATCTCAAAAGTCATAACTTTTTACTTATTTGTTTAATTTGGATGTATTTTATATCAATTTCACATAACCTTTTAAGATTTATGTGATGAAAAATAAACGAATGAAGTTGGACCAACTGATTTTCAATAAAAATAATAATTATTTTCATAGTTATGAGTATTTTTAAAAGAAATAATAATAATAAATTTTTTAAATAAAGATTAAACTTTAATTTTTTCTCTTAAATCTCTGTTACTCTCAAAATAAGATTATTTTAATTGAATACAATAATAAATATTATCATATATAGTTAATTTTTATTATTTATATTATTAGATTTATTTATATATATATAAATAATTATGCATATAATTATAATTATAATTATTACATCATTCAGTTCAACCACCAGTTCAATCAATTGAACCAATTGAACCATGATCCGAAAATCTCACATGTTCGATCTCTTATTCTGTTGTTAAAACATTGATTATGATTACATTCGAAAGTGGGATATTATTCTTTTCGGACCCGTTTCGACACCGGGAAACCCGTTTATTTTAATATGTAAATAAATCTGCAGCTTTGGGGCCCTTAAAACCTTAAATATACACATTTAATGGGCACGTGATTGGGAACAATTGTTGTTGAGAGGGCCTTCATGCCTAAACGCATTGCATGTGATTGCTGGGCCACACCCACAGTCCTTTATTTACTTATTTTCTTTTTAAATTTTGTTTTGGGTGAGAGAGGGAAAACATATTCATATAAAAAAACAAAGGAAAGCATCCCACAGTGCAGTACAAGCTTAAGTTGCAACAGCAGTACAATACAACAGTGACCCAATCAAGCTTAAGTTGCAACTTGCAATTGTATATATTAATTATATATATGACATTCTCATATTAATGACAAACTAACGTAAGAGAATCTTAATCTTAGAACAAATAATTTGATTTTTTCTAGTAATAATATTTATATAAATTTTATCTTTACAAATTCTTCACAAATTTAAAGATGAATTAACTTAAACTATTAAAAAAAAATTTACAATAAAACTACAATAATATTCAATAACTTATATGGTTTCTAAGTTTTTTATAAAAATAAAATATGTGTAAGTATTATTATTATTTTTAATTTTTTTAAAAATTTTTTTTATAGATTTTATCTTTTATTGTTTTTCTTTTTTTTTGAAAGAGTTTTATCTTTTATTGTTAAAAAAAATGCAATTATTTTATTTTTTGACGAGTGAGGAGGTAACTCGTGGAACCAAGTAGGGTGGGCAGCGATATGGGCTAATGATAGCGAGGTTTGTTCCTAAATAAGGAGCATGACTTAATATGGGGAACAGTACACAGATTAAGAAAGGGCTTAAAGTTAGTTATTATCACAGTAACTAAACTAAACTAAGATAAACGACAGAGAGCCATAAAGTAATAGATTTAAAAAATGTTGTCGTGTTGTTGGATAACAATAAAAAAATTTTTGGTCATCAATAAATAATAAAATAAAAATAAGAAGAAGAAGAATAATGAATAATAATGATAATGATATGGTTAAACAGAAAACTGCATGCAGACGTGAAAACGATTTTTGTTTGACAGTAACGGCGTCAAAGGACCCGTCTAGGGTGTAGAGGTCAGGCTTTTTGGGAATAGGTGGGGCCACGAAGGAATCATGATCAGAGAGACGAGACAAATGACCTTCCCGAGGTGAATAAGAGAGAGAGAGAGAGAGAGGGTAACTTTTTTGGCTTTTGATGGAAGTTAATCAGAGCAGCCAAGCCAGGGGGGGACTTGTGGGCTCTACTTTGATGCAAAATCCTTCTGGCTGCCTCACAAGTGAAGTGAGAGATGAGAACCCCAATTATCTTTCTCTCTCTAAATTGTCACCACTCTTACTCGTCACTTCCAACAAGTTCAATATTTAGTTACTCTGCTTTTCAGACTTTAATGTCACTGTTCAGATAATTAGTAGATGGGTTGGGGGCCGCAGTAAATTTTTTTAATGACACTGTTCAGATAATCACTGTTCACCTCCTTACCCTTGACCTGTATTATACCTAAGTGATTTTGACTTTGACATGACTTTTTTTTTAGTTTTTCCTTTAAAAAATAATATTAGTTAATTTTGTAACTTGCAAATGTTAAGCTAAGGTTTTAAAAATTAAATTGGGATTGAATCGGTTAGAAACTAATTTAAAGTAATATATATATATTATACTAATTAAATAAATTAAAAATTATAAAAATAATTTATAACTTATTTTTTTAAAATTTAAAATATTTAGTAATAATATTATAGTTTATTTTTGTTAAAAAAAATTTAATTTTAATTTAAAAAATATATAATCAATTATATATTCAGTTTTTAAGTTTTTATATAATTTAAGTTTAAGTATTTTATATAAATTTTTTTTTAGATTAACTTAATTAAACTTTTAAATCAAAATGATATCATTTGAATTAGTAAAAATTAAAAAAAAAAAGAAAACAAGACTGGATGACTTTATTTGACCGATCCAGGTCGACCACTTTATCAATTTTTGATCAGTTTATCGATTTTTGACCAATTTTTAAGTTGAATGATTTTTTGAGATAAATCGAATCAGTGAAATGATCGATTCTTAATCTAACTAATCAAACCGGCCTATCTTATCTGATTTTCTTAACTTAACATTGGTTAAGACTTGCTCAACTAATCTGAGTTGTTTCTAGTATTTCTTACAAAATTAATTTGTCATACAGATAAACTTCGTTTTCTTATTTTTAAAGTTTTAAGATAAATACAGTTTTTTTATTTTAAAGTTAACAAGGTAAGTATCCAGTCAAACGTTTAACGTTTGGAGTAGTTATTATTGAGGTAATTCATAATTATTATATTTTTAAATTAAATTAAATTAATCTCATATTTAAAAAATATTTAAACATTTGTGGTTGAAGAAGGAAGAAGACAAATACATTAAGAAGTAAGTAAATACTTATTTTAATTATTTCAAATTATACTTGATATTATATTATTATTTTATTTATTAATAGCATTAAATTAATTCTTTAATTTTATCTTTTAAGGATTAATTTGAATTTATTTTAAGAATTAATTTGATGTTATTTTAAAGAATAATTTAATGACAAAAAAATAATATTTAAAGATTAATTTGATATTACATATATATTTTTAGAGGATTAATTTAATATATTTATAAATATAAATAAAAAACTAATGTGATGTCACATATATTTTTAAAAAATTACTTTAATATATTTATAAATGAAGGAAATACGTAATATCATTTATATTTTTAAAGAAATAAGTTATTATGTGTTTACTGTTATTAATTTAACATGATACTAAAAATTTTGTAATCTAAAAAGATAAAAAATCGATGAACAAATAACTCATTATATCAATCATTCGGTCTACGTGAATTTCAATAAAACAAAAATCATAAAAAAAATTCATCACATAATTTAATAAACTAATTTAATATTTTAAATTTTAATATAAAATATGTAACAATATTTTAAAAAGTAGGAAAAAAATAGAATTAAAGAAAAAGAGGGTAATAAAATAATTGATAAATAAAAAACAAAACAAAGATAAAAATTATTATAATTATTAACACTTTTTTAAAAAAAAATTGTGTTAAATTTTAAAATAACTTAACAATAATAGAGATGATATATTTAATAATTAATGTGAGGATGCATGCATAACTACCAAACAAAAGCGATAAATAAATGAGACGATGAGAGGGGGCAGGGTGGCAATGGGATAAATAAGAAATATTAAATTAAAATAGAGCAAAAAAACAAAATATCATAAAACATTAGCCCAATCCCAATACGCAGAGAGAGATTGATAAATAAAGAGTGAAAGAGAAAGAGAGAGGCGTCCCTGTCACCTCTAATGGATTGTCTTAATACTCACACTTACACGACTATTTTCTCCCTAAACTCTCACAGATTATATGGCACAGCAAAACCACAGAGAAAGAAAGCGACCCCTATGGCTATGAATTAAAACAATGGCATGCCATAGCATAGCGTACAGTGTTATTTACTATGCCTGAATGGCATAGCAGTAGCATAGCACAACAGTTAAAAGAGAGAGAGAGAGAAAAAAAAAAGAAATGTAAAAAAAATAGAGAAAGTTGGGGTAGAGAGAGAAAGCAAGGAGAGAGTTGCAGTGTTGCAGGCTAGTAGCAGAAGTGGTGGTGGCAGATGGTTTTAACTTTATTATGTGAAATAATTTTCCTCTCTATCTCTTCTCTGCCATCTTACACTTGCATTAGAGAGTGGTCTATGTGTTGCCAGAACGATGTGATTGAACAACCAAAGCTATAAGCTTGTTCTGTTACATACCGTCAAAAACCATAAAGTGAAATCCAACTCCTAATCATAGAAAAAGCTAAAGATATGGAGAATACGCAGAAGAATACTCCTAAACCCAACTTACCTTACCCTTTTATCTCCAAGCATTTGAATGGTGGCGAGTGCTATTAAAGCATAGCCATAGCATCTTCTTCTTCTTCTTCTGCTGCTGCTGCTGGGGTGTACGGAATAGCCATGGTTCCTAGTCCACTCTAAAGTACAGAGCTTTTGGTAAGAGCTTCATAGGCTTTCTTTGGTGGTTGTTGGGTGCTTTGATGCTTCAGCTGGTGTGAAGTCAGGTCCACTGGGAAGACTTGCAGCTATGGCATTTCGATTTGGGTTCCTTCTTCTCGCTTTTCTCATTTGTTTGAATATCAATTCGGTGGATTCAGACGAGGGTGAGTGTCGTTTACTGTTTCAAGGTTTTTGTTGTATTTGGATTCCAAAAGACATCTTTATGAGGAGGGAGAAGACAACAATGTTGAAGCTTAGGCTTTATGGTACTCAAGAACTTCCAAAAGGGATGATTCTCATGTTAGAAATAGAAAGCCAAGTCCTTGATATGTTTTTCTTTCTTGTTTCTTTTTCTGGGGAGACGGATATTTGAGAAAAGACGTAAAGCTGATTTTTTTTAAAAAAACTTTTTTGTTCTTCTTCTAGGCAACCAAACAGGGTACTTCCTTCTCTATTTTCAGTTGGTCCAATTTTATTTTTAAGTCAGCGCCTTTTTCCCGCGAACGTTGATTTTGACTTGGTTATGTTTTTTTGGATCTTGTGATTTTTTTTATATACGGGTGCCAATTTCCACATTGTTATCAATTATGTTGCTTGTACTTGCGCAGTTCCTGCTTTGTTTTCTGTATGGGTTTCATAGTGGAAATGTGAGTTTTCGTTTATATATATAGGCTTTTGCTTGAAACATGAAAGGTGAGCGCAGTTAAGATGAGTTGCTGCATGATATAAGAATATATAACCTATGATCAGGAATATGAACACATATGATATGGAAGAACATCGTTTCCTTTGATTTTACGATTCTATATTCCGCATGCTTAATGTTTGAATATTTCAATTGAAGGAGCAACATTGTTAGAGATAAAGAAGTCATTCAGGGATGTTGATAATGTTCTATATGATTGGACAGACTCATCATCAGATTATTGTGTCTGGAGAGGGATCACATGTGATAATGTCACCTTCAATGTCGTTGCACTGTAAGAAGCAGTATCCTTGGACATTGTATATATAATATATGCGTCTTCTCCTGGTTCCTTGTCAATAAAAACAATCAATTGTCATTTTCTCTTACATTTTCTTTCTTGCAGCAATCTTTCAGGATTGAATCTTGATGGCGAAATTTCGCCTGCAATAGGGAGCCTGAAGAGCTTGGTCTCTATGTACTTACTACTCTCTCCTTCAGACATTTTAGCTTTTCATTCATGTCTGTAATAGATGTAGTCGTGGCATTTGTATAAAAGCTTATCCTTCTTGCTACATGTGATCTTGTTTGACAGTGACCTCAGAGAAAACCGTCTCTCAGGCCAGATACCAGATGAGATTGGTGACTGTTCTTCTTTGAAAAGCCTGTACGTTTCTCACACAGAAGAACTGAATTCAATTTATAATTAGACCACACCTCAGAGTGACAACTGTCTTATTGGAAAATTGATATTTTACTGTGTTATCAGGGACCTGTCATTTAATGAGATACGGGGAGATATACCATTTTCAATTTCGAAGTTGAAAGAACTGGAAAATCTGTGAGTTTTTGTGAGCATTTCTCTGTAATTGAAAATTTGTATTGCCAACCCACGGATGAGGTTATGACAGTATTGTTTTTAATGAATGTGTCTCAGAATTTTGAAAAATAACCAGTTGATTGGACCAATTCCTTCAACTTTGTCTCAGATTCCTAACTTGAAGATTCTGTAAGTCATTTTTCCTATTTCTCATTCCCCTCATAAAAATAATTTTAGGTTCTATATAGCTAACATTCTCAACTTCTGGAAAATTTGTTCTAGAGACCTGGCACAAAATAATCTTAGCGGTGAAATACCAAGGCTTATATACTGGAATGAAGTTTTGCAGTATCTGTGAGTATAACCAATATGCAATATAATCTATGATTTCATTAATTAATTTACTTATGCGTCTGCTAGACCCCATGATGTGATCTTATTGCTAATCTTGTTGATTTTTTTGTATTTTCCTTTTCCTCTAATAGTGGCTTGCGAGGGAACAATTTGGTGGGATCACTCTCGCCAGATATGTGCCAGTTAACTGGATTGTGGTACTTGTAAGTAACACAATCACTCTCTTTTTATTCCAAGCCCCCAAAATGTGCATTTTCTGAGGGAATCTGATTATTTTCCTCCTACCATTTTGTAGTGATGTGAGAAACAATAGCTTGACAGGCAGCATTCCTGAAAACATAGGCAACTGTACTGGCTTCCAGGTCTTGTATGTAATCCAACTGTATGATGGACTTTGCCATACCTTGTCCTGTTTTCTTTTTACTTTTTTAACGTCTTCTGTTGATGTCAGGGATTTATCCTACAACCAGCTAATTGGTGAGATACCATTCAATATTGGATTTCTGCAAGTAGCGACCTTGTACGTGTTCCATGATCCCTTTTAAGTTATTTTTATCAAGATATGTGGTTCTTCCACTTCCCTTTTCTAGGAATTTCTCAATAAATTTGTTTGAGCTTGGTAGGTCATTGCAAGGCAATAAACTCTCTGGGCATATTCCATCAGTCATCGGCCTCATGCAAGCGCTTGCTGTCTTGTAAGCATTGTTAGTTAGTAGTTTCTGAAACAAACTTTATGAAGGTTCTTCATTGACTTGATGTTTTCTCACTTCTTTTCTGATGTTCTTTCCCCATTTCTTTTATTCCAAATTTCCAATACCAGAGATTTGAGCTGTAACATGTTAAGTGGACCAATCCCTCCTATCTTGGGAAATTTGACTTACACAGAAAAGTTGTAAGTATAAACTAGTAGTTTTGAATTTATATCCATTAGTTGACTTTGTCCTATAATTGGTGTATCAAAACTTTGAGAAAATTTCTAGACTAATTATATGTTGGATATACAATTTCTGAAATGTTTGTAGGTATTTGCATGGAAACAAGCTGACTGGCCTCATCCCCCCGGAGCTTGGAAATATGACAAAGCTTCACTATTTGTAAGATGCTTATGCAATTAGTTGACTACATACATCTTATACTTGTCTTTTCCAGACTCTTAAAGTCATGCTGCTACAGCTGCCTGGCAATAGTTAATTATCATTTCATTCTGAATTTTACAACTTCTAAGTGGAACCTCATCAATTGCCTATTTGACATTATTTTTTTAGCTTAGTTTTGCTTTGAACAAAGACATTTTGCCTAGAGGCACTTGCTGGAGGTTTTTATTTACCCCGTTGTCTGTAAATCTTTTCTAACAGTGGATTAGGGTTCATAAATATTATCCTGATGTTTCTGTAGACTTTCATTGTTAGTTCACCAGTCTATAACTGGGGCAAATTTTGGTTTGAAATTGGCCATTAATTGTTAATTTTCTTTTGCAGGGAACTGAATGATAACCATTTAAGTGGACATATCCCGCCCGAGCTTGGAAAGCTTACTGATCTGTTTGACTTGTAGGTTCTGTTACTTTGAAGTGTCAATTTTGTGTTCTTTTGAGTAACTTGATGAGTCACCCATTGTTCTTGCAGAAATGTGGCTAACAACAACCTTGAGGGGTCAATTCCTGGTAATATTAGCTCATGTAAAAATCTTAACAGCCTGTAAGCAATAAACCTTGTACTATTACTTTGTTACAAGGATCTTTATAATACATTAAGGTGATGGATTTTCCTATTGTCTTGTATTAGCAATGTGCATGGGAACAAGTTGAATGGAACAATTCCCCCAGCTTTGCAGAGACTGGAGAGTATGACCTATTTGTATGTTACACCCAACATTACAGGATATTTGTTGAACATATCTGCCATTCTATTATTATATATATAATTTAATTTTGATTCACTGTCAGGGTAAAGTTTTTTTACACTATTATCTAATCATGTATTATCAAATCATTAAAAGAGTTTGACTATCACAACAACTACCTTGAAGGTCTAACACTTTTAATGATGTGTCAGTACATGATTGGATGACAGTGTAAAGAAATTTACACTGACAGTGAATTAAAATTGAAATCATATTAAATTCACACACATATATATGGATTCCTGCCATTGCTTTATGACATTTTGATGATATGAATGATTTAGGAATCTTTCTTCCAACAATCTTCAAGGCTCCATTCCAATTGAACTTTCACGAATTGGTAATTTGGATACATTGTAAGTATGAATGATTTAACATATCTACTTGCACCAATCTCTCTGACTTCATACTAATAGATGATATCCTCCCAGGGATATTTCAAATAATAATATAATTGGCTCCATTCCTTCTTCCCTTGGTGACTTGGAACATCTTCTGAAGCTGTGAGTTCTTCGGCTAGTTATATTTTGGAATGTGGACTGTTTCTTCTTACTGAATCTAGTATTCATTTTGTTAGGAATCTGAGTAGAAATCATTTAACGGGGTTTATTCCAGCAGAATTTGGTAATCTTAGAAGCGTTATGGAAATGTAAGTCCATTTTTTTCTGATGAAAACAAAAAATTGTATCTTTGATTTTTTTCATTTTTTGATTATTCATCATGCTTCTATGTTGCAGTGATCTTTCAAATAATCAACTCTCTGGCTTGATTCCTGATGAAATTAGTCAGCTTCAGAACATGATATCCTTGTAAGCTTCTTTTGTATCTTCAACATTTATTCTATATTCCTTATGCTTTTGTTAATAAAATTTGATTGTATTTTATGGCCTTGGCAAATCTCATATGCCACTATTATCTGCCTGGTAGTAAATTCTACACAAAGAAGTCTAATGTTGGATGCTGGAAATAAATGATTGTGTGATATACTTTTCTCCTTTTGGTTTCTTGTGATTTGTTCAAAAACTATGCCCACTAATCTAGTGTTTATGGACATCAGTTTTATTTAATAGGATTTGAATGGCCTTAGAACTAACCATTTGTTCTCCTACACTGTTTTTCACATCTAAATTTTGGTTTATAATCTTAGACACTGGTAATTTTACTACAATTCTCATTGTATTTGTTGATATTTCGTGGTTTAAAATGATATAGGATGCTCGAAAATAACAAATTATCTGGGGATGTGACATCACTTATAAATTGCCTTAGTCTTTCTCTGCTGTAAGTTTAGTCTTCACCATTTTTTTAATTTTTGAATAATTTGGAGTGATATTTCTACGGAGAGACCATGTCACTTTTACCTAATAAGTTGAATATCTGTCAAATTTTGTAGCAACGTCTCCTATAACGAACTAATTGGTGTTATTCCCACGAGCAACAACTTTTCCAGGTTTTCCCCTGACAGGTTAGGGTCGTTTACTTTTGAAAATTGTCTTTACTGCTTCTAAGTTCCAAATCAATGTGGTTTAGCTGGTCACTAGCATGTTCTTTTTGGATTGATTGTTACAACCTTTTATTTGCAGTTTCATTGGAAACCCTGGTCTTTGTGGCTATTGGCTGAATTCGCCTTGTCATGGTTCTCACCCTGCAGAGCGAGGTAAGCAGAACTTTCTAGCAGGAATATCCTGTTGCCCCCTCCCATTTATTTCTTGCCATCTTTTTTGTACTGAGCACCCTAAAATCTCCAGTTCCTCCCCAAAAGATCTTCCCTTGTTTTCTTTAATTACTATGCCTAGTAGAACATGCCAAGTAAGTTAAAAGAGCAGGCTAGTGTTTTAAGATGGGGTACATATGACTGATTTCGGTCAGCTAGGTTGTATATTTTAAATTTTTTATTTACTCTAACACTATCCAAACAAAAATCATTCATACCAAATTACTTTTGGTAAATATTCCAAAACATAAGACATAGTCTACTCAAACGTAATTCTAAACAAATCACCTGAACAAGCTTGTATTCTATTTATAAAAAAAATTACATATGATTAACAAACAGGAGTGGCATTAGGTTCATGATGAGCTGTAGGATGGTGCATGAGATGGCTAGCATTTTGCCAATTTCCCATTATCACTGCTGCTTCGATAGGGATGTTACAAAGAGCAGCTGTGTTCTTCGTATGACATTCTTTCTTTCTAGATATAAATAAAGGGTTTTGCAGAATGAGCTGAATATATGTTACTGACCATGCAGTTACATTATCTAAGGCGGCTATTCTAGGAATTGCTCTTGGCGCCCTTGTGATTCTTCTTATGATATTGCTGGCAGCTTGCCGACCACACAATCCATCTCCTTTTCCCGACGGTTCACTTGACAAACCAGGTACTTATCTTCGTTGCATCCTTGCAATTGATGCTGTAGCCTTAAACCCCTTGAATTACAAATTAGTAGATAATCAAGCCCTCATCATAGCTCTTAGTTCTTCTCTAGCAGGGGTTCAAAAAACGAGCAGGGATTTTGTTGATTTTAATTAAAGTTCCACCAATGGGTGTTACATAAAACCAGTGGTGATGGATATTGATTGGATTGTGTAATGGTGTAAATCAAAGTTGATATGGCTGCTTTTGCTTCATAGGATTTAATAGCTTAATATATTTTGATAGTGTTTTATCATCCTGCCTGTTGAAACTGAAGCTGACAAGTTACTGACTACATGATTGTGGAAATTGACAGTTAATTACTCACCACCAAAACTAGTGATTCTTCATATGAATATGGCACTGCATGTCTATGAGGATATCATGAGGATGACTGAAAACCTGAATGAGAAGTATATAATTGGATATGGTGCATCAAGTACAGTTTATAAATGTGTTCTTAAGAATTGCAAGCCTGTGGCTGTCAAGAAGCTCTATTCTCACTATCCACAATGCTTGAAAGAATTTGAGACTGAACTTGAGACAGTTGGCAGCATTAAGCACCGGAATCTGGTTAGCCTCCAAGGCTACTCCTTGTCCCCATATGGGAATCTTCTCTTTTATGACTACATGGAAAACGGCAGTCTATGGGATCTTCTTCATGGTAAGTTCAAGCTTTGTCTTCAAATGCAGATGTACTATGGTGCATGTAACCCTGTATTTCGTAATATCCTCTTTAAAATAGTGGATTATTATATGATGAGCAATTCTTCCAAGGTGCATGACTCATGTAATGAAGTTTCTAGTTGCATGTATGGTTTTTGCTTAAGGTTCTTGAGCCCTTTCTGCTGTATTCTATCTGGTATGTTATATGGACCTTGTAAATAATGTAATGGAAAAATAGTTAGAAGAATCCATTCCTCCATTATGGTTGTCTTGCCAGAAGTAAGGGAGTATGTGGAACAATCCTACCCCTAATCATGGTTGTGTGAAGTGAGTATCTGCATGCCACATTGTGTTTTTATTAATCTAATCAATGCATTAGATAACAGCCATTCATAAAAAATTTGAAGCCAACAATGATTTTATTATGTATGATTTTGTTATGTACTTTTTATTCAGGACCTACTAAGAAGAAAAAGCTTGACTGGGATCTTCGTCTAAAAATAGCACTTGGATCAGCCCAAGGGCTTGCTTATCTACACCATGATTGCAGTCCTCGTATCATCCACAGGGATGTGAAATCATCTAATATTTTATTAGACATAGACTTTGAGCCCCATCTCACCGATTTTGGCATTGCCAAAAGTCTATGCCCCTCGAAGTCCCACACTTCAACTTTCATAATGGGCACAATTGGCTATATAGACCCTGAGTATGCTAGAACTTCACGTCTCACTGAGAAATCTGATGTGTATAGCTATGGTATTGTTTTACTTGAGTTGCTAACGGGAAGGAAAGCTGTTGACAACGAATCCAACCTCCATCATCTGGTATGTCTTCTACCCATTTTAAACATTTGCTGTATTACTTATTGTCCCACTGTATAAATATCATGAACTTTGAGCTAGGGTGTATTTTTTTGACATATAACTGTGCTCTTGCATGGCTGACCAAGGTTACCAAAATTATCTTTCTTGGTTTCTGGGATTGCATGATTTAGGTGTGTGCTTTTGCTCTTGCCTTAGTCTGTGGATATTCTGGGCATGCTTTGATGTTTTTTTTTCCTTTTCCTCTTCAAACTTCAAATTTTCACCCTTCGGCATTAAAAAATCGGTTGCCTTGTGATTTAAGACTGCTAATCTGATTTGCTTATATATCGATCTAAACCTCTTGTTAATACTTGTCTACTTAATGAGGCCGTACTTGTTTAGGCTTTTGAATGGCAAACTGTATTTAGAAACTGTTACCTATCTATGTGTCTTGCTCACAGTATCTGGTTGAGTTTTCACTGACTAGTGACTATCCTTACTTGTGTAGATTTTGTCCAAGACAGCAAACAATGCCGTAATGGAAACCGTTGATCCCGATATTACTGCCACATGTAAAGACTTGGGAGCAGTAAAAAAGGTTTATCAGCTTGCTCTTTTATGCACAAAGAGGCAGCCAGCTGATAGGCCAACAATGCATGAAGTGACACGTGTGCTGGGAAGTCTTGTGCCATGCATCACCCCACCAAAACAACCAGCCCCACTACCACCTGCTTCACATCCATCTGCTAAAGTGCCATGCTACATGGATGAGTATGCGAATCTCAAGACTCCACACTTGGTGAACTGCCCATCCATGAGCACCTCTGATGCCCAGCTCTTCCTTAAGTTTGGAGAGGTAATCTCTCAGAATAGTGAGTGAGGATTCTGAAAGAATCAAATTTAGAATCATGTATATTAAAACCCAAAAAGAAAAAAAATGGATGGGGCCGGGGAAAGGAGGAGGATAAGTTAAATGAAAATGTGTATAAGAATTTTAGTATCAGTTTTAGTGTTGCTTGGAACAGGAACGATGTGTATCACCTTGCTATAATTTGAAAGGTGCAGTAACCCAATTCTTGTACTTTTTTGTTTGGTAGCACACAATGTTGCAGTAGTAAAGTTGCGGGTTTGGGCCACTTGATAGTGGATAGGGGATAGGGGTGGGGTAGTATGCTCTTTAATGGTAGGAAGAAGCATTGCATAATGTGTGAAACAGCAATAATGCACTGATCCTTAGCTGGCCTGGATCAGTCATCTGTCTGGATGCTGGCAATATTCAGCAGAGTATCTATTGCCTCTTTTACTGCCTGATGCCATTTGCTCTGGAAGTGCTATATATATAGATCATGAAATTTAGGGTCACTGGGCTCCCACAAGAGAATTCAAAGTAGGCCATTGGTTTCCGTGCCTTGTGCGTTTAAGATTTTAAAATGTTAATAAAGTAGTATAAGTAAAAAAAAAATGTCAATTACTATTTTTTTTTTTAAAGTTAGTAATTCTCAGTTTTTAAAACATGGGGAAATGATTTTTAATATGATTTATTGGTAAAAATATATTTTACCTTATTAAAAATTACGTTTCTTGTTATTTATTTATTTATTTTTTGTAAATCTTACTTTTATTATTTTGTAGACCTTTTTTTAGTAATTTTGTTATAAAAAGTTCTTTTAATTTTTTTATTTAAATAAATTTATAAGTATTTTTATTATTTAAAAGTACTTCACACATATTTTATTGAAGGCAAAATAACTTTTTTTTTAAAAAAAATTACTAAAAAAAAGTCTAAATTATTTTTTATATAAATTTATCTAAATGAGCCCTAATTTTATGCTTTTTAATTACTTTAATTTTCTATCACGGATCATGAAATTCTTGGACTGAAAGGTGAAACCACGAAGACTGGCATCACCTTGGCCACTTTCTCGTGGTATAAGGGAGCTAATCCAAACTTGCGCTTACTTGACTATTTATCTCTCTTCTATACTTTACATCTAATCCCAAAAATATAAACAAATCATTATGGTGCTTTGCCAGTTTACCTTAGTAACTAAACAATTACTATATGGCCATTGGGTAACAACTAACGTGAAGGAATAGGTAATAGTGTAAGGATGTACAAAGCTTGCTGATCTCAAACTTCTTCTAGTGTATAACCTTGCTTTAATTTCTTGAAACCTCTCGACTCCCTAGAAATCGGTCTGAAATTATGCAGTCGCAGACTCGCAGTAGTAAGCATTCGTTTGTCTTTCAATATCAAATAGTCATAAATCAAATGGAGTAAAATGTAGTTCTTGAAAGGGTGGTCTGATTCCATATGTTAGTATTTGGCAGTCTGAACGAGATAATAAGCTTCGAACAATTGAGAGAAGCTGGAAAATGATTGCAAGTCATGTCAATCTTTGAAGAGCGTAACTTATGTAGGAAAAAGTTAAGATAAAGGATAAAGGTAACACTCAAGCATTTTTTGTCTGATAAATTAATTGCATGGGTGGGAACAATTTATAAATTAAACAACTGTATAATGGTGTAAGGCTAACACTCAAGCATTTTCTGTCTGATACACGAAAGATTTAACATTTCTGCATCTTCCAAGCTGCATGGTGGTTCAGTAATGGGTTTAAAACATTATGTACTTACCTTGAAATTTTGAAATCTTAATAAACTTTAAGAAGGTGAATATATTTTCAGAAAAAACTAATAATAATGCGGGGTGGCAACCAATTTGATATCAATAATTTACAGCCACCAATCACATAATAATTAACTCGAACTACTTTGTTAACGCTTATACAAGCTTTCTGCTAACGTTTCCTACTAATGAGCGGACATAACATGCAAAGGAACCATGTCTTGCATAAAATGGATTATAAGCTATGTTCCACGAGGTACGAGTATTCAATACGATACGTAAATATAATAATTAAAAAAAATAGAATACGAGTACAACAATGTATATTAAATAAAGTAAATTTATATTTATATATGTAAAAAAAATAAATTTTAAATTCGACAAAATTTCTCACTAATTTACTTTGATTTTAAAGAGAAGAAAATTGCAAGAGTAAAAATATGTTTCAAGAGAAGTAATTGGTGAGAATAAAGTTTGAATCTATATTCCGAATTTTTTGAGTAATAGTTTCTTCAATGCGGTAGATATTTGAAAGGAAAAAAACATAGGGATACGGCAAAAATACATATACAATAGTATTATATGCTTATCGATATTGGATATAAGTACGATACAAATACGTCATTAATTTTGGAGTTTCCATGCATCATAGATTATAAGTATTTGTTCCCATAGATTATACAAGGGGGGAAAAGGCGAATCATATTCATAACTCTATTAACTAGCCCTGCACAATTTGGCAAGTTAAGATAAATGACTTAAAATCACAATTAACGTTCTAAAGCATTTTCCTACACTACTCTTCCAGAGGTCATATTATGCCTCAGGTTCCAATTCTTTTGAAGAAATAATCTTTTAATTTCATTAAACATCAATTATGCCTAATACAGTGTCTTTTGATCAGTGATGTTTGGACCGGACCGGACCGACCGGTCGGACTGGTCGGACCGTGAACCGGGTCCTCATCCGGTTTTGGTTCAATGCTAGAACCGGATTCATGGTTGGACCGGGTTGGACCTGATTGAACCGGTCAAAATCGGGCAAAACTGGTCAAAACTGGACAAAACCGGGTTGAACCGGTCCTCTTTATTTATTTTTTTAAATTTTTTTAAATTTTTTTATTTTATTTTTATTTTATTTTTATTTTTTTTAATTTCTCAATCACTTAACTACTCAACTGAGAGTGATATAAGGCTTAATAATTAAAACCCCAAAACCTTATTATATATTTTATTATTGATAATGTGTGTTATGAGTCATGCATATGTATATTTTTTTATTTGTTTATTTAATATGTAATTATGACATCATCCAGTTCGACCACACGGTTAAACCGGTTGAATCGATTGAACCTGAACCGGAAGTTTTTCCGGCTCACTGTCCGGTCCGGCTTTCACAACATTGCTTTTGATATTCTGTTTCTCATCTACCAACATTTGATTAAAAAAACAATAAGGAATAATTCATACCAACTGCATTAGTCCAAATCTCGATAGTAAAATTATTCCACCCAACAAGGTGAAGATCAGGATGATGACCTGCCGTGTACCCTTTAACATCAATACTTAGAGAACAGTAAAAAATTAAAACACAGCATGATACCCTTAGCTTCAGCAAGATCAGCTACTATCAGTCTTCAACTGGAATATAGTTTTGGTTTCTGTGTACAATCTTAGTAATTCTTAATCAATGACTTCAACTGTATGAAATTTTGGAATGGGGATAGACAAACCTAAAGATTCAGAAGAAATAGAAGAATTCTGAATAGTTGGAAATTTATATATCATATTTGAAGATTCAGAAATCAAGAAATAGAAGAATATTTGAAAATTTATGCTATAATTGATAACAACCATGAAGAAATGGAAAAACTTAGGGGGGGGGGACTCTGACTTTCCTTCTACTTCAATGATCCTAGCAAACAAATTTAAAAAAATTGGTCCCATGCTAGATATGCCTTGTCATCACAGTATAAAAGCTTGTTTGGAGGGCATTCTCTTGAGGAAATTCTCAGGAATCGAAGGCAAAGCGCTCCGGAATCTTGGGTGCCTTAGGTAGAATGTGATCCAAAGGAAGATGATAACTTGAGCAGGAACAGTAACTGTCACAAGAAAACCAACACCACAAAATATAAAAAATATTTGTGTAGCTCTTGGATCCCGCCAACTGCTCAGGGATTGCAGCCTCTCTCCTATGGTTGCCAAGTCATTCGCCATTCTTTGTGTAGTCCCAGCAATGACTCTCAATCGATTATATCTCCTTCTTAAAGGTTCCCCTCCAAGTTGAGTTGGAAACAAATCAAGTTCTTCTTCTAAGTCTTCAGGAGTTGCTGTATCAGCACAAGACAATTTTGCATCTATATGACAAGGATGCCTGGGCCTCTTGTAAAAACGCTTCAACCCAACCCAGAAGAAGTAGAAAAACACCAAGGGCAAAATGGGTTGTGGAAAAAAGAGCATAAGATTGCACTGCAAGTAAAAAAGCAATGTAGTAATAGGATTCTTCCAATAGCGTATGTCCTCTAACCATTTCCAGAAGGTAACAAAGTCACCTAGAAGATTCATGACCCTGTTTAAATTGGCTCTTCCTTTTCTCATACTCCAAAGGTCTGATCTCACATCCAGCATATAATACACAACCTCTTTCCCTAGAGGTGGTTCTGCTCTGCTCAACCTCTGTGCTATAATATGAGTGGCTTGGTTTCTTAAATTGTCAGACTGTGCAGGAGACAATGGGAAAACATGGTGGTGTCTAGGAAACAAAGGTGTAATGTAGAATTGATACACATTAAGTGAAGAACTAAATGGCCAAGAAAACCTCACAGCCAAATAGATTTCTCCCATCTTCTTCACCCCGGAAGGTTGCAAGCCTATAAGTGGATAAGAATGTGTATAGACTTTGCCACGGTCCAGTGTGGATAGACGAATCCGTATCTTACCCATTATAGCATCCCTTGTTCCTCTAGCCCTACTCTTAGCATCTAACCGATTGTTGTCAAACACTGCAATAGTAATGACTGTAAATGGCTCATACACTTCCCAAATATATTGCTCATTCCATTTTGGTGAGAGGCTGTCAACAACTGTCCTTGTGTGCACCCATTTTGGGCCATATTTAGCCACACAATATGCATCAGTTCGAGTTTCCATCTTCATTGGCACCAAATCAGTTGCCTTTAGGATTCCCAACTCCAAAACCCCAATGCTGGATTTCCAAAGTTTCTTTGATGAAGGCCTGAAGTCACTACTATATTCAATTGGCTCATCCATTACATGATAGGCACCATCCAATGATATCCTTGCATTGAGCTTACTAGCAAACTTCACCTCCTTTGCAGTCTCAATAATTCCAGGCCTATCAAGGTTATACCATCTACTGGCCACAGCTCCACCATCTAGTCTCTTATCCACGTCTTTCAAACGAAGCTCATGCCTTCCCAAGCTGACATGGTCAGCCAATGTCCCCTGCTCAACGCTGAGGACCAAAGTGTCACTAAACGGTTCTTGTGCAACAAACATCAAATCCTCATTCCATAATGGGTTTGCACTCTTATTCTTAGAAAAACTGGTTCTCAGGCGTAGCCTCCCCAAATCAACTTGGACAAAAATATCTGATTTCTCGGGATGAAATCTAAGCAACAAGTCCTGGGCTTGAATCACATTGACTCTAAGATACCAAAGCGTAGGTGAGAGATATACCTTGGAACGAGTATAACCAACAGCATCACCACTGATTCTCGTGGCATCTGAAAACCAAGCCTTATGAAAATATTCATCTGCCTGAGTTCCCATCCACAAAGCCAACATGATATCTCCTCTGACAAGCTGTGTCCCAGTTTGATCCTCTAGCTTGTACCACTGGGGTGCCAATGGAGACTCCGGCGGAACCCGCTTTGGAACATCAGAAAGATTGACTTGAACCCGACCAAAAAATGCATGCGGCATAGCTAAAACCTCCACCATGTCCTTTACCAAAACCTCCACCTTCGTATCCTGGTGTCTATCTTTCTCAAAAGCAAAGACTTGGTTCCATTCAGGGGATGACTTCTTCTCAAAGAACCCAGTTGTTGCTTTGAAGTTTCCAAGTTTTACTTCCACGTAAGGGTCACAGGTATTGGGCAAGTCTATTGCCCTCACAACCCTCACAAACAAGAACTGCATTTGTTCAACGAGGTCATATCTCCTTGTGAGCTTGTCACCTTCTGTGGGTAGTCCAGCACTGATGTTAGGTGAAGTCTCTTTGGGAGCGGATTCGTTACTCTTTTGATTTGCCATTTTCTCAACCTGCAATGTGTAAAGCAAACGTTTAATAAGCTTATTATCAAAAGTAGAGATTATGCAGAAAAGCATGCATGCACAAAAAAGACCACAGAAAAATGTTAGACCAATGAAGGAAATATATCTTCAGAAATAAATGTTATCAAAACCATTTTGCAGATACAAATATTAATTTGAATCCAATTAAAATATAAGGCTACTAATTAATTAGATCTAGATTTTCTACCAACTCAATCTCATGTCACCGGCAAAATAACTTAAATTGTCTAAGAGGTACAATAGTTGGGGAGTACAATTTTGGTTCTATCGTTTCTTTTAAAGCCAAAAAATACAAAAGTAATCTTGCCAATAAATAAACCGTAAAAAACATACTTTTATTTGTCAGATTGAGAACTCAATTGGTAGATTCATTAGATGTCGATTTACTGTTACAGTGTTGTTATTAACAGCGGTGGAGAGGCAAGGGGAGGCTCAGAACAATTATTTAATATATCTTGAAAATTTTCTGTGTGTGTATATATATATATATATATATGGCCTCACCAAAATGAAATTTTTTACTCTGCCCCTAGTTAGTAAGTAATTTATTTTTCCAAATAATGATAGCTTTTCTCCCTTATATCTTGGACCTCCCCTCAACAACATTGCCACCATGAACACTTCAAATTTTCCTTAAAATTTAATGCTAAAATACAGTAGGTAACATCATATATACATACTAAAAATTTCGGATGCAACCTAGGAATTTGAACACATACTTTATATTTGCAGTTTATATTCAACTATATTCCCATTTACCCACTCAAAAGTGGGAGGAAAAAAAAGATTGCACATTCAATTAACACGAGATATAAATTTGAAGAAGTAGCTTCTGTTGATATAATTCAATAAGATTAAATTAACAGCATCAAATTGAAAGTCAGAAGCAAACTTACATAAACCATATTGTAGCGATTCTCAAATCACAAAATTATTTAAGTTTCATGACCGATACTGACCATAAAAAGTAACAACGAACTGCAAGTTGCTACTCCAATCCTTTAAAGTTAAGACTGCATAAAACAAGTAGTAAAGATAAGATGTTACTTCATATCTTCATATCAAAAAATGATCTGAGAATATCCTTACGAAATAAAAAAAAAATTCTTCAGATTTTATATCAAACAAGTAACTAAGGCAATAGTTGATACACCCAATATAATCAATTAAATAATAGAGGATACTCAATATTACTGGTATCTATCTATATATCAAAAAATTATTTTTTGATACGCTTTACAAGTATGAAAGCTGTTAAAAGAAGAGTTATGCAATTTATATAGGAGAAAAATATAAATTAGAGAGAGATTTATGTAGATATTAGTTATGAATTGTTTTCATTGCATGTGCGGAAAATGCTATGAACTAATCGAAGAACATATTTTCTAAACAGATTCCCAACAGCAAACAAACAAAGGAACAGGAAGGAAAACTATATAAAAAAGTAAATTTATGTGTTCTACACCATCTAAAAAAATTAGCAATATATTACATAAAACATATTAATAAAATGGAAAAAAAATCATATAAGACAAATTTTCGCTAAAAAGTAAAAACAACCAAATGAACAAGAAGAGAACAAAAAAAAAAACAAAAAAGGTTCAGCCATCTTCATATATAGCTTTAAACCATTAGCTTAAGAATTAATTATTTTTTTGAAAAAAATAATATTAATTAAGAAATTAATGTGTAATTGCCCTATAGGTTTCTAGGCAGAGTCAAACATGATACGAGGCACATAAGTGTGATCTTATTATGAGAAGTACATGACTCAATAAGGAAGTACATGACTTCATGGAATCAACGTGTCAAAAGCATTAAACCATTAGCTTAATTGAATTTATTTTCTAAATTAGCACACAAATAAATCACATAAAAAAAATACATAATATTTTCAAGAGATTTACAAAGATTAAATAATATAGGATATTATGAGAATGGTAAAAAGAACATCAAATAAAAACTCAAAATAAAATGGTTACAGTTATTTGTTAATATTCTACTATTTTGATTATTATTTTGCCTTCTATTTCATATTTATCTATTTAAACTAATATTTTTATTCGAGTAATAGTTGATGTACATGAATATTACTACACAAGGAGAAAAAAAAGTGTTAGAACCTCGTATATGATTACAAACTCTCAGACTCAGAGTCATTGCTACAGTTCTATAATAGAACAACATAATACAATAAAATCATGTAAGGTAGTGTAGTTTATTGGATTACCTATAACACAACCAGCGTTATTATTAGTAAAACCCTATATGATTTGTATGCTACTGTTGGCCTGTTGCTAAAAGAACAACGGGGCTCGTTTTGGACATTGTGCCGAAGAACAGCAGCGATATCTCCCTCGGTGCATGTGTCCCTCTCTCTTTTGTACGTATTCTTTGATCTCTCTTTTCTTTTGGTTTGAACAATTTATAACTCAAATAGATTAATATTTCTATTCTGAATCAAATCAGATTTTTCTCATTACCCAGGATCAATCTTCAATGATTTTGTTCCATACTACCATAATTAAATTATAAATATTTCATTTATTTTAAACTCAAATTGTCATCTTAATAAGTCATTAATTTCTTTTATTTTTAAGGTTATGTTTTCTTTTTTAAATTAGATATTCTTAAAATTTTAAAATTTGTTAATTTTTTTAAACTTAATCCGAACAAAATTGATTGCTACGAAAGTTTCATTCAATGGACAGTATGAATACCTTGCTGGACTAGAGACCATTGTTGGCGTTGTAGGAGATGGAGTCGATAATAATAGCCTAATATATATATTTCTTATAAAATGTAAGCTTTATTATTCCCTGATAAAAGCTAATTTTATTGACTTTGTGATGTTATTTAATATCCTCTTTAATTATATCTAATTATTAAATAATTGTCATAA
Organism: Styphnolobium japonicum; assembly: GCA_023212625.1. Taxonomy (NCBI): domain Eukaryota; kingdom Viridiplantae; phylum Streptophyta; class Magnoliopsida; order Fabales; family Fabaceae; genus Styphnolobium; species Styphnolobium japonicum. The sequence continues at coordinate 26,829,686 of JALBWW010000006.1, forward strand.
TTACATAATTTTTCAAAGATTTTGTGAAGAAATCAAAACAATTTAGGTGGGGAAATTTCTTATTTTAAATGACTTTTTTATTTTTGAGACTTAGCGATGAAATTGTGGCACAAGATGAGAGAAATAAGTAAGGACAATGTGGCACATAATTAGCTAATTATTAAATAATTGCAATAATTACAATATTTTTTTAAGGATTTTATGAAGAAATCAAAACAATTTAGTTATACAAGTTTCTTATTTTAAATAATTTTTTTTTATTTGAGAGACTTGCATTATTAACTTACATTAATTATGAAGACTTAACAATGAGATTGTGACACAAGATAAGAGGAAAAAGTAGGGACAGTGTATAGTTAAAATTTATGTACTAAGGAGATAGATAGCGAAACCCTGTTTATTTTAGTATTATTTGTGTTAAATTATTATTACTTTAGTTTATAAATCTTGAATGTTTGTTGTCTTCTTTGTTTATCAGTTAGTTGAATAAATTTTTTAATAAGTTTAATCAGATTTTTTTATGCATTAAATTTGTTTTTGTTATTTGAATGTTACCTGTATCAGATATTGATTGTAATTTTTAGGTAGGGATACATATGATAATTTGATAAATTATTGTTAGCTAAGAAAAATAAAGCATACATTTGATTATTTCTAGTATAGCTTAATTAATTGATAGATTTTTTATGAATATATACTTTATTGCTAGATTTCATAATAAATTATTTGAAAATAATATATTTGACATAATTATTGTTAAAATTAATTTAGGTAAATTTTGAATCTTAGTCAATTTGTATTTGATTAATTATATTTAATATTTATTTTATTAGTTATTTTAATTTTTAATTTATTTTTCTTGTTATTTTTTGTTTGATTAGATTAGAGAAATCATTTATTACTTAAATATTTAACTTTAAGTCTCATTGAGATTTACTTTCTTATTTATTAAAATATACTTAAGTAAGAATATAATAGAGTTTATATATTTTACAGGTTATGGGCGCAACTAAAAGAAAAAGCAGAGTTACAAGAACGTAAGATTCCCTAAGCATTTGATTTCAAGAGACAATGATTGATGTGACCTTCTAAAGCTTATCAGCAAGTATTCAGGGAGCAAATTTAATTATATAGAAAAAGATTCTGTCTTTTTTATTGGTTTCATATTAAGAAAACTTGATGAGTGATATTTTAGTGATATTTCTAATCTTATATAAAAATCTTATGTAAAGATTTGACATTGCTCAGAAATCAAATAGGAAATATTTGCTTTTTTAATGTAACTGAGAAAAATATTAGGACTACATAAGGCGGGGTATATAAAGTATTCAGCCAAGATAGCATGAGTGGAAACTCCAGCAGGAGCAGACGTGACGTGAGAACATGTGTCCAAAGATCCAGCATGATTAGCAAGCAAACCTGAAAACTACTATCACATTTTTCCTAGAAGTGTGAAGGTCTATGCCCCGGTCTCTTTCCATATCATTTTAGTGCCATGAAAAGTATGATGAATCTATGAAGGGCAACTTCAGAATCACGCCCAAGCAGGATTTTTGGGTGACCACGGTCATGTGATAGCTTCAGACCTTCGGGAATTCCGCACAGCTCCGCTTTTGAAAGTGACGGGCACCACGTTACATAATTCACAAAGGGAGATTTTAAGTGGGTGTTTGAAAATTTAATTTTGGATGAATTTGATTTTATAAATTTAATTTTAATTAGAAGTGAGTTTGAGTGATGTTATTTATGTTTAAAAATTTTTATTAAAAATTATTTTTATTAAATAAATGTTATTTATATAATATTAATAAAAATTATTTTTGAATGTGTAATTATAAAAAAATATGAATTAAGTTTAATTGTTAATAAATTGATTTTAAAAATATTGATTATAAATAAATTGATTTATAAAATAAATTTGTTAAAAAGTTAAATTTATTTGAAATATTGTAAAATAAAAATATTCTGAATATAATTATAATAATATTTTAATAAATTATTATGTTATATTTATTTAAATATTATTAAAATAATAATATAATATCAAATTATCAAAATATTTATATCAATATATATAAACGTATTTTCTTTCATTGTAAAAATAATAAAATGTTATTTTTGTTCAAATGTAATTTTAGATGAAAATATTATTCATTTTCTCCGACCAAAATTTCATATAAACAAAATAAAATATTTAAAAATTTATTTATACCTTACAAAATTTTAGGTGTGCACAAACACTCTAAATCTGTGAGTTTTAATTAAAAGCAAAAGAATAGCCCGAAATTGAGTTGCATATAGCGATTTAGTTAATCATCATAAACCATATATATATATTTATAAATTAGGGTTATCCTATTATTTAAAAGGCTAGACAATAATCTCATAATATATTATTAAATATGTAAAAAAAGAAATTTTTCCAATTATATATTTTTTATACACACTATTATAAAAATTAAATCCAAAACAATATATTTAAGATCATTAATTCCCTTCTACTTAGAGCAACTTCAACTACATAGTTACTCATGAAAGCAACGGACGACAATTAACACTTATTATAATTATAATCCTGTATATATATTTCTTTGCTACCTGGCAATTTTACTTTCGTAAGACAATGATTATTTATTATCTCGAAGTCATTTCGTGAAAAATCCTCCGAATGAGCCCGTTGCCACGTAACTGATGAGCAACTGACCAACAAATAGTACCACTGTTGAGAAAAAAGTTAGCACCGATCGTGAAAAAAATTTAACACGCTGTTCTTTCGTAACTGTTTCGTAAATTCTGTTTCTTGTAATATAGCACCGCTCTAATTATATATTATTTTATTATTGTTCGGGTGATAAGTTTTGCATAACGACACACTATCTATTAATTATATATTTTATTTTGTTTTAAATAATAAATTTTTATTTTTAGTTTTCAAATTTATCTATTTTTAAGACATGCTGTGAGACAAAAACCAACTTGACCATAAATATTACGTGATTACATGTAATTAGAATGAAATGGAAGGTGCTTCCTCTTGATGTTTGGTACATAAAATTAATGTGAAATGTAATCAAAGTTATTTTAAATAACATAAATACCTCCTATAGAAAACAAATTTTGATTTTTTTTTTGTATATATCTTATATGTGTCATATACATGTATGTTATTGAGAATAATGTTCAAACTTATTTTGATAAAATTACTTTATAACAAATAAATATTATCACTACAAATTGAAGTATATATATTGTCATTTGAAACGTAAGTACAATAGATATTAAACATTTAATCATGTTACATCTTATTTAAATATTATAGTGATATTTGATCATGTTGGGTCTTTGAGGTCACCTTAACGAACAGAACTTGAGCTTATCAAAAGAGTTGTCTAATTCACGATGGTGAATGTACTTACAAAGATACTCTAATATTCAAATTAAAATATAAGTAATGAAAGTCTATTGTTTAGGCTAAAGAATGACAAATGTACTTCATAAATGGACTCTCAGTCCCTTTATATATCTACAAGTGTCAATTTGGATAGCCAAGTTAATTTTGAAATAGACTAAGCCAGCTCACAACATGTGTGAGCTAACAAATAGTTAGGTCATATGCAGACTAGTCATGGGTCAAGTCCATCACTTTTTTTTTTCTTCACATTTTTTGTATTTGTAATAACTATTAATAAATAAAACTTTTACATCACTTCAAGTCTCAAAAGTCATGTACGTAAATTAGATACAAGTTTAACGAATTACATTAAGTGTCATTAACATAAGCAGTGGAGATTTACTACATCGTTTTTGGCATAAATGATCTAGAATATATACATGAAGCATCTCTTAAAGCATAAATTAATCAATTCAATAAATTAGAACAAGCGAACATCATAGACAAATGGAGAAAAAAAAAGATTAAGATATATTCACTAACTTTGATTCTTTTTTTTATTTATTTAAAGGAAGTTAGTCAAGTAAAAACAAAAATAAATAATAAAAATTTAAATACATAAAAAAAAATTCACATTGTTGGACCAACGAGCTAACCCATAACTAGTTTAGATTATGATTTCCTTAACTCAACCTCATTTTTTATTAGGTTATTCATACACCCATATACCTAGGTTGTTATTACCAAAAGGGAGAGGGCGTGGGAAAATAAGTTAGTTACATGAGAGTAAGTTCTTCCATCTCACGTGTTGAGGTGTCTCATTTTGTTATGCAATCGTAAGATGCATATCTTTAAGTCAGTCCAATATTATATACTTTTTTGACTGATAAGTCATATGTATGAATATGAAGGTCATAGCAAGTTGGACCAGTCGAAAGGTAAATGAACTTTAGCTTATTCTAATCATACTATGCCCAATAAGTTGGTACAACACAATATCACCTTCTATTACTAATGAGATTTAAGTAGGTTAAATTTAGCAAGAATAATTATTAATATTATTTTATAAGATTAATAAATGTATGTTGAAGAAATAAAAATTAAATTACATTTCATGAACAGAAAATCTCAACCCCACCTCTTTAGAGTGAATAAATTCCATGCTTTATTATTGGCATGGGAAATAAAACATGAAATAAAATCATCATTCTATGTTTTTTGTTTTTTTTTTCATATTATAGAAGAAGTATATGACCTTGTGGAGAGGAGGACGATCCTATGCTAAAATGAAGAAAAAACACAATTGATCAAACAGTTCTTTTTTTTCTTCTATAAATGTATTATTTTATATATAATAGCTGATAAATAAATTGGAAAACTTATTTTAATGATAAACTGTTAACATTTAAATAATATTTTTACAAAGATTTGAAATAAAAATTTTATTTATAATTAATTGTTACCGTTGATTTAACTTCCCTCGCAATTTTATATATACCAAAATAAATATTTTACTAATTTATGATAAATAAACTGTTAATTATAAGATTTTAAGTTATTAAGATTACTTATATAAATATTTTATATTGTGTCATCAGTATACCAGACCAATTTTCAGTCAGTGGTTTCTGGGCAGTTGACAATCAAACCGTCTCTCTTAAGCTTGGTGTTGAAATGTAGGTGAAGAAGGTGAAACCAAAAACTGAAAAAAAAAAAAAAAAAGCGAAAAGTGGAAAACCGAAGTACGGGGGGGTGACGTGTCGACTACGATATAAATATTCTGCGGTTTCGCCATTTTTGACTAATAGGGCGGGAACCCAAAAATTCACCAGAACGTCATGCTCTCTCTATTTTGTTCCTCTCTAGCTCTGCTCTCTTCGTTTATCTAGTCTAGGGTTTCAATTTTGGTTTTGCAGGAACCAACCATGACTCTGCGCAAGGGCTCCAAGGTTTGGGTCCAAGACAGGGATCTGGCTTGGGTAGCTGCTGAAGTAATCGACTCTGGTTCCGGCAAGCAACTCCAGCTCGCAACTGCTTCTGGCAAGAAGGTGAGTGAGTGAGGATACACGCTACTCTCGTGCTGATGGTGATGTTAATAAATAATTCGAGTTTTGGTTTTGGGAGGTGTGCTGTTGCAGGTTTCTGCTGTCCCGGAGAAAGTGTTTCCGAGGGATGCGGATGAAGAGGAGCACGGGGGAGTCGAAGATATGACGAGGTTGGCTTACTTGAATGAGCCAGGGGTGTTGTACAATCTTCGTAGAAGATATGCGCTCAATGATATATATGTGAGTGTCAATGGAAGGGATTTTTATTTATGATTTTAAACTTGGTACTGTGAGAGACTGAGAAAGTCTAAATAAGGTTGTAAAATGTAAATTTGGAAATGGAGAAATGGTGTTTGGTAAGCTGAGTTGGGCATTAGGGATCGACCGCATTAGTGAAAAATGTATGTTGTCTGCACTATACAAATTATCAATGTAAATATTGTTATTGCTTGGAAAATTGTGTTTTGGTGTGGAACTATTGTTTTTGGCCACTTTGAACTCCACAAGTATGCCTGTGAACCATATGACAGCTGATATATGTTTTCTTGGCACTTTCTGTATGACATTATTGCTTTCATTTATCAGGACTTTTATGGTGAGTTTTGATTCGTGCATGACTTACTGACCGGGTAGCCAATACTGGACAAGTTATTTTAAAATATATAAATTAGTACATAATAAGTAGCTTTTAAAATTTCACTTTCCTTTTTGGTAATTTCACTGAATGAACTTTACTTGGTTTTAATGCATGGCTGTTGCTGATATTAATTAACTGTCATTCCATGCATTCTGTACCATTTTATGCTTTTTGCCTTACTTGTTTGTCTTTGTTAGACATATACGGGGGGCATTTTGATAGCTGTTAATCCCTTCACAAAGCTTCCTCATTTGTATGATATCCATATGATGGAGCAGTATAAGGGAGCTCCATTGGGTGAGCTTAGCCCGCATGTATTTGCTGTTGCTGATGCATCTTATAGGTTAGTATGTATTTAATGTGTTTGTATTGTATTTGATATATATATATATATTTTCTATTTTCTATTTTATGTTATGAATTAGTGAGCTTCTGTTGGTCATGATTTAGAGCAATGATGAATGAAGGTCGAAGCCAATCTATCTTGGTCAGCGGTGAAAGTGGCGCTGGGAAAACTGAGACAACAAAATTGATTATGCAGTATCTTACCTTTGTTGGTGGACGTGCTGCTGGTGATGATAGAACAGTTGAACAACAAGTTCTTGAAGTAAGCTATTCTTGATTCCAATCAATCATGAGTTCAGCGATTAATTTACTTCCAATTGTTATTTAGGCATCAATATGGGATGCTAATATCCCTTTCTGCTTGATTCAGTCAAATCCGCTTTTAGAGGCATTTGGTAATGCAAGGACTATCAGGAATGACAATTCAAGGTGAACTTGGTTCTTTTTTGTGTATTTATTTCTACTCTACTGTTTTCCTTTTACCTTAGTTTCCATCATTTGTTATTTTCTAGGTTATTTGCTTTCCCCCCTTAGAATTTAACAAACAAGCTGGGTACTTAGTGTTTGGGCTGTCTTATGATCTGGTCTCATCTTTGTATCTATCTAAAGCATGCTAATTCAGAGTGGAATTTTATGGAAACATAGTTATGGAATTTTATGGAATGCCAGTCCTTTTTGGTACCCAGATTTGCAAGCCTAGTGACTGTACTGTGGATGCTTAAAATCTCAAAATGTGTAGAATGTAGTTGGGAAGAAAATTCTGGGATATTGTAGAAAACTGATGCCCTTGTATATATTAGGGAATTCAGATTCAGAAGCAATTAAGGTAGGAATAGTGGTGTGTTGAAGTTTGAAAGATTTAAATCTGAGACTTAAATGGGTGAAAAAATACTACTTAAATTTGTCTTGGTTTATAAGATAATAACAAATTTTCAATATGAGCATCTTTGATGGACAATCATTCAACAATGTTTTACATTTTTTGTGCAAAGACGGTGTAGCAGTGTCAAATACTCTTCCACTGAAATTATTATTGCCTGTAGCCTCTTATTATTACTATGTATTTTGGTTGCAGTCGTTTTGGGAAGTTTGTTGAAATTCAGTTTGATTCAAATGGTAGAATATCTGGTGCTGCAATTAGAACTTACTTATTGGAAAGATCACGAGTAGTGCAGATAACGGATCCGGAAAGAAATTATCACTGCTTTTATCAGTTGTGTGCATCTGAAAGGGTATTCAATTTCTTTTGAAGCCTTTTATTTGATTTTGTATTTTGGTGTAAATTTTGCAGCATAATGCAATATTTTGCATTGTGCATGTGCAGGTTATTGTTTTCATAATGTCATGGTCAAAGTATTAATTGTGATACTTTATAATTGGGATGCCTCATTTTTAGGATGCAGAGAAGTATAAGTTAGGACATCCAAGCCACTTCCACTATTTAAATCAAAGTAAAGTCTATGAACTAGATGGGGTAAGCAATGCTGAAGAATACATGAAGACAAGGAGGGCAATGGATATTGTTGGCATAAGTCATGAGGATCAGGTGTAATAATGATACCCATTAGTGTAGCTCTTGCTTTATTGCATGCTTTTGTGGATAATTTTATTGATGGCCCTCCCTTTACTCATAGTTATCCTTTCTTCCTATTATCAGGAAGCCATATTTCGTGCCTTAGCTGCAATTTTACATTTGGGAAACATTGAATTTTCTCCTGGAAAAGAGCATGACTCATCAGTAATAAGGGATGAGAAATCAAGATTTCATATGCAGATGTCTGCTAATCTTTTCATGTAGGTGATTTATGTTACGTTTGGAATCTTATGTTCTTTAAATGAATTCTAACTTGGCTGAATTTCATTTCCCTCATTAGCATTTGCATTCAAAAAGCAAATACATTTTTTTCAAAAAAAATTTCAGCAAACATTTATGATGCTGCTATATTAGTTTCTGATAGTATGACCATGTAGAGTATATGGACAGTGTACACAGCTAAAATTTGGCAGGGAAAAGAGGAAATATTAAAATTTCTATATACAACAATGCCTAGGAAATGCTAAGGATGTATACCTAATATTGTTTCTTTTGAAAACAACTAGATAAGTGGTTTGAAGATTAAGAGACAAAGCAGCTGAGATCAGAATAAGTAGCATTATTCTCTTTGGTCCCATGAGAAATTGGATTTATCTAATTATCTGTGAACAGGCAGTGCCTATTATTTCTATAGTATTGTAGAAACGATAAAAATACCCAAGTGAGTTGGGTTCTTGGTTGCTTCTCCTTTAAGATGTAATGGCTGGTCATAATTTTATAGAAGTTTTCGTCCTTTGCTGAACTTAATGAAAAAAATTTCCTTCATTAGGTGTGATGTTGACCTATTGCTAGCAACATTGTATACTCGTTCAATACAAACCCGAGAAGGAAGTATTGTCAAAGCTCTTGATTGCGATGCTGCTGTTGCTGGCCGGGATGCTTTGGCAAAAACTGTTTATGCTTGTTTATTTGATTGGTATACTTATGGTCAATGCAGAATCAACAAACATATCTTTTTTGTTATGCATAGTTTAGGGTGACAATTCTATTTGTTTTTGTTGTTCTACCAGGCTTGTTGATAAGATCAATAGGTCTGTTGGGCAGGACATCAATTCCCAGATAAAGATTGGAGTTTTGGATATTTATGGTTTTGAGTGCTTCAAGGATAATAGGTAAGTTGTTGTCAATTACTTGTCACTTGGAGGAGGAGTATTCCATGGATTGTGGAGAGTTGAAGTGAGTGGGTTCACTGTGTCTTTGAAGTTGTGGAACATTCCAATGCATCGGTCAATCATATATTCTTATGAATACTTGTCACTTCTCTAGTGTTTTTTTTTTAAAAATCAATTGTAGTACTTTCACTAGTAGCAAAAATACTTTAATGGTCAGTCTTTTCATTAGTATCACCCGTGGATTCTTTTTCTTTGTATTTCATTATTAGATTTTGATTTGTCTACTGCTATTGTTTATTTAAATTGGTAACTTGTTCAATATGATTGTTTTGCTTAAACCAATAACATTCACTTCCAACAGTTTTGAGCAATTCTGCATCAATTTTGCAAATGAAAAGCTTCAGCAACATTTTAATGAGGTATACATGTGTTATTGTATGTTAATTAGCACTCACTAAGTTAATGCCTTGGTGTCTTAATCTGGATTTGTTGATGTTGTTTTATCTTTCCCCTTTTCTTATAACTTCTCTGTCTCGTCATTTCTTCCAGCATGTATTCAAGATGGAGCAGGAGGAGTATGGCAAAGAAGAAATTAACTGGAGTTACATTGAATTTGTAGACAACCAAGATGTTTTAGATTTGATTGAAAAGGTTTCTAGTTTTTGTTTCCTTTTACATTCTTTATTTCTTCTTTAGGTAGAAGTTTTCTAATATGTTTCAATTTTCCCATGTAGTGTTATACATTTCATTCATGATTGCCTCTTTCATGCATAATGTGTGGCAAGGGGAATATATTGGTCTGAAATAATGGTTGCTGAGGATTGTGAACAAGCTATGGTTTTTAGTCAATATTATTACATCAAGTTAGAGATACTGAAATTGCTAGAGGATCTGTATTAGGAAGGCAGCTAATCAGCAATATATCAAAACCTTTTTTTGTCTTATTGTTCACTCTAGGTCTTATGTTTGGATCTCTCACAAGATAAATCTTTTAAAGAATAAATTGGCAAGACCTGCCTATCTAGTATTCACGTAATCATAATTATGGCAAAATAAAGTAATATAGTTCTTTTGGAAGTTCAGTCCTAAGACATGCATCTTACTGATGTGTAAGTCATTGTTTTCTTTGGATTTCAGTTTATATGTATGCCTGTAGTTCCTGTTTCTTATGAAATTATTATTTCTTTTGCAGAAACCCATTGGTATCTTTGCTCTATTGGATGAAGCTTGGTACAGTTTTCTTTAATATCAATTAGTGTGTATTTATTTATATATTGCTCTCTTGCAAATTTAGCCTTAATCCTGAATTTCTTCTCCTCCCAGCATGTTTCCAAAATCGACGCATGAAACATTCTCAACCAAGTTGTTTCAGCATTTCCGGTCCCACCCAAGGTTGGAAAAGGAGAAGTTTTCAGAAACAGATTTTACCATTTCTCATTATGCTGGAAATGTGAGTCAGCATTCCTGTACTTCCTCTTTTGGAAATGAAATCTTGTGATGTAATGTAACAAATGTGAAAAAGATCTTCCGCTGCATTTGTGCAGGTCACTTATCATACAGATACCTTCTTAGACAAAAATCGTGATTATGTTGTTGTAGAACATTGTAATCTATTATCTTCTTCAAAATGCTCCTTTGTGTCTGGTCTTTCTTGTTTACTGCCAGTGGAATCTTCAAGATCATCGTACAAGTTTTCTTCAGTGGCTTCTAGATTTAAGGTGTGAAGATCTACATCCTTTTCATATTTTACTGAAGACAAGGAGATCAATTATTGTGACCAAAATGTATAGGTGACTAAAGTATTTGAACATCAATTTTATATTGCTGATCTTTTCTTTTCTTTTTTTGTCTGTGCGTGTTTGGTGGATGGGAACCTCAGCAACAACTTCAAGCACTCATGGAGACCCTTAACTCTACAGAGCCTCATTACATACGATGTGTGAAGCCAAATTCTTTGAATCGACCTCAAAAGTTTGAGAATTCAAGTGTCATACACCAATTACGCTGTGGGGTCAGTAGTTTAGATATTCTAGCTCCCTTTAATTGGAACTGTTATCACATTGAGACACATAGATTGCTGGCATGTCAATTAGTAAACTTTGTTTCTTTGATTGCTGTCTTGTTGATTACATTATCAGTCATGGCAATTGTTTTTACCTAATATTTAACTCCAATGCTTGATAATGTGGTATAACTTGTAATTAAACTTTTTAGTTGCCTTGGTAATATGTACCGCTTTGTGCCCCTATTCCAGCATTTTTCATTTTTGAACTGATGTAGTGTTTGCTATGATTTATAGCTTGGCCAATTCTATGGTGCCCAAAATGCACCAATACCTTGCCCAGTTTGGCAGCTTTATGGACAGTTGGATTTAATCTGGATGCAGAATCCAAAGGTCAATAAACTGCAAACAAGGTAGGGTATGTACTTGGGGCACATCAGACTTACTTTGTAACTTGTATTGTGTCATTATGTTACCTTACAACTCAGGTTAATTTTACGGGTTTACCTTTTTAATCGCAATGAATTTCTTTGAAGAAGCTCTCTAATTCTGCCCAATTAAACATGCAGTATTGATTTTCTTGAATTTTTGCTTGTGGAGTAAGACTGGGTTTTTCTTTATTAAAGTGAGAGACACTAATCATTATTAAGTATGTCCTATGGTATCCATTTGGCTAATAAGTTGCTAGTTAGAATCTCAGATTATCAGCTTTCTTACTTTACAAGTAGCTTCATAATAGTGGTTTGTAAAAGTTGTAAACAAAGTAAAAAGAATGTAATCATTGTTATACATAATGCAAACTTTGACACAGTTTTGATTGGATTGACTACTTGGAATACTCTTGGTGTTTTGTGAGCCGTGGGTAATGGAGCTGTTATAGATCTTTTTAAAGTTTAAGAAGCAGAATGGGGATTGAGATGTTGTGGAAAATGTACAAACAATATTTTTTGTATATATATATATGTGTGTGTGTGTCTGTGTTTATAAAATGGAATTGAGTTTGAAACAGCTTTATTGTTTTGCTGTATTTTGTTGATTTTTTTTCTCTATCTTTATGTTGTCTATTGGTAAAAAAATTTCCAATGAATAGAAAAATGATATGGCTTCCACCTACATGTGTACTTGCACACAAAAAATGCTGTGGGATTGATTCAAATTTTCATGCAAATAAGGTGGCCATGATCCACATGCTTGTCTTCTAGGTTTGCTTCCTAGTAGATTCTCATTTATTAAGCAGTCTTATGTCATATCTCTATTTTATTAAGGGTGTCCTTGAGGCTGTTCGGATAAGTCTGGCAGGTTACCCCACCCGAAGGCCTTACTCGGAGTTTGTAGATCGCTTTGGGTTAATAGCCCCTGAATTTATGGATGGAAGGTGAGTTTACCAAAGGACATTTACACAGTTACCCGTTAACACTATAACTTGTATTCCATGATTTTTACCCTTTTTTGTTTGGCTGAAGTGTTGAGCTATATCTGTGAATATTTTATTTTTTTTGTTGGGATTAATGTTCTAAAAACCGAACTGCTAAAGGGTGAGAGTTAAGGGCCAAATGTATGACCAAAGTTGAGCCAGTCTTAGCCTAATCAAAGTTAATCTACATATATGTTGTTAAAAGATTATGAAATGTATCAAATTATGTAGACATAATATTGTATTTTATTAGTAATGAAATTTCAAACCATTTAGTGGTAGGAACTGTCAAAGTGTCTCATGAGGTTGAGGGATTTAGTCCCCACACTGCCCTTGTACTCAATTTTTAAGGAGAGAAAGGGGAGCCTTTGAACTACTTCCATAAAAACCGGCAGTGGTTCTCCGGTTTAGTCCTAAATTGGGTGGTTTGCCTTATTATTTAACAATTTAACCAAAAGCAGTTCTAAAGAGTTAACTGGTCCAGATCCAATCTGATCTGGTTATAAAAACATTGCTTAGGGTAGTTGTAACTTTGTTGGCAGTTGTAATTAGCCGAACCAAAAGAGAAAGAGAAATAAAAAGCAAGTTGTTTGTACATGTTCTGCATATTTGGATGTTATCATTCAGTATAGGAAAAGTTCTGGTTACTTGAAATTTTTTATCTTTTTCTGGCATGGATTGCATTATCTTATTGACAATACATGAATTTTTTTTATATGAATACAAGTGCAACAATTCAAACTTCTTATTTATTAAAAAAGTGCTGTGTTTTCAGTTTTCATCAATTTTTGTCTATACTTACGTATTGTTTGTGTTAACAGTTATGATGATAAAGCTGCAACTGAGAAAATTTTGCAAAAGCTCAAGCTTGAGAATTTTCAGGCATGCTTCTTGAAAACCATGCATGCAGCTCTTGCTCATAAACGGACTCGGGATGCAAAAGCATTAGTGTGTTTATAATGGTTATATTTCTTATTTTGCATTCTCTTTCTTATTCAGTTGGGTAAGAACAAAGTGTTTCTCAGGGCTGGTCAAATTGGCATTTTAGATTCCAGGCGTGCTGAAGTTTTGGACAATGCTGCAAAGTGTATTCAGCGCCGACTGCGAACATTTATTGCACACAGGGATTTCATCTCAGTCAGAGCTGCTGCATTTTCTCTTCAAGCATTCTGCAGGGGTTAGTTTTCTTCTTCTTCTTCTTCTTCTTTGGTCTGTCGCATTTACAACTGTCAACTGCTCTTGGAAAAATGGTTGGCTTTGCTATCAGTATCAAACTCTTGGAAAAGTAGTTGTCTGCTTTTTTAGAACCTTGTCACCTCAATCATACTTGTTATTGTAAGCATATTACATGTAGGGGTCACAACTTCTGTTATTAAATTAGCCTGGTCCTCATCAGTTTTTGTAATTGTAGGATGCATTGCCCGAAAGATGTATGCTGCTAAACAGGTGACAGCAGCGACTATCTCCATTCAGAAATATATTCGTATGTGGCTAATGAGGCATGCCTACTTGAAACTTTATTCTTCTGCTACTATCATACAATCCAATGTTCGTGGTTTCACCACTCGCCAAAGATTCTTGCACGGGAAAGAACATAAAGCTGCTACTTTGATTCAGGTGATTTATCAAGAGATGGGTGTTGTCTGTGCTAGGACTTTTAAAATGTCAAAACCATGGCCTCTTTGTCTTCATCGTTTTAATAAACTTGATTTCATTTTTCATTTGTCATCCTAATTATCAAATAATACTTATTGTGCCTGGAAGTTTGAATCCTTATGCATCTCTATGTAATGTTGATTGATTGTATGAAACAACATAATAGTCTGGCTTGTTTTAAAACCTCATCTCTCATGTACACGTATTTATAAGGCATGACAATGCATTATTTGGTTTCAATTGTTTTCTGCATTTACTTTCAATTGCTTGCCTTTTGTGCTTGGTTACTTGTGCATGATGGAATCTGTTATTTTATTAATCATATGTAACATTGATTTTATAGGCCTGTTGGAGGATGTCCAAGGTTCGGTCAGCTTTCCAACAACATCAAGCTTCAATTGTGGCAATACAATGCCTTTGGAGGTGTAGACAAGCGAAAAGAGAGTTTCGTCGGCTTAAACAAGTTAGGTTTTTTCCTTTTTTATTTTGTTCTTTTTGGGGGGGGGGGGGGGAGGGATTCCAATGTAACAAAAAGTTCTTATTATCTTAACTGTTTTTTGATTTACCTTTCACAGAAGGCTAATGAAGCTGGTGCCCTGCGTTTAGCTAAGAATAAACTTGAGAAGCAATTGGAAGAGCTCACATGGCGTTTGCATCTGGAGAAAAAAATAAGGGTATTGCTTCTGGAAAAAAAAATGATGTTATGGATAGGTTGTATACTTGTGAATTTGGATACTTCTATATGGAAACAGTCTGCGTGCATCAAATGTTTTTTAAGACAATCTTTTGTTATCGCTTCACACATTCTCTTATAGGTTTATCTCTTGCTGATGTCAGCAATTTATTTATTTTGGGGGTCAAATGATTTAAATAACAAACTGCTGATTTGAGATTGTTTAGTGTAATAATTTGTTCTGCTACATATATGCACAATTACCATATTTTTTTGTTACTTATTGTTGGTTCTATTTTAAAGTTATTTGTTACCTAACTTCTCTTCTCTGTGAAATTTGGACCTAAGGTCCGACCTGTCCATCAGGTCATTATCTGGTGGAGGCCTTTGAAAAACATTATGAGTTTGATTTTATTAAAAAATAGTTTTTTTTTTTAATGCAGGTGAGTTGTATAGAACTTTTTATCATGTATTCTGCATTGTTATGCAGGGTTCTAATGAAGAGGCTAAACAAATAGAGATTTCCAAACTTCGAAAGATGTTAGAAGCTTTGAATCTTGAATTAGATGCGACTAAGTTGGCTACAATTAATGAGTGCAACAAGAATGCAGTTCTGCAAAATCAATTGGAGTTGTCAGTAAAGGAAAAATCTGCTTTAGAAAGAGAGCTAGTTGCAATGGATGAAGTTCGAAAGGAAAATGCTCTATTAAAGGTGCTTCATATAGTGTTGAATGATTGTGTTCCATTGAGTTTGTTTGACTGTGATGGCTTATAAGTTTCAGTTATTCTCAACATACAAGTCACATGGCGAGACTTTGGATCTTGCCATTGTGGTATAGAATCAAGATTGAATTACTGTACAAACTATTTGACATTATTGATTGTGTTTTTTATTTTTTATATGATCTTATCCTTCTAATTTTTATGATATACAGAGACGAGTTATAATTTGCAGACTGTTGATATGGTTGTAGATGAGATAGGATAGATCAAAGAACTTTGTAACATATTATGATGGGTAAGGATTGTACTAAGTTGTGGATGAGGTTATTGTAGGTCCCCTAATTGGAAATCTGGATTTAAATGCCAAAAAATCAATTAAACTCATAAGACAACTTGCAAGATATCTAGGCATCGTCAAGAAAGTGCTTGAACATTGGTTTTGGATGGATTGACTAATGGCAGAAGGGGGTGAAAATGTTTGGGTTTATTTAATTGTTGATTGAGTGAGAAAGGAGGTGCCATGGAGTAGTCTATATGGTTCAAAATCTTTCACTTCATTTTTATGTTCATGGGTAGAGAGAAGTAATATCATAATATCACTCGGTGCTATCTTCAGGTTCAAGGCTTTTGCATGTGGATGGAATTTATGGGTATTTCTTGACTGTTTTATTTTTTCTTCTAATATTAATAGAGAATTAGTTGGATTGTACATGCTGGCTGCTATTCATATTTCTTCAGCATATAATGACCTTTCCTTGGTTAAGGAGATATCTACTTTCTTTTACTTCATCCCTTGCATGCTTTTCTAGTCATTCTTGTTTTTATTTTATTTCCATATTATTATTATTTCGTTTTATTTGGCATGACTATTGTGATTGGCTAGTCATTGTTGGTTTGTTGGAGTAAGGTAAAGATAATGCAAACAGTGCTTGGGGCCTTTTGGATGAGGGAGAAAGTGGGGGTTGGAGAGAGAGGCATTGACATTAAAGTTGGAATTGCCCACATTTCTAAAAAGAGATTGAGTGATTGGAGGTGGGAAGGATAAAAATTGGCTAACTTCCTAGTTCCTACAAATATTTAATTCAGTGCAGGCCTTATCATGAAGGAATGAATTTGTTTCTTTCACAAAACAAATCCTTTATGACACAATCTGGCACCATCTGCTGCTGTTTTAAGTGAGACTAGATAATAGAAAATAGTTCATCTCCAGGAGCATATATATGATGTGTTTTGGAATTAGTCAGTATTGCTTTAGAAGAAAGTTTATGTTTGGAGAAGTATCACCGCTCTCTCTGTTACTTTCCTGTTTGCCTGTTTTCTCTTCTCCTGAATTAAGTTACATTAGATTCCTTTCCTTGTCTTATATTTCTAGGGTTCTTTGAATGCCTTTGAAAAGAAGTACACAGCTTTGGAGCTTGAGCTTAAGAATGCTCAAAAAGGCCACAGTGAAACCATTGAGAAACTGAGGGAGTTTGAACAGAAGTGTTCTCAACTCGAGCAAAATGTGAAAAGGTGCCCTTCCTTCTTCCCTCTTTTCTCCCCTTATACCAATTGATTTAGTTTCTTAATGGTGTTACCCTATTCCACTGCTGTTTCTTGTTTGCGTTTGTTAGAGTTTGAGGCTTTGAGCTTTGTTATAAATTTTGATGGCTCTGCGTGCAATGCTTTACATAAAAAGCTAATGTTTTTTTTTAATTACTCTTTTTTTCTACTTGTATTTAATGTAGTCTTGAGGAAAAGCTATTGAGTTTAGAGGATGAAAATCATGTGCTTCGTCAGAAAGCCTTACGTGCTCCTAAGGGTAACCGCCCAGGTTTTGCAAAGGCATTGTCAGAAGTAAGTTGCCTCATGCATAAATACATTCACAACAATATAGGTTTATAGATACTCTATTTTGCTTTGTTTATTATTAATTTGTTATCTTTGTGTTTCCAGTTCTCAGACAGATTATATCTCTATGTGCTATGTCTTGGGTGTGTTGAGAATTGTGGTATAGTAACATTATTAGTTAATTTATTTTTCTTTCTGCAACAGAAATACTCAAGTGCAATAGCCCCCCGCGCTGAGCGAGAGCCCATATTTGTAAGCTACTACTTTCTTGGCTTACTTCCTCTGTTGTAAATAATTGCTGAAAATTATAATTATTTTCATGTGCTCCGATTTGATGCAGGATTCACCCACACCCACAAAACTTATTGCCCCTTTTACACTAGGATTGTCAGACTCTCGTCGATCTAAGTTAACGGCAGAGAGGCACCAGGTACACTTATTGCCCCTTTGGTTTGATCTGTTGGGTACTTTGCTGTTCCATCTGGGCTGATCCACAATACTGTTATTGGGTTGTGTGCTATGATAAAGAAAACAGTGAGCAAGGATGAGAGTGGTGAGAAGAAATTGCTGAAGACGCAAAATACTGCAAGTCTATGAGGGGAGGAGATGAGGGGAAAAAATATTTCTTTTATTGTAGTTGTCCGAGTTGAAATTTCTAGAATTAAAGCAGTTCCCAAATGCAGTCATTACTTAAAGAGATTGAAATCAGGACTTTTTGTCTTGTGTGGTTGTTACAATTAAAGAGAGCCACAATCTGACTGATGCGGAGGCCGCTTCCAAAAATTTCAATAAGAAATCCCCACCCCACTTTGCTGGTGACCGTGGGTCAGGGTTTTGGGGTTGGAGCATTTATTATTTGTCTTGGCCGATCCAGTGGTCCTGCCATCCTTTTAACAAAAGTAATCTGACACCAAGGCTGGGCCATATTAATTTATCTTTGTTAAAAAAACAAAATGAAAGAATCAATTGACTTAGGTGTGAATACAGGAACAAAATCAAAATGTGGTGCAAAACAAGGATGAATAGTCTTTATTAACTTCAGATTGTTATAAGCTAAATTTATTCTACAGAAGCTAGGATTGCCTGCATTTTGTCATTCTGCCACATAATTGTGCACTATAGGCTAATAAATACCGTGTGTTGTGCAGGATAACTATGAATTACTCTCTAGGTGTGTCAAAGAAGATTTGGGGTTCAAAAATGGTAAACCTCTGGCAGCTTGTATCATATACAAATGTCTTCTTCATTGGCATGCCTTTGAATCTGAGCGCACAGCCATTTTTGATTACATAATTGAAGGAATAAATGATGTTATAAAGGTAAATGATATGCTCTCATTTTTTAAACTCCCACTTTTTTATTCTTCTTCTTGTTTTTGCTTGTCTTATATTTAGAATTGAGTTATGACAATTTTCTTTTGGCATAGTCTATCATTTATATTCCTGTATCTGAATTGTAGGACCTTTTTGTGTAATTCTTATATGAGATTTATTCATTGGAGTGGCATCTGCTTCAGGTTAGGGATGGTGACATTGTCTTGCCATATTGGCTGTCCAATACCTCTGCGCTTCTATGCCTCTTACAGAGGAACTTACGTTCAAATGGCTTTTTAACTACCACTGCTCAACGTTATACTGGATCTTCTGGCTTGACCAACCAGATAGTGCATGTGAGTTATCTAGTTGAACATTGGCATCAGATCATTTTTTCTTTTTACTTAATATAAGTATTTTTCTGTGACTATGTGGATGATTATCAACTTGGTCTAAGAAGTTGCATTTTAATTCTGGCTAAGTTGAGGGCTGTTATTTCCTCGCTGATCAATTAAGATAAAGATGCCCTGGTAAGAAATGTGAACTGGAAGACACTCAAGCTTTAACTTGGAACAATGGAGCTAAGCTTTTGGATTATTTTTTTATTTTGTTTCATGAGCACATGATACGGTAGCTTTTGAAATTTTAGTTGACTGTAGTTTATTTTCCCCAAATAGTTTGTACTTGTTTCTAATCTATAGAAACAATAAATAAAAGATTTTGGTTAATTACATTTCTTGGGTGAAGTTTTTTTTTTTTTTTGGGTGGGGGGTGATAGAGGAAGAAACATTATTAAATAGAAGAAAGAAAGAGTGAAAAAATGTGGAGGTTAAGCAAAAGCAGAAACAACAAACATAGGAAAGACAAACTATATTAATATAATAAATCTCTCCAATCCCTTTGTATGTAACTATGTAAGTTAAGGAGGCTTTCTTGAAGGGGCCATGGTCCAAACACCAAATAAAGGTCAAAAAGAGAATCCTATCCATACAGACCTAAGGGCTGAGAAGAATTGTTGAAGATGAGGGTGTTCTGCTCTGGCAAAATACACCAAAGAACATCGTAGATAGCACACTGTCATAAAGCCTTTCTGTAAATTCTACCCTAAAGCTAATCAAAAGAAACTGTTCCAAATTGAAAGGACACACCAAGGATTCACCAGAGACACCAAATAACCTTCTCCAAATGGAAGTGGCTGTAAGGAAATGTAGAAACAAATGAAAAACCGTTTCAGAGCTGCAACTACACATAAGACATATATATCGCTTTGTAGGGTCTTCGAAAAATGTCATTATTTTTTTATTTTTTATTTGGATAAAAGAAGAAATTTATTATGAAGAGAGAAAGAGTGCAAAGAAAAGGAAAGTAAGATATCCTCCTTAGAGAAAACTACAAAACAAGCACGTTAAATATGAAGCATCAAAATAACAGAAAAAGAAGAAAAATGATGTGATTCCTTTTTGTAAATGCACAAACTGTAGGTTATAGAAGAAGCAATAAATTATACAAAGGGATGAAGGTGCTGTTATGTTAATTGTTTCCCTTCCAGTACTGGCCTTGTTCCTTGAATTCTTTGCAGAATGTTGGATTAACGAATGATCAAACTGTAGTATCTCCATAGGCAGACGGCCAAGAATGATACAACCTTGTCCACACTTTTCTGCATAGGGGTGAACTGATTTTTCCAAAAGGTGTCTCTTTTGAAAAGCTTGTGCAAATCATGCCAAGATTACAGGCAATGACGAAGCAAGTGGAGAGCAACCTAATTATTTCTATGTTTTGATCATTATATTTAGCATTACAGATTATTTATGAGGTCTCATTATATGAATAACATGGATTATTTTAAATTTTATGTAATTCTTTTATTGTTTTTATTTTTCGATTTATTAGGTTTTTGCACAATGAGTTGTATTGATTATTTTTATAGATTTTTCATTTTACACTGGTTGTCATAGGTTCCCCCTGCCTCCTGTTTTGTGTCTTCCTCCTGATTGTAGTTTTTCTGGCATTTCCAGGGACTGAAATCTCCATTAAAGTTTATAGGATATGATGATGGTATGTCACATGTGGAGGCGAGATATCCAGCTATACTTTTTAAACAACAACTAACTGCTTGTGTAGAGAAGATTTTTGGCCTTATACGTGACAATTTGAAAAAGGAGCTCTCTCCACTTCTGGGATTATGTATTCAGGTGACATTTCTTACTCTTGGCTGATATCTTGGAGATGTAATTTGCTACTAAACTACCATGTCAATTGCTGAATCATTGTGCCTCTATTCTTGGTTCCTGTATAATCTTGTGGTCATAATGCATCAGGAAAGATCTATCTTTAAGTGATCAGAGTCTTAAATGGGGCTTATACAGCACTTTTTTGTGCTGGGATGGAGGGGGTTAATGAAGTCACAGACCAAGTCAATTGTTTGCTGAACCGTTTGCATTGCTTTATTTTTTGCTTCATGTAATTTAGAAATAGCAGTGTAGCACCTGCATGGTATCAATCAATTTATTCCATTTAACATCATTGTATGTTGGCTGTTCAACTTGATTTCCTTATATGAGCTGAACTTTAGTTTCATAGTGAGGTGTTTGCAGGGGGCAGCTAAGGATTAGAGTTTGTAGAGGAATATAAATAAACAGTAATGTTTATGGTTGAAAAGTTATTTTAATTGTTTGTACAATGAGTCAAGAAGCTTGATTTTGGTGTTTCGTTTTTCCTTTTAGTGCTTGTGATGGCAGGAAAATTGAGGTAGTTAGTTCTTAGAGGATGAAAGAAACTAGGGGATGGTTGAGAGAGGGAGGCCTTTGTTTTGACTTTTGAGTAGAGATTTTCCAACCTCCATTTTGGAACCCAATTTATCCATTGAGTTTGTATCAATAGTGATTTAGTTGCTACTGCTCTGGAGATTGTGTTCTTTCAACGGTTGCCATGTATTTTCCTCAACAATTTCGATTGTCTTTCTATTAATGATATTATATAAAGAATAACTGGCAGTTATAGATAATTTATTCATCTATCCTGATAATCTGTTGAAAAAGTCCTTTTCTATTTTTACAAAGTTAAGACTCAGCACTATTAATTTTACATTTAAAAATTGAATATTTTTATTTGAGGTCTACCTTTGTTTTTGTTTGTACTTTTTTTAAAAAAAAAACTTATAATTTACTCTTATTGTATGGGACACTGGCTAGGCACCCAAAACAGGACGAGTGCATGGTGGAAAATCATCTAGATCTCCTGGTGGACTTCCTCAACAATCACCTGGTGGTCAGTGGGACAACATCCTCAAATTTTTAGATTCACTCATGAGCCGACTATGCGGAAATCATGTATGTTATGTATTGTTTCAATGGTCTCTTCATTACTGTGTTTGGTCTGTTCATTGTATGCTTTTGTCCATTTTCGTTGTAATCTTGTGTACTACACTGGGAGTTTAATTCAATGTATATTTTTTATGCACGCTTCATTTTGTCTTGGAAGCCTTCCTCTTTGCTTTTCCTTTCTTTGTTATGTTATGCAACCTCATAAATCGTAGAGTAATAAAACCCAATTTTATATGGATATTTGCTTTTACCTGAGATATCACTTTGGTCAATTATCATGTATTCTTCACCTACTTGTCTTTTGTCAAGTCCTATCTCTTTAGTGGTTTCTTTAACCCTATTGTTTTTTTTGTGATTTTGAAGATTAGGATTTTCCATAATTTGATTTTTGCTTATACAATTTGCTTTCTGGATTTTTCTGGCCCAATTCCACACTGCACTGCCCATCTCCACCCTATGTGAAATCCTTATATCCTTATATGTGTTGCCATTTCTCACACATCTATTGAGAAAGAAATCAGTATGATATTCCAAGAGACATAGACTATATGCTGAAAGCTGAATATTTTGAATATATACATAGTGGATTGATAAATGTATATCAACCTGCGGATTCATGATAACATGTGAGGTGCAGAAAGAGTGCTAAATTTGCTCCAAGTTCGGGATAGGTGTCTGCTTTCAGTAATTGTGATATTCTAAGAGACATAAGACTATATGCTGAAATCTGGATATTTTGAATATATACATAATGGGTTGACAAATGTTGATCAACTTGTCGATTCATGATAACATGTGAGATGCAGAAAGAATGCTAAATACTTGCTGCTGCAAGTTCAGGCTAGGTGTCTGCTTTCAGTAATTGTGGCAGCAAAAGAGACTAGGCTAGAAAGATGCAAGGGATCCTGCTTGAATGTCTTGTTGGTAATTTTTCTCTTCCAGTGCACAAGGGGGCAGCTGATAGAGGTGTAAATTCTTACTTCCTAGCAAAACGAATGAAGGGAGAATGGGATGGAATGATGGGAACACATGCTGATCAAATTGGTTAATTAATGTATTACATATAAACACAGTGGTTCTTGGTTATTTATAATATATTTTTTTGCGAGTGGCAGTTTAGCTGTTCTGGTGATGCATTGATGCATGAAATAAATTGTGATATAGCCTTCCTCTTCAGCCCAGTTGGGTCATTCGTGATGATGGTTTTTCCTGTTTGTTAAGTTGAAGCTTTGGTGTGGAACAATTTCGCATCCAAAAAAAGACTTTTTTCTATAAAAAAAAAAATTGTACATTCAGGTTATAGGCTGTGAAATTGTATAGTTCTTTGCAAGCAGTGGTATCTGATGCATTGTCCTTATATACTTTGTAGTTGTGAAAATATGTAGTCAAAAAATTACATTTCTTTTAGAAAAGAAATAAATTATTGTTATTTCTATGATTGTGGATTTAGCTGCTTGTGTTAACAAGTTTCAACCATTCACTGCAATCTAGTTTTTTTTTTCCTTCTTACCTAAAAATTGCATGTTCAGGTGCCATCCTTCTTCATCCGCAAGCTAGTTACCCAGGTCTTTTCTTTCATCAATATTACACTCTTCAACAGGTAAAAAACCATAATTACTTGAAATGGTTCTTTGTAGATTTTCTTTAGTTCAATTTTCTAATTTTTTTAATTTTAATCTTTCCATCATTTTTGTAGTCTTCTCTTGCGGCGTGAATGTTGCACGTTCTCAAATGGTGAATATGTGAAGTCTGGTCTTGCAGAACTGGAGAAATGGATAGTCAATGCAAAGGAGGAGGTAAACTGAGCTTGCTACTACTGCTTCGAGGTTTTAGTTTTATGGTTTGACTAAGTACTTGTGAAATGTAGTATGCAGGAACATCCTGGCACGAGCTGAATTATATAAGACAAGCTATTGGGTTCTTGGTATAAGCGCTGCTTGTTTTGGTTGAACTTCTGATGGAGTCAAATAGAAATGCTATCTCTTGTTTATGCTTTCCTTGTTTGAATTATACAGGTAATACATCAGAAGAGGAAGAAATCTTTGGAAGAGATTCGGCAGGATCTTTGTCCGGTATGATTATCATATTAATGGTTTACAACATCATTTTTGTCACATGTTGAACTGAGTATCTTTCCCATCTCAATTATTTTAAGTTTCATCATTCACGAAGATGCTAGCGAGAAATTGGACCTAATTTTCAGGGTTACAATCACAAGATCTAGTTGTTTCTAACTGATTTAATATATGGGTGAAATTCCTCTCTTGGGAGTTGGGTGTGAAGAAAGTTTGATGAATCAAAACCTATATATGGATGTCAATATTTACTTAAAACATTATTGATACATTTATTTTTTGAAATTTATAGTTTCTTTTATGAAAATTATTATATTGGTGTCTCCATTAGCAATACCTCTAATGCCTGACTGTTCTAAGCATAGTTAATGACTGCCATTCACTCATTGCACTGTTGAGGGAGCATGATTGGTCCCGTTCACTATAGAGATCTTCCTTTTACCCCATGTATTATTCATCCTTTCATTGTTTCAACTTTCAAGTGTATGTCTGATTGTTTTGCATGCATTATGGATGCAATATTCTTTTGATATTCAATTTGCTTAAACATATAAAATTGGAAACAAGGTTGAGTCCTGTTACTAGTGCACTTCTTTAACAGGCATTGACTGTGAGGCAAATCTATCGTATCAGTACTATGTACTGGGATGACAAGTATGGAACCCAGAGTGTGTCCAATGAGGCAAGTTGTGTTTTAATTGATTTAAAATACAATTATGGTGGTAGTTTCCTTAAGAGTTCTCAACTATATATGGTGAACAGGTAGTTAGTGAAATGAGGGAAATTGTGAGCAAGGACAATCAGAACCTGTCCTCAAATTCTTTCTTGTTGGATGATGATCTGAGGTACAATGCTTTCTCGCTTGCAGTTTTAATACAATTGCTGGATGAATCAATAAGATGACTAATTGTCCTTGCTTGCTGATGGCAATCACTGAACTTTTCTGCCCATTTTTTACTTTAGAGTTCTGATTCTGTTACTAATTTTAAAAATTGTAATTGCCGTACCTCAAAGCAAGGTTGGATTAAGTTATTTTTATTTAGCACTTTTTTTAACCCTCTTTTTATTCTGAAAGGAAGCTAAATCAAGTGGCTTAATTATGTCAAGTGGCATGTCTAGGTTAACTGGCATAACATTTAGTTCTTCAGGTGGTTCTTGTTGCATTTATATATGATGCTGAATAAGAACAATTAAAGAACTTATTTTGCCACAGATATATAGAATTTTCCATGCTGACTCATGGATGTAAATCTCTAATGCTTATGAGAACTACTAGCATAAAATGTTTCTCTAGGATTTATGTTTTTGGAACATTGTGAACAGAGTATGCCATTTGTTTTATTCCTTTGTCTTAACCTTCAATTCTTCTTGTAGCATTCCTTTTTCTGCTGAAGACATAGATATGGCAATTCCTGCTATAGATCCTGATGATATTGATCTCCCAGCATTTTTGTCTGAATATCCTTGTGCTCAGTTTCTTGTTTCACATCAGAAGTAATTAATCTCCAATTTCAAGATCGTTGCTGAATCTTGAAATTTAGCTTCAAAATTGCATCTCTACGATGGAAGCACAAGTTTCCCTTTATATGGACAGCTATCTTGGTTGTCATCAGATTTATTGGCATTATCACTTTGTGCATGTGCTGATCATGATAATAATCAGAGATGGAAGAGTTATTCTCTTGGTTGATTTGTAATTTCTCCCTTAATTACATAGTTCGACCAGCAATTTGTAATTATCCAAGGATGGGTGACTATAAGCTTGACATGCTGCTTCTATTATTATGCAGCTCATCCTCTTAGGGCATATTTATCGTTGGGTTTATGCTCTACTTCTATTTAGGCATGTTGTATTCTTTGTACATATGCAATTGTAACTAGCGCCTTGGCAAATTTTTTTTTTTATTCATTGATGTAAATACTGGTCTTATTGAATTACGCCGTTCGAGTTCCAAATTGTTAGTTTTACCTTTAGGCATGTGGTGGTGCCCCTAGTGTTTCAAGACTTGGAAGAGCAGGCATTCCATGCTATAAATAATGTCATTAATTAATGAAATTCATTCTCTTTCTATTCCCCTGGCTGACTTTCGATTGGAATGGATGTGGTCATTGTTTTAATTTTGGATTTATTTGTTGCATACCAAACCACCCGTTGGTTATTCTTTTTTTGATTGTGATATATTGATTGCTCAATGGCAAATATCGACACTTGTGCCTAACATAAAAAATGAAGAATGAAACCAATGGTCAAAGGCCATTTGTGATCTGCAGTCTTTGTTAGAAAAGAAATACAACTGATGAGCCTATCAGTCCATGCAAAGATTATATCTTCACAACCTTTAGTGGTTGGCTAGTTTCGCTTGCAAAGATCGGGGTGACAATAGGAAAGGGTCCCTTACTCCTTACTAGATGTTCCTTTTTCGTTTCTCAAGTTGTCCATAAATAATCAGCCATATGGCGATTATTGAAGAATTATCCACTTCATATAAATTCTCTTAGTCCAGAGAATTTCTCTATTAAGTGGATGCCTTTGCTAACCTGCTTGATATGTGAACGTCTTATCACATTGCAAAGGGCAGTTCAGAAGATGACAAAAAGTAACCCATTATATTGACATTTACAACTATTATGTTTAACGATGAAAACTGAATAGGAGAGGAGTTAGTGCTATCCTACTAAAGTTAATCTGAAGAGAAATCATATGCAAGGACCCATCTACGGTTTCTCCTACAACCTCTTGCTCGCTCAAACAATAGGCACTAGAGCAAGATATTCGTTCAAATGAGTTAAAACATAGTTTTGACTTATCAGGTTCGTCTACTATGATAGATGAGCTGTTTCATCTCCGAGGGAGGAGCCTGACATATTTATTGTTGCAGCAATGGCACAATGCTGTAGATCAGCCAAGGAGAATGCAGAGGACACTCTATTTCGTGGATGAAGTGGTGGAAGAAGCGGAGGTGATCTCGAATTTGAGCTTGAAGTTGAATCCTCGCTTGTTATACTACTGCTGCTATCAGAGTTGTTCATGGCAACTGCAAGAGCTAGAGTGCTTCGACTTGAGCTGATTGTTCTCTTAGAAATGCCACCACTGTTGCTTCTTAAAGGGAAATTTCGATTCTTGTCCCATACAAGATTGAAAGCCATCAAATTTCTACGCCTCCTGGTGTAAGCATTCTCTGCTTTTGCAATGTCTCTGACGGATGGAGAAGACGTAGCATCAGCCAAGCTCGCGAAGGACTTCGACTTGCCATTATAGAACTTTGAGATGCCTCTTCTACAAAATCATAACTCCAACCATCACACAAACGGTACAATACATACATGTATACACATATACATATATATTGGTAGAATTCAAATCAAATTAACATTATACTACTGTTTTTACTCAGCAAACCAAAAAGTTACATAGAAATTTATAGCTGAATTTCTGAAACACAGGGAGCCAGATTCAACAGCTAGAGATGTTGATGGGTACACCATAGGATCACCAAATTTCCAAAAAATAAAAAAAATCATGAATTGTTTTGCTAATTGGCATCCTTGTATAGTTAATGTTCCCCAAAAATGCAACCTTTCCAAATTGACAGCCAGTTAAGTCATAAAATCCAAAAAAAAAAAAAAAAACTTACAAATGAAATTAATTTGAACTAAGGACAAGAAAAATGAAAAAATTAAAATTAAAATTGATAGCATGTAAGTAGTAAAAGTAAAAGATCTAATAATATCATGAGGATCTAAGAAAGGGAAGAATAGATAGAGTGTGTACCTGATGGGTAGAACCTCTTCCAAAGGCTCCATGGAGTGCAAAGGTCCATTGTAGGCACTCTGAGCCTCATTTTCCCCACTCTCCTCTTCTTCCACCTCCCCCATTGAAGATGCATCGCTGTTCCTCCCAATCGACGACGACGACGTACTGCACTGCTCATCCGATACCTTTCTGGCTCCCTCTTTCCGATCTTCCGGCTCTCCCAAGAAAGCGGTTGCGCATGCCACCGCACGTGTCAACCCCGCCGCTTCGATCCCCATTTCTGTCAACTATCCAACCCCACTAATCCTGTTCCTTAGCTCAAATGCCAAACAGATTCAGATTTGGTTTCGACACAGAAACCTTAGAAGTTCACGAAAGATCAAACAAAACACCGCCACGGATGAATGAACGAATCAGAAGAAGAAAGAGAGAGAGAGAGAGAGAGAGAGAGAGATGAGATAGAAAGAAAGAAAACAAAGCCTTTGAGGGAGAGAGAGAGAGCAAGAGAGATTAGGATGAAGAAGAACAGAGACAGAGACTGAGGGAATGGCATAAACAAGCGGTCTTTATTTATTTTTGTCTATTTATAATTTTAGTAGCGAATTAAGTTGTCTTCTCACTTAAATAAATGAATGTATTTTTTTTATATAAAAAAACTAATGGATAAAGTATATCCAACAACATAGTACTGTGTTTAGTTATTATTATTTTTATTTAAAAAATTATGGAAGGGAAAGGGCGTGGTCGGTCTTATCCTCATCCACTGGGTGTTTAAAAAAAGAGCTTTCCCTAGTTTTCTTTTCTTTTCTTTTTTTTTATAATTAAAAATGAGCTGTGATATAGTGCATGTTGCAAGTTGCAACAACGATTTGGTAAGCCTATTAATCTGCCTTGAAAAGTCAAACTCGTTATTTTTGGAGTTAATGTTTACCTATACTGTATGAGCATTATAAAATGTTCATTTGTAACTTGGAAAGTTACATGGAAATGATGGAATGAAATTATAAAAGATTCTTCTTTCAACTTTGTTTATAGGTAGTTTATTTATTTATTTATTTTATTATTCTTTTTGTAATATCTCTATGTGCTTTTAGAATTATGAGACTAATCTTTGATGTTGTGATCATAAAATATTTTTATAGCATGTATGATTTAGTTTTTAAAAATTTTTAAAATATTATTTAGGTAAAAGTTTATCTATTGATAGTTTTTGTCTAAATTGTGATGTTAAGATTTCAAAAGTTAAACCAAACATATACTAATAGAATTTGAAATTTTAAGTTGTAAGTACAGTTTATTTACGTAAAGTTCAATTTACATAAAGTTTAATTTATCAATTGAGTTACTTAATAATTGATTTTTTTAATTATAATAATAATAATAATATAATTCATTTCATCATTTTCTGTGATTGTGTAAATGAAAATTTTTATGGAATCAAAATATCATAGATTTGAACAAATTGATACAATTAAGAATTTGATGAGAAAAATCATTTGATTTGTGTTCAGATTGATGAAAATAGTCTCAATTAATAAAATGAAATAGATAATTAATATTTTTACAAATTTTGCACGTTATATAAATTTGAAAAGAAAAAGTCATTAATCTTAAGATTTAATATTTGTGTATTTTCATTTTTGTAACAAATAAAAATGTGAAAGAAACTCGTTTTAAATTTAGTAAATTTTCATCTTTGGTTGAGAAATGAGGCTTTTCTATATTAATATATTTAAAATAAAATTTATTTATCATTTTACCACACATTTAAAATTATATATCAAAATACTCTTTTTTTTATGTTCAACATGCTTTTTTTTTTAAATTTAAAACTTGTTGAAAAGTCGGTTTAGGAAAAATCAACTTCTCAACAGAATGTTAAAAAAAAAATTAAATTTTAATGTTGAGAAATTAATTTCCCTCAAACCAACTTCTCAACATATTTTTAATTAAAAAAATGTTAGGACTCATGAAAAAAAAAATAATACATAATTTTTAAAGTCTGATAAAACAGAATATAAAAATTTTTTTAGGTATAATTATCTAAAAAAAACCCGAGAAATGAATCTGTTGAGTTATGCAATTTCGGAAGATGAAATGGTACTGTATTACATTGACTCCTTTGATAGTTTTGATTTGATGTTGGGGGATGAGAGACGTGAGAAGTGAGAGCAGAAAAGTAAGTATGGTGCGAGGAGTAGGTGACCTTTGAATAAGAAGAGAAGTAGGATTAGTTAGGATAGAACTATAGAAGAATATACCCAATACAGATGTGGTTGCCGGAGTGGAATCAAATTAATGAGCCACGTGGACTGTAAATAATTTAAGATTGTGTTTAAAATAAATTAAAAATTAAATTAAATAAATTTTTAAATATACACTAATATAGTGTTATAAAAAGGAAATGGATTATATAATCTTACTCACTATCATGAAAGTCGTCTTATAAAAAAAATATTTTTTATTATAATAAAATTTACTAACATTTATATAAGATATACTATTTTTATTTTAATATATATTTTTCTCATAACATAGACATCTTATTTTATAATTGCGGAATATGAGGTTTTATGTAATATGGAGGGTAAGATATTTCTATTATATTATATCATATCATTGAGTAAGTTTCACATTAATATATAGACTATATTATATTTTATTATTTATAACTAATAACCATTAATATTTAAAAGTTAAATTTTATGTGAATAATAAAAAATATTAATTCATAATTAACGTAATATATACTAAGTAATATTATATAAAGAGTTATTTTACATGTAATATATCTAAAAAAATCTTTAAAAAAGAGCAAAAGATTCATTATAAGTTGTATTCATGTATAAAATAAGATTTTTCTCTGATAACCTTATTTTTTGTAACGATATCTTCATAATTAGGGATTATATTTAGTGAGTATTTTATTTAATTAAAATATAAATGTTATATTTATATTTTAATATTTATAGACACATAATTAAATATTAATAATTAATTACTATAAGTATTGATATTTTTATAAAAAATTAAAATAATCTCTTTTATAAAATAATAATACTTACAAAATTTCATACAATTTTCATATACAAAGCAAATTATTAAGTAATATTCTATTCTCGTTATTACTTTTTTAAAATAATTTAAATTGTACACAGAAATCACAACAAAAATTTAATCTTTCTCGTCTTTATCTGCAGTATCACGTTGGATGCGGATGACGTGGAAGTGAGGATTGGGTGTGGTGTGGTGTGGTCTGGTGAAGCTTATCCACAAGAACAAAAGTAGGGTGGGAGTCGTGGGACCCTTCGCACAAATTCAACATTCAACGCCCGCGTTCCCATAACATGATCTTTGTCTAATTCTTGCTGCTCCCCAACTCTCTCACTCTTCAATCACGTCTCATCCACTCCCACTCGGAAACCCAATAAATATGTAATGTGTTACCTGTGATTAAAGAGTGCCAAGAGGAGCTGTAGAGAGCAGCAAAGCAAAAGACAAAAATAGCCAATGTTGAAGGGAAACGAGATATGCCTGTAAAAATAAAAATGGATGTGATTTTAAGTTAAGGTACCATCACTATCTCTCCAATTATGTTGTACTCTTGTTTTACTAGGACCACAAGACCACTGTCTCTTGTTTATTTTTTCCTTGCAATATAATCCTTTTATCAGTTTATGAGCAAAGCAAGGACGGAGAATATGATATGAACGTAGGTAGAAAGTAGAAACACTTCAACTCATCGCATTACACGTCTTCTCTATCACGTGGTGGGGAGTCACTATCACTATCACTATCATTATCCGCTATCACCTTCTGTTGGTGGTTAACCTACATGCAGTGCTTCAACCCTTAAATTTGAATGTTAAGAGGAAAAGAAAGGTATGCTTCAAGTTCAACCCTTACAATATGTTTGAATGTTAAAATAAATAAAATTAAAGAAAACAAGAAAGAAAATAGAATGAAGAGTTAATTAATGATTTTTATTTAAAATTATTTAACATCTATAAAATTTTAAAAACTTTAAAATGTTCATAAAAAGATAAAAATATTATTTAGAAAATATCAAATAATTTTTATTTTATTTTCTTCCTATATTTTTATAAAACTTTCAAACAAGCAAAATATTTATCTAAATTCTTTCATTGCCTGTTTACCCTTGTTATCTTCCGTTCGAATATACTTTTAGCACGGACCAGTTTTTTAACTGCACAAACTCATAAAATTTAGACTCAAGAACGAACCCAGGCCAAATGATTTTGAAGTCCAAACTTAGCCCACCTTAAGAATTGGACGCCCGAGCACGAATTTGTACCTTCTTTTTTTACTCGTAATTCTCGGAAGTCTAATACAATGGAACATCGCATGCCTATAAAATTCAAAGTCACAGTTCACCGAAAAGAAAAGAAAAGAAATATATTCAAAGTTTCAGGTAGCAGAAAAAAGTGTAAGTTGAGTTAGGTTGAGTTAAAAAGTTTCATTAGTTTAAATATTTCCAACTCGATCTAGTCAGAGTCATGGTAGTAGGTTTTAAAATTTCAACATAAACCATAAACACTCAGCCCAACGAACCTGATTTAATTTTTTTAATGAGTTTAAAATTGATTTATTGTTTTGTAAAGTTATTTACACTATTATCTAATAATATATTAACACATAATTAAAAGAGTTAAACTTTTTAAATAGTTATTATAATTATCAAACTTCTTTAATAATTTATTAATACATAATTAAATGACAGTATAAAATATGAAACAAAATTACATCCTTTTTAAAACTGATTTTAATACTAAGCCATTAATTTTGATAGTTCCTTTACCATACCGATTTCAACATCAACTTGACCCACAAATATTTTTTAAATTACTTTTACCAAATTTATTTTTTAATATTTTGACTTGTTTAAAAAGATATATATAACTCGATAAACACGGGCTTGGTTTATTCAATTTAAAAAGAAATGACTTAATCTAACCACCCATGGTTGGGTTGGTTTATTAAAATCCCCAAATCCATCCTACACGCCTATAATTACAAGCACATACTCCTAACCATCCAATGAAAGATATATTAACGGACATTACTTTGATTTTCATCTTTTTTTTTTTTTTAGTAGTGAGTTATCAAATATTTATTAATTATTATTTATATTTAATAGATTTTTAAACATTTATGATGAAACTACCAATTAATAAATAATTAACAACTCACTCTTTGTACTATACTCATTAGAGTACCACAGTAACTCCCCCAAAACTATGATTTCTTTATGTATTTTATACCACCCCAAATTACAGCAACATCATTAACAACTTTCAAACCACCTTGCACTATCTTGTTGAGAATATGATGACAACAACAACGTATTTTATAAATAAATAAATAAAAAAAATCATCTCGAGTAGAAATTTTTGCTTATAAAGACTTAACCTTAAAGAGGAGGCTACTGCATCATTATAGCTAGCATCGTCTAATTTAATACTATCGATTTTTTCCTTCTATCTCCAAGTCAGTGAAACATTATTCTATCTCATCAGCTAGTAGAATCGCAAGTTGTTCGCCAAACAATGTCATGTTGGCGTCAACATAAATGCATAGGTAGGCGGGAACCTAGTGTACCCGTCGTTGCACAGTATCATGAAATTAAAGATCAGTAAAATAGATTTATATTACAAGACAAATACTATCGCATCCAAAATAGCCACCACATCGACCTTGTATTAGAAATCAAAACTAGTTATTTTGATTATCGAAATTGAAGCACTATCTCGCACGTTCATGCTGCCAACTTAGTACAGTTTAATCACTGCACAGTGTAGCATTTCTCGTCTGTATCAACAAGAATGAACTGTATCCGATCAATAAGTGAGAATGTTCCACTGGGATCAGTTTATCCCCCGGCCTTGAGAAGCCGAGGAATAATAGTTACACACAATTTAACATGCTGTATAGAAGGTAGCAGAGAAGTTTATCATTAAACACTTGCATGAGAAAACGGACATAAAGATTCTAATCTGCAATTTTTTTCTTCTTTCATTCGCCAAAAAATGATTATACATCTAACAGGGATAGGGGCATCAAAGCGATGCATATCCTCAATAGGAACAGAAAGAATTTTTCAACGACAATTCAATTTGAGCTATCCTAGTGACTTCTATGATTCAAAGGACAAACCTTGAAAAGTAATGCCGCAGAACGATCTTTAAGACAGATTGAAATCAATTTCATGAAGTGTGCTATAAGCTAGGGGTATATGCCACCCATATCCAGGTGCCCATTCTAAAAGTAGGACAATTGGATAGAAAACGAACAGTTTTAACACCTCCTAATAATATTGGCAATGTTCCTGCCAATCTCTTCCTTTGTTTGCTCGCTCACAGGGACATCTCCAATGTACATGTCAAAGAAAGCCCCTGAAAGTTAAAATATTATAACCTGAGTTCAGTTTGACAATAGACAAAAGAAATATAGAAATTCAAAATGATTACAAGTACGTAAGTTTGAATATGACTTACGACACAAATCTTTGCTGTGGACACTTCCAATCTGATTGCCACTAACTGTAGAGGTAAAACTAACACTTTTAGTTGTGTACACAAAAATTCTCAATAATCCACGTTACAAAGAGATGCCATTAAGAATTAAATTAAGTATGCCTTCAAACATTATACAGAAAAGACAGACCTAAAAGACGAGTTTTTTCCCGTCTATGCTAACGCATACCACACAAGTATAAATGTAGTTTCAAAAATCATTGAAGTGTTGGCAAATATTACTCACTTTCAGTAATCAGACATCCATCAACTGTTCGTCGGAACTTGATAACTGTACCCTGCAACGTTGCAATAAAACTAATGAGACTCTATGACACCATTAGCAATTTAGTATAATAGAAAAGAGACAGATTGATATATTATTTACCAAAGGTAATGGGATATCCTCTGTGAAGTATGAACCAAATGTCCTTAGGCAATGAAAGTCTGTGGATGGATTTGTCTGACCAAAAGTGAGGGTCGGGGATAGAGGAGGTTAGAACTAATCCAGTGTAGAAACAACAAAAATGATTTTTAAAGAGGTAGAGTACCTTAACTAATCGAGCTCGAAGTGATTTCTCAAAAGCACTACAATAAAGCATATATTTGAAAAAAAATCATCAGTTGCCACTTTAATTTCATTAACAATTATATGCCTAACTTCTTTGTATTGATGCTGCAAACAGGATGCATTAAAAGAGAGGACCTGCTCTTTTCACCCTCAACTAGGTTGAGGTTATATAAAATTGAATGGATGGTTCCAAAAATTACTCAAGTCTAAATCCAAATCAAACATGGCTCACTGAATGCTTGAAGGGGAAAAATAAAACTTCTCTTCTCAACATCGGTACATCATGATTTGTACAACGGCAAAATGGAAAATAGAGCAACATTATTTGGAGTTCAGAAACATACCAAATAATTGTTTGAAGACTACATGCCAGAAGATTTAACTTTTAAGACCAAATATATATACTTATAGAAAAAGAAAGTTTATTAGAGAGGAAAGGAGTAAAGCACAACCAGAGGAGGATAAGATATCCTCTAAAACAGAAATAGGAAAAGAAAAAAAATTCTAATTTAGCAAAATAGATTTAAAAAATGAAGCAAAAATCTTCACATCTTAGAAGAGAAATCTATTACTTACTCTTTCACACTGTTAACTTTCATACCCTTGCAATTTACAACAAGCCTGACAGTCATATTGATATCCTCCCTGCAATGGTAAAAATCCCAACAGGTACACCAAAATCAATACCATAACCATGACACCAACCATATAGCTTCTGCAAGTTTGCAACTCTCATAAGTAGATAATTATTTAGCCAAATCCTGCTTGTGCAGGTCCAATTGATTAGTTTGACCTGGACTCTTGGATTGCCAATAAATGTTCATAGAATACAAAATTTCCCCTCCTTACTTTTCAATGATCAATGCACAATTAATTATCATCACCAAAAAGAGAACCCTTTCCTTTGAAAAACTTTTATGTAAATAAAAGAGCACATATGATGTTTGACACCTGAGAAGATCCTGGTAGAAATCATGACGGTTATTCAGTTCATCAGCAGAAATTGAGGCATATTTTGGGCCCAATTTCTCACAGAGAGAGTACGGATGAACATCTGTTAAATGAAGACCAAGAGTGGCTCAATAAACGGGTACTTGTTGCAACAATACTACACAACAACAAAGTATCAATAATAGTTCTTTTTCTTTTCAAAAGAAAAGAAAAAAAGCATCAAGTATTCAAGAAAACTTACAAAATCCAAAAGCATAGAGCTTCAACGACTTGATTTTAACTATTGTCATGGTTCTGGATCCTGTTCCAACCAGGACCTGAAGCAAATTCAGTTGCTTAGTGTATGAAGAAAAAAGAAAGGTGTGATGATAGGCCAATGGAAGAACTCCAAGAAGAATTGGAAACAAATAGTAGTTAACAGATCACACAATGGATGTTGCATGGATTTCTACATATCAGCAAGGAATTGAGAAATAATTCTAAAATTTTCTTCATCACCTATACCACAAGTCATTTTTTAATAGCTACTAGCTTAATAAATTTCTGATCAACTATGCATTTGATAACCAGCTTAACCACGTCTAGACGTCAATAAAGCAAAGAATATATCAGCAGCAGCTTAACTAAAACTCATCCAGATGCACAAAGCACAGAAATTAATCATGCTAAGTGCAAGAGGGCCAAAAGAACCAGAAAAAAAAAATTGTAAAACGAATATTAACCTCAGAGTTGAAGCTGGAATTCTTCTCTCCAGCCAATATATTGTCCAGAATCACAGGAAACTCAATGCCAGTTTTAGGCTCCACTGCAGGTTTTGTCCAGTTCAACTCAGGAAATGATAGGCGAGGACATCCTTGGTGTTCAACCTCCCGATGCATTTGGTCCATGCCTCCATGCATCTGCACATCAGTATTCTGCAATGGGCCAGCTAGTACATTTGATGACCTAGGGATAAATAACAAAAAAAAGGAAGAAATAAAGTTATTGTTGTAAAACCAAGAAAGAGAATGCCACAAAAATAGATTGATTATTCAAATTAATTATCATAATACATTTTGTTGGTGTGACATACAAGTTTTGAATTGGTGGTACCAATGCTGAAGCAAGTGAAAGAACAGGATATGACTGAAGCCTTTTGGCTTCTCTCCAGAGCAGCCTCATTGTGAAACTTGAAACCTTGCCCAAAGTTACAGGGGAAGAAGATTTCCTTTTTGATCTAAAAGGAAAGCCAAATCCAGCTAGATTATGTCTTACAGAAGATATAGGCTTAACCTGCACAGAAGCCGTAGAACTTCCGAATCGAGGACCATGCAAGGAACGTGCTATGTCCTGAGCTACATTTGAACTCGACCCACTAGAGAACCAAAATAACAAAGCACCAGCAAGTCTTGATATGTGGCTAAATGCCTCTTGAAGAGCTAAACTTCCAGGGACATAAAAGTTCCCAGAAGGGTAAAGAGAATTGTCCACCAATGAATGTAACTGGGAAAACAAATGAGACCCAAAATTGTGAAACACAAAGGGCTCCAAAGAAAATATGTCAGGGTAAATTCCATCCGAATCCATGGAAGATAGCCAATCGTTCTTCATCTTAGCTATGTTCAATAGCTAAAATGCAGAGATTTCAAACTTGGCCAATTGATTTGTGGCGTTATGTGGGACTAAAAATCACTCCATAGATTGAACAACCTGCAAAGATTTTCGGCAGAGGATAATCAAATTCAGTTGCATATCAATTGGGCATAACAAAACGGGATATATATAATTTTGTAACATAGCAATATATCCGATACCAATGAAAAATGAGAAGAAAGTGAAAACGAAACCAAATCAAAACACAGAAAATTCGGAATTATGAACAAATGATAATCACATTTTATGTGGAAAAAATTCATTCATCCCAAGAACTGAATGAAACTAATCCTACAATAATAATAATCAATTAAAAATTGATTCCACCTCAACTCTAAAGCTAAAGTAACGAAAAAAGAGCCAAAAAAGGTGAAAAATAAAATAATAAAAAAAAAGATCAAAGGAATAATATAAAGACGCACAAAAAGCTGAAAGAAAGTGTTGTTCCTTGTTTCTCGATCTTTTTTACTTCCATTTCTCTTTTCCGCAAGCATTTGTTAAATGAGAAACGAACCTGAAATAGAGCGTTTGGATCCACGAATTGATTAGGCATGCCACGACACAAAGGTTCACGTAAATGCCATTGCCATTACATGAGAGGGAAAGAGAAATAGAAAGAGAGAGAGAAAGGAATATGCTTTGGGTGTGAAAGAGGAACAAGTCACAGTGGATTCAAAAGCAACCACTTTTTTGGTCAAAAATGGAAACTGAAAAGTGTGGAACCACGTTTTGGTCACGCCATTTGCGTTTTAGGTACCTTTTTGGGCGGAAAATGACGTTTGTGTCCTTTGGCATATACTGTTACGTGGACGACACGACCATCGTCCATCGTTTTCCATCACGTGACTTCGGGACAAGAGAGCTACTGGGTCGGTTCATGGTTCGGTTACCGGCCTTGGCCGCGTATCCCTCGCTTCTCGTTAACCGATTATAACTCCTATTTCCGCGAAACACCAACGGCACAAGAAAAATCAAACTCTATTTACGATGACTCCAATTTTTTATTTTTATTTTTTTTTGTTTCTTAAGATATCTTTATGTACGACTTTAAGTATTAATTTCTTAAATATTAAAATTTATTTAAGAGGTGAACCTCTCGTATAAGTTATTTTTTCATACACATGAATTGTATTCCAACAACGTTTACTCCTGCTTTTCAATGTGTATTCGATAGCTTTTTGTGAAATCTTTGTTAGATTCTTCGTTTCTGCAAATTATAATATTGAGTATATTAATTAATGGTCAATGAAAATTTTGGTAAAAAGAAACAGCGCCAAGAAAATTAACTAGCAAACTATTAGTGTTGTAGTATTAAATGAGGGATGTCTCCTATTTATTGTGATTTCTCTTTAATCAACTTTTATTTTATTTTCTCAAAATACTCTATATTAAATAGTGGTACCTTATTTCTAATTAAACTAATAATTCTTATATTTATCCAAATTCTTAGTTATTAATTAAAAAATTAGTTAGCTTTAAAAAAATGTTTTTAATTTTGTTAAACTCCTAATTACAGGAACCATTCTCACTTATTTGATATCTCTTGTCCCCCTTTCTATTTTAATTTATTTTCCATTTTATAAAATATACTAAACTCGTCTTCTCAATAATAATAAAATTAAAATGAGAAAAGATTTATGAATATGACTGAAATTCATTCTTAAGGTTGAATTGGATCACATCTTCACATAATTTCATCAAGTATAATATTCTCATATACTTTTATGTTTTGTGTTCGGTTCTATTAGTAAATAGAAAAATTAAAATAGCATAATTTTGATAATATTACATACAAAAAATTTAACTTTGGAATTGTGATCTATGATAAACTTAAGTGGAAATGAAAAATAAACATAATTGAATTGTTATAAGCAATGATTCTCGTAAGATAAACCAAAATTAAAATATTGATAAAGAAAAAAAACATGAGAGAAATCATATTGGTTAGATAATTGGATTTTAGTAATCTAGATAAGTAAACTATTAAGAACACACATTAAAACATATTTCTTAATTTTATAATTAACTTATAACTATAATTAATAATAAAAATTACCGATGAATATAAAAGAGTGAAAATAGACAATAGTTTAACTATGAATAAGAAATAATTATTTAATAAATGACATTTTAAAAAAATAAAATAAAATATAGTTGGAGAGAAGTGGCAATAAATAAACATAAGTAACAATAGACTCACCCCTAAAAGAGTAAGTGTTTATAATAACCCTTAAATTTCGGCATCCTATTCAACAATATGTAAAATTAATATCATACTATTAAAAATGATAATCTATTAAATTATTATTATTATAGTCAAATTTTTTTAATAATATAATAACATATAATTAAATGATAATCTAAACAATGATTTGATATAAACAAGTAATTTCTAAAATGTCGGGTGCCCCAAAGGAAGCCCTGAATTTGAAAATTCCCTTTTAGAAGCCTCTTTCTAGAAAAGTAAAATGATTCTCCCGTGGAAATGCTAGGAATTTGACAATTTGTAAGTACCCTATTAATTTTTATAATTATTACTACTAAAAAGTTTGTTCTAGTCAAGCATGGAAAAATATCTCTCTTCAGGAAAATAAGTCAAATGTTTTACATGCGTGCATGCACACCAACACACAGCACCATTGGGTGGCAAAATATCATCAATAAGCATGAATAACAGATTAACAGATATGAAATATATCATTAGTGACTTTCAATCAATAAAAACATAATCACAAATCATGATATCAACTCTTGAAAACTTCAGCGCAACTAATTTGCCTTTTAAAATGGATGTGGAGATCAACTATGCAGAAAGACCTTTCCCCATCCATCCATTCAACAAGATTTACTTGACATAAAATCAACAAATCGATATAATATTTAGTATACCTGACCTCTAGTATACCCAAAATCTGATCACCTCTTCAATGTAAAAATATTTTATCCCTCTTAACATATTGTTCACTGGTCATAACAAGCCAGCCTCAAAGAGATTCCTCCGCCTCAAAGTCTCATCAACAAGCTTGAAAGTCTTCTTCACAAGCTTCTGATCAAGAGCAGTGGTCCGATAGATCTTAAAGACACGATCTACGCGATCAGGAGAGGTGCTCTGGAAATACAATTCCTCAAATTTTTTCTTCACAAACCTGAAAACATAGTTTATCCAAGTCAATTAGTTGTGTTGGTTATGAAAAATTAATCATCAAGCACTTGGAATTTTCTCTTTTCCCTGAATTTCTAGTACTAGCCCTTTCAAGGTAGGTAAGCAATCATAATGTTTGATACTTCAAACAATCCCATGCAATTTCCAAATTTTCAGTCACAATTTTAATGGGCAAAAGAGAAGTAGTTTAAAAATCCAGGTAAGAATCATATTTACTATGTTTTATACACACATCAACATGTGTATCTTCCCTGAGTTAGGCTCTGACGGAAACACAAAAGTAAGAATGTTCAGGCATATCATGCGATAGAAAACAGGTTAAAGAATAACGTAACAATGTCCGAGTTTGGAAGGCTTCCATTGGCCAGAATCAACTACTTTGCCTTCAGTAACATCATTCTATATATCCCCAGGGTATAAGAAGTTGCTTACTCGTATGCATGCTCAATCTCTTGTTTCCCCGTTGAAACTGGCTGGTAATCTTTGAACCACTCACATACATTAAGTGGGACCTGCACAATGCAAGACATTAGACTGAAATGATAATAGCCTCCACCAATGACAAAGTGTACAATGCCCGTATGGTTCTTACTTTCAGGATCTTCTTCTCAAATATGTCAAACTTGTTTAAAAATAACATGAAGGATGTTTTCTGCGCATAAAAGAGAAGGGCATCATTATTTACTGAGATAGGTAGAAATCTTAATTGTCAAAAAAGTATAAAGCTCTCAACAGAAGGTATCATATAAAGGAAACAGAAA
The DNA here is from genome assembly GCA_023212625.1 of Styphnolobium japonicum. Lineage (NCBI taxonomy): Eukaryota > Viridiplantae > Streptophyta > Magnoliopsida > Fabales > Fabaceae > Styphnolobium > Styphnolobium japonicum. Next base: position 26,871,187 of record JALBWW010000006.1, read on the forward strand.
GAAAAAGTTGGCATAAGAATTTTCCACATAATTGTAGCAGATGTTAAAGTTATAAAAGAGTATAAAAGGAAACCTCAAAACACGGTTGCTTTAGGACCCACTCAAAAAGTTCCTTAGTCTCCATCATTCTGTTCTTGTTTTCATCCTCAAAAAGAGTTTGATCATACCTGGAAGGCAAATATGATGTCAACACTTCTTTAGCTTTACACATTTTGTAATTATAATGTTTTGCCGGCAAGATTGAAAGGATAGGTGAATTACTTTGTATACTCAAAGTCTAAACTGGCACAAAATAATTTTTCGCCAATAATATGCATACCAACATTATTTTTAATTAGTAACTAAACATACACAGCTGCAGAACTAGAATGAGCTTACCCTTCACTTTCAAGTAAAATATGCGTTCGTTAATTAGCAACTATTGAAAAAGTTTCAAAGTAATATCAAATAGTATTTAATTGTAACTAGGGGGCCACCTTCATCCCCCCACCAACACAAACTTCAACTGGACTTTGTGACATTTTAATTTGATGTGCAACACAATCAAAACATATGTATACGCAAGAAATTGATATACGTTTTTGAGAACACCATATTAAAATAGGCAATCAAACAGTAGACCATACTCGCTAATAGCAGCACAGAATATTACAGCTGTAACTCCTTCAAACAGATGGATCCATTTTCTCCTCTCATTTCTCTGGCCGCCAACATCAAAGAGTCTATAAACTTCGCCACTTTTCTTATTTTCTCCAACAGGGCTGTCAAAATAGCAATCGTGTTATTCTACTCAGTATATCATATTAGGATTAAGAAAAAGGAATGGAAACAGTAATCCAGGTGGCTTGATATATACAGTCAGTTAGTCACACACACTAAGATAAGCATGATTTGTCCTTCCTACCAGAATAAATGGCAAAGATTATTTGAAAAAATATATAGAAAAAATAAGCAAACATATGCAACCACTTTTAGGTCGCTTTTGACTATTTAGATGATGTGAGAAGGTGGAGATGGATGACGGGAGTCGGGATAACAACAGAGATTAGATGAAAATAGAACCATGAGCAACGAAGACCAATTACAGCAATCAAATGTGAGGACAATGCAAGGATGAAAACAAGCAGATGAATATGAAAAGATATCACATGTACAGCATTACTTTTTTTATTTTTGATAAAAAAAGAATTTCATTGAGATGAAGAGAAAGAGTTACAAAAGGGTTGGAGAATTAGGAATCCTCAAAGACAATAGAGAAAAAGGAAAACATCAAAAGAGCAAAGCTGCCCAATCCCTAGTCAAATTTGTAAGGGAAAGCCCCTTAAAAAGACCATGTGCTTTAGGCCAAATAGAGGTTAGACGTCGAATCTTATCCCAAATCAGATGTTATGCCGTAAAAACCTCCTTAAAAATCTGTGAGTTACGCTCCAACCAAATACACCAAAGTGTAGCAAAGATTGCACATTGCCACAAACTTTTAGCCTCTTTACTTCTACTGAAACCATAATAGCTAATCATCAAAAAATGATCCAAGGACCAAGGGCACACCCAACACTCCAAATAGGTAAAACAAAGAATTCCAAAGAGAAGCAGCAACCATACAATGTAAAAATAGGTGAGGGACCGATTCTAAACAAGCACCACACATAACACACATATCAAGAGAAAGCGCCTTGTACGGCCTACAAACCTGCAACATGTCATTAGTATTAATTCTATTAAGCACTGCAGTCCAAATAAAAGACTTCACCTTTGAGGGAGTTTTGGATTTCCAAAGTGGTTTATCAAGAGGGAAAGAGACTCTATTCAAAGAATGAGTTAGGAATTGGAAAAAAGATTTGCAAGAAAACACCCCAGAAGGGTCAAGAGACCAAATCATAGTATTTGGGTTAGAAGACAAATGAATAGAGTGAAGAATACCCAAAAGAGACTCCAATTCAGACAATTCCCTATCATTTAACTTACGAAAAAAGTGTAAATTCCAAGAAACGACAGAATCTTGAACACTATAGAAATTGTGGATAGGAGAGTCATGTAAGGAGGAAATATGATAAAGACATGGGAAGACAAATTTAAAAGAGAAATCTCCTACTCAATGATCCTCCCAAAAGTTAATATGAAGATCATTGCCCACCTTTAGTGAAAGTAAAGAAGGTAGGATAGCCTTGAGAGATAAATCTCCATGGGCTAACATAAGAAGCTTGGATAGTTGTGTTGGCATCCCACCCATTTTGAACTAAGCCATACTTACTCCGGATAACCTGATGCCAAAGGGAATGAGATTCCAAAGGAAAGCCCATAGCCATTTACCTTCTAGAGCAATGTTCTTAGACACCAAATTACCAAGGCCCAAACCCCCTTCCTTCTTAGGACGACAACACACCTCCCAACTCACCAAATGATTACGCCTTGTATCCGTAGCACTAGACCAAGGAAAATCCCTCATAATCTTTTCTAAAGTATTAGCCATTCCTAAATGTACATCATTATTTTTAAGCTCAAGCCACAAAAACCAAACTTAAGGGCCACTATTCTAAGTAATAATTCACAACCAAGGTAATTGCACTCGGTAAATGCATAAATCTAGTTTCTTATGTCCCCTTATATATAGAGAAAGAGTACAACTATAAATAATGCAGTTGCTCAAGAATACATTAACAAATTAGCTTCCTATTGCAAGTTCTCCCTTTCGACTAGCAAGACTCCTTATACTTACTCCCCAAGAAAAGGTCATATATGACTTCATTCTGAAACGGTTCAGAATGAACAAATGAGCATCCACCAATTGCAACTAAAAATTTATTGATTAAGCATATCAGGAACAGAACAAGGGGCAGTAATAAGCATCTCCCTGTAAGTCTGTATCATTTCCGTATGAGACAAATCATGTCAGATAAGCATGTTCACCTGAACTGGATCTCTACAACGCCAGTGGTACGAACTCTTGCATACAAAACATCCTCCTGCAGTTTTAAAATAGAGTGAGAAATTTTGAAAGATTCATGACTTTACAACACCTGCAAATTTAAAGGCCTATAACTGGAAAGAGAAATAAAAATTTAGACTTCTTCCAAGATATATCCTGTATTTGTTGTGCTGACTTGGCACCAGGTAACTTTTGCAGAATATAGTATCACAACGAGAATATGCTTGTCAATTCTAGAAAATAAGTTGATGCAAGGAACACAAGAAGTTAAGCACAGTAAGGCCATTCAGGACAGAATTACATACCACTTAAGGGTCATCATTTTTAAGAACACTGCATTTGATCACTTGATTTTTTTCAAACATGAAACCACTATACTTTTTCAGACCCTTTTTTTTCACTTTTTCATGATAAGTAACAAAATTGAAGTGTCATTGATTGTAACCCATGCATGTTAAATAGTATACCAGCAAAAGGCAAAAAAAGAAGAGAAGAAAAGAAAATGATTTGAACCCTCAGACTTGAAACATCTTGAAAATCCAAAATACCACACCAAACAAGAAGAAAGAATTCATATTCGTAATATACCAACAGCAAATAAAGCAGAAATTAGGAATTAGCTTTAAAATCTCTGTAAACAACAAAAGTATGATAGATTTTGGAAACCTTTGTTGGAACATAATTTGCATCAGACAGCCTCTGCAAATTTTCCATGAAATAATGGGCACAATCTGGAACTTGGAGCTCATTACCACGGGCATATGTTTCCTACAGAAAGTAAAATATGCAGTACATAAATACTAAGTAACTGATGCACAAAAATAACTATGTAGCTGGATAAAAGTAAAGCAATCAAAGTATGCCATCCAGCCACCTGAATTGCAGCATCCCTCCAAAGAGTCTCTATTTCCTGTGCAAGCTCCTTGGTGAGATGTGGGTAATCCAGCCTGCCTCCAATTTCTGATAGTTTTTCCCCAATGTCCTGCCAGAAAAATTAAACCAGCTCTATTTGAATTTAGAAGAAAATTTTTTTACATAAAAGTTTGAAAAAGCAACAGATCCCTACATAAAAAAGAAGCCTATATACAATCAATTTCTCTATAGTTCTTTATAATAAATTTTGTTTAATACAACGCCACACCATAAAATTCTCAACTATTATTAACCAACCATATTAGGGGATAAAAGAGGTGGTAACAGTGAACTACCTTGTTTTCATTGGATATAACATACTTTGAAGAATCAATATCATTCTGAGCCAACTCCATTGACCCATCACGCAGTACCTGTTTAAACACATCGAGTACATATTAAGGATTATAGTTTTCTCAGGTAGCTCAATTAAAACTCAAATCACAGAAAACTTTTCTCAAACTATAAACAGTGGACACTGTAAACTCTGTATTTTTAAGAGAAAAATAATCAACACACCCTTTCAAGTATTGCGTACTTTTATTGTCTGATACACATTAGCATGAATGACTGGTAGGTAGCTTTTTAGCTCTGATTCGTCAAAGCCAGTTTGAAACAAAAGTTTGATCTGCATATTGTAAACAAATAAGTAAATATCAACAATCCAGCAAGAATATACAATTCTAAAACGTGGAGAACCTAAAACATGGAGAACAATGCATTCTTGCCTGCTTAAAGATTGTGGACTTCCCTGATTCTCCAGCTCCTAAACAAGAGACATTGACATGTTGATTTAAATAAGTCCAGAAGAAAAATAACAAAAGTAAGCAAGCTGTTAGGAGATTATGGAATATATGATTCAATTAAATGAGCATGCAAATTGACAATAATGCACTGGATAGACTACTTAACTAATTCATCCAGGATAAATAAGGAAAGCCTTATATCTTGTTTGATCAGTTATTGAGTATACAAATTATCAAATAGTTCCTGAGCCATCGAGACAAAAACACTTTCTGCAACAAATCTTATTAAGTGCTGAAAACACCAATATGATATCAGACTAAAGAAAGCGTAGAACTAGCTGACCACACAATTCCAATGATTGAATATTGAATTATGAATTAAGTAAAGCTCAATCAGAAATTAAACAACTTTTTAATAGTAAAAGACCTTACACTGCAAAGCAGAGATGGCAGTTTTATACATAAGGAGACAAACAATTAAAAAAAATCAGATCTGTAACAGGGTCACATCAAGGCACTGAGTGTTATTTGGAAACACTTCAATTGCCAGCAGAAACTACATATAAATTATATTTGCCATTCCTTCAAACTCTGGGGAGCATCACCGCCACTTATACAATGCTAGATTCCAAGTACTTCTATAAATCGCTAAAATAGACGAATTTTAACTTTAAAAATGTATATGTGAAGTATATACAACTACGGTAAAAGAAAAAACTGCCCAAGTAAAACGTACCAAGTAGTAGAAGTTTCTGAATATGCTTTTCAGCCTTTGTTTCTAACTCTATTCTTCTTTCAATTTCTGCAGCCTGCAAATGCATGTCACATTTATCAAATACCACCCTTGTAACACTTTAAGATTATCAGTAACTTAAAAAGTATGTAATTTATCGAGCATAATGGACCTGTGCATTTTCTTCAGCATCAGTATCATTATAACGACGATTTCTGCTACAGAGTAAGCCCATATTTTCTGTTACAAAAGACAGCATAGAAGATTCACCAGTCACCAGAAACCACACTGTGTTTCAATGCCCTTCTCTAATGCATACGTGCATCAGTGGGCTTGAGCTTACCTAACAAGAGAACTAGGAATAGTGTCAGGAGCAAAAAAAGAAAAAAAAAAGACAAGCAGGAACACACAACACCCCCCCCCCCCAAAAAAAAAAAGCACATACACATCTTAAGTCATTTCATTAGCTGATATTCCGTGCAACGTGCAACAGCATGCACAATTAATAGATTCTCAGTCCACAGAATAAGACAGCTAAATAAAGCAAAACAGAATAAGGGGCACAGCTGGGTAGCAGGAACAGGTTGAACCAAAACATTTAAACATGTATGGGCGCTTTAGCCAAAGTATTTTCCACGTTGGATTTAAAGTTAAGGATTATTCTCAGTAAGTTATTTGACCAAAATGCTAGATTGAATGCACAATAGGATATTTCCTACCCTTTCACGTCTGGGGAACAATTTGATGATCACATATGAACATGAGTGACTCAAAGGTCCAAGGTATACAATGAACCCAGTGTTCCAGTACCTGCAACTTGAATTTTACCATATATGGCTAAGCCCATCACCAGATGCAAGCAACCCCATGTTGAGGACAGAGTTATGAGGATAATTAAGATGCCCAGCACTGTGATAGAAATTTACATGGGCCATTATTTTTCTGTGTGTCTTAGAGTAAGCTTTGGGGATTCCCCAGAATCATAAAGTTAATAATCTCTTATGTGCTTTAACTCCCTCGTCCATAGTCATAGACGGTAATCAATTCATTTGAACACACTTTTTTTTTTAAAATGTTATTGTTCAGCTAGGCATCCTACCTAAACAGAAATTAATCATTTGAAGCTTTGAATGTTGATTCCCTCCGCACTGAGCAAGAAATTTTAGCAGTTCAAATACTATTAAAAGCATGAGCATGCAAAGTCCAATCAGCCCATGAAAGTTAACACCGGAAAGAGAATGCAGTCCAAAATGGTACATAAATCAAATGCATCACAGAAAAGGTGAAGAAAAAAAAAAGGAGAATATGTTGGCATCTCGATCTGCATATGCAAGTGCAACATCAATTACGGAGATCTCCTAAGCAAAAATCTAACCCTGCGTAAATTATTAAGAAAAAGGAAGGATCTTGAGAGAGAGAGAGAGAGAGAGAGAGAGAGAGAGAGAATTAGGAATGCAACAGAAAAATAAGAAGGTACCTGAAAAGAAGTAAAGGGTCTCTTTTGCAGAGCTGTGGGGGTGGAGATATGCCGCTAGATTTGGCGGATTCGTTAAAGAGTGAAGCTAGAAAGCAAGTTCAGTTTGTGTTGTTCATTGTGGACTGTGGAGGAAGATATAGTATTCTAGTAGAATAACATAACATAACAAAACAAAAATAATAATTGTTGTTTAGTTTAAGGTAATAATGGATTATAATATAATTGGGAATATTGATTGGATTTGGAAGAGTGTGGGTACTGGGTAGTAATGGGTATAGAAGTGGTATAAGAGAAATAAATATAGATGAAATGAATATGAATATATGATGATAGTTAAAACTTAAAAGAATGAAAATGGGAAAGAAAGAGTGGATGAGGGATGGTGGATGGAAAGAAAATAAGAGATTAAAGAAAAGAGGGCCGAAAGCTGCTAAGCCTTCTTCCCTCCTTCGGTCAAAGTTTAGAAAAGAGAGGCAGAAAGCCAGAGCGATAACACTTTTCTATCTATATATCTTCTCGGGAAAATAGTCATCAGTCATGACCGTATAAGACTGCCACTCACCCCTCCCTCTCTCTCTCTCTCTCCCGTCGCTACTGCACTTTACGACCAAGGGATCGACATGTACGAATCTATACCCTTTTCTCTTCTCTTCACCTTTCCTTTCAGGGCATTTTCTCTCTCTTAATTAATTAGTAGTAAATTATCTCAAAATTTGACTCAATTATGGACATTAAAAAATTTCTTTCCTAGACTTAATTTTTCTATTTTTGTATAAACTTTTTTTAAAATTATTTTAATTAATTCTTTGGGCTTGACACCATACGATATCTTTACGAATTAAACATTTTGGACCTTTTATGAAACTAATTCACAGTTGATAACTTAGAGCATAAATTTTTTTGTTGTTTTTAACCAAAACAACTTTTATTAAGATTTGAACTTATGTCTTATCTCATAGAAACGAGTCTACTTATCAGCTTGATTAACTCTCAGTTGTTATTTTTGTATAAACTTGTAAATTTGATTCTTGTTGGTAAAATGATTTATATTTAGAAACTTCTAATGTAAAAATAATTTCAAAAAAAATTGTATAAATTAAAATACCAAAAAAAAATTATAAATTAAACACATTATCAACTCTTACCGTATATTATTGTTAGAATTTGACCTAAAATTATGAACATGAAGAAAAAGAAAAAGAACAAACCAAGATTATAGTCTATTAAATTAGGACGAGTGCTTCGATTGTTATCGTTGCAAGATTCTATCAAACTGGAATTGCTGGACTAAATCAACTAGTTTGGTAATTAAGACTTTGTTCCAAGTGATGAAGTGAAAGTCTATTTGAAAGACTAAAGTGAAATTTTAGGGGTGGACCAATTTTTGGAATTTGGATTGGAGAAGTTTTAAAAAGGAAAAAACAAACTCAAAAAGTTCTACCATTGGTTATTTCTATGTTAAAAGCCTTTAAATTTGCCTTAAGGTAGTTGTGTTGAGAAAAAGACAAACATATTATCACATTATTCAAGGCACGTTTAACCTTTAAATGTGAGTTACATAGTCATAAATGTCTATCTAAACATAAAGTATAACGTTACCTTATTATATAAGTGAGTGGGTCATACGACTTTTTAACTTATTTTTCCAATCTAAACTTCATTTGTTCATGGGACAAAATTACTTATTTATCCTTAGTATTAAAAAAATAGAAAGTTTTGCCATTAGTTACTTCTACATTAAAGGTCAAAATTATTTTTAATTTTTTTAAGGGAATTGTGTCGAGAAAATGACAAACATATTATCACATTATTTAAGGCACGCTTAACCTTCAAACTTGATTCATGCAACTGCAAATGCCTATCTAAATTGAAAAGTGTAATGTTACCTTATCATATAAGGGTGTGGGCTATACAACTTTTATAACTTATTTTTTACAACCTAAACTCCATTAATATATGACTATTAGGGTGAAGTAACTTATTTATTCCTAGTTTTAAAAAGGAAACAAAACTTAGAAAGTTCCAACATTGGTTACTTCTACATTAAAAGTCAAAATCATTTTAAATTTGTCTCAAGGTAATTGTGTTGAGAAGAATATAAACATATTATCTTATTATTTAAGGCACGTTTATCCTTCAAATATTATTCATGAAACCGCAACGCCTATCTGAAAAGGGTGTGGGCCATATGATTTTTTTTCACACCCTTATATGATAAGGTAATGTTATATTTTCCGTTTAGATAGGTGTTTATGACTGCGTAACTCACGTTTAAGGCTTAAATGTGACTTGAATAATGTGATAATATGTTTGTCTTCTTCTTGACACAATTATCTTAAGACCAATTTAAAGAGCATGTAACATATAAGTAGCTAATGGCGAAACTTTTTAAGTTTTTTTTTTAAAAAAAAAACTTTGAATAAATAAGTGACCCCCTTTGTTTTTTACTAACCCACCTAATACAAATCCCAAAATTTGGTTTTAACCCCTAAAATTTCACTCTCAACCTCCCTGTTTTTAGATAGATTTTTTCACTTCATAACATTACATTATCATATAAGGGTGTAGGCCATATGAATTTTATAATTTATTTTTCTACAACCTAAAATCCATTTGTATATGACTATTAGGGTAAAGTTACTTACTTATTCGTAGTTTTAAAATGGAAAAAAAAAAACTTGAAAAGTGTTGTCATTGTTACTTCTACATTAAATGTCAAAATCATTTTGGATTTGTTTTAAGGTAATTATTTAAAGCACATTAACCTTTAAACGTTATTCACATAATAACAAACGTCTATCTAAATTAAAAGTGTAACGTTACCTTATTATATAAGGGTGTGACTCATATAGCTTTGTAACTTATCTTTTACAATATAAACACCATATGTACATGACTACATAGGGCAAAATTACTTATTCATCCATAATTTTTAAAAGGACAAAATTTTGGAAAGTCCCCCCTTTGGTTACTTTTACTTAAAAGGACAAAATCATTTTGAATGTCTCAAGATAATTATATTAAAAAGAAGTCAAATATATTCTTACATTATTTAAGGCATGTTTAACCTTCAAACATTATTCACATAACAAACTCCTATTCAAAATTGAAGGTGCAACGTTACTTTATCATATAAGAGTGTGAGAAATATGCCTTTTTTAACTTAATTTTTACAACCTAAACTCCATTTGTACATGATAAGCATATTATAATTTGAAAACAAACAACTTTAAAGGATTACTAAAATTCAATTGTTTCAAAATCTTATATGGTTGGTAATTATATGAAATTTAAAATATTTATTTTTTATGAATTTTGAAATGAAAACTAATTTAAAATGTATTATATTAAGTTTATGTTTTATCCAATTTATGTTTTTATTGGATTTTTTTTATTTTTCATTCCACTATTTACTTTATTTCATATTTGTTCTATTTGAAAGTTGTGGGCAAGAGAGGTGTAGGTTGATAATAAGTCTTGATTCTATATGAGTTTGGCTTAAATGACACTTGACTCGAGTTGGGCTTATTCAGTTAGAACCTGTGACCCCGAATGCAGAAATCGAGTGTGACTACTTGGTCTTTATTATAGCTAATTGTCACCAACTATACTTAGTGATGATGATGACGACTTGTTGTAGTCGGTGATTATTCTCATAGTAGGTCAATGGGACAGGGTTGGATTCGCTAAAGTGAGTCCATTTATATTTCAGCCACATGAATGGGCCGGGCATTAAAAATTTCAATTTCCAATTAAGTATATATTTGAATTATATTTGCAAACTTGCATTAACTTGTACACTTGCTTTTGTTGATAGTTAAATGATTTTTTTTAAAATACTTTTTATGTTAAAAGTGATTTTGGAAAAAAACATTGTATAAATTAAACACATAATAATAAATTAAACACATAATAATTTTCCTTCCAAAATTAACAATATTATTGTTTTTACATAAAAGGCCAAAATATTTAACAACAAAAAATTTGTCTCAAAATTTTGCATTGTGGATAAGGACTTGAAGGGATGTAATAACTAATCTTTTTATAATATATAAAAGATGAAGCGTAGCTGTCATTTCAGCCTTCTAAAAGCTCTATTTAGTTCCTAGTCAGCTTGTTGAAGCTTTTACTGTGAAGTGGCTATCTCAGTTGCTTGAAACCTACTCCAATTCAACCACATCCACATATATTAGAGGTTTCTCAAGCTCTCCTTGAGTGACTTTTGATTACGAGAGAATGAATCTTTAATTCTTCTTATAAAAGATAATATCAATTTAGTTTGATTTGAAAAATTAATTAAATATTTAACTACATTAATTAATAATTTATATATAGTTAATTAATAAATTATTTTTATTTTAATACTTGATACGTGATTAATAGTATATAAATTATTAGTTAATATAATTAAATATTTAAATAATTTTTCAAGTCGAATCAAAGAATAATTATTTCTTACAAGCTGTACTATTAAGTCATTTTCCCTTTGAGTATTTCTATCAGCTATAAATTAGCCATCTGCAATTTACTCTCACAGTTATGAATTATTATATTTTACATTATTTATTAATGTTATAGCTACATTAGTATATTTACAATATTTTAAGCTTTTCTTTGAATGTTTGATATAGGAAGGAAAAGAAAATGATAAGATAGACATGATCCAAATTGTTCCATATTTTAAAAATATCTTTAGAAGTTATATACATATATTTCAATTTTCTTTGATATCTTAGCGTCCGTCCAACCGAATGGTATATTAGCATGTTTGAATAAGATTACTTTCAACGCAGGCATAATTTCTTAAAATGTTTGTAGAAACTTTTATGTGAAGCAATACTATTTTATTTTTCCAAACGCCCAGTAGTGTCTGGCAAAAAGGAAAACAAACATACCCCATATTTAAGTTATAGGTAATAACCAAGGGGAGGAAGGAGTTGTTAGTGAAAACATTGAAAGACTTTATCAATAAACTAGCCATGGCTTGCTCTTATTTCCAAATGCCCTCCTTTGTTGTGGGCTTTAAACCGTGGCCCATTAGTCCTCAATATCAAACCTACGGGAAAATATGCTAGAAAACTCTTACAAGCTTTGGAGCCTTGGGCTGAGCATGAGAACTGAGAAGTGCATCACTATTATCTTGAGTAAACTAAAATCAAACAATTGCTTCAAAGAGCTAGAACAGTGGAGCAAGCAAAGCCACCTTTAGACGAGTGGATAATCAAATAGCCATCCTTGAACAAAGCTTAGAATACTTGCATAAGGACCCTATGATTCAGGATGCATTCATGATAGGGAGAATGACCCTTACGTTTGGTGTGAGTGAAAATTAGATAAATTGGTTTTTTTTTAAAATTAATTAAGTATTTAACTAACGTATTAAGTATTAAAATAAAAATAAATTATTAGTTAATTATATATAAATTATTAGTTAAATTAATTGAATATTTGATTAATTTTTAAAAAGAATCAATTTGTCTAATTTTTTTGTCAGGCCAAACGTGAGGATCATTCTCCCTTGATGATATTTGTTCATAGCTTGACTTGCTTTGTAAACAGGAGAAGCATTGAGGGCAATGGTCAAGTCTAATGTGTCTGAAAGAGAAATTATTAAGCATGTACTGCGTAATATTGACACTCCATTAACAATTACATGTATCATGAAATTCTTTAAAAATATGTATATTTATAACATAACTTACACTTATGTATGATTAATATCAAATGGAATGCTCATTGACTATCTAAACAATTATTGTGACTGAAATGAGGTATATTTCTTTATGACCAATGTTGTTAAAATCGAATTGATCAATGAACTAAAGAGACTTTTGGTTTAAGTTGAATAATTTAAACTAGTTAGTCAAATTAAATGACGTCATAAAAATAATCTACATACAATAATATAAAATTTATTAAAATGTTTATAAAATATTTAGTTTTTTGAAGAAAAATAAATAATAATCGGTTGATTTAATCGAATAAATTGGAAAATTCAATCAAAATTTGATTAGTTTTAACTTGTTCAAAGTGATCTGATTCTAAATTTAATTATAGGACTGAACCATTATCGTTTATATATTAGATTTATGATCAGACCTTTTGGTATGATCCATTTCTAACATCATTGCTTATGACATTACTTAAGGCTTGTTTTGGTAAGCTTTTAAAAAAAGGTTTTCCTATTTTTTTTTTGAAAATATTTTACATTTGAATGTAATATTTTAAAAAATATTTTTAGATAAGAAATTTTTTAAAATTTGTTTGAATAAAAAAATAAATTTTTTTATAACAAAATTACTAAAAATATAAAATATTCCAAACAAGGAAGACAATGTTTGTAAGAAAAAATAAAAGAAATGGAATATAATTTTTAATAAAAACAAAAAATACTTTTGTCAAAAAAATTATATTAAAAATCAGTTTTTCTTATCTTTATTAAAATCTTAAGAATCGTTAACTTCTAAAAGAAAATGATAACGTTATTTTAATTAGAAAAAACTTAACCACACGAGCTCTCATTTCATATGCACCCACATTCTTACATCTCCCTCTCCCGTATATATAATATAAATAAATAAAACAAAAAAACCTCATTCGTACACATTCATCACTTACAATTTTTTTATTTTCATATGAATAAAGAAAATTACGTGCTTTGAGTGTGGATCCAGATCCGAATCCCATAACTGGAAGCGATTTGAAAACCGAAGGAAGACGAGGAAGCAGAAGGTCGTGTCCTCCAATGGAACGCGAAGGTGCAGCAGCGGAGGAGACCTCGTCCATGGCTACCCTCCTCCCTCTGGCCTCTGACTCCCAGCAACCCTATGTCTCTGAACTCCTCTCCTTCACCCTCGATCGCCTTCACAAGGTCAACCTCTCCTTCTTAATAATGCCTTTTCATTTTCCATCAACATTCCTTCTTTAATGTTGATGATGGCTTAGGAACCGGAACTGCTTCGGGTTGATGCGGAGCGGATTCGGAGGCAAATGCAAGAGGTGGCCGTCGGTAATTACAGAGCATTCATTGCTGCTGCCGACGCTTTGCTTGCTATTCGTCAGGAAGTCTCCTCTATTGACAACCATCTTGAATCTCTGGTATTTCCTTTTTTTTCTTCTTCTTCTTTGTGTGTGTGTTTAGGTTTGCAAATTTCATTTTGAAATTCGCGTATACTTAAAATTGAATTAATAATTGGTTTAGACAGAACTTATTCCGTGAATTAGTTTTTGGTGTTATAATGCAATTGGAAGCATAAGTTTGATTTGGAGGAGCTCAAACACTGTACTTTTTATTTTTGAATAATAAATTTTTATTCTGTGTCGGAAGTTAGGTGGTGAAATTGGTGCTACTAATGTACCTCTTAGGCACGCGTAAATGCAATGTCACATTAATAAGATCATTCTTAATGAAGCAATAGAGGTATCAGAGGGCAGGCTGTGAAAGTTCCTGATTTTTTATTTTTATTTATTTTAACTATAGGAAAGTATAGATACATCTTTGCCAATTTTGCAAGCAACCTAAGTATATGTAGCTCTCTAGAAAAGTATGCATTTGATTTCTTTGGATTTTAAATAGATAGAATATATCAAGTTCTGAGAAGTGAGAACTACAACAACGACCAAGTATTATTCCACTAGGTGGGGTTGACATCATGGATCAATCGACGTTGTTGGGCTCTATCAAAAACTAAGTTCTGGAACTGCCTGATAATTTTGTCCAATCAAAAATATTATGATTAACATAAGTTATTCTTCTGTCTACTTATGGAATACATTGTTCGGCCTTTTTGGTGAATGGTGGGTGTGCCCTAGGTTCTTTGACCAATTTTTGGTGACTTTAGTGATTTTGGTAGAAGTAAAGAGGCGATGTTTTTATGGCAAGGTGCAATCTATGCTACTATTTGGTGTGTTTGATTGGAGCATAACACTCGTATATTTAAGGATGTTTCATTGGCTCAACAATTGATTTGGAATAAGATTAGGCAATTGGCTTCTATTTGGTGTAAAGCACATGGTTTTTTTAAGGGGATTTCCTTAACAGATATGCAGAGGGATTGGTTAGCTTTGCTCCATTGATGTCTTCTCTTTTTTGTTTTGTTTTATTTTCCCTTTTTTGGTGATGGAGGATCCCTTATCCTCCAAACTCCTTGTAATTTTCTTCTCTTCGTGTTAATGAATTTCTTCTTTTATAAAAGAAAAAAAATCAGTCATTCTGGCATCTATCTCCTTTGTTGCAGATAAATGAGATCCCAAAGCTGACATCTGGATGCACTGAGTTCGTAGAATCTGCGGAAGAGATTCTGGAGAAGAGGAAGATGAACCAAACAATGCTAGCCAATCACAGCACTTTGCTTGACTTGCTAGAAATTCCTCAACTTATGGACACGTATGTTAAAAAAATAAATTTTTTAGTTCACTTGTTAGTGTTGAATTTCCACATAAAATAATAGTCTGGTCTCACTATCCGTATGCCAAACACATCCTTTTTGAGAAGCCTTGTTAATTCCTATGTTTCTGCAGATGTGTACGGAATGGGAATTACGATGAAGCCCTAGATTTGGAAGCATTTGTTGGTAAACTTTCAACCATGCATCCAAAGTAAGTTTATATGCCTCTTCCGTGATTGTTTAACATGTAATTTTGCTTTAAATAGAAGAAAAGTTTTATTTATTTTCCTGTTTTTTGAGGAAATGCTTCTTATAGTTTTTTTTGCCCTCCTTGTTACTTGTTACTTTATGTTTTCCCCCCTGCAAAGGTTACCAGTTATTCAAGCGTTGGCTGCAGAAGTTAGGCTGACTACCCAGTCACTTCTTTCTCAGCTTCTTCAGAAACTTCGCTCAAATATTCAGGTTCTTACAGTGATTATATTGAATATATGAACAAATGCTGCTTGATTCATCTGGAAAAATGCTTGGATATTTAGTTTCTTATTAATGCATCTTTCTCTGCCAGTTACCTGAATGCCTCCGCATTATTGGATATTTACGCCGAATCGGAGTATTTAGTGAGTATGGAATGCGTTTGCTGGTGAGGTTCAATTATTTCTTTTCCGTACAATCTGCCTTTGGCCTTGTTGCTTGTATTTTACCTTGAAATTTTCAGATTGGTTGCAGCTCCTTGTACTTCTTGTTTTTTTCCTGCTTCTATTTGACTAAGATAGTTATTTATTGTCAGTTCTTAAGATGCCGAGAGGCATGGCTTACTGGTATACTTGAGGATCTGGACCAGACAAATCCATATGAGTACTTAAAAGGGGTGATTAACTGTCACAGAATGCATCTTTTTGACGTTGTTAATCAATATCGAGCAATATTTGCTGATGACACATCAGGAAGTGAGGAAAATTATGATGGTGGGCTTCTTTTTAGTTGGGCAATGCACCAAATTACCTCACACCTTCAAACTCTGAAAGTTATGCTTCCAAAGATAACTGAAGGTGGATCACTGTCGAATATTTTGGATCAGTGCATGGTGAGCTTCTCCATCAAATTGTTTCAATGTGCTAGTCCAGTGATTTTGAATTTGGAAGGAATCTTGATATTTGTATAGACTTAAACTGGTAATTCAGATATGCGAATTGTAATATGCCCACCCCACCCCCCTTTTGAAAAAAGAGGGGAAAAAAAGAAAAAACTTAAGATTGGTCTGCCTGCTAGTCTATGGTGAAAATTGCATTTAGATATATATTTTAATTTATGCTGCAAGAAGAAATTGCATTAACATTTTTCTATTTTCTTATTGCTTTTTGGACAGTACTGTGCTATGGGACTTGGTTGGGTTGGACTAGATTTTCGAGGCTTGCTCCCATCACTCTTTGAAGAGTAAAACATGTTCCTCTTTATGATCTATTCAGGTTAAATCATACTTAAAGCATTTTATAATATATAGGTTGGTTTCTTTACAGGGCAGTTCTCAACTTATTCTCCAAAAATATGAGTACAGCAGTAGAGAATTTTCAGGTAAATGCAGTGAAGTTGAAATATTTTACATGCTAGTTGCCTGAAATTGATTTTATATGTTGATCTTTTTCATTTACACAAACAAGTAGATAGCCGGGGACCTCTTTTCTTTCTTCTCCTCAACAAGTAGCCTGCTTTCATGTAGTGATTAAGTAATTAATTTGTTCTCAGTTGATCTTGGATTCACATCGGTGGGTTCCCCTGCCAGCAGTTGGCTTTCCTGCAAATACTGTTGGTGAAGAAAGTCAGGAGGATGTCACTCCACCCTCTTATTTAATGGAGCATCCACCTCTTGCTGTTTTTGTTAACGGTAAGTCTAGTTAATGTTTTTCTCTAGATTTCTTTAGGAAATTGGATGTCCATTATCTTTTGCCTGTCTTAAACTACAAATTGGTGTAGCACATTTGCATCCACACCCTCATTTTAATAAGAATATATATATATATATATATATATATTATATGGGTTAAGATCCATTGCCACCATTGCAAATCTAAATAAACTTTACAGCAATGAACAGCTTCTTATAGTATGAATTTCTCACAAATTCAATCGCTGGATTGAAAGTGTGTATCATGCTCATAAAATTTCACATTCAACCAATAGACTTGATTGAAATGTATTAAAATTAACGTATAATATATTTTTTAAACAAACAAGAATACCAACCATTTGATTACATACTAATTATTTTTCAAAGTTTTAAAATTTGATTTGCAATATCTCCATAACAATCAGCTATAACTCAATGGTTGGATTGATCAAAACCAATTTCTATAAAAAGTTATAGAGTGGTGTAAATGTGTCAAGTTTTAATTGATCCCCCCCACTCTCTGTCTCTGTCTCTGTCTCTCCCTTTCTCTCTCTCTCTCTATATATATATATATGAATCAGATAGGAAAATAACCAAGCAAGTACAAAATGGAAACTTTCATGGTTGCTTGGTCATGTTTGTAGGAAGTTTCTTAAATGAAACTTCAATGGCTGCTGTTAATCATATGATGCCATAATGCTTTAATGTATGCTTCATTGCTTATTCTTCCTTCCTCTATTCAAACCCCTATATCCATTTGCATTGATATCTCTCTGGTGGCTGCAGGTGTATCTGCAGCAATGAATGAGCTACGTCCATGCGCCCCTATAAGTTTGAAGCATGTCCTTGCCCAAGAATTGATTAAGGGATTACAGGCTGTTTCTGATTCATTGTTGCTATACAATACAACTCGGGTGCTCAGAGCTAATGAATCAGGACTTTTCCTCTCACTCTGCCGTGCATTTATAGAGGTATTGTATATCTGTGATACAATACAACTTGATTATTGTTTCTAATTTGAGCTGCTGATCTGGAGTTCTCGATAAATTACTCTAAACACTGAATACCTTCAAATTCATTTTATAGGTTGCTTATCCTCATTGTGCAACATGTTTCGGGCGTTGCTATCCTGGTGGAGCAAGTCTTATTCTGGATGCAAAGAATTTGTATGATGGAATCAGCCGCCTATTAGAGGCCTCCTCTGCAAGAGAACTCCCAAAACCTGTGAATAATGGAGAAGTGAAGAGTGTAGCTGAGAACGACGAACTGCCAACAATGGAAAATGGAGAAACACCTGAGGCCAAAGAATCTGAAGCCATCAATGCTGAGGTGAACAAAAGCCCTACTTCACAGACAGATCAGGCAGACACTAATCTTGAAAAGCCGCTTGAATAGTGACATTTTAGTGATGGACATAGGTGTATATTTTTTTTAATATGGCTCCCTGTTTCAGTGTTTCTTTATCTGTTTTCTTTATTCTTTGTATTTTCTAAAACTGGTGTCGTGAGCTGTAATTATGTTGTCGGATTACATAATATGAATAGTACGTAGAAAGTATTGATTATGTTAGGAGAAAGGAGAAGAGAATTTTGACAAGATTAAAAGTTGTTATATGCATAATAATAGACATTATACGTTTAAGTGCCTCAATTCTGTGGCTAAAAAGTCCCTTCGTGTTTTCTTCAGGTCGGTAATTCTGTGGCTAAAATACCCTTGCATTCGGGCGTGTATATCCAAATTCGGTCATTATGCGTGAGTTCAGTAAATCGTGTGCCTATTCAGCCAAAAGAATGCATGGCAAAAAAAAGGCCAAAAGAATGAATAAATCGTACTGGTGCTTACGGATCTTGTATTTTCTGCCATAGCGAATTTTCTCGTGTGAAAAAAGGATATACTCAATTAACAATACGCAGTCAACATTCGACAATGGAGGTTAAACAAGGCATATTTTATTTTATATAATTTCTAATTCAATGATCTACTTTTGTCAAACGGCTTTATGTTATGTTAAATAACGTGCCATAAATCCATAATCTGAAAGGTTGATTCTGAGGTCGTCTAAAGAGGATAGATGAGTCTAAATGAAGTGATCATCACATTACTCTTGTTACATAGGTAGTTAATAGTCATAGATGGACGGAATGTAAAGAAAGTATTAGTTAACATGGTAAAATGAAAATCTTGTTTAACAAGTGTGTTAGAATCTACCTTGTTTCATACCAATAGGCCAAAAATAATGATCTTATGTTCGTGCTTTGTCATACATAGACTGAAAATGACGGATTTCAGTAATGTATCCCGGTCAAATGCGTTATTAAAATTATTGCTTCGCATTGAGAGTTTAATTTTGATCTATGCAAGTTTATAATTTTATTTTATTATTTGTTGTAACATCAAAAAGAATTTGACTTTTCATATCGTAATCAAATTTTATTAATAAATTGATAATATATAATTAGGTAATAATATAAATCTTTTACAATAATAATAAATCAAAATTAAATTTAAATACTTCTACACTATTATCTAATTATATACTATCATATTATTAAAAGAATTAGTCACTCATTTAACTAATATCATATATTTGGTACTCAAGTTTTTTTTTCCTAAGTAGCTTGATTGGTTGTTAAATATTTACTAATTGTTCATTATTCTAGATTAATTTCAAACAATAATAAATAAATATTTAATAATCAACAATAAATAATAATAATAATTTTTTTTCTTTGAACATGGATAAAAATTAAAACTTATCAAGAAGTCTTTTCAAGTTTAATAAATCTCTATATATTACTAAAAAAACGGACGGGAGGGAACGAGAAATACCGAACCGTACCGAAATAGATCTAGGAGTTGGGGATAAACCC
Source organism: Styphnolobium japonicum (assembly GCA_023212625.1). Lineage (NCBI taxonomy): Eukaryota > Viridiplantae > Streptophyta > Magnoliopsida > Fabales > Fabaceae > Styphnolobium > Styphnolobium japonicum. The sequence goes on from JALBWW010000006.1 coordinate 26,891,123, forward strand.
TGCAACTGCAAGTGTGTCTAACTCTAAAGTCTAAACCCCGAAAATAGGGAGGGCAATGGCGTCAGGTAGCGAAGATTGTGGGGAGCACGAAATAGGACCCCAAAGGCAAAGGTTGCAAATTTACTCTAGTACCAATACTGGGGTCTCCCCCTTCTGGAGAGGTATCTCTCTTCTCTCTCATGCTCCTGCTTGCAATTCTCCATAGGTTTAAACTTTGAAACTTTTGGTTTTTGTTTACAGACAAGTATGAAAGAGAAGCCAAGAGGTATTGGGATGTCTTCTACAAGCGCCACAAGGACAGAGTTAGTTTTCCCTCCTATCTTCTTAATGCGCAAATTATCTCAACTTTGAATTGGTTTCCTCTTGTCTTGTGGGTCTTGTCTATCACTATCACTGGATCACTTCCTCAAATCTGTTTCATATTCAACGCATTTGATATAAGTAATTTGACTATAGTATACCTTTCTTCAGTTTTTCAAAGATCGGCACTACTTGGATAAGGAATGGGGCGATTATTTTTCTGTGAGTGAAACGAAATAATCTCTTAATTTCTAATCTGATTTGTGTTTTTTCAATGTGTTGCTTGATGTACTAAGTAATTTTCAATTTTCAGGGAGCTGGAAGAAAAGTGATTTTGGAGGTATATTTGCCCACATTCTGTGGTTTATTATACGACTCAATTATTAATAATGTTGAGCATATATGCTTGCCACAACATTGCAATTGGATTAATGTGAAAAGAGAATTATTCTGGTCTAAAGTTCTGTGTAAAACATACTATGATCATGGGGATAGAACCGTTCCACATCGTTTTTCTTCTCTGCTACTCTTTATTTGTGAGATTTGTAATGGGTTTATTTATCAATGAAAGTTATTTTCTGTTTATGCTCCTCTCCAGGAGGTCTTTGGTCTAGTAAGTTGCTTAATAAGTAATGCTGTTGCTAAACAGGCTGGTTGTGGAGCTGGAAATACTATCTTTCCTGTGATAGCGTCATATTCGGATGCTTTTGTTTATGCATGTGATTTCTCACCACGAGCTGTTGAGTTGGTTAAGGTTGGAAATCTCCTTTTTGTAAACTCTCTCCAATGATCATATGTTCATATGTATGCTTGTATAGTGATTTGGCTGTATGCTTCATGATTCAATCCTGATCTATTGGTGTAAACATATCTGGTATGATTCTTCATCTAGAGAGATGTAAATCCGCACAAGTGTCTTTAATATTGGTCTAAATCATGTCTTGTGAAATAGACAGACCTTGGGGAAGCCTTTTGCTAATTAGTGGTCTTTAATTCCCCTTTAAACGATGCCAGATCATGGGTATAAATTGTGGAAGCTACCTCTTGTACACAGTTTATCCATTAGGATGTAGGTGGAATTTTTGCAACTATAGTCCCTATTGGAATTTACCAGTACCACCTGGTGATCTTCTGCCAAAATGCAACTAACTTTAGGAGTTAATATTTCTCTTATGATAAAAGGGTGCAATATATATTGGTTTAAATATTGCTTATTGTTTATATAGATCTAACAAGAATGAACTTGTCTTGTTTATTGCAGACGCATGAAGACTTCAAGGAGTCCCATGTTAGCGCTTTTGTCTCTGATTTGACAGCAGATGATCTGTGCAAGGAGATTCTTCCATCTTCAGTTGACATTGTTACCATGGTATCTGAATGGCAATTATAATGTTTGAAGTTTATGCAGAGTGATTATGGGATCACATTTGCTTTTGTTAGTTGAAAGCTGTCATTTTCTTGCCTTATTTCTAATAAACTTTTGTGCTCTTATTATTGAGAATTAGTTATGACTCTCTTGTTTAAGTAGCTGACATGGTAAGCAGATATTTATGTTATCTGCAGTGTCCCCAGAAAAGATGCCTCTAGTATTGCAAAATGTTAGAAAAGTTATCAAGGTAAGATATTGTTGTATTTATTACTTTAAACTTGTTACATTTTCCATAAACCTTGCTAGATAACTTGTTCATATTTGATGAAGTTCATGTCCTTTATCCCTTTGCAGCCAGATGGATATGTGCTATTCCGAGACTATGCTACTGGAGACCTTGCTCAGGTTTGATTTTGTTCTACTTTCTCTTTTTAACTCTTCTGCTAGAAAATTGATAAGTGCACAATTTTTGTCCAGATAATTTTCTTTTGATAATTATTTCTCTGTGATGAATGGAAGAATCCAAATTTACTTCTTATTGTTGTTAATATCAAAGTGATTTAAAACTTAATGTCTGTACTCTTAGATACCAAGGTGGGGTAATTCCATTCTACTTCTTTCTTTGTTGCATTGGGAGATGAAATAGGTTGGTTTTATATGATTCAGGTGATTTTATCCTCTCTGTGGAGTTATACACGTATCCTTACTCAAAGTAAAACTGTTGGGCCTTTAGCTAAAATATGGTGAATCATCAAACAAAATTTCAATTTAATTATCTCCTCTGTTGGGAAATTGTTTGACTATCAAATTTTAGTTGATTGATTTCTTTTTGTTTGAGCAATTGATGATTTATAATTTTTAATATCTATTTGTTCTGTTCTATAGGAAAGATTCTCTGGAAAGGATCAAAAGATTAGTGATAACTTTTATGTCAGAGGTGATGGCACTGTAAGTTTCAGTTCTGGCAATGTTATCTTGTAATTTAGTTCACATATGAGTTTCTTCTTTTCTAATATAATCTTCCTTTTGTTTCCTATCCAGCGTGCTTATTATTTTTCAAATGAGTTCTTGACAAATTTATTCAAAGAAAATGGTTTTGATGTTCACAAGCTTGATGTATGCTGCAAACAAGTTGAGAACCGCTCAAGGGATTTGATAATGAATCGGTAATATATTATATTGATAGGTTTATAAGAGTGATATTTTTGCTTCAGGTAACCTATCCCATATAAGATGCTTTCTTGAGCATCTGTTTTAGGTCTAGACTAGAGATATGGAATTCAATTTGTTTCCATTCATCAGCTGCTTTAAAGAAAAAAAATTACTTTTCTTTTCATCTTCTCTTGACTGTAGTTATTCTTTTTTATTCTCCTTCGTTGTTTGGTGGTTTCAGGCGATGGGTCCAAGCTGTATTTCGTGTTTCAGATGGTTCCAACTCTTCTTCCAGTAAAGAAGCTGAGGCCAATTATCTTGATAGTGATAATATTGATCAAGAAATCAAGCAAAATAATTTGAAGGGTCTTTTAAATGACTCTGCAATTGACTTGTCTGAGGGTGTGGCAGTTGACATGTTTGGAATTATACCTTCCAGTGAGTATGAGGTAAGACTTTCACCCTTGCTCAATTGTTGGCTTGTTGCTGGTTCTCCTAAGTTCTAACAAAAAATTATCAGATTCCATGGCCATGCTATCATTTTTTTTTGAATATTTGAGCACACCCCATCTGAGGTTGCTTCTTCTTTTAGATGTTCTACAAATTTTAAATATCTGTTATAAGTTGTGAAGGTGTTTTTTGGCAATTAAGGCTAATTTTCCTTCATTGTTATTCTCAATTTTGATTAATTAGGGGCATTAATGTCATCAAAAAAATCCTAGAGGCCACTATTTTTTGCTTTTTTTTTTCCCCCTGTTGTTTTTCTTATATGGACATATGGTTTTCATCACTCTAAACTTTTCCTCTTAGATTATTGAGATCAACCTTAGAGGCTGGAATTTCAAGATTAGGGTACTTTCAAAAGAGTACCAACATACCTGCAAATCGACGGGTTTGATGCTGTGGGAATCGGCTCGATTGATGGCTTCTGTCCTTGCAGAAAATCCCAATATTGTTGCAGGAAAAAGGGTCTTGGAGTTGGGGTGTGGCTGTGGGGGAATCTGCTCTATGATTGCTGGTAGATATGCTGATCTAGTAGTCGCTACTGATGAAGATCCTTCTGCTCTCGACCTCCTGGCCAAAAATGTTGCATCTAATATTGAGCCACCATTGCTGACTAAACTAACTACAACGAGACTGGAGTGGGGAAACAGGGACCACATAGAAAGAATAAGGGAATTGAGTAATAGAGGGTTTGATGTCATCATGGGTACAGATGTGACATACATTCCTGAAGCTATATTGCCTTTGTTTTCAACTGCAAAAGAACTGATTGCTTCCAGTGGAAGCAGTAAAGATGATAATGTACCTGCACTAATTCTTTGTCATATCTTCCGCCGTGTAGATGAACCATCCTTACTTTCAGCTGCAGCGCAATTTGGGTTTAGATTAGTAGACAAGTGGCCTACTGGAATTTCAACTAATTTATCTCAAAGCATCATCAGCAATTGGTTTTTAGACAACGATTTAAAGGAGGATCTTCCTAGTACAGCATTAAATATCTTGCTCTTCTGCAAGGAGTGAAATTAAGTTTGGTATTCTAGCATGAATGCAAATTTTGGTTCTCTTCATTACAATACAACGTGAGAAGTAGAATGCAATTGCAAAGTCGATTCATTTAAGTACTTAGCAATCTGTTTAGGCTCATCTCTAGAAGAAAGTTATGTGCCCACCATTGATGGTGTTGTAAGTTATAAATTTATATATTGATAATTGATGGGGAAATGGAAGGCGGACGGGGGGGTTGTGGAGCAGAATTTTGTGTATTTTTATTTTTAAATTTCATTGTTTTGCTTTGCTCGCCACTTGGAGGGGATACATATGGTTTTTTTACACCCTGCATCATTTGTTTGGAAATGCAAAGGTGAGATGCTTTGAGGTGAGATGTTTCTTCTGTTCTTTTTAGCTGAATCATCAGAAAAAATAGTGGCAACAATCATAGACCAATTTACATTTGGACTTCTTTGGTTCTACATGGCTATCTCAAGCTACTTTAGACTAGTAAAGAGTTTAAAAGCACAAGCTACTCGAGTGTTGTTTAATTGCCGCAACTCTAATTGTTCATTCATTGCTTTCTCTGCCCTGGATATCTATTTGTGAGAGTGCCAAAGATTCATTTTCTCCTTGTAGTATCCCTTGAGTTTGATCATTTTTTATTTTTTATTTGCTTTTCCCCTCCCTTCTAACAGGAAGGGATAGAATCCAAAAAAGCCCCATGTCTTTCAATTACAAAGGGAACCTTACACTTTAAGAGAAAACTGATCCTTCAATAATAATAATAATAATAGTAATAGAACAAACACACATGAAAGTGTATTTTACTTCTTTTACTTTCTTTCTGCTTCTAGTACGGCATGACTTAATGCGGTGGAAGGAAGGAGCATATCTTGCTGATGGTGATTTTTATCCAAGAAGTCAGTTGAACCAATAGAACCTAACCCTTTCCTCCATACAGCTGAAGCCTCTCAGAAATAACCAAATGAAAACAAGGACCACCCTAGCAACAGACTATTGAATCCAGCGCTATAACTTTCAGTTTCTCTTCACCCAAATTGTAGCATTATATTTGAATTTTTGTTCTTGTTCTAAAAAAAATAAAAATAAAAATCTAAAAAGAGCCTTTATAGTAGATATGTTCATTTTATATTTTCTATAAGCAGTTTCTTCTGATCTGCATGCACATACTCTTCTGTTCTATATTTGCAAAGGGTACAGCTCACTGTATTTAGTATTTACCTTTACATTACAATAATGTGAGAAGGAGTAATCTTCCAATGACAGGAGTAAAATCCCTTTGTTTAAATATTATGTAACAGACATTGTTCAATCTTCAACAGCATAAGATTGCCCAAAGAAAAGAAATATGCAAGGTAATTAAGCTAGTCTTCTTTGAGCTTCGTGCTAACAAATACTGATCTAATATCTCATTTCAAATTGCACCTGCGAAATTTTGGTGGTTGTACTTGGATTAAACAATACAATTATGCAAAAAAAAAAAAAATTAAAAAGATTGGATGAGCAATTTGATGCAATATTCAAATGGATTTAATTTTGATACATTATAATCTAATCATATGTTTGGTTGGTTACATTGGAAGTGCAAGCACCTAGATAGGAGAAGGGAGAAAGGTAACTTGGTGAAGAATCAAATGTTTGACAATTACATTACACTCAAGTTTTAAAAACTTGAACTGATGTCAATTGAGCTATAAATTCGTTGGCTAATCTAATCATATATTGTTGTATCATTAAAAGAGTTTAATTATGATAATAACTACATGAAAACAAAGTCTTTTAATGATGTCATATACTTAGATGATATTATAAAGAGTTTTATATTGATAGTGTATATATCAAAATAAATTATATTCTAATTAAGGTCTCCAAATGGAAACCTATAAGATATATTTTTTCTTTCATTTTGTTTATCTGCGTAACAAAACCCTGACATATATCTTGTTTATTGGTCTGATCAGAAGTCATGCTTAAAGTGGAAAAGGAAGAAGATGGAGTTCAATGCCAAAATATATAAAATGGAGTACATGAAATCAATCATTCTTGTTATATGATTGGTGAAAGTGATCATTGTTGCAATAATTTCTGCCTATTTTTGTTCCTATCAAACATTAAAGTTAATTTTGAACATGTACCGTATAGAGCAATTGCTTATTTAGCTAAACCGACACTGCACAAATATCTCAAGACATGCAGAATCACACTGCCATTAATAAAGATTGACCTGGAGGTTACATGCAAATTGATTTCACTAGTTCTTCTTTTGATTGTGTTTTTTTTTTTTAGGTTAATATTTGGAGTCTTGGCATCCTTGGAAAAGAAATAGCTAGAGGACAAAAATAAATCAATGAAAGCAATTGAAGGAGAGAAGTCAAAATTAACGATGTATCAAGACAAACATCAAATTATTTTGAGAAATTGTAAGCTTTCTCTCCTTAATTCTTTGCACTTTCGCTCTCAATAAGCAAATCCTACACAATTGATATCAGTCTGATGCCGATCGATTTAATTTGTGTCTTGTTAATTTGTACTGGAACATATAGCTCAAAATATTATTTGTAATCTGTATATAGATATTTATTATTCATGCCATCACTCATTTATTTAAAATATCAAATATGCATACATCTAGTTCATCACATAGCTAGGCCTAAGAAGATAAATTAACCCCGACAATCCCCCACCCCTCATTCAGTGCTCTTACCCTTCTAACCACAAACATAAAATACATCCTTGTTTTAATTTCCCACCATTGAAGCTTCTGATGGAGGATTTCAATACAACTGAAGGAACTCCATTCATATAATATATCCATGGCACGTGTCAACAAGACTTTCACAACCTGAAAGGGATGAAAACTAATATATTTTAGCAAACTAGTGTCAGTGGTTGAAAACTTATACCTTAGCGTACTATGTTTTAGAACCCTAGTACTATCAAGAAAGGAAACAATCAATATATAGTCCTAGTCTTTATAATCTTCACAACAAAAAGACTGAAAACATAAAATTAAGTTCCACTCTACAACATCAGATTGACTGTGTTAGCTAAAGAAAGTAACTCGATGGTAAGGAAATTAAGTACTTCAATGAAGGTCAGAATGGATTCTAGTTCTGAAGGAGAAGAAAATTAAACAAAACCGGTTTACTGATCAGTTTACTTCTTACCGTGTAAACTCAAAATCCTAGTACTTAGTTTGGCATGACCTTCAAATTTTGAAGGGTGAAAATTTTAATTAAGAATGAGTTTTACATATAATTTTTCATATAATTATCATCGGGTATATCAAAACAAAACAAACTAAAAGAACCAAAGAAAAACCATTGTTTCTTAACAGTATCAAAAGATCACTTTCTAGGTTTTTCCAGATGTTTTAATTAATCAGCACTCAGTATCTTATACTTACCAGTAGCAACTTGACTGAGAGTATAAGATCAAAATTCATCAATTAATTAGAGTTAGAGATAGTTATAATTGTGAAAATAGGTTCTAACGGCCATATCTGCGTCAGAGATAGATAGAAATAGAAAATGCTTTCCATGAAGAAGCTGAGGTACTGCAGATCAGCATGCTTAGAAGAACCTATTTAAGACCAAAATGGAAAACACATATATACCTGTGATATATATAAGATGTGATGTACATATTATTGAATATTGAGTGATACGGTAGCAAGCCCAAGTTGCTATAGCTAGGGTTAATTCTAGCATAGGAAGGGAAAGCGAGAAAACAAAAAACAAAAAACAGGTATAGTAGCAGAAAGTGAAAAGGGATAGAGAGAAAGAGATGGTGGTGGGGTGACAGATAGAGGGTGAGCACACATAGTTTCAAGCATGAAAATTCATCATGCAAGAAAGTACCATGTGTGCTCACTCTCTTCTGTCACCTCCCTTACCCTTAATCTCCATAGAATTAAGGAAATTTGATATGTAGCTCCCTCCTTAAACCTGCAATTGGATCAGACTAAGCTAACCCTCGCTTCTGAAAAGGGTTGGAGGGTTAGGGCGAGAGAACAAATTAACCCTTGTTCCCTCTATATTTAACCCAAAAACTGTTCCGTTTCAGTGGAACAAATGAAAAACTTGATTTGTTGTTGTGTGAAGATGTGAAGGGGGATACAGGGGTTTATATAGAGCCGGAAAAAGAAATTTAATTTGGTTGCATCACGTATGGAAGGAATAAATGTGGGTTTATCTTCCATTGGTCATTCTTTAATATTTTAAACGTTTTACAGAAAGGAAAAAGAGAAATCAGAAATAAGAAGTGTAGAAACTTTATCTTTATGATCTCTTCACCCATATCCATATGCAACAAACCCAACCACAAACTCATTTATTCATTGTTGTTACCATCGCATCTTGTAATTCTAGACCTATTAACCCCCAATCCTTGCTATTCATCATCGTCCTCTTTTTCAATACCCTATCTTTATTTATGCTCTGAAATCTGATCTGATTTTTCTTATAAAATAATCCTCCTGGCTAGAGATTATTGTATTGTATATATTCATGTCTCTCGGTCTCTTCTTCAAAGATTAATTATATTACTTAAACTACAAGGCCCTTAAAACTAATAGTAATTGTTGGGTAATGTAAATGCAACTGATGAATAGCCAAATAATTAGCTAATTAGTATCTGATTAGCACTAGAATTGATGTTTGTAAGTGTTGCCCATGGCGCTTCCATTTCCATAGATGTTAACTTCTCAGACTACGAATTTTTAGTCATAAATTCATAATACACGTGATGAAAAGCTGCTATTACAGCTATCATACCAGTTATATAAGTGATGATTAACTGCTTAATTTGCAGCAATTTCGTCTGGGTATTTATAAAATTTTCAATCTACAGCGCTATATGCTTAACTAATTAGCATATTTTCAGAAATGAATATATTTTCGCATTTTAGAAAACGATGAGTTATTTCTTTTGATTCTTATAAATGACAGAAAGTCAACGAGATAGAAAGGTTCTTGCTCTGAATGATCATGTCAAAAACTAATTAAGTGTAGAATTATTGTTGCCCATCTTCAAGGAATATTCATGGTGCCCTTGTTTTTACACATATATAATATGCTGCAGATCGAATTGAAGCCCAACACATGGAACTATATATAATGGCAGGTCCACTTCCTTTAATAATAGAGGGAAGGGGGAAAAGGTAGAATTGTGTTCACGAGCTAACTAGCCTGTTAGTGCTCAACACAGACTCATTAACACAAAGGCCACACCAAAGATCTAATGCGGCGCTAAAGCAGATTAAAGTATATTTGCTTTATGCTTTATATTAGTTAAAACATTATTGATGCAAAGTAAATCATTGACGTCAATGTTCGAACCAATCGCTGCAAGTGCGTGGTTTGAGTTTGAGGCACGTCATGCCTTTTACACATTCCCTAATTGAGTAGTAAAATCAATATTATATTTTATACTTTGCGTAATATAATATATATAGTTAAACGTATATTAACCACTTTGATTGGTTCAGCTGCAGAATCAATGTACAATCTATCCCTTCTGCTATGGATGCATCGCACATAAAACCTCGTGATTTGAGGAAGTTAAGCCAATCATTTTTGCTAAAATGAAGTTCTTGTAGCACCCTAAGATGATGATCATTATTTATAAATATAAATGGATCACGCCGACCATAGGCTGTTTCACGCCTAACAGGCATGAAGTACGAATTTTGAGGCATTGCTATATAGGAGCCTAATCACCATATCTTCATAGCAACTATATATTGTACTTCTAACGATGATCTGAGGTGGGGTACCACAAAGGGCAAGAAAAAAGTTTCCCAATAGGGAAAGGCCATATGAATATAAGGTTTTCTAGACTTACCGTTTTTGGTGGAGATCAGGAAGGATGTTGTTACATGCTTGTTGATTCCAAGTGTTTCAACAGACATGACAGAATGAGAAAACAAATAATTGTGGATAAAGAAAGCCCACTTGCATCATCAACATCAATTATGATAAGCATCTTCTTCTACCATGGGCAACTCCTCTCTTTCTTTCACTTTTTGGGTATGATAAGCCTTATTTCCACTAAAGAAAAGAGCTCAATCTTTGGACTAGCACGTTCTATATTGATCCTTTCTGAGCTACCAGTACCACTTTCGACAAACCAAAATGGGGTACTGGTAATCGACAATTAATAAATTATGTTTATTCCAATGTATAAAAGTTCTAGAGATCTTATATACAAATTAACAACCTTGCATACTAATTATGTATTTTTATTTTTTAAAAATGTATCTCTATTATTTCTTCTTCTTCTTCTTCCTAGCTATATTTATTTGTTGCTTCAAAATTGACCTCGATCGCATCATCTAATCCAATAATCTCAAAGGATAATGATAAAATCCATACACATAATTCACACACATATATATAAGATTTAATTTTAATTTATTATGTAAAGAAATTTTATATTATCATCTAATAAATGTATTAACAAATTATTAAAAGAGTTTAACTATCACAATTATTAAAAAAATTTAACTCTTTTACACATCATTAAATGACAATGTAAAAAGTTTTATACTGATAATAAATTAAATTTAAACTCATATATATATATATTTGTTAACGAGTATTTTTAGTATACTGATTAAATAATTAAAATAAAAATATTAAATATAAAAGTTGAATATCTAATATATTAAAATTTTAAAAAATATTAAATATTTTATATATTAAGTAATTAAAAAAACTTATTAAAAAATATTAAATATTTTTTAAACTTCGTTAGTATCATCCATATATGTTCGTGTCTCACATTGCACTCGTTAGCATCACCCATATATGTTCATGTCTCACATTGCGTGGTTGGGGGTGCTGTGCAGTGGTCTGGTCAAGTGGGTGATTGATTTCATTGACTTGAAGTGATAAACCCTAATCCTTATACAGGGCACGTCCTTTGGAATTCGATATCCTGTGTGTTGGGAACTGGCCAACAAAACCAGTCAGTCAAAGACAGAAGGCACTTGTTCTTGCCTTATCAGAAATGGATCGATGGGGTCAATTATATGTATTTTCTCAATATCTTTTTGTTTGGTTATTAAATTGTCGTCAGAAAGATGGTGGGGTTGGAGCCTGGAGGCCTTGCCAACTCAGGGGCAAGCATGCATGTGACCAGAATTTGGAGCCATGTGCTTGAATCACATATTCAAACATCTTTTGCTGCTGTGCACTGTGCACGCCAATATTGGCCTAGTGTGGCGGTGTAGCAGTATTCCCACCCCTGCACTATAACAGGAGAGTGCTTGGGAAGCTGGATATATATTTTGGTCTTTCTTTAACTATTTTATATTGTCTTTTATTCTTCTTTCCCTTATTTTAGTTTTATGAAAAGAAATTTCACTTTATTCCTTTTGTTCTTTTTTTTATCAAAGGGTAACAGAATGGTTGTAACTTTGTAACAGGAAGGAAATTGTTGGATACTCGTTTATATTGGAATAAGATACACAAGTTTCTCTGCATATCGTGATAATTAAGCATAAAATCATGCAGTCTCTCTCATCTCATCTCTCTGTGATTGTTCCACCTGTTAATTATATATATTATACATATGTTTAACGCATGCATCTTCTTAATTGAGTTCATTGAATCAGTTTGAGGTCTTTTCTTAACAAGCAAACATAATTGGTGTTAGATTTGCTATATTTTGTAAAGCAAGCCTCCTCACGAGCCCGGATTTGCTTGTGATTACCACCCAAAGAGTTAGATCTTCTTCTTGTTACCCTCATCCTGATATTAACTATGCGCTCTTCTTTGTGCATTTTTTTTCCTTTTAATTGATACTCGAAACCAGTTGAATTAACTATTAGGTCTATTTATATAACAAAATTGAAATTATAATTTAGAATTTTAATTTTAATTCTATTTCTGTTAAAATTAGAATTGACAAAAATATTAATTTTTATATTTAGATTAAAGAATTGAGGCTTGAGAATTATAATTATAAATTGAACTGAAATTTTATTATTTGAATAATTTATCAAGAATTTATAAATATATAATAAATAAATTTAAATTAATAAATAATAATTTAAAATTATAAAAAAAATCAATAAAGCTTGTGTTGCTGAATCACAGCAGTCACAATAGATACTAAATTAAAATATGTCATTGACGATGACGATGATGATTGTTAGACACCGTCACCAATAATTGGAGAAAGTGTTGCAATTTGGTCATTGCACATGTGACAACGATAGTGATTGGAGGTCGTCAACGATTAGCAAGTCAGAGGCACGGTGGATAATGTGACTGGAGCACACTGGCGACGATGTTGCCGGACTATGTCGGTGTTGCGAGCGGCAATAGGTGTTGAATAGTTTTTAACTTTTACCTTTTAATATTACAAAAATACAAAATCTTGGTGCTTGAAATTGAAATTTTAAAAGTTTAAGATAGGAATTGAGAGTAATATAAATTTGTTATTTTTCAATTATATGAAATTAAACTTAGAATTAGAATTCTAATTTTAATATACACAGCAAATATGATAGTTGAAATTGAAAGGTCCAATTCCAATTCCAAATTCAATTCAAACATAGGCTTAAGGAATAATGTAAAAATCACATCTATTTGCTTGGAAATGAAACCAAGAAAAAAAAATCAGATATATACTCACGTAACAACCAAGTTTTTCATTGCAAAGATTTGAGAACAAGTGATGGGGCGAACATGTATGATAGTTGGGCACATTGTCACACATACTTAAATCTTAACTTTGAAAACTTATTGAAGTTGTCACACATATGGTAATAATTTTATTTTATTTTATTTTTTTTCATGTGAATCCCTTAGTCTGGGCATTGATGATTAGTCATTAAATAAACTGAAGAAGTCAATTAGTCAAAGTGTGTACAAAGGTCTCGCTTGGATAGATTTATATGCAACTTATTTCGACTTATTTACTATAATAAGTGCTTATGAAATATTTTTATTCTGTTTGAATAAGCTTATTAAAACAGCTTATGAAATCTCTTATAAACTGTTTTAGACTTATTTTCATAAGTTAAAAATTTAAGTTTATAAAAATAAGTTTTTGTAAAAGTTAAAAATACCTTAGGTATTAATTATTTTTATAATAATTTTTGACAAAATTAACCTTAAAAATTTGACACAATTCATAACATATCTCTCAAATGCTTGATATTTATACCAAATGGTTTATGAAAAACGTTTCTCAAAGTATTTAGCCAAACATTATTTAACTTATTTTAGACAACACTTATAATATTCTAATACATACTTATATAAATTATTTATCCAAACATGCCTCAAAGATCATATGACCGCAATACCCAAAAAAAGAAAATGAAATGAACCTTGCAAAGCACCAAGACTTTGACAAGAGTTGTCCGCACATTTGGCACGTATATAACCTTGTACAGTTGTACCCTTGGTATATGTTTGACAATTAATATAAATTAAAGAGCAAAAAAGAAATATGAGTTTAAAATTTTTAAAAATTATTTTTCTTAAAATAATTAAGTAAAAAATGAAAATAATTAATTAATTATAATAGATTTTCTACAACTTTGTTCTTATTTGGATTTAATTAAAGTCTTAAATCATAGTTGATATTTGATTACAGTAACATTATGAATGATGCGGATCGATGTAATCTGCAATTACAGAGTGTTGCGATTGGGACAATTGCTCTGACCGAGATGTTAAGACCACTTTAGGTGATGTGATCCTAGATTTAAAATTGGATTTAATTTAGATATTAATAAAAGTATAATAGTAAGTTAGTTACTTTTTTTAAAAGAAAAATACTCTTAATTGATGGGTTTTAAACTATTAAGTAAAAATAAAATTCTCTCATTTACTTCTTCTCTCTAAAAAAAATCTTTTAAATTTACCAGGATTGCTTCACTGAAATCTTCTCTTATCCTCTCTTATTTTTTGTATAAACATAACGTTTCTAGACATTGTTGGATGTCAACAAATAAAACAATGGGAGTTCTATAACACTCTTAAAGGTTTGTTTGTTTGTTTTTTCTCTAATTAACAATATTCACTATCATTAGATGACTGTTGAACAAATTTAATTTAAATTTTTATAGGTTTGTGTTTTATCTCACGTCACGTATCCCACCCGTGCTATGTCTCCTGGCTGAAACTTTTTATTGGTGGTATAAGTTTTGCGTTTTCTTCTTGCTCCTGCTCTATAGGTAGTGCAGATTACAAAAATCCAAAGTTAAGACAAGTTAAGAAATAATTTCTTTTATATTAATTCTGGTTTTCAGATCATCTGTTAGTACAAATTAAGTATCGGTCACAGGGGAAACCCATTTTTACTCTCTTTTAAGATAACTGAGAATCAGGTTTTATTTTTATATTTATTCGTCATCTCTAATCATCATAACAATTTAATCAAAATCATATACTCAAGTTTCTGCCAATTGGACCTGTCATTGTTCCTCTCAGTTATCGAACTTATTTCCCCTCTTGCGCTATCCCCTTTCTTGATCTTGGAACCCTACAAGTAGAAGATTCTTAGTATCTAGTGTCTTAAGAGTATTGTTTAAGAAATATTTAATAACCATTAATAAATTTTCATAATTACTTAATAAAGAAAGTATAAAAAAATTTGAATTCTTAATATATCGAATGCTTTACTTTTACATTTAATACTTTTTATTTTAATTTCTTAACAATACTCTAAAGGTAATCATTAGCAAATGTCAAATTAAGAGAATATTATTAGAGAATTGTTATGATATCCTGATAAATATTATATTCAAGTTAAGTTGTAAACTAACAGTTAATAAATGCTTACCAACTTATCATAAATATTAGTACCTAAAAAAAGATGAATATCAACATAATCCAACTAGAATTATATATAAGAGATTTGCAAAGAGAGGACGCTAATAAGATCCTTTTTCTAAAGTGCTTCGTTAAGAAGCAAACATGACTGAAAAGGGAACCTTCCAGGGTTAATTAATGAGAGGGCAAAATTTTTGAGTGTGGAGTGTTAAAAAAAAGATTTAATTTAGTTTGTAAATCAAATTTTGTATTTTAAATATTAACAAATAAGAATTAATTTGATTTTAAAATTCTTTAAATTTAAATTGTGTGTATTTATAAATCCACTCAAATTTGATTAGATTTAAATAGATTTGATTTGATTTTAAATTTAGTTATTTAAGTTGATTATTTTACTCTTATTAAATTTTTAATTTTAACATAATATAAGTGTAAAAAATAATAAAATAATAAAATAAAATAAAATTAATTCTTTTGTATTAAATAATTAATTTTTAAAATTAATTTAAATTCCATTTTTTATAATAAATTTCAAATATAAAATTTAATTTTTAGATTAAATTAATTTAAATCAAATTAATTCTATTTTTAATTAATTTTCTACACAACCTTCGCCATTTAGGCCCTGATAGGCCGTGGGTTAATATCAGTTGTCAAGTTTGAATTGGGCCAACCTACTGATTGTTTAGCACTGCTCGTTATTTTCCAGCAAGTGGACTTCCAATCCAAGAGATCACATAGGGCCAACATGGCTCTCTCTTGTTCACTAATGACAGCAAGGTGAAGGGCTAACCCGGCACCATGTAGAAACCCAACAATTAAGAATCTGGCTGCTCAAGATCGTTAAGCCGAAACCATAATCGCTGGGTTATTTAAGATCTTTGAACAGTCCTTTCAGGCTTTTACAAATTCTATAATTTTTAATTGGTTCTGCTTCCCCCCCCCCCCCCTCTCCTTTTGCTCTTTTAAACTCGTATAGAACCGTAGATGCAAATGAATTTGTGGATGGAAGAATTGAACAAGCAAGCATAATTCTTATATATATCTCCGATCTTCCTTTTTGACGAATGACAAATCATATGACTCCAGTCATTCAAATCCATGTACGTATAAATTCGTAGAAGTTCAAAACTACTGAAAATTTAAATGATGATATACATGATGGTTAAGTAAGACTGACGCCATATGCATTCAGTATAGATGCCTCTCAGAAGCTTCGCATTCACAGTTTAAGCACAATTTTTCAAGCATATCATAGACTTATTAAACCATGCGGAAAAGAAATCATATCCTTCCTTTAGAAAGCCTGTACAGCGAGCCGAAATGATGATCAGAAATCGAGGAGACAATAACAACTAACACAAAACTTTACATCTATGAATTACAAAATAAAATAAAATGAATTAATGTAAAATTTTATGGGTATAATGTACATAATGTTAGAAATTTAAGTGTGAGTGGAATGTGGATGAAAAGCCTTACAAATAGATAAAGTGAAAAATATATTAGTAGAAAGACCATGAACCTAATGCCTTAAAGATTTGGGTTGAGATGTGATCTTAGACTTATTGATATAGTTTTTTTATAAGTCCATTGAATAGATTTCTCTGGCTCCTCCTGACCTCCAACACATGATAAAAACTTTTAATGTAAAGGTAAATTTTGTGAGAAAGTTATTTAATAAAAAAATTATTCAAAAGTGTAAGAGTGATCAAGTCTTATACTGAGGTCAATTAATCTTTCTCATAAATTATATATATATATATATATATATATATATATATATATCAAGCTAGCTCATGAACTAATTAATGAGTCAAACATGTAAAAGCTTAACTAAACCTAGCTTATTAAGTTATTAATAAATCATGATATGATAGCTCGTGAGTTGCTTTAGCTCATTGCCAGTAAATCACGACAATGTCAATAAATCACATTTGATTGCTTAATATTTCTTAATTTTAATTTGTTTTCGCATCAAAATATTATATTCTTATATTTGGTACAATATTTTTAAAATTAGTCCCACTTTTTTTTTAAAATTTTTATGAGACACAGAGAATCTTACATTCACATGTTATTAGAATATATTTACCATATCTATATCTATATTATTTATTAAAATTAGCTTCTTTAATATGGGTTTTTAAATAGCCGATGTATTGACTTTTGGCATCTTTGCCTATTAATAAATAGGCATTTCCTAATGAGTATCTTCACTGTAAAGTTGAATAAACAAGTTAAGACTTTTAGGATCACCAGTTTAACCTACTTTCTTAAAGGATTATGACTAACTTAATATCCAACATGCGACTATTCTAGATCAATAAAGCTTAATCCGTTTAACTTGCAAGTTAAATAGGTTGGACCGAGCTGGCCTGTGGATTAGCCTGTGATTCAATATTTTTTTTTCTTTTTTGTCAAAAAAAAACCCTCTTTCACAAAATATTCTCAATTAGTAGCATAACACAAGTGTTTAACTTGTCTAATCATTATGTCCAACTAAAAACTTAAAAAATCTTTAAAAAACTCAACCAAATTGCCTCATATTACACTTATTTATATATATATATATATATATATATATATATATTTCAATTATTAAAAATGAAAAAAGCAAGCTTACAAGGGCCGCGTTCAAGTTGACCATATTCCTAACCTTTAAAATAGGTCAACCCGGTCCAATCCGCATAAGTCAAGCTCACAGCAGACTAGGCCAGATACTTACCTCTACCTCAACTCACGTGATAAATGATAAAAAATTAAAATAGAAAATATTAAATGTAAAAGTAGAACATTTAATATATTGAGAATCAAAAAAGTATTTAATATTTTCATCAATAAGTAATTATGTGAATTTATTAAAAAATATTAAATGCTTATAAACAATGCCCTTGGACACTAATTAGCAACACCCTAATATATATATAATTTTGGAAAAAACATAGATAAAATTTCATTTACAATGTTGTTTTCTTATTAAAATATAATATATGTATTATTTTATACACTTTAATACTACATCCTTATCACTTTTGATGTTGATATGTAAAAAATAATACACATATTATATTTTTATTAAAAATAATATCATAAAAATTTATAAAACTTTATCTAAGTTTTGTCATATAAATTTACATAAATTTGTGTACATTAATTTAGATATAAGACCTTTTGAGTATCCGTCTATTTAGTAATAAGTACATATATTTTAAGCTACACAATCATGATAAAATTAATATACTCAAACATAAAAATACTAATTGAAAACATGAAAAAGCAAATGTTTGCCCAATGTGAGCTAAATGGCTTATGAAATGTGAAAAAAAAAAAAAAAAGGTTGCCGTGGGTGGTTAGAATCCAACTACTATTGACTGCTTATAGAGGTTGGAATCATTCTCATACATTATATAATAATTTTAAATTTAATTTAATTTTTTATATTATCATATAATAATATATTAATAGATGCATCTATTGTCACTTTTATTAATCTATCGCCACACGTTCCTAATTAACTTTTTCTTTAGTTTCTCAAAATATCATTCATTAAATTGTAGTATCTTATTTTTATTTAAACTAATAATTCTTATATTTATCTAAACTCTTCATTATTAATTTTAAAGATCAGTTAAGTTTAAAAAATATTTTTAATGCTTTTAATCTTCTAATTAAATTAATTATTCCAATATTTATTCTCATTTTTCTCTACTTTTAATTTTTTTTCTATAGAATACACTAAAATTAATTTCACATTAATAAAATAATAATAGAAAATCAAATTAAGAAAAAAATGGGAGGAATCATAATGGTTAGGTAATTGAATTTTAGTGAAATAGATAAGTAAATTATTAGAAACAAATATTAAAAATATTTTTATTTTTAAAATTAACTAATAATTATAATTAATAATAAAAATTTTAGATATAAATAAAAGAGTGACAATAGACAATTATTTTAACTAAGAATAAGGAATAATTATCTCATTGAGGGCGTTTTAAGAAGAGTAAATAAAATTTTGTTAAATAAGAGTGACAATAGATAAATAAGAATGACAATAATATCACCGTATATTAACAAGTTATTAAAAAAGTTTAACTTGTTAAATAATTATTATAATAATCAATTTTTTTTAATAATTTAGAAATAAATAATTGAATAAAGTGTAAAAAAAAGTCAGAAGTAGTTCAAAATCAAATCATGAAAATTTTTTAAGAAAATTTTTCAAACTCCTTAATGATAACTGTTGAGAAATGGAAAATCCAAATCCTACGAGCGATGGATATCGAAGGACACGGTTTTGTTCATGATTTGTGATCTCAACACGACGTCGTAACTAGGTCTATGGGGGCTGCAATAACAAGGAAACGTCAGGGGTAAAACCGAGAAACTGAAAATAAAGGAATAAAAACCAAGTGTCTCTTACTTATTTGCCCTCACCACTCACCGTCGCCTCTCTCTCACTCTCTCTATCTCTCTGCTCTGTTACGTCGTCGTATTCCTTAACTCCTCCATCCAACGCTACCCTTCGAAGATCCGAGGAGTTTGGGAAAACAAACCCTAACCTAGCAATCCCACTCTTTTTTGCTCAATACTTCAAGCTCTTACTTTCTCTCTCTCAAAGGTTTCAACTTGCTTCTATCTTCGTTGTTTTTTTTTCTCTATTTTCCTATTTAAAAATTGCATATCTGATTGATTCGAAAAAGTTTATTTTTTTTTAATTTTTTTTAATTTTCATTTTTTGGCTTGGTTGATGTGTTCCAGCCTTTAGATTCCATCAATTTGTATTTTGTGGTGTAGATTGCTGTTTCTTGTTGTTACATAGATCGATTTATGTTATGGGAGTTGCTGGTTTATGAGCACTGTGCCAAAAATCTTAGATGTTAGTATTGGGTTGTTAGAGTTTAGTCTTGTGCATTACAAGCATATAGGAAACGCGAATGAATGACTATGGGATCTTCTCTTTACCGCTTAAATTTTCTCTTGGATTCTCTGCCTTAGTATTTTGCTTATTACTAGTATTTGTTTTGTAGTCTGCATCAGATTATTCATTTGCTTGAAATACTTTTGGGTATGTTTGGTTGAGTAAGTGGAATGTGGAAAATTGACAATAAATTTTGAAAATTATTTTCAACCAAAATTATGGCTCAGAGTCCAAATGAGTACATTTTATTTTCCACATATTTCTGTTATACCAAGCAAGTACAAAGTGATTTTCATAATTTCATTCTAATTTTTTTTTAATCTTCCCATGTTCCACCGACTCAAACCAAAGCATGTGATATCCCGAAGATATCTGAATATCTGATATTTGTGATATTTTCTTTTATTCATTTTCTGCTAGTGGGTTTCTATTTCACCTTCATGATGAAACTTTTTAGGATGCGGGGAGTTGTTTTGGATTGCATTGGATAATTGGACATTTAAATGCTATTGATGCATGCTTCTCGACCTTCAAAAGAATATGTAATACATGCTGTACTGTAATTAATTGCCGTTTGATGTCTTGCTGCTAACACTTTTGGACTTTCCCTTTGGCATCCAAGCATGTTGCACCCATTTAGGGTATGCAGGCTTCAGATGCTATTACTGAATCAGGAATTAGATTCACAATGACAGTTGCACCATGTAAATTGTGTGAAACTTAGAATTTTATGTGACATCATTAATATCTCAAGTTTGATCTGTAGGATGCAAAATGAGTTATTGATATTTTTCTTTACAGTTTGCAATCATGTCTGGGTTGGCACCAGAAGGATCACAATTTGACACTCGTCAGTATGATTCTAAGATGAATGAGTTGTAAGTTTTTCTTTTCTTTAGTTTCTTGCTGGATACTTTGGTAGAGATGCACCAGTGTTGAGATATGCTTTTAGTTTCTGCATATTAGTGATACCATCCTATTATTGTCATCTATAGTGCATAGTTGCATACCTTTGATGCACATAGTTATGTGATCATTATTGGTTTGATGTGTTGATGGGAGCAGACTTGGAACTGATGGGCAAGAGTTCTTTACTTCATATGACGAAGTTCATGAAAGCTTTGATGCTATGGGATTGCAGGAGAACCTTCTGAGGGGTATTTATGCATATGGTATGTCCATTAATGCATGAATGTACTATAATTCTTTTGAGCATGCCATTTTATGGAACCAGTTAGCAAAAATTCTAAATCCTGTTTGAGAGCTTCAGTTTATATTATTTTTATTTGCATTGAATCTTAGATTGATTTATAGTAAAAATTTATGCCTGTCAACATCTTGAATACTTGCTCTTTCTATTTTTCTTTTACACTGATAACTGAGCTTTCCTGCATGACAAATTTGGACAATGATGTTGTGTAACTTCTGAAAAGGTTTTGAGAAGCCCTCTGCAATTCAGCAAAGGGGGATTGTTCCTTTCTGCCAGGGGCTTGATGTAATTCAGCAAGCGCAATCTGGAACTGGAAAAACTGCTACATTTTGCTCTGGAGTTTTGCAGCAGCTTGATTACAACTTAGTTGAATGCCAGGCACTGGTTCTTGCACCCACTCGTGAACTTGCACAACAAATTGAGAAGGTCATGCGAGCACTTGGTGACTATCTCGGTGTCAAGGTTCATGCTTGTGTGGGTGGGACCAGTGTTCGTGAAGATCAACGCATTCTCTCAAGCGGGGTCCATGTTGTTGTTGGTACCCCTGGTCGTGTATTTGACATGCTGCGGAGACAATCTTTACGCCCTGATTATATTAAAATGTTTGTGTTGGATGAGGCAGATGAGATGCTTTCTCGGGGTTTCAAGGATCAGGTCCTCTCTTTTTCCTATGTCTGCTTTTTCTTTAATTTTCTTATTTTTGTTGATTTGCCATTGTCAAAGATGATTTTACCTCAAGAGTTTTTTCTTGTAAGTTGTAACATATTCTTATTAGATTAATTGTTTACTGTTCAATGTTTTTATTTGAATTTTTACCACATTTATAGATAATGAGCTGTAGTGGCTACCAGTAAACTAGTTACTATTTGTCAAACAGTACATGCATTTCATACAACTTCTCTGGGCGTTCAAGCCTGTTTAATCTTACAATATATTTTGGCCCTTGCCTCCTGCTCTCCTTATGTAGTAAGATGCAATATTTGTCAATGTAAATGCATAAGTAACTATATTTTGAAACTGGAAGAGTAGGAGAGTGGGTGGAGGCAGCTGTGACATTGATCAATCTCTTTGCTTCCCTTTCCTTTTATTTCTCCATGATTTTTGGGAAAAAGCGCTTACAGTTCTATTTGAGGCAATAATTTTTAATAAAATTTGCTCTGATTAAGTGTTAGCTTTCTTATCTTCTTATGGGCCGGAAGCTACAATACTTAGAGTATTGACGGCCAATAAAAAATTACCTTTTGCTTAGTGGTCTGCACTGGTAGTTATATGCATGCTCCCATAGGAAAATAAGATAAACAGCAGCAAAAGCCTTTTCCCACAAGGTGGGAAAATAGGATTAAATAGTATAAAAATTCTTTCAACTTTATGTGCCTTTTGGATCATTAGCTTTTCCTTTTGATTTGTAACCTTCTTTGTTACCCCCTTCCAGATCTATGATATTTTTCAGCTGCTGCCACCGAAGATACAGGTTGGGGTTTTCTCTGCCACAATGCCACCTGAGGCTCTAGAGATCACAAGGAAGTTCATGAATAAACCTGTGAGGATTCTGGTAAAACGTGATGAGCTTACCCTGGAGGGGATCAAGCAATTTCATGTCAATGTTGATAAGGAGGAATGGAAGCTTGAGACACTTTGTGATCTTTATGAGACTTTGGCAATTACCCAGAGTGTTATCTTTGTGAACACCAGGCGCAAGGTAGATTGGCTGACAGACAAGATGCGTGGTCGTGATCACACAGTTTCAGCCACCCATGGAGATATGGATCAAAACACGAGGGATATCATCATGCGGGAATTCCGTTCTGGGTCCTCCCGTGTTCTTATCACCACAGATCTTTTGGCCCGTGGTATTGATGTCCAGCAAGTCTCTCTTGTGATTAATTATGATCTGCCAACTCAGCCAGAGAACTATCTCCATCGAATTGGTCGTAGTGGCCGGTTTGGGAGAAAGGGTGTTGCTATCAATTTTGTGACCAGAGATGATGATAGGATGCTGCTTGACATCCAAAAGTTTTATAATGTGGTGATTGAGGAGCTGCCAGCCAATGTTGCTGATCTCCTTTGAGTTGGTTTCTACTTCACTGGAATGCGTTTATTATGGAGGCTGCAGTCATCAATTTGTTTTTCATGGTCTAGGGCCTCTCTAGCATGAGTTGAACTTACCCTTAATAGGGGGATCAAGGCATTTGAAATGGCCTTTCTTTCTAATTCTGGGTCTAGCAGAAATTGGTGTTGCAAATTTTGTGAGTTTGTTTGTATCTCTGGTGTCTTAAGAAAGTTTGGAGAGTGCTGTTAGATTTGGATTTAAGTCCTTTTTCTTTGAAGTTTTGTTTTAATATCTGTGTGAGGGTGGTTATAGAGTTGAAACTCGTTAAACATTATGTTGGGAATACACTGGACGTAGCCCCATTGTCACCCCGTTGAACTGACTCATTCGTACCTATCATTCACAACCCTTGATGTGTTCATTGAATGTGTTTAAAGTTAGTCTTGTTGAAATCCGTCTTTAGCCCCATTGTCACCCCGTTGAACTGACTCATTCGTTCCTATCATGCTGTTCTTTGTGTTTTAAGTTAGTCTTATTGAAATCCGTCTTTAGCATGTTGTTACTTTTGCATGCTTCAGCTTTTTCCCTTTCGTGCTAGAGATATGGTGAATAGATTGTCATGTATTTGGGAATGTTGACGTGAGCTATATTCTTTTGAAAACTATGGAAGTGCTTGAGTCAGCAGTCTGTGGATGGTAGCAATAATTTATCTTGGTTTGCCGGGTCAGCGATCGGCCAATCCACTCAAATACTGCGTATTAGATGCTTTTCTTTCGGTTGGTTAGAACGTTATCGTGGCGTAGACTAGGGCCGGGACAGGAGCACCACGTGTTTTCTCTGGTGTGAACAAGTGCCAGCACAAAGCTCACTGGTGCCATATTTTCTTTCTTTCCCTTTACAAATTAGGGAGATATAGGAAGAAAAGAGTTAGAGATTTTGGAAGAAAATGTTCGGGGGAGGATCCTGATCCAGCCACCAATGATACTATTCAGTTAAGATAATTTTGTAGTTTCTTGTTTTTTTAATAGGGTTAAATTCCCATTTTTTCACCTTGTTATTTTGACTGTCACTTTATCATAACACGGTTTGTTCTTTATCACTTCGTTTTTTTATAGTTTCATTACCTGTTCCTTCTGTAGAAAGTGCTTATTTATGCACATCATGACAAGTCTACTAATTTGCCAACTTTTTGTTTAAGATTTCTAATGAATTTGTAGTCCAATTTAAAGGAATGAAACCACATGGAGCTACATGCTACTGAAATTAAATAGAGAGACAAAGTGACAGAGTCCAAATCACATCATAACGAAGTAATATTGACTCAAGCTACGATGGTGTAATCTAAATTTAACCCTTTTTAATAGTTTAATACGTTTTGTAATGACTATGAATCAAATTTAAACACTAAAAATAGTGTCCATGTAGTTTAGATTTTGAAGACAATTGATTATAAACAAATTGAAAGGGAACGAATTAATTTCAAATTTTAAAATTCGTTTAAATACCACACAGTAAACCAATTTTTTGAGTGTTAATCATATATTTTTCTTTTTTATAAAAAAATCATTCAGCCTCACTCAATTTTCTTTTACTGTAATTTTAATTATTGAAGTATGTTTGAAAGATAATTAAGCTCCAAGGCCAAAATCGGATATAGTTATAACATGAAGATTGCTTTTGGATTTAGAGGCCGAAATGATCCTTTGGGGTTTATTAAACCCAAACATGATTGGCATAGATTGATTTGATTAAAATCTTACTTAAATTTTACTTGATTGTCAAAATCTTACTTAAAATTTCAAAATTTGAACCAAACCCGTTAAGTTAAGATTAATTAAAATTGATGTAAATAAAAATCAATTTTTTATAAGATATTCTAGTCAACAAAATTTACATTTAGATTAAAAGTTTGCATTATGCATATCATTCTCACAATTTTTTGTATTAATCTATTACTACATCTTAAAATTAACAGGGATTAAATTGATAGTTGATATAGTTTAGAGATTAAATTAAAAGATTTTATAGTTTATGATGATTGTATGCTAATTGACAAAAATTAAAGAGTTTGGATATACTTTCATTCTGTTAACAACTTAATAGATAGTAGATGAAAGGACCTATTACAATAATTGATATAATTTATAAATTAAATTAAATTTTTTTATAGTTTATGGTGATTATTTGTAAATGAGTAAAGTTTAAGGGAGTGGATGTATTTTTTTCCTAAAATTTTATATCATATATTATGTCAAAGTTTTTTTTTAGTCAATATTGATATGGTGACTAGCAAGTTTACAAGTTGGCATTTTCAATCTATTTGCCAGGTTCATCTCCTTTGCCATATTGTCAGCCAACTTTATGCAAAAGAATAAATTTGAAAGATGGTAGATTGAGGGTTTGTTTTTATAAGAATATTGATAATTTTTTTTATTTATCAAAATATTTTACCTTTATTTTTATGTATCCAAATACGTTTTTTTTCAAATATATTTAGAAACCGCTATGGGCCACGGTGGTTTGTAACATTTTTTTTTTCATTATATAGGTCAGAAATGATCTCAACCAGGAGCTTGAAGAAGTTTAGAAAATTTTAAAATAAAACAAGTCAAAAATTGTTCTCATCATAACGATTTTTATTCATGTTTCTGAAATTTAAAAATATAAAACTACAAGAGAAAATATGTTAGGAAACCGCCATGGGTCCGAGTAATTTCTAAATAAAAATAAAAACAAACATATTTTGATATATAAAATTACAAGTAAGGTATTTTAGTAAATAAAAAAATTATCAGTATTGATGTAAAAAAAACCCGTAGATTGACTCTATCTGTTGATTCCGAAAAGTAACGGATAATTTTTTCTCCATTATGTTTTAGTCTGACTATCTTACTTTCCAATTTTCTTTGATCAATTCTTCTTTTTCCCCTCTTTTTTTTTTTTTATAAGAACACCATGTGTTTTTAAATTATTTAGGTGTGAAATTATTTTTCTGAAATTTAAAAATATAAAACTACAAGAGAAAATATGTTAGGAAACCGCAGTGGGTCTGAGTAATTTCTAAATAAAAATAAAAACAAACATATTTTGATATATAAAAATACAAGTAAGGTATTTTAATAAATTAAAAAATTATCAGTATTGATATAAAAAAAAAATCCGTAGATTTACTCTATCTGTTGATTCCGAAAAGTAAGGGATAATTTTTTCTCCATTATGTTTTAGTCTGAATATCTTACTTGCCTATTTTCTTTGATCAATTCTTCTTTTTCCCTTTTTTTTTATAAGAACACCATGTGTTTTTAAATTATTTAGGTGTGAGATTATTTTCTGGTTAGACGTTGGTCTTACTCTAGCCACATGATTATAAGATGTTTTTAGTAAATTTTAAACTCTTATATTATTGATAAAACTTATTTTCATAAAACTCAATTTATCAATTAAACTACACGTGGTATTAAATCAATTCTGATAATGATTATCTCTTTTATATGATTTAAGAATTTTTATATTTATTATTTAATGCTGCTTATATTGTACGAGCTCAATTTGTTTCTATTTTTAAGAGTAAGATGGTTCTACAAATTCGAAGTGCGCATTGAGGTCTTGCTGTATTGTCCCCTAGTGCGTGTTGGGGTCCTGGCGTCTTGCCGTATTGTGTCCCCAAGTTTTATAATGTTGATTGATAAGATCATCATTTATGTTTTACGGAAAGAATAATATTTAAAGAGTAAGTTAAATTACTTTTTTCTAGGTGAATTAAGTTAAATTAATTTTATAATCATATACAAAATGCGTAATGTCACCTCTCTTCCTAATTCAGTAGTTCTTACCAGGAAGTATTTATTTATTTTCGAAATATTTTTTTTCTTGCTAGATATATATATATATATATATATATATATATATATATAGCATCACGAAGTATTTTAAATTCAAATCTTTCATCACATTAATTGACTTAAAATATAGTCGTAGACTTTAGTCAACTTTTACATACCAACTTGAAAATTTTGCTGTAATGGCCAAAAAAAAAAAGATTGCTGTGAAAAAGGATTTTTCACTTTCGTGGTTGTCTGATATGTGCAAATTTCACTACAGACAAGCTATCTTATGGGAATCTTTTGTCCAAGGTGGACCAAGTCAAAAGCAAAAACATGAAAAAAAAATTAAAAGATTTGCCGTGACAATAATGATTCCCACTAAACACGCCATCTAGACAAAAAATAAACCAATTCTCCACCAAAGTCAGTAACATCTGATTGAATTTAGATGACAAAATATAAACAAAATTGAAAGTAAAACTATGCCAGCCAACGGCCACCCTCACAGTGACACATACCAGAGCTCTTATGGTCTTTCTTGGACCCCACATTACCACTGTCACTCAAATTGCTATCATCCCTCTAATAAAAAAGGCTTGAGCCTTCAAGAGAAACAATCCCTTCAATCTTCTATTCTTCTTCCTGCCTAATTTCCATGGAAGACTACAACAGATCAAAGTCTTATGGAAATGGGCAAATGATGCAGATGGAGAGCTACTATGGAGCTCCTAGGCCTTATGATCTCAGGTCCTACAGCACTTCCTATGCACAATCTCAAATAGGTTCCAAGGACTTGAAGTTGAAGAAAGGAAAAAGCATTTCGAGGTCTTCTATCTCCAAGTCTTGGAGCTTCGCTGATCCTGACTTTCAGAGGAAGAAGAGGGTTGCCAGCTATAAAATGTATTCTGTGGAGGGGAAGGTCAAAGGTTCCTTAAGGAAGAGCTTCAGGTGGCTTAAGGATAAGTACTCGCAGGTGGTTTATGGCTGGTGGTGATTTAGTGGGGTACTGTTATTTTGTTCTCCGTCTGTATTTGAAGTTCTGATTACAAATTTGACTTTTCTGTTCTGGAGCAGAATTGTAAATTAATGGTTTTTGATCAGTCTACTTGAGTTCGCCAAAGCTTCTGTTTATAAATTGCTGTTACCTTATTGGGTCGTGAAAGATCTTCTATATTTTGTTATTCATGATTTTTTATGATGGGTCTAATGGATTAAATCATGTCTGTAGTGATGTTTCCATTTATTGAGACTTCTTCTGTACTCTTACAAGCCTATGTTTATAAACAGATTAGTTTTGCAGCAAATAGCTTCACTGATAAGGAGATCTTAGACGTTTTCTTTCCATGCCCTTTCCCTTCTGTCTTTCCCTTTCTCTCAACATAATTCAAGGAAACCTTTGTTTTTATGTTACTACTAAATGTTTGAGGTTGTTCAATTAGTCGATGATACTCCATGTATCACAAGTCATTGTGTCTTTTGCTGATCATTGCTGCTGGTATCAAAGTTATGCAATTTGCATTTATACCATTGGCTCCCGAGTGTTGTTTGAAGATGGATCTTTAGCAGCTGATTGACAGTATAAATTGGCCGTATGAATCTAATGTTTCCGGAAGTCTATCTCATAAGATTGTTTTCATCTAAATTATTTTAGATTTGAGAGACATATACCATCTTTCTGTACGTTGAAGTTGCCAACGATCTCCTTAGTTGTAAATTTGTGATAATTTTTGTCTTCGAAGGACGTGGGTCAGGTTATATTCTGTGCAAAGCTGTTAAAATTTGGATGATCATGTACACCTGCTATAACATGCTTGTTTATGGAGTAATCATGGTAATGAAATTTGTTTCTGTTTTTCTTTTTGGATAATTAGGTTAACTTCTCGAGGGTAGCCAAATGACAAGAATTCTTTTCTAGTTTTGAATATTATAATTTTCTTACTATTTATTGTCACATTACATAAACCTAACCGTTTGTTTGGTTGATAGAAAAGAAAATAAGGAGATTATAAAAAAAAGAAAGAAAAGAAAATAAGGAAAGAAAAAAAGTTTTGAAATTTGAAATGAAGAGAAATTTTTTAATTCTTTTGTCTCTAGTTGTCTTTCTTCCCTACTTTTCTCTTTATTTTATCTTCATCTAAAAAATAAAATTAAAAAAATCTTTCTTTTTTATTTTCTTTCTCTTAATCCAAATATAGACTTAATGTTAGATGTCTTTAATTTTTGTGTAGATATCAACATCCAAATATGTCACATTATAGAAAACTCCTTCAATGTTTGATGCCTTTAATTTTTGTCAAGATATAGATATAGATATAGATAAGTACTTCTATTAGTATTTACGTCTTTCTATTAATATTTAGGTACAATTTTTGCTTTAATTTTTTTTCCTGTCAAATTAGAATGAAATAAAATAACTTTAAGGCGTAAAAGTAACATAGTAGTTATATAGTAAAAGTAAAATGAGATGTTTCTCAAATAAGACAATAATTAGTAAATTAGCAAAGAATAACGTTATTTATAGTTTATACACTTCACTTTTTCACCTTATTGTGTAATTGGTTATCAAATATTGTTGAAATTATTATTAAATTATTTTATAAAAGTTATCATTCAAATAAGAATATTTATGAGAAAAAATTGTTATTTGGTTTCAATGATAACTTTTACATGATAATTAATAATAATTTTAACAATATTTAATATTATAATAACATAGAGAGATATCTAAAAATGAGATGTAAAAATAATATTTTTTATCAGGATTCAAAAATAAGAAAGAAGTGCTTAATATTTAGCCGTACCACATAGGAAGTTATTGTAATTTCTAATTAATATATCAACAAGTCTTTATTACAGTGTTATAAAAATTAGACCGGATGAGCCTATGGACTGGTAAATTGATCAAATAATCGATGCAGGTGACTAATTTGATCGACCCTGTTCGACTCGGCCGATTTTGAATAAAAATCGGTGACCTGGTTAGTTAAATTGAAACTTACCGAGTCACGAAAATAAATTTTTTTTCTAACTTTTAGAAAACATAATTTTTGACTTCTTTGTTTAATTTAGACTAATTATATATCAATTTCATATAACTTTTTGAGATTTACGCCATGGTAGTCTTAATTTTTCCAAAAAAAATATTTTCTGAGTTATGAACATTTTAATAAAAATATTAAGACTTTTTTTTTATAAATTAAGAGTTAAATTCTTTTTCCTTAAAAGTTATATTTTCTTTTAAAATAAAGATATTTTAGTTATCTATAATAATAAATATCATCATATGTAGTATATATATATATAAATATATATATATATAAATATTTATTTAATTTTATGCGATTCGATCAGTGATCCATTGATTGAACCAGTAACCCATTAACTCAATAACTTTGACCAAATTAATTACCAATCCGAATTTAATAACTACACTTTCCTGTAACTCGATCCTATGGCAATTGTCTAATTCTTCACCGACCGTGTGCTCAGCTGTCTTGTTTTTGTTACTCGTTACTATATAATAAATAAATGATGAAATGGGAGCTCGGCATATTATTATTATTATTATTTATTTTTGTTACCTTCTATTCTCATGTTTCATAATATTAAGTAATACTAATACGCACTTCCAGTGTTGATACAGCTCTCAGATCTTAAGTTTTGTAGAATCTGAACTGCTGAAAAGATATGTTCTCTGTTTAATTAAAGTATAATTTTCATCAGTCGCAGTGGTAAATCACTACATTGCTAAAAGCTCTTCGGCCCACAGTTCTCCTCTCAGATCAAACATCAAAGTGAAACTAACCACATGCTTGCATTACGCCACCAGAAAGCTGCACCAAACAGTACCCTTCAAGTCTGTAACCCTAACAACTTTGATTATTGACCAACAAGATTCAAGAAGAGCCCCATTGTCATTGGTGCTTTTCTTTCTCAATTCTCACTCTCCACTGTGAAACGTGAGTTATGTCATTTCAATCTCACAGGCAAATCTATATGAACTTGTCACAACCTGACAACATGAAATGGCCCTTCGACATCTTCAGCTGCATGAGATTCCACTCAGCCATTATACAGTCCAGTGTTTTTCTGTAACTAAACCATTTTGCATTTGTTTTTTCCCCCAGCAAGCATTAGTTGTCACATAAAGCAAGCCGTGGAACAGTGCAAATTATTGGAATAGCTTAAGTGTCAGGTGATGTGGACCACAAGCAACCTAACTGAGACGATGCTTTTGCATGAAGTTTCCCGAAATTAAATAAAATAAATTCTTGCAAATTATTTTTTTATATTTAATTAATACTAAATAAATATTTAATTAATATAGTATATCATTTTATTAATAAATTTTAATAACTAATAACTTACAAATTAGTAATCTATTAACTAAATGATATATTTCATTAACCAATAATTTGGTCTCATTAACTAAGTCCGTAAGTAATCGATTACCAAAACTCATTAACTAAATGATATACTGTATTAACAAAAAATTTACTCATTATTAATCAAATATAAAAATAATATACAAATATCATCACCCTTAAAATAACGTCACAAAAAATAAAAATATATTGATACTTCAATAATCTTACACCTAATGTTTCTTTCCTTTTAAGTTTAACTCCATTTTTTTAAGTTTGTTCATTTTTACACTTAAATATTCTTTTTCTCTATGAAACTAATAAATACTTCTTAAAAGAGATCTCTCAAGTATCCAAGATCTTTGATATTTTGTAGAATTCACATTTATTTTAGTCGTTTAAGATATACAAGATATTAAATTAATCTTTCATTTTATAAATATATTAAATTAGTCATTTAAAAATATATGTAACATTAAATTAATCATTCAATGTTATATCTTTGTCATCAAAGTAGTTCTTAGCTCACATAATAAGAGACATTTGATGATAGTGTCAAGTGTACGCTTCGATCCTTAATGAATGGATATCTTTTACTCTTTTTACTTTCTTTAAGAGTTGCATTAGGTCTAACTCTAATGATAGGGCTTCCATTGGGACTACCTACCAAACAAAAAAAAGAAGGATGACTTTATATTTATTTTTAAATAACAAAATTAATAACATTAATTATTATTAAAGAATTAATTTGATTTCAATGATAAATAAAAAATTATTGTAATATTATATATATGTATATATATAATTATTTACTTTATTTTATATTTTGTATTATTAAATTTAATATTTAAATTCATCCAACAACTAGTAGATATTAATTAATAAATAATTAATAGCTAGCTTAGCACACTGCAAAAGGAATTTGGGAAACGCTGAGAGAGGAAGAAAGGTTTAAACTTTTTAGACAGTGGTGGAGACAATGTGGGAATCGATTGTTTTAACGGTGGCTGCGACCGCCGGCAACAACATCGGAAAGATCCTTCAGAAGAAGGGCACAATCATTCTTCCCCCTCTCTCTTTCAAGCTCAAGGCATGTCTCCCTATGTGCCCTCATTTCTTATTTGCTGCTTTGTTATGTTCCCATTCCAGATTTCACCTTTTTCCATAAGGGTATGATTTGAAACATATGGGTTTCTCTGAAATTAGATTATTATTATTTTTTTGGTGGGCTGTGTTTATTTGCTGTCAATTTGGTTAAATTCGAAACTTGCAATTTGCGTGGTTGGATATTTATTTATGTAATGTTGAAATTTTATATTTTCCTTGTATGTATGTATGAAGCGAATGGAGTGGGAATCTGGAAATGTATTACATGCCAAGATCCTATTTTTCATTCAAGCTTATGTGGCCAAGAAGTAATTGTTTGGTTACTGATTAACATTGCTCTGCACTTTTTGACAATTGTGTTTGCAGGTTATGAGGGCTTATGTTTTAAACAAAACCTGGTTGATAGGTTTTCTAATGGATATATTTGGTGCTATATTGATGTTAAGGGCATTATCTCTGGCTCCTGTAAGTGCTCTGGCCCATGCCTATAACGGGAAAACAATAATAATAATAAACGACACTGAATTTAAAGGGATTTTCCTCTTTACCCTTAGCATGCTCTTTTGCTTAGATTTTTGACGTTGGTAATCCCGGTGGTTTTCTCAAATAGGTCTCTGTCATCCAACCAGTTTCTGGCTGTGGACTAGCAATTCTTTCTGTCTTTTCTCATTTTTATCTCCAGGAAGTCATGAATGCTGTTGATTGGGTCGGCATTACCTTGGCAGGTTTTGGCACAATAGGTAATGTAAGTTTTTATTTGTCAAAGAGCATTAGGTTTAACTGATTTTGCTAACTTTAAAGTTTAAAGTTTAAAGTTTAAACACAACAAGGAACAAGGTTGTGGGGGTAATTATAAAAAAATCTAGATTCTGGACCCATTGGAGTGTGTTAAAAATAGAAAACTTTTGTGAGTTTTTGACAATTCATTTTTTCATTATGATGAAAGTAATGAATTTTCTCGCTGTTCATATAGTTCAGAATCTGGATCTACATATAATAAAAGTAATTGTGACCATTTTATTTGTCTGTATACTATAGTATTACACTCGTGTGTCTGAACATCTGAGCAATGGACTGAGATTTTCTGGAGTTTTCCTTGTTTATATTATCTGGCTGCTAATAAAATCAAGTATGCAGTTGGTAATTAGACTCAATCCACCAAACGTGTCATTGTATTAATATATGATTTTGTATTCATGTAACGCTATTGGTTGACTGTTATATGCTTTTCTATGATTAGGAGTTGGTGCTGGAGGTGAGGAGCAAGAGGCAGCTGCTCTATCTATTTTTCACATACCATGGGTGGCATTTGTTGTTTTTATCTTGTTTGTAGGTACCTTGTCTTATGAGTCAACTTATTTTATAGTTATGTGCTTTTATAGTCCGAGATATTCGGCATACATAAGTGTGGCATTGTGGCAAGCTGTCGTTTGTGTCACTTGATTTTGCTATAATAACAAGCTTGTGAGAAAATGCTCTAAGGCATTATGAAAGAAGAAATAGTGGTGTTCCATTATTAACTGGAAGCCTATGCATGGAGTGGCTGCCAAACACATATTTGGCCTTCAATCTGGTGCATATAAATGCCAGATGTCATGCTTAATAGTGCCATATAATTAATGCATGAAGTTGTATATGTTTTTAAAATTATAATTTTGTTATTTGAATGAGAACAACCTCATTTGATTACTTGGTAATCTGTTTTTTCCCATTCATTTTCATATGAATATTATTTTTCCCTGAATCTGGTGCATTTAAATGCAGATGTCGAGTGTAATAATTCCATATAAAATATAATCAATGCGTAGTTATATATGTCTTTAAAATTATAATTGTTCTTTGAATGAGAAATACCTCATTTAATAACTTGATAATCCGTTTTTCCCAGTCATCTTGATGTGAATATTATTTTTCCCCTTGGTCTTGAATCTATGCATTTGATATTTTTGAAGTGGGAATGCTCTGGTCCATTAATCACCACCTTCCCTTTGAAGCCAATAGGAAGGCATTTTGCTGGTCTCTTGGAATGCATTAAATGCATTTTGCTTGTCTTTTCATTAACCTGTAGCATTATTACAAGACTGTTGATTATAATACTTATTAATAGTATTTTTAATAGGCTTCAGCAACTTTTCTTTAAAAGATTATGAGGTCACCAGTGCAACAAAGTGATATTACTATCTTCCAGACATTGTTTTTATTTTAATTGTTAGAAACACTTGAACAGCTACTGCTCAATGGATGGCTTCGAATATGCAAACATCAGCGAAGAGAACAAGAGATGGTAATTCATGTTTAATCATGCTGGAACACCTTCAGATTTACATTTTTTTTTTTCATTGTAAACACCCCCATATGGTGATTTAATGATTTATGTTGTCCTTTGTTCTTCTTCCACAGCTTGACATTTTTTAGTGATGCAGATGGAATACGATGTTGTTGAGGAAATCATTTACGGCTTGGAATCTGGAATTTTGTTTGGGTACTTTTTCTGCCCTCTGTACTCTATTTATGTATTCCATTCTTGTATGGACACATCTCACTTCTTTCATATACCTTAACTCCTCAATATCAGGATGAAGATTATGACAATTAAATGAAGAATTTCCTGCTATAGAAAATTACATTAAGCGTTTCCTGCTTTGGTGATATTCTTTGCATGTGCCAACTCATGGTGTTTTTATTGGTTTTTTGTTTTGGATATTTTTTTTTTTTGAGAGAAAAGAGAATAGTGCAGCTAGGAGGATAAGATATTATCCTAAATAAAAAAAGAAGACAGTGCCAAAGGGGTTCTAAAATGCAACAAAACTGTCCAATCTCTCTGTATGTCAGAACTGGAAGTTCCTTTAATACAACCATGAGCTCACAGTAGTACTGAGAGGTCATTAACACAGTCCTATCCCATATGTAAGGGCAAAGAGAGCTTTTGAAGATGTGGTCATTGTGCTCCAACCAAATATGCCAGTGAGGGAACTGCATAAACCGCACATTTTTTCACAAAATGTTGGTCTCCTTATATTGACCGAAGCCTTTGAAAAATATCATGAGAAACTGCTCCAAGGGGATTTATTTATTATTAATCATCAACACCTTCTAAGTTTTGACAATTTTACATTAACTGCTTACATCATGTCACAAGCAGTCCGTATAGCTTATGATTGTAACTTTTTTCTTCCTGAATTTGGTTTAATTAATTAGAATTGTTAGTTTATATGGAAGATCACTGCTTTATGTTGGCAATGAACAAAACTCAGAAGAGATTTTGCAATATTATTGAGAGAGCAGAACTTGATTATAAGTCTTGGCTCTTAATTTTGTTAATACCTAAATGCAGGATGGCATCTGTAATATCAAAGATGGGATTTCTATTCCTAGAGCAAGGTTTTCACAAGCTGTTGGTTCCTCTGTGCATCATGATCAGTGTGTGCTGTAGTGGTACAGGCTTTTACTACCAGGTATTTTGAAGACCTCTTTTATATGATCTACTTTTGTGCGAACTGTTACACCCTTTAAGCCTGGGGGACATTTAACCTGTGCATGGTGGGGAAGGGAGAGGGGTTGCAGTCAAGCTGGCTAGACATTTGTCCAAGTTCTATGATAACCTCTTTAATCTTTGTCTTCCCCACCATGCAGACGCGTGGTCTAAAGCATGGGAGGGCTATTGTAGTTTCTACATGTGCAGCTGTGGCATCAATTTTGACTGGTGTACTTGCTGGGATGCTTGCTTTGGGTGAGCGACTCCCTTCTGCCCCAAAAGCTCGCTTGGCACTTCTCTTTGGATGGTAATATAAGATGCTCTGCTTGCTTTTACGGCTTTTTTTTTTCCTCTTATTGAAAAAGGAAAAAGGGAAATTAAGCTTCAACCCTTTAGGTTTTTTCTTTTTCACATATGAAGATTCACACACAAAAACGAAGCAGGATTTAGGAATAGCTGGGTTATTCAGGTCTTCTGGAATAGGATACAAGTTAAACTTTTAGATCTGAAAGAGTCCATAAAATTTATGGAAAAATGAGAAATATCTCATCCCATGCATGGAGAAATTCTCTCCCCCAAACAAGAATGCAAACTGATGACTCTTGATACGTTTTTGGCAAGTATACCTAGTTGCAACAAGTAATAACGGCGCTAAGACTGAGTGTCGTTCACTAGGATCGCGGACAAGTATCACTTCTCAAATTGGACCACTATTTAAACATTCATTTAGGAGAAAAAGGGATCTCAATTGTAACAAATGTAATTAAGCAAGAGTAAAACGGTTTTGAGTTCTTTTGAGGAATTTTATCAAACACTTGGTGGTTGAACAGAAATTTGATTAGTAAATGGATAAAATGTCAAGGTTAGACTTATACCAATCATCCTTTAATTGCTATGAAATAGTTATTAATGCAAGTTCAAGTTCATTTATAAAAATCAAGTCTTCTAATTACCCAAACCCTAATTCCTTAGGTGGATTGAACCTAAAACCCCAAATTAAACCCCTCATTCCTTAGGTGGATTGATGAGAGAAGATTTGCATTAAGAATCAAGACTTAAAGATTACTAGCACTTCAAGATCTATTCCTAGATTCATGAATTGCTAGGTATTTAATCCCATGAGCATGCATTAGCATCAATTTTCCAATTGTTTACCAAAGCAACAAAACATTCCAAGGTTGATCAAGCCAAGAAAAGCATTAAGAGTAGAATCAAATACTCATAAGAAGAAGGAACTTGCATTAAAAGCAATCAAATTACAATCAAGTTCAGAAAAGTAACATCTAACCCCAACAAAGGGGATTTAGCTAGAAATAATATAAGAGAAAGCAAAAGGAAATGAATAGAACAAGAGGAATGATTCAAACTCCATGGATATCTTCCTCATAGGTTGATCAAGAGTTAATTTCGTGCAGCTGCTGACCTAAAAATGCTCTCTTCCTAGTCTACCTTTGAAATGACTTAAAACCAAAATATATAGGTGCTGTAAGTTGTCTCACGCCACGGCGCAGATTAGTGTATGCCGCGGCACCCAATCTTCGGGTCTTAGCAGACGTTTATGGCCAAAGCTTCCATGCCGCGACGTGGAATGACTTCACGCCGCGGCATGAGTTGCTGGGCCACTCCATCATTTTTCCTTCTCCACCTGTAGCTTAAATCTCATCTCTAAATGCTATATTAGGGTGTTTCCTGTAATAGAGATACCATTAAAATTAATGCAAGTGCAAAACCAATTAATTCCTCCATGAATATATAAGATTTTGCAAGAATTACAAATAGAAGTATCAAAATGGAATCAATTGAAAGTGAGTGGCAATTCATCTATTTAAGCATGAAAATAAGAACTTAGCAATCTAAAGTTAACATAATTCGGGCCCAAATAATTATATTTTACACAGTTATCAACTCTCATCTCATATTGATCTGACCAATGGAAGTTAACAGATTTCACATCCTTGCTTTCCTAGGTTCCCAACATAAAACAATGCAGAAATAAACTCCAAGACTTCTATATTTCTTTCCATCTGGAAGAAGTTATATTGCATTTAGCTGTCTGTTACAAACACTTTCTGGCTTTCATCTAATATGTTGTGTAAGTCATTATCTGGTTTGGTTGAATGACTTTATCTAGAGAACAGAAATTGAATATATATATATATATATATATATATATCAATAATGTTTTGGTAGGACCCAGTCTAGTAATTCGCGTTTGTCAAAAGATATGGAAATCTTCTTGTTCTTATGTCAGAAATAAGTTCATACGAAACATTATGCTGCAGGCTACTTATTATTGTGGGTGTGATTTTACTTGTTGGTTCAACACGGCTAGTGAGATTCCTTCCATGTTCTTCACGACGCTCTAAAAGAAGCAATGTGGATAAGAATTATGGCCCTAGAAGATCCAGTTCTTCCCGTATAAGGGAACCAAACCCAAGTGCTGTCATTCAAGCGGCAACATTAAATCATTTACTATCATCATCTTCCAAAGAAAAAGCTTGATTTGACGTGAGCTGGAAAATGTTCCTTCATTCATTCTCAGGATTTCTAAGCACTAAGTTGCTTTTGATCCGTCTGCTAAGGCTAGGGTGTATATGTACAGTTGCTGCTTCCTCAGAGGGCATGAGTTTTTTGGGATCATACCTTCTGGCTCATATTTTTTTATGAAATATTTGTTAACTTTCTGACGCCACCTTGTAAAAACTATTCCTGAACTTCCAATATTTTGAGGGTTGTATATGACAATGACGATGGTATTCCGACATACAGAATTTGTTTGGTTTGCATGGAAACAATTTTCAATACAGAATAGTTTATTCATGTGCACTAGTGCAGTTTCCATGTTCTTTGCTGTATATAGGTGTTGCTTGTGTTAGAGTAATGTGCTAAGGGGTGCACTTCATCCTCTAGAAATTGTCATCGGGGCAAAAGAATTGATTCTAGCAAAAGTCTACAAAGTCTCTGTTGAAAGGAGAGATTCTGATCCTGATAGGTAAATTAGGAAGAGGATAACATAGAAGTTGAGTGAATACTAGAAGTTCCAAGATGTGGTAATTCATGTAGATGCTGCAGCTCATGATTTAAGACATCATTATACAACTAAGAAAAGAAGAAAATTCTTTCATAAAATAAGTCTTTATTTAAATATATTTTTCTTGTTTTGAAATGGGATGAAAGATTTTGAGAAGACATTTCACATTCTAAATTATCATCACGAAAGAATGCCACTGGGCTTAACTCCATTATTTAAACCACGGTCCACCATGACTAAGAAAAAGATGTTGGGAAAATATACTTGTACAATTTATGTGATGTATATGTATAATTTGGACCATTAAAAAAAATTACTGTAAGATTAGAGTATTATCCAATCACTTATATGAAAATATATGTGGAGTATATGGGTAAGTTTAGACAAGTATATTCAATATTGGCCTTTCTGATGTGAAAAAGACAATAGAAGAACCAAGTAAATGGCTAATCAGAGAGGGAAAGAACCACTACAAAAAGGGTCCCACGGTGAATAGTTCCTTGAGAATCCATATCCGATACAGTTGGCACCTTCAAATATGGCCAAACTTGCCCTCAAAAGCGCTGCATCTATCAACGAGACTAATAACTCCCAAATTGTTTCTCATTTGAAGAGTAATATTTCTATAGTTGATGTATCAGCAAAGCTCCTATATTTTGGACGAGTTCACAGTGGTAGGGAGATGCCCAATGGCCCCCTTATCATAACAACAGACACCATATATTTTACCAATCTAGAGTTGCACTGTGGTGGGCATCTTGGTTCCAAAGATATTTTTTTAACCTCAAATAAACGACACTTATCCCTGCAGCAACCATTTAGGAGACTGTCAAATCAAATTGCACTGCTTTCATTTTGAGTAACTCAGAAACAACATATGCAGAACAATGTTTCAGAGATTGGCTAATCTTAAGCTGTGCTGGCTCCTTAAATGACAGTATCTTGGAGCTATTAACATTGGGAAATTTTTTATTAAAAAAAATTCTTCAAAAAGAGAAGAAAAAAGAGAGGCGGAATTGAGGTAGAGTTCTTAAGTTCAACGCTTTTAAACCGAAATTCTTTTCTTTAAAATAAATGACTCAGTATATGCCACATTATGGAGATTAACCATTCCACGTCCTTCTATGGTACCATAGAAGAGGTCAGTCTTCAGGTTCACCAAATTCTAGTTGTCCTCGATTTACCTATTCATTTTGAAGTACTTTTGCCCTTCAATAAGTGTTAACAACCAAATATGACTATCTCAGTGACTCGATTGACATGAAATGATGCAAAGTAGCAAAGCACTTTATTCATAAAATCAACGTAGTACACAGTAACAAACCCCATCTACCCAGACTCTTGTATACATCTCAAGTGATGAAGAATCACATCAGAAATCAATTTTAGGAAACACCTTCCACCAATAAAAGTTTCACTTTGCATTTTCTTGTCCTGGATAGTTACCTAATTGCTTCGTCTGCCAGCTCTCATGAGGGGCGACATGTTCATGGGAAGGAGAGTAATGCTGCAAAAAGGTGAATTAGCATTTAGAGTTTTAACACAGTAACAGAGTACTTTGAACACTTCTTTTATACAAAAAATAAAAATAAAGAAAGGAAACCCCGCGGTACTTTGAACTCATTATATGTATGATCATTTTAAGAGTTTGAAAATTGAAATATCCCATATGCCTACATATATTATTCATGTTTACAAGTGATAGGAAAACAGCAAACTCCTATTTCACAACTATCACACAACAAAGTGCCTTGGAGGAGAGAAATATAAGAAAAAACATGAGCTCCAACCTATTCTCATGA
Organism: Styphnolobium japonicum; assembly: GCA_023212625.1. Classification (NCBI taxonomy): domain Eukaryota; kingdom Viridiplantae; phylum Streptophyta; class Magnoliopsida; order Fabales; family Fabaceae; genus Styphnolobium; species Styphnolobium japonicum. Next base: position 26,932,039 of record JALBWW010000006.1, read on the forward strand.
GTCCAAGTAAGAAATCATGCAAAAAGTAGTATGTCCATGATCTATTTTAGGTTTCGAATGCCAACCCTTAAACTGACCAATTGACTGCACATCCTTGGCAGGTCCCCTATAATGATATACCAACAAGCACAGATGTTCAATTAATTTTTTCTTATGTGTCTAGTAAAGCAATCTACCATTCATCTTCAAAAGACATCAATTCACAAATTTGAATGCAATTTTGCATGTAGACATTTTGTAATGTTTCCTTTCACATGTTAAGGGAAAAGTGGCTAGTAATAGTTAGACCTCCATCTTCATCATAAGTTCCTTGACCGATGGTGCCGAGACAACTATATTCCGAGCACCAGGCTTAATGAAGCCCTCTTCAACACCATTGTCAAATAATGCAAGCAAACAGTTATAGTAACCATCAACATTCAGTAGACCAACCTGTGCAGGATGATATTGAGTTAACATTTGATTAGCATACTAAGGATTTTATCCTACACAGTAACAACACCAGGTTACCGGTTTTTTATGAATTCCAAGTTGGGCCCAAGCTATCATCTCCAACACCTCTTCCATGGTTCCATATCCTCCTAATTATAAGGAAAGGAGGGAGGGTATAAGAAAGACAGTAAGAATCAATATTATATATTCAGTACAGCAATCCAGAAAACCAAAAGTAAAAGCTAATTTCAGTATATAAAAGAACATCTCTAGTGGCATTCACATCCAATAAGACCTTCAATCATCAATTCTTTTAAAACTATTTTGAGATCTGTTCATGTAATTACCAGGGAGAGCGATAAACGCATCAGCTTCTTGAGCCATTGCAGCTTTACGCTCATGCATATTTGAAACGATTCTTACTTCGCCAACTGTTGCACCAGATATCTGTCAAAATTGCCCAATAACAACTTACTGACGATTAACTGATCATATTTTCTACATTGAAAGCAGATTATAAATTCTTTCCATGACAAAGGGACTACTATCATAAAGGATCCTGCTAATTTTCTCCCCAAATCAATCCTGATAAGAAGTAAGACGTGAAGTGCTAATACAATGGTCAAGGCTTGCTTAAGATGATGCTATGCAAAACTTAGTACACATCAACAAATATCAGTAAATACCTATTTTGGTCATTCAAAAATACATGTGTATCCTCTAATGATAAATACATCAAAATGGTCCTTATGTCATTTTTTGACATCAAATTGATTCTTCAATGTCATTTTTTGACATCAAAAGACCAATTTGATGTAAAAAATGACATTAAAGGACCAAACTGATGACAGTTTATCTTTGGAGGATTAAAATAAGTGTTTATTCTAAAATGATTTTATCCCCCCCCCCCACCCCCACCCACACCCACCACCACTCTAAAATGGGTGTTTTCTTTTTTCTTTGACTCCAATTCAGATTAATTCTTCAGAAAGTCTTATATCTTGGGTTGTCAAATCACAACAATGTAAATCCCAAGAATAAACTAAATCAAACAAGAACCAGTTCATTGCCAGTGATAAATTTAACTGTGTAGAAAGAAAAACAAATAAAGTGACATGGATCATTTAAGGTATCAGTTACACAGGTAGAGCACAAATACCTCAACAGGCATGAGAGCTTTTGGAATGATCCTGTGTATATGTAGAGAGGGGGGAAATAAAAAATAAAAAGAAAATAAAAAGAAGAAAGAAACAAATGGTGAGACAATGTGATCAATAACACCAAGCTTACAGTAAACGACCAGAGCATCCATGATAAACAGTTAAACACTACAGAGTACAAAGCATGTTTTTCTACGCATACCCGAGGACATGGCAGCCTCCATCATACATTTTCTGGGATATTAAGCCCATCAGCCCAACACTTCCCCCACCATACACCATATCTATTTTCCTCTCAACCTGCAATTCACGCCATAAAATAAAACCACAAAACACATAAAGATAATAATGAATTTCAATGAGTCTATGCGTATATTAGACACTAAAACCGAAGAACATCCCCCACCATCCACAACACGGTCATCATGTGACAGACCATGTCCAGCATATCAGACTTCCAATACAGAGCAATAAATGCATTTACACAAAGTTGTTAGTTATCCAAAAAGCTTTCTCTGACTACTACGTACTCAAATACTCTTTACCAAACGAAACAAATTCAGTATCACTATCTAGTATCAGCATTCAATATCAACAAGTAATGCACAGGTGGTGCCCTGCTACCATATGCAAATCCTTTGTGGCAAAGACGAGTCTTTGACCAAAGGTTGAGGAACAGAACACGAGAGTGCTGCAAAAAAACTAACCAGTTCATTGCCCAATTCAATAGCAGCGTCACTGAATACTTGTCGGTTACCGAAGTTGCTGCCGCAGAAGACACAGACCCTCTTGAACTTGCTTCTGGGGAAGCCTTGCTCCATTGAAAATCGGTGCTTTCTTTGTGGTTTGTCTCGTTTTAACTCAAGTCAAATCCAAGGAACAACAAAGCAAGACAAAAAAGGCAACCCTTAGTTACGCAGATTATATTATTGCTTTACTTAGAATAACTTTTTGAGCAATGAATAAAAAGCAGAAGATTTCTTCCAAGGGCACTTAAAGCCCACATGCTCCATATCTTTTCCAATCTATGTTTTTTTGTCGACTTTGTAGTTTGTAATGTTTTCCATTTCAACTATTTGGTGTTCAATATATATTAAGGTAATTTTAATTTATAAATAGTAAAAAGTTTTTTTACACTTTCATTCAATTATGTATTGTTAAATTACTAAAAGAATTTGACTATGACAATAACAACTTAAAAAGTCTAAATCTCTTTTAATGATGTACCAATACATGATTGAATGACAGTGTAAATTTTTTTACTTTCAATGGATCAAAATTAAATTCATATATTAATTAATGTAATATATAATTTAATTACTCAGTATATTACTTTTTTTGTGATGCATCAATTGATCTTCGTAATATGTATATTAATTTTTGTACCAAAAAAAAAATATGTATATTAATTTTATTAATTAATATATATTGAACACCAAATAGTTGAAATACATTACAAACTACAAAGTCGACAAAAAGACAGAGATTGGAAAAGATATGGAGCATGTGGGCTTTAAGTACCATTGGAAGAAATCTTCTGCTTTTTATTCATTGCTCAAAAAGTTATTCCAAGTAAAGCAATGATATAATCTGCCTAACTAATGTCTTGCTTTTTTGTGCTGCATCATTGATCTTGTAATATGTATATTAATTTTATTATTATTTTTATTTTACTCAGTGAATTGTAATATGATGATAAGTCTAATACTTTAAATGAAGTGGAGTATAATTTTAGCACTCTTACGTTATTAAAAAAGCTTTTGAATTTTCTCTTGAAATGGTGCTTATATTTTAGAATTCAAGTAGAGATCATGATAACAAATTTTTGAATATACAACAAACAAAAAATTATGTAAGAAATTGGAACATAACAACTCCAGAACAGCGATTGTCATATATTTTTAGCTTTTCCGAAGGTAACTCTAAATGTTGGCGTCTATACCAAAAATGGGAAGAGTGGAAAATATCTACGGCTCTCTCAAGTTTTGACTCTGCCTCTGCCTTCTCAATCTCACCTCTGTTTCTTTCCTCTCAACCCCTAAATTCAAGCAATTACTTTCGGATTACATCAACGAGACCAATGGAAAAACAAAATTTGGCATCTTATTTCCCAAAATTTTATTTTTCTGTAGGAATTTCAATGCAACCTTCCCTCTTAGTTCCTTGAACATTTTCCAAGAAACAAGTAATTGTAGAAACAGAGAGCATAAAACAGAGGAAAACATAGTGGTAGAAATCAGGTAGATCCCATTCCAGAAGTTAAATGTATGTCATGGAAAGGAGAGTCCCTGCTGATAATATCTCATTGATAGACCCATTTCTATATTTTTCATTCATCCTTGTAGGATTGGCCACGAGCATAGCTATAATCACAGCTCTATGCAGTGTTCGATTTAGAAGAAAATCATCACCCCCTCCCACATCATCTGATCCATCAGAAATGACAAAAGCTTTGAATGCATCTACTCCACCATCAACCATGGAAGCCACAGCAATATCACCAGAACAACCTCGGATCTCAGTATCAGGAGGACAGTTAGAATATACAACAGACACAGAGAACAATGGCATGCTGATAAAGGAGCTACCTCTTCCACCTGCAATGCAGCACCCTAAGGACTCGTATATCTCCAACAGCATGGTGAAAAGAGCAACTTCTGAACGCAGGCTATCTTTTAATTTAAGCCTGAAAATGCCAAGGAGTTGGTCAATGGCGAAAAACTGGGATCAAAAGGAGGACAACGATGGAGGAAAGAAAGGAAAGTTGAAAACAGATGAATCTGTATGGATGAAAACAATTATACTAGGGGAAAAATGTGTTCCTGATGAAGAGGCCGATGCTGTCATCTATGAGGGCAAGGGGAAGAAAGTCTCAGCATATCACCCTAAAAACTCTAGCTCCATGTCGCTTTCTAGGCAATGGTCTTTCATTGATCCTGATGTTCTCTCTGTACCCCAAACCCAATCCCAAGAAGAAAGAATCAATAACATTTAACCTTTCAATCAAATCAAATTTGTGGAGGAAAAAAAAAAGAGAAATTATATAACTGCTTTTTGATGTTATTATGTCCTTTTTATCATATTGGGATCGTTAGTGCATGCATGTGATGCGACTATGTTGTGATCATAAACAAAGTAGTGACAAATTTTCTGCTTGAAAACTTAGACTGGGTATTGATTTGCTATTTATCTGGTGTATGTGGGTAAACAAATTCTCTGCCCTTTCACGACACCAGTTAGCTGTGCAATAAAATGATCCTTTATTGGCCGCAAAATGGTGAACAGGCTCACAAGGAATGTAAGGTTTCATTCATGCGTGGCATTGATGAAGGTGGAATTGCGGAAACAAAGTTAGTCTAGTACGGCTACTGCTCTCTTGTATATGAGTAAGTCGCAAGAATACACGCCATTTAAAAACATCTATAGAACGATATCATAGATTCAAATGGCCATATAGAAGATAAAAAAGAGGCCCTTCCTAACAAATCTTCGTTTAATAATTTTCAAGTGACATTTTATAGTTCTCGGATATAGAAAACCATTAATTACAATCGCGTGTATCGAGCTTGACATTAATGACAATGCCAATATGGAAAAGAATAAAGGTCTTGAAGTGAATAATTGGCGAAATGGCAACCAAAGTACAATGCCGAATATTATTGTAAGGTGTTGGCCAAGGAGAGACAAGACCTTGCTTCGATGGATCATTGGCCCTCCCTGCAAGAATGTCTTCTATAATTCATTAAGAATAATTTTTGAGCCCGAGAAAAGATGATTCAATTCGTCTAAAAATTTCAAGCACAGCTACTAATGTGATTTCTTGCCAGCAATAGGGAGTTAAATCCCCTTGAGAATAGTTCCACAGTATTAACTACTGCCAGGAAGAGTAAGGGCAAGGAACATGAATTGATTTGTTCAGACACCCTTGTCTCGAATCCTTTGCTGATATGCCTTCATTAACTTAGCATAGGGAAGACTGAGTTTATATGTCAAAGATTTTGAATTGCAGGTTCTGAAGACAATAAATTTCTCTGTCAAGTTGTCACAGAACAGCTTTCTAGGCTTAACGTGGATTACTGCACAAGTCCAGAAAGTTTGTGCGAGATATATGTCCAGTATCCGATTAAGTTAGCTAATCAATGTAATATAGAAAGAGTAATGCTAAGTATACAACTAAACACGTCTAAAATATCTCATTTATTGAATTTATGTATCGTTAGATTTACGTCCTTACTTGTGTAAGGTCATATAAAATTGGCTTTTTTATATCAATATACGCAAAAAAAAATTTATTTATCATTTTACCACACTTGTAAAATTATATACTAAAATATTTTTTTTTTCATATTGAGAAGTCTGTTTGACTCAAACTGACTTCTCAACATGCTTTTTTTTTTAAATTTGAAACCTGTTAAGAAGTCGGTTTTAAAAAAAAATTAAATTTTAACGTTGAGAAGTCAGTTTCTCCTAAACCGACTTCTCAACAGGTTTTTAATTAAAAAAAACATGTTGGGAAATCGGTTTGAACCAAATTGACTTCTCAACATAGAAAAAAAAAAGAATATTTTGGTACATAATTTTTAAAGTGTGGTAAAACAATATATAATTTTGTTTTTAGGTATATTTATATAAAAAAACCCTATAAAATTTTGTGAATTTAGCAATTTTCGTATAAAAAAGTTTGGTGCTATTTGCACACCAATATGCATATGTATAGTTACAAAATCTGAGTGAGACACATTTAGTTTCAATTAATAATAAAATCATTAAATTACATGTGAATTTATAAAAAAGGAAATTATGTTGATGCATGAGCACATATCCAAATATAGTTTTAATATAAAAATGAGCGTAAAAATAAATATGAATGTAGCATTACACGTTAACATAAAATAAAACAAGTTGCAATCAATTGTTAGATTTGGATAAGTGTTCCCAATTAAGTTAAACGAACAAAAACAATTTCTCTATGTTCACTTGCCATTGGTAAAATCAGCACACGCATAATTAGAATCTACATTAGAAATTTAAAGCCATTATTAGTGAAATTCATAATCCCCAACTTGCCTATTGAAAATAATTGATTATAAAAGAATTTGTATATATTAAAAAGAATAATGATAGTGATACACATTAAAATAGACAAAAAAAATACACTCGTGTCTTGGGGTTCATTAAATCACTGGACCCCTATATAGGGAGTTACAGCAACACCAAGTACAGGGTGATTCAATGGCTAAAAGAGAGGAGAGAGAAGGTTCTGAGCAGTATTATTAAAACCGGATCGGATCGGCCGGTAAATCGGTCAAGTGACCAGTTTGGGTGACTAGTTGGATAGGGTATGTCTCAGAATCGGTCCGACCCGGCCGGTTTTGAATGAAAACCGGTGACCTGGTTGGTTGAACCGGAACCGGCCGGATCACTAAATTAAAAAAAAAACTTTTAAACTTTGAAAAATCATAACTTTTGACTCGTTTGTCCAATTTAGACTAATTATGTCCATTTCATATAATTTTTCGAGATTTACACCATGGTAGTCATATTTTTTTCAAAATAAATATATTTTAGTTATTTATAATGATAAATATCATCATATGTAGTGTGTATTTATATATATATATATATTTAAATATTTATTTAATTTTATGCGGTTCGACCAGTGACCCACTGGTTGAACCAGTGATCCAGTACTCTGACCGAGTCGACTACCAATCCGATTTTTATAACTATGATTATGAGGAGAAAGGTTTGTGGATGTAGCTATGGAGTTTTCTTTAGCTAAGTCTCCATTGGGAATAACATCCTAAAGCCCAGCTAACATGTTTTTTTCATACTCTTCCTGCATCTTTGCAGCATTACTAGTCAGTTGCACACGTGATTTGCGGCAGCATAAAAAAGAAATTAAAAGAAAGACTGTAAAAAAAATGCGGAGGAAAATTTTGCACTCCCATGTAGCATGATACAATCATACAGCAAGTCTTGCTCCATATATCATCTAATAAGTTTAGAGAAATGGTATATCCTACTAAAACATCAACATAATAATCTTTCTGATTTTTTTTTTAAGAATTCTAAAACTTCTGTTTTACTATTTTTTTCTTTTCAAGTAATTTAATAAATTATTAAATTGATCCCTTAATATGATGTATCATTTCTCATAAATTTATTATCCAAATTACAAAGCATTATCGGCACAGCCAAGAGCCACCGTTTTAAAAGGGAAAAAAAATCATGTACGGAAATACATTCACATTCGCGTGAAGGTTTGCAATTAACAAAATAAAAAATAACTCATAATACAAAATAGTATTTAATTTTGATTTATTATAAATGTAAAACTTTTTTAGTTTAAATTTAATTCATTGTTGGTGTAAAAAAATTTACACTTTATCTAATGATGTGTTGACATTGTCTGGTCTATCACCTTTACTGAGTCATGTCTCCACTAACGTATTATCATTTTTCACCTAATTGAGTCATGTCAACATCAACGTGTTATTACTCATCTGTCACCTTACTAAGTCACGTCTCTATTATGTTACCATTCATCCGTCAACTTGACCGAATCAAGTCTTTGCCAATGTGTTATCGTTCTTTACCTAAGTGTGTTTCTTATAATGCTCTACAACATGAGCTAGGTTGAACTTGTTTTACACCAAGAGTCACGCTTTACCACTCCACCTAAGCTTTTGTGCAACTATTGTCTCTCCAATACTTATCATAATTGATTCGAACCATTGACTCTAATATTACTTGTTAGGAGTCAAGGGGAGCTTAAAATGTCTGGAAGATCTGTTTAATGGATTTACCGAAGAACTACACCAATGGATCTAACATTACGTCTCAACCCAAAATCTTAAGATATTACATTCATGGGTCTTTCCACTTATATATGTTCTTCACTTTGTTTATTTTTTATCAATGTATGACTCTTTATTCACATTTCACTCACACTTGAATTTTCAACAAACACATTATAAAAAGAGCTAAGATTCCTAAATAATTATTGTAATAGTCAAACTTTTTTAATTATTTGATAATACATGATTAGATGACAAAGTAAAAAAATTAAATTCAAATTAATTTTGTAAATCCAAATTAAAATTAAATCTAATTTTTTTACATTGTCATTTAATCATGTATTATTAAATTATTAAAGAAATTTAACTATCATAACTATTATTTAAGAAGTTTAACTTTTTTAATAATGTATTAATATATCATTAAAAAATAATATGAAAAACTTTACGTTAAAAATGTATCTAATTTACACTCTAATAAATTAAATATAATGTTAAGTTTAACTAAGATTATTAGTATCTATCAGAAAAGTGCCATGCTTCGATCTTAGAGTAAGAGACACTTGCATAAATAATTACGCTCTTTCTTCTTTAATCCTGTTTTATTTCTCTGTCTGAGGACTCCTTCAAATGTGTCATTTGCCATGAGATTTCGCCTTCTGCATAAGCAGACAAGGGATTGCTTGCTTTCGTCATCTCCTATTTTCATTTTCATCGAAAAGAAAAAAATAAGTATGAAAACATGTTTGGATTGTTACACTTTTACTTGCTATTTGTATATGAACTAAATATTTTAATAAATTTTTAGACTTTTAATGATGATTGATTCTTATAAATTATATTCAAATTTAATAATACTTTTTATACTTAACCAAAGTACATGTAACTATTTCTATAATTTTTATTAATATATAGAATTACTTAATTATTTATAGACGAACTAAACACACACAGGAATGATAAATTTTTATGAATTGTTAGTCTCTTGTATTCGCATTTTGTATTTGTATCACACTTTTGTGATTTAAGCTACGTATATGTCTAGAATTTAAATAAAAATTATAATTGTGATGACCCGAAATTTTTGCGTATGATAGTCGTATTATGTATAGTCTTTTTCTTATGAATTTGAGTTCAAAGGATTAACCTTTTGAGTCACTTTACTTCATTAGTGGGATTCTTAGAATTAAACTTACCTTATAAAAGTTATTTAGAGCCATTTTGGGTGTATTAGATAATACTTGTTAATACGGGTCTGAGAAATTTGGCTAAGTGCGGGAAGTGGCACCTATATGGAGGCTATAGTAAATATGTATTTTCTTGAAATCAAAATTGGCGGTAATTGATAATGGGATATCAAAGAGCTATAAAATGATTTTTAATGAATTTTAGAAACCTTTAACTCATTTCGTTTTGAAAGGAAACATCTTCGAAAGTTTCGATTTTAGGAATTTGAACTAAAACTCAAGAGTTGACTTTTTATTTATAAGGATTTTAATTTTTTTGATATTTTTATTGAATCCAAATGGGGGGTATTCCCTTATTTACATTTATGTTTTAAAGTTAATGGGGAGTAAAATTAAAGAGGACATTAACTTATGTAAATAAGATTGCACCAGAATAGGATAGCATACTCTATCCTCCCTTCCAAACACCCCATATCCTCACTACCAAACACTTCCCTTCCTCCCCCCCTGAAAAACTCGTTCGAGCAGTGGCAGAGAACACGTTTCTCTCTGTTTCTGCTCTCTCTCTTTCTCTGACTTCTCTCATTCCTTCTCTACTCCGTCATCTTCCTCCTTATCATTTACTTCCATCCACCGGATTCCACCATTCTTGGTCGTTGCAAACTACTGGAATCCTTCATCTTCCAAGAGTTGGGTTGCACGGTTTGGTGGAGCAACCAATACATCCACTTCATTCTTCCATCATTGTGACTCATTTAGGTAATCTCTTAGCTCAAATATGTTGTTAGTGGTTGGATTATGGTGAATTGTAGATTGAATTGTAAGATGCATAATGGGTATTGAACCTAGGGTTTGAATTGGGAATTTTGGAATTCTTGGAAATTGATAGTATATGGAATGAATTGGATGAGTTTTAATGTTGTTATGGAGAAGTGATACTAATAGGAAGGGTGTTAGAACATAGAATTTTCGTGCTAGCTTTGGAAAGAAAGGATTGCTCATCAAGTGTTTGATAAAATGCTTAGATGGGATAAAAATTGTATTCCCGTGTAAACTAGACAATGTGTAGTAATTTGATCATAACTCTTGATTGGGAGATCGTATTGAGGTGATTCCAGTTGCGTTAGAAACTAGACATATAAGGCTTCAATTCCATATATTATTTGCAATTTATTAGCCTCTGAATCAGTGCAGAATTTCTTTCAAGCAAATGTCATCTTTCTAAACTAACTTGAATGTTTTCTAAATTCTTCAAGAACTCCTTATTCCACAAGTAGATGAATCCTTAGTTTTAAATGTTGATTGTTGTTTTGGTTATGTTGTTGTAATCCTAGATTCATTGGAGGATCGTCTTATTGGTCCGTGACAACATAGCTTTTGGACTCGTGAAGTTTCGTCCTTTGAGTGAGTTGATGACATGATCTATAATATGTTTTTTGTACATTTTCTTAAAATGTTCTTTATTGAAGGATTTCACAAAGTCATTTATTTTTCTTCGTGGTTAAATTATAAGAAAGCTTGGGACAAACACTTTTTCATGATTCTAAATATCTATCGTTGTGTTTCTGATACTTTGTTTTGGATTATGAATATATGTATATCTAGATTTATACAACTATGTTTTGTTGTGAGGAAACTTTAATGATCTTTGTAGTAGCAGATGAAGCGTTAGCGCTTGGTGCACCTTGGTCCGAACTCGGCTAGTAGGGGTGTTCTAGCCTGACGTGTTGGCCCACACGATCAGATTTGTTTGACTTGACGGAGTGGATTTGACCGCTGTGCTTGTTGGTGGGCGTTTGTCAAACCTTCGAACTATGTGTTCGTTGGTGAGATTCGATTAATTACGGAATGAACCTCCCATATGATATTTGACATTTTGACTATTGATATATGTTATAGTTGAATTGGTAATTCATGATTGACTTACTTATTAGTTTTCATTTTATGATTATTTGAACTAGCATATGTTTCGATATGTGGATGTACTTTCTGTGAAAAAGCGATCTTACCTTGTCTAGTTTCATTGTAGATTATGTTATCTCTCACTGGTCTTATGACTCACTCCTTTATATTATGTATTACGAGATACAAATCGAGTAGGATCCAGGAGTTCTTCAAATAGTTAGAAGTGGTTCTTTTTGGTGAGCCCAACATTTTGTTCGTGTGAGCATGTTCATTTTTGTTTTCCGTCCTTTGGTTTCTTATACATTTGGATATGTAATAATCTTAGATATCTTTCCATTATTCACGAGGATCTAGCTTCCTTTTGTATCTTTGTCTAGTCTTATGATATCTTTGTTAGTAGGATTATGTTTAGTGATACTTGTAAGTGAGCAGGTTGTGAATTGTTAAATTGGGATGTCCCAACTTTTGGAGGTTACTCTATTGAAATTTTAGTAGATTTAGTATATTGTCTTATTATGGTAACTTTAGTAAGTTTAACTTCTTGGGTTGGTAGTCAAGTCACATCTTTGGTCAAGGCCCTCTAATTTGGGTCGTGACAATAATAAAGTTCAAAGTATTATTTAAAAATTTAAAGAAAAATATATATTAAATATATGTAAATATATTTATTTTCACGCCGAATACTATTGTCTCTTTCTCTTTTTTTTTTTTTTTTTGCCCGTTAAATGCATAAGTTAGTAAAGTCTTTGGATTCCGAATCTGCGGATGCGAATGGTGCACTATTATCGAAAAAACTGGGGAAGGAGATTATTGGTCTCATTTGAATTCACAAAGTGAGTTGCTATTCTTATAGGTACAGAATTTATAGTTGAAGTATTTATTAATTATTAATTTTATAATAAATATTTAAAAATTTATTAAATATAATTAATAAATATAGTTAATTAAAAAAATATACATATTTTTTAAGACATTACAAATTTCTTTAAGACATTGATTAAGGAATCTAAATAAAAAAATATTTAATATTTCCTTTATTTAATAATTTAAATTTTTTATTGAAGGGTATCAAATGCTCCTTAATTAGTAACATATTTTTTTTAAAGGGATAATATTTTAAAATTTTAATTTTAATTCATTCTCAATATTTAAAAAATTTATACTATCATTTAATTATATAATTATAAATTATTAAATAAATTTAATTATCATAATAACTATTTAAAAAATATAATTATTTTAATAATATAACTAACAATAAATTAAAATTAAACTTATATTTTCAACATAAGTCTCCGTTAATAGCTAAAAGCCAAAATCTAAATGTGGTCCGTCTACTTTTCACTTTTTTTTTTTGTGGGTACAATCTACTTTTCACGTCCCTTACTTGCCTGTAATCGATACTTAAAAAAAAAACCTTCTAACTTGGTTAGGAAATAGTGTATGAAATTAACTGGTCCAGGATTAGTTCAGTTATTTTCTCTTGTTCTTTTCTTCTGGTCATAGCAGAAGCCTTTTGTTTTTCGTTTTCTTTTTACCTTTCTCCCTCCAAATTCCAATGGTACAGTTTTAAGCTGAAAAGGCATTTGCTTCGAATTGTTAGTTTGTTTTTCTCTCTCAAAACGTGAAAAGCCAAAATCTTACATATTTTAGAGGAAAAAAAGGTGACAAGTTTGTGTAATTTTATTATTATTACACAAATTTAGGCAAGTTATAAAAACTTACATAATTTAAATAACAATTTTTAATTTTTAATTAAAATCATGCGAAATCTCCTATGAGAGGGGGAGAATGTGGGTGGCCCATGGAAGAACTTGGGAAGAAAAATGGCAAAATGCAAGGGGGGCCATGAGCATCATGAATTAGGCTGAACTCAAGGCCCATTGGTACGGGGAATGTGGAATACATCGTTGGCAGCAGCAGCCAACAGAGCATCAGATCTTAACTGCACTGACTTGTAAGATGCTTTGTCTGAAAGCAATTTGGTCATCTTCTTTTTTTCTTTTTTCCTTCATTCCCATACCTTTTTCAATATCGTCCCTTTTCTTTTCAGGGTTTTCCTTTTCCCCCAAAGGAAGTGGGCCCCACATATAATGTAGCAAAACGCAAAGGAATCGCCAATCGAGCGGGACGAACACGAAGCCTCTCTTTGTCCGTTGCACGTTTTGAATTTCAAATCTCGGAAACGGCCACGACACACACAACACAACACAACCCACGACCCACTCAAAACAAACAAAAAACACCACTCTTCCTTTCCTTTATGGCTTTATCTCACTCTCTCTCTCTCTCTCCAACATCATTCATTATTGTCCTCATAAGTCATAACTCAATCTAAAGAAAAGTTGTCTCTCTGATTTGATTTGATTTGATTTGATTTTTCCCTTCCACCTCACCTCAGTTTATTCAAGAACCGCTGCTTCTAATTTAGCAAACTTAATAACAACAACTCCTCAGTCCTCACTGATGGGTGCTTCAGGAAAATGGGTGAAAGCATTAATCGGACTCAAGAAGCCCGAAAAGGATGAACATGTAAGTTACTTACTTCTATATGTATATATATATATATATATATATATATATAAACTCAGTCTGACTTTGGTTCATATCAATCAATGTAGGCGAAGGAGGGTGGGAAGAGCAAGAAGTGGAGGTTATGGAGGAGTTCTTCAGGGGATATGGGTTCGTGGAAGGGCTTCAAAGGAGGCAACCACAGAGCAGGCTCTGAGTCTGAAGGGTGTCATTCCCCACCTGTAGCGGATGCTTTTACCGCTGCAGTCGCCACTGTGGTTCGAGCTCCACCTAAGGATTTTAAACTTGTAAGGCAAGAATGGGCCGCAACAAGAATCCAAACTGCTTTTCGTGCCTTCTTGGTAAGATTCAGATTCTCCTCTACTTCGAAATGAATATACCTATGGAATGTTGAATTAGTTGGGATTAATATCAAGGTATAATTGCTTCATCTTTCTTAGTTGTATTGTTTTTTCAGTTTGCAACAACTCTCATAAGAAAGACTTACTGTTAATAGTTTAAATGGGCTTCAAGCATTTAACTTTCTGAGGGAACAGAACAATGCTTTCTATGATTAAGCATTGTGCTATAGTTGAGGTCCTGAATTGGTTTTCACAAATAAGTTGAGGACTTGAACACTAGTTTTCTTTCTCTATCATAATTGCAGGCAAGAAGGGCTTTGAGGGCCTTGAGGGGAGTGGTAAGGCTTCAAGCTCTTGTCCGGGGTAGACAGGTGAGGAAGCAGGCTGCGGTGACATTGAGGTGCATGCAGGCCCTAGTTCGTGTTCAAGCTCGAGTAAGAGCTCGTCGTGTGAGAATGTCCTTAGAGGGCCAAGCAGTGCAGAATATGCTTAATGAACGGCGCAGCCAGGCTGATCTCTTGAAACAAGCTGAGGTATCATAATTATATTTATACCAAACATAACTAACTTGTTTAAGTTATAATTTCAGTCGCCGTGGAACAATATTTTGTAAGAAAGATAATTTGGGAATCCGCAGGAAGGGTGGTGTGATAGCAAAGGAACATTGAAAGATGTTAAAGCAAAATTACATATGAGGCAAGAAGGAGCTTTCAAGAGAGAGCGAGCAATTGCATACTCTCTTGCTCAGAAGGTAACAAAATTGAGAAAGTTTGCAATTGCAATTTTTTATTTCTCTGCTTAAGAGAGATGTTTAATCCTTGGTTTTTTTCAGCAACGAAGATCAACTCCCATCTCTAATTCACGAACTAATTATGGGATAGACAAGGCTAACTGGGGATGGAGTTGGTTGGAACGTTGGATGGCAGCTAAGCCCTGGGAGAGTAGATTAATGGAACAATCCCATGCTGAGGCCTCAGATAAAACTCCCCCACCTCCAAAGAAATGTGTGGACTCCTCAAATTCAAAAACATCAGAACCATGCTTAGTCAAAGTCAGAAAGAACAATGTCACCACAAGGATTTCTGCTAGACCTCCCCTTATTGGGCAAGCTACTCGTTCATCCTCAAGTCCAAGTTCTGAGTTTCGGTATGATGAGAGCTCTGCTTCATCTCCAATTTGCACATCTACAACACCAATATCTGGGAATACTGCATTGGCTTGTGACAGGACAGAGGATAGCAGTACTAGTAACACGAGGCCGAGTTACATGAATCTGACTGAGTCAATCAAGGCAAAGCAAAAAACGAGTAATCATCTGTATCAGTATAATAGAGCTCAAAGGCAGCAGTCCATGGACGAGTTTCAATTTCTCAAAAGGGTGGCGGTTTTTTCTAATGGGGATTCCAAAAGCACTGCTGGTTCTGACCCTTCAATCAACTTTTCTAGGCCACTTTACTTACCGACCTACTTGGATAAGAGCTCAGTGAAGCCACGGTGAGAGGAGGGACTATGTGACTTGATGGAATTTGATCTCTGTATTTATTTCCATTAACTTCAACATCTTGTTGTTCCCTGGACTCTTATTGAATGATAGCTAGAAGTAGCTTTTGTGCTTTCCCTATGCGATACTACTTAAGGGGTCTCCATTTGTATACTTGTTCCTTTGTGGGTATTGAGATCACTCAACTTTCTCTTTCACAAACTTACATCAAAGTTATGAATTAATACGGTACGATTATTTGCTCTTGGATTCTCAGCACAGTTAAACTATATTTTATGATTCATCCGCTGCAGTGTAAAGGCCTGTTTGTTTAGGATTATTCTCAAAGCGGGCTTTGAGAGAAAGCAAATACACATAAATTTTTTGCAAACGTGCAAACAAGCTGTAAGTAGTTAAGTGCAATATAGATGGTTTACACAGCCACTCCTCTATGTTCTTTTTATGACTCTAAGCTTGACACCATGCTTGAAGTTGAGAACTATACCATATTCCAGTTCTACGGGTTTTTCCATGTCAAGTGAATGACGAAACACATATTTGCGGTATAAATGCACCAGAGAAAGCTTGATCTCTTGTAGTGAAAATTTCTGACCAATGCAAGCCCGAGGACCAATTCCGAAGGGTATAAATGCATAAGGATGCCTTCGTTTCATTTCTTCACAATTGGGGTCAAATCTCTCTGGTTTGAACTTTTCTGGCTCTGAAAAGTTGTTTGGGTCTTTTGCTAGTACTCCAAGCGCTAACCAAACCCATGTTCCCTGCTGATATAAAACTAGATCAGTGACGACTGACGGCATAGCTAAAAAGCTCTCCTTTATTATATCATGTAAGCAAAGATATCTGTATTACCTTTGGAAGAAGGTAACCTCCTATCTCTACTTCATTTGATGTTTCTCTTGCAACTAATGGGGACACTGTGTAAAACCTCATGGCCTCTTTAATCACCTGCATTAATTAAATAGAGCATATATATATATATATATATATATATACAATATCTATTTGCTTGGCCCTTGCAACTTCAAACTTAACTGAAATTTCATGAGGCTCAACTAACCTGATCAAGATAAGGAAATTTGTCATGAAGATCATGAGCAGTGGGAATCCGATCATCTGGACCAAATCCATCAATCTCTTGAAGCAACTTTTTCTCAACTTCCGGATGGCCAGCAACCAAATAGACAATGGAAGACAACGTAAAGGCTGTGGTTGCTGACCCAGCAAGTAGGTGCTCGTAAGTAACAGCACTGATGTAATCAGGTGTAAAGACATTTTCTGATACGGTCTTTGATTCTCTAGCATTCAGTATGAGTGACAAGAAATTCTTTGAAGTTCGGTTCTTGTCTTCCATTCTCTTTTTAACAATCTCATCAAGACGGCCACTTAATTTCTGATTAGTACGCTCAATTATCCAGTCCATGGTGCCTGGTATTCTCTTCAAAATCTGCCTAAATGGCTCCTGAAGTATAGGGATAAGTAGACCCAGTATGATGGAGAAGGAACCAGATAAGTCCATCTTAAGTTGCGTTGTAGAGTAAATGTGTTGACTGATGAAATCTGCTACTTCATTACTAGCACCTGCATCCCCTACATCGTTGACTCTCTTGAATGATTCACAAACTGAATGAGGCTTAGAGAGGCAAAAGTTGACACCAAAGGCTGCATGTCCAATCACGTCAGATGCCAATCTGAGGGATAGATTAGAAAAGATTATGTCTCCTTTAGGGGAATCAAGATTATGGGTTGCAGATTCTATAAACGACTGCATTGTCGGCACTAAGCTGGCTAAGTGTGACGGCTGGTATACCGACAATATCGTGTTTCGCATGGTAGACCATCGTGAATCCCTGCAACTCAAATTTGCTAGATCAATTTTTGTGTGTTGAAATTTTGTATATCAACCACTAATCTTTCATAAAAGGACAAATTTTTTGGAGAACCATTGCAATCCAAGGAATTTGCGCTTCTCACTTTCACAACTTGATGAACACAATCAAAATGGCATTCAACTTGGTGGCTACCCCTCCGAGAGAATTTAGCACTAAAAGACACGGAAAAAAAATTATGCTAACTCGAAATTTTTCACGTGGAGTATTAAATTTTATCTAGATTTGTGCAAAAAGAAAATTATTTTTATCCTCTATAAGTTTAGAACTAAATTTAATGATATAGAATATGTTTTGATTTTTTTAATTTAATTTTAATCTATTATTAAAAAAATTAGACAGTCATTTAATTATGCATCGTCATATCATTAAATAAATTTGACTATAACAAATGATAATAACTATTTAAAAAATTATATTTTTTAATGATATGTCAACATATAATTAATGATTATGTAAATTTTACACTAACAGTAGTTTAAAATTAAATTTATAATTTTTTTTATATCTTTTCTCTAAGATGACTTTTAAAAAATTATTGACATTTTAAAATTTTATGCTTAAGTAAGAATAATCTTAAAAACTCTTAATTCACAACTTATTTATTTATTTTTGTGTGAATCGAGAAATATTATTATTTTTAAATAATTAACTTAACTAGTTTTTTAATTATTTAAAAAAATAAAAGAATTATGCATACCCAATATTTATTTAATATTTTTTAGAGTCTTGTCACTTAGAGTTTCTGCACGTGTAAACTAATCATTAATCTTGTATGCTAATGTTAAAAAGATGATATTTAACTTTTTTTTTAAAGTAATTAGGATAATAGGTTGATTGATTATGAGGATATAAAATTATTCTAACTATTATGTTAAGGGTACTTAATAAGAAATTAAAATTAAAATTAAAATATAAATGTATTTGTTAATAAGTGCCTTTAGTATATTAATTAAGGAATTAAAGTAAGAAAAATTAAATATAATAATAGAGTATTTAATATTTGGAAAGCTTAAAAAACATTTAATATTTTTTATTAAGTAATTAAAATTTTTTATTAATAGATATTAAATGTTTCTTAAACCATAATTTTTTTTTTGTTTATCAGGATATTCCCGCAAATTATTAACATTGTAAGACTAATCTTTTGAGCACTGTTGCAACTAGAGTTGGGCAAACGGGTTAAGGTCCTCAGGCCGGCCTGTTTAACCCGCTTTATTAAAGAATTAAGACTACCCTAATACTTAACTTGTGACTACCTTGGATTGGTAAGGTTCGCTCCGTTTAACCCACGAGTTAAGTGAGTTTGACCGAGTTGGCTCGCGACCAATATTTCTTTTTTTTTTTCTTTAAAAAAAATTACTCTCCTTCACTAAAATACTCTCAATTAGTATCTCAGCACAAGTGTTTAATTTATCTAATTTCTATGCTTAACTAAAAGCTTCAAAAATTAGTTCAAAAAATTAACAAATAACCTTATATTACATTTATATATACATTTTTTTTATTTAAATTATTAAAAATTATTACAAATAAGATTAGGCCCGCTAACTCTGGGCTTAAGCGGGTCGAGCCTTGATTGGTCATATTCTCAATCTGTTATTAAAATGAGTCAATTTGATCCGGCCCACATAAGACAAGCTTGTAGCAGATTAGGCCGAGTTAGGCTGTTACCCACCTCTAGTTGTGACTAAGAGACCTTCTCAAGAAGTACCTACTCAAAAGTTTGAATTTGTATTTTTATCTTAAGAGTACAATTCACTTATTATTGTATCTAACGATTGTTGTCAATCGTACTTTTAAGATATTTATTAGCAAAAATTAAATAAAAAATTGAAACATTTATGATGTTTCAAAGTAATAATTAGTTCCTTAATATTATTAATAAAATATATTAATATATTAAATTCTTCTTAAATAATATTTTAATATTTTAAAGATACTTATTTTTTAAACATATTGTGAAATGACCCGCTAATAAAGGTATCACTTGGAGTAACTGTACATAAGGGCGGAGTAGTAATTCCCTATTATATATGAATAACTATTTGCATACCTGGTGAAGAAGAGACCTTTTTGGTGAAAAGGGGAAGCAGAAATAGGAGAGGGAATGCTTCTGTTTGGAATATCTTTGAATTTTTTTATTCCGACCTCTTTACACAGCTCTGCGTCTGCTACAATTACTAGTGGCTGTCTTCCCATATGAAATCTGCTCCATTAAACAATAGGAACGCCATCAACAACAGTAACAGTGAAAATCATGGAAGAAAGAAACAAAGGCAATTAACTATATGAGCACTAACCCCAAAAAGTTAAAGAGAAAATTTCGATAAGAATAACGTATGAGATCACACAGTGCCAAGTTATATTCATATTTACCTTTCTCCCTCGATTCTCATCTTAACTTATATCAAGTATATATATATTTTGTTACTTAATAATCCATCCGCCAAAGAAAGAGAAGTTTTTCAGTATTCAATATGATTAAGATCATCACACAGTAGAATTACTCCAAACTGAATGATTCGGAATTATAATTAAGATCGCAGCACAACTATTTCCCTTTCAGTATCTGACGCAATATTTAACAGACTAACCGTGCTTTTGTGCTTAGAATAGAAGATCAGTGAGTCAATGACAATGACAAAATTAATTAATTAGGTGTATAAAATAGAAGGCAGAATTAATATTTATCGATAACAATTTAATCATGGTGCTGAAATGACGGCGATGCTGATGCTGGGCCCTTGTTATATGGAAGCAAGCAACTCAGCAAACGAGAACAACTAGGGCATTTGGATTACAGAATAATAACTTTTTTCAATTTTGTATGTAGTTCTTCCCATGGCAGTAGTAGGCACTGAGACAGTGACCCACCACACCCTTCACAAGTCAAAGATAGCTGCCATCATGATTCGGCCGAAGATCATCCACCCAAAAGGAGTTTGAGGCTCTTTTTTGTTTTTTGGTAATGGAGTTTTGAGGCTTTTGATTTTGAATATCTTGTATACAAGATCGATATCATATCAACAGTAACAGCTTTTTTCTTCCCAATCAAAGAAAGATAAGAAAAGGAAAATGAGTATGACAAGTCAACTGACTCTGGTGTATGAGTACCTACTACAAATTCTATGTATGTAAACACTAACCTGTAGATTGGGCCATATTGCTTGGCGAGGACTGAGAACACATCAGGGCCATACTTTGCCAGCAAGGGAAGGTGTCCTACCAGCGGCAGAGATGGTGGGCCTGGAACCTTCCTTAACCCCCAATAGGGCCCATACAGATAACCCAATAATCCTCCTATTAACGCCAACAGGGTAAACATTGCAGAAGCAAGTGGGACACTTAGAAATGGAAACAACCATCCCAATTCCACAAACACCATTTTATTTTTCCTTGTAATAATATGTGTATGTGTATATCAAGAGAAGAGGGGGAGGTTTTGGTTCCTTAAATAGGAGAAGGGGTGGGGGCTCTAGTCTCAGTTCATGGATTGCGGTTTATATGAAGGCAGGAATTGGGTGTAAGGACACTACTTCAGGAGTGGAGATGGACTTTTGTCAGTATATGAATGATGATATAGGCGAATTAGATACCCCCGTACCAATGCATTTCCTTTTCTTTATACTATTATATTTTATAATATGATCTAATCTTTATTTAAAAATTATGGTTTTCGTAGGAAGGACAAAATAATGGAGTATTATGAGTCATCCTTTTCCATTGAAAAGATTGCTACCAGCTCGTGCATGTGGTTGTGGGTGTGGAGAAATTGGTGCACATTCACCAGAATCGGGACACACAGACACAGCCCACTATGCCGCATACTATTATTCCTATGCCCAGGCACAAGCACGAAAAGGAGGCGTGGGGGAGTATTTAGTCACCGAGAGCGATAGATCAGTGAACAGGATAATGATAATAATCTTATTCTTAGCCTAAAAGATGATGCATCATTAAGAATCACCATGAATCCTCTTTGGTACTGTTAAAAACATATAATTATTTACGTACTTTCACTTAACAGCTTAAGCTTTTAAAATACTTAATTCTTAACATGATATCAAGCGTCTATAACCAAGTTATTGGTAGTTTTAGAATAATTAATTCTTGATAGTTACTTTGGTGATGCTGGTGATGTTGATCACCGTTTATGCTTTGCATTTGGTAAGGAATTAATGAATGTATTATGAATATTCTTCAGACATAACCAGAATATTTTATATCCTAATGTCATCACTTCTCCACTAATAATAAAATGTGTGAATGAAGAGACTTGTACTTTCTGTTAACGTTTCTTAGCGATGGTTATGGTCATTCAATAGATAGATATTTCTATTATTTTTGTTTTGCAATTACCCAACAGTTAACAAGACCGTAAATATGGACATAAACTAAAAAAAGAAAAGGGACCGTAAATATGATCATAGCCAAGGCTTCGATGGAGTACCATCAACTTCACCATATATGAATCAAAGCATAAAATTTTAGCCGATGAGGATGAGTGAACTTGAGGCTCCAACCATTATCTACTTGCTCAATCAAAATTATCAGTATGCCCCAACAGTTAACTATGCTTGTTGGGTGCTGGCCTCTCTATAAAAGGATATCTCTCTCAAGAATCTCATCTTTTCGAAAACCGCCTCGCTTTTCCTAACTCTTTTCTTCTGCACCCCATCCCAGTGTCTCAATTTCACATAGGCATTGGATTGGAGCTTCTTTATCTTTGCCGACGATAACAGAAAGGTAGAGGCCTTGTTAGTGATGATTATGGTCATTCAATAATGTGCTCTATTTTATAGTATTTTATTTCTTTCCTTTTTCTCTTCGTCCTATACTCATACGAGTCAATGGCTTGGAAAATGACATGAACGGGGCCAAGTTCCTCCCCAACCAAATTCCATTGACAATGATCCGCAATTTTTGTGCTTTGCTTTGGTGGAAGACAATAATCAGTTTTTTTGGGTAGAATGATGACACAGAAATTTGAATTCAATTTTTTATACTATTGTGACACTCTAGCAAATTGTTTTTCTTAAATTCAGAATTGCAAAGCACGACAGTTATTCAACTTGACTGCTTGTTTAGTTTTTGCTTTTTCATTTTAAATATTGTAACAAACAACTAGCGATTGTAGACTTTATGTGTAGATGTGTAGCTTGGACAACGTTGATTTTTCGTAAAGTCATCTTAAAATAAGGTGTCTTATTATCTCATCAATGATTTTTATGAACCCCATCCATGTGTTGTCACTATGTGAAAGTGTTATCCATTGTCGGTACATAATTATTATTTTGAGTATAACTGAAAAAACATAAAAATAATGGAATTGGATTTTTTTTATAACAAGTCTCATAAAATAAATAAAATACACACAAATAATAAATCTGGATGGATTTAATTATAATTATATGATGCACAAAAATATCGATGCATATAAGTTTATTTATTTTAAAATTTAAAATAGAATAAATTTATCAAAATAATACTGCTTTTGTTTTCCGCAAAAAATATTTGAATTCCGTCTAACACGTTTTCCAGGTCCTAATTGAAGATCTCTTCCCTCTCTCTATGTGCACCGTCCAAATTTAAATTTGTGTTATTTTATTTGACACGTATCCCACAGACACAGTTCTCGACTTATTAGCCGACAGGCTTTTTTATTTAATTAAAGAAATGACCTCCAAGTTCTTGGTAAAGAAGTTGGACATTTTATTTTTAAAAAAAATTTAATTAAATATTTAACTAATTTAATTAATAATTTATATATAATTAATTAATAATTTATTTTTATTTTTAATATTTAATACTTGATTAATTATATATATAAATTATTAATTAAATTAGTTAAATAATTAATTAATTTTTAAAAAGAATCCAATCTTTCTCTCTAACTGAATTTAAAGTCATTTCTCCTTTTTTATTTTCTTATTTTTTGGGTTGATAGCCAACATTGCCTTTCATTGGTGCAAAAAAAGCGATTTGATTTCATAAAGATTCAACAAACTTAATAAAGAACTAGTTTACTTCAAATGAAAAAATAATTTAGTTTCCCCTATATAAAATTTAAATTTAATTTTTATTCATTGTCAGTGTAAAAAAAATTTATATTGTCATCCAATCATGTGTTGTCAAACTATTAAAATAGTTAGACTTTTTAGGTAGTTGTTGTAATAGTCAACTCTTTTACTGATTTGATAATACGTGATTGGATGACAGTATAAAATTTATTTACACTAATAGTGGATAGAAATTAAACTCATAAAATTTTAAATACAGTTTAATAACTTTTACTTTTGTATTATAATATTCTGATTTTTAAAATTAAAAAAATTGTAATTTAGTTTCTCCAATATAAAATTTTAAGTGCAGTTTAATAACTTTTACTTTTATATTATAATATTCTAATTACTAAAATTAATTTTTAAAAAAATGATAAAAAGATTAAGTTATGAAATATTATACATAAAATAATTCATAAATAAATTTAAAATATTAAGCTACTATTATTTTTATTGTACTATTATTTCAAACAATAAAAATTCAATTAACGTAATAGTGAGTAATGTTATAAACAGATTTATTTTTTCTTTGTATATATATATATTATAGTATAAATATCTTGTGCAAGTAATTCAATAATTTATAAAGGTGATTTTTTTTGAAGAAATTTTTGTGAATACTGTATAACTTTACTCTTATTTATACACCAGTTGTTGATTCTAGATACTTAATACTTATGAATCAAAATTATTCTCGCTGCAATGAGTTAGAAGATATATATTCTCTAACCATCGTCTAATTACTTGCAAGAAGAAGATATTGCAAAACAGCTTTATGCGGATTGTCTCAGAAATGTTTTAGAAGTTGCTGTGTCTTTGATGTATCTTTCTTTTTTTCGGCGTACCAATTCTCCGTCAGGAACTCAGAATGCTTGTCTACCAAAATGCATTGTCGCAGTGATATCTTCTTTTTGTTACCGTAGGAGGGGTAATGTATATAGGGATTGTCGTTTATCCCTTCAGACAGCAGTCCACTCTTTTTTGTTTTTCTTCGTTTTGTTTGCTACCTTGCATTCTTTCAATTTCGGTTCACATGTCCATCTTTTTGGTGTTGAGGTTATATTGAGCTTTTTACTATGCACTTGTAGTAAAAGGGGGTATTCATACTTGATCAAAATGACTTAAGATAATCATTTTTATGTTATTTTTTGTTGAAGGCTTAACTCTTCAATTTTACACTTTAATCCATCTTTAATTTTGCACTTTAGTCCATTTTAAATTTATATATGTTTTTTTTTGTTGCATGAACCAAAAATGATTTTATTAATTGTAATAATTTATTTAAATCACCGTTTAATTTAATTTGGTTTTATATATTTCTTTATTTTTCATAAAATATAAATTTAATATTGATTTATTTTTTTTTCATGAAATGTTTTTTTTATATAATTATAGCTGTAAACATGATTTTAACTTTCAAATATTACAATAGTTGAAAATTATTTTATAATTGAACATATAGTTTCTTTTACAATAAATAAAGTACTTGGGTTCATTAATTGCATGGTTATTGCCTATTGTAAGTAAAGGCTTTTCATAATGTTCATCTCGTGAAGGGAGGAATTTTTTTTTAATATTTAATTTTAATAACATGCATGAAATTTTTATTATTTTTTATTTTATTACCATGAGGAATTTGCTTTTTTTTTTTAAGTATAGAATTTTTTTATTAAATTTTAATACCAGGAAATTTGATTATTTGTCATGGAATTTTTATATTTAATTTTAATATGAAATTTTTAAATAAATAAATAAAATTTATTACCATGAGAAATTTTATTTTTTTAAGTATGGAAATTGTTTTTCTTTTACTAAATTTTAATAACAGGGAATTTGATTATTTGTCAAGAAATGTGTTCAATACTATGACGGGATTGTGGAATTTGTAATTTTTTTATAAAATCTTTACTACCAGGACTTTTTTTAAAAAAATATTTTTCATGAAAATTAAATTAATTTTTTTAAGACCAAAACTATCATGATATTTTATTTTATATTTAATGTATTTCATGTTAATAAAATCTAATATATAAAGAAAATTGTTTTTATGTATATTGCTATTATTTCATCAATTATAAATTTAAGATTTTTTGAAAATGTTTGTCTTTAATATTTTTTGGCATATAATTTTAGTTTTTAATATGTATTAATATATGTAATAATCGATGAAGAGTCTGAGTTCTGTGATGCTAATTAATTTTTTATTATTTATTTTAAAATAATGACGTCAAATTTATTTTATTTTTAGCTAATATTAATGTTTTATAAATTTTAAATTTTAATGGATGAGTCTCTCCATGGTAATTTATTTATTTATTTTTTATTTTTAGAAGATGATAGGTTTGACTGTTCATCATTTTATTTATTTATTATTGATAATAGATTTGACGACTCCTTGATTTATTTATTTATTTATTTTTGTTTAAATTTTGAGATGTAACTTTTTTTATCTTCTACTAACTAAATAGTTATTCTCGTATAAACGCTAGTTTAAATTGTTTCAAGTTTCAATTAATCATGATTTTATCATACAAATTCATTTAATTAATTATATTATTAAGTTAACAATGAACAAATCAATAAAACAGTTGAATAATAAAAACTAATAAATAAATTATGGAATGCCTTATAAAAGGTAGTCTCGTGGATAATCTCATTATGAAATTTGTATTTCTTTTAAAATTTTATTACCATGATAGTTCTGTTTTTTTCTTTTCATTTTCATGAATGTGTATTTAATAGTAAAACTTTTTAAGCCAGCGTGAAACGAAATTAGATTAGGGATAAAGGATTTAAATAATTCTTAATTCAGATGTTTATGTTATCATTATATAAAAAAATACAATATATTTACTTAAATATTTTTATCTAACATTTATCTAAATTGAAATAGTTACTTTGTAAGTTAAGAATACAATTATTTGTTCATAATGATTTTTTCCTTATTTCTTTTTCTCATGACAGGAATCCCGTCATGGAAAAAAAAGTAAAATGAAAGGGAAAAAAAAAAAGATAAGAAGACTAAAGAATGAAAATAACATTAGAGAAACTTTTTTTGTAAACAGTAAATAACATCTTCAATTGATTCTCTTAACAATTAATCATTGTTAGATTAATTTAGTAATTATATTATTGGGATCTATGACTGATATTTAACGATGCATATATTCTTTTTAAGTGAATGTTAGATGTTGCCTATATTTTGTCATATTCGAGTAAGATCTCGTGTTAAGTTTGAATCCAATGTTGTTATGATGGCAAATATATAAAAATATGCGCTTCAATCAATCTATCTGTTCACCATTTGTTTATTTCCCTTCATTGAACATTTTCTTGGAAGCTAATTATGATTCGCAGTGTCTCTTAACTTTTCAAGGAATGACATTTGAAAACTAAAAAATACTAGAGACAAATTTTTTTTTTCTTCATAATTTTTGTCAATTTGAGTTTGCATTATTATTACCACTCGATAGAGATGGATATACAAGCCGATCCAACCCCATCTATCATAACCTTCTCTAATGTGAGCCAAACTAAATTGACCATTTTTAACAAAAAGTTAACAATATGACTAACGCAAGCTCAAATCTTCTATGCTCACGGATTAACCTATTAACCAGCTAACTTTATTATTCTTATTTTTTATTTTTAATAATTAAAATAAAAAATACATATATAAATGTATTATTAGACTATTAATTAAATTTTTTGCATTACTTTTTAAAACTTTTAGTTAAATATGAAAATTAAATAAGTTAAATACTGTGTTAAATTATTAATTTTGAATATTTTTATAAAAGAGAGCTATATATATATATATATATATATAAAAGGTCGCAAGCTGCCACCTATGAGTTAAACAAGATAGATTTTTACCAATCTTTTTACCAATCGGAATGTTTGCGGTCAAAATATTTAGATAATCCTTACCATTTAAGCCATCAGATTAAACAAGTCTTGACATATTTACCCAACTTTACCTCTTAGATATATGAATAATTTTCATTACTTTAACTTATTCAACAATCTTCCTTAAATTTAAACAAATTCTTACTAAAAATTGTAAAAAATAAAATAAAATAAAATAAAAACAAAAACAAATTCTATTGAATTCTATTAAAATTTTCTTATTATGTAGATGAAAATATAACACTTTTTAGTATATTATATCAAATCAATGGTTGATTCGTTAAATCAACATATCATTTTTTTCATCATGTATTATACAAATTACATCAAAGATATTCTATTTTAGGGGAATTTTTTTACTGTTCTTGTAGTATTGAAAAAAGTGAGTTTTTTTCTACCACAAATCATATTAAAATTTGACTGAATTGGCTACTAAAGTTTAAAAAGTAGTTGTATATATATATTTAAAAAAATGTCAGTAAATCCACTGTTTCAGTACTGCAGAGGAATCAATTTTTTCCCTATTAATCATTTTGATGAAAAAGATTTCTTATTTTCTAAAGTAAGTTCTTTTGCATTTAATATTAATTATATAGTAAGATTTTAATTTAATTTTTTATTTAAGAGTAACATATTTATACCTCTCTAATGTGACTTGTGACCTTTACTTTTTTTTTGTTTTGAGGTTTTTTTTTTATATAGTGTTATCTATCTTAATCTTTACCCAAAAATGTCTAATAAATTGAGTTTGGCATGCACGAGCAATGAATGAGCTAAGCCCAAGGTGCACAACCCAAAATTTAAGGCACGGTTTTACTCATCAAGCCCAAGTGAAAAATTGATATCAAATTCAAGTCCCTTCCTTATCAACATACTCATTTTTGGGAATAAAATTAAAAATTAAAAATTAAAAATCGAAAAGTTGCTTCCACTCCTATTGTATTGAGTTCAACCGTAATTTTTCAATTTTAGTTCAAGCTTGTTAATATCAGTCATTTAAATTTGGGGTAAGATATAAATTTAATGCTCAAAAATTATAATTTACTAATATGCAAACCTGTGTATAATAGAGACAATGCATATGATTTTACATAAAATTTAATTTTAATTCAATTTGAGTATAATTTTTTTTATATTATTATTCAATCATATATTATTAAATTATTAAAAAATTAATTATTATAACAATTACGTATAACATATTATTAAATAATAATATAAAAAATTTATACTAATAATGAATTAAATTTAAGCTCTACTATATAATAACTTGATAAGAAATTTATACAATACTTCAATATATATAAATATTAATATACCTATCTAAGTAACTAAAAGTAGGTATATGAGCCAACTGACCCAATTCAAACCAAGGTGGCTATTTTGAGAAAGAGCGAAGGATGTATGCAACTCCTGCTATGATTTAAATAGAGGGTAAAATATATTTTATTACCTTGTTTTTTTAGACTTTTCTCAAATAAATCCCTTATTAAATTTTTTTATCACTTAACCTCATTTGAATCACAATAAAAATGTTTAATTTTTTATGAAATATAACAATAATTAACTCACATAACATTTAATTATAGAAAAAATAACATTTCTTATTCACTACTACATCAATGCTAAAAATGTTTAATTTTTTATGAAATATAACAATAATTAACTCACATAACATTTAATTATAGAAAAAATAACATTTCTTATTCACTACTATATCAATGCTTAGTTATTGTGTTAATAAAAACACTAAAACATTTATAAATATTTCCATCAACACAATAATTAAATAATTAAATTATAAAAAAATTATTTAATATAATAATAAATAAAAAACAACATATTTCATATAACCAAAAGTTCTTACGTAAATTAACTATTGTTATATTTCATAAAAAATTAAATATTTTTAATATGATATAAACAAAAAAAAAATATTAAGTGATTAAAAAAAATATTGAAAAAATTTATTTGAAAAAACTTAAACAACAAGATAATAAAATATATTTTTCCCCAAAAGAAAGTGTACTTATAAATGTAACATTAGACAATTAGATGGATGTTTTGGATTGGTTTTTCATTAATTTTAGTTGACTGTTAGGGATTAAATAAATTAGATACTTGAGTTGAATAACTAATTATAAGTATTTTTTATAAAGAGAATTATTTTTTTAATAGGAAAAAAAATACTAAGTCAGAAGCCAACCTTTTAATCCATGAATTAAAACAATAAGCTCGCATTTAACCAGACTTAAGATTTTTTATTATCTTAACATTTTAAAATAGAAAATTAAACAAATTGACCAATGATCCGGTTATCTAACTCTACAAGTAACTAACTGTTCTTTAAGTAAACTGTAAATTTCAGCTCTAAGTTGATCAATTACCTAATTTCGAACTATTATATACTTGCTTCGCCGTTTGAGGAGACGATGCAAAAAGTATCAATAAAGTTAAGGAGCAATGTGATCAAAATAAAAAGATTAATAGACAAAGTGCTAATTAAAAAAATCAAACCAGTGAAAAATACAGTTAACCCCATTATTATTATTATTATTATTTTGACAAAAAGTTAACCCCATTATTGAAATGGTAACTTTTATTTCCCACACTCAGCTGAAAACTCGAGCTACAACTGACGGAATTAAATTTTTGCTCCTTTTTTTTTCTCCCTCATTCATTTTCTAAAATTTTCTCACAACTAATAGAAAAGAGAAGTTAGTGCTAATTGTAAGAGAACTATATTTTTATACTGAATTATTACCATTTAATTGAAAGACAGAAGATTTAAATCATCAACGGACACAAAACTCAAAGTGGTTACCATTTAAAATTACCATATCAACATGATTTATGATAAAGGAATTGATATATATCAATATCAGTTTACCATTATGCCTTATTGAAGTTCAAACTTCAAAGCGATCTGCAGAACAGTAGAACTCAAAGTCCCAAAAATAGAAACCAGGAGACAATGATATCTTTCACCCTCCTGAACAGTGAAAAGCCAATGATCCTACGCAGCAGATTGATACTGCTTTGTTTCCCAGAAAATCAATTGCATCATCTCCTTGTTGATCTCTCCTGCAAAACGTAAAATACAAACAAACAGATCAACAGAATAAAAAATAGCAGTAGCAGTAGCAGTAGCACAAGGAATATTCACAATTGTTTAATAAAGGGTTGACATAAAGAGCAATATCTGCTGGCTCCTTCTGCAACCACCACCTTCCCTGCGGCATACAAAAAGCATTGATTGACATTCTATATCAATTGCGATCACATAAAATTTGAAAGTCGTAACTCGTAACCAAAAATATTAACAGAACAATCAAGACGTACCACCACGATGCAATGGGAATGGAGTTGCAGAGACCAAACTGAGGACATAGATAATAGTAATACTACAACCACTTCATAACCCATATGATCCACAAGATCCTGCAGTTCTTCACTCCAACCATTGGTCTTTGCTACCAAATCCTCCACTGGAGCATCCATTCGAAAAACAATCACCAATTATAACCTCATCCTCTGGATTCCCAGCAACCAAGTCTTCGTTCAGCAAATCCTCCCAATTTGTATCCCCGACTGAACCCAAGTCACTCCCACTAGCTGCTGGAACTGAACTTGATGCCAGGTCTTTGATTTCACTGCTTGATTCATTATCATAAGCAGTTGAGAAAAACGACTCCATCTCAGACTCCATGGTTGCCGCTAATTCTTCTTGTACTTCATGGCTTGGATAGCCCACCCCTGATTCAACAGGCACTTCCACTGTTACAGGATCTTGTGGCAAATTCTCAACACTTGAGCTAGCAGTTAGTCTCCTCTTTCTCCTGATTTCAACACTCAGCAATTCTCTGTTCTGGGCATTCTTGTGGACGAACTGTTGTATGAAAGATGGATTATTTAGTGCTTTGGCAAGGAAAGTCAGCATATGTTGCTGTTTCTTCTCTGTGGTTTGCAATCTGGCCTCCATGGAAGTCAATTGCTCCCTTGTGTTCTGCTGTTGCTGCCTCAACCTCACAGTTTCTGCCTTTGACACGTTCCTGTCTCTCCTCAACCTATTGAGCTCACCTTCCAGTCCATACACACCCAATTCAACACAAGCTCCACCTCCGTGTTGTTGCATACCCTGTGAGGGTGACACATTTCTTCTTCTCTTGATGGTCTTCAGTAAGTGCCTCTGTCCAGCCAAAAACCCTTCGTTTGCGAATTCCCATTGATCAGGATCAACTTTTCTAAATCCCTGAACCATTTCCAAAGTTAAACCTCAACAAAAGTGAAGAACATAAAGATAAATAGATAAATCAAATCGGAAGGCCAAGGAAGTTAAGTTAGTCAACTATCAAAGTAAAGCATTCAAGAAGTGATCAACTCTTGAAAATCACAATCAACTAATTAATCAACAAATAGATGCTACAAAACATCCATATTTAAACATCTTTGTTTCCCAAAATGCAAAAAATTAATAAAATTCATGCATCAGTGCATAAAAAATTAAAAAACCTGCTTCAGCATAAAAGTTCATCAAAACATAAGAATTTACATAGCAGGCAGAACAGATGAATCAAAATAAAACCCATAAATAAAGTGATCACATTACAAAATCCTTAAAAACAGAAAAACGGGAACCCAGATAACATCCGGCAGAATCATGCACAGACACAGAAACTGAGAGTAAACAACAAACACTATTCCAAATACTTACATAGGTGTTTAGCTGGCGAATGAAGCTGGAAAAATTACTGTGCTTGAAGTAACGAGGTAAAATGTTGGTGAAGTTGTGAGAGTCCCACACAACAAAGCTGTTGCGACCTCTGCTCCAGGAAACAATCGGGTCCGTGGATGGGTCTTCCACCATTTCAAAGGTCTTGGTAAGAAATGGAGGTGGACCAACCTCGTGAAACCCTTCCATGGACTGTGGGGAGAAGCTTGAAGAAGAAGAAGAAGAAAATGATGAACCAGCTGCACATGTTACTGTTTCTTCCTCTTTCACTCTAATTCCCTCCATATCGCGGGAATTACTATGCCACTCTGATCATAATGAGAAGCAAGTTTATGAAATTTGTTTTGCAAGGTGTTACTAGTAGCAGCAGAGAGAACGAGCATTTTATAAGGCGATGAAGCAGGAAGATTCTAGAGAAGGACAGGGAAGAGATTTGGTAGGTTAGGATGTTAGGTTCTTCCTAATTTTGTCAGAAGTTCTGTCATTTGTCTTTCTGATGTGGTCACAGATATAATAACTAAACTAAAAGTTCTGGAACGTTCTCGGCTTATCGTATGCATCCACGGAATTTTTTTATTATTGAAAACAGAGACTCAGAGACGTGTGTTATGAAAATTATTATAATTAATATGCTGGGAAATAAGTATAAATCCACCTATTTCAACTACGGAACTTTGTGCTAATCTTGTTTTGTTTCATAGCTTCAAACTTCAGTTTATTACGTAATTTAGGTTCAAATTCAATCTCTATAATCTAAATCAAAACTTTGACTCGAGGTCGGCATTGAAACTATTTATCACTCTAATCAACTCTAATCAATTGCTTGTTGTTCAATGTTTCTTGTTATTTAACTTGTTGGACTTTTTCAAATAACCATCCACGTATGAATAGTAGGTAAGTTTTTTTAGATAAGAATTTTACGGCAAATTATCTACACCTATCGATTTTTTAAAAAATCTAAACATATCATTCATTCATTTTCATATCCCTTTCTCAAAAAAAAAAAAAAAGTATTTTCGTTCTGGTAAGTTTGCCAGTGGCCTTCCTTTTGAACCCGAAAAAAAAATAACAACGGGCTTCCCCGCATGGACTCTAGAGTCTGGACAAGGTAAATGAAATGATGAGTTCAAGTTGAACTGCTGATTTGGACCAAAAACAAAATTTGAATTTAAGAAGAACAAACAATTTAACTACTTTGAACCCAAAACGGGAACCGAACAGCATTTTTATCAACACAGGCTGAATCAGTATGTTTATTGTCCGAATACAGCTAACACGCCTTAAACCCAACCCAAAGCAGCAAGTAACAGTTTGTTAAAAACGATTTGATGGGCTCAACGAAGAAACAAAATGGTACAGTTACGCTCTTAAATCAAACTTTTCTCCATAAGCGATTGGGAGCTTGTTTGGATAATTTTTAAATTTTTTTTTATAGATCTTGTTTTAGTTGAGGATTTTTTTTAAAATAAGTTATTTTATATTTACATGTAATGTTTATGAAATATTTTTAAGTAATACTATTTGTAAATTTGTTTAGATAAAAAAAGAGTTTTTTTATAATAAAATTATTTAAAATGTAGAGTATTCATAATAAAAGAAACAAGATTTGTAAGAAAAAAAAAAGGACATGAGATATAAATTTTAATAAAAATAAATGATATTTTTGTTAATAAATTATACTAAAAATTATTTTTTTCTCTATTTTTTAGAAGTTAAAAATCATTAACTTCTAAAAAAGTAATAATTGAATTTTTTTTAACTTTTACTTTTTAAAATTTTTTATTCAACCGTATTCAAAAACTTATAAAAATGGTTTTTCTTAAAAAAATATATTTTATCTTAAAATAAAACTTATCCAAAGGCATTCTAAATTCCACTTCTCAATAAAGACCCACTTATTCCAAGTGCACCACCAGCCCAATATATTTATTTTGAATCATTCATGATGAGTTACACCTAATGTGAGATATGATCCAATCATTTCTCTGGAAAAAAAAAAAAGGATTTCCCGAAGTGAATCTTGAAGAGGGAGGAGGGGGAAGGAGAGAATTAGAGAAACCTTAGATAGGGAAACGCTATGTTATTGTTTCACATGAAAATTAGTTTTATTATTCGCACGATTTAGGATTTTTTTTATATTAAATGTATATAGATTATTTTTAATTATAATGTGTTATTTATTTTGATATTTTTAATAAGAATTTTTTAATTATATTTATGCAAAAAAATAACTTAATCAATTTTTAATTTAATTATCTTAGAAGAAAAAATTTATAAAAATTAATTTTATTATGAAGCATTTAATATATCTAGTATTTAGTAAGATGTAAATAAAATAAAATAATAACTATAAAAATATAAAACTTGAAGTATTTTATTAAGGTTACAAATATTTCAAATTAAATGTTTATTATAGTTTTTTGTTTATTATAATATATAAATAAGTATAATTGATATTTAATTAATTTAAAAAGTATTAATAATTTGAATATGTTATGATATATGATATTTATTAATCACACTTATTAATTGATAAATAAGTAATTAATATTTAAATTAATATAAAATTTGAAAAAGTTAGAGTAATTAAATTTATCACTTAAATAAAATAAAATTAAATATAATTTAAATTTAAATTAGATTTAAACTTAAAAAAAATTAAATACATGAAAAATAAAGTTATATCAAATGAGTAAAAATTTAAAAGAAAAAAAAAACTAATGTATAAATGACAAGTGACATTGACCCCATTTACATGACTTATGTTTTATATAATAGTACATAGATATTTGTGCATATTTTAATTATTCATCCAAGGTCATTACAGTTGTTAATCTACAAAACATTACTATTTTTTTTCGAGACTTTTTCCTGAGATATATAGTTGCTACTATATTATCGGATTCATTAAAAAGGGAGAGGGTATCAATCGATGATGCTTGAGATATTCTTCAAGATGCATTTTCTCAATCAGAAGCATGCATGAATCACCATTATAATGTATCATCCATATATTTTTTTTAATAAGATAAGTAACAAAGCATTCTCCGAAAGTATTTTAAATGGGTTAAAACGGTTAAAACTCGGATCACTTTTTATAATTAGTAATAATCTTAATTTGTTATTTACTAAAATTCTAAGAGATAATAAATAAAATTAAGATTCAAATTAATAATTAAAATTTGAATTGGAATTTCATTAATAAAGAATTTCATAATAAAAGTTTTAAACCACCAATCTCAACATATTTAATTACAAACTAATAAAATTTCAAGATTTAATTTCAAAATCATGAACGAATGACATGTGGCACAACATATTTAAACACAAATGTGCATCAAATGAGTATGAATTTAGAGGGAAAAAAACACATATATTAATAACACGTGACATTTGTCTAAATTACATAAATTGTGTTTTATTAATAATATATAGATTTTCAAATTATGATATATATATATATATATATATATATATATATATAAGTTTTCAGGATATTCCCACATACTACTAATAATATGAGACTAATCCTTTTGGATACAGTTGCAACTAAGAGGCCTTCCTAACACATACTTGCTCCTAGGTTCGAATTTATGTCCTTATCTTAAGTAGTGCAGCTCATTTACCACTGCAACTAACACTTGTTGGTCCAAATTATGATATATGATACAAAGACCAGAAGACCACCATCTATGTCAGTACTTAGTGAGGGCTTTGATGCTGCTACGTCCGTGCTTTCTTTTAATCGTTGGAAAGTTATCTATTGACGAATTATTAGTAATAGATAGTTTGTGTTCACTACTAATGAGAGTAGTCCATGAGTATTGTATTTAACTATTTATTGTTTGTTCCTCAAAACATGAAATGCAAAATGTTGCACATTAACATTTCGAGAGTAGAAGAGTGAATTACACTAATATCCAATCCAGCAAGGCAAGTTGCTTTGCTTCAGCACTCAGCTGCCATGGCCATTTGTGATGCGTGATCAAACTAGGCGTATCCAGCAATTACTGCATACACAAAAGCCCAAAGAAAATCCTTGAAGGTGTCTCATATCATATACATGTCATTCTGTTAGGGAATGATTTATATTTAGATAAATCTGTTACAAGTAGTTATGTTATTTAGTTACATAACAGAATTGGTTATAGCTTTCTATCATAAGAAGCTATCCAAGTTCTATATAAACAACTCGTGTAAGTCATTATCATTTTAATTCAATCATTTGAGGAATATTCAGCCTATATGTGTTACAATCCTTTCTCTCTTTTCTCTGGTATTGTGATAACCTTACATGGTATCAAGAGCTTCTCCGATCCATCATGAGTTCTTCAACCCCACCACCACCATCTGCCACTCCCTTTGTTGCTCAATCCTTTTCCACACCAGTTGCAACTAAGCTGGACGAGAACAACTTCTTACCATGGAAGCAGCAAGTTTTATTCACCATTAAGGGATACAAGTGGAAGAAACACATTGAAGAACCAAATGGAGGACAACCCAAGAAGTTCTTGACAGAGAAAGATCAACTTGGAAGAGAGGTCAGTACTGAATTCGAAAATTGGGAGCATCAAGATCATCTTCTTGAATCTTGGTTGCTCTTTTCCATATCGGACAATCTTACAACAAGAATGGTAGGATGTGAATACTCCTATCAAATCTGGATGAAGCTTGAAATTTTCTTTGCATCACAAACACGGGCAAAGATCAATCAACTGAAATTACAGTTGAGGAATATTAGAAAAATTGGGAGTCTCAATGAGTATATGTTGTCTTTTAAAAAGATAGTTGACATGTTAGCAGCCATTGGTGCTCCGATTGACACATAGGAGCAGATACAAGCAATTCTTCGTGGTTTACCCTCAGAATATAATCCTTTTGTTACATCAATCATGTCAAGAACAGACCCCTATTCCATTGATAAGATATAAGCTTTTCTCATGGCTCAAGAAGAGCGTTTTGATCAGCAACAATAAGATTCTGAAACCATCTCCTTGCAACAATTACAAGCCAATATGATGAAATATCAATCAAACAATCGAGGCAGGGGACAATCCACCAATAGAGGTGGAGGCCATTTTCAATTTTTCCCCTCCAGAGGCCGTAGAAGGTAATCTTTCCGCGAAGGCAGGCAAGGAAACAAATCACAATGTCAACTTTGTGGAAGATATAGCCACACAACTATGAAATGCTACCACAGATTTGATCCTTCCTATCAAGAAGAACCATCACAGGAGCAGCCCAATACAATTCAATCTAACACTGCAATGAGTAGTGAATTTAATCCTGGTACAGATGTGAACTCAGCAGTGGTAGCTCTACTAGAAACCTTTTATGACCTAGCATGGTACCCAGATTCAGGTGCCAGCAACCATGTCACTCATGAATCCTCCAATCTAATGAACAAATCAAATTTCAATGGAGATTCCCAACTTAAGGTGGCCAATGGTGCATCTTCAAGCATCCAACATATTGGTAACTCTTTCTTTTTTACCTCTCATTATTCAAAATCATTTCTTTTAAACAAACTATTAAATGTTCCTGCAATATCCAAGAATCTTCTTAGTGTTTCACAATTTACTAAAGATAATCATGTGTTCTTTGAGTTTCATGCTAACCACTGCTTTGTGAAATCTCAGGCAACTAAGCAAATAATCTTGGAATGCAAGCTTAGACATGGGTTATATGTCATTGATGCTATCTCCATTCCCAATTCTGAACTGTCCAAAAAGGCAGATTCAGTTTCTCCTTGTAATTCTACCACTAAACTATGTCACAGTATTACTAGTTCTAATTTTGTTTTCTTTTCTACTTGGCATGCTAGATTAGGTCATGCTTCTACTAAAATTGTTACAAGTGTCTTGAAACAATGTACTATTCCCTTTACCTTTAATAAAATTGACTCTGTATGCAAGGCTTGTTGTCTAGGTAAGTCACATAAATTACTTTTCCACGATTCTACTACTACTTATGATGCACCTCTTCAATTGATATACTCTGATGTTTGGGGCCCTTCACCTTTCCCCTCTACCACGGGGAGTAGGTATTATATCATTTACATGGATGCTTACACAAAATTCACTTGGTTTTATTTACTGTACACCAAATCTCAAGCATTTACTACTTTTGTTCACTTCAAGAAAATGGCAGAAAACCAATTTAACACAAAGATCAAGTCTTTTCAATCTGATGGGGGCACAAAATACCTTCCATTCACTAAATACTTATCTAGTTTTGGCATAACTCATAGGTTCAGTTGTCCTTATACCTTAGAACAAAATGGTTCTGCCGAAAGGAAACATAGACACATCACAGAAATGGGATTAACTCTTCTAGCTAATGCCTCTATGCCCTTAAAATTTTGGGGTGAGGCTTTTCATACTGCTGTTTATATCATTAATCGGCTACCCACTCCTGTTCTTCACAATAAAAGTCCTTTTGAGATTTTATATCATAAACCACATAGTTATCACATTCTTAGGAGTTTTGGTTGTGCTTGCTATCCACATCTTAGGTGTAATACCCGGGGCTGAAGAGGGCGGGGAGTGATCGCCGGTGCAAGAGGCACGGACAATGAGCGGCTCCTGGCAGGCTTCTAGGCGGAGGGGTGACATGAATGAATCGAGCCCACATCAGAAGAAGAGGGGAATTCTGAGATTGTCCAGGTATGGGACTGGACAATTGAGAAAGCTCATATAGGGTTTGATAGGTACTACCTATATCAACAAGATGCATCTTCTTTTCGGGAGCTCATAACTTAGAAACTCCAAGGTTAAGCGTGCTTGGCCTAGAGCAATTCTGGGATGGGTGACCCCCTGGGAAGTTCTCAGGGTGCGTGTGAGTGAGGACATAAGCACGCTGAAAAGACTCGTGTTGGTTTGTGGGGATAGTCGTCAAACTTGGAGCACGGGCTGTTACATTAGGGCCTATCATGCTTATAAACTTGATTTTCGTTCTGAACAACGTGTTTTCCTTGGTTATAGTTTAATTCATAAAGGATATCTATGTCTTTCTTCTACTGGAAAAACTTATGTTTCCCGACATGTGAGATTTGATGAACTGCTATTTCCTTTTAAGTCTAATACTGAATTTTCTACTACCTTTACTTTTGCTTCCAAATCTCCTGATATTGTTTTACCCCCTAGTATTCCACTTTTTTCTAATGTTTTCCCTCCTGTTGACACTGTTGTGCATATTGACAATCAATCTATGCCACATCCTGTTGTACAAAGTCCTACACCCACTCTAAACACTGATCTTGTCCCTTATGCTCCACCTAGTGCATCAACTAATACTCACCATATGACTACCAGAGGCAAGGCTGGGATCTCTAAACCAAAAAGAATTCTCCTCACACACTTATCTGATACAGAAACTGAGCCCAAATCAGTCAAAGGTGCCTTTGCATCTTCTCATTGGAAAGCTGCCATGACTCAAGAATATGAGGCTCTCCTATCCAACAAAACTTGGTCTATTATCCCTTTGCCTCCTGGAAGATCCCCTATAGGATGCAAATGGATTTTCAAAGTCAAAAGGAATTCAGATGGCTCAGTTAGTCGACATAAAGCAAGGCTTGTCGCAAAGGGATTCCATTAACAAGAGGGACTCGATCATTCAGAAACTTTCAGTCCAGTTATCAAACCAACTACCATCAGAATTGTTCTAACTTTGACTATTTCCAAAGGATGGAGTATCAGGCAGATTGACATCAATAATGCATTCATAAATGGTGAGTTACTAGAAGAGGTTTACATGTCACAACCCCCTGGTTTTGTTCAAGGTGACAGCTCCCTAGTATGCAAACTCCACAAAGCTCTCTATAGCCTTAAACAGGCTCTTCGGGCCTGGTTTGCCAAGTTGAGTCACACACTTCTCAATCTTGGCTTCTACTAAGCAAAGTCCGATAGCTCTCTTTTCATCAAGAAAACCACTGCCAATACAATCTTCATCTTGGTCTATGTTGATGATATTATCATCAATAGTAATTCCCAAGGTGCTATTGACTCTCTCATTCATTCCCTCCATCAACAATTCCCTTTGACAGATCTTGGTGCACTCAATTTTTTCTTGGGAATACAAGTTCAAAGATCCAACAGAGGCGGTCTCCATTTGTCCCAAACAAAGTACATTCATGAACTTCTTCAAAGGGCCAATATGGTTACTACAAAACCAACTTCCACTCCAATGACCACTGGCCTCAAGTTAACAGCTGATGGAAGTGAACCATTTGATGATCCATTCCTCTATAGATCCATTGTTGGTGGTCTTCAATATGCCACTTTGACAAGACCTGAAATTTCCTATGCCGTAAACAAAGTTTGTCAATACATGCATAGACCTCAAAATCATCATTAGCAGGCAGTCAAAAGGGTTTTCAGATATCTTTGTGGAACCACAACTCATGGCCTATCAATTGTTCCTTCTTCTCATTTCAACATCACTGCATTTTGTGACTCTGACTGGGGATCAAATCCTGATGACCGCAAATCCACTATTGGTTTTTGTATCTATCTTG
The DNA here is from genome assembly GCA_023212625.1 of Styphnolobium japonicum. Classification (NCBI taxonomy): domain Eukaryota; kingdom Viridiplantae; phylum Streptophyta; class Magnoliopsida; order Fabales; family Fabaceae; genus Styphnolobium; species Styphnolobium japonicum. Next base: position 26,973,004 of record JALBWW010000006.1, read on the forward strand.
GTGCCAATCTCATTTCATGGTCCTCAAAGAAACAACAAGTGATTTCTAGATCTAGCACCGAAGAAAAATACAGAAGTATTGCTGCTGCTGCAGCTGCAGCTGATATTTCCTAGATTCGATCACTTTTACTCGAGCTACAACAATCTTCCACTTCCACTCCATTAATCCTATGCGATAATCTTAGTGTTGTCCTCTTATCTACTAATCCAATTTTACACTCAAGGACAAAACACTTTGAATTGGATTATTTTTTGTTTGATATTCCTGAATCCGAACAAACTGCAGATGTGCTTACAAAGGCTGTTTCCCAAGAAATGTTCAACAATTTCACTTACAAACTCAGGGTTCATGCCTTAACCCAATGAGTTTGAGGGGGAATGTTAGGGAATGATTTATATTTAGATAAATTTGTTACAAGTAGTTATGTTATTTAGTTACATAACAAAATTGGTTATAGCTTTCTATCATAAAAAGCTATTAAAGTTCTATATAAACAACTCGTGTAAGTCATTATCATTTTAATTCAATCATTTGAGGAATATTCAGCCTATTTGTGTTACAATCATTTCTCTTTTTTCTCTAATATTGTGATAACCTTACACATTCATACCTTGCAATTACATATATGACACTTTCACAGCAAGGAATGGCTTTCCATTCTTTAAATTTCGTCTAATATAATAAATCTATGCAATGCGTGTGGGGATGGTAATTGATAAGATATGAGAAAAAAAATTAGATTTAATTTTAGAAACAGAAGAGTGAGAAGACCAAGCTTATAGGATACGTTAAGTTTGGTCAAAGAATCCGATGCTACTATTTAGCCCTTTGAAGAACAGTATTGATAGACAAGTGCTAAAAAATGCTCAACGAAAATTCCCCACTCCCACCCATTGTGTGACTGTGATAGATAGACAGTATGCTCAACTCATTAAGGCATGGCTTTTTCATAGTAACCACTGACCAATCCCCGGGTGGCGATGACCTTACTTTTGTTGTCCACTCAAAAGAAGGGGAAAAAATATTATGGGTCCAATCATCTCATAAAATAAATGATTTTCAGAAAGAATGTGCTGGATCTTGAATTCAATGTTAAATATGATTCGAATTGGACAACTGTTAACGAGTCTCTAATTTTGGAGTCTATATAATAAGAATATTCCAAACACTAGTTTCTCGTACAATAAGGCAATTTGGCTACAATACAGTAGATTAGGAGATAAATTATCGAAATGTCACTCATTTGAAACATATTACCAGTGTACTGTCATTTTTGCCACGTGTATCACGTCAACACGGGTGGCGTGATACACATCATCACGTCAACACGGGTGACGTGATACACGTCATCACGCCATCGGTGTTGACATGATGACGTGTATCACGCTATCCGTGTTGACGTGATGACGTGTATCACGCCAACACGGGTGGCGTGATATACACAAAATCGAAAAAAAAATAATAGATTAATACAACAAAACTTATATAACTTTTGACTCTTTTGTCCGATTTAGACGCATTTTATATCGATTCCATATAACTTTCGAGAAGTGCAACGCAACGCAATTGTCACTGAATTCCAAAAAACCCTTTATTTTGTAAGTTATTAAGCTTTTTATGAAAATTATATGGGTATTTCATGAAATCAAGGTTAAACTCATTTTTTTTCCTTTTCATTTTTATGAACTCAAGGTTAAAAAGGAAAGGTTCATAAAAATGAAAAGGAAAAAAAATGAGTTTAATCTTGATTTCATGAAATACCCATATAATTTTCATAAAAAGTTTGATAACTTACAAAATAAAGGGTTTTTTGGAATTCCGGTGGACCAAACCGCCTACGGCGGTTTGCGTTGCACTCGGCCTCGAAAAGTTATATGGAATCGATATAAAATGCGTTTAAATCGGACAAACGAGTCAAAAGTTATATAAGTTTTGTTGTATTAATCTATTATTTTTTTTCCGATTTTGTGTATATCACGCCACCCGTGTTGACGTGATACACGTCATCACGTCAACACGGATAGCGTGATACACGTCATCACGTCAACACGTGGCGTGATGACGTGTATCACGTCACTGTGTTGGCGTGATGATGTATCACGCCACCCGTGTTGACGTGATACACGTGGCAAAAATGACAGTACACTGGTAATATGTTTCAAATGAGTGGCATTTCGGTAATTTGTCTCCTAATCTACTGTACTGTGGCCAAATTGCCGTACAATAAAGGGAAACGTTGTTGTGTAACTGAATTGGATAAAATATTAAACATTAAAAATTAATTAATAGCCCAAAGAAATTGATCTAGTGATTAAAAAAAGTACTCTTTATTTTGATTAAATTTTTAAAAAATGAATTAATCTCTGTTAATGTAAAAATTAATCTAAAAAATTCTCTTTTGTAAATAGTAATAATAATAATAATAAAACTCTGTTATTATTTAATAATTGGAAAAATAAATTGTAAAGAAATATTTATGTGAAAAATATCAATCTGCATTAAAACAACAAATCCTGAAGTAACTATTACAGTAGTGGTGTCTAATCAAACCCAAATAGATGGGTAAGTGAAATTAACATTATGTAAACCTTAAATAACAGCTTTTTAGTCCCTCTTAGACGGAGAGTTCAAGTAGGAAATTTTCTTTTAAAAGGGTTTTTTCTCCTTTGGTGGAAGGCGTCTCCTAAAAATTCAGTCATGTGCCACAGGGTTGGCTGTGATGAAATTAGATGTTGGGTGTGATCAACTAATGAGGAGGGTTTATAACTTTGTTTATGTAAAAGTTGTAATATTTGTAAAATCGTTTACAATTTTACTCGTGTAAACATTGTAATATGAGGATTTACAACTTTATTTTTGTTGTGTTCCCATCTCCAAAATTTTCAAAATTTTATAATATTAAGGGTATGTTCAGGAATTAAAAAAGAGAACAGAGAATAATGAATAAAAATAAAAATAAAAGGTTAAGAAAAGAAAGAGAATGGTTAAGTAACAAGTTTTTTTTCTTCTTATTCAGATATTTAATACCTTTTAAATAAAAAGAAATTTTAAATATTCATAAAATGAATAAAGTATGGTTTTAGAGTAACATAATAAATTTTCACTTTCCTTCTATTAGTTTAACAATCTCAAACAGAGAAAATATTAACTTAAAGCATTCCCTCTTCTCTCTTATCTTCAATTTCCCTCCCTCTAAACATATTCTAGAAGATAAAAGTTGGGAGACAATATAATAAAAACACATTAGGTGTCAAGTCAGTTTTGAGGTGAATAAATAGCTAAATGACAAGTGTTTTCTAATTAATTCGCTTCAATATTGACTACATTCACGATTGAGGAAAAAACTTCATACTTGGGGTTCTGTGAAAGTCGATTTATGCTCTTTTTTACTGTTTTTGTCCAATAAGTCCTCTTAACTTAATCATTGTTTTATTACCAATTATGATAATAATTTTGTGAAAAAAACCAACATAAAATAAGTGGTAGAGTAAGTTTAGTTGTATTTACTTTCGTCAAAGTTCTAAAACATTCCTAATTTAACACAAATTAATTACAGTAGCAGGAAGAAAACAAGAATGGTACTGGTATTAGTGTATTACCCAGGACAGGAGCAGTTAGCGGTGGATATTCGACCTGCAAATTGATACGTTTTTATCTAATTTAATTTATAATTAATGGATTAATTTGAATTTATAAATTAAGTTGAATTTAAAATAATTAAATTTATAAAATATTGGTCAAAGTTGAGACTTTCTTAAATTCATAAAACCCAATTTAACTCACTAAATTTTTTTAAATAATATTTTAAAATGTGTAATCATTTTTTATTAAGGTTTCAAGAATCTTATAAATTTATAATTATTTTAAATGACTAATTTTTTGAGATTTTTTAAATTAAAATTATACTACATTTAGTATTAGAAGGTGAGTTTTGAATTATTTTCATAATTCTTTGTAACCCATCATTGTTAAGGTATTGATTTGTGATCATAACTAATTAAGAACTCTTTATAAATCCATTGATTTATAGGCTCAAATAGATAAAATTGAAAATATTAAAGTAAATAGTTTAATATATAAATTTGCTTAATTTGTTTAGTAAATTATTAATAATTTAATAATTAATATTTGCTAATGCTTCATGATTCTTTTATATGTTAGATATGTTTGCTATTAGGGATGAAGTTGTAGATTGTAATAATTGATCATTTTATATGTTTTCTATTTAACTAGTTAGGATTTTAGTTATTTTTAACATAATATTTCATTGTTGGTTTCAATTTTTTCTTTATTTTGACAATTGTATTAATTATAATTAATGTTATGATGTTATTGACTTACAAAAAATCAAAAAAGAGATCAGACGTTGGTTATAATATCATTGATTAATTGTATTACATGTATATTTATTGTTTGTTTGTGTTGATCGTAATTGTAATCCTAAATTATATATACTTTGAAATTTATGTTTTATATTATGTTATTTAGAAACTTATGTTATGTCATTCATAATAGATTTCAATTTTTATTTTAGCATATTAATTTTTTTTTCAAGTTTAACCCACAGGTTGAACCTAACCCCAACACACATATTAGAGGGTTGGGTTGGTTTGGGTCAAAGAAAAAAAATTCAAACCCAACCCAACCCAACTCACTGCTTCCATGAATGGGTTGGGTTTAAAATTACCCCAAATCCATGTCCACCCCTATGAACAATTACCCTTAAATTTGCTTACAATTTTGTTATAGAAAATGATATTTTTATCTATAATAACTAGTGTTGTCTGGACTGAACCGTGAATAGGTCTCTCATCTGGTTATAGTTCAATGTTAGAATCGGATTCATTGTTGAACCGGGTTAAGCCGGTCAAAACTGGTAAGCCGACCGGTTTTGATGTGAATCAGCCATTTTTTTTATATATAACTTTTTTAATTTTTCAATCATTTAACTACTCAATTAAGAGTGATATAAGACTTGATAATTAAGACCTCAAAACCTTATTATGTATTTTATTATTAAAATTTTGTATTATGAGTTTTTTTGTGTGTGTGTGTGTATATATATATATATAATACGTAATGATAACATCATTTGATTCGACTAAATAGTTAAACCGGTTAAATCGAAATTAAAAGCTTTTCTGGTTCACTATCCGATCCGACTTTAATAACATTGATAATAACTTTTACATATCTCATATATTTTTATTTTATTTTTTTCCTTTCAACATTAAAAAAAATTTTAAAAATAAAAAAATTTGATATATATAATAATAATTATATATATAAATATTATAAAGTTAATTTTAATTTATTATTATTATAAAATAAATTTATATTATAAATTTTATTAATAATTTAATAATATATTATTAAATGACATTATAAAAAAATTAAATTTTATACTCTAAATTGAATTCAAATATTATTATTCTTTTCCTTTTAGGAGGAGACAAAGATTCAGAGGATGAAGTCACGGTGTCCCCACCAAAGACATGACACTGTCATTTTAGATTGCGTCACCCATGTGTCACACCCAAGCAGGCTTAGTCAACCAGCTTAATTTTGCAGCTTAAAAATAAAAAATTACTTTGATATTTTTTTTAAAAAATATTAATATTTAAGGTAAATTATTAATAATTTATTAATAATTATTATATTTAATAAAATGTTAAATATTTAATATAAAATTATTAATTAATATTTAATTTTAATCAATTATCAATATAAATTTTTTTATACTGTTATTTAATATTATTTTAACACATTATTAAATAATTAAATTTTTTAATTTTTTTCTTGTAAGAACTAATGATATCACCAGAGATTAATGTCTTTTTAAGTGAAAAGATTATCAAAGTAAATATAACTTTTTATAACAAAATTTTCTTTATACAAACAACAACTTAATTCAAATTCAAGAGAATATTATTAATGAACTTAACTATTTATTAATTATATTAGGCCTTGTTAATAAATTTTTTAAATAATTATTATAATAATTAAAATTTTTTAATAATATAATAATATATAAATAAATAATAATAAAAAATTATATTAACAATAAATAAAAATTAAACTCAAATAATTAATAACTCGTCCAAAAATTTATATCCATCACCTTACCCCAACAACTCCCTCAAAACAAAATGAATCCAGCGGCGCCGACAGGTTTGCATTATATAGCACGCAGAACGTGCTAATCTGAGGGCAATATATCCAACCCACCAATTGTCAAATCCATCCAACCTTAATCCAATGAATGAATGAATGAATTCATTTGGTGCGTGGTGCTTCAATTATCGGAGTTTAAAACTAATATTATATTAAGTGCTTGTTTTTTTTTTTGTTATTTTACACTTAAAAATATATTTTTTAAATTTCTCTCTTAAATATTTTGATTATAAACTTTTTTTAAACCAAAAAAATTAATTCAAATATACTATAATTTTAAAGTATAATGTTCATTTTTTTGGGTCATATGAGACAATAATTAAGATGTGTAAATAAATTACTTTTAATTTTCTAACCCAAGTTCTAATAAAAGGTAATAAAGAGTAATCTTTCTATGGAAAAAAAAATCTATGATTTTTGATAAAATGAGAATTTAAATTCAGAATTATTGAAAGCATATACTTTGTTTGCACGAAGTTTGGTAATATGTAAAACTGTGGTCAATACATAATCACACACATATTTCTTTTCAATAAAACTATTTATTTTCAGTTATTTTATAATTATAAAATAAAAATGTATATACATAATTTAAAAATGAAAAAATGCACAAAATGATCTTTAACTTTGCAGTATTGGTTAATAGAATTGCAGTCAACTGGGATTGATTGAATTGGTGAGATCAAATAACAATTGACTCAAAAATATTTGATTTAATTTATGTAAGTGGTCTTTTTATTAATAAATTATTTATAAATATTATTATAAATTATTATTAAAATTTATGATATATTCTGACATTTAAATGGGACAACCTCCCTCCCTTAAACTTCTGTGTATAAATTTTTTTGAGTGAAATGTAAATAATATGTGGATGGTAATCGCGAGTGCCGCTTCCGCACACAAAAGCTGATGGGTAATTAAAAGACTAGGAAGCCTTTTAGTCCACCCTTCTACCGTGCATTATTCGACCCTCTCTGAATCCACTTCAACTATTCCCACTCATTTCAGAATCAACTCATCCCATCGACATCAAGCTTTCGGTAGAAGAAAGTCGCAAAATAACCTAACTTTCGTTGGTACGAGTAATATTAGTTACATCATTTTAAGTATTTTATTTATGATTCAACTTTTAAGATATATGTATAAAAAAAATTATAGTTAAGAAGTGTTCCTGCTTTACATCAACATCAAGAGTTTCTACTTTACATGTTTAATTATATTCTATAATATTAATATTTATTTTTTTAAGCAAGAAAACACCCTAATTTACACCTCACGCTTGTTGTCTAAGGTATATCTCCCTAGTAGATGATGTTTATTGCTATTATTTTTTCGTAAATAGTAGATGTTTATAATTTATTAGGCATCTCTCCGCTCCTACCATTCACCACCTTCTCATTTTAAAGCTGCATTCCAATTTTCCAACCTACATACTGTTCTCACGCAAATTCTTTGGTTATATATTTTGAAGTTCTTTCAATTCATAAGGTTTGTTGTTACTTGTAATGGGAACTCTAGTGGAATAAGTTATATATTCTTAATTAAAGCTGAGTCTGGCAATCACCCTTTAGGGTAAAATTAAGAAATGCATAGTACTACATGTAGAGAGTATACATTAAGTGATTCCCTTCAAGTAAACATGACATGTAGAGCCACATCAAACGTCAATCATGTTCTCACTCACCCTTTCATGTACACCATAAAGTAATTATATATCTTTCTTCATCTTCACACGACAAACACCAAGACCTAGCTAGGCTCGTTCAGAAGAGGAGTTATTCATTATTCATTTCCAAAACAAAATAATCATCGGAGGATTACTAATTAACCATACCAAATGTTGAACATTTTCTCCCTTCGATAGAATGTTTTGAGTGTTGTAAATTCAGATAAATACACGATCCTAGAAAAGGGAAACTGATACTACATTAATTTGTAATATATAAAGAGCAGCAAGTTTTTTTGGGTACATATACTAGCAGCAAGTTGCTTGTACCAAAGTTTAAACAAAATCTTAAATTATTATGAAATTCTTAATTAAATAACATTTTTATCTTACTGTAATATTTTTAAATGATTTATACCATATACATATCTCATAAAAATATGTGATTTTTTGAAGGAAGAAGGTAGGGCCCTTCAAAAGGGTGACGCAACCCGTACTCATCACACACCATATGGCAGACACCATATTTAGCACCATCAACGGTGCACCTTTGCGTTTGAGTGTGAGGGCTCTCTGGCTACTACTTTTTTTATATCCAAGATGGTGGGGACCACACTGCACAAGGTCACCCCATCCAATCCCCATTACCAGCGAAAACGGATAACCACGTGGGCTTATCTCATTGGCTGGGCCCCCAGCATTGGAGCCCAAAACCTTGGTGGGCAAAAAGCCCACAAACCTCCCTGCCTGAAGGAAAGTAAAATATCCTGCCACGTGTCAAACGGGGAACGTCACGATGACGAGGAAAGTGTTGCTCTCTCCGATGATTATGTCACGGAAGTGGGGCCACCACCCCTTCCTCTGTCAGTCCACGTCAGCAGGACCTCCTTTTCACTACACCTTGGGCTTTAACTTTTGGTTACGTCACGGTTCAATCTTACCGTTCCACGTCCAAGTCAATATGACGTCATACTAATTCACAACCATCACCCCCATGTGACCGATCCACGCCATTTCACCGGCAAATTTCCCGTATTCCCGAACTACCTTAGAGAGCGTAAATACGTGCCCCACGCGCGCCATGGACTCGTGGCTGCACTCACATTATTTTTTATTCCAATCATTCATGGTCCTTCAGAAAACGTATACACACACTGGGACTGGGAATCTTTGAAGATTTCTTATCCCGGTAAATTATATATCAACCCAAGTTGATGTTCTGCCATATGTGGTTAAACTGTTAAAGATACGTGATATGTCTAGCTATAATATATGTAATGTAAGTAGTCACGTTTGAAGAGATAATAATATTTGAAATTCACAATATTAAACTGATTCGTTTGTTCTTCTGAACTTGTAGTATTCCAGGGATTTATATTTCTTTTCATCATCTCAAAACAAAGCAATTACCACTCAAGAGAAAGTAATTTGTAATCAAATTTAATTTTTATACTAGTTCATTAATTTAAGAGAGTAAAGGATTTTGTTTCTGTTGAATTTTATATATTGTTTTAAAACTTAAAAATGAGTTGATTTAAAGATTAATTTTTATGCTTGAAACTCATTATGAAAATAAGATTTTATTTACAAATTAAATATCATATTTGGAACACATTAAAAATAAATGAAATTTATTTTATTTTTATAATTTTTCTTTAATACACTTACTTAGAATAGGTAAAGAGTAAATTAATGAGAGAAAAATTCTCAATCTAAATAATTAAAATTAAAATCAAATTCAACTAAATTTATTTATAAAATGTGGTTCAAGTAATAAGCAAACTTGAACTCAATAATTGAGAGACCTCTACAATATTAAAAGTTTAAGTCTACAAAAAATTACTTATAGAAAAAAACAAATTCAATACTTTAATTGAGCTTAATCTCACACTTAAACAAAATTAATTTTATATGGATATATGTTTGGTTACTCTAGGAGGGATCTATCCCCACCTGAACAAAACAATAGAATCTGTTCACATGACAAATCCAATTGTAATATAAACATGTTAAACATTTTTAAAATATATTCATGTATTTTTTTAAAAAAATACAATAGTGGTACGAAAATTTAGTTATTACACACAATACAAATCTCTCATCATTAAATAATTCTTAATATCTTAAATACACGCGTGTTAATTAATGATTAGAAAGTAAAGAACAATTAAGATAGGTGAATTTTGATTGGAAATTGTAAGTGGGTATTGAATTTTAAATATTGTCATAGTCACTAAAAAGCTTTCTGTCATGCATTTCTACTTGCCACTTACTCCCGTTTGGTAAAAATCCGAAAACCAAAAATGAGAACCAAGAACAAGAATAAAAATTAAAGGCATTTGACAACGAAGGTAGTGGTTAAAAAATTTAAATAAAAAATATTCAATATAAGATTGAAGAGTAAATATTCAATTGGTCCTCTAAAAATACATTAAACATTAATTTGGTTCTCGAATTATTTTTGATATCAAATTCATTATTTTAATTTAATTTTTAGAGACAAACTTGATGTTAAAAATAACTTTGAAAGACTAATTTGATGTTAAAAAATAATATCAGAGAATCAAACTAATGTTCAGTGTATCTTTAAAAGACTATTTTGATGTAAAATATAATTAGATGACCAAACTGATATCTCGTGTATTTTTTAAGAATTATTAAATCTAATATCTTAAAAATATAAAAATTATTTGATATTTTTTAATTAAATAATTAAAATTTTCTTAAATAATATTTTTAGCGCACTAGTTAACTAGAATCAAAATTAATCTTAAATTGGAATGAAGAGAAGATAGATGTTGTGAACACAAAAAAATAAAAATAAAAATGGCACAAACGCGCGTGGGGGAGTGTCTAAGAGTTGAGGTGAGGTTGAGGAAATACACACTAGTTTGTGATGTAAGCAAGCACGAACTGGAACTCCATCTCCTCCTTTCATTTATAAATAAAAAACCCCTCTACACAACACAACACCCACTTGCCTTCCCCCTCTTCTCTTTCCCGTTGACATCAAATTAATTCCCCTTTCCCCCACGAGCGCGATGCAAGGCCTGCGCCGTTGCTCAAACGACGTCGTCCACCTGGACCTCACCACCACCACCACATCCTCATCGACCATCACCAACTCCTCATCCTCCTCCTTGTCCATCGACGTCGACGAATCCACGGAGGCACGAATCCAACGCCTCATCTCGGAGCACCCCGTCATCATCTTCACCCGATCCTCCTGCTGCATGTGCCACGTCATGAAGAAGCTCCTCGCCACCATCGGCGTCAACCCCACCGTCATCGAATTGGACGACCACGAGATCGCCGCCCTCCCCCCACCCCCCTCCGCCGATCACGACAACACCCTCCGCAACCGCGTCCCCGCCGTCTTCATCGGCGGAACCTCCGTCGGCGGCCTCGAGTCCCTCGTCGCTCTCCACGTCAGCGGCCACCTCGTCCCCAAGCTCGTAGAAGTCGGTGTTCTCTGGGTATGATACATCATATAATATATCTAAATCCATCGTCTTCCTCTCCCACAAATATCTATATATATATATATATTATTTCCGAAGAAGAAAAACTATAACTAATTGTATAATTTTGGGTCTTCTCTGTGAAATCTCAATCTCAATATCAATATCAACCCATGAGGTTTTCTTTTTCTCCTTTTGGTATTGTAAGTGAATCTAGGGGATGCCATTTCTATCTCTTTTTTTTTTTTGGGTTGTGGTTCTTGTGTATTTTGGTGGGTTGGGGGAGAGAGAGAGAGCGATGGATGGGAGTAAACGAGTGAGTAGTCAAATAGGCAAAGAGCTTCGAATCAATCTGCGAAGAGGAAACACGTGTTGGGGGCACGGCATCTGTCGTCAGTGACTGTGGACTGTCAGTGTGGTGCAGTTGTTAGATAACGTTGCTGGGCTTGTGTTGTGTTTAATGTTTTACTTGTTTTTTTACCCAGTGGGTGTGGTGTGGTTTGATCTCTCCTCAGTAGTTGGGGTCCCATTCTCAATTATTATGCAATCAGGGCCGTAGCTTTTGTCACTTTGTTCGGGGAATCATAACTCATATATAATAAGCTTATCTTTACTCTATGTGTGATGAAAGGATGGGGAATTTGTGGATCTTCGTTTTCTTTTTTCTTTTCTTTTGATTGTTTGTAGAGTATATATAGTATTTGGTCTTGATTGGGTTGGGTGTGACCATTACACCCGCCATTACCAATGATAGGGACAATCATGGCCGTCCAAATGAGGAGGATTTTTTGGGTTCTTGTCTTGTCCCCTGTGGGGGTTATAAGCCGTTAAGGAAGGAAGAAGAGGGGGTTCTCAAACGTACTTTGGAAAAGATGATGAATCAAGGCTGTGAAAGAAACATTTTGATGAAGGCATGCACCTCCAATTATTGCAAAACAAACTTAGTTTAAAATCCAGCACGGTTCTTTTTCTCTTCCACTTTTGGTGCTATGCTCCGTCCGTTGGCCCTTTCATAAACATATATAGAATCAAATCCCATGGCTGTGTAGTAATGTCCTCCGAAAAGGAATTAATGTAACTACTTTAGGCACGGTTCATTACTTAATTGTGCTGTTATTGTCAAGCCAGAATCATTTACACAAAAGGAGTTGGAATCCTCCTGCTTCTTATTCTTCTCTTTTTTTTTTTTTTTTGACTAGATCAGTATGAATTGCTTTTCTTTTAAGACTGATATAGTCCTTGATTTTTACTTTCACCAAAACCTCACTAGCCACTAGATTATAAAAAATTATCGTTTCCTTGGATTTTTTTATGTTGCAATCTGAGAAAATAAAATAGTATATATATTCGCGTAGACACTGTTACAGATATTTTAATAATTATTATTGAATCTAGCATTCACAAAAGTTAAAAGGCCAGATAGATTCAAAGCTAAAACAGGGTGCAAGGACAAGCTTAAATTATTGTCATCATGCAAAGAGACAGCTTTGATGGGCCTGTGCTTGATGACATGCATGCCTACACCCCAATAAACCTCAGCTCCATCAGCATTCAGTAAGAATCAAAATATCCACTTTCATTAGCCAAGCCCACCCACAAACTTAAACTCAAATAGAAACAAAAACAAAAAGGTTAGCGCTTAGCAGGCAGTACTATAAACAGAAAGCACTTTGGTGCTTGATTTATTGATAAGCAGAGCATCTTAGAAGCTGGACTACAGCCAGAGGAGCATCTTGGTGCTTTCTACATATTTGTTAATAATATATGAGTATGTTGCAGCAAAAAGTACTACAGAAACGAATACTTTAAGGTAACTTGTTAAAAATCTGAAAAGAAAAAATTAAAAATCATCAATAGCATAGCATGGTATTGGTATGGTATCAGAGGGGATGCAAATTTAGGGGGGGGGAAAACAAGGTTTGGAAGGATCTTTTTCCCAATTAAGGAAAAGGAGAAGCGTGAGAGGTGATAATTAAGGGCAAAACTAAGAGTCCAAAGTCTCCTAACTCCACTTCCCACCCAGTGGGACCCAATTAGTTTTCCTTTGGGTTTGGAAAAGACGGCAAGGTGATGACATCAACGACATCAACCACTACAACTACAACTACGGCCACAATCCAAGGAGAAAGAGTGAGTGAGTGGGTAAATGTTTCACTTTCCAAATTTTAGGGTTTTCTTTAATGCAAAATCAGACGTGGCATGCATGCCATGGCCTTGATTTACAACATTGACGGGGGCCCATTTAGAATCTTTACAGCCTAAAGTAAGAAGAATATCCTAATGATTCTTTTTCCACACAGAAGTAATGGACAAACCACATTCAGCACATCATTTAAGATTTTAAAATTGCAATTTATGTTTATAAAAAAGCGTAAATAAAAAAAAACTAGGCAGCCTAAGTGAAAGTGGCAATATCCCCCATCAAAATCAGAAGTTCCTTAATGCTTGGGCTTTTGATTTTGCATTCTCGTCTCGTCTTAAAACATAGTCCAAACATCGAAAAGCCTCTTTAATTATTTTATGATTATAAACGTTACATCAGTATAAATAAACAATAATTAATATTTTTTTACTACAAGGGTGGGAGATCCATTTTAATGGTTATACTTTATTAAAGTTTAACGAAAGACACTTCTATTCTAGCTTTCGATGAGAAGTAAAGAGAAATAAGAGAAGGGAAGAGAAAGTCACCTATATCAAACATTATCTTAGTTCAGATTTAATTTGCAAAGTAGATAAAGTAGATAAAGATGTTGGCATTGATCCATAATGGTTTATTGCATAATTCTTAAATGAAATTAAGTTATCTGAGATTTCAAATCATAAGTTGATATTAAAGAAAGGAGTTCCACTGATGCTCCTTAGGAACATTAATCAGGGTGCAGGATTATGTAATGTGACAAGACTAATTATAGATGAGATATGGTGGAATTCATCAGTGCAAGAATAGTAACGAAAAATCAAGTTGGAAACAAGATTTATATTCCTCGATTGAATTTAATACTATATGATTCAAGAATATCTCTAAAGTTTTAGAGAAGACAATTTTCAATGACTCTTTATTTTGCTATTACTATTAATAAGAGTCAAGGACAAACACTAACTCATGTTGATTTGTTTTTACTGATGCTTTACTCATGGTTAGTTGTATATTGTTATTTCACAAGTTAAATTGAGAAGTGGTTTGAAAATTTTGATTTGTGGTGATAATAATGATTTATGTCGAACAACAAAAAATGTGATATACAAAGAAGTGTTCTAGAAAATTTCAATACAAGGTAATTAAATTAACATATTTAATTTCTCGAAAGGTTGATATATATCATTCAAATCTTTAATGCATTATTCATTCTTCTTATAATAATACTTATTTTTTCTTTCAAATTTTGTTAATTGTAAGTTTCAAGTGGAGTCATACTGTATTTGGAATGAAGATATCTAATATCATTCATTTAGTTCTTACACTTTATTATTTTGTATAACAATATATTTTTGTGTGTAATCATCATAATTGCACTACTTATATATATAATTGCTTTCTATAAATAAATTAGTTTATAATATCTTTCATTATTAATTTTTACATTTAAAATTCTATAATACATAAAGGATGTAATTATTTCGTGAATTGCATGGGTTAAGCACACTAGTTCTCTCTTAAAACTTTAAAATTTTGGGTGATGTAAAGAAATACTATAAGTAAATGCCTCAAATTTTTATTGGGCAATAGCTAAAAAATAATTTATTTTAAAAGTTAGTGGCTCCATAAACATTTGGTTGACAAGAATGTTAAGATTTAAGCATGTGTACGTTTGAGCTTTCAATAGCAAACCCTAAAAAACAAAATTCCTCAAATTGAGTATAAGGAGAAAAGAAGAAAATTACAAAAAAAAAAAAGAAGAAGAGTAGGGTTTAATTTAAATTAAATAAGAAAAAATGACTGTTAATCCCCCTATTTTTATAATCCCCCTATTTTTAACTGTAACTTCTAAACTGGGGGAAAAGAATTTCATCCTTCTCCTACTTGAACATTCAAATGGGTACACCAAGACAAGCGTTGTACAACCGGCTACAGCCCCAGTAATAAAATTAGCGGATGCACCATAGAAAAGATTATTATCATATATATAAAAGCTATCTTAACATGTTTTGGTAAAGATACTGTTGAAGAAAAAGATCTATCAAGACTCTGCGTTAACTGTAACATTAGATATTAAGCTTCCGTTATAAAAACTTTTACTAATTATATCAGTGAAAGTTAAGATAATGTGAATGAAAAAAAATGTAATTGAAAAGATTTTGCTTTACACGACTGCTGTATTTCGTGAGATTAATGTCTCGTCTTTCCAAAAGAGACAATACATCTATACCAAAAAAAGAAAGATAAGAAGAACAACATGAAGAAATACATATTAAACTGAAAAGGCAACATCTCTGCATTTTCGAAAACGTAACTTCTATATTTCACTGAACATGCATAGATATTTACTTGTAAAATGTAATATACCTCAGGCCTAGAAATCCAAGTTCTACTAAAAAAATGTAGGCCGACTGTACTTACCTAGTCTAAACCACACATGGGTAGAAAATAGAATAGAGAATTAAAGGGGAAAAGGGAGGATGGAAAAAGAAAGGCAAACAAAACACTTCAAAGATAGTTAGGATGGTTGTTTGGTAATTTAATAACTAACCCTGGTGCTTCAAAGATAGTTAGGATGGTTGTTTGGTAATTTAATAACTAACCCTGGTGCTGGTGGCGTTTTTGGCACTTAATTACACTCCCAAGTAAACATTCATGCCATCCTTAGGACCGAAAAAACACAATTATAACGCCCGCATTTTTTTGGTCACCCTTTAATATTCGGTCATCTTCTTAACATAAAAAACACACATTAGAAAGACCATTCTTGGCCACATTTCACAAACTTTCATGCAGAATTCTCCGGTACAATTTAGTCAGATGTCACTCACCTTAAATGATACATGCAGCTTAAATCCTCTTTTCTTTTTATTTTTTTTATTGTGATAAAATACTATAGTAGACATTTGTCTGTGTTGTCCTTTAACCAAATGCTGATGAGGCTCAAGAATTCACGTCAAATAAAAAGATATAACTACAATGCTCTATATAACTAGAGGCAATTCCACAACAGCAGCAACATTTAGGGCGTTCAGTTAGAAAGTTTTCAGAAATTTCTCAAATTTCTTCAATGCTATAGAAAATTTTTGTGGAATTTTTCACAAAATCCTCCAGACTGAACAGGGTTTTATGTTTTCCTTATGAAGAAGAAAATTTATTCTCTCCCACCTCCCAGCCCAGGATTCATCAATTCCTCTTTTCCCTTTTAACATCATCCATTATACTGATTGGGGAAAATGATAATCATAAGCTTGATAGGGAAATTGAATGGGTTCTGAATAGGATTGCAAATATTGATTAGGCATCTTCTTTACCATTTTGGGGAATAAGCTCATTGATCTGCAGAGACACATTACAATTATTTCTTAAATAAAAAATGGACAGCCCATTTATTTCCTGGATACAACAATCATGGATAGACCAAGAAAGAAGGAAAAAGAAAAATTGACTCGAATACAATAATTTCTAAATAAATGCTGTATGATTCTCCCAATCCTTCTTAGCTACAGCTTATATTTTCCTGATGGCCGATCTCCGCTTGCTTCATGCTCCAAGCATTCAGTTTTGAGATTAGTACACTCTGGGTTCCATTGTTAAATACGTAAAGATGGGCCTCTTTGTCTATAGCCAACGAGGGATAAACTCTACTGGTGATGCAAACTCTCCCTTCCTCCCCAAAACTCTCAATAATGGAGTGGTCAATCTGCATAATAAGAACCTATATTTATCAGACTAGCAAGCACATGAAGAAACAAGGAGGAGAACACTAATCATTACGAATTAACATACCAAGGTTCTAAGTGAAATCGTTTTGAGCTTAGAATCAATGTCAAAAAAAGCTCCATATGTGGTTTTATCAAGGTCCTGTCGCAATGAAGACCTGCAAAGTGTAGACAACTCTCAAGTCTCAACCACAAATTACTAGGTGAGGTTATCTCTCAAGGAAAAGAAATATATATGCACTAAAAATTAAGTTGGGAGAATGTCAGAAGCAACCTGCTCTGGTCACTGCACATCAGGCCTACATATCTATTGGGAGCTCTATATATTCGGAAGAAGACTGCAGTCTGCTCTGCCAGGTCCTCTGAAGCTAAAGCTAACACACCAAATGGCCCTATTATGCCACTTCTTGATGCATATTCTTCACTGCACAGTAGTTGGGGATCAACTCCACTGGGATCTAACCACTCCGCACCTTCTAGTTCAGGTAGCTCAAACAACACCTCTACATCGGCCTTGAAAGTTTAAAAATTAAAAATAATCATCATTGATGTTGTACTTGCTCTGAAAATTTATCAAGAAAATATGGGAAAACACAGCACCAGTTTACTTACCTGTGATGCAGTGATACCCGAGACTTCAAGAGTAGATCCATCCACGAGTTTCTCTCCCATGATACTGATTTGCTTGTCATGCAGTTTTTCTACCTCTTCAATTGGCCACTGCATCAACCACTTCCCACTTTTATCAAGCCAAACTTGCCTCGGAATCGACTACATAGCCAACCAACACCCATCATTCATCAACATGATCCCCTTCCACATCTAAAAAATCTAGACCTTATGATATGAATGAAGCCTTAAAAGACAATTTCTAACAATGAGGCAGCCGAAATAACTAAAAGAAAACGCCTAACATCGAACTAAAATACCTGTAGACCAGCCCATCCTTTCTCAATATCATCTTGTGAGGTGTCAGACTCGTTCACCCACCCCCACAATATCCTCCTGTTCTTGGCATTGTCAAAAAATGACTTGGAAGCATAAAATTTACCATAATCATACCTCAAGTCCAGACTAGTTCCTGTAAATTTAGTATCTGGAATAAAGTTTTCCTGATCAGAGTGATATTTACCCAGAAAATAGTAATCATGTTGTTTGCGTAGATAGCTTATCTTCATGACATGCCTAACTCTCGGATTTTGGACTGATGTATCCACCCCATTTTTGCTATTGATGGACACTGGAAAGAAGTCTGGGCATTCGCATACTCCAGTATTGTCTGATGCATAAAAAGGATTCGGATCTACTGTCCAATTAACAAAATCCTCACTTTTGTAGAGAATCGCCTTCCCTTCATCACCGTTTTCAGCACCAATGATTACTCTCCATTTTCCATCCCCTCCCTGCCAAGCAGTTGATGGGTCTCTGAAATTGTCCACTTCAACTCCACTAGGTGGAGTCATGACTGGGTTTTGTGGGTGTTTGACCCATTCCCTTAAGAACGGGTCTGATAGATTCTTTGGCTTAGCTAAGTTCTGAACCTGATGTTTATTATCAGCAATTCCTGTATACAAAATAACAGGTTTTTCCCCTGGGAGGATTGTGGCTGAGCCAGACCAGCAGCTATTAATGTCAAATGGCTCACTAGGTTCAATAGCATTTTTCAGATGAATCCAATTGATGAGATCATAGGATACAGAATGAGCCCATACTATCCCGTCGCCAAAGGTTGCTGCATGAGGGTTATGTTGGTAGAAAAGGTGGTAAACTCCTTTGTAGTACATTGGACCTGCGTCATATAAATCAACATTATTCATCATATCATAATTTTGGATCTCATTTCATTGAGTTAAGAGTTCACTCAAGTGGGTGGGAGCTTTTCCACTGAAGCAGGTAGGTGTAGTAGCTCTATTTTTTGGGTAACACAACGAATGAATGTTTATTTTCCTTAAGAATCTATTGGAGCAAATTTCAAATGGAACAGAGAAGAACAGGACAATTTTGATTCTCTCTGATGTCTAGACTAGACATGCCAGGATGATGTGGATGAGAGGTAAATAAATGACTGATAGTCAGATAAATTCACGGGCTTACCATTTGGATCTGCATAATGAAGGCATCCATTCTCAATTTTCTTCGACAAAACATGTCAATTGTCAAATGACAGAGGGAAAAGAATTAGACATAACCAATGAAATTGAACAAAAGGAACAGAAACAGATACTAGTAGACCTACAAAGACTCAGTGCTAAAAGTAGATTGTCAAAGCTTGCTGTGGATATTACCGTTCATCCAATTTTGTGGGGGCTGAAAGTGGTAAGAAGTTCGGTAAGGCTGTTTTTCAGGTACCTCGTACTTGATAGAATTAATGCTGTGTGGGGATGCTTCAATTCCAATTCCACTGTTTAGCAGAAAAGGAAATAACCCAAGTAATAGTAGTGCTGCAAAGATCTTCATGATGCTAGCAAAGGAGAAGGGGAAGATCAACAAGAACCAGATGGCCTATGGCTTTTATTTTGATCAAGGACTTGTATATGCACGTTACACCAATAAAAAAGGACTAATATATGCACAATGGATCTGGCACTTTGTGGAAAGAGTACCACATAAGTAAAATGATTCGTGGAGAGTGGAGACAAATCCAAAACCAATTAGGTTTTAAATCTACTCCAGCTTGAGTATATTCCAACTGGAAATTATATTCATTGGTGACTAAGCTTTTCAGTCTTGACTCACGTATTCTCTACAAATTAGATTTTTGTTTTACTTTTAATCTATACCATCTTTCTATTTTGAATTCCTCTTATCATATCTAACACTCAAAAGATAGACTCAACCTTCAGAAGAACAGACTCAACCTTTGTTTCGGTTATGGGTAAATATTATGGCATTTACCTTAGAAATGCACTCTACCCTTTAGTAGAACGAAGGGGGAAAAATTACAGGAGAAAAAATTAACAAAAAGTTTAAATATAATACGTTTTGAAAAATTTCATTTTGTATTCTAAACGATTCATTAGAGAACTAGAATCCCTTATACGGAAAACAAAACAATATTCAGCTTTCCTTTTCTGCTTTTAAGAGTATGTTTGGAAAAGATTAAGGGTCTCTTTGTATTAGTTTTTTTAAGAGAAAAAGTACTTTTTTAAAATAATAAAAGTACTTTTTTTAAAAGTTAAAGAGTTCAAACTTTTTAAAAAAACATTTCATGTGTAACAAAAAAGCACATGAAGTGTTTTCTTTTTTTTAAAGTTTGAACTCTTTAACTTCTAAAAAAAGTACTTTTATTACTTCAAAAAATTACTTCTACTCTTAAAAAATCTAATACAAACAGGCTCTAATTCTTTCTCAAAATATATTTTTTTTAATAAAAAACTGTTTTATATAAAATCTATCTTGTTTGTTTAAAGTGTGTAAAATTGATTATAAGTTAAGATTATTTTTCTATAACTAAAATTAACTTTAAAAAAAATATTTATTTAAGCTTTTAATTATTTGATTTTATATTATTTCAAAAGTTTTAAGAGATAAATACTTATTTGCCCTTAATTAAATAACTTTTTCAATTATTTTATATATCTTTTGATAATTTAATACATAAAAGTAATTTTTTTTATAAAATCGATTATGAATTAACATATCCAAACATAAATTATTTTTCTTATAATCGTTTTTCTTAAAAATCGATTATACATATAATTAATTTTTCACATAATTTTTTTTCACAGTTAATCCAAACACGCAATAAGTTTATTCAGAAAATTGAGTAACAATTATAGGATAAATTATTATATATTTTAAATGCATTGCATCAATCATACAAATTGTGAGATGTGATAGAATAATTAGACATAAACTATTTTAAAATATAAAAAATATACGATTAAATGCGGTACTAGTAAATGATATGAAATTGAGATGGGAGATTTTACAACATAAATAACTCAAGGAATTAGTCATTAAGAAGGTGATCTTGTTATTTTAATTAATTGATTCGAATTTTGAGTCAATATTTAAGAAAATTAATTTCCCTAAATGCATTGGGCTAATTTATAAGCTTATCTTTAAAATTATTTGAGAAGAGACATAATTTTATGCTATGCTTGAAGAGGGAAAATTGTAGAAAGGAAATGGAAGAGATGGAAGGGAATTTCCTTCTCTTTATTTGAATGTTTAAGTAAATAAAATAAGAGGAAGTCTATTCCCTTTATTTAGATGTTATAATTAAAGTATGAGGAAAATATAAGTTTTAAAATTAAATTTTTAATATAGTTCTTATGTTGCTAACCTTATCACACAAATATAGGGTATAATTGTAATTTAATACATATTTAATTATAATTGGATCATTTTCCCTTCCTTACCCCCCAATTTAATGGGAAAACATTTTTAGACTTTGAGGGGGAAGGAGAGGGAACACTTACCCCTCATTTCCTCTCATTAAAAATTATCCAAACAATGGTTGAGGTAATTTTCCCTTCTATTCCCTTCCCTTTTCCCTCCTTACCTATATCAAAATAATACATTAATTAATTCAAAATTTAATTTAAAAATACTTTTTATTGTACAATAAATACAAATTTCAACATAAACCGATAAAAGTGCAGAGGGTAAACACTTGTCATGTTAATGGGAAATATCATACTCTAATTCTGTTATAATTTATTTGCTCATGGCGAAGGTCTTCCTAAACAAATATTTCAAAGTTGATTTCATCAATCGCATGGGAAAGATGACTTGGATAATAGAGACCTTAATGTTTGCTATGGAACCTGAATCTCAAGGTCTTCTAATTAAAATTAGACTTAAATATAAGGGATCCTCTCTGACTATTGGTCATGTACAGAAATTTCTCATATAGTTTAAAACTCTCAAACACGATTCTCTTAATTCTTAAAATTATGTACAAGATACTTTCTATTAATTTTTCATCCAAAATACTAATGAAAATTGAGTTATGTGAGGGCACGTGCCTTAACAACCCCAATTGCATCTAAATCAAAGATTAAATCACTTTTCTCTTCATTTTTTGCTTTAAATCTAATTAATAACTCAATTGTTTTAAAATTTAGCAGAGCTAACTTATCATCTGATTCATAACTTTGTAGAGTTAACTCATCCTCAAATTCATTCTCCCATGTTTTAGGTTACTCAAATTACTTCAAATTAGAGATGCTAGTAATCACATGCCCTCAGATGACTCAATTTTTATTTGTATCTTAGATAGAGAGTTAATAGAATGTATTTTGTACATACTTTTAAGAGTGAAAGGAGTAATGTTAGAGAGTTTTGAAGCACATAAAATTTTTCTGCACATGACTTATAATTAAAGAAAGTTAATTACATTTTATCCTTAAAATTATTAGAAGAAATTTAAAGTCTTAGTCTTCTAAGACGCATTTTTCTTTTATCTGTTTCCTCCAACCTGCAGTTGCAGAAAACAAGAAGTTCGACAACCACACGTGAACAGAGCAACTGGGGTTCAAGTTGAACCTGAGTTGGGTTAGTGATTTAGACTCTAATCTAATGTTATTGATTAATTTAATAATTGTAAAATTGAAATGACACCAGTAGGTCCTGTACACTAGCCTTCCCGATATAATTAATAATAAGAAATTAGAAATAATGGCGAAATCTTCAATTATTCAACAATTTGCTTACTTTTAGGCTTCAGCGGAAAATAACTTTCCAGGCTTTTTGGCTAAGATCAAAGGCTGAAAGCCAAGACACCAAATAGGAGTTTTGAATATCAATTAACAAAGGCCACAAAAGCTGAATTGCTTTCCATGTATCTTTTCAATTTCTTGTTGGCCTCCTTAACCAGTTTCTTTTTCCTTCAGGCTTTTTTGCTTTTGATAATTCTTTTGCATTTAGGCTTTTCTGTTTTTGGTAATAATTTTTCCTTTAGGCTTTAGCCAGCTACATGTTACAAGAAAACAATATATAAGATATGTTCCTTAATTGCTCTATCAAGTGTACGAAGGTAAATGAAAAATGATAGTATGACATTTGTAAAGAATTTAAGCCCATCAGATAAAGTTTAATTCATATAGAGTAAATTACAGTATACCTCTATAAAATTTATTCACTTTTTAAAATTAGTATATGAAGCTTTATTCGTAACATTTTGCCTCTTAAACTTTGGTACGAATTGAAATAAGTTGAGTAGTTAAATTAATATGGTGAGATAAATCATGTAAGTGGCACATGATCATAGTAACAATACCTTTATTTCTTTAATAAAAAAAAGGCAGCGCAATTATTTCGCGGATACAACAATCATGGAGACACCAAGAAACAACGACAAACTCGCAGACAACATTATGTAAAAAAATGCTGTATGATTCTCCCAATCATTCTTAGACACAGCTTATCATTCCTGATGGCCGAACTCCGCTTGCTTCATGCTCCAAGCATTCAGTTTCGAGATCATCACACTCTGAGTTCCATTGTTAAATACATAAAGATGGGCCTCTTTGTCTATAGCCAACGAGGGATAAACTCTACTGGTGATGCAAACTCTTCCTTCCTCCCCAAAACTCTCAATAATGGAGCGGTCAATCTGCATAATAAGAACCTATATATATCAAACTAGCAAGCACATTATGAAACACGGCGAAAACTTATCATTACGATTAAACATACCAAGCTTCTAAGTGAAATCGTTTTGAGCTTGGGATCTATGTCAAATAAAGTTCCATATGTCGTTTTATCAAGGTCCTGCCGCAATGAAGACCTGTAAAGTGTAGACAACTCTCAAGTCTCAACCTGCTGGTATTACTAGTTGTCGTTCAATCTCAAGGGATATATATATATATATATATATATATATATATATAATGCACTAAAAAAAATGAAGTTGGGAGAATGTCAGAAGCAACCTGCTCTGGTCACAACACATTAGGGCTACATATCTGTTGGGAGCTCTATATATTCGGAAGAAGACTGCAGTCTGCTCTTTCAGGTTCTCTGAAGCTAAAGCTAACAAACCAAATGGCCCTATTACGCCACTTCTTGATGCATATTCTTCACTACAGAGTAGTTGGGGATCAACTTCACTGGGATCTAACCACTCCGCACTTTCTAGTTCAGGTAGCTCAAACAACACTTCTACATCGGCCTGGAAAGTTTAAATTTTTTAAAAATAATCACCATTTATGATGTACTTGCTCTGAAAATTTATCAAGAAAATCTGGGAAAACACAGCACCAGTTTACTTACCTGTGATGCAGTGATACCTGACACTTCAAGAGTTGATCCACCCACGAGTTTCTCTCTCGTAATATTGATTTGCTTGTCACGTAGTTTTTCTACCTCTTCAATTGGCCACTGCATCAACCGCTTCCCAGTTTTATCAAGCCAAACTTGCCTTGGAATCGACTACATAGCCAAACAACACCGATCATTCACATCTTAAAAATCTAAACTTTATGATATGAATATAGCTATAAACATTTTTTAACAATTTGAGGCAGCCGAAGTAACTAGGAGAAAATGGCCAACATCGAACTGAAATACCTGTAGACCAGCCCATCCTTTCTCAATATCATCTTGTGAGGTGTCAGACTCGTTCACCCATCCCCACAATATCCTCCTGTTCTTGGCATTGTCAAAAAATGACTTGGAAGCATAAAATTTACCATAGTCATACCTTAAGTCCGAACTAGTTCCTGTAAATTTAGTATCTGGAATAAACTTTTCCTGATCAGAGAGATATTCACCCAGAAAATAGTAGTCATGTTGTCTGCGTAGATAGCTTATCTTCATGACATGCCTAACACTCGGATTTTGGACTGATGTATCGACCCCATTTGTGCCATTGATGGACACTGGAAAGAAGTCTGGGCATTCGCATACTCCGGTATTGTCTGATGCATAAAAAGGATTGGGATCTACTGTCCAATTAACAAAATCCTCACTTTTGTAGAGAATCGCCTTCCCTTCATCACCGTTTTGAGCACCAATGACTACTCTCCATTTTCCATCCCCTCCCTGCCAAGCAGTTGATGGGTCTCTGAAATTGTCCACTTCAACTCCACTAGGTGGAGTCATGACTGGGTTTTGAGGGTGTTTGACCCATTCCCTTAAGAACGGGTCTGATAAATTCTTTGGCGTAGCCAAGTTCTGAACCTGATGTTTATTATCAGCAATTCCTGTATACAAAATAACAGGTTTTTCCCCTGGGAGGATTGTGGCTGAGCCAGACCAGCAGCTATTAATGTCAAATGGCTCACTAGGTTCAATAGCATTTTTCAGATGAATCCAATTGATGAGATCATAGGATACAGAATGAGCCCATACCATCCTATCGCCAAAGGTTGCCGCATAAGGGTTATGTTGGTAGAAAAAGTGGTAGACTCCTTTGTAGTACATCGGTCCTGCGACAGTAAATCAACATTAGTCATTACTCATTAGATCATATTTTTGGATGTTGTCTTCCTCTAAAACAGGTAGGTGTAGTAGCTCTTTTTTTTTCGGTAACATGAGAAGAACAGGACAATTTTGATTCTCTCTTATGTCTCATACTAGGATGATGTGGAGATAGGTAAATAAATAACTGATTGTCAAATAAATTCACGGGCTTACCATTTGGATCTGCATAATGAAGGCATCCATTTTCAATTTTCGTCAACAAAACATGTCAAACGACAGAGGGAAAAGAATTAGACATAATCAATGAATTACAACAAAAGGAACAGATACTAATAGACCTTGAAAACAGTGCTTAAAGTAAATTGACAAGGCGTGCTGGGGATAATACCGTTCATCCAATTTTGTGGGGGCTGAAAGTGGTAATAAGTTCTGTAAGGCTGTTTTTCAGGTACCCTGTACTTGATATCATTAATGCTGTATGGGGATGCTTCCTCTGCAAAGTTCTCCATGATGCTAGCGTGAAGGAGATGGGGAAGGTCAATAAGAACCAGATGGCCTGTGGATTCTAGTTTGATTAAGGACTAATGCATGCACAAAATGGATCTTTTTCACTTTGTGGGAAGAGCACCACAGATGTAAAATGAATCGTGGAGACAATTACAAAACCAATTAGATTTTATATCCTACACTAACTTGAGAACATTCCAACTGGTAGTTATATTTATTGATGACTGTAAACTTTTGAGACGTGACTCACTTCCATATTCTCTACAAATTGGATTATTTTTTAATAAATTACACACCATCTTTCTAGTTTGAATTTCTGTTATCATATTTAACTGGCAAAAGACAGACTCAACTTTCGGAAGGGGATTATTCCAAAATCCTATTCGCTCCTGCAAGTTACCGCGTTGTGATTAAATATTATGGCAGTATACGCTTTAGTAGAAGAAACGAGAAAAAAAATAATAAGAGAAAAGACTTGTCATGTGAATGGGAAATATCATACTCCAATTATTGTGTTACACTTTATTTGCTCATGGCGAGGGTCTTCCTAAACAAGTTTTTTATAGTTGATTTCATCAATCTCTTCTGTGATAGATGACTTGGACATGATATGGATCCTACAAAGTCTTCTAATTAAAAATAATAAGAAATTTGAAGTCTTGGTCTTCTAAGAAGCACTTTTCTTTTAGCTGTTTCCTCCAACTTGCAGTTGCAGTGCGGCAGAAAACATGAAGTTCGACAACCACACAACAGCAGAGCATTTGGGGTTCAAGTCCAACCCGAGTTGGGTTTGTGATTTAACTCTAATCTAATGTAATCAATTAATTCAATAATTGAAAAAAAATTGAAATGACACCAGTAGGTCCTGTACACTAGCCTTCCCGATATAATTAATAATAAGAAATTAGAAAGAATGGCGAAGTCTTCAATTATTCAACAATTTGCTTACTTTTGAGGAAGATAACTTTCCAGGCTTTTGGCTAAGATCAAAGCCAATATTAGAAAGGCTAAGGTCAATAAACACCAAATAGGACTTTTAAAATTAAATTAGCAAAGATGTATCATTTCAATTTCTTATTGACCTCCTTAACAACTTTCTTTTGCGTGTAGGCTTTAACCAGCTAAATGTTACAAACTTACAATAAAACATGAGTTTAATTTTGATCATCATTTATTGATATGTTGCTTGCCACATCATTAAAAGGTTTGTTTTTCTAAATAATTATTATAATAGTTAATTTTTTTAATAATTTAACATAATTAAATGATAATTAAAAAATTATACTAATAATTCATAAGAAAAGAACAATGTACACGGAACATAAAAGGGATAAAACCCAAAACAAAGTGAAACAGGGAAAAAGAGGAATTCGTATTCAATTTTCTGAGTAAAACATTACAACAGTGACTACTACTTATAACTAGGCTAGAAAAGGAGGGTGTAAGGGATCTAATGTTACACCTTATTACATCAGAATATTACTACTGCATAACAGAATCAAATATCTAAAACGTAATTCAGCATCTCATTTTTCTCGTGAGTGGAATCCAAGTGACACTTATTAGCCAAACAATCTGAGCCTTTAATCTTTGACACCCTCTCGTAAGCTGGAGCATGGTAAATGTCTAGCATGCCTAGCTTGGAAATGAATGGAAGAAACACATTGGGAGACAAAGCCTTAGTAAAGAAATCGGTTAGTTGACCCTTTGAAGAAACTGACAGCAGCCTAAGCACACCCTTTTGCACCTTTTCTCTCACAAAATGACAATCAATTTCCAAGTGTTTTGTTCTCTCATGGAACACTGGATTTGCAGCAATATGTAGAGCACTTTGATTGTCATAATATAGAACTTGTGGCCTTACACATGTGACATCAAGATCACCCAATAAGTAGAGTAACCATTGAAGCTCACATGAAGCTGTTGATAGTGCTCTATACTCAGCTTCTGAAGAGCTCCTAGACATTGTTTGTTGTTTCTTTGCACGCTAAGAGATTATGGAAGATCCAAGGAAAAAAAAAGATCCATAAATGGACCTTCTAGAATCTACACAACCTGCCCAATCAACATCTGAAAATCTAAATAATTGCAAAGCTGAGTTTCTAGGAAAAATTAGCCCTCGGCCTGGACTGCCTTTGAGAAACCTTACCACCCTGCATGTTGTGTTATAGTGAATCAGTGTAGGAGAGTCAAGAAATTGACTAAGTTGTTGTGTAGCAAAAGCTATATCAGGCCGTGTAGTGGTTAGATAAAGCAACCCCCCTATTAGTCTTCTGTATGAGCCAATATTAGCATACTTCTGCCCTGCATCTTAATGCAACTTAATAGAAGAATCCAGTGAAGTGTTGGCAAGTTTAGAATTAAGCAGTTTAGATTCATCAATGAGGTTTAGGCAATATTTTCTGACAAAGAGAGATTCCCTGCTAAGAATGCGCTACCTCCGAACTAAGGAAATACTTAAGTGTCCCCAAATCTTTGATCTTGAAAGTGGTATCAAGTACTGCCTTAATCTTCTCAAATGCTTCCATGGAATTTCCTGCCAAAATAGCATCATCCACATATACTAATAAGGCAGTAAAGGCACTTACTCTTTTGAGAGTGAAAAGGGAATAATCTGATGTAGATTAAGTGAAGCCTTGATCAATAAGCAGTGATGTGAGTTTTTCATACCATTTTCTACTAGCTTGTTTAAGGCCATACAAAGATTTTAGTAATTTGGAGACTTGATTAGGCTTGGCATTAGGGATTCCTTGAGGTATGGTCATATAAACACCCTCCTTCAAATCTCCATGTAAAAAGGCATTATTTATATCAAGTTGATGAAAATGCCAATTGTGTATGGAAGCTAATGCTAGGAGAACTCTCACAGTTGTCAATTTAGCTACTGGAGAAAAAGTGTCAAAGAAATCTAAGCCCTCTACTTGATTATAGCCCTTGGCTACTCATCTCGCTTTGTACCTCTCAATACTACCATCTGTTTTGTGCTTTATTTTGTAAACCCATTTATTCCCAATTGGTGTCACATTAGGTGGTAAATCAACCAAAATCCATGTCCCATTCTTTTCCAAGGCATCCCATTCTGTTCTCATAACCTCAATCCAACACTTTTGCTTACTCATCTCATCATAGGAAGTTGGCTCAGTCATAGCACATAAGTACAATGAAAAAGCTTTCTGTGAAGGAGACAAATTGCAAAAAGAATGGAAAGATGAAATAGGATAGAGTGTACCTGAGGAAGTTGGTGTGATTAATTCGGTTGAAAGACTGCATATGTAATCCTTAAGGTGATGTGGTTGATGCCTTTTTCTATCTAACTTTCTCATTGTTTCTGGTATTTGGTCAAGTTTAGATTCAATATTTTAAGGCATTGTTGCTGATTGCTGTTCAATGACAAGGTCATTAACAGGTTCTGTTTCTGGCTTTGCAGTAGATTTAGGATCAGTTTTGGTGTGGCTAAGGCTTTGTGACTTAGTGGTTATTTCTGTTGTTGGCTCATGAAGGTTAGCTAAATGGTAATGCCAAGTGAAGAGTGGCTGAGTAGGTTTGTATGGAATAATTTGCTCATGGTATGTAACATCTCTAGACACAAAAATTTCTTTGTTATTTAAATCCAACAAAATTACATCTTTAGTGCCTGGTTTATAACCTAGAAAAACACACTTTCTACCCCTTGGGTCTAGTTTGGTCCTATGGCAATGAAGAGTGGAGGCATAACACAAGGATCCAAAAAAATTTAGATTATGCAAATCTAGTGAAGTACCAAAAAGCATCATGAATAGTGACTTATTTTTCAAGATAGGACTAGGTACCCTATTGATTATGTAGGTGGCATGCATAACAACATATGACCAATATTGTTTAGGTAATTTAGACTTATATAAAAGAGCCCTCCCAACATTCAAGATGTGTTGGTGTTTTCTCTCTACTCTCCTATTTTGTTGGAGTGACTCGACATAACTAGTTTGATGATTTATTCCTTTTGAAGCATAAAAATATGTCATTAGAAATTCTGGTCCATTATCAATCTGGATGGTCTTAATTTTGGCATCATGTTGATTTTCAATCATTAGGACAAAATTTTGAACATGTGTTCTAGCTTCTGCCTTAGATTTCATTAAAAGAATCCAATTAAGCCTACTATAGTCATCCAAAGCAGTCAAGAAATATCTATGACCATGAATTGAAGGAATAAAGATAGGGTCCCAAATGTCAAAATGTAAAAGTTCATATGGTTTAGAGGTTTTACTGGAATCCAAACCAGGTTCTAATACCATCATAAGAAATGAACAATGTACACTGAACGTAAAAGGGATAAAACCTAGAACAAAGTGAAACAGGAAAAAAGAAGAATTCGTATTCAATTAAACCCAGAACAAAGTGAAACAGGAAAAAAGAGGAATTCATATTTAATTTTTTGAATAAAACATTACAAGAGTGACTACTACTTATAGCTAGGCTAGAAAAGGAAGGTGTAGGGGATCTAATGCTACACTTTATTACATCAGAATATTACTACTGCATAACAAAATCAAATATCTAAAATGTGACTCAGCATTTCATTTTCCTCGTGAGTGGAATCCAAGTGACACCCATTAACCAAACAATATGAGCCTTTAATCTTTGACAATAATAGATCAAAATCAAATCCCACATTTATTTACAATTGTTCTACTTAATTTTTTTTGTCTTTTCTTTTTATTAGATTACGAGATGTCCTAACACTTTTTAAGTATAAAACTTATCTTTGATCAAGTATTAACATGACCAGAGGGTGTTTGCACATAAATTATTTTTGTCTTTAAGATTTTAACTCAAAAACTATGTGCATAAGACAATTGTAATGTTACTAATAATTATCTAAGAAACATTATTCTTCTCATAATTGCATCAACTATCAAGTACTCAACTGTGATAAAAAAAAAACTCTCGTAATATTATATATTTAATAAAAAAGTGAAATTGTATTTTGAGTTCTTAAAAGATTTGAATTTTAGATGGGAGTCTGATTGTTTTCTTCAATTTTTTTTAATATTAAGTTTAAATCTTATGTGACTTTCAAGCATTAAATATACTGACGCGACAACTATTTAGTAACGTGACAAATGATATAATTAACTAGAGCAAAGCTATATCACACAAAAACATTTTTACGAATTCCAGTACGAATGACATGGCTTTCTACTTTTACTAATGAAATTGTTTCCTTTTGACAACATCATGCACCATCTATCCAAAATTTGAAATTAACACGCTTTCGTAGTTGAATTCGTAAATAAACTTTCGTGTGAGTTAACATTTCTGAATTAACTAATTTGTAATTTGTCAATGTAATAAATGTTTGTCTAATATGATAATCAAATTCTATTAGAAAATTTATGGTTTTACTTATTTAAATAAAAAGATCAGAATTCCAAGACAAAAAATAAAAAGATTAATAATTCAGTCAAAATAAATTTTAAATACCCATGTAAAAACTTGGATTTAAATCTTTTATCTCATTTTTCTGTTCTTTTTTCAGTCTCTCAAATTAAATGTTTATAATAAAAAATTGATAATTGAGATAAAAATTATTACCAATTAAAAGATATGTAAATTTTTTTTATTGAGTTGTTAATATTTAATTAAAAAAATAATAAATAAAACTGAAAAAGGACAAAAGAGGATAAAAGATTTAATTCCTTAAAAACATATCTGTTTTAGCAACTAAATTTTAACTTGGTATTAATAAATAGAAAAATAAATGTATGTCCTTGATGGACAAATTTCATGAAAAAATGGTGATGAGTGACCAACTTGCGTTGATTTGAGTGTAAGGGGCTCGGTCATCTTAAGGATCTTGTTCAAGTTTGATTTTTGAGGTGATGTGTATAGAAAAAAATATAGTTGTGAGGAGTTTCCGCTTCGCGTGCATGACCGTATCCCATGAAATTAGTCTTTACCTTCCGAACAAGAAAATACCTTAATTTACACAAAAAAAATAGTGATAGGCAGGACCGACCTATATTTGCTCATAATTTTAACTTTGAAGCCATTCAAAATGTTGCCATACACACACACATATATATACCATAAAATGTTGAGATACAGAACAACTGATTCCTAACAAAAAAGAAATATAAATTTAGTTTGGTTCATTGTCAATTTAATACATTATCATTTAATAATGTATTATTAAATTATTAAAAAAAATTAACTATTATAACACTTATTTAGAAGGTCAAACTCTTTCAATAATATACTAATATTTCATTATATGACAATATAAAATACTTTTCATTGAGCCCTGTTAAACAAACGGAATTAAGCTTGGAATTAAACCTTAAAATTAAAATTGGATCTTCCAATTATAATTATCTTGTTTGATGTGTATATTAGAATTATAATTATAATTCTAAGTCCAATTCCATTAAATTGAAAAATAATTACTTTATACTACTCTCAATTCTTAATTTAGACCTTAAAAATTACAATTTCAAGCACTAATTTTCTTTTTAGAATATTAAAATGTAAATGTTAAAAACCCTCTAACAATTATTGCCACTGTCAACCATCGTCATCAACATAGTTCGACCACGTCATCACTGACGAGCTTTGGCCACATCCTCCAATCACTGTCATTGTTGCACGTGCTATTGTCAGATCGTCTTCTGCTTCCCCCAGTCACTATAGTCACTATCTCCAACCACACATGCACATGCATCCTGCAATCATCGTCATAGTTGGGTGTCCTTTGGTCATTGTCACCAATAGCATCTTTTGGTTTGATATCTATTGCAATAATTGTAATCGAGCAAAGCTAGTTCTATTGAATTTTTTTTAATATAAATTTAAATTTATTTATTTATTTTTAAATAAATTCTTAATCAATTATTTAAATAATAAATTTTTAATTTAGTTGCGAATTAAAATTCTAAAGTCTCAATTTTTTATTTGTCTCAAACATTAAAATTAAGATTATTGTCAATTTTAATTCTAACAGAATTATAATTGAAATTAGATTGTGAACTTTAATTCCAATTATATCATCTAAACAGACATTGAAATAGATTGAATTTAAACTAAAAAAATTACATAAAAGTAGTAAATCGGATCAAAGTCATAGAGTTACTAAAAGATTAACGTAATGATATAAATATATTTACACAATCAAATATCATAGAACTACGCACGCATAAGCTTTTTTCTATATCATTTAATTTATTTTTAAATGTGTGTATAATTTATGAATATTTTTTATTAAAATTTATACATAAGCTAAGAGTGAAGTATTATTTGAGGATGTAAACTTTTTATGACAAACTAATTAAATGACTGAACTTTTATTATTATCAATTAAGGACATTGAATTTATTAAAAATATTTTTATTAATAAAAAATGTTAAAAATACAAAAATACTATGAAGGTAATTTATAACATGAGCAAAATATATGGAATATATGACATAATTTTTTTAATTGATAAATATTATTAAAATATTTTTAATTAAAATTGAGGTCCTTAATTAATTATTATAATAAAATTGAAATCTTTATTTATAAGTTTTAGAGTGTGTTTGGAATGTTAAAAAATGAGATATGACTTGATTTGTAAATTAAATTTTGTGTTTGGAATGTTAAAAAATAAGAATTGATTTGATTTTGAAATCCTTTTGATTTAAGTTGTATGTATTTAGAAATTCACTTAAATTTGATTGAATTTGAAAGAATTTAATTTGATTTTAAATTTAATTATTTAGATTGATTATTTTTTCTTTACTAACTTTTGATTTTACCTCACTAACCTAACAATATCATTCACAATGATATAAAATTTAAAAAGTAAATCAAATTAATTACTTTTTTAATGAGTTCCAAACATAAAAACTGATTTCTAAATCAATTTAAATTCAATTTTTTATAATAAGCTTCAAATATAAAATTTAGTTTTTAAATCAATTTAATTTAAATCAAATCAAATTAATTTTATTTTTAATTAATTCTAAACACAATCTTAAAGTTTTTTTTGGACAGTAACACAATCTTAAACTTAAAGTCCGTAATTACTTATCAATTTAAAATTCAGGACTTTGTAGTTTGTACAACCATTTTCTCTATAAGCTAATGATTTTATACACGTATGCATTAGTCTAACAGATATTATTGATTAGTTGAGAACTGTTCTTCATATGAGCTTGTCTGCTACCGCTGATTCCAATCTAAGATTAAGAAACTATTCATGGCAGTGTCTGCGTGAGTGCACAGAGAGGAAAGCAGTTTTGCTTTTCAGTTTTTATTGCTTTTACCCCGGATGTTAAAAGTTCATAATCAGCCTCTCATCATCGCTCATGGACCATGGTTACTTTATCTATACTTTTTAGGGAGGAGGATGTTGGCTTGAATAATCAATCAATGTCAGAAATACTAGTATTTAACTAAATATATAAAATTAATAATGTTCAAAGTTCAGACACGAGAAGAAAATCATAAAGTTATAATGTAATGCAATTATTATATTATGAAAGAAAATTTTAGAAAATGGCGGAAGAGAACAAAGGAAAAGACAGAAAGTGCACTTCAGAACAAGCCAGTTTGGCTTGGGTTTTGGTCTTGTACGTGTGAGCTTCAGAGGCATCCTTTTCTCATCCACATTCTTCTCCTTTTCTCTCTTTCCCTCTCTTACACACGCAGACAACTCCCTGAAATTTCCTCTACTAGGTAGGAAATTAGCTGTGCTTAGCAGGCTCTTGAGCACACCCTCGTGGTGCTAGTTGCCAGCAAGATGTGGCTGTTTAAGACCTAAAGAGACTCGTAAGATTTGGATGTGTATAGGTTTGAAGTCAATCCATCTCGGGATCCATTCACCTTTCTCAGCTTTTTCTTCCTTCTCTCCATGCAGTGTTCTCAAGAATCTGAAAGATTGAAGGATAGAGAAAGGTACATAATTAAGCGGGATCTATGAGCTGAAGAGATCAGATCCATTCTCTACCTACTTGTTCTCCCTATGTTGCATTTTCCAGTGTAAGCATATAATTATGTTTTGCACTCAGATCTCAGAAATTACTGTCCCGGCTGGTGCAAAAAGGTTGATTTGTCATAAATGTGTGTGTATATTATATATAGATATATATATATCTCATATATATAGCTTGCTTTCTCATCTAATTTAACATATATAGAGATGATGAAAGGTTTGGTGGTAGATGAAAATATGTCCAATTTGACATTTGCATCAAGTGAAATAAGCGCTTCTTCCGGAACCAGAAAGGACACTGGTTCTCTCTACCCTCAATACTCCTCTACTTCAACAAATCAAGAACCACAACCAAAAAAGAAGAGAAGTCTTCCAGGCCACCCAGGTCATAAATCAGACCAATATATATTCTTAACTTCTTTTTAATTGATGGTATATATTGGGGTTTGGTGCAAAAAGCAACATTAGTTTCTCATAATTAATTAGCCTCTTATATATTGTTTTTCAATTGAATCGTGTGGGTTTTAAATTTTTCCACCTGGTTCCATGTTCAGACCCCGAGGCTGAGGTGATAACCTTGTCTCCCGAGTCCCTCTTGGCAACAAACCGGTTCGTTTGTGAGATTTGTAACAAAGGGTTTCAAAGAGATCAGAATCTGCAGCTTCATAGAAGAGGGCATAATTTGCCGTGGAAGCTAAAGCAAAGAAATAGCAAAGAAATAAGAAAGAAGGTATATGTGTGCCCAGAGCCAACTTGCGTTCACCATGACCCATCAAGGGCCCTTGGGGACCTCACTGGAATTAAGAAGCACTTTTTCAGGAAGCATGGGGAGAAGAAATGGAAGTGTGAGAAGTGCTCCAAGCGTTACGCAGTTCAATCGGATTGGAAAGCTCACTCCAAAGTTTGTGGCACCAGAGAGTATAAATGTGACTGTGGAACCCTTTTCTCTAGGTAAGAACATCCGATTATTTTAATTGATTATAAATCCCAAAACTAAATCAGCTTATCTTTTTTCAATAGATCAACATCTAATCAAAACACATTGGAGAAATTGCTTAAAAGAATTCATTTTTCCCTATATTTAAGAATATATTTGATGCTCGGTGTGCTGTGTATTAAGTATTTGTTGTTGCATGAGAGACAGCGGAGACACTCAGTACGTTTTACAACAGGTCCAAACTGGAAACAGTCACTTAATGTAACTTATCATAAGTTCTACTGTAAAGTGTTATATAGTATCCTTTAATGGTTAACATCTGCTACATGTGATCTTTCCAACAAAGAGAAGGAAAAATTGGAAAATACAAAAAGATGACAAGAGAGAGAGAGAGAGAGAGAGAGAGAGTAAAAGCGTAATTAAATATGATTTATATTATAGTACATTGATGGTTTCCTTGTCATAAAAAAAAATAACATTGATGGTTTCCTTTTGTTTTTTTCTGCTTGTATTTTTTGTGGTTGCAGGAAGGACAGTTTTATCACTCACCGATTCTTCTGTGATGCTTTAGCACAGGATAGTGCTAGAGCAATCACAGTAGTGAACTCTCTACTGTCATCTCACACCCAACTTCTTAGCCATGGCCTCCAAGTACCATCAGTGAAAAAAGAACAAGAATTCAATTTAAGACCAGAAATTCCACCATGGTTGGCTTGCCCACAGGTTGGAGAAGCTGTCCATGATCGAGCTCTCAGGGCTTTAGATTTCTCACAACCACCATTACTCCCAACACATTTAGACCAGTCCTTAGTCCACCATGAAAACCCTAACCCTACTATTTTGCTTCCTTCTTTCCAATCCACAGCTTCTCCTCACATGTCTGCCACTGCTTTGTTGCAAAAAGCATCACAAATAGGTGTAACAGTAAGCAAAACCGCACCTTCTCAACCCATGCTTAGACCCCACTTGCAGCAGGCTCACGTGCCAGAATGTACTACAAGGTATAGCTCCTCTTCTATGGCTTCATCTTCAGCTGTTTCTGGATTGGGTATGCTTTCACGTGAAGAAATAGGGACTGGGTTTGCTCATGTCTTGGCATCTTATGGGAATAAAGCTGCAGTCACCTCTGATTACTTGGAAGAAGGTGCTGCCAACACAGGAGCTGAGACACCTTCTCTTTTCCATGATATGATGGGTAGTACTTATCCTTCGGCTAGTGGGTTTGAGAGCTCATCCTTTGAGGATGCTGTGAGGGGAATGTTTAATCCACCGAGAGATAATAACTTTCAGCAACTTATCTCAAACTCAACAGAATCCCAGTTTAGTAAAAGCAACAAGGGTACTGCTGGGGGTGCCAACGATGAAATGACAAGAGATTTTCTGGGTCTTGGAGCATGTTCTCAAAGAGACTTCTTCAATATATCCAGGCTTGGTCATTTGGGTTCTTCATCATATGCCGGCAAGCAAAATCATAACCAAGCACCTTGGCAAGGCTAACTAGGTTTGTACATGAACGTATAACTCCTTTCGAGCAGGATTTTCTGTCTTCTATGGCGTTTAAGAGGATTCTAATTAATCTACCTTGCTGTAATTAAGGGATTACTTTAGTTGTATGGAGTATGGACGATGAATAGTGCTTTAAGGTACACTTCTTGCCTTAAGATCAGCAATATATTTTTAGCTCGAGTTGATTATAAAAGTCTACCATATATAAGGTGTTTAATTACTTTCTCCTCTAACTTTCTTTGTATATCATTATATCACATCTCAATTTATATCACTTTCTTATATAAGGATTGATTTTACGTGTTATGACCCACAAACATGTGGGTTCATGTTAAAAATAAATCAATAAATTAAAATGGTATAAAGATTATATCAAAATTTTGATATACAAATAACTTTTTTTTTTCTCTTCTGTATTTTGGTTGTTCTTTAGGCAATATGACACTAATATATATACTACTGCCTCTATTTCAGTTTGTATGTCTTATTTGTTTCTTATTTTTAGAAAATTTAAGAATTGAAAAATCTTATTTCATTGTAAATGACACTATTTTTTTAATAAAAAAAGTATTTTATACTTCAATATATCAAATCAAATATCTCATTTTCAATATTATTCCTGAATTTTTTTTATAAATAATAAAAATCAAAATAACTAGAAAATATTTTTCTTTTTAACTTTAAAAATGAGACGTAAATCTTGGAACTTTCGAAAACAGAAAGTGAAACAAACAAGTTAGGACATAACTTCTTAATTTGATGGTTTCTCACCATGCAGTTGGCTGCCTAAAGAAGAAAAGAAAACCCAGCTTAAGCTACTTAAAAATCCAATTTTTATTGGATTACATAATCCTTTTTTAAAAAAAATTATTTGTCACCTCCCATTGACTAATATTTGTAAATCAACTGTACTTATTTAATGGTGGGCCAGTGGTGGATCAGGGAGAGTAGACCCATTGGATCAGGGAGAGTAGACCCATTAGACAACTCTGTATAATCCCTAATGTGACATCTTAAATTAAAAAAAAAGGTCATGGGGACATGTTATATATATATGTGTGTGTGTGTTTGGTTAGACTTAGATTTAGCTTCCTCTTTTGTAAATGTGGCTCTAAATAGATCAGCTTGTTTAGCAACACTAGCAAGAATGATTAGAAAATAAATTGTATGATATATGTATTAAAAGGGCATGTTTAACCAACAAACAAAGTACAAATGTTTTCTCTAATTTCAATTCAGATTTTAATATATTTTTATGATATTATGGAGTTTGTATTAATAATTTTTGAAAAATTATATTTGCTTTGTTCAACATTAAGGATCGATATTAATGAATTGTATTTTTCTATCCATTTTATTGTTACATTTTTTCGATTTTCAAGTGGAAAAAAAAAAAACTCATGAGCCATGCTGATTTTGTACATAAATTCTGCGCAAGGGTCGAAAAATGAGCACTTTGTTTGTAATATAGGTGCATGCAGATGCACTTTGTTTGTAATATATAAATACATAGATAAAATGAAGTTGGAATGAGAGACACGACAAAAAAAAATTGAGCAAGCATATTTCAGAATAATTTTATACTTTTCATTACTATTCAACAAGAAACAGTGCATGGCAGAGTTAGACTACCATAAATATTAATGGTTGAGAGGGCATCCTCAAAAAAAATTTAAAGAAAAATTATATGTGGATTATCAAATTTTAAATAAATTTGGGGACTTTTGAGACGCACCGTCACCTTGACAAGAAATCCCTTGATGTATATAGAGAGGACTTTTTTCTTTTTTTTTACAAAAATGATAATAAGAATATATTATTTAAATATAGTAGGGGATCATTCAAGCATGGTTAGCTTGTACCTTGTAGTGCTTGTGTGCATTGTTGATCAACTATGATTTATATTTATGTGAAGCCAATTGCCTTCATGATCTGTATCCTGTATTTCTCTTATTTGTCAGAGAATTCAGCACCTTCATACCTAACAACCAGATTGGTTGGTACCCTCCATCCGTAATTGGAAGTTTTAAAATGAGTCGACTCTGAATAACTCGACAAAAAGTAAGGATTAAATTAAAAAAATCTCAATTTGAATTATGTTGTGAGTAATTTGATCCGAAAATAAACTTGTTTGATACGAACTGAACCGTAATGGCCAGGTCAACTCATTGGCTGAGTGTGAAATTTGCCTATAGAAAACCCAAATATCATGACATATTTTACGCACTAAATCAAATTGATTGACGTTTATGACATATTTTACTAACGGAAAACCCAAGTTCATGCTAAATGCTTTTATGAACTTGATATGTTGTATCATGATATATTTTTCTCACTGAAATTGACTTTACCATTTTAGTTGTAACTCAAATCGTTTGGTGACTGACAAGTTCCTTCAGTTAGAACTATATCCTTTTTAGCAGTGATGAAGGGGAGAAAGGAAAGAAATGAATTGGGGGAACCTTTCTCTGAATGCTTATAGTTTTTTTAGGATAAGCAAGCTATTTTGTTTGAGACTCCCGACTATTAACATTTGAGTAAGTGATGTCCTTTTCAACTTTCTCTGCAAGGCTTCCCATTTCTCTCTGCAAGACCATCTCCTTCAAGTATCCAAATTCCGAACTACTGCAAGACCATCTTGGGTATATAAAAGAACTACTCGAATGATTTCATTAAGTTCAATCCTATCATTAAAAAAAAAGTGAAGAAGGATTAAAAAACAAAAAACAAAAGTAAAGGGTCTTTCGGCTAGTTCACAACCCTCATAAAGTGGTTATATTAGGCCGAATATTTGCTAGGCTATATTAAAACTGGTCCAATTTAAAATTAGTTTGGCTAGATGCACGTTGGTTTGAATGGGTTCAGCCGGCTTGAATTGACGCAGTTATTCGTAATTAGCAATGTATTTTAAATTTTATTTTATTTTTTTGGTAATATTTTAAAATTATGAAAAATATATAAAATTGAGATTAATGATAAGTGTATATTATTATGTGCATATTTATATTATTTAAAAAATTATAATTAGAGTCAGAATGTTATTTAATTAAAAAAATATGTAAATATAAGTATATCAAAATTTATGAAATGACATAACTCATGACACAAGTTTCTTTATTGCAAAATTTCGTATCTTTTTCTCCAAAGTAAGTGAATCCTATAGAAGGTTACGTGAAAAACACAAAATAACACAAAGCATGAGATCAAAATCCCAGTTCTAATTCTCACCAAAATAAAATAAAAATTCCTGTTCTAATGCTTGATGTACCAAATAAATAAATAAATAAATAAATAAATAACCCCGTTCTTGTGGGTTGAAATTAAAATAAGAGATATTAATTGAATTTTTTATATAAAAAAAACTTAAAAGTTGTTATTTTACTTGGAATAGGACGAAAATCTAAATAAAAATAAAACTGAAAATGAAAATGGTGCGTCCGAGACCAGAGGCCAGAGAGAGAGAGCAGACATTATTAACATTAACAAAGTATTAAGGTTTTGGAGAGCTCCAACATCCTATTCCTCTCAGTACGTAAGCATGGCTTGGAGATGTTTGATTACGCAGGTCAGTTTATTCATTTTCCTCAATCATACCCATACACATACCCAAGCTGTTGTTTCCCCTGTTTTTGTTTGTTCCGAGAACCCTAATGTAGAATTTTTTAAGGATTGACTTCATAGCCATATTCTCCTTTATCCGTTTTCTAGATTCTGTTCTTGGATCAGGATGGGTAATGAGTCTAAGGGTCTTTTTTGGGTTTTGTTTCGGGATCCAATGGACACAATATATATTCTTTAAAAGTTTAAACTTTTCTGGTATCGGAGGGAAAAAGCAATCAAAAACAAAAATTCATTGGAGACATAGGAAACCATTGTCTTTGTCTTTTGAGGGTTTGTCTTAATCTTGGCAGAGCCGTGAAGCGCTGAGGCCAGGAGCTAGAAGGGGTCAACCATCGATACCAGTAAAAAAAAAAAATTCTGAAAGCTGCCCTGCTATCTAACTAGCTAACTGTGCTGCTAAAGGGGCAAAATAGTTAGAATGTTAAAAGAATAACTAGTTGTCGACCTTTGGGACTCTTAACAACGAAACATCATAATCTTTTAATTTTTAATTATGAATGTTATGCTTGAGTAGTTAATTTATATTGAAAATTAATGCAAACTAATCAAATGTTTTACTGTTTTTCTTTACCTTGAGTTTACGCCTTTCTTCAGTAAGGTGTGCACTTTTTGGTGCCTATCGCTTCAAGGCATGAAAAACCCTAGTGCCTGAAGGGTGCCTTTCGCCTTTGACTACCTTGCCCATGCCCCAACATTGTTCTGCTTCTGGTACTATTGTCAGATAGGTTGAGAATGTTTTGTGCATTATTGATCAACTATTGCTTATATTTGCATGAAGCCAATTGCCATCTATGATCTATATCTTGTATTCCTTTTATTTTTCTGTTAACTTTATAATTTATTTTTACAGGTTGGAAGGTGTCAATCAGAATTTGGACAGGTCAAAAAGTTGTTTGTTAGAAGCTATTTTTCTGTTCATAAGTTTGAAGGTCGTACAGGTATAAATCCCTTGTTCCTGTACCATGCATTAGTCTTATGCTTAAGTCCATGTTATTTGCTTCTATAAGTATTGATCTTTGCTTTTCTTGTTTATAATGTAGCTTTATGTTTCCTAATTATGTTGCTTTGGGAATTAACTTGTGAAAATTCGTTGTACTGTAGAATTCTTTAGGTTTTTTTTTTTGGTTCAAGTTGTAAAATTATTTATGCCTGTTTTCTTAATATTCAAATTACCTGGAAATTATGTCCCTTTTGGCCTTTAGGTTTTGTTTATTGCACTTACTTTCAAATTTCTGTAGGTAATAGGCTTTTGTGCGCCCAGGAGAGATTCCAGTCCAGCTACATTGGCAATTTAGCCCGTCGAGTACGCGATGCAGATGAAGCCAGTGAAGTTTCTCATATTAAAGAACTTTATCATCACAATGATCCTGAAGCTGTGATTAGAGTATTTGAAAGTCAGCCATCTCTGCATACTAATCTTTCAGCGCTTTCTGAATACGTTAAAGCATTAGTGAAAGTTGATCGGCTGGATGAAAGTCAATTACTGAAGACATTGCGGAGAGGTGGCTATTTGGCTAGAACTGCTCATTTTCTTGTGGCTATATTTGCATATGCTTGTGCTTTGCTCTGTCTGACCTATATTTCTTGACAATATCAGTTTACTGACCTGTTAACCATGCTCATGAAAATAAGGTTTTTCCCAAGCAAGCAATCATATTTGGTTCTCTTGCTCGCTTCTACCTCTCTTGGGCTTTCCTTTTGGGGTGTCTCCTGACTTGCAGATATTTAGACGAATGTGTTCCATAGGGGTGTGGAACTGGCCAAATTGTGTCCGCCAGCATTCACTAACCAAGCACTTGTTTTTCTAAATTCAGATATATGCACACAAAGCGTTGAAATTTTGATTAGAAAGTTAGGTTACTTACTAATCTGCAAAAAGGAAGTACTTTTTCCTGGTTCTACCCTAAGGAAAAAGTCCCAAGGCATGAATTTATTTGCATTGCATTGATAATCTTCCTTTGCTGAGTGTTAGGATTTGGTGTTAAAGATTCTTCTAAATGGATTTTTTATAGATTTTTTTTTAAGGGCATACTTTGTTATCTTCTCGTTTATCTTGAACTCTTTGATGATCTAAATTGTGTTGGAAATCAGTATGCCATCAATATATTATTGAAATAATAGAACTAAGTGGTAAAATTTTCTGTGCCTCTTGTTTCCCTTAAATTAGTGAATAAGTCTTTGTCTAGAATAATATTTTAGTAAGTTGTTTTGTTTGCTTTGTGCCAATGACCCATTTGTCTGGTGGCACTGATCGTCAATAATCTTTTGTCAGGGATTATGAAGCTCAATTCATGTCTTCCACCACTATTAATCAGATCAAAAAAGAATCTTACTTTTCTCTGTGATATAATGCTGCATCAAGAACATGATGCCTCTTATTGACCTTCTATGTAGTGCTAGGACAAGTATGATTTTCTAAGACTGTATAAACAAAATGAAGAAAGACGGAAACTATATTCAACCAAAATCTTATGTAGCTACTTGGAGTTTGCAAACTTCAAAATTTGGCATTTCACTTGTGTTCTTGTCCATTTGGACATTTATTTCTTTAGCACATTTTACAGACTATAGAAGTTATA
This sequence comes from Styphnolobium japonicum, assembly GCA_023212625.1. Lineage (NCBI taxonomy): Eukaryota > Viridiplantae > Streptophyta > Magnoliopsida > Fabales > Fabaceae > Styphnolobium > Styphnolobium japonicum. Next base: position 27,016,643 of record JALBWW010000006.1, read on the forward strand.
AGCAGAAGTTTTGTGAATTTTCAGGTATTTCTAATTCAGTGAGGGAGGAAGAAAGTATAGGTGGCCTTTCTGGTTTTAGAGATGTGGGAAAACCTACAAAAGACAGAACTCTTGGAACTTCAAGTGCTCCAATTCATATGGTGGCTACAGAAGGTGGGAATTTAAAAGAGCATCTATGGCGTGCAATTAGGTTCCTTGCAGTCGTCTTTCTCTTGATTTCTGGTGTAGGAGCACTCGTTGAGGATAAAGGAATTAGTAAAGGTATTGCCATATCATTGTAACTTATGACCTGCTCAGATTCATTCTTTATTGAATCTGAAAATAATGGACACGTTCTTTGGTTTGCTTTACATATTTCCTAGGACTTAATATAAATGAAGGAGTGCAACCCAGCATGGAGTCAAGCACAAAATTTAATGATGTAAAAGGCGTTGATGAGGCAAAAGCCGAGCTAGAAGAAATTGTTCACTACCTCCGAGATCCTAAGGTAGATATTTCTGGCATAAATTCATGCACTCCCCCTCGCATACATTTCTTTCACTCAAGCTTGAGAATTTAAACTTGTATGAGAAGATATAGTACACTATTTTAATAGAGCAATTTTACCTATATTCATTGATACATGTCCTAAGCTATTGTGACTTGATTACTCCATGTGATGGATGATTTGATGCCACCTAAAGTAATGTAACTACGTGTATGTGCGGGTGTGGGGATGCAGATACAAGTTTGATAATTCTTAAAATGTCATTGATAAGTGATGTGCCATTCAATTTTAGTTGAAAATAAGAGGAAATTGTTAAGCTATCAGATCTGTTGCTTTGGATAATAATATCTAATCATCTTGGCTGTACCTGTAATGCACACTTTTAGCCTTAGGTTTCTTCTTATAGATACTTCTGCATCATTATTCATTAGGTACCTTGGTTCCTTAGCTTTCAATGTGCCTACCAAACATCAATATGCATAGGTGCTGTATCCACATGTGCACAGTTCTGCTTACTGCACTTTTCCCGTTGGTTTTTAAATGGCTGCATGGCAGAGTTTGTGCTGGAGCAAACTGGGTAAGTGGATTTGTGGTTTTTACTTCAGCATGAATGCATGATAACTTTGTTTCACATGTGCATACTAGTTACTACTTCCATTGATGGTGATGATTTCTTATGAGAATCTAAAAACAAATTTGGGAGACATTCAAGGTAATTGCTTAAATGGCCTATATAGAACCTGAATTCTGTTTGATTCCTCTTGGTGTCACATCCCTTTTTCACACTTTTTTAGTTACATTTTATATAATTATTTCCTGACCACACATACTGGCGCCTGTATTTTTCCTTATCATCTTTTTATGACTTGTTTGCCTTGTGACAGCGCTTTACTCGTCTTGGTGGTAAGCTCCCAAAAGGTGCTTTGCTTGTTGGCCCACCTGGCACTGGAAAAACGATGTTGGCAAGAGCTATAGCTGGAGAGGCTGGGGTTCCTTTCTTCTCATGCAGTGGAAGTGAATTTGAAGAGATGTTTGTTGGAGTTGGTGCACGAAGGGTGAGGGATCTTTTTTCTGCTGCAAAGAAGCAATCACCCTGTATAATCTTCATTGATGAGATAGATGCTATTGGAGGAAGCCGAAATCCAAAGGACCAAATGTACATGAAGATGACATTAAATCAGTTGCTGGTTGAGCTAGATGGATTCAAGCAAAATGAAGGCATAATTGTGATTGCAGCTACTAATTTTCCTGAGTCATTGGATAAGGCTTTAGTGAGACCTGGGCGGTTTGATCGCCATGTTGTTGTTCCCAATCCAGATGTAGAAGGAAGACGGCAGATTTTGGAATCACACATGTCAAAGGTATGCTTTTACCCTTGCAAATAATTCATCTTATTTGGTAGCTTGGGTTGGATGGCTTATGCTTCCTGTTTTCAAAGGTACATGGTCAGTGCTCTCATTACACTGGTGCAAAATATTGCTGTTGTATGCTTTCTTTGGGCTATGGTTGTGTATCCACCAGATACTTTTCTGTATGAGCTCACAGCCATAATGCTCTCAAGATATGCCTATTTTTTATTGGAAATTTTTGTAATATAAATTGGCGTCATATTTATGATATCCATTACTTGTATAAGATGATCTTGGCATGGCAATCCCAGTCTGCCAGTGTAGGGGTCTCCTTTTATTTTCTTAAATTTGTTACACTTACCATTGTCTAAGGTTTATCTATCTTGATCAACATTACCTACTTTTTATGCTGGTTTTCTGTCTCCAATCAAATACAGGTTCTGAAGGCTGATGATGTTGATCTAATGATCATTGCTCGAGGAACACCTGGGTTCTCTGGTGCTGACCTTGCAAACTTGGTTAACGTTGCTGCTCTCAAGGCTGCAATGGATGGTGCTAAAGCTGTGAGCATGACTGATTTAGAGTTTGCCAAGGACAAGATTATGATGGGAAGCGAACGCAAGTCAGCTGTCATATCTGAGGAGTCACGAAAGTTGACTGCTTTCCATGAGGGTGGCCATGCCCTTGTGGCCATTCATACTGATGGTGCCCTTCCTGTTCACAAGGCAACTATAGTTCCCCGTGGGATGGCTCTTGGCATGGTTTCTCAATTGCCTGACAAGGATGAGACCAGTATCTCCCGTAAACAGATGCTTGCCCGGCTTGATGTTTGCATGGGAGGTCGGGTTGCTGAAGAGCTAATTTTTGGAGAAAGTGAAGTTACTTCTGGTGCATCATCAGATCTTAAGCAGGCAACTAACCTGGCAAGGGAAATGGTTACTAAATATGGTATGGGCAATGAAGTTGGACCTGTCACTCACAATTACAATGACGATGGGAGAAGCATGAGCTCAGAGACTAGGCTTCTTATTGAGAAAGAGGTGAAGCACTTCCTGGAGAGGGCTTACCACAATGCAAAAACTATTCTAACCACCCACAATAAGGAGCTTCATGCGCTTGCGAATGCTCTTCTGCTGCATGAGACCCTTTCTGGAAGTCAGATAAAGACGTTACTTGCACAAGTTCGCTCCCAGAAGCAGAAGCAGCCGAATATAGTTGAAGGGCAGGGCAGTTCACAATCCAACACAGTGCCTCCATCATCCAACCCAGCAGCATCTGCTGCTGCAGCTGCAGCTGCCGCAGCAGCTGCGGCTACTACTGCTGCTGCCAAGGCTCAAGGTGTTCCAGTGGGATCCTAGCAGGAAAAGACACTGGTGACATGCAGCAAAATAACTATATGACCAGATTGAAATGTGCAGATAGTAGCAATATTTTTCGTGTTCATGTGGTTCAACTTCAGTCAGTGGAACTCAACTCATGTATCCAGATTCCAGGAGTGAAGTTGACTCGAAATTGTAGTGAGCGTAGCAATTATGGTTAAAGCTCGTGTAGAATAGAACCATTGATTTGTTTTCAATAATTTGATCTTGTTCTTTCTATATAGGTTTTTCATTACTACAACTATTAATTACATTTTTCAATTCTCTTTGCCTTTTTCTTTTCTCTCTCTCTCTCGTATCTGTAAGTGAAACAGATTTTCTTTTCTCGGAAATGCATTGTAAAGTCAATATGCTTTATACTTTTCTAATATAAATGAGTAAGTATTATTTAAAACCAATATAACGACCAAAAGTAGCTCTGCTCCTTCTGTTAAGATATGCTGCTATCCTCTATAGCTAAATATTAATTATTACCCAACTACTCATTTATATTTGATGTTTTATTTAAGTTTACGATATATACTTTATCTAGTATTAAAATTTGGAGTAATATTATGCTAATTTTGTTAAATGATAAGAAATTGTAAGTTTTGTTTTTATAAATATAATTTTATATAAATAAAAACAATATCATAATTTGAACATAAACATAAAACATAAAAGTCCACAACGCACTAACCCCATTCTTATATGTTTAAAATTATAATATTTATATAAATTTACGTTTAATTGAAAATTTTAAAAATAATTGTTATGCAAGATTTTCTCTTTACGCTCAAATACCTCTTCTAGGTGAAAGAAATAGGATCCAGCTTTGCAAATCTTGCTTCTTCTATCCATCGTCTTCTTCCTCGATCGGTCGGGTTAGGGTTTGCAGAGTTACACTCGCGAAATTATGCGTTTTTTCGAGCGATTCGCCATTCTTTCGATCGACATTTGACTACATCCAACGATACATTACAATAGAACATCGCAATTCCTTTCGGTAACACGTGGAATCGAAGAATATCGACCGTATCATGCGAGACGGTACGATATTTTGTTTCTTGAGGTCTTACTATTAGATTTTCACTGCTACGAAAATTAGTTAATCAGTGTATGTTATCTAATTCCTCGCCTTTCTGCAGAAATTCAGAAGCGGAGAGTTACAATACAAAACTACCATGGGGAAAATCTTGTGGGGATCTTACATGATGCGGCTTCAACAGCGCTTGTTATCGTGTGCCACGGCTTCCAATCTTTCAAGGTTGTTGGTATTGATATTTTATGCAAATGAAGCTAATTTACGCTCTGGTATAATACATTGGATTATATGAAACCTCTATTAGTTATAGAATTGTTTAATCATGGATTGTGAACCTTTATAATTGGCAAATGAAGTTTTTAACATATCAGTCTGTTTACTTGATAACCTTTCAGCCTCTCACTTGATTGCTGTTTATAATTATACTTATACAATTACTTTTCTTTCTCCTTCCCTAAATCATCTAAGGGTATCAACTATCAAATGTTCAAAGGGTATGTTTGGATGGAGGAGTTTGGAGGGAGAGGGAGGGGGGGAGTAAATTTTCATTTCGAAATTGTGAGAATTATAAAATTTTTATAAAAATGAATAAGGGATGATTGAAAGGTTACATGATAATCTTTCATTTTAATCCTGTCATTTTTTTAAAATCTCAAATAAGGGGAATTTTACTTAAAAGAAAAATTTCCCCCTCCAAACACCTCCATCCAAACATACCCTAATGATTCAAGTGAGGTCGTGGATAAAGTTTACTTGATAACCTTTCAGCCTGTCAGTTGATTTTTGTTTATATATAATTACTTTTCTTTTTCCTGCGCTACATCATCATGGTAGGTAGTATAGTATCAAATATTTGAAGGGTATGCTAGGATAGAGGAGTTTGGAGGGTAAGGGAGGGAAGGGATAATTTTTCATTTTTAAATTGAGAGAATTATAAAATGTTTATAAAAATAAATAAGAGATGATTGAAAGGTTACATGATAATCTCTCATTTTATTCCTTATTTTAAAAAATTCTGAAATGAGGGTAGTTTTACTTAAAATGAAAAATTACCCTTCCCCCCTTTCCCTCCAAACACCTACATCCAAACATACCCTAAATGATTCAAGTGAGGTCATGGGATAACTTGATTTATATTAAGAAATATGAGCTTTTATTAAGGAGGGGAAGGGAGGGGAAAAGCAACCCAAATCCTTGATTGGAAGATTTTTAAGGAAGGGGAAGTCCCCCTTCCCCCTCAAAGTCCCAAAATTCTTCCGCCTCGAATTAGGGGGTAAGAAGGGGGAAAGGGTTTATTTAAAATTAAATAAGGAAAAATAAATCTCATTCCCTCTATTTTAACTTTAACTCCCAAACTAAGGGAAAAGAGTTTCCCTCCTTTCCTTACTTAAACATCTAAACATGGGGAATGTTAAGGGCTTGTTTGATAACTTGACTTTATAGCTGAATTAAAAAGATTCAGCACTGAAAAGAATTAGCAATGTTAAATACACTCAGCACATGGGGAGTGATTAAATGTATTTCGTAGCTACTATTTACTTATTTAAATCATTAAAATGACAATAGCTCATTTAGTGTTGTTAAGAGTCCCACATTAGTTAGTGACATGGCCTGAATAGTGGTTATATTATAAGTGGGGGGCAACCCTCACTCCATGAGCTAGCTTTTGAGGTTGAGTTAGGCCCAAACCCAAATTCTAAGATGGTATCAGAGCTTATCTAAGATCCATTGTGCCACGTGACAAGCCGCCTTGACAGTCTTTATTGGAGATAAATTGTTTACAAGTAAGAACTGTGTTTCGCAGTTACAACTAATACGTGGCACAAGGTTTTCTTGGACTCAATTCTCCACCTCTTGTATTCACTTCGCCACGAGTTAGTTGTAACCGCGAAACATAGTTCTTATTTGTAAACAATTTATCTCCAATAAAGACTGTCAAGGCTGCTTGTCACTTTGAGTTAGGCCCAAACCCAAATTCTAAGATGGTATCATAGCCTATCCAAGATCCGTTGGGCCACCCGCAGATGTCCAGTCCTGCAAACTTCACGCTCTAGATGTCCAGTCCTAGGCGTGAGGGGGTGTGTTGAGAGTCCACATTGGATAGTGATATGACCTGAATAGTGGTTATAAGTGGGGGGCAACCCTCACTCCATGAGCTAGCTTTTAGGGTTGAGTTAGGCCCAGACCCAAATTCTAAGAAGTGTAGTCTTATGTTTGTTAAATGCTAACTTCTTCATTACAAATTCAGTGCTAAATTTATCAGTCTTATCAAACATACCCTAAGCTTATGCAGCTTATTGTTAGGATTTTACTATCAAATAGAACAATTTGTTGATGTAACGTTAGTTGGCTACTGATAGCAGAATAGAAATTTCTTATTCTCTTAGATTATTATGTGAGCTATGGTGTCTTGAGTTCTTTTGCTGTAATATTAACCTATCTGCACAAATATATAACATGTTGAAACTGGTTGTTCTGAACTTAAGGGTCGGATGACTTTATCTCTAGGAAAGGATTCCCATGGTGAACCTTGCTGCTGCTCTGGAAAAAGATGGAATTAGTGCCTTCCGATTTGATTTTGCTGGAAATGGGTAAGCTCCTCTGCTAAGGAAAAAGAACATTAAATTAGTGAATTACTAATTTGTTTAATGAAGGAAGATAAACATATTTTCCTGGGTAATTTGATTTGTTTGTCTATGATATGTCTTTTCTATTTATTTATTTATTTATTTTTTAGATTTGCATGGTGGCATGAACCATAGTAGTCAATCCCAGATAGCGGCGCGTAGCGGACGATCCCAAAAATGCTATAGCGGGATAGCGGGATGGCCACTACACCGAAAAAAAAAAAGAAAAAAAACATATGCAATTATACTATACATGTATAAATGCTTCAAAATATAAAATTAGTCAAAATTAAACACATATTCGTCATTAATAATCAAAAGTCATAATTTTAGACTCTAGAGTCACACAATCACCATGTGCTGACTACCAGAGTATTTTTATTCCAAAAAACTTCAACAATACAAACAGAAGAGATAAGTCTCACACAATAAAATATCAACATTATTTAGACAGCTATATGATAAGACAAAAGAGAAGGTTCAGTCAGACAAAAGATGGAGACTTTTTTTTTGTAAAAAAAGAAAGAAAGATAGACTTATTAAGATGCACAAAAGATAACGAGGCAACCAGTGGAGGCACAAGTCTTCCTCTTAGTCGCAGCTCTCCAATTCCAGTCACAGCTCGCAACACACAGTCGCACTCAAGGGCAGTATGCAGCACCCGCAGCCTTGCATCACTCAAGGGCAGTTCGGAGCACCCAAACGCAGCTCGCAGCACCCAGTCACAGCTCGCGAAATGGCAGGGGCTATGGGGGGGTTGGGTTTTGGAATAGCAACCGCTATGGCCGCGAAATGGCCGCGAAAGGGCGCGATTCTGGACTGCGATCTCCGCGACGAAAAAACTCTCCGCTACAGGAGCTCCGTCTCGTGTGGGTGGCGCGAGGCCACGCTCCACTGCTATAGCACCGCTATAGCGCGCGATTGACTACTCTGGCATGAACTCCAAGAATAATCAGTAACTCAGATTTCTAAACTTTTGAAAATGTTTATATGTATATAACATCAATCTTGGAAATGTTTCTATTTTTTTTTTAAATAAAAGAAGAAATTCATTTAAGACGGAGAAGAAAATTACAATGAATTTGGAGGATAAGGGGTCCTCCATAACAAAAAAGGAAAACATCAATGGAGCAAAGCTGCCCAATCCCTCAGCATATCTGTTAGGGAAAACCCACCTTAAAAAGACCTGGGGCTTTACGTCAAATAGAAGCCAAACGCCTAATCTTATCTCAAAGTCGTTGTTATGCCAAAATAAACCTCTTTAAAGATACAAGTGTTACGCTCCAACGAAATGCACCAAATAGTAGCATAGACTGCACATTACCATAAAAATTTAGCCTCTTTACTTCTACTAAAACCATTAAAGCTAGTCACCAAAAATGGGTCCAAGGACCTAGGGCACATCCAGCACTCAAATAAGGCCGATCAATGTATTCCATATAGAAACAACAGCAGAACAATGTAAGAATAGATGAGGAACCGATTCTGAACAAGCACCACACATAACACGTATCAAGGGAAAGAGCCTTACGTGGCCTACAAAGTGTCAAAATGAAGTGTGATTTTAAATTTCAGTTTCAGAAAATGTCCTATCTATTTTGTGTGTATGTCCTATTACATGCAAATAAATGAGATAATATATTGTTGTCTTCCATTTGTGGCTTTTATCATTTCTCAAATAAATTGGGACCAAAACTAATGAAGCCACATTTGAAATAAGGGACCGGTGTATCATAAAATTGAATATAAAAGTGATTCTACCCTGGAGGTGCCCTAAGGGTGTACCTGTTGTTCAAATACTGAACAATAATAATTAAATATTAATTTGTTTGCTAATAACTCATGTTATTGTCTTCCAGGGAAAGTGAAGGCTCATTTCAGTATGGTAACTACTATAGAGAAGTTGATGACCTGCGAGCTGTAGTTCAACACTTCCGTGAGGAGAAATATGTAATCACTGCAATTGTTGGTCATAGTAAAGGTCCGATTACAACTATGCTTGGTGTATGGAACAAATGAAATTGAAGTCGTAGTGGTGGACTGGAACAGACAGCCTATAACCTATAAGGAATACTTTAATGGCAGTTTGAAATTGTTTTCTCTCCTGTCCAATGTAACATGTTTGGCTAAATAATTAATTTTTCAGTTTTTCTGTAATTAAATTTTTATTGGCATTCTAGAAACTTTTTTATTTTGAATGCATAGGTGAATAATAGAGGTAAGACTGTATGTCTTATGGAATTAGTATAATTTTATTTCAAGGTGATCTTTCTTTCAAGTTGTGTTCTTTGCTGTGAAGATCTGTGGAAATGTATAGAGAGGAAGGTCTATCTTTATATGGTTTTTCATTTTGGAGAAAGCATGTGATGGCGTTGCTGGGGAGGTAATGTGGTCTGCTTTTAATAGTAAATATAGTGTAGATATATCTTGAGTGGTGGATGTTTAGTGCTATAAGGAAGATAAGTTATAAACAGTATATATTTTATCAGAGTTAGGAATAGCTTTGATCTATAGGTAAAGATGAAGGAAAATTGTCTGAGAGATGGTTTGGACATGTACAATTTAGAGTTGAAAATGTTTGAGAAAGATTGGAGAATATACAGTATAAAAAGCAGACCAAGTTCACATTGGTTAAACTGATAAAATATAATTATATAGTTTTAGTGGAGAATGTAGTCTTCCATAGGGCTTAATGGTAAACTGAAAATTAAGTTCTCTGTGAATGTGATAGAATTTTCCCTATGTAAGTCACTCACTATAATGGTTTCTGCAGGGGGTAATGTGGCACTCTTATATGCCTCAAAATATAAGGATGTTCATATTGTTGTCAATATTTCTGGCCGGTTTAATCTATTGAAAGGCATGGAAAGTCGCTTGGGCAAAAATTTTATACAAAGGATCAAACAAGATGGATTTATTGATGTTAAAAATAAAAGAGGTGAGCTATGAAATGTAAATAATCTTCTCGAGTTTTATTCTTTCTATCATACGTGCTTTTGAAATCAGCATGTCTTAGTCAGTTTGTCTTGCTTCTTTGTTCTTTTGTTGCCATGATGTTTTGAGTTGATGTTAAAACTTAAAAATAAAGGAGGTGAGCTATTAGATGTGACTGTTCTCGTGGTTCTAATAATCAGTAGTCTTGGTGTTTTATGGTGACATCTCTTTGTCAGCATGTTGCATTTTTGTTCCTTTGTTGTATTAACCTTTCTGGCTACCTTTTGATGTTACATGGTAGTGGCTACCAAAAAGCTACTAAAAACACACTCTTCGACTGTTTCTTGTATTTTTTCTGTTATCAATTTACTTCAACCAGTCTGATTAACATATTCCTTTTCTTACGACAGGCAAGACTATGTACCGTGTTACTGAAGAAAGTTTGATGGACCGCCTATCTACCATTACCCATCTTGCCTGCTTATTAATTCCTCAAGATTGCAGGTAAGGTTTGTTATTACATCTAATAACATGCACCTATTCATTGAAAATGTTGCAAAATCGATTCCTTCGTGTTTTACTGTTACTATTGCTAGTAACTTCATCATTGTTGATGTACAGAGTGTTGACAGTTCATGGATCCATGGATGAAACTGTACCAGCAGAAGATGCTTTAGAGTTTGCTAAGTTCATATCCAATCATAAACTGTGCATCATAGAAGGAGCTGATCATGAATATTCTTGTCATCAAGATGAGTTGACCTGCTTGGTTTTGGAATTTATCAAGGTTCATCGTGATAAAGACAAAGATACGTCTAAGCAGACACGACTTGGAAGAGTAGATAAACCTATTCGTTCACGATTCTAGTTCTTGCAGAATATGCTGATCCAGTACCACTTCTTTTTAAACCATCCTTCTTACAATAAAGTCACAAACTTGATAAGTTGATCAACAAGAAAGAGGGACAAACCTCGTCCCATTTCTAACTTCACGAGTGCCCATCTGGCAGCCAATCATTAGTTAAAGAAAATTGACGAATGGGCAACACAAGTTTCGCATTATTGGACCTCAATAGTTGCACACCTGACAAGAATTGCTGCATCATTGTTGCCATTTCAATCTGACATTAAACAATTATCGCTGCTGTTAAAAAGTTTTTTCTCTTGCAGTTGCCACATATGAGCGATGAAATGAACAATTTGACAGCACTGATATGAACGTGGCTATCTGGTAGATACGACATGAAGTACAGCTAACTGAATTTTCTTTATTGCTGGTGAACAATCACAGCCAACAAGTAATTAAAGGAAACTAACAAAGCAATTGGTCTTGGTGGTTAAAAATCACGTTTGTAACTACAGACTGCCTACTGCTATGTACAGATTTACTCATAGCCATAACTATATGCACATTTCTTCTGTTATGTCCACAACAATTCTTCCCTTTTCATGGCCTTTATATTCTTTTTTGGCAATAGCATAGTTCATAAATGAATGGTGAATCCAAAAGAGACTATACGAAAGTGCAATTATGTTCAAGTTCAAACGTAATATGTTTGGTGTGCTTTCTCCTCCTCCGAAATAGGATGTTTGGATTGGGTAGAGGAGAAGGGAGGGAATGGGATGGGTCACGGCCATGGGAGCTCATTTCTGAGATTGGAAGTTTAAAGAGACTGAACATGTTTGAATTTGTCTAAATTTTTAGAATAATTGTTTTTTTAATTAAAATTTGTTTTATCTAAAATTTATTTTGTTTGTTTAAAATGTATAAAATTAAATATAAGTTAAGATTATAATTTAATAATTAAAAAAAAAAATTTTAAGAGTTGTTATTTTAAGTTTTTAATTATTTGATTTTATATTATTTTAAAAGTATTGAGAGAGAAATATATATTTGTCCTTAATTAAATAACTTTTTTAATTATTTGATATATTTTTTGGTAATTTAATACATAAAAATAATTTTTTTTATACAATTCAAACAAAACTCTTTATCATAAAATTAATTATGAATTAACATATTCAAATATAAATTAATTTTTTCATAATTAATTTTTTAAAAAATTAATTATACAAATAATTAATCTTTAACATAATATTTTTTTTAATTAATCCTAACACTCGTTATAGGAAATGGAGGCCTGACAGCTCACTTTTTCATCCCCATGATCTGGAGAGATTTTGTGCCACATGGCTTCTCTATTTTCATTAACAGTAACTTTAGAAAACGTTGTAATCGAATCCTTCTTTTTGGAAATATTATATCATTAACTTACCCCTTACAAGCATCCTATGAAGGTACGAAGGGGAACAGATAATATGGGAAGACGAAGTCCAAACAATGCTGAGACTGAAGATATTGTGCTTATAATGTCAATGTGTAGGCTGAAGCATCTCCATATGGCATATTCTAAAAGCTGTAACAATGTTGCATGTTTCAACCAATTGGTGGCCTCATTAAATTTGTGCATAATCAGTGCCATCGCAAAAACACAGTTCTTTTCCTGCATCAGCTCCCCCATGATAGCTTATCCTTTTATTTTATTTTTTGTGTCAGTGTCACAGCATCTAACATTCCAATGTTTGCTTATGCAGCTAACTACCATTCAATTTACAATTCAACCTTTTGGCAACTATGAAGGCACACTCGTCTCTCTCTCTTTCTCTCTCTCTCAGCTTCTTCAGTTCACTGAAGCGGTGCCAATGAAGTACATTTCACTGTTTATGGTGTTTTGTGTTCTGGGAGCCCATGGGTGCATTTGGGTTGCGGTGGCCTAATGGGGTTCTTGTGGATTCAGAGTGGCTGGATTGGACGTGATTCTGGGCACTACCAGATAATGAAGAACCTGGGATTCAATCGGTTCGTTCAGATCCTCTCTGGGAATTGCCTTGCAGGGATCAGTATTGGGTGGTGGAAGTGGAACCACAATGCCCACCATATTGCTTGTAACAGTCTTGATTTCGACCCTGATCTTCAGCATATGCCCTTTTTGTGGTGTCTTCCAGATTTTTCAATTCGCTTACTTCTTGCTTCTATGAAAGGAAGATGAACTTTGATTCTGTTTCTAGATTCTTGGTTAGCTATCGGCATTGAACATTTTATCCAGTGATGTGCTTTGTCCAAGAGAAAGGTACCCAATAGGGTCATGGAGCTTTTGGGGCTGCTTGTTTTCTGGATTTGGTACCCACTACTGGTTTCCTGCTTACCCAATTGGGGTGAGAGAATATTGTTTGTTATTAGTTTTGCTGTCACTGGAATACAACATGTTCAGTTCTATTTGAATCATTTCTCCTCTGGTGTCTATGTTGGCCCACCAAGTGCGAGTGATTGGTGTGAGAAGCAGACTAATGGGACGCTTGATGTGAAGTGCTTAGCTTGGATGGATTGGTTCCATGGTGGATTGCAATTTCAGGTGGAACACCATCTGTTTCCCCGGCTGCCCCGGTGCCATCTCAGGAAAATCTCACCTTTCGTTAGGGAGCTGTGCAAAAAACATAATCTTCCTTACAATTGTGTCTCATTGTGGGAAGCCAATGCACTAACAATTCAGACACTCCGGAATGCAGCTTTGCAGGCTCGCAATCTTTCTAATCCCATTCCCAAAAATTTAGTTTGGGAAGTTGTTACTGTTAATACTCATGGATGAAGGGAACTTGAGTGGAGCTTCCTGAGATTTTGCTGTGGTTGATAGTTTGATGAAGGTATGATATCTGAGGGTGGTAATCCTTGGTTTCATAGGAAGAATAATGGATTTGCACATTGCTTGGAAGCTTCAATCGTTCATTGTCTTGGCTGCGTGGTAGCATGATCAGCTAAACTCCTTTCCAAAATAGGTAAGAAACTACTGATACTGGTCATCTGTGGGTTAATATAGTTCTCTATCTTGTTTTCGCTCAGCGTATTATGCTAGAGAGTGGGTTGCAAGTACGATGTTTATTCTTTGTCTGCTTTAGTAGTTTGATTTCATTATGCGGCCATGGGTCTCTCTACTACATAACCATTTGTGTTATGCCTGCGAATTCATTGTCACTTGGAGCAAGAAATGTACAATATGTTAGATTCAAATTCATCAAATGCAATTTGCCTGCTCCTATCAGTTTGGTTGAACTCTTAGTAATTGTTACTACTTACAAGCAGATGGTGAGCAACATGTTACTTGTATTGCGAGATTAAGTTTGTTATTTATGAAAGACTTTCTTTTAATTTTATTTTTATGGACAGGTGAGGGGTGATCTGATCTTTGCACTTGCAGGGAGGTATGAGATGCCAAATTGAAACCACCAATCTATATTTTCTCTTACAAATTATATACGCAAAAAACTATAAAACTTTTCAATCTCCAACTTGATTCAAATTTTGCAGACTTGTAAATTGAAGATTCTGAATTTTGAACAAATCTCATGCTACTTCACTACAGGGCTGTGTTAATGGACATAAGCATAGATATATATGAATGCTAAGATGTCTTTTTCTAGATGGATAGCAGACAAGATTGTTAAACTTGGAACTTAAACTTTGAGGGAAGCAAAGGTGTTTTCATTTAAAACTAGTAAATAGATTTCACATCTTTTCTACAATATTACAAGTTCTCTTGTAACGTGCGAACTAAAAGTGCACTAGACTTTTGTTGCACTTAAAACAAGAGCAATTGTGCACGTACTCATTTACAAACTTAAACTTGGGACAGGCAATTACCAAGAAAAAACTAGGAAACAAGTTTGTGCTTAGAATCTTGGCACCAAGCATGTGGAGTGGGACTAAGTTGCTTATTTGTCTATATATACCTTGTCATGTAATAGCGTTGAAAAGTATAACCTATTGTGTTAGAATCCTCATGTCTTGTTATTTACTTACTGTTTATGTGTGGTGTTGTTGTGCCTACTTGTATTCATTCTCGATGTTTTCATGTACATGTTGCTATCATTGTGTTGTAATATATTATTGTTGGTTATGACGTTATGTTTGGCCTTTTAATAGATTGATTGGTAGTTAGCTGACTTGTTCCTCAAGGTGAACGAGAAAGTGCCCAGATGAACTCTCTCCGCCTATGATACTAGTATATGATTCCATTTCCGTCTTTTAGCAAATAGCTAAGACATAATGAGCTGTGTTACCCCAAGCCGGATTGCGATTGAGAGGAAGCAGAAGCAGTGGGTGAGCAGAGGCCTTATTTTCCTACATCATTGCAGGACTATGTATTGCCAAAAAGGGGGAATAACGTGATGGCAATTTCCAATTTCCAGTATTTACATTACAAGATAAACCAAATATGTAATCAAAATTAGTGAAAGGACATCTTGATTGGTTGCAAAAACACAAGCATGAACTCAAAACTGATTGTCATGGTTGCATGTCCACAATTGAGTACGACCAGAGATTGAAATTTCATTTTTGGTTAGGCATACTCAAAGGGCTTCAATGAAAATTATATGAATATTGAAGAAACTAGAATGTGTCCTGGACCTAGTGACCAAATTTGTAACCTGTATTCCTATATGCAACTGCAACTCTTTCCCTAGGCTAGAGAAAGACACATGAATTAGCTACTTGACAACAAGATTTAGTAAACTAGCATGTGCAAGTAAATCTTCTCTTTGGGCATGGATCAAAATAGTCACCAAATTGGATCATGTAAGTTTGTTCATGATTCACTTTTTGTTGATTTGTAATGGTTAGGCTATTGGCAGTGCACTTCGCAGGCTGCATGTATTACTAATTGGTAGCTTATCACCTTTTGAATTCCAGTCTGTGAATTAGAATATCCTTGTTCGCTTTGTGGATTACAATATCTTCTTCCTCATATTAGGATATCCCTATTTGCGGATAAGGACATATCCCTATCCGCGGATAAGGACATATCCCTATCTGCGAATAAGGACATATCCCTGTCCGCAGATAGGACATCTCTGTCCGTGGATAAAGAGATATTCGCAGATAAGGACATATCCTTGTCTGAGGATTAGGACACATCCCTGTTCGAGGATAAGGACATATCCCTGTCCGAGGATAAGGACATACCCCTGTCCGAGGATAAGGACATATCCTAATCCTCGGATAAGTACATATCCTTGTCTACGGATAAGGACATATCCCTATCTACGAATAAGGGCATATCCTTGTCCGCAAATAAGGATATATCCCCCTCCATGGATAAAGATATATCCTTGTTCACGGATATGGTAAACCCTAAAATCCTAAACCCCTTAAACCTTAACCCTAAACTGTAAACCCTCTTAACACTAAAAACCTAAAACCCTAAACACTTAAACCTAACCATAAAACCCTAAACCTAAACCCTAAAATCCAAAGCCTTAAATCCTAACCCTAAACCCATGACTTTAGAAAGCCCAAAAATCCCAACTCAAATTAAGGAAGCCCAATTCTCAAATTTTGGAAGTGCAATTTGCGAATTAAGAAAGCCTAACTCTTAACTAAGAAATCCCAATCCTCAAATTAAAAAGTCCCAATTCAAGAACTACGATATTTTAGTTTGCGACTGTCGAGAACCAACTATCCCAATAGCTTAATCTATTAGGTGAAGACTCAAGATTGGTTTTATATATCTAACACACCCCCTCACACAAGAGCCCTATGGGGCTTGAAGCATGGACAATGCACAGGCCCACCCAACCTTGTGCTTAAATTAAACTTTTATTTAGAAGAATGAAAGCGGCAAGGATCGAACTCATAACCACTTGGTCATAGTGGCTTTAATACCATATCAAGGACCAACTATCCTAATAGCTTAAGCTATTAGGTGAAGACCCAATATTGGTTTTATATGTCTAACAACGACCTTGTAGATGTAGATTGTATATGAAGAAACTCAAAATAATATGCAGAAAGTATCTCTCCTGTTTGATTCTCTATGTCATATGGAGTCTATCCACTTTTCCAGTATTTGCAAGATTAACTACTTGTGTAATCAAAATCAGTGAAGGGACATCTTTATTGATTGCAAAATGCAATCATGAACTCAAAACTCATTGTCATGGCTGCATGTCATCAGTTGAGTATCAGCAGAGATTGGACTTTGATTTTTGGATAGGCATACTCAAATGGCTTCAATGATGATTTTATGAATATTGAAGAAACTAGAATGTGTCCAGGACCAGTGACAAAATTTTCATTGTTGTGGTTGGGTTTGTGCAATCAGCGCTTGATTATTCTTGTTAGCAGACTTATGCCATTGTCAATTATGTTTGTTTAAGCTATATGAAGCTTCACTTATCAACTTACACACTGCAGACGGTATGTTGTCAGGAGCTTTTTGTTGATTTCTGTTCATTCTGTGTTTTGCACGGTTTGTTCTTATAATGGTCCAAAGTGCTGTTAGGGGTTGTAGAAACTATAAAATACGTGAGTCAGTATTCTTTGTCGTCCTTTATTACCATCTTTTATTTTTAAGTTATTTATCTTTTCATTCCTTAAGGAGGTCATACCACTTATGTCAGAATAAGCTATGGATTATCGCCAACTCTGCTGGTGGACTTGTAGAGGTTTTTGACGATTTGTCATCCTTTAAGTTACTTTCTTAGTTCATGTTCTTTAGCCAAAATCTTCATGTCCTGTGGAGGAAGGTGGCATATGGGTGTGGTGATGTGGCCATAGAAGTGTTTTATCAGTATATATGTTTATATAGAGCCACTAGAGGTTCTTTGACTTCTTGTTATTGGCTAGATAATTGGCTGCCGATTGATATGCTTTTTACATTGTCAGGTAGACTTTAGATAAGTGCCTTGAAGAACTGCAGATAATTGTCTCTGTAGTAACTCTAATGCTTAGGATAAGAATTTGTGCTCATTTCTGAGCAGCTCTGAAATCTGAAGTTCGGGATTTGTATTATCAGTGAATATTGTGTGCTTTTGCTGGGCCATCTGCATATTATGGCGATTTGTCTTATCTTGGATAGCAAGCCTTCCATTGAGGACAGAACCTGCATTCTGGTTCTGGGTCAGGGCAAGTTGAGATGGAAAGCTCATCATCTTCGGTGCAAGTTTGGTACAAGAGCATCCATTGCTCTTCTCGGTGCATGTGACCAAGGTGACGGGGTCCCCACTTCCCAGGAACATATGCATTTTTTTTCATTCTCTTTTGAAAAGTTAGATGCTAAATAAATATGATGAAGAAAATTTTATTTTTCTGAACAACGGGGCATTAATTTCACATTTTGTTTCTCGCCAATGGGGACTGGTGCTTTAAAACAAAAGATATAAACACGCTGGGGCGAAACTCAAATAAAATAATTGGGAGGCAAAATCAAAATTTTAGAAGAGCTGAAGTTATATTTAAAAAAAAAATCAAAACTTAAGAATAAAAATTAAAATTTCAAAAATTTGGGGATCATGCTCCCAAGCCTGAAGTGATTCTGCCCTTGGAAACGCGTATGTACTTCTAAGGAGCTGCAAGTGCATGTGAACTTGAGGCATTAATATTTGAAATTCTGTTTATCAATGAACATATAGTTGTGCACTTTTTTTATTTATATCAAGTATGCATAAGATCATATATGTTTTAAACTTTTATGTTATGGGTTTGATCCCACTCCGCCCCTTTGTTTCTTTTGGACTTCCTATATAACCACAAAATGAAAAACGAAATTAATGCATAATTCAGCACATTATGGTGTTATAATGGTCAGTTGGATGAATTTTATGCATCAACATCTGTGTGCTTTTCAGTTTACGTAATAAGAAATGTAATGAGTTTAATTTTGATATGTTATTAAAAGAGTTTAACCTCTCATGTAGTTGTTCTTATAGTTAAATATTTTTAAGGCCAAACTACATTTCACTGCATTCAGTAGCTACACTCCCGAGGGTACTACATTTACTCTGTCATTCCACCCCTGCACTACATATCTCTAAATTACAACATAAAAGCTATTAGATTATGACTCTCATAATGGAGTTTTGCCACCCAATTCTATTGTTCTTGTAGAATATTTGTAATTTCCATTCGTTCTACGTGAGTCGGGAAAAAGGTCATCTGATGCCCAAACAGCTAGCTTCAGTACCAAGTTGCAGATTAGGTCACATTCTGAAACAGACAAAGCTCCTGACCCTTTAATTTGGCAGACCTGTTTATCTGGACCCCAGGAATCCGTTCCATTTACACCAAATTCAATGCTCCATTACATTTATATTACTAACCTCCTGATTGGATACTCAACAAGATGTGCTTAGGTGAGACATTTAAGTAATTTGTAAGCTTTGTGCTACCAGAAGAACAGTATATGTTAATTGGAACAGGCAGAAATGCTAATAACATCCCTAAAATCTAATGAACGGCTTTACTTGTTTCGTTGATTGCAAGCTAGCTGTTCAATAATGCAGCTGAACCAAATGCTTGGAATCAATGATTTGAGCGTGTAGTAGTAAATCATTTACATGGACCACTAGACCAAGCACAAGCAACTTGTTCTCCTTTCTAATGTTTAAGGCGTTTGTCATCTAACTACAAACACGAGACACCGCAATGATTTGTTAAGAACTAGTAAGATACTAGGCAGGACAGCCGCATCATAATCATACGCAGAACAATACATGCACATATAAATTCTTAGATACACTTTTATAATACAATTTTCTTATACTATACTATGTTGGGAATAATAGATTAATATATAAAAAAAGAAATCGAAACCTAGACTTCTAGGCAAAATGAATCCCTTACATCAGAGAATTATTTGCCCCTATACAATTTAGTAACAGGTTTAGGCAAAAACATTCCCAAATACAACAAAGTCTTATGAATTCTGCAATCAGCAATATTGAAGAACTTTCTAACCTCTTATTATTGTGTTTTTGGAATCTGTCATTTCCGACAATTAGGGTATGCTATTTATAGACTATCAAGAGAGATATATCTTAATTAAATGCACACTTACATGAGAAGTTTTGTTTTTAGAAGAGGTAGTTATCACCATTAAAGAGATATGTTTCACCAAAATTCATGTTTTATTTAAGACACACTTTGATAAAAACTCATGTCTCTATGAAGACACATTTTAATGAAAATCAGGTGTCTGTGAAGACACAATTTTTATGAAAAGCAATGTCTCTATGAAGGCACATTTTCATAAAAAGTCATGTCTCAATTGAGATACCCTTTCATGAAAAGTTGTATCCTAATTAAGACACACTTTCATAAAAAAACATGTCTTAATAAGATACGCTTTCATGAAAAATCATATACTTAAATCCATCAAAAGGTGTTAACAAATTTGCAAACTACGTGCTACATCAGTTATAAGAGTCATTATTATCTTTCACTATTTAATCGTTATTAATGGTAACATTAAAAATAATTCATGTGGCACCTACTAAGTGATATCGTGTAAGAAGATTATCTTACACTTAGTGTACTTAAAAAATTTTCTATAACTTTTATTTTAATTAAAATTTTGAACAATGAGAGGCTATCGCATTACAAGACTGGGCTTTAGCAATAACAAGCTTCATACATAAATTAAAATATTACTTACAAATAGTAAGCAGACTCACATCTACGAGATAGGACACAAGTTCGAATCTTAATAAGAGTCACTTTGGTTGGGAAGTAGCAAAAACCTTTGTGCTCTAAACTATTAATTGTGGATTAGTCTCATAAGGGACCTAAAGAGTTTAACTCGTAAGGATACCACAGAGCATCACTCGACACAAAAGGCTAATTAGAATGGTTGCCAAAAAAAAATTAAAATATTACTTACAAATCGTTTATAAAAAATATTATTATTAGTAAGGATCAAAATTAAGCCTTATATATCAACTTGCATTAGTCCGAGTGGAAGGGATTCAGTCACCCTAAATATTTTGTCTCGGGTTCGATCATTGAAACGGTGCATATGGATAAAATCTAGTTGAGAAAGATTCTCGCTTCATGTACCTGACCACATCCCATAAAATTAGTCTCTTACCTTCCTCACAAAGGATATTGTGCTTTATAACAAAAATAAATAAATAAAACTAAACCTTACAAACCATATTGAAAAAAATAATTTGGGAGGTCAAAGAAAAAGAATTTGAAGATCTAACTGCCCTGCCGACCAGACCGAGAACCCATAGAAATCACGTGCACCCAAATTTAAAGACACCCAATCCCCATCATGCACTTCACTGGACGGTGATAAATGGAAAACTCCTTACAGATGTTGATTTTAAAGAACTTGTTCCCTCCTTTCTTTCCCCTTTTTTTTAAAAAAAATTTCTCGCACATTTTTTTTCCTTTTTTCTTAAACGTCTTCTTTTTTTTTTGGGTCCTCCATGATTCAATATTTTTTTTTTTATCATCACTATCTAAGCAGCAGGTAGGGCCTAAAGGATGTAATCCAATATCAGACTTCACATGTGCTTTAGGAGGAAGGGTAAAAAATAGAAAGCATTCAAATATCGGTAGCCGTACCCACCACCCATTGCCTTCAGATCCAAGGGCAGAAAGTTATAAGATCTGTGCTTTGGCCCCCAAATTTCGACGATGCCACATTACATAACAAAGCCATTTTGGTTTTCTGTTCTGTTCCTGTGATCCTTCTCATTTTTTACATATATATGAGTAATGTTTTAACTTGTAATCAAGCAATGAATTACACTGTTGCGTTGTCTACCCCATATTTTGAATTGTTATACTATCGTAATGGTTTATAATTTAGGGTGAATTATTAATTATATATTAATTATTAATTTCATAATAAATATTTAAAAATTTATTAAATTTAAATAATAATTAATAAATACTCTAATATCTTAAAGAAAAAAAAGTATCAGAATGATTACTTTCAAGCTCTGAAAAGCAAAAACGCTCTTTTTTATCTTTTAGATTAGCAGTCAAGTGCACATGCATGAAGTCAAGAACAAGGGAACAGAGTCTTAATAAAATACAACCAGCGCTCCTTGGCATTTGGTGGGGGCACCGACACGGTTCAGAATTCAGAGAGATAGCACAGCACCTGATCTCACGTGTTCCGCATCAATTTCGGTACTTTTGTATTGGTTGCAACTCCCAAGTCTCCCGAGGAAAATTCTTATTTGTACAAATCACTGAACTCCATAAAAGTCATCATCCAAATTTTACTCTCTGATTCATTGCGATACTACTCATTTTCACCTCTGTACTCTATACAACGGTTGAGGTTGGTTCCTGTCCCAAGATGGGATAAGGAAACATAAATCCTTTTCTAAAGCAGAATGCAAGCAAAACCAAATACATTACCCTCCATTTCCACTTTTTAAGTACAGTGTGTATTATTCCAATTCATCCAGAGCAAAGCAATTTACGGAATCCCATTCAAACAAGTGCAGATTTTGATATCATCCCAATTAGGTAAAAAAAAATAAAAATAAAGATCAATTTAAAAGAGAGAGAGAAGAGGAGAAGGCTTGATTTCAAAAACCGGATATAATTTGCAGTTGCATTTCTATAAAAATTCAGAAACCAATTACAGCACCAAACTATAATGGTGAGAACAACAAAAAAAGTTATCTAACTTCAAGGCTTCTTCACTCCTATAACAAGCTCAAACTTCTCTCTTTTTTTTTCCTTCAAATTTCACCCTCTCAACACATAACCCTCCACGCGCGGCTCATAACAATAATAATCAATCCCCATTAATAATGAATGAGCAATAATAATCAATCATGCACAAAAAAAAAACCAAAAACTAAAAGGAGAACTTCCAGATCTTGATTCGAAGATCCACCTTACACTCGGAGTCAGTAACAGAAGCCACCGAAGGAGACTTCCCAAGTGGTACCATGCCTTTGATTCCGTGGCACGTGACTCTAATCCCCACCCTCTTGCTCTTGAGCCACTCCATCTTCAGCTTCACCTTAGTGTCCATCTGAATCTCCACAGGGAACCCCTTCTTTTTCTTCAGACCAGACCTCAGAGAAGTCAACGAATCAGTGTCCAGATCCTGAGAATCCGACAGGACCGCACGGAGGCTGGTCTGGTTGTTCTTGTCGGACGTGAAAGCCGACAGGGACCCATTTCCGATGGGGACGGAGTCGGAGAAGGCGGTGACAATGAACGGTTCGTAAAAGAAAACGAGGTGGTTGTTCGGGTTTTTGGCTATGAGGGTGAGGTTGAGAAGGGTGGCGAGGTGGGAGGAGGAGTCAGGGGAGGTGGTGAGTTTCATCTTGGCAATGCGGAGGTTGGTGACGGAGAATTGAGGTCGGTGAGGGTGGTAGAGGACGTAGAGTGCTGCAACAACAATGGAAGCCATGAGAGCAAATGCGAGGAACATGAGGATGGTCCAGAAGAAGCAGCAGCAACATAGGTTGCGGTTGGAGCGTCGACCACGGTGGTAATGGGACTGTGGCCGGTAGACTTGCCGGTTCGGGTTGTAAAGCTGGGTTTTGACTGGGCCGGGGTTGCCGTTGGCGGCGGCGGGCGCAGCGGTGCCGGTTGCATTGGGTTTGGAAGATGGGTGGACTCTGTCAGTCATTCTGGAAGCTGAAAAAAAAATGTGAGAGCAGGGACCAAGGTGGAGAAGCTGAATTAGCAATGAGTAGAAGTGGAGAGGTTGAGAAAAGAAGAAGCTTTGTAGAGGAAAAAGAACAAGAGAAGAGTGCAGAGAGGGGAAGAGAAGCAGGGAATTGAGATAGATAGGTACCCGAAACCAAAAAGGGATGCTTCCACCTCACCAAATATATGAAATATGGAATCTTTTTTTTTTTCTTTCTTTTTATTTGCTTAATTTGGTTTGTTTTCTAATTCCCCTCTAATCTTAATCTTTGTGTTAATCTAATTTAATATATAAAACTTGAACGGCAAGCCAAAGGTGTGTGTGCTGTGTCTTCTAATATGGCTTATCTTGCACACACGTCGCTCGCTGGCTTTCTATTTCAAGTGTTTTTGATGGCTTAATACCTTTTTGCTGTTCCTGCTTCATAGCATGCGATTGAGTGAATTCTCAGGAACATTGGGTCCAGTCCTTTTCCATATGTTTAGCGGTGTAAGAAAAACTCTCCGTGTTAGAACTTTGAGTACACGAAAAAATATTTGTGAAAATGAGAGTTTCAGTATCTACACTATAAATAAAGACAAAAAAAAAGACACCATTCGTTCTTTTTTTTCAATTAATTAATGAACAGATAGAGACAGCCAAAATGGTTGAGAATGGAGACTTGGATGGAATGGCAACTTGGCCGAACTCAGATTCAGATTTCATGGCCGCCCCTTGGATTTCATCCTCTAATTTCCCTTCGCACATTTTGCCACCTCATCACGATAACATGTTCTGCATAACAATTACAAACCCCACCAACATTTGATGGCCCATACATTTTTCACGAGAGATTCTTTGACAATTGACTATATTTTCTTAAAAGAAAAAAAAAAACAGGTATTTTAGATATATTAGGGTAAAAATGATTCTATGGGTTTGATATGTTTTTAAAAATTTGAGCGTCCCTCTATTTTTCTTATTCTTGCTCAAATGCCCTACAATTTTGAATTAAAAATAAAATTAATTTGCATCCTCATTTCCTTTGTTCCCATTCAACTATTTTCCAATCATTAACAGCTGGTAAGACAAATGGTCTATCCTGTCGGCATATTTTCACGCCGTTTGTGGTTGCGAGGACGCGATACTTTAATGAGTAACCAAAAAAATTCAACTTTCCATTGTTCAAAATCAAATGGTACATTATAGTAATGAAAAATTAAATCCAATTATAAAACAGATTGCAACAATTATTTTGAACTAGAATGTGTTTAGATTAGTAAAAAAAAAGAGGTTATGTTAAAAATGTATAAATAATTTTTTAAACAATTGCTTATGATAAAATTAATTTATGTTTAGATATGTTAATTTATAATTAATTTTAAGATAATTTTTTATTTTGATTGTATAAAAAAAATATTTTTATGTACTAAATTATTAAAATATATATTAAAAAATTAAAAAATTTATTTAATTGACGATAAAAAAATATTTATTTACCAAAATTTTTAAAATAAAATAAAATTACTTAATCAAAATACTTAAAATAAAACTTTGAAAAAAAGTAATTTTTAATATATGAAAAAATAATCTTCAATTATAATTAATTTTACACATTTCAATCTGATAAATTTTATACAAAATATTTTTTAAAAAAAATTATTATAAAAATATTAATCTTTCCTAAAGATATAAAGGAAGGCCATAAAAGTGGCAACTAGTACAACCATTATTTATGATTGCCATGCATGCACATGATCTTAAACAATTCAAAGTTTTTAATTCAACCAATCAAAAGTTCACTTTGTAAATATTGAATTTTCCTGGACGGTTAACTTTTTTTTATCTTGAACATTCTTCCCACTTCTTTTTCTTCCCTTTGTCCTTTCCTACAGAGTTTAGAATCAATAAAGAAGATTAAAATGTAATATAATGGCCGGGGGGGAGGGGGAACTCTTACCGTTGCAAGTGATAATAAAATTTTAATTCTAAAGAAGAAGAAATTTAAAAGATTAAGTAAATGAAAGAGAAAAATATCGTGTATACAATTTGTGTACGTCATTAAGTTTTGTTAAATAAATGTTGTTTACACTAGTATATATAAGTTGTTTCAGTGCTTTATTAGCTCAATACACAAATTGTATAGGGTATGTTTATACAAGAATCTCTAGTTAATTAGATTATCAATGCAGAAAATAACATCCACCGACTATCAATTGTACAAACTCCAAACTTGGCAACTTCTTCTGTTTTCTAGTCTGTATCGAAGCTGTAGAATCTGAGTCTTTACTCTCATTACGTTAGAGACTGACACTTGACATTGTAACTATAAGGATTAGTTAGGTAATCATAGTCGTTGTTGCATTTGCTTAACTCCAAAGTCAATAATATACCTTACCCCCAAAGCCTATTATTATTGCTTTCGAGTTTTGGTTAGATTGCAATTTGTAAGACTCAGTTGTTTTACGGGTTCATAATGCAAAGCATTTCATTGATTACCATTGATAATAATGACTTAAATCATGCTTGGATGCTTTGCTTTCTATTTTTTCTTCTTAATTATTTATTTTATTTGATTATTATTGTTGTTATTATTATCTAAATTAAGTATGACAAGTGCAACATGAAGGGAAAAGATTATAGTCTTGTCTTCTCGTGTACTCAGTTTTGCTGTCACTTAAAATCCTGTTTTTTGTACCCAAAAATAAAAATAAAAAAAATTCGTTTCATTTTTCCAAGTCATCCCAATTGACAGGGCATAGTTTACCTACCAATTAGCACCGATACAATCTCTCATCTGACTGCTTCAACGAATTCGATTGAATAGAGGAACACTGGTGGTTGGTGATTGGGTTGAGATTGATGTGGTTACCGTAATCGGTGGATTATTGGTATCATAGAGAGGACCATCGACGTCGTGGAATGGAGAGGAATTACTGAGGCTGGCTTTGACTGGTGGTTCGATGGTGCATGTGACAGTGATTTGGGGTGAGTTTTTGTGGTTTATCATGGTGCCCAATGGAGGTTAATGGGAGGTGGTGTTACTGTGTTGGTGGACGAGTACGGTGGTTCATGGTGGAATCATGGCTGGGATTGGGAAAAGCGGAGTTGCACTGTGTAATTGTAGCAGAGTAGGGACGGGTCCAGACACACTGATTGTAGCAGAGCAGAGTAGGTGTATAATTTATAATAAAATCTAAGTTGTTTAATGTATTACTCTTGTAGTAGGGAAAATTTTCTCATCGGTAAAGATCTGCAAGAAAACAATGCCACTCAATCGTGAGTTGATAAATCACTATTTGAATTTTTAAATTCTTTTAATAATATGTTAATATATACTTAAGTGATAATATAAAAAAAATTATTAAAAATAATATATCCAACTTTCTAAATTTCATTATAAAGTATTATAATGTTAATCTAACAGCACGAGTTTAATTTTTATGTCACGCTTTATGTTTTGATTACATTGATATATTACTTTCGAAATATATTAGAATTTCATAAAATAAAAAAAATATGTCGAAATATAAAACACATGGCTAAATTTGAGAGGCAATATTCATGGCAGTGAGTATTCATTCTACAGGAGAACTAATTTGTGTCCTTTTTTTTTCTTCATATGATTGAATCTTGTTCATAAGAAAAATGAAAAAAGCCAAATTATTTAAGTAAGAGAAAAATAAAAAGGTAAAAATAATAAAATTAGTAAAAAAAATACCATGACATTAAAAAGTTGTTTTTCATTTCTTGTTATTTGGTAGGTAGAGAAAAATTATTTTCAATTTATTTTCATATTATAAGAGTAACTTTTTTTTTTTTGGTTGAAATATAAGAGTAACTTTAATTTGTGAAGTGAAGTATAAATGAGTTAAATTTCACTTTTAACTTTCTCATGTTTCAATCATACCAAACTTGTCAAAAACAATTTCCATTCTAAATTTTGTACCTTCCTATTTTTTGCATTCTTCCTATTTTTACTATTATAAATTTGAGGAGAGACTCTTGTACCTCTTAAGTTTAACGTGAAAAGCACCATTTATATTTAACATGAAAAGACTGTAACATTCTTATTTTTATTATTATAAATTTGAGGAGAGAACCTTTTCTTCTAAGTTTAACGTGAAACACACCATTTATATTTAAAGTTTAATTTTTATTTATTATCAGTGTAAAAAAAATTTATACTGTCATTTAATCATGTGTTGCCAAATTATTAAAAGAATTTGACTATTACAACCACTACATAAAAAGTCTAATTATTTTAATAATGTGTCAATACATAATTAAATAATAGTGTAAAAAAAATTTACACCGACAATAGATAAAAATTAAATCCTTATATTTAACATGAAAAGATTGTAACTTCATGGAAAATAACTTAAACCTAGATAGAGTTATGAGTATAATTGTTCAAATTTATCCCTTATTTTCACAAAAAAAAAAGTATAAATACAAAAACCATGCATTTAGAGTTACTCAAGACTTTAAAGTGAGTATAGTTAAAACAACTATTTATTTCATCTTCATATTATTCTTTTCTTTTAACAAAAAATATCCGTCTTGATTATTGTGGCAGTAATCATAAACCAAGATCGTTTAAGACAACTCAAAACACAAAATCCAAGCTGTTGCAGAAATCACAATTGTGTTTCTTTTCTAAGAAGAAATAACAGTGTTATGCTTCTTGTTTATTTAGGGCTTCTTTGTATTAATTTTTTAAGAGTTGAAGTATTTTTTTAAAATAATAAAAATATTTTTTAAAAAAATTAAAGAGTTTAAATTTTTTAAAAAATTATTTTATTTGCTTTTTTATTACATATGAAATACTTTTTTAAAAAATTTAAATTTTTTAATTTTTTAAAAAAATATTTGTTTACTTAAAAAAATATTTTTATTTCAAAAAAAACTAATACGAATGAACCGCTATAAACAAGGCATCAACAAAAAAGTTACTCAGTAATAATGAGAAAGCAAAATGTTTCTTTTTCAGAGGGGAGGGGGCAGTTGGGGGTAGTGTTCCTTTTGCTAACACATAGGCCCAACAGTAATTTGCCACCAAGGCTCTCCGGGTGGCTAGCATTGCAGCAGAACAATTTGATTAATAAAGTATTAACTGTATGAGCTAATGATTCCTTTGACTCTTACAATCTTGTAAGCAGAAGCAAACTTTTCTTTCTCAAGTTAAAAAATAATAATAATCTTAAAACTACTATTCAAAATCTCTAGGAAACAAATCTGACCTCCCCTTAACCAAATGGAGAAGGGATGTGCCTCAAAAGGAAAACGAAAGATTACCGAAACTAAAACAATAAATAATAGTAATGCTAATGTGGCTACAGCCACATGATTGTGAATATACTACGAGACATGATATGAGCAGCTATAAAACCGTTGTTCACGTTTTTCCACCAAAACAGAAGGAACTGTTCAAAAGGACAAAACAACTGCATGTGAGGGATGCAATCTTTCCCAGGTATGCGACTAAAGTGCCAACACATGCCATATACTTTGTTAATGTGAATCCTGAACCTTCAATACTCACTTACAGTGAGCCTATGTTTGGATGGATAAAACAGTCAGGTTATGTTTGGATGGATGAAAGGCAGTGGTTAGTAATGGAGTAGAGTGATAAAAAGAATTTAATTCATTATTTGAGAGTTAATAGAGTATAATGATTAAAAAGATGAACACAAACTACTCCTTATTATTCAAACTCTTAAATTTTTATACATTTTAATAGGGTTAATAATAAATTGAGTCAACTCGTGAGTTTACTTGTGATTCGGTCCGTTAACAACTTAATAAGTTAAAATTTTTGGCTCATTTATTAAATAAAACGAGCTTAAACTTTCATTAACTCGTAAATCGACTTAATATATGTATATAATTATTTTTTATAAATAATAATAATAATAATGCTTTAATTTAATATATATTAACATTTTTTTGATCTGACTAAATCATTTTAAATATATATATATGTAAAAAAGTAAAAATTTTATTGAATTACAAATTCAAACATAACTTATTGAGTAATACTATTAATACAAAATTCGATATTAACTCATTGAATTCAAATAGTTCGTAAATTTAAAATGAGTCAAATTTGAGTTAAAAAAATAAACTCGATTTTTTAATTAACCAAACTTAAACTAAGCCTAACTCGATTCATTTCTAAGTGTACCCTTCAATTTAAAAGATTTGGAATGAAACACTTGCTACTCTTTTACATTTAAATGTTCATTTACCATTTTAGCCCTAAGCACTCAAAAACCATTTTCCATACTATTTCTTCTTCTCTCCAGCCGTACAACACCCGCGACCACTCTGTAGAACATCTCCATCGCTGCAATCAATGTCAGAACAAGGGTCTTCTAGGAGTTCAGCTATGCAGTCCATGGCTGGACTTTTAAAATTACCGCCTTAGAAATTTTGAGGGTCGGCAAACCTCAGATACTTCGCATCACACAATGCATGGTCAACAAATTGCGATGTATAACTAGCTTGTTAGTTCTTTATTACGAAGTAATATATTGATGGTGCTATATATAAGTGTCCAAGAAATAATTAAGCTAAGGGCGATGGAAATGCCTTAACTATATATGATCATCCGATTGTGTTCACAGGTTCAATAAAAATTAAAAGGATAATATTGAAAATTAAATTTGTAAATCACTCTTTTCAATCAATTACCATTGTGACTTTTAAATAATTGAGAAAGACTCCCTTTCATTCTCTCATTAGAACTTCAAAATGAAGTGATATTCTTTTATTACCCCACTACGTCTCATTCTAAATCACTCCATCTCTTTCAAAACTCCCAAACATAACATTAAATTTATTGGTAAAATCAAGACAGTGAACACAGAAGATCCACAATCTTATCTAACCACCACACACCAGTTTACCTGATTAGTGCTTACTTAAATCAATCACAACACATTCTGCTCTGCATCTTATTTATTCCCACATCCAACAAAAACTAATTGGAGATAAAAAAAAAAATTAATAAAGACTAAATACAAAATTTTCAATACCTCACTGACGATTCTATATTCTGAGACACTGTAGGTCCAAGATTGACAAGGGCAATGATCAAAATTACATAGAAAAAACACATTAAGTCAGAATTCTCTTGTCCGTCACCTAAGGCCCTCAATCACACATATCTGTATAATCTGAAATGCATGAGCTCCCATCCTTATGACCGGCCACCAGCTAATGCAATTTGGTGTCAACAGATTCCTTTATCAGAAGGTAAAACCAGCAATCAATGCAAAAATGAGAGGAAATTAGACTCCATTACACAACTAAACTTGTTAGCTCGACAAGTTAAGGACAGAACTTCATCCAGTTTGCCGACCATCTTAGATGGCTCACATAATCATTAGGCGTTTTCACTCACTCATTTTACAGCAACATCTCAGGCATCCAGGAGCCAATTGCACGAGCACCTTCATCAATTCTTCTCTCCACCTCTTCACGGCCGATCTTTAAGATCTACAAATCTGTCACCAATCCAACAAATATATAAGAAAAAGAGTCCAAATCTCTTCTCAGGTAACAGCAGTTAGAAACAAGGGAAAAGGTAAAAGCCTATTTGGTTTGTTTTCTATTTTCATTTTCAATTAGATATGTTTTCATTATAATTATAAAAATGCCACTTTATTTTTACTATGTTTCCTATTTTTAAAATTGTGAAACCAACTGAAAACAACATTTTGTTGTTTTCATCACTTCCTTCACAATTTTGAAAACAAGAAATAAAATAAAAACAAGGTGGCATTTTTATAATTATAATAAAAATATATCTAACTAAAAATAAAAACAGAAAACAAACTAAGCGCGCTATAATTAATTTAAAAAACTAAATAACAGGGACAATTTGATATACCAATTTCTACAAGGAATCAAAAGAGGTACAATATATTTTGATCAAATACCTTTGAAACTTAATTTCCCTGTAGATGAGCATTACACCGAGTAAAATTGGGATCAGTGATAAGCACAAATGTTCCAAAGAGTGCCCACTGATAATGTAGTTATTTACACGGTACAGTTTCCTGTCAGCAACAGCTTCAAATTTTGCTAGCAGATAAATCCCTGTGCCAAAAAGATCGGGCTTCAAAGCATATCCACATTTGTATATGGCTATTTCTTAACGACAAGATGTATATCTTAAACTCATGTTAACAAATGCTTCAGTTTCCTTAAAATGTACATCTTTCGTGGACAGCACAACAGAAAGGAATGGATAGGAGCACTTTCAGGGGCAGTGGTTCATGAGTGAACATTTTAATATGGAAGAAAAAAAAAGTAAAGAAATTAAAATACTATATAATATGAAGGAAAAAGAAAAAGAAATATACATATGCTAGCGGATGCACAAGGGGAAAAAAAGGGGGGGGGGAGCGCTCTTCTTCAGATTCAATATAATCAAAACAAGCCTTCTATGACCAGAGACGTAAAGCATAGCGGACACATTGAAACCGGGGCAGGAATTAGATCACATGAGAGTAAAACATCGGAACTTGTCCTTCACAACTGACCAATGTCTCTAACTTGGAAGAACAACTAATAATCACATATTAGTCCCAAGCTCATAAAAGTAAGACATGGCATTAACATGGTATTGTCAAGCCCTGAAACCTTCCTCAAGTTAGGTCAAACCAGAAACTAGATTCTTAATCACACTACAATTTTTAAAGGGAAAATTGCAAACACACCCCCTCAACTTTGAGTGGTTTGTAAAGAGCCACCATGAACTTTCAGTTCTCCTAATTAGGCCCTTAAACTTAATGATTTTTGTCAATCAATCCTTCCATCCAATTCCAATTAATGTGTTAACGGAAAAAGCCTGCAAGTGGAGGGCACGTGACTGCTAATACACATGGCAACATTGTGGCTAACCATTGACAAGGGAGAGAGGGGGGGTCTCCAGTGAGTGGTCCAGCATGGGGCCGTGGTGCTTTAGCGTGGTGGTTCTCCAAGTGCAGTGGTGGTCCTACAATCAAAGAAGAAGAAGGTACCGTAGCCTCCTGCAAATTTCCCCCCAAGTTCTGCCCATGTGTGTGTTACTTTAAACCCCGATGGGGTGTCAACCCTTCTCAAAAGAGACAAGAGAGATTGAGGTCCTGCAGCTTGGGTATCATGGTATTCTTAGTCCCCAATTTCATGACTGAATGAACATTGCTATGTGGTCATAGTCAATTTACTGTGAATATTTAGCAATTACTATTTCATGAAAAAGTTTCTCATATGAATATGAAAAGAAAAGAAGAACTGTGTATTGAGTTCTTGACCTATATGGAGCACAAAATGCTCTTGCTTAAACGGGGTAAATCAAAAGAAACAAATTCTCTATATCCTCATTCAAGTTTGAAAATATTTATTTTTCACATCTTTACACGTTCTAATTCTGATTTTCTTTACTACTGTAGCAGTATGTTCTGAATCTAAGAAGGGGGGACTGTTGGAATAAAAAAATCGAGCATTCAGTTACTCTGAAATTCTCAATATTACTGATAACTTCAAAACTATTATTGGAGATGCCCATCAGTCAGGCTGGAACGAAAATCGCAGGAGCACCTGCACCAAACCTTGAATACGTCCTCTCCAAGCTTTCGTCAATGGCTGGAACAAAACATTCTGGTGGCTAGAGGAGGGAATGATCACATTCACATGCTTAAGCACGCAGTCTTGAGTCTTGTTATTTTCATTTTGAAGTTTTATTAAAATGTTTAAAAAGACAAAAAAAAATTAATTTAATCTCATTGGTTAGGATTAACTTACACAAACGGTTAAGATGTTGCCACGTGTATTATCAGTCACGTGTTGTGCACGTGCAGGCTTCTGCAGTTCACAACTTAACTGAAATTGGATGGAAGGATTGATTGAGACAAATCATTAAGTTTAAGGACCTAATTTGGATAATTGAAAGTTCATGGGCTCTTTGCAAACCACTCAAAGTTGGGGGGTTGCATTTTTCCCATTTTTAGAAGTCACATCACAAATGTCAGTGCAACTTCAATCTCTTGACCCTATCATGACTTGTAGCATCTTTAATAAGATTTCTATTTTTCTTCTTTTCATAAGCAAGCTAAAAAACTTAATACTTGACACTTCAGCTTATTCAAAGAGAAGACAATCTTCCCTATCCCAATAGAACAGTTCCAACCATTAGGACATCTACAGCCTCAATTCAAATAAATAAATAAAAATACTTTAAAGTATTCACTACTAAGCATCAAAACTTTAGCCAATGTGACTAAGAAGTGAAATAACAGTTTATTTTCTCGTATCAAACATTCTAAAGTCTGTTGCAGGAGATATTCACCCCACCTCTGTTAAGTTGATAATGTATCTCAAAAGTTGCCAATGGCAGAAGGGAAAAGAAACCCTTTAATAAGGGTATACTTCTTCTATTACAGTCTTTTATCCCTGTAGTAAACTTCATTAGAGCAATGATGACAGGTCCCGAGAGAGATTACATTATAAACAGATAAACACTAACTAAGCAAAGCTTTAGTTCCAGTTGCTTGAGAACAAAGGCTCCACATTCATTTGATTTTATAGATGTATTGAAAGCACTTTCTCCCTGTGTTGATATACTAGAAATGCATGATACACTGCCTTGATAAATTATTATTCATTAAATATCCAAAATTTATAATTAGTAGTTTTCCAAATCAAAAACAAGAATAGCCAATCAAATAGAATTACATTGTTAAGTAAATAAAAGAATCACATAAGACAAGGCATACCCGTTGACAAAAACCAATATCTTGAGTGAGTATACTTGGAGCGATACACAAATGCTACCACTGGAATAGCTAGAGGAAGAATCAACTGGAACATCATGCAGAACCGAATATCATTATGAATTCTGCAATAAACTAGCAGATAGAATTCAGCATAACACTTGGTTACAGTTTCAACACCTTGAAGTATAAGAATTCAAAGAGAGAATAAGCATGAGATTGAAAAAAAAAAAGCACTAACCGTTCATAAACTACACAAAGAAAGGCAGCCAAAAGGAGTGCAAACATACAACATAACCCGATTCTCTGGCTGATTCTCTCAACAACCAAACTAGAGAAAAGCGAGGAGTAGGCAACCATCATCTGCCATTGACAAAAACCAAAGAGCTTAGGGAAATAAGAAGTGCCCCTCTTGATTTGCAACTTGCATAAAAATTGTTTTACGTTGTCAGGTATGCTAGTTTAATCAGAAGACTGAGAAAATGCCTTCCATTTACTATAATAAAAGTATTTTTCTTCTCATTTTGAAATTGCTCTGGTCTATCATGGAGAAGTTTGGAGGGTATAGGAAATGACAGGTAATTTTTCATTTTGAAGTAAATATGTTCTTTATTTGAGAAAATTTTAAAATCAAAAGAATACAATGAGATATTATGATAGAATCTTCAAATCATTCATTATTCATTTTGATAAATATTTTATAATTTTCTCAATTTAAAAATAAAAAATTACTCATCACCTACCTTCTTCCCGTCCAAACCCTTTCTTCCCAAACATACCCTAAATACATAGACATGTAATACTAACCGGTAAAGTGTCCCACAACACACGATTGTTATCCGGCTTCAAATGGTAATAAGCAGAGCCAAAAGCCACCCCAGCAATTCCAGCGTAGAATAGTACCCACGCCCATACCTCTCCTTGAGAACTAAGAAAAACCAATTCCCAAGCACAAACAATGCCCATTTAACATTTGAAAACTCCTCGTGTTATAATAATCATGTGAATTAGCAAAATTTGTAACAATGGTCATAGGAATCAAAACCTTGTGTTGAAAACACCTCCTTCCAGAGCGAGAACGAAGCCCAGAACACCCACAACCAAAACTGGGAAATTTGAGATCACATTCAACGTGTTGGGCACTCCTGCACAAGACCCAGAAACCCAAATCATCGTATTAACCAACTTACCAAAAACAAAATTTTAAAAATTATAGTTTCATAGGAAGTGTATGGTTACCGAGTAGATTGCGCAAGTCAGCGAATATGTGGTGATTGGGTGAGCGAGGGATTTTGGGAGTGAAGAAAACGAAGCACATACAACAGAGAAATGCTGCTCCCCATAATGTACGACTTCTCTTCCATCTTCTCAACTGTTGATTTGCCACCCAACGCATCACTCACTCTTTCTCACTCACCCTTGCGTTTTACTGCTTTATAAAAAATAAAATAAAAAATAAAATTAAACCCCTTTGAATGTTTTGGAGAAATGTCTCTCTGCCTCTATTAGTAACAGTGACCCTTTACGAAAAGGAAATTTCTTGTTCAGGTTTTGATTTTGATTTCACTTCCCAGTTATTCCAAACTCCAATATAAAAAATAAAAAATAAAAATAATGGGCCTTTGGGTTAAATTATAAAAAATAATTTCAAAATTTTAAATTTATTTCAATGTTTTAAAATAAACTTTTGGAGAAATATTTTTATATTCAAGGGACACCAAATCACTAAATTGAGCAAAGCATTGCGCCCACTTTTAGTTTACGTTTCCGAATTTGGATCACGTGCACTTGAAGTTGGAGAAAGATAGATGCAAGACATGAGTTTAATATTTTTTAAAAGATTAATAATATTTTTACAAATTTATATGCATAATTTTTCTTTTTTATATTTTTATGTAAATCATAGAATGATAATAATCTCATCTCTGTAATTTTTTGTGAATAATTTAATATTTTTCTAATTATACTTACAGTTCAATTATAAAGGATCCAAATTTAAAAAGGGTGCAGTTAAAGAGAGATAAAAAGAAAGTATACGGTTCCTACAATTTCAAAAATTATAAAATTTTCTTTATCTCTCTTTAACTAAGCTTGTTGTAGTTGAAGATACAAACCCTTCCTCCTCACACTTATAAGAAAACTATTAGTCGTCATACTTTTATTTAATTTTTGTTAAAAAAAATTAAACTATATATTAATGAAATTACTAAAATATAACTATTAAAATATAAATATAATATTTATATTTTAATTAAATAAAATACATGATTAAATGTTTAACATTAAAAAAATAAACTATATATTAATGGAATCACCAGCTTTGGTTTAGGTTAGACCCCACGTGGGCCTCCTTAATGAAATCAACGCTTGTAGCCTTCTAACGTCGCTCGGAGTGTAAAACTTCAACAGATTTCCTTTCTCTTCACCAGTAGGGTAACAATGAATCAAGCCGGTTTTATGAACCAAATGAACCCAAGCCAAAATGAAAAATGGGATATAAGACAATTAGTTTAGTTTCGTCACGATGTTATGAGGGGAAAATATATAAAAATAAAATTAATAAATGTTACATAAATATTGATAAATTTTATTATATTAAAATTTATATATATATAAAAAAATTTCATAACATGACTCTTTTATATAAGAAAATAACATGAAAGGGTCCAAATACATGATTTTAACTCAAATAATTTAGTTCACCTTATTTTTCATGTGTTTATCTTACAAAAACACATCTATTTAGTTATAACAAATATGATTATCCTTTGGAAAATGTGACTATAAACTATAAAGTTGTTATTTTTCTATAAAAATTCAACTTGTTTAACAAATGAGTTTGGCACATAAGAAGCAAGTTTAAAAGAGTAATAATACCGCTTGTTTAACAAGTCAAGTTAAGCTCAATATTAAAAGTAAATTAATTAAAACTACAAAAATATAAATATATTAATCAAAATTAAATTACACAATATTTAAAGTGATTCGATTAACATAATTACATTCAAATATAAAAATAGATAAAATTTACTATCAAAATAATATGAGAAGTGAGAACTCTCAATTCCCTTTATCATACATTATACAACTATTTCACTACTATCTATACATTTCTCTCACAAACTATCTTTTGAAGATTTACCTTTCTTAAAGTTGTTCAAAGTTTCTCTCACAAAACTATTTCTCTCATCAACTCAAATACATTTTATAATATAAATATTTATAATCCATAATAATTTATTTAATAAGTAATCACTCTTACTCTCCTTGAATAAAGTCTTTACTTTTTTTTTGGATAAATTTACTATTATTTTTCTTTTTAGGTAAATTTGGGTAAAACCCAACATAGGACACATTTCGAAGTTATTGCAGTAGAATTTATGCTTCAATTTAATTGTATTTATCATATGTTTGTTTTTCATTTTTCACAGCGCAAATTGGCATTGTACTTTTTAATGCACGTTTATTGAAAGAAAGAAAAAATCTCTCCGATGCCCGTTTGCCTTTCGCAACAATCTAAAAAAAACAAAAATTTCACAAAATCTTTCACTCGTGTGCAAATCAATGTAAAAGTGACATTATTTTTTCTTTCCTCACCATAGATCCCCTGGCTTTATCTTTTTGTAGCAGTGTTCTCGTCTATTTTTCTTTAGCCTATCCGTATTTCACTCATTTTAAAATAATCTGAATAAAACAATATGCTATAGTTAACACAAAAAATAAAACAAAAAATCCCTCAACAGTTATATTGTAGTTTGATTTTTCTTATTGATATCTCATGATAAGTAATGGCACTCATGTAGATGTAGGACGCACTATAAAACACAACTGCAATGCTAGTGTCTATACAAAATTATCTGGAGGAAAGATACAATCTTGTTGTAGAAGTTAACAGTTTTAGAACATCTTCAGAAAATATTAATTCTTTCTCAAAAAAAATTTTAATTAAAATTTATTTTATTTAAAATTTATCTTATTTTTTTAAGTATATAAAATTGATTATAAGTTAAGATTATTTTTTCATTAACCAAAAATAGCTTTTTGAAAAAAGATTTTATTTTTTAGTGTATGTTTGGATTAGCTGTAAAAAAAAGATTTTGTTCAAAATCGATTATATGTATAATCAATTTTCAAGAAAATCAATTATGAAAAAATTAATTTATGTTTGGATATGTTAATTCATAATTAATTTTAATATAAATATTTTTGTTTAAATTGTATAAAAAAATCGTTTTTATGTATTAAATTACCATAAAATATATAGAATTGTTGAAAAAGTTATTTGTTTGAGGAAAAATAGGTATTTTTCTCCCAAAGCTTTTGAAATAGTCTGAAATCAAATAATTAAAAGCTCAAAATAAAAAAATTTCTAAAAAATCTATTTTTAGCTAATGAAAAAATAATCTTAACTTATAATCAATTTTACTCACTTTAAACAAACAAAATAAATTTTAAATATAATAACTTTTAATTAGGAAAAAAGTAATTATTCCAAATAATTAATCAAAATCAAACACACTCTTAAGCTTTTAATTATTTGATTTCATATTAGTTCAAAAAAATTGAAAGAAAAATACTTATTTTCCTTCAACCAAATAGTTTTTTCAATTATTTTATATATTTTTTAATAATTTAATACGTAAAAGTAATTTTTTTATATAATCTAAACAAAAATCTTTATTTTAAAAAACATAAATTAATTTTTTTTAAAACTAATTATACACATAATTAATTTTTAACATAATTTCCTTTTTTACCATTAATCTTGTCAAAAAAATTCTTAAAAAAAAAAAACAATACATTAGTCTTGGACTTTCAAAAGGCGCTGCTGAATTAATGTGTAAGAGTTGAGGGTGTTGCTGTGGGATATCCATCGCATTGTTTCTAGTGTTAGATCTTCTTTTCATTTTCTTATTCAATAATGATTCTTGCATACTATTTTTCTTACACCACTTTTACACTTGATTAACGATGAGTAAAGTTTTGATTAATACAATATATTATTTAGTTAATGAGTTTTAATAACCAATCACTTATAAGCTAATAAAACTCATTAACCAAATAATATATTGTATTAACTAAATATTTACTCATTATTAACCAAATATAAAAATAGTGTGAAAAAAAAGGTATGCACATATCATTACTCTTTGTTATTAGAAAAATGCTACTGTGGCGCTCATAGGTTTGCTCAAGGAAACCCATCCCTAATGCCCTTAGTAAACCTTCACGCGGCACTGCACTTGCTTTACTGTGTAAGAAAATAGCGTAGTTATATATAGTCGCTAAATCAGTTTTAAACAATTACAAAATCGGTGTTAAATTATTTAATTTTCTGAGTATATTATTATGTTGACCACCATCTTTTGAGGGCATAGGTTTGATGGTTAAAGCTGCGGTTAAACATGAAAATGGATGATAAGAAAGCTAAAGGATGGATGATAGGGTCCATAGGGAGTGGATAAAGACAATATAAGTAAACTAAAGCTAAATAGGAGAGAATACTAGGTTCAAAGAACTTGTGATAAGTGTTGATGCAAGTGCATGTGCTTCATGTACATGCCTGCTCAAACTGGTGTTTAGAGCTCACAAATATGATGAAAATGTTTCAAAAAAAGTCTCTAATCCTTTTTAGGATACTTATCTATACGTCTGAGTAGCACTTGAGGCTACTTTTCCTTTTATTAGAATTCTTATAAGAGGAATGTTACACCCTCTTAACAAATTCTTCTAACATCATCATAATTACTTAAAATAAAAAGCATTAGACTTTTGTTATGATAAGCTTAAGTGTTCAAAAGCTCGAGTCTATTATTTTTATTTTTGTGAGTCCACACATGGTTAAGCAACAATTCTAAGAACCAATAAAGAAAGACAATTTTTTTTTGCTTTAAAAAGCTCGAGCTTATTATAACAACACCCAAAGTATTAAATAAAAAAGTATAAGTATCTAATATCTTTGGAATTTAAAAGCATTTAATTCATTCTTCTTTTAGTAATTAAGATAATTATTAGACCGATTCATTACGAGGATATAAAATTATTTTTCTTATAAAGTGGGGGGATTACACATATAAGTGGAGGTTGTATTACTAATTATGTGGAGATAAGTTACTTGCATTAATTTCACTATTACAACTTCTTATTTATCTTGACCCTAAGGCATTCTCTCTATATTAAACCATATCTCCTAACTTAGTTTCCATAAGATACATTTAGCCGTTTCTTAGCCAATGGATGAAATACATATGGTGGGAACTCTTGAGTTTTGAGTCTTTTGACATTCACCTGGAGGAATACACACTCATAAACCAAACTTTAAACCATATCTCGTTAATTAGTTTCTATAAGATATACTAACAAGTGGTTGGTCGAAGTAGTAAGTTGTTTTGACCCTCAAGAAAATGTCAAATGTTCAAATTCTGGGAATCAATTTTATTGGGAAGACTTTACCATAATGCTTCTTGGACTGAAAGAGATTAGTCTCACACCTAAAAAATGTGGGGATACCTCTATTTAACAACAACAACAAAAAAAGTTTCCATAAGATGCGTTTAGCCATTTCTTAGCCAATGGACCTAATACATATAATGGGAACTCGAGTTTTGAGTCTTTTGACATAAACTTGTGGAAATGCACAAGGGCTTCATAGAACCAAACTTATAAGCGTGAAAACAAGTTCGTCTTTTCCATGGCTTGCACTAACTCTAGGTGGGTCGAAATTGATTGGGATTCTTCTCCAAGACCTGTGCTCCTATTTTTTCTATAAAGAAAAGCTTAGGGTGAGGAGAGATTCTTCATATTTAAAGGTTAGGGCAAACGCCCAACTTCAATGGTGATTTATAGTGGAATTACAAATCGCTTATTAATAAGAGACTCCTGAATTTGAATCCAAATCATGCAATTGTTATGAACGAAAGATTGACCAAATAATTGGAGCCAACCCCCGTTGGTTGGGGACCTAGGCTCCTTGACCTTGGAGGTAAGGCATTTCAATTTAAGTTACTAACACTATGAGACTAATTCTCCTTAGACATTGTTACGACTAAGAGGCCCTCCCAACAATAGTCTACTCCAATGTTCAAACTTGTGTTCCCACATTGAGAGTAAGACTAGCTTATCACTACACCCTACACTTGTTGATAGTGACTTTTCATTTTATACCTTACTTCCTAATAGTAACCGCATATTCTCTTTTTGTCCAAATTCAATTGAGAAACTTCATCTAGGAACATTCGCTCTTGTCAAATTTGCATCTATTCATTTGATGGGTCAATAGGCAAATTATACCCAGCCCAGCACATGTTCTTCATTTCATAGTTTGTTGCCTAGCAAATTACGAAGATATAAATGAAGTTATTAACACTCCTTTACTTAATCTAACTCTTATTATTAATTAATTATAGATTTTAAATATCACTAAACTTTTCTTTTTACATTAGGTTCTTATTACATCGTCCTTAATTTGTTTCAATGTACTCTTAATTAGTGTAACATTATTATAGTATAATAATATTTTCCAAATTACAGATAGTTTTCAATTTTTTTTCCTAAAAAGGACCCAAAGAATATTTCACCAATGATGCAAGCACAAATACACTAATACAAAACAAAACTTAACAATGTTCCAAATTATAGTCAGGAAAAATGCTGTCGTAAAGAAAAACTAATCAATTAAATTATTCAACATGGATGAACCAATAAAAAACTTAAAAGGGCATTTAGCAAAGATAACTTACAAGAATTAGGTGTCTATTGCCAAGAAAAATCAACAAATAATTTACGAGAATTAAGTATTTAGTGTTTTAAAAAAAATATAAGAAAAGATTTAATTTTGATTAACTGTATAAAATTTCTTAATATTATCATTCAATTATGTATTATCAAATTTTACTATCTCAATCACCTAAGAAGTCTAACATTATAATGATGTGTTAACATATCATTGAATGACAATATAAAAATCTTTACACTCACAGTAAGTCAAATTTAAATTTGTGATAAATAGTTTTCAATTTTGTAATTAGTACTAACTGTGAAGTTAATGAGCCAATGACAAGGTGTAGAAACTTTTTTCCATTTATTAAGGATGTGTTGGTAAAACAAAATTAATCTCAACTGATTATTTTAATGTCCAAATGTTGCCCACGATATTTCTTTCCAGCAGCATAGTGTCTTTTTTTCCTTTTATTTATAGGCGTTTATATAGATGTGCTTTTGTGTTTATAAATAAAATTTAAACTATTCTACCACGTAACTGAAAAATATTAAACTAAATTAAGTTTAGGATTAATTAAATAATTAAAAATATGAATATCCTAAAACTCGAAATATAAATAAATAATAAGAGTGAGAATAAAATAACGATTTCTATAAAAGAATTTTAACAAAACATATTTTAAAAAACTTAAATTAGTTCGCAAAAAGATAAAAAATTATTTTAAATGCCGATAATTTAAACATAAAAAATAAATGAGATAATTGTTCAAATTTGTCTAACTATTTAGATGTACTCATATTTGTCATTTTAAATTGTAATTATTCATGATCTTATGGTTCTACTTTAACTCATGTTTAATTAAGAAACATAAAATTTATATAAATCTCTTTAATGAAAGCTGAAATATATCTATTTTGAGTGTGAAAACTTGGTGAAAGTTTTCTAAGGTCTATGGCCATCAAACATTTACCAAATTTTAAAGACTAGAGACTGGTTTTGAGGCCTAAATTCAAAATTTGACAATTATGTCGGTCTGAAACATTGTAATTCAAGAACAAAGCAAAAAGGTGCTACAAAAAGTATTATATTTCTAATAAAGTTTATACAGAAAAAAATTCTAACAAAAAATTAAAAAATCTACGTAATTTTTAAAATAAAAATGAGTATAATTTAAACAAACCTCAAATTTCTCTAATAAATACGACGAAGAGCCTAACTATTAAAATAATTTTAAACTAATATATAATTGATTTAATATTTTTACATAATATTAACTTACGAAAATTTTTATAATACCTTTTAAATAATAATAATAATAATTCTCTCTTTTATGTAAGATAGGAAGCTTTTATTAGGATCTTCGTGTGGAGGAGATCAAGGTGTGAAAATCCTATTATTAAATAGTGAATGACGTGCATAGCAATTTCTCTTGAATTTGATGTAAATGTAAAAAAAAAAATTATAATTTCATGATGTATTAACTAATAATTAAACAAATTAAACTTTTTAAATAATAATTATGATAATTAATTTTTTTATAATTTAATAATATATTATTAAATAACAGTATAAATTTTTTTATCATAAAATAAATTAAATCAATTTAGAATACTTCTTTAGTATAACATTTTTGTCCAATTAGAATCTTCATGCAAAATTTAATAAATAATTGAAAATATAATAATATCATATGCAAATTTTAATAAATAATTGAAAAATATAAGAGTATCATACATTGAGTAATCATAGAATCCTCGATACATCTACTTAAATATTACGCTTTACGATATGCTGTCCCTCTCTAGGAAAAGACAAATGAAAGATGGCACGCCAGAAACAACAAAAGCCCCCAAAATATAGGGATAAGCACAATTTCACAGTGCAAGTTGACAAGGGCAAACAGCCCAACCCTCCATCAATGCTGTGAATTTAATACTATCTGTTAGCACTGTGCAACCCAACTGGCCGTGCCCATCACCACCACCTCCTGCACCGTTCCCTTCAACTTTTTACTATCTCTTTCTTCTTCACAGCTTCCATAAAATATCACTATGCAATGAAAATTTTGCCAACCAAACCATTAAAATATTTCATAGAAAGAACAACGCAGTGAAGCACAATGAGTACGAGCAATAGTGAAAGATGATGTTATTGCCCTTGCACATAAACAAACTCCGTTAATCGGAATCACTAATCAACAATTTCATTCCATTTTCTCTAGCCCTAGTGATTAGGAAAGTTTAGCACATTACCAAAAAGCAAGCCCACAAAACAAAACAAGAATATATGTTATATAGAAATAGAAACAATAAAGCGCCATTAACATAAAGTAAGTTCTTCCAACATCCACAAGCAGAGGCTGAGGCAGACCCAGCAGTCCACTTTACACATAAATAAAAACACCAATTTTACAAGGATCAACCCCTAAATTAACAAAAAATTATAATAATAAAAAAACCCAAAATGTAATAAAATTAATTATCATACCTTACTTCCCACTCCCTCTGCCAATCACTTCCTTGTACCTCATGATAGAATCAAGCCTCTGCAACTTCAGCTGCTGCTTGAACTTGTTGATAAAATCATCAGCCTTGGCATCCACCTCGTCGTCGTCCACGGCGGCGCTCACCTTCGCCTCCCTCACTGTCGCCGGCCGGCGACTCTCCACAATGTCATCTTCCTTAAAATGGGAAAACGCAGACTTTGTGCTCGCCGATTTCTTCATCTTCCTCGGCAGCTTCACGGGCACCTCGCC
Organism: Styphnolobium japonicum; assembly: GCA_023212625.1. Classification (NCBI taxonomy): domain Eukaryota; kingdom Viridiplantae; phylum Streptophyta; class Magnoliopsida; order Fabales; family Fabaceae; genus Styphnolobium; species Styphnolobium japonicum. The sequence continues at coordinate 27,061,126 of JALBWW010000006.1, forward strand.
GGACGCTGGCTTGGTGTCCGAGCGGGTCCTGGGGAAGTGACCATCCAGTGATGTCTCGGGTTCTTTGAGGTTGTGCTGGATTCGTCCAACAACATCGTCATCTTCTTTTTCTTCGTCAGTTTCCACTGCTTCTGTGTCGTCCAAGTGGTGTTTCTCGGGTTCTTGAGTTTCGTGCAAGTCATCGTGTGTCACGGATTCGTGGGTTGTTGTTGTTGTTGTCTGGGAAACGCTGGTGTCGGTGTCGGTGTTGAACTTGGAAGATATGGGCTCTGTAGGGAAATAACTGTAGAGGTTGATGGACTTGAGCCTTTGCAGCACAGAGGGAGATCTGTCAATTTGTGGATGTTCTCGTTCATGGGTTTGAAATTCTGGGGTGTGCTGATCATGTGGAGGAGGTTCTTGGGATCTGTAAGGGGAGGGGTAGAAATTGATGGATTTGAGCCTCTGTAACACAGATGGGGATCTAGCTAGTTGTTGGGGGTGTTGAAAGTCAGCTCCTTGAGGATCTTGTTCCTGGTGTTGGTGTTGGTGTTGTTTGTGGGTACTATTGGCAAGGCTTGAAGTAATGTAAATGGTTCCAATCACGAGCTGGAGGACCACAAAGAAGACAGTAGGTGTAAACCAGCTGTTGAGGCCATCCCAGATTGTGGGTGCGGATGATACTGATTCCTTAAGCATGGCTCAGATTTGCAAGTTGCGGTGGAGGAGAAAATGGGTGTCTCTATGCACTGTGCACTGTACTTGTGTTGCCTCTTAGCTTACCCTTTAGCTGTCTGCAATTGCAAGGCCAGAGATCCTTTACACTTGATTACATTACATAATACATATACAGTGTGGTGTGGGTATTGTTTATTTATTAATTAATCCCAAAATTTGGATGATATTTGGCTGTAACTGTACCCTCGTATGGTAATTGATTTTAGAATTTTTTTTGGGGAAGTTCGCATCTCGAGAAACACGTGGTGGCATATGATGGATCTGCTACAAAGGGACAAAATATGAGAGTAGAAGTAGATGTATGCAACGTGAGGTAGTTGTTGGTTTTGGGGATATCACATTATCACTTATCAGGCTTGACTTTAAATGAAGCCTTGGATTGAATTTGAAGCTGGAGGGGATGTGCGTTGGTGACTTGGTGTGGTGCCGTGTTACTTTTTAGTCAGGATATAGGGCAGCGAAGCAGTCTCTGCATGAAATTAAAAACTACAAAGAGTTTTCTATTGTTGATTTCATGATCATTTTTCTTCCTGAAACCAGTATTTTCTCCCTCCCTGTCTCTCTTCGCCCTTTCATGAATCATTATCATTTGTTTTCTCCACGGAGACATCTAAAAGTCAATATACTCTTTTTTATTTATCAAAATGAATATGTTAAATCATACTACTCTCATTTCATAGAACGACTTTCAAATTAAAGAAATTTGATTGTGTTTTGTCAATTACAATTTTGCTTTTTAACTATGCTTTTTTTTTGTCCAACCATGATTGGTTATTAGGCCTTTATGAAAGCTTTTCTAAAAAACTTTCTTAATAGCATTGCTGTATCAAATTAGCTAGTGAGCTCGAACAATTTGTAGGCTGAATGGATCATCTCACCGGGATCCCACCTCCCTTATAGAACTTATCGAGTGACACTCAACATTGCTGTGTTTTGAGGGACAATTCCGAGTTCTATAGTTTGTTGATCTCATCCTCGGGGCTGTAGCCACCCTATTTTTCCTTGGGCGTGCTTGGTGGCCTATTTATGCATTTCGAACAATGGTTGAGCCCAATAATGCTCATTTTGTTTCAGTTTTCAGTTTAACAACCTAGCTTGTGTTGATGCTGTCCAGCCCACCAAACTATCTTCCCTCACGCTCTCCAGCGTCAATGGGCCAAATTAAATATCGTTTTGGACCAATGTGGATACTCCTGCGTTAAATACTAAGAATTATATGGGCTTCATTTGAGTCAGAATTTGAGCAAAAGCTAATCTTATATTCAAAAACTATAACAACACGTCATCGTCTTACAAGAAAAATAAAAAAAAGTCATGTGGCCGTTTAACCCCCTCAGCGAACTCTATTCCCAATTTCTCATATCATATGTTAGTATGTTACACAAAATTTGGAAATTAATTTAATTTATAAATAAAAATTTAATTATAAAATTATAAGATATAAATAATTTTTTTATTTGAAAATTTATAAAATAAAAAATAGTTTAAGTTTGAAATAAAATTCATTATTAAAAAAGTTATAAAATAAGAAATTAATTTGATATTAAAATTATTTTTATTTTAATCGTGTACATGTAAAGATTTACTCAAATTTAATCAATTGAAAAAAGTAAAATTTATTAAATTAAACTAAATAAACTTTACTTTTTTAAATAATTCAAAACACGGATAGTTACTAAACTGACAAATAAGTCATACTCTCCGAACTTGGACATGTCCCTGCTATGCACATGCTTTCGTAAGAAAATTTAAAAAGAAAGGATATAATAAGATAATAAAGACACTTAGAAGAGATAAAGAGGGATATAAGATAATGAACATGGTACAATTATTCAAAAATATTAATATTAATTTTATATTTACAATTAAACTCGCCATTTTTATTAGTTCATGTGACACGTATCGGAATATACAAAAGTAATTTTTTCATAACTTTCGGTTATCTTTATCAGTTATCAAAAGGAACTAAATCTCGACTTGTTTTGTTCTCGATGTCCGTTGTTTAGTAAAGTAAAAGTTGGAATTTAAAACCAACAAGTTTGTAACCCTATTGGCATCAAGTCTAAGTCTATATAACTTAGAAGTGATGATATTAAGGGTCCAATTATCTATATGTCACTTATCTCCCTCACTAATAGTTATATCTCCAATGTACCCAGTACCCAATGTACCCAGAAAACGTAAAATTTGAAAAATGAAATAATTAATTTTATTTATAACAATTTTTATTGAAACATATTTGGAAGAAGATTAATTAAAAAGTTTATTTGTGTTATATGTGATGATGTGTAAATCTTGTCATTTTCTTTTATAGTTTTCAAATCATATTATTAATTCATTTAAAACGAGTGCTTGTATATCTTAAAATTTAAGTTTGCATCCTTCTCACTTATATTTTAGTCCTTGCTTAGGTATTTTTATACTCTTTTTTTAGGTGTAATATTAATCTTCTTCCTCCCGACTAAATCATAAAGTTAATAAAGCCTTTGCTCGAGGCTTCTAAAACTTTAAGCCTCATAATTTAATAATATTATACTTAGAATTTTTATAATTAGTATTTTTATTTATAATAAATTAAGGTCACTAAATTTTTTAATTTAATGTCTAATAAATATCAGTCTCCCTCATTCATATTGATTAGTCAATTATCCTAATTACTTTCCCCATTTCCTAATTTTTCTTCATATTTTATTTATTTTTAACATTTCCTTTAGGAGTTTATCAGCTACCTCTTTTATTTCTCATCTTTTCAACAAAGTAGCATTCAAAATTTCTCATAAAATAAAGTATTTTCTAAATATTTTTTACTCTTATTTTTTTGGTTGTTTCTAGCAACAAAGACTGATTTTTAATTGAATATTAAAAATATTCTTATTTTCTAACCAAAATACTTAAAAGAGTTGGAATTGAATAGTTTTTTGCTCTCCCAAAGGAGCTAATCAAGAACTATAGTCATCTCTTTCTACCTCACTTGTATTAATTTTAGCTTTTTTTTATCACTCTTATTTTCACTAACATTTAACACACCATGCATTTTTTTTCCTATTTATGCTCGAAAGCAAAATCGTTCGATCTTTTCTTTTGTTAAGAAGTATTAAAGCACCAAATTTTCATTAAAGCACTCTCATGAAGTGTTCTTTTTAAAATCAATTTTTATACTCAAGTTCTATTGTTCTAACCTTCTATATTATCAATCAAAAAAGAAATATTAAAATATATTGACTATAAAAGATTAATTAGTAATTTTGCATATAAAAAAGTTAAAAAAATAAATTTTAAATAACAATTTATGTTATTTTTATAAAATAAATTAAATGCCTCATATTAAAGTTTGACTTTAGACTACAAACTTTCTTAAACTGCAAGGCACTAAGGTTGCTTATCCGTATAAGTATTTTCTGACAGGTTCAAACCTCTAATATTATAAAGGTCCCTCAAAGCTAAAGGTTGCTTATTACTTTTTAGTCCTTACTCAAGTATCTCCACACCCTTATAAATGTGAGACTAATCTCGTTTAAAGTATTAAAATTACCCCTCCTCATAAATACTTTCTTGCAAGTTGCAACTCTTAACCTTGTAAATATCATTCAACCGCTCAATCTAAACTTATTTACCATTTGAGTCACCTCTTCTAATTCTTCCAATTTGAGATTACAATTAAGATATATAACTATCTTTCATTAGGAAATAGCATGTTTCATTTTGCCACCATCATGGCATAACCCTAGCACCTATGTGCTACATTGCAAATCTGTAAACCTTATCTAGTCATATTTTTGTTTCTTAATTAAAATTCGATTTATATTTTTAAAAGAAGGAAATAATTATATATCCCATATCAACATTTTGCAAAAATATTAAGACATTAATAATTAAAAGTGCTAGTTAGCTTAAAACTGTCTTTCTTGAACTAACGTAAGTCTTTCGCTTGGAAAGAGTGCATTCGCATTCTCTAAACTTTGATTTATTTATAAATAATCATTATAAATTATGAAAATTTCAAATTTAATATATAAATTATATTAATTATTTAATAGGTCATTTCATTCACTATCCATTAAGTTACTAATTAAATGAAAGTACATTCAAATTCTTTAAACTTTGCCAATTTATAAGCAGTCACCATAAATTATAAAATCTTATAATTTAATTCCTAAATTATATATATTATTGTAACAGGTCTTTTCATTCACTTTTGGTTAAGTTCCCACACAATTAAAAGGTTACGATTTAGAACAGATAAATGATAAAGATCATGTCATATCATTTTCTAGTAGTAACTTAATAGAGAGTATATGAAATGACATATTTGTGATAATTGATATAGTTTAGGAATTAAATTAAAAGATTTTATAATTTATGATGACTGTTTGTAAATCGACAGAGTTTAAAAAGTCTGTCCGTTAACAACTAAACAAAAAACGGATGAAATAACTTACTACAATAATTGATATAATTTATAAATTTAATTTAATTTTTTTAATTTATAATAATTATTTATAAATGAACCAAAATTTAGAATAGGCGGATACACTTTTTTTATTTTTTCCCCAACCCATAATTTTGTAATCTATTCGACCCAGTGATTGTTGTGTTTGGTCAAATCAACAAACTGGGTATGATTAATGAGAACAAGAAAGAGAAAATTCAAAAATAATATCCCAAAAATTATAAATACTTAAATATGATATAAATATGACCTTTTAATCACAAGACCTAGCTTAACTAACAAACTAAGTTTTACAACAACTTTTTACACATTAAGTTAAAAAAACTCAATGCAAAAATATTGTAATTTTGAGATCAGTTTAGTATCTCTTTAAAAGTAAAGGTGAAAAAAATTAGAAATGAGCTTTATATGAAAAAGTACATAAAACAACTCATCTTAAAGTTTTATCTCTAATTGAAGGGGACACTAAACTAAACTCTTAGAGTTAAAAATTTGTAAATTTTAGTAATGAAGAAGGAAAAAATCTTCCCACATAAAAATATCACGCCTAAAATATATTAGTCACTTTTCTATTTTAAGTAGGAATTATTTTTATAAAAGAAAAAAAAAGGAAGTGCACTGGCTTAAGGGAGTGGTTTACCTAAAAAAGAGAAAAAGAAAGAAGTTGATTGTAATATTCAAAACTAGAAAGGAGATTCTTGTCATTTGATCATCTCAAATATATGCAGATTCATTATACAAAATGTAAGTCTTGACAAACTTACATTACTTAATAATTTTTTGTAGAATGTAAATTTAATTAATTTATTTACAAAAAAGTTAAACATAAAAATTATTTTTGTGTTGCATATCATAAAAATTATTGATATAAATTATAGAGTTACTAATTAATTTTTATAAATATTTATTGCAAATTATATAAAATAAATTGTTTGCGTGAAACATTGAATGTCATTACTTAAACCTTAAAAGAGTTAAAGCATTCAGATGCATATTTCAAAGTAAAGAACAAATTCGTTTTTTAATGGCATCTTATGATCTTTGGATCTCATAACTCCTCTAAAGATGTTAGATGTTAGATGTTTGCTACATTCAAAATCAAACCCCTATTATTAAAGTCGAATTTTAAAATAAACTTATTTTAGATTGAGTGAGAGGTTTATTTTGGGGTTGATTCTTACAATAATGTGAATAAAAAAATATATAATTAAAAAAATTACTTTACGTGTTTGACTGTATTTTATAAAATTAATTTCACATCTTAAAAAAAACATTAATTTACAGCCAAAAAGTTTGTTAATATATTATGGGCCCTTTCTACTAAAATATAAGTAATATAAGTAAATAAATATTAAGGTTGCTTGTCTTCTTAGAATAAAATATGAAAAACGTTAAGTCAGAGGTTATAATGAAACGATGTCGACACTCTCGCGCTTATTTCATCGCAAAAAGTCGCAACCAACATACACCTCCTCCTCTCACCCCTCTTTTTCCTTCTTATGACGACACTCTATTTCCATTACTTCAAACTTGAAGCCAACACTAACTCTATCTCATATCCAGCACTTGCTGCTGTGGCGCTGGATTACACAAACAGATCATTATCTCGGCAACCTGCGACCACATCCCAATCCCAACCATCTTCCTTTTTCTTTTTCTTTTTTTTCTTAAAAATTGAGATTCGTGTTCATCATATCTGACTTTAAACCCTACCCACACACGCCTCCATCATTCCTTTATTTCCAAAATCCCAATATTTTACCAATCTGCTTCCCATGTTTTTAATCGAGGTTTGTTCTCTCTTCTCTCTGTGTGTTCCGCACCGCTTTCAACAATTCTTTCCATTGTCGATGATGACTCTTTTTTTTTTTTTTTTCAGGATCTCTGGCCAATGCTCCGGCTCGAGCATCTTGTTGGCAAAACTCGTCTCTTTTCAGGTATTGTTTCATTCTTTGATTAAACTGTGAAGTGAATCGAAATGAATATTTTTGTAAAACACAAATAGTTCAATTGTTTTAAAGGGATTCTAAATTCTTGAGCTGGTAAAAAAAAACAGAATCGCTTTTGCAGTCAGTATCTGAATCCATGACGAACTCAAGCTGCGGAACGAACGAGGTAGATCTATGCCGAGACGAGTCAGCGGCATTGGTCCTCAAATTCGTGGCTATGGCCTCGATTCTAATCGCGGGAATGGGGGGAATTGCTATACCACTCGTAGGGAAGCACCGGCGGTTCCTCCGCACAGACGGCAGCGTCTTCGTGGCGGCGAAGGCTTTCGCGGCGGGGGTGATTCTGGCCACCGGGTTCGTCCACATGCTGACGGACTCGTCGGAGGCACTGAAGGATCCATGCTTGGCCGGATACCCGTGGTCCAAGTTTCCGTTTACCGGGTTCTTCGCCATGGTGTCAGCGCTGTTCACTCTCCTCGTGGACTTTGTGGCAACTCAGTATTACGAGCGGAAACAAGGGGTGAGTCGGGGGAGCGAAGAACCGTTGGAATCGGGTGTGGGATCGGAGGAGATTGTGCCGTTTGTGGAGGTTAAGGATTGGATTGGGAAGGTGTTTGGGGAAGAGGAAAGCGGTGGAATGCACATAGTGGGGATGCATGCCCACGCGGCGCACCATAGACATAATCACTCGTATGGCCAGGACGCTTGCCATGGTGGCGTCAAGGAACACCACCATGAACATGGCCATGGCCACGGCCACTCGCACGCATTCGGAGGTGATGACGGGGAAAGTAGCAGCGTTCGGCACGTCGTCGTTTCACAGGTAACAATCCATTGTTTATTTATTTTTTAAGATACTTTTGGCCCCTTTTGGTTTTTGGAAGGATATCATTAGTAATTATTTGTAAATATTTTATTATGTAAAATATAATATTAAAATAAATAAGGGTATTAATATTTTAAATATTTATTAATGAATATTTAATTATATATTTTATTTAGTTAAAATATAATATTAAAATATAAATAAAATAATTATATTTTAATAAAATACTTAACTAAATGTTATTCACTAATTATAAAAGATATCAAAACCTTAAAAAAAAAGAAGTATCGGATAAAACTACTTCAGTTTTTTTTACATGTAAATGTCTTGATTATTATTGTGCTTGGTGAAGAAGACAGATCAGAACGTGTGTATTGCTAAAATTTAAAGTTTTGTTTGAATGTTTTATATTGGGTAAAATAGAATGTTATATAATAAAATAGAATAGAATGAAAAAGAATGATATAAAATAAAATTTTCATATTATTGTTTGAATGTTAATAATCGAGAGAAATAAAGTTTTCATTTTTTTATTTAAAAGTTTTAGTGAAAGTAAATGAATTAACAAGAATTATAAATTTATTATTTTTATATTGTCTTTATTTTAAACACAAAAATATAATAATTAAAGAATAAAAATATAATTCCATAACTTATTTTATCCTTTCCTTCCAATTTGAAAGGGGAAAAAAATAGAGGAATGAAATGGACTGGTACATAAGGAGATGAAGTTCCTCAAATTTTATTCATTTTTATCCCTTTTTAAACATTTAAATAATAATACTCATTATCATTACATTACAGTTCCCAAATAACTGTTAGAGCGGTTCAACTACAAAAAATCAAATAAAACTAGTTAAATCAGTACAAAATCGAAAATTAGAAACCAACTAATTCAACCATTAACAATTTTTAAATTGATTTTTTTTATTAAAAAAAGTATAAAAAATCTTAAGATTTAAGTATTCTTTGAATTAGTAAGGTCTCAAAGACCTAACCTTTATATTCTATGCCTTCAAACATCTTTAGCTAATGATAGATTCGTCTGTACCAAACTTGTGTTTTCTTTTTTTACTTTATTAAATAGATAATAATTATTATTTCATTTAACATATATATATATATATATATATCAGTTCGACAATCGATTAATTTGATTGAACCAATTAAATCATAAATCACTATCATTTTCAATTTTCTGATTTAACCAATTTTTAAAACATTGCATACCACCCATTCAATATATCCTTCGATGTTGTAACTTTTGTTTACCTTTTCAAGAAAGTGATGTACTAGCCCGACCTGAATTAATATGTTTAAAATTTTGTGCTTTTACTATGCTAAAGATTTTTTTTTTTATCTAACATCTTTTTTTTGTTTAAAAAAGTGTTGAAAATAGACTAACTTAAGACTTGTTAATTGGTCAAGATTGAAACATACTTGAAATGCTTAAAGATTAATTCTCACTTCTAGTAATTTCTTTTGGTAAGTTATTGTAAGTATTATTATAAGCTTTTATTAAGTTTTGTGATATGCTCTGACTATAAAATGTGATAACTTCTCATATTTTTAAACTTTGTCTAGTTCCGTTAGGCTTTAAGCCCTTGTAAAATTATATTAAATATTATTAGATAATAATATTGCAGAATTTCTCTTCAATTATTATTCTTGTTTTTATCATTAGCTTCATAATTTATTTCTAAATATTAATTTATTTTTCTCTTCACTTTTTTTTTTTTCGTTTTTAAGTCCCCTCATCGTTTATAAAAACTGATCTTTAACTTCTCTATATTTTTTTTATAAAAAACACAGTACTGTTAGTGTGTGCCACATGTCTAGTGCTCATAAAATAAAGAATCTTTAGAACTTTTGACACAAAAAGTGCGCATGAAAAATTACTTAAAGTCCTGTTGATTAATATATATTTTTTGGTCATGCTGTTGATTAATATTAATAATAGAGAAGTAACTTATTATACAATTTTCCGGAATGCAACTAATATGCAGGTGTTGGAACTTGGGATTGTGTCACACTCAGTGATAATTGGGTTATCTCTAGGGGTTTCACAAAGCCCTTGTACCATAAGACCCCTAATTGCCGCATTATCCTTTCATCAGTTCTTTGAAGGGTTCGCACTTGGAGGCTGCATCTCCCAAGCCCAATTCAAGACCTCATCAGCAACAATAATGGCTTGTTTTTTTGCACTAACAACGCCATTAGGTGTTGGCATTGGAACAGGTGTTGCTTCAGTCTTTAACCCTTACAGCCCAGGTGCACTCATCACTGAAGGGATCCTGGACTCCTTGTCAGCTGGGATTTTAGTGTATATGGCTTTAGTGGACTTGATAGCCGCTGATTTTCTTAGCAAGAGAATGCGTTGTAACTTTAGGCTGCAGATAGTATCTTACTGCATGCTTTTCCTTGGGGCTGGATTGATGTCTTCGCTCGCAATCTGGGCGTGACCCTTTTCAACATTGTTGTAACTTTATTATTTTTCAATATTGATACCTTCTATTTTTTCTTTTGAATATGGTTCTATTCCTTTCCTTCACTAACTAACTCGAGAAGTAAGAAGATAGATAACTAGAAAATGTAAGCTAACCATCCAGCCTCGTGCGTAGTTCCAATGATACCCCTACTCATCAACGCAAGGTTCGTATCATCACCGCATAGCTTCTGCAAAATAAAAGTGAATAATTACATTCGAGAATGTAGCTGGTTTGAGATGGTTATTCATGACTGAAATGTATAACTTGTTGTCATAAAGCCTTGCAAATCAATTTGAGTTTGGCCTGTTGGGCCGGTTCATTGGGCTCATATTGACACATTGATTTCGATCTTAGTGCTTAATGAAGTTACTTTTCGTATAAAAAATATTATTTAATTGTATTAAATAAAATAAAATAGTTGAGATACTATATAATAAAGTAAAGTTATAAACACGAGGTATATTGTATTACTATTGACTCCCCAAGCATCAAGTCAAATTCGGGTCAATCTCGTCAATTTGGGGCGTCGAGCTTCTCGAGGTATTTTTGTCTTCACATCCGCTGTTTTTCCCACACACGCCTAATGTGTATCACCATCTCCAAAATTCACCGTGCGATGCAACTGTAATTTGCAAGGGGCTTGCGGAATCAAAATCTAACAGTCCAAGGTTAACAATGGGTCACACATGAGAAACCTTCATCGCATGAAAGCATTGTCACTCACCCATCCATCTGCCAAGCTGACCCACACTGCCATCACAGATGCTTTGGCAGTACTATTCGTCAGATGGGAGAGTGGGATTTGAGATTTCCCAGGAGAGTAGATTTGCCACATCTGCCACGTCACCACCTCCACACCTACCAGCACGCCAACGTGGCACCTCACTTTCAATATTCATTCTCTCTATTTATTCTATTCTTTACATGTATACTATATAGTACTCATTATCACTGATTCACATCACACAGTTCATGCTCCTCTGTTTTCTCCTTCTTCCCCTGTTCCCTTGAGAGCTAGTTTTTCATGGAACAACAGAGTCCAGATTCTGCAGAAGTTCTCACTGGAAAGCTTCATGAGCTTCTCGCTGAATCAGACAACGAAACAGGGCAGTTTTATTTCCAAGAGGAAATGGTAGAGGAGATGATGCAAGAGTTGTACAAAGAGATTGCATTCTCTGCTGTCCCCGCACCCCCTATGCCGAACCCATCCCCGTCCCTTTCCCCAGTTTTCATCGATAACGGCAAGAATGGGAGCTGCGGAGCCTCTGTTTCGGACTCAGCCTCCACGGTGATGGCGGGGATCGAGGTTCTCAGTGCCCCGGTGGTAGAGCTTGAGGATGATGTTACTGTTAGTGATGCTTTGTTGATGGGGTTTGGGGTTGGGGAAGAGAAGAAAATGGACGGGTTTGATGTAGGGGATCTCGACGATGAATGGCTGGGAAGAGTGCTTAGTTGGGGTCAGCAGAGTCAGGTTCAGGTGGTGGAGGCTAAACAGTAAACAGTGGTTTTGATTTGGATCGATAATGAGAATTGGCTTGCCTTTGTTTGTTTCTAGTTTGGTGGGCCTTCTCTTTATGGGTTACCCGTACAGATCGAAACCAAGTGATCCATTCCATCATCCATGCTAGTGCTTGCTTGTGCTTGTATAGTAGTAGTAACTAGTCAGTGGAAGTAATACAGGTCCAACACTATTACTATATGTAAAACATTGTCTCTGTAGCTTTAATATGACTTCGTTTTATACTATTATTTTAGACTCTCCTTTTTGGCTCTCTTTCTTTCATTATATTCTTCCCCAGTTCCTTATTTTTATTTTTTTTCCTCTTAGTTAACGTCAAGCCCAACAGAGTATGGACTATTCCTTCTTCAGTTATTAATTAGAAAGATGATTTCTTAGGAGTTTATACTTGATTTGGAACAGTCCATTTTAATAGCACTCATTAGATGGCATTGAGCTTAATTGAACAATATCGCTATGAGTCTAGGACTAGTTGTAAATTTGTTGTCATTGTTAACCTTGTTATCATGCACATGTCGCACAGAAAATAAAGTTGAGATAGCTGGTTTTAAGACTTGGAAAGAGGATATTACTCATTTCTGTGAGATGTTTCTGGCGAACAAAGTTCTGACTTCTCAGGTTCAACTCATTTGTACTCAAATGAAAGTAGCTCATCGCAGCAAGGACTTGGAAAAAAAATGAAAGTAGCTCATTTGCTTTCTAACAACGATATTTGATTAATTATTTTTTTATATTAATTGTATATTTAGTTAATAATAAATAAATTTTTTATTAATATAATATATTATTTGATTAATGAATTTTGATAATCAATTATTTATAAATTTAATTAACGATAAATAAATTATTGATTAATGAAATATATTATTTAATTAATAAATTATTAGCATGTAAGTAATTAATTATTAAAAAATATAAAAAACATTGTATATATTTATTTTTTCCTTCGCCTCTCATTTAACACATAAACTGTAAAGTTTACGATGAAAATATTTAACTGTGTAGAGCAGAGTAGGCACCTGAGTCCTTGTATGGAACATGGCTTCATTAAAAACAAAAGGGACGATCATGGTTACAATTTTTAAGATGTGAAATGGCAAGGTTTATAGAGCGGTGTGCTGTTGTGTTTCATTGAGCTGTTGGTGTAAGGTTTCAATATTAATGTGCACTAATTACCCCATACCAACATAGATACGGTCAAATATCTTGGTAATTAGTATTACTTACTTCCTCTGTTCCACCTGCGCTCAATTATGGTGCACTCACACATTGTAGGTGAGACCAATTAATGGAGGTATCACAATCCCACCAAAATTCTTGATTTCATAAATGAGCCATTTTAACTTCAGAAAACTTGTTCTTGTCTCTCTATTTGTTCCCTGGCTAACTATGGATATGCCTAGACGGCTAGACGCACCATGCATTAAATTGGCGTTTCATTTAATTTGGTTTGAAAAACACTGAAGTTTTCCAAGGCTAATTAAGAGTTTTGATACTTCTTTTGATTTTTTCGTTTTTGGTAAGGGTACTTCTTTTGATTTTGCCAGCTGCCGACAAACACCTCCTGATTTTTTAATTTTTTTTTGGTAACATGTGTCGTATGGTATAATTAGCTTTTTATTTATGTAATGAAGGGGTTAATTTTATGGATTTAATTTTAATTCATTGTCAGTGTTAAAAAAATTTATATTATCATTCAATTATGTTCTGATACATTATTAAAAGAATTACATTTTTTAAGTAATTATTGTGATAATTAAACTCTTTCAATGAATTGACAACATATGATTGAATGACAATGTAAAGAAACTTTACACTGATAGTGGATTAAAATTAAACTTTAATTTTATTACAAAAAAATTAAAGGCATTAACTTTTAAATTATATATATAATATGAAAATAATGATGTGCAATAATAATTTTCCCTATGATTCATTTCTTCAATCCAGGAAATTGGGCAACGATTTTGTTGGGAAAATACATTAACTTATGAATAATATATTGTTCATTTGTAGCTATATATAATTGCACTAATTAAGTTCACACAAAAATTATACTATAGTTCTATACGAATTTGTTAGGAAAAATATCTAAAAAAAACTTCTAAACATGTTAGAAATATAGGTTATATTTATTTTAATTTTTTTATTTAGGTTGAATTGGTTATTAATAATCAATATATTTTTAACGAAGTAATATATAATTTTTTTCCAATTTATAATTAAATTGTTTTAATACAAGTTCGTGGCTGACATTTATGTAAGAGGTGTGTTACCGACGTACAATCAAGTATATCTTCATTATCATTAGAGTAGGTTAATGATAATTAATTGAGATAATTTATGAGATAGTGGGTTGGAACCTCTTTGCTATCATTGAAATACTGTGGTTAATGTAATTTAAATAATTTATCTGTTTAAACCATTTTACCGTACTACCATTTGTACATGCTAGCTAGTACGAATTCCAATATAGAGATGAAGGTACCGTGGTTGATTGGAGTCACCAACTGTGTACTCGTTTTCCAGTGGTAAGAGATTTGATCCACTCTACAATCTACTATAGTACTATGTCGTCTGTAGTAATGGTATGTGGCTATGTGCCCTTGGTCCTCTAGGCTAGCTAGGGTTGGGAATTGGGACCATGATCCATTTCAGTTCAAACTTCAAACGATTCTTAAATACTACTTAGGTCTAGGTTTCCAAGACAAGAATTACCTTTTGTTTCGATCATTACTCTTTCAAATATGCCATTTATGAGGGTAGGTCTAGGTCTGTAGCATTGAGCATTCATTCCAAATAGTCAAATAGGATAAATACTTCACCATTTTTTAAGAAAAATGCGACTCCTCACCCTTTCATTTAGAAAAGGAAAAGTTAAATTACTCTCTATGTATCTGAATTGTTTAGAAAAATTTAAATAAGATTTTATACTTTAAAAAATTATAATTAGATTTATATATTTTTAAAACAAAATTTAATTACATCACTGTTAAAAATTTATAACATTTTAGAGACTCTATTATAAAATTTTAAAATTATAGAGATCTAATTACAAGCTTTTTAAGTCTTATAGTTTTAAAAAAATTCAATCTCGTCTATGAATTTAGATTATTGTTAATAATTTTAATGGTGCTCTAATTAAAAAAATTTAGAATTATAGAAACTCAATTATAAATTTTTAAAACATAGAGACTTAATTGAATTTCTCCAAAAATTTTAAGGACATAGAAAGTAATTTAACCGAAAAAAAAAACTTAACTCGTGATACTTAGTCTTTTTTTTTCCTTGCTAATCAATGCTAGTACTATTTAAGATGTATTTAATAATTCTCAATAGATTCTTTTAAATACTAAATGAAAAAATATTAAATACTATTTAAGTTATTAAATATTTTATTTTTGCATTTAATATTTATTATTTTAAATCCTTAACTAGCATCAAAAATATTCTTTAGCGAATATTTTTTAATCTAAATAGAATCTAAAGGCTAGGAGTGTGAGTACACATGGCCTCAAGCACCTCACAACATTGCCCATTTTTTAATAGATTATGATCATCTCATGTTAGTAAGTAACATGAGAGGGTTATGTTACAAGAGAGAAATATATAAGAGTAAAATTAATGGACATGACCTTACATAAATATTGGTAAGTCCTACGATAATAAAATTTGTGTATGTCTTTCTCACAATATGACATTCTCATATTAGTTAGTAACATGAAAGGATCCAAATATATTTTTAATGACTTTTGCTAACTAGTGCTATTTGGAATAATTCTATGAATAATTTTAGGATCTTCATAACCAATGTTTTAAGTGCATTGTTTAATAAGTATTTAATACTCCTCAATAAATTCTTCTAATTATTTAATGAAGAAAATATTAAATATTTTTGAGTTTTCAAGATATTAAATGCTCTAATTTTACAGTTAATAGTTTTTATTTTAATTTCTTAACCAATGAATAGAAAGCACTCAAATGCCATAATTTTATAACCTCCTAATGATTTATCTTAATTATTTAAAGAATAAGGTATTAAATGATTTTTATGTTCCCAGGATATTAAATGCTTATACTTTTCATTTAATACTTTATGTGTTAGGTAATTAGGGGGATATAAGGAGTTGTTATGGTATCTTAATGGGTATGGTACCTATAGTGAGTTGTCAATTGTTTATTGATTGTTAGTTTTATAATAAATGTTTAAAAGTTTATTAAATATAAAGAACAACCAATGAATGTTTGACAACTCACTATAAGTACCAGTACCTAGAAAAAAATATGGATACCGAAGTAATCCCTAAGGATATAACCTTACTCAAAAGTAAAAGCATTTAATATCTTAGGAATCCAAGATGCATTTATTTGTTTTTGTTCGAATAATTAGGATGATTAATTAGTAAGCTAATTCATTAAGAGGATATAGAATTATTTAAATTTGTTAGGAGGATACAACATTACTTGTCCTCTTAATGAATCAGCATAACATTCCTCCTAATTATTTAAAAAAGAAAGTATTAACTACGTTTTGAATTTTCACGGAATTAAATACTTTTACTTTTTTTTAATACATTCTATTTTATGTAATTAGGAAGATGTTAGAAAATTTTGTTAAGAATATATAGTATTACTCGTGTTCGGAGATCTTAATAATGATGTTCTCCTTAATATTTATTTTTAAATTTTGTAAAACCAATCATATAATAATAATTAATAATCTTATTAATTGTACACTTAATTATTTATTTCTTAATTACTCAGTATACTAAAATTTTGCCTAGTGTACCTTTATGTTATTTCTTTAAAATTTATTTAGGTTGCTGTTAAAAAATCTTTTGTGGGTTCAAATTTACCTTCTTTTAGCTTCATTTTTTAGTGTCAATGAAAGAAGAGTGATCCCTAGGTATAATGGACTTGATTGGTTGAGATTTTGAAGTTATAAGTTTGAACTAAATCTAAGTGAAACAAAGACAAACATAAAGCTAATTGTAGCTGAAGTTTGGAGGTAAATTTTACTTGGACGTTGTGCCAATATGTTTGGAAACTTTCAGATAAGAATCATGTTTGAGTGCAAACATAATTTTAATACCTTAAACGTGAAAGCAATATTTTGTTGTTTTTATGGTGAAAGAAAACATGTTTGTATGTGTATTGACAGAAATACTATTGTAATTTGATATTATATCACTATTTTAATAATATTTTAATAAATATAACACAATGTTGTTAAAGTTGGATTGGACAGTGAACCGGAAAAGCTTCTGGTTCAAGTTCAACTG
Source organism: Styphnolobium japonicum (assembly GCA_023212625.1). NCBI lineage: Eukaryota > Viridiplantae > Streptophyta > Magnoliopsida > Fabales > Fabaceae > Styphnolobium > Styphnolobium japonicum. The sequence goes on from JALBWW010000006.1 coordinate 27,078,358, forward strand.
ATTTAACCGTCTGGTCAATCTGATGATGTCATAATTAAGCATTAAATATATATATATATACTTATACATACACACACATATAATTCATAACACATATTATCAATAATAAAATGTATAATAAGGTTTTAGGGTCTCAAGTCTCATATCACTATCAGTTGAGTATTTAAGTGATTGAGAAACCAAAAAAAAATTTAAAAAAAAAAAAAGATATGGTCGGTTTACTGATTTTGTCCAGCTCATCCTAGTCCAACCATAAATCTGGTTCTGACATTGAACCATAACCGAAAGAGGGATAGGTTCACAGTCTGACTGGCCAGTCCGGTCCGGTTCAGCCAACCATTACGTAACCTAATAGTTTTTTAAAATATTATTGTAGTTATACTTAAAGTAATTTTAGTTTACAATACCCCAAATAAATTTAACTTTTAAAAGAATTTTTTTTGCCATCAATTTATTTATGATCAATATTTTTAACATCAATTTATTAATAATCTAACTCAAAATAAATCATACCCTTTTTGATAATTACACATTTAAAAGTAATTTTTATCAACATTATCCAAACAATATCCATTTTAACAAAATTAATTTTCAGATAAAGGTTTACAAACATTAATCACTTCACTCAAACTCACTTCTGACTAAAATCAAATTTTCAAAATCAAATTAATCTAAAATCAAGTTTGCAAAATTTAATCCAAACATTAAGTGAAGGGAGAGATTTGCACCAATTTCAATGTGAAATATATGAGTTGAACAATAATGAATTGGCATCTTCAATTTATGCTTCATAGTTTCAGGTTCTGGATCGCTGAAAGAAAGAGTGATCACTCTGAGTACACTTGTCATTTTGCATTCCACTAGTGAAGGCGGTTTATTTTGCAAAAAATAATGAAGATAATATTGAAGGGCATTCAATTAAAACTAGTGCAATGGGATAAGCTTGTAACCGGTCTCCAATAATTAATGGATGTGCTTTCTTGTTAATGTAGTTTGCCTCCAAGATTTGTCCAACCATGTGTATTCCATCAGTTTTGCAAGGTGCGCAGCAAAATTGTCATTTGGCTATTGCCTATATATTCACAATTATTCTCTCCCCCAACAAAAAGCTCATACTTAGGGGTGTAAATGTAATTGGGTTGAGTTAGGTCAATTTTGGAAGGGGAAAAATTAACCAATTAAATTTAGTTTCCGATCAAGGGATCGAGTTATCATTTTTATTTATTTTTTTTAAAATTCTATCCAAATGATAAATAACTAAAAAATGATGTCATTTTATGAGTGGTAGAGGGTTGTTGAAAAAATATTTTTCATTTTTTATTTTTAAATTGAAATAGTAGTTTATTCTTAAAAAAATAATCAAATATATGCATATAGGATTGTCCTTATGATTTTATATGAGCTTTTGGCTTAACTGTTTAACTAACTTGTGAATTGTGACCAACTAACAATGTTTCATTTTCTAAAACAAACGAGCATTGCCTATACGATGATACTTCTATTCCCAAAGCATTCCATGCATATAGAAACCATTAGTGGTTCACTATTATTCATTTGCGCAAGAAAAGAAATGAGTGTACTTCATAACAAATTTTTTTAAAAAAATCAAAGAGAATATAAATATTAAAGATGTCAAAACAAACCAACTCCTTCCGACCCATCATGGGTTAACTTTAAATGGGTCAGGTGCGGATTAATCGTTTTGTATTTAGTGAGTTGGAAAAACCAACCCACCCCACTAACGGGGTTACGTAGGTCAACTCGCCAAAATTAAAAGCAAAAACTGATAGAACTCATTCCACCATGTTTTACAAATTACAATAACCATTGATTCAACAACTATAAAAAATAATCAATCCAATATGAAAATCAAAAGTTTAAAACTTCTCAAAAATAGAATTTTTATTCTAAATATAGCAGTCAAGATTCAAGGAAGCAATCAAAATTGTCAACAAAAGAAGCTAAAAGCTTGAAACAATGAAACATGAAATGCTAATGGAGATCAGAGGTTGGTGGTTGATTGTACCTTAGCTAGTTAATCGTGGGCTAAACAACTGGTTGCGATAGAAGCCAACGTCAACTACATACATACAAATAAGCTGGCGTGAGGCATCAACGCCGTGCAAAAGAACCCACGAACTGGACGACTAGTGGTGACAGATGCTAACATCGACTTTGATTGGTGTTCAGCGACAATATTGAGGTGGTCAATGCAATTAGGAGGGAATGACATAGAAAACTCAAATACTTGAAGAGATAGTTATCCCCACACAACACTATAGAGCTGTGATCAAAGTAGTGGCCTAGAATGGTGACAGTTACCCTATGCAACACTTCAAATCAATCATCAAAAGAGTAACACAATGTGTAAAAGTACTTAATGTTTCAAGTTGTAACTATGGAGACACATGTTAATTTCAAAAATAAATAATGGACACATGTACATGTTCGACTCTTAGAACTTTAGCTATTGTATTTTTAAAATTAGATAGTTACTTCATAAGTCTATAAATAGAAGACGTGAGTCACAAAGTAAAAGGTTTTAAAACTTAAACATTCTTTACAGTATAGCACGAAATGAGTCCATCAAGCATTTTTTTTTTTCATTTTCTTTGTTTACTTTTCCAAATTGTTTACATTATGTAGTTTTAATTCAAGGTTCATGTTCCCTTTTTCTTTCTATTGTTTAAATTTCATTTTACTTTTATTTTCTTTTGTTTATGAAAATTGCTATGGTACCCTGATGGGTTTGGTACCCAGGATGAGTTGTCAATTATTTATTGACTGTTGATTTCACAATAAATGCTAGAAAGTCTATTAAATATAAATAACAACTAATGAATGCTAGACAACTCAATCTAGATATCGATACCCTGAAAAAAAAGATAGGTACCGGAATAATGCCCTTTGTTTATACTTCTTTTATTTCTCTTTGGGCATTACTCCGGTACCCATCTTTTTTTCCAAGGTACCGGTATCCAGGGTGAGTTGTCTAACATTTATTAATTGTTATTTATATTTAATAAACTTTCTAACATTTATTATGAAACCAACAGTCAATAAATAATTGACAACTCACCTTGGGTACTAAACCCATCAGGGTACCATAACAATTCCTCTCTTTAGTTCTCTTACTCATGTTCACTATAATCATCAAGCACACAGAAGTTGACGTTGACATTGACATTGAACGCTTTAACATTGATATTATTACACACTGATTAAGAAACCGAGATCTCCACAACTTAAGGAAGAAGGTTCTCCTTCCTAGATTCCTTGCAGGGAACATAATTGTCTATATCCTGTCAACAATTTTCTTCAAAAAATAGCTATCTCTACGTCAGCATGATGGCAAGGGGTGGAGTGGCTACGCCTGCTGCCTGCGTGTTTCAATGTTAGCCCACTTATACTCACTAAGCCCATTAGCCTAGCCACTAAACTTTTTTTTAGTAAAAAATAATTAGTTGACTTGACGGGTCAACCCGCCCGGACCGGTCACAATCCACGAGTCATACGGGACAGGTTACAAAAACCAAATCAAGAAAATGGGTTCTATAATGCAACCTACCCCATTTTTTACAGGGTAAATGAGTTGACCCGTCTGATTCAACTTATTTTGCTATCTCTAATAAATATGGTGAAAGGTGAGCAACAGAGGCCCAACAATTCGGAGGACTAGAGGAGCACATTACACAACAGCCCATTTTTTCATACTCCAAGGTTGGTGCTCGAAGCCAATTGGGTCGACAATCAAACTATAAATCATGGTCATAAAATGAGGATTGGCTCAAATTGTCAAACCAGAAAATTGATAACATGGGTTTATATTTGATTGAATATGTTAACCGCTTGTAAATGAAAATCGACTAAGTTCGATAAACCGTGTAAAACACTAAAATAATTAAATGATTTTTCGTTTGTGTTAGTATCCAAAAATTCTTGTAGGCTAGGCTGCATGCTAGGAAAGAAGCACGACTAGTGCTGCACCTGGAATTTGGGTTGAAAGCCATGCTGACATGGTCAAATAATTAGTGAGAAAATGGAGGAAAGACAATTAAATGTTGCTAAAAAATAAGTTGACCAAGTCAAAGACCAGTAGTTGATAAGATAATGATGAAAGTTACTTTTACCTTTACGTTTTAATTATATTTCATGCTTTTATCCTTTATTTATCGCATTATGTAGTATTTTGTTCCAGTACATATTCAGTTATTTCCAGCTCCAAATGATGTACTACATTTTTCAATTTTAGCTTCTTTCATTATAAGCTCCTTTTTTTTTTTTTTTTTGCTTTTTATCAAAGGTTTGCTTCAAAGCCTTCAAGGACCCACACCAAAAAGTAGTTTTTTTTCTCTTTGAGCTTCTAGACAACGCTTATTTTAAGGAACACTGGTGGAATCAGCAAGGCTTTTAGCTTTTTAATGCTAACAATTTGCTTTATTTTTTTCCCCTATTAAACCATTGGAACAACCCATCGATCAATTTGTCCTCGGTCTGAATTTTGTAAAAATGTTATTGTTGAAATTATTGAGTTTAGGTTAGGTAGGGAATAAAAAAATAGAATAGGAATACTAATGAATAATATGATATTAAATTAATATGATGTGTTAAAAAATATAAATCAATAAATTTTATTTATACTAATAATTAGGTCAAGTGTAGTATTATTAGTACAAGCTCAAGTACATTAATATAATAAGACTCCTAACCTTAATTAAATAAGAAAATAAATTAGAAAACATAATGAAATTAAAAAATACTCCTAAGATTGCTTTCTTAATATATTAAAAGACTAATTAATTTTACAATATCTTTTAAAATATTATAAAATACACTGAATATATTCTAACAACTATAAATTACAAAGAGAGATAATTAGCATCCCCCGGGTACAATGATAGATTTGACCTTATTACCATTAATATTATTCTTTTGTGACATACATATAATTTGGTTAATCAATTATAATTTATAACTACTAAATAGATTCAGTCCATTGACATATGTAGGTGACTAATTTGGTCAATTTATAACTTAAAAGCCAACTCATTAGTGATGGTAAAAGAAGTCTTAAGAAATGGGGTTGAATCAAGTCACCCAAAATTTTAGTTTTTGCAAAATACTTCAAACATAGAAACTAGTGTAGAGATGAGATAGCTTGAGATAAGTGATAAGCAAACTAATCACAAGGCAAATTCAAAAACTAGAAACTCAATCTCTTGCCCAGGCATTCAAAACTAAACACATAGTGAGAATAAACATGCAAACAATCAAGATAATGTAAAATAGTAGGATTGAGAAGAGATTTCACACATAAATTTATCTTGATTCAGCTTTAATATGAAACATACATCTAGTCCCTAGCCAACTTGAGATTGTCCTTTATTAATCCAAGCATTCTTTGATCAAACCTAGCATCTCTAATCTTAAAACAACAGGTTGTTTACTCAACCTTGCTTACAGGTGACTCACAAACCTAACATTAGCTCACATATCTAGATTTTTTACAACCATATGGGACTTTACAGTAAGAATGAATGAAAACTCTCTAACACAAGAGTGAATGTTCTCACAGTTGGCTCAACATAAGAATAAAAAAGGATTTGCAAAGAAAGCATAAAAATTCTTGATATGTTAATTAATGTTTTTTGCTTGTTTATGGTTTACCTTGAGCAATTGGGTATTTGTAGGTACAAATGGGATTTGAATGTTGCAGGCTCTGTGCTATGCTTGTAGGTGTCCTTATACTTTTCTAACAGTCCTTTTTGTGTTTCACAATCCTTTTATGACTGTTGCTGAGGAATATCAGTTCGTTGACAGCCGTTTGTAATCATCCAAAACAATTTGGAAATTTGAAACACAAAGCAAACAGGTTCTAGAACCTCGTTTGTAACTGGCTCATCTTTATTTATGAGACAACTTATCAAGGATTTCCAAACTATAGAAGCTTTTACATATTTTAGTAGACTTATCTTCATTCATAGACATCCTTAACTTATTGTTCTTCACGTAGTTTCTTCTAAAAATGATCTTATATAAGTCTTTTATTCCTAATAAGAATAGCTTTAGTTCAATTTTCTTCATGTAAATCCAATTTGTACACTAGGACAACGTCTTGTAATTTCATTTGAAGATAGTACTTGACTTGTATATATAGGTTTATTTTCTTTTGAGCATTTTCGATTCCCATGTATTGTCCAAGACAACAACTCTTGCTCTTCTTGAATATTCAATCTCTTAGGCTTGAGAGTTTTATCAATGCTTTGATAAATTTATACTTTAGTCTTTTAACTAAGATCAAGCAATAAAATTCAGTGTTAAATACAAAGTCAATATATATATCTTATTATGTTTGTTAATTATCATCAGAAAGGATAAGCCATGTTGGGAATCGTGGACTAACAATTAGTTCCCAGAATGTATTATTTTACTTAGAATGTATAGTTCGGACACCAAATTATGTATATAAAATGACAAATGGATTGGACTTCTAAATTATTAAAGAATCAAATTAGTCATCCATATTTATCTAAATATTAAATTCACTTACATGTATAATCTATGGGTCAAATTGTATATTTAGTTTATATTTTTTTATCTATCCAAAAGTTATTTCAAAAGAAATAAAGAATAAAATAGTATTAATCGACATGTATTTAACAACTGTTCACGAAGGCATGGATTTTAACCTATACAAAACTCATGTAGTTACATTTTATAGCAGTAAAAATAATGAGATTAAATTTATAGTTACTGAGTATAATATTATTAGTACCCTAGTGTCACTTTGCTGCAAGAAAATCCATATAATATATAAATTTTTAATTAAAATTATGGATTTAATTTCTATCTACTGTCAGTGTAAAGTTTTTTTACACTGTTATAATCACGTATTGACACATCATTAAAAGAGTTAGACTTTCTAGATAGTTGTTGTGATAATCAAACTCTTTTAATAATTTGACAACACATGATTGGATGACAGTATAATTTTACACTGACAGTGAATAGAAATTAAATTCTAAAATTATTAGCGTAATTAAATTCTAAAATTATTAGCGTAAGGGCACCTAAGCTAATCTCTCCCTGTCCCAACTTTGGGTAGCGAGAAAGAACCCCCCAGATAGGGCTGACAATGAGTCGAGCTGGCTCGTGAGTTAATCACGGCTCGGTTCATTAATAGCTCAATAAGCTAGACTCATGAGCTAATGAGTTAAGCTTGAGTTAACAATTTTGACTTGTTTAGTAAATGAGCCGAGCTTGAGCTTTCATATATTGGACTCATAAGCTCGTGAGCCAACTCGATATATATATATATATATATATATAAAACAAACATTTTTAATATAATAATTATAAATATATATAAATATTTGACTTTTATTTTAAATTTATTAAATTATTTTTAATTAAATTATTTAAGTTGTTTCAACTTTGGGAATGGAATGAGAAATCTGCATTCAGCACATAGTTATAAGTTTTTTTTTTATATCAAATATATTATGTCTTTTTTGTAAGTAATGAGCAATATAAAACTGTGGAAATGGAGTGAGATATCTGCCCATAATTATAAGTTTTTCGGAGAATGTTATATAAGTGTTTTTTGTAAGTAATGAAATGGTGCTGGTAAATTGAACTTTGTTAGGAACATATTAGTCATAATTCTCTAAAATTATGGTGGCTGTTTTATTTATGTTTGAAGACAATTGTGGTTGGTTGGTTGGAGTATACATTTCTTTGTTATGGTTGATTTTAATGTTTTAAGTTAAATGATGGTGTATTAATATAGATTTTGAGCATTAGAAACAGTGCTCGTGAAATTTCATAATGGTGGTTTCGAGTCGAAAACGAAATTGTTTTCTTATTGGTAGAGCAAACAATATTATCGTCGGTGCAGTAGGCCTAGCTCGGCTCAGCTCAGCTTATTGCCAGCCTTAGCCCCCACATATATTTGAATTGCGAACAGCAAAGCAGAAGAGAAGGGGTTACTTCGGCCACCGATTCCGTTGTCATTTAGCCGAATACCATGGCCCCACAAATTTAAGACGACCACTTGCATTGGGGACACACTCTATTGCTTGTTATGATGAGACAAAGCCCTCCCCATCAATAACAGATACGTAATCTTCTCCAGGCTTCAAGACACAGGATTGATTCATATCACTCATACGTAGCTTCCTTCCTGATCATAAAAATTATGTCTGGAGATTAGGCCCAGTGCTCACCAGATTTATGTAAATTTATCTAGTCTAACTCAACATTATCAACAATCCCCGACTCCTAATGAGTGGAGCCAAAAGCAAGAATAGCTTTGTGAGTCTCGTTAGCATGGTATCTCATGGTAATGGGGATCATTTATCTTTTCCCGTCCCATTCCCAATGATTTGCCAAACCTTGAATGTAATTTTCATAGGTTCAGATTGATAAGATCTGGTAACAACATGTATATTGTATATAAGATACATAATTTTGGCTTCTTATGGCCTCCTCTTTCTCTAAGATTTTTTTCTTCTATACGAGCAAGCTTGGATGTTAAAATCCATGTTGATAAGAGACTTTACATAGCAACTAAATTACCGGGGTTCATCAGAAGCAAATATATTTACGTAATTATCTAAAAACCAAGAGCTATAGGGCTAATGACCTTCACCGAGTGACTGAGAGAGATCACCACTTGCCCATAGGATCCAAAGGTTGCTGCTAGCTATGGATAATTTTCATTCTGTTATAACAGGGAGCTAGCATGTAATCATTGCTTGCTCATGTTGTCATGTGAGCCTCTGATATATAGAGTTGGGATATTTTGAGAAACTTGTCCTGAAATCCAAAATGAGATATTTAGACACGTATACTGAAGTCGTTTCCACTTTCCACTTCTCAAGGACACAGTGTTATAGTGTTTCCACTTCTCATTGAAAGTAAAGATTTATAATCAAGGCATAATTTTTTTTACTTAAATGCATAAACTCTAGTGTCATATAGTTTGATTTTACTCTAACCTACTGGTCTAAAGCTAATAATCTCTTTTCAGCATATGCCTTCAACAGTTCCGTAACTTTTTCGATAATCAAACATAAACTCTGATATCATTTATTAGATAAAGTAAATACTGCTATGTGAACAATTATACTCCTATGTAAATGCATTAATTTAAGCCTAATAGTTCGATGTGATTCTAACCCACCTGAATTTTACCAAGTCAAGCAGGTGGCCCAAAGCCGACATATAGCTTATTGAGCACCGCCTCTTTCTCAGCTTCCGGTGACTGACGAAGCTACTAGAGAACGAGACTAATTAACTAAAATCTAGGAGATGGGGAAAAAAAATCCTGTCATCTTCTTCTTAATATTCACAAAGGGTGGGGGCAAAGGTAAAACAATCATAGATCGAAAGGTGGATATGATTGATCGCAAAAGGTGTGGGGGAAGAGGCTCTCTCTGTCACAAGACGTGGCTGCAGTACCAGCGTATGATGCTTTCTGGCAAGAAAAGTCAAGGCTCTCATGCATATCTATGCCTATCTCTTCAGATCTGCACAATCCTCATCCCTGCCGTTATTTCCAAAAACATATAGTTACAAATTCTTCACAGCTGATTACTACAGACGCAAAAGCTCAAGAGATAAATGAAGATATTTTGGATATATATATAAAGATTTTTTAATATTGTGTTAAAGTTAAGATGTTATGTGAAAGAGAATGATTTTATATCACGTAATAGCTTTTTATTTTATTTTATACTGAAATTTAACTTTATTTTTAAAAAAACTAGGGCGACAATGATCCAACTTTTAAAATTTACATTACATAAGACCCAGAAAAGTATGAGATTATTTGCATTACTCTTGAGATTTTCTGCGTTTAAGCATACATAACCAAGACCCAGAAAAGCATGAGATTTGCATTACATAATCTTTTAGGAGAGGATTTGGATAATTTCCTTTTCTTAAGAATATGATAGTTTCTTGTTTCAAAAGATTAAAACATAAACCCTTCAAGGGGTGGAGCTAGGATTTATTACTCGGAGTGCCAAAGACGACAACATTTTTTGAGGGGGCCAAACCATTAATTTACCTATAAAAAATTTAAAGGAAGTTGCCGGCCCCTTACTTCATTTCATGGATCCTTCCACAGTGAAACTTTGTGTCTTTCTTTTTACATAACAAAACATGTTATGTTGTTAAGAAAAATGAGAGAATCCAAATTAGGAGAAAACTTTCAATATAATTGTCAAGGTGAAATAAATGCATGCACGTATTGGGTAGAGTATGATAAAATAAAATGCTAAAGGTACCTACCCATAGGAGTTCTGTTTTCAGTGAGCATAGGAGTTTCTATTGAATTAATATATATGTGCGAGATTCAACTGGGCGTATATGTGAGGACAGAAAAACTGCAGATAGGGTTTTGTCATACTAGAGTGGAGGTCGAGTAGTAACACTCTACACCTCCTTTTATCTTGTCTCTTCTTAATTTGTTTTGTTTGGTATATGAAAGTCATCACGTGAACGCCTCAAAGACAAACACTTCTCTTTTTAGCCTCTCTCTCCTTTTATAAGAACCCTACCACCGTGTGGTCAGCCCCTTTTCTTTTAGAGGCTAGAGCCTTGTTATTCTTTACCCTACCCTATCCCTCGGTACTGTCTACTGTCCATTTTCGCCGAACAACACAGTATACTCCCTCTCGCTCTTTCTGCGCCAGCGATCCATCCATGAGTCCTGTTTCTCTGAACCCATCAGGTCCTTCCATACAAGGTCAAAACCAACTCTTCATTTCTCCTAATAATCAGGACTCAACTTCTCTCTCATGCCGTACCTTCTTTAACATACTTGATCAAAGGCAAACCATAGAAATCGGAGAGTTAAGAGATAATGATCAAAAGGCAAGATCATATTCCTTTTTATGTTCTATATATTTTGATCAAAATTTATCATTAATTCTACTTTGCTTTCTCGGTTATCTTCGTGAGGCTTACAATATATGTTTGGCCTTTTTTTTTCTTCTTTTTGGATATTTTAACTAGATAATCTTAGTTTTGAAACAAGAACAACGTTTGGTGGTCATGATCGCTCAGCTCTACATAGTGTATTATATATATATATATTGCTTTAATTAGTTAGTAGGAAAAGCTATAATAATATTATGCTTTTTTCTTAATTTTAACGTTCTGATCTTATTTCTAAGCTGAATTTTATTATAAATCTGCCTTAAATATCATCAAGCTACTGGTCTCTTTTTTAAATATAGGTAGAAAATTATTGTTATGATTGATAATTACATGATGTTTGGTCAATAGGTATAACTAAAAAATGACTGTTTTAATGTCACAAGGGGGGGAGGGGGGGAACCCTTTCAGTATGAATCATGCATCTAATATATCGCTTTGATCTCTTCACTTTAGGATTGTAAGTTGGTATTGCATGATGGATCATCAAGCAATCATCAAGTTTGCAATTCATCCTTCATTTCATCTCAGCCAGTTATGGATGATCCCAGCAGAGCATGTGACCATAATTTATCCTTCTACAAAATGGAGGAGGAAGAGATCAAAAGCGGTCACGGGTCTGCAAAATGGATGTCTTCAAAGATGAGGTTGATGAAAAAAATGATGAGACCGAGTAGCCGTCCAGCCACTGACAAAGCAATCAATACTACTACTCCAAGATGCCAAAATCAAGGGCACGAAAACAGGCCCAGCCAAAGAAGCCCTTCTAACAACAGCAATAGCACTAGCACTGCTAGGGTTTGTACGGATTGTAACACAAGCAGTACCCCACTTTGGAGGAGTGGCCCTAACGGTCCTAAGGTAATCTTCCCTCTTTCATTAACCAATTACCATAAAGCTAGTATTGTTAATTACTTTTTATCTGGATACATATAGTAGTTAAATAGTACCAGCGACTACTTAATTAATAATTAGTTCTAATTAACATGCAACATGTTGGTGGTGCATGCAGTCGCTCTGCAATGCCTGTGGCATTAGACAGAGGAAGGCAAGAAGGGCGATGACAGAAGCTGCAAACGGTTTGGGCACTCCCATGGATGCATCATCTACAAAGACAAGAGTGCATAACAAGGAAAAGAAGTCTCGCACAAACCATTTTGCACAGTTCAAGAATAAGTGCAAGTCCAGTACTACTACTACTGCAGGCACATTTCAGGGGGAAAGGACGCTTGATTTCAAGGATTTTGCAATAAGTTTGAGGAGTAACACTGCTTTTAAGCAAGTGTTTCCACGGGATGAAGTAGCTGAGGCGGCGCTGCTTCTGATGGAGTTATCTTGTGGCTTTGTTCACTTTTAATTAGAATATTGTTCACTTTCAATTAGAATATTGCTTCCATTGCTTCTTTTTTTTTCACCTTTTTTTTTATTATATTTAGTAATTATTTGTTTGGTTGTGAGTTGTGAAATCAAGCGGATATATCTGCAGCAAAAACCAGAATATGATCTGTTACATTAGAGCTACATTTATGGTGAAATAAGTAAAAAGGGCTTATCTAAGCCTTAATATGGGCCGTTTGTATTAGCTTTTTTAAGAGTATAAGTGTTTTTTTGAAGTAATAAAAGTAATTTTTTTAAAAGTTAAAGAGCTCAAGCTTTTAAAAAAAATACTTCATATGTAACAAAAAAACACATGAAGTGCTTTTTTTAAAAGTTTTAACTCTTTAGCGTCTAAAAAATGTACTTTTACTCTAAAAAAAACTAATACAAACATGCCCTATATCTTTAGTTTCACATTTTAGCTTGAAATTATGTTGAGAAAAAAAAAAAAGAGATGCGCTGCAGTTGAAGAGGAATTTAATGGTGATTTTTACCGAAATTAAATGCGTCTGCAGCATATTTTAACCGATCCAATCGAACTTAAGCTTTCATAATCAGCTTATATCACGAGCGGTTATTAGCTGATTTTATTTATTTATTTTGATATTGCTATGACTCGCAACATTTCAGTGCAAATTAAGTCTTAGTGAATGAATTTTTGAAAAGATATAATAAGAATAGAAATATTCGGATTTTTAAAAAAACACAAGTTTTTCCAATCGTCTTTAACATAAAGAAGAGACAATAGACTTATCACTTGTCAAACTCAAAAGATTAATTGATCTCTTAAAATTTAGATGAGGGTTACAAAGAACTGTCTTGACACATGTAGCATGACTTCCTCTATAATCCAAGTACTTGAGCATGTTATTATAGAAGTTTCCGGGTCATAATTCACATACGCTTGATTTTCTTTTTTTTTTTTTTGGCCTAATGAGTGGAATGTTCAATTGTTGGTTTTCAGGCCAGGCCACATATACTTGAGCCTATAACATAATTTATCCTCAGAAAGGAAGACCGTAATGTCTGCATGAGGCCCGTAAACATTTTCCAACACCCTTACGGCTACATATCATTTTTGGGCATCGATTCCGTGTCCAATCAGTGTCTATTCTTTGTTGAAAGAGTAATGTTGATATATTAAAATATTAAATGAAAAATTAAAAATAAGAAAGTATTAACTATTAAGCTGATTTATTAGGAAAGATATAGATTTATTCTTGTTAAAACTCAAAAACAAGACCAAAATAATAACAGTAGTAATAATAATAATAATAAATAATTGGGTCACATTTGATTGTTGAATCGTTTTTGCAAGAATTTGAACCAAACTCTTGCATTCGGCATGTTAAGATGGAGATTGGTGATGATGCAGGGGGTAGGATTTTATATTAAAAGACAAATTGGACAATTTTAAGGCAGCATATTCTTCAAAGTCTTAAGATAGAATAGCTCTGTTACGTAAGATATCCTTATTATTAAAGTATCAAAAGATCATCTTATATCATTCAAATGCTATTTTTATAAACTAATAAAAATAGTAAATATAAAAATCAAAACTAAATAAATTGATATTTGGAATAAATTTAAATTTTATTGTCCCTCACCACTTTTCTTATTTTATTCTATTATGATTCTACAGCTTTGCTTTTCATTTCAACTAATTTCGTGTTAGTTACTCCAAGTAGCACTGATGTAGTAGAGGGTTTTTTTTGGCTTATAAATTGGCTGTTAGGTATTATTAATAGGATAAATTATGGTAATGTCTATTGAGGTATAATGAAATCATATTAATTAATATTTATTTGAATTTTAAAAATTATAATAATTTCTTATATATATTTTGAATCTTCATAAATATTTTATATAACCTTTCATCATACCATTTCGTACAAATAAATAATACACATAAAAAATAAGTATAATTTTTAATATTAAAAATCTCATAAAGTATCCTAATAATTTGCCTTTAATTACTACTTGAAGCATGCTATCTGAGCATCCAACTTCAAATTTTTTTTTTTGCCAAGGCCTAACTGCGTTGAAAAAACAATTATGTTGGCATTTCATAATATCCCCCTTACTTTTTTAAGGTCCCTATCAAAATCAATATATGAAGTTTTTTTCTTAGTTGAAATGAAAAGCAATCTTGTAGAAATCATTTACAAACTTGATTGCATGTATAGTGTTGAATTTCTTTTTTATAAAATTTTATTAATTGTTTAGTATTTTAGTTTGAAATATTTAAAAACTTATAAAAGTGAACCGCTGCTGCGCTGGGCAACCCACAAAGTTCTCAATTTTTCTTATTTAAGGAAAAATTGAAAACAAAAAGAAAAGAAACCAATCACCTAACCAAGTCTTTTAATTGTGGGTTGGTTTGGTACAATATGGCAAATATAATCTAAGACTCTAGTCAAATCATTAACCTAAACCTTGATACCGCTCATACATACCTACCTACCATTTTTGCTTTGAACTCTTGAATGTGTATCTATTTTCTCTCTAACCTACTACTTTAATGCAAACAAAATCATTTCCTTTTCCCCTTTTGAGTCTTGGGTTGTTCTTAGTATATTCTTTCTTACAAATTATCAACGTCTTTCATAAATGACATATCATTATTACAAGTTTGGTTATAACAAATTTAAAATCCATTTACTAAAAAAAATCAATCAAATCAAAATTCATATAATATATAAAAAAGGTTAAAAACTATATAATTACTTATTTAAATATTTTTTAGCAGTGAGAATTGAACATAAACCTTTTAAATATAGTGTTTTGATTTGTAAAGTTTTTTAAGGTATACATAAATTTATACTACACTAAAAATCAATATATATTATATAGAACCATGGTTTGTGGGATTCTAACATAGAACACTTGTCTTCTATCAAATTCTGAGTACTGTTACAAATGTATAACATCTGTCTTTAATAAATCATCTTTTTTAAATTGTCATCATTTATGACATGTTCCATTATAAGTGTTATTAATTTTTAATTTGACATATTTATCTTTAAATTACTAACTTACCATGAATAATATCTTTAATTAATATAATTAACACATTTAGATGATATAAAAATAGTATACCAATCGATTAATATAATTAACACTAATCAATTAATAAAATAATATATAAAATCAGAATCCTGGTTTATAATTTTTCAAAATAATTCAAATTACTTTTCAATGAATAATGATATAAGATGTTTAAACATATTATCTTTTATTTATTATTATATAATCTTTTATATTATCTCGTAGTGTGTATACCTACCATTACCATACCATGTTTTGTTAGACGTACGGCCCTGATCCCCCCCCCCCCCTAAATCACAATTTACAAAGAACAACCTTTGACTCATCGTGGTCAGGAATCAAGATTCCGTTTGTCAGACATAGATCCACAAAATTGCCACAATTACCTCAAAGTCATTTACCAAATTCAGGGTTCCTACCAAAGACCCCAATGGAGCCCAAGTAATTAAGGAAGAGCCTGCCTGCCTTGAATCAAAGTAGTTTCCCTATGCTTATAGTGTGTGCTTACATACTCCATTCACTACCATCCCAGTGACTCAAATCCATTGCCCTTGCTGCAAAAATCCCAACCCCAAGTAACTCTTGTTTCTTTCTGCGGGTTGTGAGGGAAATAAAAGATAAGCCTATTGTGAAAGAGGCTCTGCCAGCAAACGACTCATCAGAATCTTATAATTTTCAAAACCCAGAAAACTAAAAATAAAATAAAATTTAATTTTTTCCCCCAAAATCTATCGCTTAAATGCCTTCCATTGAAACTCAATCTCTATGGCTTAAATGTCTTCCATTCATTCCACAGTTTGTGGTGTTGTATAAAAAGTTAAAAACAGTGAGACAGTGATACCCTTGAATCTGTCCTTTTCCTTCATAGGTGGGCGCGCACTCACCAACCACCTACCATCCATTTCCACCAGATCTTGAAACTATAATTTATCTTCCTCATAAAATTCACGCATATTTTACTCATTCATTTATAAAAATTGAATTTTTAATCTTTATTATATCACACTAGCATATTGACAGGCACTTACGTGCGAGTCAATATGCATTTTTTTATAATTGTTTATTTTAAAATAATTTTTTAATATTTGTAATTGATTATAATTGTAAAAATGTATTTGATAACTTACTTTGAAATATTTGTAACTTCTCAAATAACTTCTAAGTGTTTGTATTTACAATTTTACCTCTTGATTAATTTAAATTTAATAAATAAAAATGGTTGTTTAGGAATAAAAAATTTAGAGACCAAATAAGAGAATTCCCATAGATTATATTATATATATATATAATAATATACATTCGTAGAATCATAGCCAACAAAGGACTATATTATCGTCAGCCTCATCTCACAACCCTCCACTCCCACACTTCGATGGAATCATAAAACAAAACGAACAAAAGAAAAACAACCCAGAATTTGAAACCAGTTCTGGTTTTCCAATCCCAAAAGCCAAAATACCATTTGCTCTGTTTTCCCTTTGATATTCTCTTTCTCATCTTTCTGTTTCTCTCTACACACGCATTCATGGAACGTGCTCGGCGGCTTGCAAACCGTGCCATTCTGAAGCGCCTGGTTTCAGAAGCAAAGCATTACCGTCAGAACGAAACGCTGTTGAATTCTTCCACCCCTGTATTGTACTCTCCTTCCAGGTGTGTTTCCTCTCTTTCTCCCTCTGCTTTCAGAGGCAGAGGATCCAAATCAGAAAACTTTCTGGGCAGGAACCTTTCTCGCAATGTTGGGTCATCCCAAACTCGATCCATTTCGGTTGAGGCACTCAAACCCAGTGACACTTTCCCACGGCGCCATAACTCTGCCACCCCACAAGAACAGAGCAAAATGGCTCAGTCATGTGGCTTTGATAATCTTGATTCCCTTGTCGATGCAACTGTGCCTAAATCGATACGTTTAAACGAAATGAAGTTTAGCAAGTTTGATGAAGGGTTGACAGAGGGCCAGATGATTGAGCACATGAAATATTTGGCATCCAAAAACAATGTTTACAAGTCATACATTGGGATGGGGTACTATAACACTCATGTTCCACCTGTTATTTTGAGGAACATCATGGAAAACCCAGCTTGGTACACTCAGTACACTCCTTATCAGGCTGAGATATCTCAAGGTCGTCTTGAGTCCTTGCTGAATTTTCAGACCCTTATCACAGATCTTACTGGTTTGCCCATGGCTAATGCTTCATTGCTTGATGAAGGAACTGCTGCTGCTGAGGCAATGTCTATGTGTAATCATATTCAGAAAGGAAAGAAAAAGACTTTTGTCATTGCCAGTAACTGTCATCCACAAACCATTGATATTTGTAAGACAAGAGCTGATGGTTTTGATCTTAAGGTAGTCACTGTGGATCTTAAAGATATTGATTACAAATCGGGTGATGTTTGTGGTGTCCTTGTTCAGTACCCTGGGACTGAGGGTGAGATTTTGGATTATGGGGAATTTATTAAGAAAGCTCATGCTCATGGAGTTAAGGTTGTTATGGCAACTGATCTCTTGGCATTGACGGTGTTGAAGCCTCCTGGTGAATTGGGAGCAGATATTGTTGTTGGCTCAGCTCAGAGGTTTGGGGTTCCAATGGGTTATGGAGGTCCTCATGCAGCGTTCCTTGCCACATCCCAAGAGTATAAGAGGATGATGCCTGGAAGAATCATTGGTGTCAGTGTTGATTCTTCTGGAAAGACAGCCTTGAGAATGGCAATGCAAACTAGGGAGCAGCATATTCGTAGGGACAAGGCTACCAGCAACATTTGCACTGCTCAGGTACTAACTCGTTTGGTCTAATCAGTTTTAGTTATATGGTGGTCCTATTTGGGGTGCAAAAGAACTATTAGGAATTTTAATTTATAATTTTTAACTATCTATTCCTGTTCAAATTCATTTTTCTTTGAACATCCTATTCAGAATGGATTAACCCTTGTATTAGTGTGTTCCTGGCTGCTATGTTCTGATTTTTTATGAGTTGGTTGATTTTATTTAATCCTATGGTTCTGTTTAGGCACTGCTTGCAAACATGGCTGCTATGTATGCTGTATATCATGGACCTGAAGGCCTTAAAACCATTGCTCAACGTGTTCATGGTCTTGCTGGGGTTTTTGCTCTGGGATTAAAGAAACTTGGAACAGTGGAAGTTCAGGATCTTCCCTTCTTTGACACTGTGAAGGTTAAGACTGCCAATGCCCATGCAATTGCTGATGCTGCACACAAAAGTGAAATAAATTTGCGAGTTGTAGATGGGAACACAGTAAGTATTGCTTTCTGTTGCATCAAATCAGTTTATTGTATTTGCATGTCTTTGGATTATGGAGCTTGGCTGCTTTTCAGATCACCATTGCTTTTGATGAAACAACCACATTGGAGGATGTTGATAAGCTTTTCAAAGTTTTTGCTGGCGGCAAACCTGTAAGTGTTGTTATATTTCCTTTTCATAATTATCAATTTTGTCATTACTCATCATTATCAGTCCGTCTAAAACGTTTATTTATACATAGGTCTCCTTCACAGCTGCATCTCTTGCACCAGAGTTTCAGACTGCAGTTCCTTCTGGATTAATTAGGAAGAGCCCTTATCTGACACACCCTATCTTTAACACGTACATCCCTTTCCACAAAATTTGAATTCATGTGGTTACATTATGGAAGCCTACCTGAATTTTATTTTCTCATAATAGGTATCACACTGAGCATGAGTTGCTCAGGTACATTCATAGGCTACAGTCAAAAGATCTCTCGCTGTGCCACAGTATGATCCCACTAGGATCTTGTACGATGAAGCTGAATGCAACAACTGAAATGATGCCTGTGACATGGCCTAGCTTTACTGACATTCACCCTTTTGCACCAACTGAACAGGCTCAAGGTTATCAGGTAGTTGGAAGGTTAAATAAACTTAAAACAACAATGATACAAAGATATTCTTATGAATGCTTTTATGCCCAAAAATATGGGATAGAAGTTGTTTTTTCTGTGTCTAAACAAGCAAATCTGGTTTCAGGAAATGTTCAACAATTTAGGTGAACTGTTGTGTACCATCACTGGTTTTGACTCCTTCTCTTTGCAACCTAACGCTGGTGCTGCTGGAGAATATGCTGGACTGATGGTTATTCGTGCATATCATTTGGTATGGTAACTTCGATCATTATAAATATGTTTGCTTAACTTTTATGGACAATACTAGTTATGGTTGAAGGATGGTTTTTATTAATTTATTAGGGCAGTCATGATTTCTTCTGATTTACTTTTATCAGTAACATTGTATTTTGCATTTCAACCAATAACAGATAATCTCAATTGTGTCATTTTCTCTTGCTGCATATCTAGAAGAGATGCAATGATTTGATTTCCCTAAATTACCGCCTTTGATAAATATTCTTAAATTTCTGTGATGCTTACTTCTTTTGGCAATTGGAAACTGCAGGCAAGAGGAGACCACCACCGCAATGTTTGCATTATACCTGTCTCAGCGCATGGTACAAATCCTGCTAGTGCTGCTATGTGTGGAATGAAAATTGTCTCTGTTGGAACCGATGCCAAGGGAAACATTAATATTGAAGAGTTGAGGAAGGCTGCTGAAACACATAAGAAAAACTTATCTGCACTTATGGTACAACTTGCTTCCTATAGATTTTTACTTATATTATTTATAAAGTTATACCAACGAATTGGGAGGAAAGGGTACTGTCGAACTTGGACATTTTTTTATATTTGTTTGGTTTTGATTTAACTTGTAGGTAACATATCCTTCAACCCACGGTGTTTACGAAGAAGGTATTGATGAGATATGCAAGATTATTCATGATAACGGAGGCCAAGTATATATGGATGGTGCTAATATGAATGCACAGGTTTGTTTTTATATGCACATCTTTACATTCATGTACTTTGTGTTGGGCCAAGACTCTGGCAGGGATAGTTCTTGGGGTAGATAGTAGGTCAGGATGATATTATGAAAGACCTATATTTCAAGAAACTAATATTTTTGCTAGAGTGGTTTATGTTATTAGAGATTTAAGTTTGTAATTATTTCTCTCTTTTATGGGTCTTCCCCAAATTGTGAGTCAATCCAAAATCTTCAGTCATATTGTCTTCCAAATTTCAACAATATACAACTGATGCTTTTGTTGCTACATTTCTGCATATCATGTTAGCCCAAAATTTAACATTTTGTGCCTAATTATCGATCGATGTTTGTTCAGTTATCAAACTATATTTGGACACTCGGTTCCTGTTTACAGGTGGGACTTACAAGCCCAGGTTGGATTGGAGCTGACGTTTGCCATCTCAATCTCCATAAGACATTTTGCATCCCTCATGGAGGAGGTGGCCCAGGCATGGGTCCTATTGGTGTAAAGAAACACTTGGCACCATTTTTACCTTCACATCCTGTGGTAAATATTTTTTCATTATGGATGACATATATTATGTATAATATGCATACATGTTTTTAGTTATATTCATTAGAAAGCACATAGTTTTCACAGAAAAATTAATCTTTAATTTAACTTCCTTCAAATTGATGACATTGTTCCTCTATATCTCATATGATCGAAATGAGATCCTTGTAAAGATAAACATTTGTGAGACTTTGTTCTTGGTGTTTAATAATATCTTTGTATTTAATTATCTGTTACCATATTGAAGGTACCCACTGGTGGCATTCCTGCCCCTGACAAGTCTCAACCACTTGGTACCATTTCTGCTGCACCTTGGGGCTCAGCACTCATATTGCCAATCTCTTACACTTATATAGCCATGATGGGTTCTAAAGGACTCACCGATGCATCAAAGATAGCCATTTTGAATGCAAACTACATGGCAAAACGATTGGAGGTTTGTGCTTTGTCATAGATTACATGTGTTTCTTTCCCTTTAGAACTTTGTGTCCAGTTAGTGTCATATTATTGTGTTTCTGTATATGAATCTTGCTTTTACTTATACTTTGACTTTTGCAGAATTATTACCCCGTTCTTTTCCGTGGAGTCAATGGAACTGTTGCTCATGAATTCATTATCGACTTAAGAGGCTTTAAGGTAGTCCATTTGATGATTGCAGATGTTTTTTAATTAATCAGAATTGTTCATTCTCTCATTAATTGTAAGCCATTTCCATCATAGAATACTGCTGGGATAGAGCCTGAAGATGTTGCAAAGCGCCTTATGGACTATGGGTTTCATGGACCAACAATGTCATGGCCTGTGCCTGGCACACTCATGATTGAGCCCACTGAAAGTGAAAGCAAGGTATGTCCTTCCGGCAAACATTTTGTCCTTTTCTTATGCCCTCTTTTCATTGTAATTTCTTCTCTAATTCAACAAAACGTCATTGCAGGCTGAGTTAGACAGGTTTTGTGATGCTCTTATTTCCATTAGAGAAGAAATTGCTGAGATTGAGAAAGGAAAAGCTGACATTAACAACAATGTACTTAAGGTAAAAGAGTTTGTTGTTCTTTTGATTAGTGGTACTGTTCTCCATTTATATGATATTAATAAGAAAAAAAATTATTTTAGTTTGATTATTTACTATTATACACCATTGGATGCATATTTTTATTTACAATTTCAATCTAGTTCATGTACTTCTGAGTGATTATCTAAAATGTTCTGTAGGGAGCTCCTCACCCACCATCACTGCTCATGGGAGATGCTTGGACAAAACCATACTCCCGGGAATATGCAGCCTTCCCAGCTTCCTGGCTCCGTGTTTCAAAGTTCTGGCCTACCACAGGTAATCATGTCGTTTTTCATATAATTATATGTTTCTTATG
The DNA here is from genome assembly GCA_023212625.1 of Styphnolobium japonicum. NCBI lineage: Eukaryota > Viridiplantae > Streptophyta > Magnoliopsida > Fabales > Fabaceae > Styphnolobium > Styphnolobium japonicum. Next base: position 27,100,499 of record JALBWW010000006.1, read on the forward strand.
ACATCATTCTCACAATTAACCTACCTCATTCGCCCATACCGTGGAACTCTATTGTAAGGCCATGCTATCTACTAGGGAAAACAAATAGACTGGAACTAATATTTCAAAAAATTAAAGGGATTTTTCTGCAGTTTTTATTCATTTTAACTTTGTACCCCACCCTCCATTTTCGCCTCTATTAAACACAATTAACCCTTTTTCTTTGCCATAACACAGTTAACTTTAAAACAATATATTTTCTGCTTCTGAACTTTTTGGGAGAGTATAGGGACTCATTATAATAGTAATATAGACAGCTAGCGCTTGTATTTCTTTCTATTAAAGAAAGTAAATTGCAGCGATCCTTATGCACAAAATTGTCTTGTAAAAATGGTATATGTGGGAAACCATTATCTTCTTTTGTGTTTTGTTGCAAATTTTCTATATATACGATGACATCTGAATGCTTAATGTCTTCAAGCTGTATAGCATAGAAGCACTATTTCTGACTATAATGATTTTGTGGCCTGCATAATTTTGTTTGACTAATAGATTGAATAATAAGTGTAAAATGTGGTTCGCTGTATCAGGACGTGTTGATAATGTGTACGGTGACCGCAACCTCATCTGCACCCTTCTCCCAGCATCACAGGTTGTTGAAGAACAAGCTGCTGCCACAGCTTAGTTTTCCAATGACAAGTATTTTCGTTTCTAGTTGTACATAAACTCTTCCTATTCATACAGTCGTTGTGGCTGTTGCCTTTGCTTCATATGATAATGACGATAATCCTCTGCTCTTTAAGTTTCATCTAACCTGAACCCATATCCCCCTCCCCAACCTAAAAACAAGGAGAAAAGATCCTCCCCACCAAAAAAAAGCGAAATAAGTAGTATATATATATATATATATATTGCTGCAATTGGTTTTGGGAATGTAGTTTAAACCTATATATCACAGTATGGTAAAAAACGAATTTCATTAGTGTAAATGGAAGAAAAAAATCAAAATCAACAATAGCTTATTTTTAAAAATAATGTACTTACCATAGCTTTGATCACAAAGCTTTCTTTTATCAATTTTTTTAATGACTTCATACGTTTGGTATACTGAAATGATGGTTCGATCTTTATTTTATGTGAATGAGTATTCTTTTGATTGGTATGAAAAAAAAATTCATGGAATGATGATTCCACGTCAAGCCTATTTCACATAATTAGGAACTGTTTCCGGTTTGAATTGATTTAGTTTTAAAGAAAAAATTATTTAAAGAAAATTAATTATTTTCTTTATGTTGAGAATAGCTCAATTTGATTTTGATTTTGATTGAAGAGACGAATTGAACTTACGCTTTGGTCTAATTGGTTTTCTTAAAATATTTTATTTTTAAAAAATTCAAACCAAACTTTTTTTTTCTTTTTATGATCCAATTAACAATAAATTGACTAAATAATCCTTATAGTAATATTATTAAATATGTATAGATAGATAATAAATTAGCCTATATTTTTTTTCTCAAAAATAACAACAAATTCAAATTTAATCATATATAAATATGTAATTATAAAAGTATAACTATATAATTATATGACTTTAATTTGATTTTATTTTATTTAATTTCATAAATAAAAACTGAAAACTAAACCAAAATAACTGATTTCATAAAAGGAAAACCTAATCAAGCCTCGATTTCACATTGACATGGATGATCATTTCTTCATAAAATCTGTACCAAATGAATACTTATTCTTATAAAATACTAGTAGGAATGAAAATCATCAATTGTATATAGCAAACATACTTTCATTTTGGAAAAATGACTTAATAGTGCAGCTTGTGAGTTCGACTTGAAAAATTAATCAAGTATTCAACTACATTAACCAATAATTTACATACTGTTAACCACGTATCAAGTATCAAAATGAAAATAATTTATTAGTTAACCGTATGTAAATTATTGGTTAATGTAGTTGAATACTTGATTAATTTTTAAAACGAACCAAATTGGTATTATCTTTCATAAGAAAAACTAAATAATTATTCTACCTTTCATTTTTGTTGTGGCAAAGCCGCCAGTAAGTTTACAAGAGATCAATATAAGACATATTATCAAATGAAAAATGACTGGATAAATTTAATATGCTTTAATGAAAGGTATTGAATTTGATTTTTATTAGTTTTTCTTTTTTTTGAAAGGAGATTTTTATTAGTAATCATTCATTGATATTCAAGTCATTTGTAAGACATACCCTAATTTTAAAATGAGGAAATCTTATCTCCCCTTATAACTTCATTTATCAAAAAGAAAGAAAAAATGTAAATTAGCAAGAGGCTCTTAAAACTTATTTCGTCTTTTTCAACTGGTAATTTACATATGTGGATAGAGTATGAGACATTGAAAAATTAATTTAATATATATATATATATATAAGTTAAGACCATTATATAAAGTTTTGACAAATGTCACTTTTAAAATAAAGGCAAATCTTAACTCGTGTAACTTAAAAAGAAAGAAAATTTTGACAAATGACACTTAGAAGGTAATTGTTAGAGAATGATTAATTAACAAAATTAATGAAAAAGTAGTGATGAAAATGCATGAGAATAAAAAAAAGGCAAATCTTAACTCGTGTAACTTAAAAAGAAAGAAAATTTTGACAAATGACACTTAGAAGGTAATTGTTAGAGAATGATTAATTAACAAAATTAATGAAAAAGTGGTGATGAAAATGCATGAGAATAATTAATATTAAATGATGATAAAATGCATCTTAAAATGACATAGATTAAGTGTCTCTTATAAATTATTAAAATACTTAAGTATTGAAGAAAGATTAATGCATTTAAGAAATAATAATATTTGTATAAATATAAAAGCAAATAATGTAGAATTAATTTAAATTGTTTAAAATAGTTTAAATAAAACTCAATTGGGTAAATAAGGCCAAGCGCCATCAAACACAAAATGGCTCAGCTTCTTAGATAGCTTGCCTATTGATGCAACTTTTGATACAAAATCTAGTATAAGGGATTTGGGGACAATGTGTTAAGACTTAAGACTCTACAAGATCTTTTCTTGTTGATACTTCAATTCCTTGGATAACCTTAAGTTTTTTTATGATTCAAGAAGCAGTAGCACTTTGAATAACTCTGGCGGGTTCATCAATTTTGCTTATTTGATGTGAACATGGAGATAGATTTGCAAGCTTTTGATTATGAAAGAAATTTTTGACATTTGTCATTTAGAAAAAAAATGGTTGAGAATTGTCACTTAAATATGATTATGCGTTTAATAAAAATACATGTTAAACATTAATTTGTAATTATATGCATGTATGCTAAACATTAATTTGTAATTATATACAATATATGTTGAACATTAATTGTAATTATAAGCAATATATGCTGAATATTAATTTGTAATTATACACAATATATGCTGAATATTAATTTGTAATTATATACATGCATGCATGCATGTTAAACATTGATTTGATATGAAAATTTAAGACTAAAGATAAAAACTTTTGACATATGTGTCACTTGAAAAATTATTAACAAATGTCACTTAAAAAGAAAAAAACATATTAAAACATGTCACTTAAAATTTTTGATAGGTGTCAATTGGATATGATTATGCAAATGAAAATACATGTTAAAATTTCATTTATGTATGCATGTTAAATATTAATTTGTGATTATCTAAATGCATGTTAAACATTAATCAATTTGATTATTTTGAATTATTAATTTGTGGGTTCTAATCATTTTATGTATTATATGAAGTATTTGTCTATTTAGTAATTGTATTATATTGTGATGTGTTGAATTACACAACAATATTTCATCTAATTTAAATATATGAACCCACGCGATCCTCTATTAGAACTTTATAGTTGTACTCAAGAAATTCTTTTTCTTATAATCGTAGTATATATTTCATAAATCAAGATTTTTTATTCTAACTTAATACTTTATCATAAAATGATCTCTTATATTTTATTTATAAAAATATATATATATATAAATATTATTTGATAATTAATTATTATGTTTATATATATACAACTAAAATATTAATAATTATTAATTTTAATTTTATAATATTAGATTTTTATACTTCAAAGAACCTACTAGTTCTATACTACTATCTATGACTAATGTAACGACATGAAAATAAAAATTAGAGTATGTTTGAGTAAGTTTTTTTTAAAAAAATGTTTTTATTAATAAATAAAAAACATTTTTAACATAATAAACGATTGTTTGAGTAATATTTTAAAAAAATTAAAGTTAAAAAATAGTTATTTTGGTGCTTTTTTTGGAAGTTACATTTTTGGAGCTTTTGAAAAAAAAAACTCATACAATATATGAAAGAGAAGATAAAAAAAGACTTTTTGATAACTATAACTAAACATAAAATAAATTTTAATTTTCATAAAATCTCTAAAAAAACTATATCATAATTTTTTAAAATCTTATACAAACGCACCTTTATTCATATTTATTAAAAAGATGGTAAAACGTACGAATAAATCTTGTGAAAAGAAATACTGTAAATGCTAATGTTATGTGTTAGACATGAGAATGAGAATTCATAAAATAAATTAAAAAAAAAAGCATGAGAATGAGAATAAAATATCTACAAACATATTTATTAAATTGACTGAAAAACAAAATGATACCGTATTAGTAAAATTTCGTCATTTCGTACCAAATGGCAATGCTCTATTTATAATATGGAGTAGAACCAATATCAATTTGCAATACACATTGGAGGTTGTGGTTTGGTTAAGGGAGACAAATCCATTGACTTTTGGGTCATTAATAGCCGTGGGATGATAAAGATACAGGTCAACAAAGCCAATGGTCAAGATCGAATGCAGTCCATTAAAAGGCAACGCGTTTAGTAGATAAAAACCCCTCAATTCAAGTAATTGAGCTTGAGGAATTGCAAGAAGAATTATTTATTGAATTAAATTTGATTTTGAAAAGAGAAAGAGAAAAAAGAGAAGAAAAAAAAATGCATTGGAGGGAATGAATTGAATGGGTGAGCGGTTAATTTAAGTTCTTCAAGGGAAGCACGAGTGGTAGGCGTAGCTACGATTGCGAATCTAAGAATCTGAGAATCACTTTTTTTCTCTTTTGTTTTGTTTTGTTTTGTTTGTTGTTGATGATATCCCGATCCTGATCCATGCCCAAAATGAAGCATCTACTGAGAAAGCTTCACATCGGTGGCGCTGCCACTATCAATCAGAATAATAATCAACACGACACACACACATTGCCTTTGCCTCACACTCCCCCTGAACCAGTGGCAGTGAATCTCACTTCATCTTCATCTTCTTCCGCTTTGCCCTCGCCTACTCCAATCACTCCCAACGAATCGGGTCATGATCGGAACCCTATTGATGGAGTGGATTTCAATCTTTTGGCGGAGGAAGAGTTTCAGATGCAGTTGGCTTTGGCTATCAGCGCTTCTGATCCTGATGTCCATAAAGACCCTGATTCTGCCCAGATCGATGCCGCCAAGCAGATCAGCCTTGGCTATGCCGCTTCTCTCACTGACACCCAAGCCCTCGTCCAGTTTCAATCCCTTCGTTATTGGGTATCTTTTTCTTTTTTTTTTTCACTTTCGATTCATTTTGGGCATTTTCATTTTCTCATTGTCAGTCCCATTAATGTTGGAAAAATTAATTATATTTAGGTTTTTCTGATAATTGAATTTGGGTAGCCGTGCCCATGTTTTAACCTGTTAATACTATTCAATGAGACTAATATTGAAAAGAATAACAATATTTAAGGGGAGTTGCTATGGTATCTTTATAGGTATGGTACCGGGTGAGTTATCGTGCATTTATTTACCGTTGATTTTATACTAAATGTTTAAAAGTCTAATCAATATAATCAGGAATGTTTGACAACTCACCTGGGTTACCCAGGAAAAAAAAGATGGAACCAGAGTAATCCCATGTTTAAGGCTTTTTGTTGGTTTTGGATGTTCGATTAACTTCAGAATCTTCCTATTTATAGACATTTGACATTGTTAATGATGATGGATTAAAAAAAAGACTGTTAATCGTCATGGAAATATGGTTTCTAACCAGTTTTGTATTTTATCTCTGGCAGAACTATAATGTCATTGATTATGGAGAGAAAGTGATGGATGAATTTTATGATGTTTATGCCATCACGTCCAATTTGATTGAACGAGGAAAGATGCCATTGCTGGTTGATCTGCAAACTACACCCATATCAGAAAATGTTGATTGTGAAGTGATTTTGGTGAACCGCGTAGTTGATGTTGAGCTGAGGCTGCTTGAGGAAAAAGCATGTACTTTATTCAACGAGTGCCGTGTTTCTGAACAAGGACTAATTTTAAGCGGCTTACTTCAGAAACTTGCTGATATTGTTGTTAATAGAATGGGTGGGCCAGTTGGTAATGCTGATAAAATAACGAAAACGTGGGCTATGAGGAGTCGTGAGTTACGAGATTCTTTAAGATCCATTGTTCTTCCCCTTGGCTGTCTTGATGTTGGACTTTCGCGTCACCGAGCCCTACTTTTTAAGGTAAGATTCTCTCAATTTATCAGTTAAAGATATTTGCATATAAAATTTTAAACACTCAAGACAACTGCTTTTGTGCAATTTTAAATCATCATCTCATTGTATGTGGAAAACATTTTTGATTATGGAGTTTTATGGTCCATTTTATTTGTTCTGTATGACATATCGTCATTAAAATGGATTGTGCATATGCTATGATTACATCTTAGTGGTGCTTATCATCTGTTTAACCTGATAGAAGAACATAAAGCCACCAAGATCACAGACTTCACATTTCTGAGTCTATATTATGCAAGCAATATACATAAAACTAAAATGAACTTCCTTTATCTCTCTTTAGCAGAAAGCATTTACTTATATGTTACCTTCAATTTTGAAGTTGGTCGTGCAATTTGTTTGATTATTCTGCAGAATTCAACTAAAGCTAATTCATTCTTCTGGTGCTTAGGTACTTGCTGATAGGATTAACATTCCCTGCATGCTGGTCAAAGGGAGCTATTACACTGGAACTGATGATGGAGCTGTGAATTTGATTAAAGCTGATGATGGAAGGTATTTATCTTATGGTAGAATGTTAGTTCCCTTTTCTATATTGCTTTTAAGGGATTTTTATTCAATGAACACTTATAATCAGCCTCTGATTTAATTGATGCCGCTTGGTATGTATTCTATTGAGTTAGAAACTCTATATTATACTTCATCATCATGGTTGGCAAGAGGCAGGGCTTCCAAAAGCAATTTTATTTCACATTTTTCCATTTTGTATTTCCGATGCTCTGCAAAACTAAGTTGGTCCACCTTTATGGAGTTAACAAGTATATAACATTGTTAAATGATGTATAGCACTGTTGTGGTGAATGTGATTTAGGTTCTTACTTCTTAGGGAAGAATGGTTTAATTTATTGCAGACTGGTGGATAGGTCATTGGAGTACAATAATAGCAATTTTTGCTTATTTGGATGCTTTAATGATTTTAAGTTGCTCTATTTGAACTTTCTTCTTTCAAAGAAATTGGGCAACAAACTGTTCATCTTAGATCATTTAGCATTATGCTCCTATCATATTAGGTACATGGCCTTCTAATAAAACAAACAGGGCTGATCTTGCATTATGTTGAAACAATTTCAAGTGCTGTTATTAATTTGTTGAACTGATGCAGTGAATACATTATTGATATGATGGGTGCTCCTGGCACTCTTATTCCTGCTGAGGTACCCAGCAGTCAGCTCCAAAACTACAGTTTTGCTGTAAGGGATTGTGCAGAGATCGTGGGACTACCTAACAACACACATTTGATGCTTGATGATGGAACTGGAGTGCTGGGAGTCTTGTCTGATCTTGGTAGAATTTCAACAGTGGGGAGGGTCCAGACAGAAGAATTATTAGATGTGGGCAGTCAAACAAAACCAAATGAGATAAACTATGTTGAAATAAATGAAACAGAGAGATTTGAACAGACAGAAGCATATGAATGCTCATTACATACAGAAGCATCACCTGCAGAAAAGATGCGCGTAAAAAATGTCTCCAAGTATGTCCTCAGTGCCTCAAAGAACCCAGGATTTGCTCAAAAACTGCACAGTGTTCTATTAGAGAGTGGCGCATTACCTCCTCCTGATCTCTTTTCGGATATAAATCAACAAGATACGGGTGACGATAAAGTGGATGGAAAAATTGTTGCTGATACTGTTCAAGCTGACCCAGATAGTTTGTTATTAAGCTATGGGAAGCCTCTCATACCCTCTCAAGGGGTGGGCTCTGCCAGTGATACTAGGTTGTGTCAATCTGCTAACCGGTTAGCTGAACAGCAAAAAGAATTGCATACAGATGCCATTGGATTTTATAATTCTTCAGAGTGTGATAATACAAGGAAGGGGTTTGTAAATGTTTGCAATAGAGTTAATGAATTAGAGCAATCTAATTCCGTAATTGTAGACACAGTTTCTATCAATCCACATAAGATGTGTAAAGAAAAGTGCCTTGAGTCTTCCTTTCCTAAGGCAGCTGTTTCTTGCAAAAGACATAATGGGTTTGACTGTTTCTGTGATGATGATGTTAATGGTCTTAAAAATAAGGTTGGAACATCTTTTAATAACATTGAACTGGGGAAAGATTCAGCCATTCAAATAAATGAGATGGCCAATGGAGATTGTATCCCATATGATGGTAAAAACAAGAAAGTTAATCCAGTACTGGGTGAAGGCACAGAATGGGAAATTCAATGGGAGGATCTTCGCATTGGTGAGCGTATTGGTATTGGTAAGATATCTCATTATTATAATTTACTAGTTTTGTGTCTTGTATTCCCCTGCTTTAAATGTGATGTTTTACATTTTGAGTTATATAGAAGCAGAAGGATTTACATGTATAGATATACAATATGGCCCCATGGCTAATTTTTTTTAATAAGCTAATTGGCAACGTATTAATCTCTCAGCTAGATCAAGCAGAATTGGAATTTTAGACATTGCCACTTGATATAATAGATTTCATTAACGGAGATCTAGGACAAGATGGTTGGAAATATGCTTTCTGTGTCTATGATGTAATCTTGCAACTCTCACCTCGTACAACTGTCTTGTAGGTTCTTATGGTGAAGTTTACCATGCTGATTGCAATGGCACTGTAAGTCCCCCCACTCTTTTTGTCAGCGTCTTCAGTACATCATCGGTTTCTTGTCTTATTATTTTCATCCTCTTTAAGAAAGTTCTTGGAGTTACATAATCTGATAATTTTCTGATAACTCCTAGATGACTGCATAATTCTGGTTTATGCAAGAATTTTTAATTGCATAATAATATTTGTAGTCAAAATTTTCTCCAATTTGTCACATTTTGTTTCATGCCATATTATGAATATAGTCATATATTTTAACTTGCATTGTTTTCAATTACTCTCAATTGAGTAATTTTGTGAAGAAAGAAGGCAGAATGTCTGTGAAATTCACACTTCTGCAGAAATTTGTAATGCTTGAGGACACACAAATTGTTACATTCAGGTTAAGTCTACGTGCTCATAAAAGGGATTAAAAAGGTGTAAAAATGCGATAGTACTTTATGAGGTGAAATTGCTTGAGTAAATAATCAATTCCTTTTTCTGTCAGCCATTGTTGAAATGAAGATCTATCTTGGGATTGGTAAAATTCTGGAATTTTAATAGTTACTTCAAGGAATTAAATATTTAGATTTCTTTCCGGAGGGAGGGGGGGAGTGAGAAAGGGTCTGCCATTCAACTGATTTGAGATAATTTGTCTTAGTTCAGCTCTTTGGACCTGCAGCCTCTTTCTGTATAAGGGCTGGCAAATTGATCCATTAATCCGTCATCCATCCAATCCATCCATATTTAAATCCGATCCAATCCATCCAATTATAATAATAGATTTAATGGATTTGATCAGTTTTAGTTAGTGGATGGGTAATGGGACAACCAAAATATCTATTGGATATCCAATTATTAACCTATCCAAACCTCTCTCTTGTCGTTTTTTATTGTGTTTTGTTTCTAAAATAATACTTCTAGCATTGAATTAGTAATGACCAGAACCTCATCCATTTTTGAAATGTTATTAGTCAATTCTTGGTTTTTGCTTTTCCTCATATTCTTCATTTTCTCATCAACCAAACACAAAATTAGCAGCAGATCACAAACTCAAATTTTCGGCCAATATTCTGGGCAATCTTCGGAGCACCTTCACTTTTTCTCCCTTTAGCTTATTTTTGTTTTTCAGTTCTCATTTCTCAGATGACACAGTATTTCTTTTTATGCTTTTTATAATTCCTTTCAGCTCTCTCTCTCTCTCTTGCAACCCACAATCTGATCATAGTTCTCCTGAGATTTTCCCATTTCATTTTCGCGACTTTTTTGCTTTGAGTTTCTTCTCCACAGCACTGCCTCGACCTCAGCGACCTCTCAATCACCGGACTCCATGGAGTATTCCCTTCATTCCTTCATTGGTTTTTCTTCTATAAAAATGATTATGGAGTTTTAAAAAAATAATTTTAAATGAGTGGGTTGGATATTCATCCATCCCATCCATTAAAACGGATTAATGGATGGTTGGATATCCATCCATTAAAAGGGGTTATGGATGGGTTGGATTTTTTTTAATTATTTTTTAATGGATCTTAGATGCTTTATTTTTTACTCATCCATAATAATCTGAATCAATATCCATCCAAGCCATCCATTTGACACCACTATTCTGTAGGATGTCTTTAGATATTTCATCAGTTGCTCATATGTATGCTTACCAAAAAAATTAGTTGCTTATGTGTTATTAGACAATGAAATATGGACGAATATGCTCATTGATTTTTTTCACCCCTACAAATGGACACATATATAGCCATTTTCTCTTTTCCGAGTCCTGTCTATGTCAACTTGCATCGGTGTTGGAACTATTGTTGCTTGTGTCTATCTGAAGATCTCATGGTACAAGACTTGCTTCAATCGTGAAAAGTACTTACTGGTAGTTTTATGCACTGGTATTGGTAATTTTGTATGAATGGGTTGGGTTGGCACGGCAGGAAGTTGCTGTGAAGAAGTTTCTAGACCAAGATTTCTCTGGTGATGCACTAGCTCAGTTCAAATCTGAAGTAAGCAACTGTCTTTATACGCACATCTGTGATGCTTTCATATGTACACACATATACATTCATACCCATACATTGCTTTTTGCAGGTTGAGATCACGTTAAGGCTGCGGCATCCTAATGTCGTGCTCTTCATGGGTGCAATTACTCATTCCCCACATTTCTCTATCTTGACAGAGTTTCTTCCAAGGTTAGTTTTTGTGTTATGCTTTAAGTTACACATTATGGTAAGGAGACTGGACAAAGGATGTGAATGATGTGGACTTTTCTTTACCTGGTTTTCTTGAATAGGCTCATTGTTTATTTTGATACGAAGTGAGTTTTATTGATTCTGTACCACGTATTTTGTTTTGTTGATGTTGTTTTCCAAGTTCCACCATATCGCCAACATGCAACTTAGGCCCTCACCAGATTAATTAAATTTACTATATTATTTTGTTCCTTAAAGTATATTTGTCATTTGGATACAGAGGCAGTTTATATAGGCTATTGCATCGTCCCAATCTTCGACTTGATGAAAAGAGGCGGTTGCGTATGGCTCTTGATGTGGTATGAGTTGAAAATACTTATCCTCATTTTTATTTTTATTTTTTTGTGACAGAAAAAAGGAATTTTATTAGAAAGAGGAGAGGAAAAATACAACTAGGGTGAGTATAAGATATTCTCCAAAACAGGAAAAACTAGATACAACAAAAAAACAAAAACATGGAAAGACTCAATAATGTAGCAAGGCTGTCTAATCTCTTTGCATGTCAGCAAGAGCATCCCCTTGAAATAGTCATAAGCTGAACACCAAAGAGAGGCCATAAATATAATCCTATCCCAAAGTAAGTTTAGGGGCACCGAGACTTCCTTAAAAATGCCAGCATTCCTCTCCAACCAAATAACTGCATAAACAACATATTGCCACAAAATTTTAGCCTCCTTATTCTTGCCAAACCCTTTATACCGAACCATTTAAAAGAGCTCCTAAGTTGAGGGTCACTCCCATTCTCACCAAGAACCCCGAAATTTATCCTCATTTTTAACTTCATATATTTTGTTTCTCTTTTTCCTCTATTTAATGTGTATTTACTTACTTTACACCTACCAGGCTAAGGGAATGAATTACTTGCACACCAGCCATCCTCCCATTGTCCATCGAGATTTGAAGTCTCCAAATCTTCTTGTTGACAAGCATTGGGTTGTTAAGGTATTCATACTTAAATTTTTTTGTCTGGGGAGTTTGCTTCACAAAGCTGAAAATGAAAGGAATGCAAAGAGAGAAATAAAAATAACGAAAGAACATCTATGATTATGCTTGCATGTAAGAGAGTTAACAGAAGGAAAGAAAATAGGAGTGGATATGTTTTCTCTCCATCATTAACGAATTTATTCTGCCGACTAATGTGAAAATTGAACAAATATCAATTGATTATGGATCCAAAAAATTGGTGATATAATTTTACTGATAGACTTTTTATTTTATTTAAAATATCTATTATTTATTTGTAAGCTATGAATCATGGATTTGAGACGATGGCAACAAAGTAAAACACAAAAAGTAATGACATGAAATGGCATAGGTATATTATATTAAAAGTTTGAAAAGTATAAATATATAATAAAAGCTGGAAATATCAACCAACATATGGAAAGTAGTTTATTAAAGAATAGTACAATTATATTAATTGTTAAATGAATTCATTACATATTATTTGATAAGAATGAATGCTGATTTGAGTTAATCATGTGACATTCTCTGATATATGTTCCCATAACAAGATGTATATCATATACATAAGTAACTAAAAGCATGTTTTGCTTGTTTTCTATTTTCATTTTTAGTTAGATATGTTTTCATTATAATTACAAAAATACCACATTGTTTTCATTTTGTTTCCTATTTTCACCATTTCCTTCACAAAATTTTGAAAACAGGAAACAAAATGAAAACAATGTGGTATTTTTGTAATTATAATGAAAACATATCTAACTGAAAATGAAAACCAAAAATGAACAAAACATCCCCCAATCTTTATGCATTTTTAATTAAGTATTCTGCCATAAATGTATATGACAATTGTTTAAGCTATGTTTGTCATATGTTAAATCATTTTCAATTAGTGCTTAATATGGCATTAGATTGGTGTCCAATATTAAAGTTTAGCATTTTAATACTGATACATAGAATGTGTCTGACATGGCAAGTACGTTTCTATGTTTGGTATGTCTCCACATTGCAATACAATGACTCTCTCAAGCTGTTGGTGTGTCATAGGCTGCAAGGAATTGACAGTAAATAATTTACTTCCACTTTTAACTCCTGCAAGTGATGGACATAGCACTATTTTACATTGATTACTTTTACCTTTCGTTCCAATTAAATATTGATGAAAAATAATACTTATCTCTTCTTTGCATTGTCATGGCTTAACATTTTCGTGGCATTACTAAAAAGCGCTTTTTCTGTCCTTTGTTCTTACTATTACAACTAGATAAATTGTGGTTTCTTTTGTTTTCTTACTCTTTTTATTCTATCTTGTTTGTCTTTTCACAGGTCTGTGATTTTGGTCTGTCTCGGATGAAGCACCATACATTTTTGTCATCGAAGTCTTGTGCTGGAACGGTAATTCTCGACAGATGAAGACTTGAAAGTTCTGTGATTACGCCTTAGTTCATTCATCTTTGACATAAATTACAATTACTGTTGGTTTCTTTGTAGGATATGTAGTTTTAAGAAAAAACAACCTAAATATATCTTTTGCTTGCAGCCTGAGTGGATGGCACCAGAAGTCTTAAGAAATGAGCCAGCCAATGAGAAGTAAGTTAATTATGCATCTGTGTCTGCTTCATGGCTTTTGTAAAAATTCAGGATGTCATAGTTAAAGTTTGCTTGCTTCCTTGCAGGTGCGATGTGTATAGTTTTGGTGTGATCTTGTGGGAGTTGGCTACCACAAGGATCCCATGGAAAGGTTTGAACCCAATGCAGGTCGTTGGAGCTGTTGGATTCCAAAATAAACGGCTTGAAATTCCTGAAGATATCGATCCAGTAGTAGCAGAAATAATACAGGATTGCTGGCAAATGTAAGTTCTAGTCCTCCACTTATGTTTTGTAATTGCTACTTTAGCATCAAGCACTATGAACATAGTTGGAAGTTCTGAAATTCTTGTAGCATCCATGTTCTCCCTCCCTTTCATGACATTACAATGTGGACCAAGAGATTCACAATACTGAAAAGCTGAATACTTGAAAAAAGCCATATTCTAGACACTCATTTGATATCAGAAAAATTGAGGGCAGATTTCCACTAGTGTTATCAAAGTTTTGACACGTTCCTGTCCTTTTTAAAATTATGATTCTGTGATATGTTAATGTGCTTCAGGATAGACCGTGGATTTTAATTATATATTGATATATTGATACTACTAGTTTTTCTATTTGTTTGATTTTTATTCGGTTGATTGTCATGCAGGGAGCCACACTTGCGGCCATCATTCGCACAGCTGATGTCTCGTCTTTGCCGTCTTCAACATCTGGTTGTCGGATAAACAAGCTCAACACATTAAATGAAGTTGTCCATAACATAGCTATTGTAATAATACTTGCAGTTGTTCCTCGGTTCAAAGATCCAGAGCAGCTGAAGTTTTTTCCTCTTAAGAGATTGCTGAGCTGGGAAGTGTTAGTTCATTCGAAGTTGGGGCTGGACACAACCCGTTCAGAAAAGAGTAGAGACCTTCCAAGTATCTGCGTAAGTGCAGTTGAGGTTCTAGTTGGAGTAGGTATAATTGAAGAATCCCCGGGGGGGAAAGAAAAGAACGAAACAAAAAAAAAAAAAAGGAAAAAAAAGGAAAACGTTACAAAATTATTCTTTGTCTGTAGAGGTCTTATTTGGAATTGTAAACATATGATCTCTGCAGGTTCTTGTGGAAATGTAAACAAAAAACAAAAAGCAAAAAAAAAAGGAAAAGGCATTATTTGTATATCTCCCATATTTACTCAGCTTGAGTTTCTTATGCAATTATATTTTCTACATGTTATGATCGTGCACTGTGAAGGCTAAGTTCATAGCGCGGACTGCAATTTCTGAATTACTGGATCTTTCTTGAAGAGTTGCAGCAGTGTAGTTTCAATCTTAATGTTTCAAACAAGTCGTTAGTATGTTACCCGGAAACTAGTCCTGAAAAGTTATCGGTCAAAGCACAAAGTAGTTTCAGGGATTGAGTGTGAGAATAGAAGTGATACGATGTATCTATGTAGGGAGTTCTCGCAAATCAAAACAAAGCTACAGGCGACTTGAGCCTTTCCTTTTTGAACTTGCTACGCTTAACAGAGACTGCAAGAAATGAGAGTGATAAATATGGAGGGGATAAAAATTTGAGACTGAGTACTACGAAAATATTTATATGTTTTTCATTTTGGTGTTTGAGAGAGGAAGGGAAATATAAAAATGATTGTAACTCGTTTACTTAATTTTTTGCTTTGAGTGGAACTGTGGAAGTAGAGATTTATAACTTATTTGATTGAAAAGCACTAACTGTACTAATTTATAATTGATAACAACTTCCAAATTGAGAATGATAAAACTCTAATGTTTTTTCACTCAAAGTCAAGAAAAAATTAGGAAATGATATGACATTTTTCTCTAAAAGAACCAAATTAAGTAAGACGATGACTC
The DNA here is from genome assembly GCA_023212625.1 of Styphnolobium japonicum. Classification (NCBI taxonomy): domain Eukaryota; kingdom Viridiplantae; phylum Streptophyta; class Magnoliopsida; order Fabales; family Fabaceae; genus Styphnolobium; species Styphnolobium japonicum. The sequence goes on from JALBWW010000006.1 coordinate 27,116,292, forward strand.
ATAATTTAAATAGTAAGAGATTTTAGTAATATGATAAATTATGATGTAGTTAGAGGTCTAATAATTAAGACAATGTGCTTCAGTCGGAAACTTTTGACATAATAAGTTTTTTCTTTTTTGTGATAAGGTATTTTCAAGTTAATTTTTAAATTTATTTAAATTAAACCCCTCCTTAAATAATTTTGAAGGCATAATCCCAATAAACTTGGTGCATTTAAATTAAATAAAAATAAAAAAGATAAATAATGAAAATAAAAAGAGATCGTAATTAGTTAATTAAATTTTGTTAAAAAGAAATAATTTAATTTTAATTGAAAAAATTTAATTTTTTTAGTAATACGTGAAAATAAGAGAATAAATCATAATTAAATCCAAAAAAGAAAACACATCAGAAAAAATCCGTTGTGGATATTGGCCTGGAACAAAAGGAGATTAAGCGAGCAAGTGAAGCAGAGTGGTGTGTGTGGTAGCTAGCAATAGCAAATACCAATGGCCACACCCTTCCATATATCACCAACACCCTCCTCAGTGTCACCTCTGCGACCATTACAAAGACCCATATTTTCCTTCACCCCAAGATTCCTTCCACCAACAAAAACCTCATTTTCTGACCAAAACAAAAACACCTTCTTGTCCTTGTCTTTCAGTTCCAGAAATGGAAGCAACACACCACCTGCACCCGAAACAGAGTGCCCTGTGCCACAAGAACAGCAACCCATAAACGAGTATCAGTCCCTCTCAACCTCCTTCCCCTTTTCATGGGCCTCACGTGACATCGTCGAATACACCTCTCGCCTCTTCGTCACGGGTGCTTCTTTCGCACTCTTCATCGGTCTCCCTGTCGCATGGTTCGGCTCTGTGGGTGCTGAATCGGAGCCCTTCAAGCGAGTTCTGTGTGCTGCTTCAAGTGGGCTCTTTGTGGTCACCCTTGCCGTTGTCAGAATGTATTTGGGTTGGGCTTATGTGGGCAATCGCTTGCTCAGTGCCACCGTTGAATGTATTCTTTTCTTCTTTCTTCTTTGAGTTTTTGTTTCTTCCAATTTCTGTGAAACATTCATTCAATGGTCTTAAGAAATTTGGGATGCATCCATCTTTTCTGATAACCACTCTTCTCTTGATATTGCAGATGAGGAGACAGGGTGGTATGATGGTCAGGTATATTCTGAATGTTATATTATACCTCGTCCTCATAAATAAAATCTTAGTGCAGTGTAATTTGTTGTGTTTGTCTATGTTATTTTTGTTATGATTTCTCACTCTGAAAAATGTATTATATAATATCAATTGCTTGTTTAGCCAAAAAATTAATAATAATTAAATTTTAAGTGCATGTTTCATATAAAATCATAAGTGATGCAAATTCAATGGTCACAGTTAATTGTAAATAATTCTTTTAGTTTAATTACTTTCTTTTATTATTTTCATTGGAACTCTTTACTAAACAAGGTACTTCTGGATAATGGTGCATTGTACTGGCTTACCAGTTAACGCTGGTGTCTAAAAAATAAAATCAAAGAATTATGAGAGCACATGATGCTGCTTGAAAAGTACATCGGTGAATTAGCAGATGGCACTGATGGTGCAATGTTATCCGGCCCAGTAAAATTATCCATGCAAAATAGTATAGTTGATCAGATCTTTTGTGGTGTTCTATCTTTTGTGCCTTACGTTGAGAAATGCCAACATAATTTTTCTCTTCTGTGAACTCAAAAGTAGGCATATGCGGAAACGTAAAACAAGTGTAATAAAAATACCAGAAAATTTTAGCATGGAAAACCTTCTCAATATAAGTAAGGAAAAATTACGGGACACTTAAACCTCTACTATAAAATAATGAGTATACAAAAATACAATAATGATGCATATTTAATTTGTGGATAATACTCACAAATTGGCTCACTATTTTTCTCTCTCAGAAAAACTCTCTCTTTGCGACTCTCTGTTTTTCTCTCACTATTTTTCTTTCTGTGAGGAGGATGTCTCATTTCTCTCAAGAAGTTGTTTCTACTTCGTTGTTGTTCTTTTCTGATGAATGCCTTTATTTATAGAGGTCATTGCACCAGGTTGAAAATTTCTTTCAACCAATTGCATTGGCTTTTTGGCTGGACATCCGACAATTCTCCCCCTCTAGCCAAAAAGGAAATATTCTTGGATTAATTCGGGATTGACGCTAGGCCTGCAACTTCTTTACAAGATTCTAACTTCTCATTTGGTAGAAGTTTTATCATCATATCTGCACCGTTGTCTTTGCTCTGTATTTTCTCAATCTTCAGTAGTTTACTTTCCAACACATCACGTATCCAGTGATACCTCACATTGATCTTGAATTAAATGTCGAATTCTTGCTGAGATGTATTGTGCTTTGACTATCGCAATAAAGAACATAACTTTCCTGATTCTAGCCTAACTCTTGTAGGAACTTCTTCATCCACAGGATCTCCTTACAACTTTCAGTGATTGTGATGAATTCTGCTTCTGTGGTGCTTAGAGCAATGCACTTTTGTAGTCGTGATTGCCATGAAATAGCTTCTCATGCAAAAGTAATCAGATATCCCGATGTAGACTTTCTTGAATCCACATCTCCTGCCATATCTGCATTTGAATACTCAGTGAGCATTAGATTTCCATTGTCAAAGCACAAACACCTTTTGGTAGTTCCTCTCAGATACCTTAGTATCCATTTCACAGCATTCCAATGCTCCTTTCCTGGATTTGATAGGAATCTACTCACAACTCCTACAGCATAAGCAATGTTTGGTTTTGTACAGACCATTGCATACATAAGACTACCAACAATAGAAGAATAGGGCACCTTGCTCATTTCTTCTTTTTCTTCTTCATTCCCTGGACATTGCGTCTTACTCAGTTTGAGATGACCAGGTAATGGAACATATACAGTTTTGGCATTATATATGTTGAACCTTTTAAGAACTTTCTTGATATGGTCTTCTTGTGACATTCATAACATTCTTCTAGAACGATCTCTAATGATCTTCATTCTAAGAATCTTCTTCACTGCACCTAGATCTTTCATGGCAAATGATTTGCTCAATGCCTTCTTGAGAGTAACTATTTTTTTCTTATCTTTCCCAACAATCAGCATATCATCAACATACAATAAAAATTGATGGACTCACCATTCTCATAGTTCTTCACAAACACACAATGGTCCGCAGAGGTCTTCTTAAAATTGTGTTGGGTTGTAAAGAGATCAAACTTCTTATACCATTGCCTTGGAGCTTGCTTTAGACCATAGAGGCTTTTCTTCAGACGACACACTAGGTGTTCTTTGCTTGATTCTTCGAAACCTTCTAGTTGCTCCATATAAATTTCTTCCTCTAAGTCTCCATGTAAGAATGTTGTTTTAACATCAAGTTGTTCTATTTCCAAGTCTAGTTTTGCAGTAAGACCAAGGATCACTCTAATGGATGTCATCTTCATCACTGGTGAGAAGATTTCTTCAAAATCTATGCCTTTTTTTTGGTTGCACTCTTTCACAACAATCCTTGCTTTGTACCGTTTAGGTTGTTCTCTTTAGTCTTGAGTTTGAATACTCACTTATTTTTCAATGTCTTTCGTCCATCTGATAATCTCACTAGGTTATACGTCTGATTCTTTTTCAGGGACTGTATTTCTTCTTGCATGGCTTGCATCTATTTCTCTTTATCATTTGTCTCAATGGCTTTCATGAAACTTTGAGGTTTCCCTTTATCAGTGAGAGTGGCATAATCATCTGAGGAATACCTTCTTGATGGTTGTCTGACTCTAGTTGATCTTCTCACTTGAGGTTCTTGTTCTACCTGGTCAGTCTCCATCTGTTCTTCATGCATTGCCTAACTTTGTTCTGTCTGGTCAAGTTGTTCCATCTGATCAGGTTGCTCCATCTGATGGGGTTGTATTGTCCGATCAGGATGATCATTCCGTTGAGGAATCTCTCCCCCTGAATTGTGTACCACAATGGTCTTTGGCTTCTTAGATTGTTGAATATCCTGGATCGTCTGGTCTTCATAGAATACCACGTCTCTGCTTCTAACAATCTTCTTGTTTACAGGATCCCATAATCTGAAGCCAAGTTCATATCTTGGTAAACCAAGGTATATGTATTCCTTCATCTTTGCATCAAGCTTTGCTCTTTCATCTTTAGGAATATGAACAAATGCCCTGCACCCAAAGACTCTCAAATAACCATAAGAGCACCTGCAAAAATCTGCAAACATGAAAGAGTTCTTGGGAACTCATTAGAAAGAAACTTCATTAGGGCCCTCCCCCTGCTTGAGTGACTTGTTCAACATTTTTGGTAGATCCAAAATTTAAACTTTATGTTGAAACTGCATTTATTATGAGGCCGTACACAACCTCAAAGCATGGTATATGTAGCCATGGTCAAGCAGCCATTGCCTTGTCATGTGAGTTAGTTGCTAATTCCTCTGCACAAGTTCTCCTCGCTTTATTTTGGGTGGTATGATGCACTAATGTATTTTACTTTTGGGATATTTGAGGCTGGGTGAAAAAGTTTGTTGTCTAGCTTAAGTTTACTTTTGCTATTAAGCCTAAATGTCTCTCAACAGATATGGGTGAAGACTGCTGAAGTTTTGGCACGGGACCGACTCTTGGGATCATTTTCTGTAAGCATTCTATTAAACTACTGCCTTTTTTTTACTCCTAATTTCACTGTTGTTGCTGGAGACTCCTGTTAACCATGAGCCTAGTAGCATTGTTTATTCTTGCTTTCTTTTGGGCCTACTGTAATGGAGCTAGAGTAGCTATTGTGACTGAAACAGTCATGTCATATAATAATTGCCTTATTCAGATTCAGGAATTATTTCTGACTTGAACTGCAGAAAAATACGTTATTGATGATTGGGGCTTAGTTTTCTGTGAGGCTTAAAGATTTATATATGTTTTATAACTGAATCTTATATCTTCATATAAACGAAGTGCTCACTTGTAGTAAAGCAGTAAGGCAGTGCAGAAATATTGGGTCCACCATCCTGATTTGCTGATGTATGCATTCATTTGAGTCTGGAATTTGCAATCGTGTCTTGTTTTTAAATATTACTCTTCCGGTAATTTATATTTCTATGGAAAAAAAGAAGGAAATTTATGTTTCTTTTTGTGAATCCTACTATGCAAATTATCCCGCAGACAATGACAATGACAATCACAATCACAATTTGAAGACATGTAGTTTTGCTATTTGATAGTCTTTACTTGTGTATGTGGGAAATCATTGTTTTACTTAACATATGGTTCTATTTGACAGTCAAAAACACAATTGTTTGCATTTATTTCATTCAAAATGGACAAGATTTTACAACAACAACCAAGCTTTATCAACAACAAAAATGGATAATGTTCTGCATAGTAATTGACTTACTGGGCATCTGCTATAATGTTGAAGGTCAAGCCTGTACTGAGCAGATTGAAACTTACTCTAGTCAGTCTGGCAACATCGTTATTTGTATGTGCTCTTATCCTCATTAACATTGACGGGGACCAAAATGGCCCCTATTTCACATCCAAAGAAGCTGGAGTTAGAGTTATACCTGGAGTTTACAATGATGATTCTGCTAGATCATTTGAACCAGACGCCTTTTGTGGTGAACCTGATCTTCAATAATACATGATGACTTATACTAAAGAATTATCAATCCTGGACCCTCCATGCATTGTATTAATTTGGAGGGAAGGGGTGCACCATATACTTAGTAGCAACTTCTATACTTCCTGCACATATTTTCTATTGCCTTGTACACACCATATATTTAGTAGCATTGCAAAGTACTATTAAGTTGAAAATAAAATGAACATATGCCTATTTTCAGTTTGTTAAGTAATCTCTCTTTTTTCTTTTGGTCAATGGGACTGCCTGCGTTACAGAAGATCTACCCCGTTATTAACTGTTTGGTGGGGATGGAAACAGAAGAATGAAACCAAAATAAGGCTACATTTCACTCCATGTTAGGAGCATTCTTACTCAAATGGGGAGGAAAGTCTGCATGCATGCTTTGCCACATGCCCTCTCGGGAAGAGATCACCATATTTATATAGAATTCACGATAACAGCAAGTTTAGTCATAAGAACAGAGAAAGCCTTCACCACAAGTCCACAAAAAGTGTCATCCTTCAAATTAGTATTTGCACCAAAAGAAAAAAAAAACAGAATATAAAGGATTTTTTTTTTTGTATAAAAAAAAGCATGAGAAGAAGAAAGCAAAAGGAGCACCACATTGAAGGACGTAAAAAATTCAAGTTTCCTTCAGCATTCCACGCTTCTCACTGTCCGCAGCCATTCAGCCCCTCTAACGCTGTCGAAAAAAGTTAGAACAAGAGCAAATGATATTGTACTACCAACTGACCCATACTGATAAAGTAAAAATAACAACAAAAGTCTCACTTAAAACATTTTCCATTTTATACATTTTTTAAAAGGGTCCTGATTCCATGTATTAATTTGAGTCAGTTGGGCACTTCGGACGAAATTCAAGGAATAGAGTTGGTGTAAGACAATGATAATAATATATCCATATATGGACATATATTATTAAAAATATATATGTATATAAGGGAGATCAATACATGCACTAAGGATACCGATTAGTTATATTATTATTTAATTATATATTATTAAATTATTAAAAAAATTTAATTTTTATAATAATTACGTAAAAAATTTAATTTTTTAATAATGTATTAATATATTAGATGATAATATAAAAAATTTTATATTTACAGTAAATTAAATTTAAACTTATTTTAAATTTATTATCTGTATATATTTTTTTTGAATTTAAGAGGATGGTCTACAATTATATATACGTGATTGTAAAAAATCTGCATATGGTCAGTGTTGCATTTTTCTTCATTTAAAATTTCTTTTTAACTTACTTTTAAAAATGGAGTTTTTTTTTTATGTGATAAAGTCTTTATATCATGAGTTAATTTGTTTGTGTTGTACGGTAATTATTTTAAGAACACGCTCTGGGAAGCTAATGGTTTATCAGTTCACGATTTAACTATTTAGATAAATCTATTGTTGTAAAAATTCTATATCTATAATAAAGTAAGTTGATTCGGTCACATCTGCCGGACACAAAATGTTTTCATTTTCCCACCCACTATTTTTTTTCCCATGATATATTGAGTCCTGTACTATCATTCTTAATACAAGTACATTTCTTACAGCTTTATATATATATATATATATATATATATATATGGACATGTCTAGTGAAAGAAGTGATTTATTGTGAGAGTGAGAGAAGTAAATTTTGACCATTAGATCATCCATGTATGGTCAAGATTAGAAGTTACTTAAAGGTCACATGACCACTTAAAAAAGTCACATGATTTTATGTTTTAATCTTGACCATACATGGATGATCCAATGATTAAGATTTACTCCTCTTACTCGCATAATAAACCACTCCTCTCATTAGATATGCTCCCTATATATATATATATATATCCATTTGAAGATAATAATAATAAGATATGAACTTCTGGTCAATGTTATGTGGATTGTGCTGGGTCAAATATTACATGGAGGATAGAAAGCTTTGTGGTGGACCAGATTAAGGTGGAGGAGCCCCATCTCTACCGTCAACACGGACTCCACCATTTAAGTGCCACCAAATTTGATTGCAACAGTTCCACTGCTCCGAGTCTAACGATAAATAAATAAAAATTATGTAAGAGGTGCCCAGAATTCGAAGTGCATGGAGAAAAGTTGGAGTGAATTTAGTAAAAAATAAATAAATATTTAATTAATTCAACTTCTAGTATATATATGTATAATTGCAAGCTCCTAAATAGAGGTGGGAGGTGGAGGATCCAACTTCTTACATCATTATCATACACATCTGTCAACCCTACAAGCTAAGACCATTATCAATTAAGTTATAAATTTATTGATAATGTGCATTTTTTTTTAATTGTTGCTCATAAGTGATCTTTCAATTATTTCACTTTAATTGACATCGATAAGGGTCACGTTAAATTTAATGTGGTACTCGCACAGCCTTTTAAAAATTTTAAGAGATGCAGTAATGCACCTTTAAAATATATGTTATTATATTATTATAAAAAGTTTAATTATGATAATAATTATTTATTATGTTAAACTATTTTAATGATATAATAATACATAATTAAATAATAATATAACAAAGTTTTATATTAACAATAAATCAAAATTAAATTTTAAAATAATGAAAGTAAATTATAATTTATTCTTTTTGTGGTTTTATCAAAGTTTGTTTTATTATTATTATGTGATTTAAAATTGATATTTATCTTACCTACCCAAAAAAAGTGATATTTATCTTTGTGAGGTTTGCTATATTATCATGTAATTTATTTACTTTTTCTCTTTGTATATTATGTCTTGAGGTTAAGAAATTAACTTTGCATACACACGATAAATTTTCATTACTTATCAATTTCAAACATTATAATTATTTTCACTTTATTTGACACTAGCATATTTATGAGCACTACGTGTTCCGTAAATTTGTATTTTTTATTTTTATTTTTGTATAAAATGAAAAGTTAATCATATTTTTTTAAATTTTTAAATAAGATAAAAAAATAAGAAAATAAGGAGGATTTGAAATCAATTATAATTACAAAATAAAAAGTTAAAGAGTATTTGTAAGGTGAGAAATTAAAAAGTGTTAGTAGATAATTGTAACTACTAAGTAAATGTATTTAATTTTTTTTTATATTTGTGTTTAAATAAAAAATAATGACATTTTAGGAATAATAAAGTTGAATACAAAAATAGAGAATTTATTTTATAATAGAATAGATACAAAAAATATATATAAATATGTCAATAAAAAAATCACATAAAAGACTTTGAAGTTTAAACAAAAATTTAGTGTTCATTAATTTAAAACAACTTTAACATATCATAACCTATATTTCATTTCTAGATTTGGTTTATACACAACAAATAAATCCATAATTCAAAAAAAATGAAAAAAATAGATATTTTTAATATTTAAATGTAGTTTTAGTTTATAAATTTAATGCATCTACAACAAACCAAAAAATATATATTTATACGAGAAGAGAAAGTTTCAGACCATATGCCTCACTTTGGTGGTTGAACAATCGTCATGAGAAATCTTGATTTGGTGCGAACCGATTTAGAATAAATTGACAAACTATTGTATAATAATTAGTAAATAAAAGCGTCATAAATTTATAATAATATAATAATCACAGCTGAAGAGAAACTGCAGATTGGATGAATGAAGAAAAGCAGGCATTGGGTGCATGCACCACAGTTCCACACGTATAGCATAGATGGAAAAATTTTAAGTAAGCATTATTTATAATAGACATTTAATTTAATAGTTGATATATATAAAGATAATTTTTAAAAATAAATGTATTTACCATTTAATTTATATAATTTTACATACATTTAATGATAAATAAAATATTTATAGATGATATCTACCCAAAAATTTCTAGAAGAGAGAGTTGGCCAGCCGTGACCATTACAGGACGTGTCAATCACAGAAGAGAGGAGAGGTGATGTAAGCTCAAAAGGCAAAGCAAAAGCAAAGAAAAAGGAGTATCTTTTTTTCTTTAAATGCAATTTATTGCAACTTGCAACTTGCAAGTGATAAAAGAATTGGAGAAAAATGCAACTATACAAAGTACAAGCCATGGTAGGGGCCCACCAGGGAAGAGAACAAGTTCATGCACCTTTCCCATTTCCATTCCTGCTTCTGTTTTAAAAAAATTTCAGAGATTTTCCAAATGAAATAATAAATAAATAATCTATGATATAATATCATAATAATTCTTAAAAGAGGAGAGATTGTGGACTTTGTGAGGGAAATTTATGATTATTTTTTATTTTTTATGGGGTTTCCTCCTCAGAATAAATCATACCAGTCTTGGGTATTTCTGCTCCTCAGCAATGACCACCAACAGGTGCACTTCTGCATCTTGGTCATCTCTTTCAACCTCAAGATCTTCTTCAGAGTGCCTTGGGGATTTCCTATATGCTGTACTTCCATCACCTTTTTCCTTCAGGTAAGGCTCAGTCAAGACAATGATTTTCTTTGGTTTTTCCGACTTGTTATACAAATTAGAGTGTTGTATATGGTTTTGATATCTCCAATGTGTTAGGACACCTGGGTATTCCTCTGCCTCTCCCTGCCCTTACAAATGTAATGAGGACGTTAGAATTAGAATACCCCTTTAACTAAAAGTACGGGTTTTTCTTCTGTTGCCGATTCTTCCAGTATTTTTTTAGGGACTGAAGTTAATTGCTTGCATAGTTTAAGGATTTAATTTATCCTATTGAAAAGCTTCTGTTGCCAAGTAGCCAACTTTGACTGATTGGTTAAAAACTGATTTGTTTTGTGTACTAGGTTGCATATCAATCTTTGATCTTCTCTTAGTGTTGTAATTGACTCCCTGCTAGAACCTGTGGTTTGACATTGGGCACAGTTGATGTTTTATGTTTCTCATTTGCATGTTCAAAATTGATTTGTGAATTGGATAGTTCAATTTAAACCTCATGTGGGGTGTCAATGCAGGAATGTTCTGAAGTGGCTAATTGATTTCCGGCATTGAGTTGAATTAGCACAAATAATTTTTGGATTGATAGTCTGTTTAAACATTTAATCTCATTTAGAAACATAGGTTATTACTACTAATTTCATCCATGCTATGTAGGACAACGATAGGTGTAAGCAAACCACTTTGAAATATTTTGGGGTAGATTTTTGTCTTATGGTTACTCATTGTCTGCTTAAGTAATTATTACAATTGCCTCCTCACATAAAATGAGTGAAATTGCTTGACCAAAAGTGGGAAGGGAAACAGTGGGCTAATCAGGTAAAGATTGTCTACGTCATTGGAACAAAAATGATGTTGATTTTTAATATTGTTAGGAATAAGAACAATTTTCTCGATAGCTGATGTGTTGAAGCATTCCATTTCATTTAAAAAAATTATAAATGCCACGCCTGACGCTACCCATTCCCCTATAGAATTATCAGTAAGATGTAAGCAAGGTATAGTAAACTTTTGTGGGCACTGGGCGGCATTGTTCTTTTGCTTTGGGCTGGGGATGGTTGTTAGTATATATGCATAAATATGATAATTATATTATGCTTTGGTTGTTGATTTTGGTGTCTTTGTCATTGTGTATTTCCCTGATTATTGTGATTGTTTAAAAAGGGAGGGTGTTGGCATATGAGATGTGTACCTTTTTTGAAACTTTCTCACTCAGAAATTTAAGTCTTTCCTGGTGTGACATTTGATACCTTAAACATTTATACTGTGCGAGGACAGATTTGGTTGGTGTTTGTGCTCTGAACTTATCTTGTATCTGATGTTGTCTTATTTATGTGCTTCAGGTCCTTAAACATATTTGTGATTTTTTTTCCTTCCATTGTTTACCTTTAATAATCTATCAGCTGTATAAAATCCATAGACTGAGATTTGAGAATGTAGTTAGTCATACACCCAATTCTAAATTAGGTATTTGTACTATAAATACTGTCTTTGCTGAATAAATCTTACCAAATTGATGAAGGAATAACTGTCTCACTTGATCTTTACACTGTATTAAGAGCAGAGTTGGGATGTCTGGAGGTGTAGTTTGATACAGTGATGCATCTCCACAGAAATTTGAGCAAAGCTGTATGCTGTGCTGTAGAATTTTACTATGGAGTTAAATGCAAGTTATGACATTGAGCATTCACGTTCTATGCAAAGAATACAGCATGATGAACTGTGGCCACTAGATCCAATTGATCCAAAGAAGGCAAAGTTTCCATGTTGTTTAGTTTGGAATCCACTTCCTGTTGTCTCATGGTTGGCACCCTTCATTGGTCATGTTGGCATTTGCAGAGAGGATGGAGTTATTTTAGATTTTTCAGGATCGAATTTTGTGAATGTTGATGATTTTGCATTTGGTGCTGTAGCAAGATACTTACAACTCGATCGTAGACAGGTACTGTATTTCAAATTTACTATCTCTATATCTTGTTGCCCTCTGTCTCTTCAGATTGTTCACATTCATGTAATGCAAGCATAGCATTCATAAACGCATGCATGTTTTGTGATACAGTGTTATGTCTCATTCAACTTTATTTTTTGTTGGGGATGGGAGTTTGAGGTACTAAAGAACTTTTATGGCCAATGTAGTTATGTCTGAAACTATTGAGGTCGAACATTGATGTATTAGGAAAACACTGACATAACTAACTGCGACAATGATAATTATGTCCTTGTTGGGAATGGGTTTTATTTGCAGCTAGAGGGCTCTCTAAAGTGTTTGAATCTGAGAGGAAAAACCTTGAGATATATGAGTCCTATAGCTTGAAATAAGACATTCCTTTCCTGACTTTTCCTCTCCCACTTATCAAGATTGATTGAATCAGATCAATTTGTTATTTCACCTTTCTTTCTCCCTTTTATAAGACCTCACACTTATATTTGAAATTACCATTTCTAAATAGGTAGATATCATAAGATGCTAATCAAAATCAGCACATTAGGTTTGCAATTGGTTTAATAACATTATACACGATAATTAGGTTATCAGTGCTTGATTCCTGATTGTAAACCTGTTTTATGCTTAGGATTTTTTTTTTAATTTCCAACTGCAAGATAATGGGGCACACATGCTAAATTTGAATAAAGATGTGTCTGTTACCCTTACACAAGCTCAGATTACCGTCACTCTGTTTAGGCCTTTGTTTGATATGATAAATCCATCTTGCTTTTGGAAAAATAATTCACTTGTAGTTGTGTTGACATATGTATCCCTATAATCCATTTCAAGAGCTCTCCCCTTCCCTCTACCTGTTAAAATTTTGGTTGGAGTCAATTTTAACTGTTGAAAGTGTTAACTCTAATTTGACAATCTGTGGAACCTGAGATGTTACAGTGTTGCTTTCCCCCCAACCTATCTGCACATACATGCAAGCATGGCTACCGACATTCTGAGTATGGGACTGCAATCACATGGGATGATTCCTTACAGTCAAGTGTGGGGTATTTTGAGAATAAAACTTACAACCTTTTCACGTGCAACTGCCACTTGTTTGTTGCTAACTGTCTGAATCGGCTCTGTTATGGTGGATCAATGAGTTGGAACATGATAAATGTAGGAGCCTTGATACTATTCAAGGGGCACTGGGTTGACTTCAAGTCAATTGTAAGGTCTTTCCTGCCTTTTGTTGTGGTTGTTTGCATAGGTGTTCTCATGGTTGGGTGGCCATTCTTACTTGGGCTACTATCCTTCTCTCTCCTCTTAATGGGGTGGTTTCTATTGGGTACTTACCTAGTTAAAAACTTATTAGAGTGCTAGATGCACTCTTGAATTGAAGGACGGTCGTGATTTGTGTAACAAGGACATTTTCCTACCTCACCAAATAATAGAATCAAATGTCTAAATTGATCTTGGAACAAGAAATAAGCGTCACTTACGGAAAGTGAATAAAATAGCTTTCAGTTCCCGCCAAGCCCGAAAGTGTACTGTTGCTCATATGATTGCGTAATGGCGTTGGTTAAACAATTTTTTAACCTGAAGCCAATCAGATTACTACTGTCATAGGAAAGCTGTTTTTCCAAGTTGCAGATTCTCATATTTCTTTCTAGGAATGAAATAAGAACGAAATGAAAAGACTTTTAAACAAATTTATGACTTTTTACTTTTGCCAATAAAGTTATAATGGCGTAATATTATTGAGAGAAATAAAAAGCTATTTCTTTCGTTTGTACTTTGAAAAAATAAGCGTGTTCTAATTCTAATAATGAATGAGGATCTGTAATCATTATATTCATTTACTTTTGCCAATTGGGAAATGACAAGTATCACCAAAGCATTTCGTGAAAACAGCTGTAAGTAGTGGGTCAATATTCTCACATTGTCAAGGAACAGATAAATTGAATCTAATATTTTGGAGATTTGGGTTGAGACATAAATTTTGTCGGTAAGTCCACTTTGCGGGGCTCCGCAGACCGTATACATCTTCAACCCAATTCTTCGGAATTAACACAGGAAGACGTGCACTTACCTATTGAACCAAAAGGAAAATGGGCCCCTTTACATTTGGAAAGTAATTGTCTTGTGTACTGTATGTAGATAATGTAAAAAGAAAATTAATGTTACAAAGGTATGCTTAAAATATCGTTTGGTCACAAGTAATATTATAAATTATTCATTAATTAATAAAGCGTTTAATTAAAATTACAGTGTTAAAAAATAAGATATAATTATAATTTAAGAAAATAAAAAACAAGAAAATTATTTTAGGCATTTTATATATTCTAAAGTCACAATACGAAGTAAAACATTTCAAAAGGTGTTTGTTATTATATAAAAAAAATTACCAAATATAATTTATGATTTTTGGTTTCAAAAAACATTACCATCAAAAGAGTGAGGAGTACCGTTTAAATATCAAAATCTTATTAGTTATTACATGATGGGACTCAGTTTAGAGTACGAATTAAACAGGATAATCAGCATCACTTGACCAGCAATTAGTGTCGCACACGTTCAATAGGAAGCCAAGTAGATTGAGCTCTGCTGCTGGCATGGCGAGAGGCTGACAAGAAGTTGAAAAGAAAAAACAATCATGCTCCATACTTGGGAGCTTTCCAAAGCTTAAAGGCTATCTCATACAAGAATCTATCTGCCGGTATTGTAAGATTTCCACCATGCTGCATGACAAGAAGAAAACGAAAATTGAGTGAAAAAGGTTACACAGTAATGAAGCATTATAGTACCGCGTGACAAGCCTATCACTTCAAAACCGAAGTAATGATTTCGTAGATAGTACCAGTAAATGAATTGCTAGCATGTTTATGCTCAAACAGTGAGAGTTGACATAAAAAACTGAAAATATTTACAGAATCAAATATGTTGATGGTATACTAGCAGAAACACACATGATGTTGATCAATAACTAGAATGCTTCAAAGATGAAAGTATGAGGACAAAAAACATCATTAAGAAACAAGAAATAGAGCAGGACCTTGTAGTAAGTCGTGCACCAAAGCAAAAACAGAAACACTGATTGGAATAAATCATGACTAACTTGTGAATAAAACGTGAAGTTAAGTCTCAAAACAAACCTCCTTGAAGTCTTCGAAAAAAAATCTCTCCGCATTATCCTTGCGAGTCACAGCATGTTGCCATTGAGCAATTAACATGGGAGAATGGTGCCTGTATCATTTGATATGGGGGTAAATATGCAAGGCAGTCCAAAGATAAAGCAAGGATTACTGAGATCTTTAATTGCTATACTTAATTACCTTACATCCTTCCGAGGAATTCCTCCTTTCATGGTATAACTTTGTGAAGGAAAAAGCATTGAAAGATAAGAGTTCTTCTCATCTACCCTCTTTGACACTAAAAACTTGGAATCATCACCCTCCAAGACATTCCCATAGCTCATGACAAGGGACAAGTGCAGACGAGAACTGATGTCAGATCCTGGTTGCACTTGGCTCATTATCCCACCAACCAAGGCATTGATATACTCCATGTCAGCAGCAATCACTTTTTGTTCATAACTATTGACCTTTTCACCAGCTCCAATGTGAAAGAAAACAAGATCAAAGTGGTTATTGTCCAGCACCTTCCCTTCTTGAAAGCCAAGGAACTTGAGCAGCTCAAGGGCCAAAACATTATCTTGTAATCCAGCAGTACGATCTTTCACTAACTCATCTAATTGGAGTACAGTGAAGCCAAGTTTGGCACTAAAAGATTTCAAGCTTGAATTGTTTGTCAATATAGCGGCTTTCATGCCCATAAACCTGTAGTCAGAGAAGGAAGTGCTTTGGCTGACATAGTTTTGCTATAAAACAACACAATGGAAAATGTAGAAAACAGATAAAGAGAATACCTATCAGGTAAGGTTTGTTTTGGTGGATTCTTTTGGCTATCATTATCAGTGATTTGTTCATTCTAACAAGGAATAAAACCATTAATGATATGCCATCATAAAGAAAGCTAGTCTAATGCAGCAGTTTCGTGTAAATGGATCTCACCGTATTTAAATAAGTCTCGCATGCATCCAGCAGTACAGCAAACTCTCTAACTATCCTCTCATCCTCGCTTTCTGAAAACTATATTAAAGTGAATTTGAATGTCACAGAGGCAACAAATGGAAAAATTAAGACAAGTAGAAGGGTAGAAATACTATGACGTCAAATAAATTGCACCCGAGCATTTAGATTGCTCAAGCTCACTGTAATTCTTGACTACCAAAATGAAGAACATTCTTTACGAACCATGATTTCATTTCTTCCAAATGCACAAACTTCGATGATAGGAAAATTCTCCTCGTTCATTGGCATGATTTTTCCAATATACAATGGGAAATGTCATAATGTATCATGAATTCATGTTTTACACAAATTTTATAACACTGGCATATCCCATATGGGCAATAATTTCTCACTTCATATTGATAATGAAATTTTATTCATCCAAGGAAAAGAGCCATAGAAAACAACTATCAGACGTGAATAGAAATTATTGGGAAAAAACAGAACTCATGCCAACATCCACTCAAGATGATCGCAGGAATAATAGTCCATGTTATTCCAAAGGACACTGTCTACAAGACCACATCATATATTTGTATTCTAACATATTAAAAAATCATCTTTAGAATTTGCCTTATGACTCCGAACATTTCTTTTTGCCCAAATGTGGTAACTGAAGCCATTGAAGGCAAATTCAGAGCTATAATTGTAAAAGATAATTCAGATCACTTGCTGATTTATGGTGTCTTAGACCTCATCACAAATAGGTTCTGGAAGAGCAACGGGCCAATCACAAAGTTGCTTTGTTAATTCATATTTGTCAAAATCCAAACTCGTTCACAGATTATTCTTGATTACGCATGATATGATGGAGAACTCGAAATGCAAAGATGAGATATATATATATAGCGGAAGGGAACCTGAGGGAAGAGAATGGGGGAGGCTCAAGAAACCGCAGAAAGCTTGTGACGCGAGAGAATGAAGATGAGTGTGCGATGGATCGATAAAACGGGCTAACCCATCTCCAAATAAGACCAGAGCTCGGCTCGGCTTGTCTGCCATTGTTTTGTCGCTTCCCTTCACTTCTGCTTCTGCTTCTGGTTTGGGTATTAAAATTTTGGAATCAGATGCAGACACAAGGTAAAGTTAGAGTAGCTTAAGCTTAGAGATTGATAAACGATATGCCGAATATTGTACACGTGGCCATATGAAAATATATATATTTATTCTCAAACGAATGCTTTAACTCAAATGAACGAGTGCTTTAACCCAAATGACACAACCGACGAGTTGTAGCGATAAATGATCTGTATTATTAAGGTGAAAATCAAGTTTGATATTTGAAACAGGAGATTGTTGAGAGGTTCTCTTAATTACGGTTGTACGTGAGAATAATTAGTCTAATAATATTAATAATCTGTGAGAATATACTGAGAAGCTAAATTAAAAGAAAAAAGAAAAACTCAAATGACACGTCGTCTGTGCTTTTTAACGATGAGGTGTGCAAGTTATGACTAGATTTTATTTATAATGCAGAAATTTAAATCTTATTAAAAATATTTAGTTCTTGTAAAGTGCACAACTTTTTTGTTGTATATATATTATAATAAAAAATGTAACGATGGGGTGTGTTTCAGTTTTAACTGAGACTTTATTTATACTTATAGTGTAAGGTTTAAATCTCATTAAAAGTATTAAGTTCTTGTAAAGTGCATAACTTTTTCGTTGTATATATATTATAATAAAAAAATGTAATTATTTATAAATTTTAAATACTTACAATTATGAAATTTAAAAAAATTATACATGTGAAATCAAATTGCACTAAACCTTAAATGCTGTAATTTAATTGTTTTTCTTTTCAGTCTTAGTTAACAGAAAGAAATATTCGCCTTATATTAAAAACCAAAACAAAATAATTGTGAAAATTAAAATAATCAAACATTACATAATTAATGAAAGTATTTACAATTGACATAATGTCCACCTGATATAATTTTATAATATAGATACTGTATAAAGGGAAGTTGATAACATGTGAGAAAACCTTTAATTTCATTCTTCATTATTTATGATTAGAAATTTTCTCAAAATGTTATTCAAGAAATTCAAATAACGTTTTGAGATTAAAATATGTTTTAAAATTTTGTTCAAAAATCAAATTTTAAAAGGAGGTGTCCAACACTATAGCATAGTGTCCGCACCATAGCTACTTGAAGGATTGAAACAAACTTTCACCGGATGTCATTGAAAATTGTATTAATGATCAACCATTTCCTAGCAATCTAGCAACGGCACATCTCAAATAATGCTCTTTTCCAATGGTGTATTATCCATCGTTGCACCGGAATTTTTTGGCACGTGAACTCAAATTTAGTGGTAGCTTAAGTTTCTAATTTCATATAATACGAAAAGAGAAATCCATGATTAATTCTTCTCGCCTCCAAGGCTCCAACAAATAATATCTGTCTTGAAGCTGTAACTGTGATTCCTCATATAAAATGAAACTTAATGCAGACGACATTTTCTCCAAATCAGCAAGCCGCATTTGGTTATGTGAACCCACGCAGGTAGTCAGATAGAGGACTATTATGCTACAAAGCGAGTATTCTGATTAACATTCCTACAAATATTCGTTCAAGCATATAAAACATAAAAATTATGGTTGCAGGTATTATGCAATATGCAGTGTTTCCGACCCTGCTTGTTCGGAAAATACTTCTCTTTCTAACCCTTTACAGCAATAAGGCATCCAATTCTTCGCCTTAAACAGCAAGCTTCTTCATAACGAAACCACCAAAATTTTGTCAGCAGCTATGAATACAGAGCACATTACGTATTTAATCTTGCTGCAAATTACCTTTCGTTCTCAATCTTCAGCCTCTGATTTGAAAACAAAACTCGGAAACACACTGGTGATATCCCTGGGAGACCACAAAGTGACACAATTAGTTGTAGTTTGAAAGAACTTTGGAACTTCTTTCTCTCTCTCTCTCTCTTTTTTCTTGAGAACAGAAATTGGAAAGGATGACCACAGAAAAGAAGGATCACACAAGGGAAGTTCCATACTTCAAATAAGGAAGTGTCATGTTCTTCAAGAGGGATGGATTTCGAATCACAAAAGCTTTCCAATCTTCTTTACTGATTTTACCATCATTGTCCTTATCAGCATCAGCAATTGTCTGCAGACAAAGCGAAGGTCATATAAATAATATGCCCCATTGAAGCTAAATTTTCATATTTGACTAGAAGCTGATTAGGTGACCTTGTCAACAATAGCTTCAAGAAGATCATCCGACAGATGCATGTCAGATTCCATCAAAATGGCTACAACCATTTGCTTGACCTGAAACCATGCAAACCAGTTAACTATATCAACAAATAATAAACTAACATATACTGCCAAAAGTGATAAGACCTAAATGAACTGGTACACTCACTTCCTGTCGCTCGATAAACCCGGTTTGCCTCAGATCATACAGCTTAAATGCAACTACAAAATATCATCAGGGGACAGAGATTAGATGTGAAGAAAAATTGAGTTTCATTGCAAGAAGCAAAGATATTGTCTTCAATTTGAACATACAATCAATTTTTTCATCTATAGGGGCATAAGGATGGAAAACACTGAGCGCATGGACAAATTCCTCAAACTCGATAGCACCATTTCTCTTTTCGTCAAAAAGATCAAAAACCTAAACAAGAAACAGAATAGTTTAACACATTAGTATATTCAAGGCATTATGGATGAATCATATCATGAGTGTCTTATTGAACGCATGAAAAGGGAGCATCTAAAAGTTTCCAAATGCGTGCTCTGTGTGTCCTGTAATTGTGTGTTTGAGCCTTAGTTGGCTGCCACTGCCAGGAGTTCCAATATATGCATCTCTAGGGGGAACAAGTTTTATTCACGTATCTTTAAGGTGGTTTGACAAATTTCCACCATTTAGCCAACAATCATATAATAACAAATCAATAAAACACGAAACTTTAATGTGAAGATTACAGCTAAACATGCAGCAAAATGGTTTCCCCAAAAAGTTAAAAAAAGCTAAACAAATATTTTGGGATGTCCGTTGAAGTTTTTTATTTTCATGCAGTCATTTTACTATAAACGATTATGGTAATTCAGTTATAATCTGCCTACAAACTGAATTTCATTTTCAATATAGTGACCAACATGAAGAAAAATGTCATGGCTGAAAATATATAGGAATTGCTTACTCGATCCAGGAAAAGATTTTCTCCATTTGGAGTTTGAAATAGTGCCAATTGAAACTCCTCCTACAATAGAAAAAACATACAAGTAATTATGACCAGTGCATCAATGACTAAAATGAAACCCTCAATATAAATGTTTACTAGATGATTTTGTACAAAAGATGATTTTTTTTTTGGCTCCTTGTTCAGATTTTTTGGGGGATAGGTAGTAGGTTTGCCCATTTCCATATGCAGAGCTGCAATATTTGCACTATGAAATCCCAACTATTGCTTAAGCAGACTATGCCACTTATAGTGAATTCCAGGTATAACTTATAATTTATAAACCATTGTTCTGCAAAGAATAATGATGATTTCAATTTTTATCAGGTATATCAGTAGTTCTAAGAATCATAGATGTTGCTTAATAAAATACTCCATCGTTATGTTCTCTACACAACCTAATAGCATACAGACACCGAGAGTAAGAATAAACAAAATACACAGCTATGTAGCAGAGTACCCACGTACTGTCCGTTAATCAACTGGAGACATTCTTGAAGGAGTAGCCAATCTGTCTCTCCCTATGAGAGAGACACACAATACACATGCACACACACAAAGGAAGAAGAAATATGTGGCAATCAGAGCAGAAATGTTGGGGAGGTATAAAGCAAGAGCAAAGCTGGAAATACTTGTAGCAAGCACAGAAACCAAAGATGTCAAACCACTTGACAGATCAAGTTACCTTGTGAATCAATTCATCATCAATTATGGAGCTACTTAACCTCTTAAACAGCACATACAATGCCTCCACTTCATTAACAGTAACTGCATTATTACAAGCAGAAAAACCATTCATTTGAACCCATTGCTCATCAAACTTGGAAATCACAATTGCATATACAAGTCCAAAACTTATATTACACATTTACACTATTCCATTCCATCCATATAAAAAGTACAGTACGGGATTATAAGTCAAGATACCAAAAGGGAAACATTAGCTGAGAAATAATAAAATACAAATTTAATTCTTCAAAACAGTTCATTAAAGGCAGAAGAAAAAGGCAAACGTTGTGCGACAGAGAGGCGGTGATTCGCGAATCTTTATGGAAAGGAAACTTTCACTTGAAATGGACAAGTAAGTTTACCCTTCTAGAGGTTATATAGGGAGAGAAAATAGTTTGACAGACAGAAAGGAAGAACATAATTTAATGTATCATAGCTTTCTAGGAGATTTGCTTTCTTGGAAAGCTGTTAGAAAAGTAGAACCTTTGTTGTCTTCTTGTTTAATATATATATATTACCAACCCCAACTCCCCAGTAGTTATAATAATATATGGGTTGTTATAATTTTGACTTTTGACTCCGCATAGTGTGTTAATCATTCCAGATCCAGATCACCCATTTCTTTTAAATTGTTAAACTTTAAACAGGACGAATACAATGCAGCTGTGTTTGAGACATCGGCTGAGAGTGATGATGACCTGCGAGCTGTTAGAAAAGTAGAACCTTGGATCCATCAGTTTTTAACAATAAATATAGACAATGATCTAATACCAAAAAAGAAAAAAAAAATATATATATATATATATAGATAATGATCAAAGCTGTTAGGTGTATACAACGGTGGCACACATGGAAAAGGATGCATTAGATTATGACCTTAACCTGCGCGTATCATAATAACAATAATAATAATAATAATAATAAAATAGCAGAGGATCCATTGACTTTCAAGCTTCACTCACCCCATTAACCAATGAGTAAACACAAAATAAAAATTGACAATTGACTGAAAATGGTTGATTTTGCTTGTTGGGGGAGGGGATAGCATTACTAAAAACGAAACTATATATACTTTTGATTCAGCAACGAAATTGAAATAATTGGAAGGAAGGAGAAAGGAATGGAATTACATCTGGTTTCGTCAGCAAGGCGCGTGAGATCCTTAGAAGTGTAGCGACATTTCTGAATAATGCGTGGGCGACAGTTGCAACAATCGGCCACAGCCAACATCAAAACCTCAACCACAGCTATAATTGGCATCAACGCCGCACAGACTCGCTCGCCTATCGTCCAAGAGTTCGACCTCTGTTCAACAAGCGCACATGTACATACAATCATGTCATGACTTACCAACTAATGAAATGAAGTGAAATTTGATAAAAGATAATCAGATTTTCATAACCAAATAGGGCCACGGGTGTGAGTCAGAGTGAGACTATAACTCAAACTTACAGGCAAATCCATGGCCAAGGGTGAGGTGTCTGCTTCTGCAGGTAGCCTAAAACTCAAACTCAAAACTCATTTTCCACCTTTCCTTCTAGCTCCTATATTAAATCAGTCTCGTCACTTGGTCAGGTCTCTTTCATGATTTGGCTATTACAACTTACAAGTATGGTTAGAACGCGGTAATTGTCCAAGACCAATCATAATTTACGACGGAGCTGAAACTTGAACGACAAGACAGACCCGTGATTGTTCGACCCAAGTTAGAAGAGACGACACTCCTGTGACCTTACTTCCCTCCTCAGTCCTCACGTTACACGTATATCATGAATCATTTTTATTACCACAAATAGTTATGTGGTTAATAATTAATTACTGATTAGTTGGTTAAATATCAGTCTTTTCTCTCTCACCGTAATTCGATTTCGATCTTTCTCAGCTTCATTTTCATATAATTTTCGTTCAATTTCGGCTCAAATTCCCTTTAATTAGTTTTTTTTTTCTCGGAAAAAATATGAAAATTTTCTCCAAATTTTCTATCACTCACATCCTTTCTCTATCCAAATCTCTCATCAGATTTTTTTTCAAGAAAATTTCTTCTCCAACGGTTTTTCTATTTGGCTAACTTTCTCGAGAAAGTTTTGGTTCGTTTTCATTGATTTTCGCAGGCCTCCATGCTGTCCTAAGTGCCACCGCCGGCGAACCTCCATAGTTTACGGTGACCCGTGTCTTTGCTTCCTTCCATGCCATCTCCGGTGGCCGGTGCTTCTTCAATTTCCTTATTAGTGATTCTTCGATTCGTTGTATCCAACAACACCGAAGGTGGCAAAGAAGTCGACCATGGCACCAATTGTTAGTTCTAGCCGGACGTCGTAGCAAGGCTAAGATGTTGAGGTAATTTTCATTGGAATTTTCGATAAGCAAGAGTTGCAATTCATGGGCCAGGCCGACATCATTTGGATTTGTGGTCCCCTTTCTGGACTCTTGGTTCAACCCCTGGTGGGCCACAGGTTATACATACCTATCGCTTTTCTCTTCTTAGTGAAGAAGTTGATACTCATTGCTTCTTGAAGATAATGTGGAAAAGGATTGATTTTCTATGTTCTGTTCTTCAGATGGAATACAATTTTGGGTTGACAGATGTGGATATCATGCGGTTTAGAAACCCATTCCCACGGTTTTACCTTGACGTTAAGGGTTGCGATTGTTTAGCATCTAGTGATGTTATTTGGTGATATGAAGGGTCTCCGTATGCTTGAAATGAGTGTTGATAGATGGGCCTTAAGGAAAGGTTGAATATGCTTGAAATGAGTGTTGATAGATCTGCCTTAAGGAAAGGTTGAAAATTTTTATGGTTTGTTTGATTCAAATTAGAATAGGGGAGGAATTTTAATAGAAGGGAGGAAAGGGAGAAAGAGGGGAGGAATTTTAATTATATATTTTGTGTAGTTAAAAAAAGGGAGGAGAAGGGAAGGAAAATAACTCTCTTCTTATTTGGTTTACAAGGGAATGAGAGAGATTTTAAAATTAAATTAATTTTATACTATTTTATATTATATCAGAATTAAAATCTATACTCTTTTATTTGTAATTTTCTTGACATGTTATATGTAACAACTATCAACGTCAGTGGCAAACACTAGCAGATGGATGTCGAGAGGCTATGGCAGCTGGGCTTCTAGGTAATTTTGGTCGCAAATGCAAAACAGATCTAACTTAAAATGTAACATGAGTAATTTTGGATTTCAAAAAATTATGAAAGATATTTTAGTCTAATTACTTAAAATATGTTAAACCTTTTTCTCCCCCCTTATTATGGAATTTGGAGGAAACTCAAAATGGACTCAGGAAAGATTTTGCTTATCTTCCCATCCCTTTTAAAAAATTGAACCAAATAAGAAAGATTTAAAAAAATCCCTGAACCTTCCTTCCAACCAAACAGGTAGTTAAGAGATATACACTTCAATCATTGACAAATTTTATCATCATCTATTTTTATATTTTTTCTTATTGATCAATGTGATTACTACATTTTTTTTCGGTTGAAACCGAGTATCCATACGCAATCTGTAGAGACTAATCCCTCGAGCTGGGTAGGACCCTAAATGGCGGCAAAACTCTACCTCACGAGTTTTAACGCTGTTGCATTCCTAGAACTCGGATTCGATCCCGAGACCACTGGTTAAACTGGGAGAGACCCGTATCATCTCACCCAAGCGCCTGTGGGTGATTACTGCATTACTTATATTTACAATTTTATTTTATATACATTGTATTATTTATCTCAAACTATGAATACTAAATACGAATCTTTCAACTTGTGAGAAACTATTACGACACATGGTTAAGTGATTAATAATTAGTTAGTTGGGTATAATTAGTTACATAATTAATTACACCCCTAAAATTATATAAATTACTCTTATAATTAACTTCTATATATTTTCTCATTCAATAAATTTTATTTTTACTATTCTCCTAATTTTTTATCTTCTTAGACCTTGTTTCTCAACAGCTTTGCTAACTTCGTCCCGGTGCCAAATGGCCAATGCGCCAGTGCCATCTCCGGAATAATGCATTTTCAACAGAGTTTTAAGAAATAAAAAAGATTACACATTTACATATATAAAAAGATAAGTGTGGCTACAATTTTTGCTGCCTTTTTTTCTTTGCCTATTTATTACTTATTAATTCAATTACTAATAAGAAATTTGGGTCAAGGATAAGGAGATCTAAATTTCAAAATACCAAATACTTTAGGGCATGTTTTAATAGGGTTTTTTTTGCCAGGATAATGCAAATGAATAAATTATTAAAATAATTTTTTAATTACTTTTCTATTTAGTGTAATTTTTTATTTTTTCTATAAAAAAAATCCATGTTTGCAAAAAATGACTTATAAAAGTAACTTTTAGATTATTCATTGCATATTAAAGTACACACGAGTTCAATGTACTCAAGTTACCTGCTGTTCAGATGTGCATATCTTGTGTGATAATGCTTCGAAGTTTTACTTTTTTTTTTTATAAAGATATTTTCGTGTCATTTTTTACGTTAATTTAGGTTTTTTTTTAACTATTTTAAAGGTACACCTTTTGAGTGCTTATCAAAGATTTAAACATGAAAGGAATACACATAGTTGACCATTTGTTTTACTTTGTATGTCTTCTTTGATCTATTATTTATCATCTAAATGAAGAGAGTTGTTATAATATTTTAATAAATTTAATATTTAAGGTGAATTGATAATTATTTATTAATTTTTAATTTTATAATAAATATTTAAAAATTTATTAAATATAAATAATAATTAATAAATATTTAACAACTTAATATTTAAAAAAAAAATGAATAACAGGTTAATCTCCCTAACATGAATGAAGAAGAATTTCTGACAAGCACATTTTTATGTCTCCATGTGTCTTAAAATTAAAGAGACGACAAAGATGTCATCAATCATCATGTCAAGGAGATGAAAACTGCTAATTAGTGCGAATTCTGCTGAAGGAGATTTCAATTGAAACCCCTGTCCCTCACCTCACCTTTGATGGGGATGCGCTCATGCGGGATACCACTTGCAAAAAAACAAATGTTCTAAACGTTACTTTCGGTAATGATTATCGGAGTTGATATGATAATCTAATGCGTTTGATATTTAAAGTAAATCATTAATTATTTATTAATTATAAATTTTATAAGAAATATTTAAAAAATTATTAAATATAAATAATAATTAATAAATATTTAATAACTTATCTTAAATATTGATATTTAAAAAAAATATATCAAAATAATTCTCATAATTATGAGGCAATTTATTATGTTAGCAACTATTAACATGATTGATTTTGTACCAAAAACAAACAGGTTTGATAGATTAAGAAAAATGTGTCCACTAGAGCAAACTTTTTCATTATTAGATTATTTATTATGCGAGGAAAATTTATTTATTTTAGGATAATACTACTATAATCTATGATTAATTTTTTTTCTCCATTTTATTCATGTTAATTTATTTTCCAAATTCTTAATACTATAATGTTAAGAATTTTATGCCAACCATTGCGACCCCGCTACATACTCCTCTATTTTTTATTTTTTTATAATCATTTTTAATTTTTTAAAAGCTTACAGTGTTAATTACACACACACAAATTCAGTACACACAATTTTTTTAAAAAAATAAATAAGGAATCTAAATTCATGAATTAAAAGTACAAAGAAGTATATATAATAGAGTTATATTTTGAATTAAAGACAGTGGCATCTTTAAAATCAACATGTTAAATTGTTAATATAAACAATTTTTTAAATATGAACTAAATAAAATTGTATTTATCCTTCTTTATGGCACAAGAGCCCTAGTACGACGTCAGGAGGAGATCTGTGATGGCGTGGCAGTTATGCCATTTTGGTAAGCTTTGGAAAGCAATAATTAAAATGATCAAAACGTTAACACATTCTCTACGGATCTTCAAGCTATTGCTCTTATCTTCATATACTATAGATACAGATGATGTCCGATAGATAGTGATAGTTGTTGGCTAGTAACTATCATTTAGCAAATTTTTATTTGGTATATTCCACTGAATTGGCTTGAGTCCAAACATGCCAACGGGGAAGACATAATTTGCGGTGCTCTTGCATTATTGACTCTTCTATTCTGGCTTTATCTTGCTATCTTTTAGTCTCGTCTTTTTTATTTCCTAATAGTATATGGTAATCTTCACATTTAAATCTCTTTAAGCACAAGAAGTCAACAATGTAATAATTGAGAGAACCAAATTTCCATACTAACTGATGGATGAATCTTAGATTATCCAAAAATCTTCCATTCTTTTTCTTCAAATTAGATTAGATCCATTTGCTATTACCAACGTGGAGTCTATTTGTTATAGGTTATTTGATAAAAAAATTACTTTTTTTAAATAAAAAATTATTATTTTTATTTTAATTGTGTTTGTTTAAACTTATTAAAAAAATTATTTGTTTTAAAAAAATTATTTTTATGGTTAAAATGAAAAATTATTCTTATTAGCTTTTGAAAAAAAAATCTCTTGCGATAAAAAGAAGAGAAGCTATTCTCATTTAAAAAATAATTTTGATGATTGTAAACAAACACAAAATAGCTTTTGTTTTTCTTAAAAATCTTTAAAACATAATTTCTAAATTATTGAATGTCAAAATTAATTTTTTTTAATCTGTAACAAACGGACCTATGATGTGGTACAAATGGTAGATACTTGAACCCCTTAAGCATGTGGTTAGGGGTTCAATTCCTGACTCATGTATATGGAAAATCATCTGTTGAGAGATGTTAACCCCTTAAATAGATCTTAGTACCTTGAAATACTAGTCCCCGTGGTCGTACGCAGGAATACCCTTGAAACCAAAAAAAAGATCCATTTGCTATTAGAGACAAGGCAAAAAAATTTGACAACACACCTATTATTATAATATAAAATATAATACCAAATTGCGTTGGTCTGAGTGAAAGAGACTCGATTACCTTAAGTATCTTATTTTGGGTTTGATCTTTAGGAAGATGTGTATGGAGAAAACACAATTGGAGGGATCCCCATTTCACACACATGACCATACATTGTGGGATTAATCTCTCTCCTTTCGAGCGAAGAGATACTCTAGTTTATACAAAAAAATACTATAAAATATAATAATTTCTTTTGTTAAAAAAAAATTAAGAAGTAGATAAGTTACTCTATAATTAAAGTAGAATCGATCACAAATTAGTAAATGCTTATCAATAAATGATCATAGATAATAATTAAACTAAAAGAATAATTTTATATTACCCTAATTTAAGAAGAAATATTAAATACTTCTATTTTTCATTTAATAATTTTTGTTTTAAGTAATTATGAGGATATTAAGAAGATTTGTTAGGAGGATATAACACTACTCGAGCAGGCGATTGTTGGGAGGGCTTCTTAATCGTGATTGTGCCTGAAGAAAATTAGTCTAGCAGTACTAGTAGCCTGTGTAAATACCTTGAAAAACTAAAGAAAGAATAGTTTATCTTTATGAAAACTACCATTTTAATTAGTCAATGTAAAACATATAATAATATTACACAAAAAATTATATTAGAATATAGGATTTTTTTATATAAAAAATAATATAGGATCCAAATCCTCTTCTGTTCGTAGAGGATCTGTTCTCATGTTTTCTTTATCTCGCAAAGATGAAGCTCACTGCATATTAAAGAGAAAACATAAAAATGTAGAGAACAGGTCATCGCTCCAAGCAAGAGGGAATCTAAATTAATCTAAAATATAATATAATTCGATATGAAAAAGTAGTTTAAAAACAATCAGAATCAATATTTTTATAAGGTGGTTTAACACTTTAATCAACTTAAACAAACATATAACATAAATATTTCTTATTAGTTAACACATAATATTTTCATTGTTTTTCACTCCAGCAACACTCCAATGCTTACTAGCTATAATCAATATCATAGATAACGAACGAGTTGTACTTTATCGTAGTACTGTGCCATTTTCCTGGGTGCAAAATATAGATTAGTCAATTAAGATATTTATATTATTTTTGTATATTTTCTTTACTAACTTCATTCTTTTACCTTAGATATAGTTTTAAAAAAATCAATTTATTATCAATATACAAATTTATATATTATTAATAAATAAGAAAGTATCATAATAATAATAATAACAACAACGTAATGTTTACCATATCATATGAGAATAATGTTAATTCTACACTTTATTTTTAATTGCACATCTCTTTTATACTATTGCATTATTAAATATTATTAAAATCATTATCAACTATTTTGTAAAATTTATTATTTATGATTTTTGTTCATTAATGTCTTTATTTAAATGATAAATTTTATAAAATAATTAATAACGATTTTAATAATATTTA
This sequence comes from Styphnolobium japonicum, assembly GCA_023212625.1. Lineage (NCBI taxonomy): Eukaryota > Viridiplantae > Streptophyta > Magnoliopsida > Fabales > Fabaceae > Styphnolobium > Styphnolobium japonicum. The sequence goes on from JALBWW010000006.1 coordinate 27,145,680, forward strand.
ATAATGTAATCATATATGAATGATGTGTTAAAAATAAGGTGTAAAAATAACATTAATCATCCTCTTTCGGAAATAAATGAGACAGCAAATGAAATGACATATGTCAATAAATCAAGTAATTTATGAAAAGACTAGTGATTGTATTTTTCATGTAGCTAGGTCTAACTATACTATATATTAAAAAGTAAAGTCTATACTAGATCTGGTATCTCCTCTTATTTTTACCAGAGGGCTGTAATTGTGTGGTAGGAGTTCCATTCAAACATCTCCATTTCCTTTTCCCTTAGGTTTAATAAGGTATCCCTAAAAAAAATAAAGTATATAGTGCATTTAGAAAAATTATATAATAAGTATGATCTCTCAATTTTCAAGTTTAACAATTGAATTTTTTTATTTATATTTTAATAGATTTAATTTTAATTTATTGTATAAAACTTACATTATTATTTTTTCATGTAATTATTATCATAATCAAACTCTTTTAAATAATAATATAATATACGATTAAATGATAGAGTTAAAAATATATATTTGATTTTGATATATTATCAGTATAAAATTTTTTTACACTATGATTCAATCAAATATTGTTATGTCATTAAAATTTTTTACTCTGACAACAATTATCTCAAAATTCATACTTTTTTAGTTATGTAGCAATGTATAATTGAGTAATAATATAAAAAAACTTACAATAACATTATCTCAAAGTTGAACTCGAAAAAAATTGTAGTTCAATTTAATCCTTTTGTAAACCTTAGATGCAGTGTGGGTTTTAAATTTAACTTCAAACTTTAGATATGCACCTCTTTAAACCTTTTTTTATTTGTACATTGGAGATGTAAACACCATATAAAAGAAGATGGTAGGTGACTTAGTGGATAATCGATTTTTTATCATCATAACACTTTAGCTTAGAAAACTAGGGTTAGTGCCAATTAGCTACAAGCTTGTGTGCACTTTAGACTTTAGTAGCATGAGGATTTTTAGGTTGACTTAATATAAGACAATTCTCTTACACTATATTATTTTATGTGTGACATATTGTTGTGTAGGTCACTATTACTTTTCCCTATCTATGCATTAAAAATGATTACCATTAAAAATAACTAACTGATGGTACAATATAAGATACCTTAGTACGTAAGAATTTCTATAGTTGGAGAGGCTTGTGATATTTTCCGTGGACTACAGTTAGCTTAGGACTAAGGTTTTAGAAATGTGCAGTTGATCACCCGTCTTTATGAACTTGTTCAATGCCCTGAGTAATTAAAGTTCACATCCTGCAAGGATTCTTTATCAAATTAAATAACTGATCTAACGGTTCTATACTTTTTAAAGCAGCGCTGTCAGAATTAGATCGTATTAAACGGTTTAATCAATTTGATCATGAATTAGATACTTAAATGATTATGATTCAGTTTTATAATTAAATTTACGGTTAAACTACTTTAAATTAATTAAAACCAATTAAAATTTAATTAAATCGTCAGATTAATTTGATTGAACCAATTAATCATTAATTATTATTATTTTAAACTAAATATTTTATATTATTATATATAAATTATTTTTATTACATTATTTAATTTGATCAATTAATTTAAACAATTAAACTGATTCAATCTAAACAAAAAAAAATTAATCAATTTATTTTCCGATAAAATTTTAACAACATTACTTTAGAGTTAAACATACTTTCAGAGATACCAACTTGTGTTGCAGATGGGCTATTCCTTTGGCACCATTGTTCTACAATACGGGCCTTTCGATCCACAACTCCCCACTGTGGGCCTGAGTTCACATCTTTGTCGTTTCAGGGTTTCGATTTTTTCTTTGAGAAAAAGAAACAAAAACCAGCGCAAGAAGAGCTTGTACTTTATGGGCGTTGCAATTCTCGAGTCCTAAAGTTGACCCAATTCAATTGGGAGTGAGCATCAACACTGAACCGCTTCATAGGATTATACTTGGCGCGTGAACGTGTGTGGAACATTCCATTCCCACTCCCAGTGATTGATAATCTTAATACTATAGTAGTGATTTTTGCTTATAGTAGGTAATGTTTTGGTGATTCATGAATTTTATCCCAAAAATCGTAGCTGAGTCGACTCGGTATCTCAGTAGCTGGTCCATTTTCTTGTTCGTTACGGTCGCCACCGTCAAAGTTTCTCCCGTACTCTACCGATATCTTCTTCACCGAAACCATTCTTCTCAACCATCGATATCGATGTCGTCTTCTTCTACGAACGACGCCGAGGCTGAGGCACTCCAGCGCAGCCGTATCCTCTCGAGCAAGCTTTACTTTGATGTTCCTCCGTCCAAGGTAAACGGCATGTACTTATTGTATCCCTGTTCTGTAAGCGCTTAACGCCTTTGAATATGGCTTTTGGACTGAGGTTTTTCACGTTTCAGGTTCCGCTTATCTACTCCGCGTCTTACGATATAGCGTTTCTTGGCATAGAGAAACTGTAAGCAATTTTCCACTTTGTTACTTAATTCTGAAAAAAAATGCAGAAGTTCAATATAACTGGAAGTTTATTTTAGTTTTTTTAAAATTATTTTTTTGAGGTAAAGGTGAAGTGTATTGTTTGCGACTAACATGGGCATTGTTTGTGTAGATGCGATCTGATGAATAATCCTGACTTGGTGACACTGATGGTGTTGGGTTATTTTGTTAATTGATGTAGGCACCCATTTGATTCGTCTAAATGGGGACGTATTTGTCGATTCCTGGTATCGTTTGGTACTCTAGATAAAAAATGCATTGTTGAGCCTCTTGAAGCTTCAAAGGATGATCTTCTTGTGGTAATCACTATGCACATTATGCTTCAGAGACACTGCCACACGTAAAGATGGTTCTTTGGAAATTGGATATGTATGTGTTTGTGGTTAAATAAGGAAGGGGTTTGAAAGACTTTAATCTATTTATCGGTGTTAAGTTATTTTCTATATATGTGTTGTGAATATAAAGGATGAGATTTTTACTGCCAACCCTCCTGAAGAAGAAAAATTGTCTACTTTTTTGGTGGTTTATATTCTGATCGTTAAAGTTACTAGATTGGCCATTTTGCTTGTGATTTATACTTTTCATGTAGAGAAACAAACAATATGATTCAAACTGATGTAATTTAGGCAGAATATCTAGTGCTAAATCCATTTTCTTTCTTTCCTTTTTCTTAAAAGGTACACTCAGAATCATACTTGAATAGCTTGAAGGAAAGTTCAAATGTTGCTATGATAATTGAGGTACTTTCCACTCGCTAGTAAGCTTGAGGCAGCCATATACTCTTTTATTGTCTATACTTATCATTCCTTGCTTTTCTTTAACTGTGGAGCACCTTGTCTATCTTAGATGGAAGGGTATGTCTAAATTAATATTAAAATATATCTTGCCTTTGTAGAGTAGAAACTAGAAAGAAACTGATATCGTATGATGGAAGGCTTTTGTGTTTTTGTTTCCATTATTTTATTGTTCTTTGAGACAACGGTATTTGCTGAGGCTTTATACATTTGACATATTAAAGGTTATTGACTGATATAAACTACTAAAATATAGGTCCCTCCTGCAGCGTTAATTCCCAATTGTCTTGTGCAACAAAAAGTTCTTTTCCCCTTCCGAAAGCAGGTGAAGTTACAGTTTTTCTTGAAGTCTGTTTAACTTCTCTGACAATGAGATCTTACTACTATTCTAATGGTAGGTTGGAGGAACTATATTGGCTGCAAAACTTGCAAAGGAGAGAGGATGGGCCATTAATGTAGGAGGAGGTTTTCATCACTGCTCGGCAGAAAAAGGAGGTGGATTTTGTGCTTACGCAGATATTTCTCTATGCATCCACTTTGCTTTTGTTCGGCTGAATATATCAAGGTACAATCACATTTAGGCTTTACAATTGCAAGTTAACATATGCTATTAAGTAACACTTGTATTAATAAACATTTTTTTCTAATTGTCTGCAAAATTTTCAGGGTGATGATCATTGATCTTGATGCACATCAAGGAAATGGTCATGAAATGGACTTTGCCTATGACAGTATGGTCAAAAACATTTCTCCTTCTGGTGTTTGAATGTATATCTTTTAGGATTTTCACTAATAGAGTTTGTCATGGCAGGCCGAGTCTATATCCTGGATATGTACAACCCTGGAATATATCCTTTTGTAAGCTATCTGCTCCTAGATTTGTTATATGCTCCTTTTCTTTCTATTTATGATGTGGTTTTTCTCCACTTATTCTTTTTCATATTTGCCTCATTTATTTAACATTGCTGGCTAACATGCTGCTAGTGTCCTGGTGTTCTACCATAATATATTTGGTTTGTCATTGTCCTTTGTCTTGGTGGGAAGGATGAATGTTTCTCCCGTGTATCCATTGTGGTGTGGCGTGAAAAGCATATAATGCAATATTTCTTTTCCCTCAATCCACTAGTGAAAAAAGAGGGTGAATCTTGGTGCAAAGGTAAGGTTGTTGCCTTGTGACCGGTGGTTACGGGCATAGTTATTGGTTCTCTCCCTAACCATGCGAATTGCATACCAAATGTCGCGTACCAATTCTTGGTACTTCGCGTGTAAAGAAATTCTTAAGATCATAATTTCAATAAGTAATGTACTGCGTACCCGTACCAGTACCACGTACCAGAGAGTATTGGAAACTTGGTAACTCTGGTTGCGGGTTCTATTCATGAAAATAGCCTCTCCGCTCACAGGGATAAGGTTGCCTACATTTGAGCCTCTCTAGACCCCACAATGGTGGGAGCCTCATGCATTGGGCCTCCCTTTTAATCCAATGGTGAAAAACCTATTATCTATTGTTTTCTCTTTTTCTCTGTTGTTTTATTTTCCCTTTCCGCCTATGGAGGATCCTTTATCCTTCATTTTCCTTGTACTTTTCTTCTCTTTGTTTTAATGAATTTCTTCTTTTATAAAAAAAATGGTGAAAAACCTATTAAATGCTAGAAAATAGAGCATTTATATCTAGTTTAACATGCTATTAATTTCTGTTTGTCATTATGTTGGAGTGATGGTTGTTCCACCTAATAAGAAAAAGGCCTAAATTTGTATGGTGCATTAACGACAGTTAATTGTTATTTTTTTTAATTTGAAATGTACATTGATTCTAATATGGCTACCATCACTTCATTATCTTCAGTTCAACCTATGACAATCTCTTACCTTTTCCTTTTCGCCTTCTATATTAGGATTATGAGGCGAGAAACTACATAAATCAGAAAGTTGAAGTAAAGGTATATTCATTATCTCAGTTTAAAACCTGGATTATAATTTACCAAAAAAAATTAAAAAACCATGTATCATATTTGCTTCTGATTGACCTCTATAACAATAACTCTTTTTTTTTATTCCTTAACTTTCAGAGTGGGACACTTACAGAAGAGTACCTGCAGAAATTAGATGAAGCACTTGAGGTACGTTACACTATAATTGTAAATTTGTTATTCTCTAATATTTGTTGGCTTGTGTATCTACTGGACAACTAGGATTAGGTATATCCATATATCTATGCAATTTTTGCATTGCTATATCGTATCCAACCATACTAGCTTCAGTTTGGCACTTCTGAATTATGCTAAGTGTTTGTTTGATTCGTGCTGCTCCTTCATATACATGCACAATTTTCTGAAGGATTACTCTTAACTCTTTAAGTTATTTGTTAAATGATTGTGCTTTACTGAAAAAATGCTGTGGACAATCTTCTTAGCCATGTTTTTGACTACATATTTTGGGAGACGTTGCTATAGACTAATTTTTGCTCTTTTTATCTGTTCATCATGTCGTCCATTATATTCCTGATATTGAGTTGGATTTGGCAAGAATAATGCCTAGGGAATGCTTGAATGGAGGATAACAGAGGGGAAGGGAAGTTTGACCTTTTAAGTAAACATTTTTCTTTGGTAGATTTTTTCAAGGAGAGGGGGAAAATGAGGGATTTTCACTTAACCTTCCAAAATCCTCTAACACTTCCGTTTCTAAGTTCCCCAAATTTGGAGGATCTTTTAGGGGAAACTAAGTTACTATGATACCTTTTTTTTTATAATAATTTTATATACATATTATTATTGAAATATAATCGCTAATTAATAAATAAGATATTTTCTAAAATGTATTATAATTAATTAATTATTTTTATTTAACCCTCCATTTCCTTTGCCTTGTTTATTTTAAGCATGAAAACAATGGGAAGGAAAAATATCATTTAACCTCCCAATCTCTCCCCTTCTGTCACCATTGTTTTTCCTTTGATTTCTTCCCTTCCCTTTTCCTCCTAACTCCCAAACATACCCTTGAGATTCTAGAGAATTGTTTATCAGTTGAAAAAGCTATATTAATAGTAATATTCATGTCCTTTTACTTATTTTTGTATTTCATCTCGATGTGATTCAAGGATGCTGGGCATAGGTTTGACCCTGAGTTGGTAGTTTATAATGCTGGAACTGACATCCTAGAAGGTGATCCATTAGGAAGGTTGAAGGTAATGTCATCCTTTGATTCATTTTATTGCAGTAAAATATAAACTTGTTTCAACTTCAGTTGCCTGGTCATTTTCTCTTGATCTGTAGTGTCTACATGAAAAGAATAGGTCATTGTTTAGTTGATTCTTTTATCACTTACTGTATGGTGCTTGTGCTATTTTGTACACAGATCAGTCCTGATGGGATTGCCCTTAGAGATGAGAAAGTTTTTTGGTTTGCTCGTGAGAAGAACATTCCCATCGTCATGCTCACGTCAGGTTTGCTATTTCTTTCCTCCCTCCCTAGTGGGGGCCGTGAGAGCATTATGCATGCACCCATGAAATTTACTTAACAATGCCCCCTTCATATATTACCTTTTTTAGTCATAACTAGGTCTCTTTTGTGACTGGCGCATCTCAATCCAGATCTTTTTACTTTTGCGAGCATCTTATGTTGAAAAATTTAGACTGGAAGCATCCTGATATTGCTCTATCTTTTATCTGGCTCATGAGATCCATCTTGCTCAATATGACCTTAAGTGTTGTCCATCTTTGCAAAAAATACTCCGTTTCTTCCAGTGAGATGATCTGAGATCCTATGGAACAACTTTTTATTTTTTTTGGTAAAAGGGCGGGGCCGAGGCCCTCCTATGGAACAACTTTCATCCTGGAAGAGATATGCACTACCAAATCATTTTCATGGCTTTTGAAAAGCCATGTTATCATAAAATCGTTTTTAACCATATGTTATATTGAAAGCTTCTTAAAAACTTTGATTCACTTGAATATGATCAAATAATATTTAATGACATTAGAATGTGATTAATCGGTAGTAAATACAAGACATATTTAATCGCAATACTTTTTTCTTTTGCATTTATATTATATAAAATTGTTTGGATCTTTTTGGTTTAACATTTGTGTTGGAGGGAATCTACCTGATAGTTCACTCTAACCTTATATTTTTCCATGTTCTGTGGTGATGTTATTATGCCTTAATGTAGCTGGGTCCTAGACTCCTAGGTAACTAATTGTAGAACTTGACAATAGTCTCAACCGACCCATGTAGCAAACCTTTTTTTTAAAAAAAAAACTTTCTTGAATTATTTTCTGAGCCTATTGTAAGATGTTTATCAGGTTGTCTTTATTTGTATTCCATGTTTCAGGTGGTTACATGAAGTCCAGTGCTAGAGTTATTGCAGATTCAATAGTCAATCTCTCGAAGAAATGCTTGATAGACACGAGCGAAGGTCCAAAGGCTACATAAGAGTGCTACTGCAATTCCACGTTATGAGATTATCCTATGGTTAAACTAACCCTGGCTGAAATGGTCCGTTGTGAGAGTTTCCAGATCCTTGAAGTATCTGGATTAGAATGTTTCCATATTATTGGAACTTTAATGTATAGTATTTGATAGAAAAAAATCTAAATTTAGAGGAAAATGTGGTTACATGTATTAGTTGTATCATGTCTGTAAATGCGAGTATATTATGCATAAATTTGTAAATTATGTATTTGCATGTGAAACTAAAATAGGGCCATAGGGGTGACCACATGGGGCGATGTCCATGCGTATTCTATTTAGTTCATATCTTGCGCAGGATGAGTCCATCAAAACGGTGCATGGAGCCAAGGAAAACATCTTATGTGGCAGTTTCACACCTGACCTCAGTAGGCAGGTGGCAAATGAGACTTGTCAAGAGCTAACAATGTGTGCTTTCTCTACCTAAAGTGAATGGTCACTTGCCATGGAAAGTTCAATTCTACGTGGTGCACATAGAAAGTAAGCTATCTGTGAGATGATGATGTATGTGCAGTGAGGTTCATTAGTAGTGCTTTAATGTAGGCTTTCTGTAATAGAACGCGCCATGCAGAGGCCGAAGGGTTGCACGTCTATTTTGAGTCTCTAGCCTCTTACAATTTTATAAAGCAATCCATACGTTGAATTTTCATTTAGATTTGGATGCACCATTGCACCTTATTCGTCCTCAATTAAAATAACATGAATTAAATGTATATTTTTAAAATGATGTAAATGTAGAATAATTTTTTTAAAAAAATTATCAGTGATACGTAGCTAAAAATGTAAAGAGTGTAATATACATCATAAAAATTTGAAAATATAACAATAAATACAAAGGTTGGCACATTGTATTCATGGATTATAGTTTTCGAAAAAAAGCTCTTCTTTTTGTTACAAATAGAATTATATATGTTAATTATAAATTCATATTTATGTCATAATCTACTATAAAATAAACAACAGACTCAGGACACATTATATGACTAGTAAAGGGTAAGTTTCAAATTTAGGTTATAAAAGATATTAAGAAGAAAAAAAAACATAATTAAAGTCAATGTGTCAAAATAAAATCCGTGACTGTAAGGATTATATCTATATAAAGCTTTCTTGAAGGTCAAACTATTTCTTCCCCTCCTACATTAGTGTGTTCAATCTGTGGCAAATGGCAGTATGATCAAGTCCTATCCCATGATTTTCATCAGTCGAAGTCTCAAACTTGAATTATTTAACAATAATATACAACAGTTAGAAGGGACCGAGAGCGGCGCCTGCGGTGACAAGCCAAGCAAGGAACATTCTTACCAGGTACTACGTTTAGTAATTTAATCAAGCATTTTTCATTCATTACAAATTTAGCTTTGCAAAAGAAAAATAATGAGATAGAGAAATTCATGCTGTTGAAAAGAAAGGAGGAAAAAGAAAAGAAAAAGAGAGAGGATATTTTGGGTAAAGCCAGAAACAGGAGGCGGTTTCAGAAGAGCGAAGAGAAAATAGCTCATATCCCAACTGCCAAAGTCACCGAAGGCGAAAACAAGAAATTTACTCAAATTAGAAAGAAAAAAAGGTTCTCTATTTGACACAAATATTAAAGAAAATTTCTCCACGTGTAGGGTCCGTGCATTCAACTGCTCATGCACACACTTGCAGGTGGTGACAAAAGTGCATTGCCATCACCCAGCTGTCAACAATTAAGATATACATACAACATACATAATTTGACAACACAAAAAACAATAAATATACAAAATTATTAAATTATACATACATTTATTTATATGTAAATTTTGACATAACATCATATAGATTTTAAAAAATATAAATATATATTCAATATTTTTATATTAAAAATTATGAAATCTACCATGCCTTAAAAAGGTAGTTTTGAAAAACAGTTATTAAATCATTAAGGAAAACTAACACCAATCATTTTCTTGCTAAGTTTTTAGATTTCTTCTTCAAAATTCCTTAGACTGCATATATTTCTTACTATAATTCGGCAAAATATTAGACACAATACTCGTTTGGATTTTTTTTTTATAAAATTTTTTTTAAAAAAATATTTTTATTATATTTTAGTATGTTTAGGGTAAATTTTGGTACTTTTAAAAAAGAAATTTTAAATTTGTTTAAATGAGCTTTAAAAAAAATTATCATCTTTTTTTAATTTTTTTATAAAAAGTAAAACTTATTTTATATTTAGATGTAATATTTAAGAAGGTATTCTTTTATGTTTAAATAAATTTTGTGTGTTATAAAAAATACTTTTTTTTATAAGCATCAAAATTCAGTTAAAAAAACATAAAATGTACTTTTTTCTATACTTCAATTTTTTTGAAAAATGTTCAATAAAAAATACTAAAATATAACAAAAATATTTTTATTAAAAAAATCAAAACGAACATTTTTCATAACATGAAAAAAATATTTTCAAATATTATATTTAAATGTAAAATAAATCTTATTTTTTATAAAAAAATTTAAAAAAATGATATATATTTTTAGATTAGATTTATGTTCATTTTCTTTTACTTTATTTGTTTTGTTTCTGAAATGTATATTTTAGTTTATTTACGGCGTTAGGACTTAAGATCTAGAGTAAGCCAGTAAGGGGCACCATCGTCAAAACGACAAAAAGTCGCATAATAATAATTAATAAGCAAAATAATTAATGAATGACCACACCTTGACCCTTCACCTCACTCACTCCCTGTCGTTCTTGGTCCTCGTTGTTCTCACTTCTCAACTGACCCACTCTCTCCGGCGACCGGCCACCACCGTCCACCGTCCAAGCAGGCGCAGCAATGTTGAGAAGAAGATCAGCGCCACCGTCTCCCTCTGTTCTACTCATTTTTTTCCACGCTCTTTTGTTACCTTCTTACTCGCTCGCTCTCCGACCCGCTGAGTCGGATCGGCTCGACCTTGTGAACGCGACCGAGTCCAATGTCTCTTCGTCGAGGCCTAGGGAAGAAAGCTTCGCCGACATGATCGATCGAGCTCTGGAGAACGAGTTCACTGAGAACGATCAAAATGAAGGTTATATATTATACTTCTCTTCACTGAATTGTATTTTTCTCGGTAAATGGTTGATTCATCAAAATCCATATTATGATTGTCACAAATAGGATATAGAATTGAAGAATTTCAAAATTTATTTTAACATTTTAGCTTGTCCTTCTTTCCCTTCCTTCATGCCAGCAGCAGCTGATGCGGGAAGCTTCAACAACAGTGTAGCAGAACAACAGGTTGGTTCTACAATAACCTTTGATTTCAGATAACGATATATTAGTTTGATATTGAGATAGTGTGCCCTTTCTATTATGAAAGATTTGATGTGGTTGGGTTTCAAGCTTTTTCTCTGAGCTTCATGATATGCTGAGTTTCTCTTCTTGCCTTCTTCGTGGATTAGGCTGTTCTGGAAACTGTGGCCAGAGTCAAGCCAAAGAAGAACGACACAAAAGATGAAAAGTACTTATTTCATGTTTTACGTTAGTAGTTTAAGTGTATGAACAATTACTTGAATTGGTTGTCTGATGTGGTGCATTTAAATATTTAATACATACTTTTGTTTCAATATACTAGTTAAGTGTGTTTTTTCTAAACCTATAGGTCATTTCAACTCCATCATGTATTCAATTTGGACAGCGATAATAGAGCTGAAGATACCCCAATGTTGATAGATCGAAAGGTGAGACGGCTCAATGTTAGGTTTGTTTTGTTCTTCTTTCTGATATTCAGTTGGGTTTTGCAAATTCTAAGTGTACAAATTATGCATCTTCTTTCAGGACAATGTCTTTATAATTTCTAACTTTAAATCCAAGTATCCGGTGCTGCAGCTAGATTTAAGGTAAAATTATTTTGCTTTTTCTGTTTTCAGTATAAATAGATTATATTACTGATGATAACTTCTTTCATTATTGCCTTATAGATTGATTTCAGACCTGGTAGTTGCTATTGTTTCGGCAACTTGCGGTGGCGTTGCGTTTGCTTTTGCTGGACAACCGGTATGGACATTCTTGTTCTGAGCTTAATTCTTGACAACTGCAATCTTGGGATCTGTTGTAGTATCATTTATGTTAAATCTGTTGTAGCATTACCTCAAACTATAATTTGACAGGTTATTACTGGATATCTGCTAGCAGGCTCCATAGTTGGACCTGGTGGCTTTAACTTCATCAGCGAAATGGTGCAGGTATTTGGAAAACAGTAATCAGTTGCTTCTTATAATATTTTCTTCTCTTATCCAAAAAAATTTGTCCATATTTTTTGTTTACATTTAGAGTTCACTTCAGTTGGATTTAATTTTGTAATTTTTTGATCTTTGAGAAAAGACAACTAACAAGTAACAACTCTTGTATAAAAAAAGGGCGTTGATTTGCTAGGTGCAAGCCTGAACTTCTGTTTTCTGCCCCATTACATTCTGTTCATGTACATTCGACTGGGGGTATCCCATCAATCTTGAAGTTCCATGTTGGTTGAAGCTCCTTGGCTGTGTGGTGATTCACTTGACTTCCTCCTATAAGAGCACTAAGGCTCTCCATTAACTTGACAGGCTGGTTCTCTGCATCACAATGATCAGCAAACTTAGATGAGTTGATGCCATTAAAAACTAGCTATATTACTGAAATAAGTTTGATCTCGCAACCTCAAAAATAAGTTATGTCACATTCATCCCAAGTTATAATGCACACTTATACAACAAGAGAAGAAAGAACTCTAACAAGCTTGAAGCAAGGAAATGGGGTGGAAGTGAGGCAGGTTGAGAGGGTCTCCATTGGGGTTGCAGTGTGAGCTTGGGTGAACTCCTCTTTTTCCTAGACTGGTCAGAAGTCCCCAGTTCAAGGGGCCCTCCTACATGTTCTGTTGGGCACCTACTTTTGCCTTGAAGTGTGCTGAAATACTACCCTCTCTCAAAGTGTGCTGTAATTCCTTAAACGAAAGCCTTGGTGACTTAAAATAAATCATATCCATTATCCAATTGCAACAACTTCACCAACCATGTTTCCTCCCACACCTAAATAATGCATATCCAATTCCATTGCATATACATTTCCTAGATAGAATGTGACTTGAATGTCATGATGGAATAATAAGGATGTGTTTGCTTTACTGGTACAACACAAATGCATTTGTAGACGGAATCTATGACAGAAACTTAAAAGGTAATATTGTACATTTACCCTTTCACATTCCCAACCCTTCATTGCTTGGATAGTTCAGAAGTACTTCATTGAAAGCAGATAGTGACAATGTGAAGGATCCTTGGGGATTTTTATGATCTTCAATGGTTAATTTCTAAAGTGGATGCAGAGGAAAAGATTAAAATGGCCCTTTTGTATTTCATGCAAAGGAGGTTTTAACCAAGGAGGTCTGCTTTTTTGGGTGTGGTTAAGGGTTTGCATTAATTAGTGATGTTATTCAGACTACTCAATTTGGGTGGGCTATTGTTTTAGGCCAAAAATGGGGTGGAGTGTCATTCTGCAATATCTTGAGGGGAGTGATTGTAAGTTGCCTAATTTAAAATTAACTTATCCTAACATGGTAGTGCCTGTTGGGGTTTGAGAGAACACAAGCTTATCTATCCCAGCAATTTGTTCAAATATATCTAATCCACCAAGTTGTCATTATACTTAAATGATTGTTTTATTGGTTATCTTCAAATCAGATTAAACAACAATTATCCATGTAGGTGGAAACAGTGGCTCAATTTGGTGTAATATTTCTTCTGTTTGCATTGGGCCTGGAGTTCTCCATAACAAAGGTTGGCTTATGTGTCTGATTGCTTCTTTTTTTCTTTTTATACTGTATATGTTTTCAATTAGCTTTGATTACCCTACTTTATACCTCTATGATTGCAGCTTCGAGTTGTTCGAGCTGTTGCTGTACTAGGAGGCCTACTTCAGATTTTTCTATTTATGTGCATGTGTGGAGTTACTGTGTCGGTATGTTTTATTGTAATTCACACTATTTCTGAACTTTTTGTTTGTTATTCTTCTTATATCATTTTATGTCTTAATGTGGATTTCAAATTGCAAACAAGCCACCTTTGGGCCATGTAGTTGTCCTCCCTCTGCTGACATTCATGCCATATATGAGATTAATCTGAATTGGTTGCTATCGTATCTATTTATTACCTAATCTGGCCCTTTTGTCATCCATAAATACAAAGAAATACTGATTTTCCAAACCAAATGGTAAGTTACAACTTATTTAATTTTAAATTTGGTATGCATGTTGATTGAATGAAGGGTTTCTTCTTCAGTAAGTAGGTTTTGGGAAAAATGAATTCCACTTGAGGTCCTCAAGGATGACAAATTTGGTAGTTTGAAACTGCTGTCATGTACATATAGTGGAAATGATTGAGGGGTATGATAAAGGATCAAGTATCACTTTTTGCATCCTATCATCTTCCTTTCTCGATTTCTTATCTTCTTTCTGGGATAAATTTTCCTCATTATTTTACATGATCCATGATGTTTGGTGCTAGTAGAATAAATTTGTCTTATATGACTTCAATTGCAGGTGATATAGATGGAAATAACTATATTAAAAAAGATGTACTCATCTTTCTTAAAATTCAGAGCTTAAATGGTAGTAGTATGATCAACTTAGTAATTTAATCAAAAGGGAAGCTGTGTGATTATCTTGTCTGTCTTTCTTGAGCTTATATCATTTATAATTTGATTTTTTGGTGTTGTTGCATTTTTATTGGACACTTCTGGGCAGACAAGTTTGTTTTATTTTAAATATCTTGTGCATTAGCAGACTTTGCTGTATGACATTATGAATGCTGCATTTCTGATTGGATGATTTTTACAGTTATGTGGTGGTAAAGCTTCAGAAGGGGTTTTTGTTGGTGCTTTCCTTTCTATGTCTTCAACAGCAGTGGTATAACATCATAACCAATCTCATTCCATCCCACGCATTAAAGTGCAGATGCAGACTCATGCACTTCAGGGCCTATAATCATTTTTCTGTTTCTTAATCACAATTTTTGGTCCAGGTCTTAAAGTTTTTGATGGAAAAGAATACTGCTAATGCCCTTCATGGACAAGTCACGATTGGGACCCTTATTTTGCAGGTACTTAATTTGTTGTCGCTTGTGAGTGAAACTCTTTTTCTGCTTTGTCATGTTCTATATTATTCTTTGTAACTATTTTGCCAATATAGACAATAAATACCTTTATCAAATACTCTATTAAGTCTTGTGAAGTTATTTTTCCTTCAAGGATTGTGCTGTTGGATTGCTGTTTGCATTGCTTCCAGTTCTGGGTGGTACCTCAGGTGTTTTTCAAGGATTGTTATCCATGACAAAGCTGTAAGTATAGAACCTCAGAAGTCTTCGGCTTTTACTGATATTTCCATTACATGACCATTTTTTTGTATTTTTTTCCTCTCATTCTCAGTCAGCCAAAGAAAAATTAAGAGAAATTAATGCATCAAGTTAATTTTTTTATGTCTACTATAATTACATGTAGTTAAGTTGCCTATTTTTGTACTTGGTGCACATATATGATTATATCTCATATTTGTTAATAGAACCAAAAAAAAAAATGTTAGATCCTCTGAAGCTTGAAGTATTTTGCCAATTTAATAAATTATTAAGTGGCCCATATTTTTGTATGTTTCAATATGTAAATGCGAATTAGGTATCGGGTCTGTCTGATACATTAACTACTGTAATTCACTACCTTTCAAGCGCATATAAGACAAGGATGATGTAGATGGAGGATGGATTCTTCTATGCATGGACATGGATGTTGGACAAGACATGACAAATCCTAAAATAAGTGGGATGAAGGAGCAGCAAGAAAAAAAATAATCTACCAAAAAGAAATCACTTGTTAATTGTATGTTCAACAATTTTTCTAGAAATTACTTTATAAAAAAAAAAGAGAAAAAAATCAAGAAATCATACTAAACTTTAACTTAATGCTTGTGACTAATTTTATTTTGTGTATTAAAAACTAATCAAGCTATATATAGTTTACTAAATTGAAATGTCAAATTCAAGTGAAATGTAATTACCAGAATACTCAACTTTCTTTAGTTGCACCAATTCATAGGATGATTACACAGCTAACACTATTGTGCAAAGCATGCTCAGTGCCTGAAATTTAAATTGCATGTGATAGACATATAAAGTATATGAACCTGATTTTATCATGTCTGTTAAGTTGAAATGGCCGAGCAGATCTGAAATCTCTTTAGCGTATCTATGCAACTTGCAGTTTGTTTGATAACACCAAAAATCTGAAAGCACTGAATTTATAATGTTTGAAAAGCTTCTCATTTTAAGCACTAAATTTAATGTAAGTGTTTGAAGATTTTATGATATTGAATGCTGAAATTATTCATATTACTGAATTACCCACATTTTTCTTTACTTTCTATCATGAAACTGCCTTTTGAAAAATTTGCATTACCCTTTTATTTTTGGGCCAAGTCCAATTTGTCTTTTGATGAGATATGATTACAAAATAAAATTCTCATAAAATTTATGCTTAAACTATGTGTAAATTGTAATTAAAAATATACTTAGTGTTCATATATGTGTTGCATAATCAAAGTAAAAAAAAGAGGAGGAAAGCAGGAAATATTGAAAAAAAAATGAAGAGTAAAGGATAAAAGGTGAAATAACATGTTGCATAGTCAAAGTGCACACAAACCACCATGAGTTAATGTTCTCGAGAAGAAGAAAAGAAGGATGTAACTATTGCTGCTGCAGTCAAACAATAAAGTTACAGTCAATAAATCAATCATCTAAAGCAAGAAAAGGGTACTGACATTGTCATTTTTAAAAGAAGTAAGGGCATAAAGGTCCTTACATATTATTACATTAGCTAGTGTCGCTGATCACTTCCCTTGATAATCATTCAGTGACCCTTGATTTGCTGTTTAGAAGTTTTTTTAAAAAAAATTATTTTGTCTCGGACTCAAATGCACTGAAGGTGTTTTTGTACAGAATTTGTTCAGTTCAGCACTGAACTGAGATATTCAAATGCACCCTTTGTCCAGTTTGCATTCAATGGAAGATTTTACTTAGCATGTACCCTAGAGTTTTTATCCAACATAACATGATAATCCGTTCCTAATCCAGGTTGGTGACGTTGATTGCATTCCTCTCTGTTCTGTCAATATTGTCTCGCACTTGCCTTCCATGGTTGCTTAAACTGATGATAAGCCTATCATCACAGGTCTGTGTTATTATCCCACGTTAATCATAAAATCACCTATGGAAGTGGTTGCTTCTTTTTCTTCTTAACAACAATGGTAGGGACAGTGGAATTGAATTGGAAATCTGTAGTTTGGTTCTTTAGATATTTCTATTGTTTTGTTATACATTTTAGTTTGACTGTCTGAGTGGTTCAAAGATAATCTTTTGTTTGTGCAGACAAATGAACTCTATCAGTTGGCGTCAGTTGCGTTCTGCTTGCTTGTAGCCTGGGTTTGTTCTCTTCCTAATTGTTCACATGCCTGAATTTATGTGTTTCTCTTTGAAATGATTTTATTTTTCATTTCTTTTTATAAGCAGAAAAAGTATACAAATACTTGTTTATTTGCTGTAATTACTAGTTACCATATTTTCACAGGGTATAATGATGACAACTAAATCAACATTTTTTGCATATCATTTATGTTGATTCATTGAAAATATCTATACTCTGAATCTCCTTAGTTGAAATGCTACATGCTTAATTTCAACGATTAAGTCCTTGTTTTTAATTTTAACCGAACTGACAAAGGATTTGTGCTGGTTCCTAGGAATCAGATCAGCTAAAAGGAATCTTTGAATACAATGTAAAGAATAAACTTCAGTAAGAAACTTATGAAATGGACATTGGAATGCCAAAATAGAGGAAGGGATTATGAAGGCCACATGCGTGGGAATTTCCATTTGATTGTAATGATTGCTTCTCTAGAAAATGGAGACGTGGAAGAGGTATGGTCATACATACCATTGAGTGGTCCATTTGTGGTGTTCAAGACAAATTGGATTCTTACGTCTCAGTAGAAACTTCCTTACTGGTGTATTTTTTATTTTTTGTTTAAAGGCCTCCTGTGATTTTCCTTTGGCTTGAGTTATGCATCTAAATATCTTATAATTGTCTTCACATAATTTATGCTTGTTCTGTTACTTGATTACCTTACTGTTACTTGTCAGGCACAGACTTTTGTATCTGATTGTTTTTATATTTTCAGTGTAGTGATAAGCTGGGACTAAGTCTAGAACTAGGTTCCTTTGCTGCTGGAGTGATGATTGCAACCACTGATCTGGCTCAACATACACTAGAGCAAGTAAGGCTATAGACAAGATGCTGAGAATGGATGTGTTGTGAACGCATCAACACAAATATCAGTTGACTGTTGACATGCATTGATGTAGCTTTATGTATTCCATTAAAATGCATGTAGATTCTAAATAGTTATTAGAAAATGCATTAGATTGTATATTTTTACCATCCACCTAGTGAAGGAGTGCAAGGTGATGTGTGAAAATGCAATTTATTGCCTTTACTAGTCACTGATTTGCAATTTGGATGATAGTTTTTCTCGGTTGTGCTGGACAAATTTTGATGAGATCCATGCACATCCATAGGTCATTTTGATCCGTATTCTTCACGTGGCAACTAAATTTTTCCTCGGATTAGCTACAAGATTATCAAGGGCATATTTGTAGAATTTCCTTCTGTACCAAATAAAGTCATTATTTACAATCTGGTTCCCATTTGTCCATGAACATTGACAGAATTTTCTGATTATTTCATGAACCTAGACTCTTTACTGGGATGCTTGGTGGTAAACATAAGTTTATGGAAGAAATTTGACACTTGATATTCACTTTCTTTGCAGATTGAACCTATTCGCAATCTTTTCGCTGCTCTTTTCCTCGCCAGCATTGGAATGCTGATTCATGTTCATTTTCTATGGAATCATGTTGATATTTTGGTAGCATCTGTAATTTTGGTGATCGTCATAAAAACAATCATAATTGCTTCTGTTGTGAAAGGATTTGGTTACAACAACAAGACCTCAGTACTTGTAAGCTTTATTTGATAATTTGAAGGTTATAATGCTCTATTTTCATCTTCTCAATGATTGAGGTACCTGAATTCATGCACATGTATAGGTTGGAATGTCGATGGCACAGATAGGAGAATTTGCTTTTGTTCTTCTCAGTCGTGCTTCTAATCTTCATCTAGTCGAGGTTAGTGCTAAAATGGCTTTTTGTAATGATGACAATTAAGTGTATAATTGCTTAAAAGTTTCTAAAGTAATCCATGCCTAATGTTCTTATTGTATAAAAATGACAATGATATTGCTATATCTGTTAAACCCAGACATGGTGATATGGGTTGAAACTTAAATTTGAAATTATTACCAGCCATTATGGATTCTAATATTTGATTAATTTCAGGGTAAACTATATCTGCTGCTTCTTGGGACCACAGCTCTTAGTCTGGTATGAAATAATTTTCATTTGTTTGAATTAACATTTTCTAGGATCCATAACAGACCCACGGTCTTCCTAGCTTTCTTTGGTCTTAGATCCATGATGGATGTTCAGGAACCAAATCTATGCAAACTTTATTCTGAATGGAAGTTCTGACCTTTGCCTTACATTATCTATTTTTAGCACATTCGGATTTCTACAGTTCTCTATCTCGTGAGTTTCTCTTCTTTCTAAAAGATAAGATGGAGGACAATGAGTCTTAATGAAGTTCCTGACTTCCTGTAATCATATTTTAGTGTCCCATATGACAATGCAGGCAGCAAATATATAAAATGCTGAAGTTTATTCAAGTTGCAGCGCTACTATTGGGGGTTATAGATCTTGAAATGTTGTGAACATGCTGATATACACATGTTAGGTACCCTAAGATGACTAAGGTGTATGCTAAGAGGGGATGTAGGGGAGTAGGACCCTCTAATGAACTAAAGGGAGGGCGTGACTAATGTAAAGGGAAATATGGGTGGGGAATTCTGTTATGACTTGGAATGATATACAAGGGAAAGGGCGAGGAGAGAGAAAGGTCAGGAAGAAGAGTGTAGAGGTGCGTGGGAGAGTGCAGGGCCTCTCAAATGCCCTGGGTTCCTTTGTTTCTTGCTCAGTTCATTGTCAATCCATCATATAGCTGCTCATATCAAACTGATATCAGTGTCTACAGTGAAATAATACAGAAAACATACCGTATTTCAGTATAAACTGATCCAGTTCTTATCAACACATTTAGCTGATAGAGGCCAATAAAAGCATTCTAATGGTTTATCTTTCAAAATGAATGTTAGGCAAACCCTGACATGGGCAAACTTGTCTAAGCTGCAATCAGTTACTTCAACTACAAGTTTACCAAACATGTAAATCTAAGTAGCTTGAAATCTAAGGATCGTAAGCTGAAACCAGTTTCAGTGCTTTAAAATCAGTGGTTTTATTATGAAGCAATAATCCCATTAATAATTTCTCAGCTCCTTTCTGCAGGTGACAACTCCTTTACTTTTCAAGCTAATTCCTGCTGTAGTGCATCTTGGTGTGCTATTGAGGTGGTTTTCTCCTGATAGTTCAGTGGAGGTAATCGTCTATCATAAATTTAATTTTCTCAGAATTGTTTCACATCTATGTCTCAATGTCAGTGTCTACATCTGCGATTTCTTTTACCCTAATCATTTTTCTTTATTCTGAAGATATCTTGTCTATGTTGTCTGAATTAGATTGGATATAAGGTAGATGGCCTCCGTTCAGAGAGTGGTAAGCAGCGGATAATTTTGATAGACCAAGAATCTCATGATTCTTAATCACTGCACTTGGACAAGGGGATTTTCATTTTTGCATGACAAGTCAAGTTAGTTTTGATGGGGTTTTCCAAGGTGTTGAAAAGCATTTGACCTAACTGCAATTTTTTCTCGAGTCATCCAAACCTATTCCATGATGGATACACTTGTATACCGAACTGACCAAATACTAACCAAGGCATAACTCATCCGAACCCCATAAGTGTAAGAACGGGAGAGGAAGGATAAAAAGTGGAAGAAACTCAACTGACAAGAAGACGTATAGATGAAGCTATGTGGAAGATATTCATTCCACCACCCCACTTTACATTTATTGTTTTTCTTTTTTATTTTCTTTTTGGCTCGGGGTGCTCATAAATGTATGATATGGTTTCTACTATGTAATGTGAATTAGCCATTGCCCTTATTTCTGAAAGTGTAGTTTGAATGTATCCAATGTTTCCTTTCTAGCATATGTGCTATCGTGTGGCTGGGCTTTGTATATCTAAAGGCAGTTTACATTTGTGTTTTGGATATATAGAGCAGTTGATACGTATAGTTTGTGTGTTAATTATAATGATACCACGTTTCTAGGGTTACGGGAAGCATGCTGAATGCCGAGTGAACTGCTACCGTATTATGTTTACTCTCCATACCATTTCCATTACGTACATCAGCAAACAAACTTCTGACACTTTTATCTCTGTACATCCCTCCCCTTTCATCATTACCACTCTTTAGAATCAACGCCTCATGTTTTGCTGTAAATGCTGTAACTTTTCCGAAACCAACTGAGGAAAATTTTGAAGTTGAAACTTGAAACCTCCCTTCAAAGCTAGCCATATATCGAGAACCAAACTCGAAGATTGTATACTATGCTCTGTAAATATATGGAAGGTTGGGTCTTGTATAAAATGAATGATGTACTTCAGCTTCAACATCAATAAACAGTTGAACACCCTGTCAGGTAGTTGTGGTTATGAGCTTGTGATCATGTGACGACTGGTTAAAAATGGTGGTGGTGGTCAGGTGTTGGATGCGAGTTCGACATGAGTCTCTAGATTAGACTGGAGAGCACGGCGCCTGTGCATTGTGCAATGCAGAATTTAAGTAATGAAAAGTGGAGATTAATACTTACACAACTTTTCTATTTTCTACAACACATCAGAAAAAAGTGAAAATGTGATCACATGTTCTTAAATGTAATGACATTTAACAGTCTACACAATTTTATAATAGAGATCATGTTCATGTGAATAGCATTATTGTGACATCATACTGATGATATTTCATCATTTGGTAGTTCAAAATGCCATGATATGTCCTCCTAAGGTGCCTATATAAAGTGACAACTTACCTTCTTTTTTTTGTTAAAATAACAACAGGATCAAGCAAAGAACCAACCTAGTCTAGGTAAACCTGAAACATCATCGAAAGCCCCATTAACAAAGGTTACTACAGGATCCATTTAGTTCTGCAGTTCCGAAGTAGCAAATGAGTTTAGGAGTATTGTATATCAAACTTTAAGGATGAAGTGGTTTATGGCACCTCGTGCTGCTTAAGTATTGCTTGGAAGATGCGTTTGCTGAAGGAGTAAGTGACGGCGTTGAAAGTACCTAATCCTGTCCAGAATTCCTGGAAAACTGTAAATACCAATGTAAGCAAAGGCACATTCTTATGTTGAATAAGACTTAAGTGAAAAAAGTTCTACGTAAAAATAAAAATGGAATGAGTAAGGATTATATAAATAAAAATACCTATAAACTTAATGTTTTAGTTTTATGTTAAGTTGTAATTTGAAAGCGGTACTCTTCTCGAGAGAGTGGAGAGTATAATTTCATAGATAAGAGATCAGAGCTTGTCCACAATAATTAGGAAAGTATTTTTAAATTGTAGCAATAACTCGTTTGGATAAAAGCCTTAGACTCAAATTGTAGTAATCACTTCTTTAAAAAAAATATAGCAAAGATAACATGAGATCAAACGGTGTGCGGATACTCTGAAAAACAAAAAAAATCGAAGTTAGGTCACCGTTTAATCACCACGTCAAAAAAGTTTTTGAAAATTATTATTGAAGTTACTGCTTTCTTCTGGTTTATATTGCAATACTACATAGGCAGTGGGCCAAACAGGACAGTGTACGTAGTATGTACTATGTGGACACGTCCAAAGATTGTGCCATTTTGGACGTCACACATACACATTCTGTAGATAAAGTTGGAAGTTTCCGTCAAGCAAGAAAATTACACATCAATTAATACACTACTTTTGTACCCAAAAAAAAAATATATTACTTAAATTCTTCTTGGTGGTTATTTTTATAATTTTTTTTTATATCAATATTTAAGGTGAGTTGTGAAATATTTATTAATTATTAATTATATTTAATAAATTTTCAAATATTTATTATAAAATTATCAATCAATAAATAATTAACAATTCATATTGTATATTAAACCTATAAAGATATTCTAACAAGTGTTACTCGTTTCTTTTTAAGTCATTCAATGACCAGAATACACTCAAACTTTTTCTGATTGCTGAATTTACACCTCTTAGCTATTTTATTAGTGGAATATGAGGAGGACAATATTTTATTAGTCATTGGACTAGTTTAAGAGGTGATGCTCTAGCTTGCAGCTGTAGATCGAACGGTAATAGGCACATTTCTTCGAAGTCATAGCATGTACAGTATTGCTGAAAATATGTCAAATATCACATATACTACTATGTCAACTTAGAAGGCCTGCAGGATGGCTCTGTTAGCTTCATTGGCACAGGAACAGCAAGTTTGAGTTCTAAATCAGGGGCTGCGTTTTGAAGAGTGCACTTTGTCGGAGTTGAAAAGGTAGGCCAATTCAGCACTGAATGATGATGTGAAAGCCACTGAGGAAGACAAATTCTATTGCTATTCAAGTGGTAGCTGCGACTGACATCATCTTTAGTCAAATTAGTTGTCCCAGATGGGAACCCTAATGGACCAAAAGCTTCACTTGGCTTAAAGCAAGTATTGAAGGGTTCAAGTGTGCTTTGATCTCTTCCCACCTGCGAGAATATTGCAGAAATTGTTAAAGACAATTTGTTAAATAGCACAGTTGTTTGTGTTTTTTTTTCTCCTTTGGTTAAAAAATGAGAACTAAACAACCAATTGCAGATCAAACAAATGGTGGTAAAATTTGCTCACATCAAGGAAGCTAGGACGGCGCTTTCTTTTATTGAAGCTATTCTGGCGGAGAAAATACTTTTGTGCGTGACTGGCCACTTGGGTTGGTGTCCTTGTTGTCACAAAACTCTTAGATATGCCTCTCCAGTCACCCTTGCCCAGCTTCTCAAGCCCTAGAAGAAATATCCGGTGCTCCTCCTCCGTCCATGGCTCACCTGACCATAAAAAACCATGATAAAAAAACAAACAGTAGTAGAGCTCAAAAGTAACATCCAAAACCATTAATCCGTAGATTTGCAAATTTACTAGAAATTATTATTAGTTGAATTTAACCAGTTTGAAAGCCAGGTTGCTGTTCCATATATCTACGCCTTGGATGTTACAGAGAAAGTTAAAATCTCTCATTTCTTTTCCTTTCTATACTACAGTTACTACTACTAAATAATAAAAGTGCCAGTTTCGGGATTAACAAATGTAGTAAGTGCAAGGTCTTTCTTTTTAAGTAACGTAAAATTTATTGGAATCATACGCCATAACAGATATCATAGACAGTTGCAAGATAACCTTTTTTCCTTTCTTGGGTTCTTGATATGAGGCCACTGACACTGGCTAAGTAACTATCAGACATTTTATCTGAATTTTCATCCGCGCCAAGACGAGGAAAAGGTGAGGAGAAGGAGGAGGGTACAGATACGGAGGTCCGTGAAGATCCCAGGTAGTCCATGCTGAAACTCCTTTTTGTGGCCAAATATGTAGGTGACGAAGAAGACGAGGATGATGAAGAAGAACAAAGGTCAAGTTGCACTCCAAAGAGCTTTAGTCCACCAGTAAAAACCCCTTTGTGACTGTTGCAAGTCCTTGAATTGTGGCCCAAGTTTCCACAATATGAACATTTCCTGCCCATTCTCATTTCTCAACCAAACCGAGAATACCCTCGTATATATTACATATACAAACTACGTACCCACCCTCATCCTAGCTAACATCCAAAGAACTTATATATGTGTGTGTGTGTGACTCAGAAATCAAAATAAAAGGCAACAGAGACAGTGAAGCAGAGAAATCACCAATCTCTATTAACTGTGTCGTCTCTGGTGGCTGTTAATGAGAAAAGTGGGAGTAAAAAGGTGCAGTTCAGGAAAGGCAAGTAGAAAAAAAGAACATAAGCACCAGAAAAAAGAAAGAAAGAAAGAAAGAACATAGTTTTCTGTTTGGACCTTTCCCACCCAAGGTTTTGCAATTGCAACTGAGAACAGAAAGAAAGTCGAGTCCTCTCTCTCAATTTCCATCAGACAAACTTATAAAAGGCTTATCTTTAATATATAGAGCAGCCATCTTTTAAGTGGCACAGGAGGCATGCCGGGGACCCAAGAAATTTACTTTCGCTTCATGCCTGCACCTACGAACAATAATTAACACGTATATTTGATTGACTAACAAGGCAAGGCACTCATGAGAGTGGATGAGTGGATTAAGAGTGGGATAATGGTGAATGGTTAGAAATTTATAAAAAGTTATAACTTCACATTTATGCGCCGTTATTATATATATATATATATATATATATATAGTTATTTATTTATTTGATTAACTAATGTTACACATAAGATACAAAGAGTTACATATTTTTTTTATTAAATTATTTTAAGATTTTTTAAAACCATTTTACAAAGCAATCAAATAATTTCACATATACACTAATTATGTGTTTTTATTTTTTTCGTGAACATTTGTCTCTTTAATATCTACTCGCACAAGTTTTCCCATATATCAAATTATGGCTTCGGATATCGATCCACCATAACATCGTAGGCATTTTGTTTATTTTTTATTAACAGTCTTCTCAAACACTGTCTGCATACACGTTGACATAAGGAAATGTTACGTAAATAGCTTTTGAAGGAATAAAAAAAAGACAATTAATATGTTAATTGAACTATTAATTATTTGTGAATTTATACAGAAAATTAGATATAATTATTAAATTTAAAAATAAATCTAATAATATAATTTTTGTATTTCTAATATATATAAAATATACACACTTGATATAACACATGGTTGTTGAGGGACTGCAAAGTCCAATAATGCTTGGAAAGTGGGTAACTGAAATGTCTTATTTGGATATAGAAAAAGAAGTCTTACTGCGAATCTGTACGATGAATTAAGATGGTGATAAACCAACATCATATATTGTAGTTGGAGATTTGTTAATGTTGAACCATTAATTGCTTGCAAGTTTGGAACCGGAGAAAATCTCTGTTGCCTAATTAAGATTTCACGTTTACTGTTTGTCTGACCTCTCAAGATTTAACGTACGACCAGTGGTTCTCTGAACAGGGAAAGACCACCTTATAATTCAATATATGGCTCATTGCCTCTGCATACTATATAGTGTGCACATCAACTGATCAACATTCAACAACAGAGAAAAAAACAATTTAAAGCCAACTTTATTTTTTATCTGTATGGACAAAATAATTAGCTGGAACACAAGGACTAGGGCCACTAGGCTATATTTGACTAGGTTGTCCCATCTAGGAGGACCACCTAGTAGGGGCCCTCGTCTTTCTTCTTTACAAAACCACTGATTTTGGCAACTCGGTTTCTTTTCATTTGGTATTTTTTTTTACCCATTATAGATCTCCTTTAGATATCTTTAGGATTGGCATTTGGTACCCCAAATGTTTTAAGTTCCATAAATGTAAAGTTTGAAATATTAAACTCCCAAGTTTCACTCTAGTTTAGAAAATATATTTCCAAGCATTTGTCATTTATAAGCATACAAAATTCCTACATTATTGTTTTATTATTTTCATTCTTATCATCTTATGGGAAGGTGGACATGTTGCATTCTCACGGGATATCAGAGATGGAAATGTATTTTATAATAGAAAAATTTATATTGTCCACTCTTGACTCATCTTTGGCCCTCATCACCACTCTGTTACTACCATTTTAACTTAGGGTTGGCAATGATCAAATATACGACCAATTTAGACCTAACCATAATAAAAACCAAATCTATTATTATCCAATAACCATAAGTAACCAAAAAAAAAACACTTTCAAAATCAAAATGGACCATAACCAAAACTAAAAGTATTCAAAAAAGAAACAAGAAAAAAGAAAAAAAATGAAAAGAGAATTCTTAAAATATATATTCTTAAAGCTCTATAGTTCTATATAAATTATAATAAAAGGGGTAAAGAAACATATGATGCATGATATAATTCAAATTTTCTTTATAAAATTTAATTTAACAAGTAATGGCACCAAGCACATATAATATTTAAAGTGAAAACACTTTTTTGTCACTTATAAATCTATTTGTTTTTATTTTAATCCTTTAGAATTATTTTATTTTGGTCCTTTAAAATTATCTTTTATTTTAATTTCTCATAAATGTACTTTTAATTTTATTCTCGAGATTTTTTTTCATTTTAATTTCGTACAAATATATTTACTTTTATTTTCATCCCTACGTATGTACTCACTTTAAGATGTATGATAGAAGCATGATTAAGCTTATAACTCTCTTCATCAGTTATGAGAGTAAAAGTCAAGCCCAAAAACCAATCCTCTCCTTCCATTTAAATCCTTTTGTTTTGGAGTTTTCGTTACACCTTCTCATATTAGTAAATAATATGAAAAGATCCTATTAAAAAATAAAGACAAAATTTTTATTATAATATAATTTATTAATATTTAAGTAAAATTTATAAATTTTACTTTTATATTATTTTTCTCTTTAATATCACCTTCTCTCATATTATTCATTAATATTAGAGAATCATGAATCATGATCCCTTAATCTACCACTTATAGCTGACGATCTTAACTCCAATCATGACCAGAGGTTGAAAAGTCATTTTAAACCATTGAGAGTATTCTCCCTTTTTACCAACCTAGTCATAGTTGAATGAATAAAATGATTAAACTTTTAGCGGAGGAAAAAAGAAAAGTCGCTTGCACTGCACCTTTTGTACGCAACTCCAAACAGTACTGAATGGAGACAAACGTTGGCTTAGTTATGTTTCCAATCAAGTTTGTGCAATGGCACCAAAAAGTATTGTAAAGCGTCATGAAAAAACATTGCAATTAACAAAACCTACCTAACCGAAACTGCTTCTTTTCCACTTTCAATATTCACAACATTATTGAAAGAAATAAAAAGAATAACCATTTGCCCATCACATTAGATACTACAAACAATTACATGAAAGCATTATATATTTGTAAAGAAAAAGTTTCTTTTAGCATTTGCCTTTCTTTCGCTACTTCATTTTCCGGATTTCTGTTATTTGAAAGGAAGTGCATTACTGATGTCATACAATGGCTACTTGATTCACCACAATTCTACAACCATAATTATAAAAAAAAACTAAGGGCCCATAGAACTAACGCATTATCATTTTTTTATATATATATTGATAACAAGTTAAAAGCAGACTCTAGATATTTTAATATGATTTAAACCTAAGAAAGCCTGTTTAATAAATCACATTATGAAGATGTGCAAATTCTGTCAAAAAGCTCGCAAAGATGAATTAATAATTTAATACCAAGATATATATAGTCACATCAAATTATCTAATTAAATGCACCCCTGTATTTGAATTCAAGTCACTGGCAAATTATTTTCAATTATATCATCTTCATTTGCATAGTAACTAAAAAATAACGGAGTCCCACAAAATTATATATATAGTTAAGGGTAAACTTAAAAGAAATCTTCAATTCTTCTGTGTAATTTATTATTTAAAATTTTAATTAGTGTAATTTATTTTTATAACATTATGATGGATGCAATTTACCTTTTAAAATTTTGATTGATAATAAAAATGTTACAATTTATTTTTATTAGCTTTTTAATTTGTGTAATTTATGTTTTCAATTATCGAATTTTATCATAAAAAATCTGTAGCACTATGGTGAAACGAGATAATTTCACATTCAAATAAATTATGAGAAAAAAAATTACTCTAATAACTGTTAACTAAGGTTCCTAAAATGATTAATTTTCTAATGATGATGCCAAATATTATCTTAATATATAAAATTGAATGCTTGTATTTGATCAAAGATGAAATATATTTTTGTAGACTTATTAAAGAAAACATGTAATCTCAAGTTACCGAAAAAATATTTCAAATAAATCAAGCTACAAAACTTTCATGTATTATAATGAGCTAATTCATATTAAGAGATAAGAAGACTTATATGAAGCTAGAATATTGAAAGCATTACAAGTATTGTGTGAATCTATCTCATGAAATAATATGAGAAGTCTCATATTCTGAAAATGTTATAGTTAAAGTCATATTCTCGAAAAACATGTGGAAGACCATGGTTGAACATCTTTATGATGGAGATAAGTCTGCTCATATTAGTCAACAACTTCTAGAAATTCATTGAATGTCGTCACATGAATAAAGATGAGTTTTCTCATATGAAGAATGCATAAAATTTTGTTTTGCAATTCAAATTCCAAAATAGCTTGTAGATGATTCTAAAATGATGATAAGGGTAAGAATATCCTCTGCAATGGTCAGACTAGTACTGACATGCATGGAAGAATAATGAGTCATTTTGCAAAAATGAAGACATGACATTCACATCCAAATATTGCCAAAGAGACCTTTTGTGCAAAAATAAGGTCAATACTGCAACGTTCAAATTTCCCTCTTGCCTACAAATGCACATCATTCTTATAGAAGCCAATAGACAAAGAGAAGAAAGAGAAAAAACCAAAATATCATGTGCTCTTTTTTAAGAATCATATTATAAATATATTTTGAATTAATTTTTGTATATCCAACTCCTTGTTAGAGAATGTTTATGTTATCTTGTAAAGTCCAATGGGGGTATGTTGTTCCATTAGAGAAGCTAAGGTTAATTAAAACTACTAATAATACTAGTTTTGAAAGGCTATGGTGAATCAAAACTACTAGTTGTATCTAACTTGGAGAGGATAGGGTACATCACAGAACACTCAGTTGATAATGAAAAATCTCAATAAGATTGAAGATTGGACGTAAATTTCACATTGGTATTAAACCAATATAATTTTTTGTGTGCAAGCTCTTTCTAACCTTTTTTTTATACATTATCTTTCTTGGTTGCATGCTTATTTAGGGAGGCTTTGGCCCCCTTCAAATTTTTAATAAAATTCTTAATTTTTAATGCAATTTTTTTAAAACAATGTATTTTTTTTTCTCAATTTGCCCCCCTCCCCTTCAATAGTATTTGTCTCTTTCGCCCCTCATCATTTCAACCTGGCTCCGACCCGGCACATGATACTTTGTTTTCTAACTTCTGAAATTTAACTGTGATAAGCCCTACTCATTATTTTCGTAAGCTATCTTATATCTACACTAATTTTATATTTGAGCCTGTTTTTGTAAAAACTTACATTTAGGTTGAATTTGATTCAAACCCTTCTCAAGTTATCTTTCACCTCCAATAACAAATTTCGAAAATAAATTACATATAAAATAAAGTTAAAAGATTAATTAGTTTGGTTTGTAAATAACAGCCGACCAAAATCACACGATGATTACATCACAACCCATTTCCTAGGCATTGGGTCGTTGGCGCGCAGATTCCATTTTTTCATGCATTTCAATATACACACTCACACTCGTATCTTTATTAATCACGCATTCATCTTTAAGTTACTTTAACTTGAAATTCAATTGCCACGGGTCTCGATCTTTAAGATTGAAGAATGATGATGATGTTATTGGGTTGATTCTCCACCAAATCATCTATATCCTTTCCCATAGTTGTGCTCTATAGTTTCTCTATTCTTTTAGGCTTTTGCCCCCGATTATTCACCCGAAAACAAGAAGTAAAGAATTATATCTTAAAAATAAAAGAAAAATGAAAGGACCTATATTATCTGAATCTGGATAAAGTGTAAATACATACTAAAGAGTAAATTATGTTGGTATTCTTTAAACTTTGATAAATATATATTAACTTCTTTTAATTTTATAAATTATAATAATCTCTCTTTATTTTAATTTTTTGTACACATACATTCTCTTTGTACAATTTTTAAAAATATACAACAAGAGGTGAAATGTCAATGTAATTTGCTTCATAATTAAAAAAATCAGTACAAGTGGTGAACTCCGTATAACCCCAAAGTATGGTGTATTCCGAAGGCATGCCTAAGTTTGACAACGATCTATTTGGGCTTACCCAGAAAGAATAGCTGGACCCACCTTCCATTTCCCAATTTTGAGGCCCTTTTCAGCTTTGAAGTGCTTCCAAGAGATAAAAGACAGTAGTAAACGAGTTAAGGTCAATGGATCGACCTATTTAACCCATTTATTTAAAGGGTTACAACTATTTTAATATTCAAATCGTGACTATTCCAAATTAATAAAGCCTAATCTATTTAACCTGCAAATTAGACTAGGTTGACTTGTGAGTTGGATTGGGCTAACTCACGGATTTGTTTGTGACATGGTAATTGTTATTAAAAAAAAAAACCAACTAAAGCCTAATAAATCAGCAACCTTAAGCCCAACCCTCCCTACCCTTGGCCCAATTTTCCCACTACCAAGTGCTGCTGCACTACTGTTTTGACTTTTGAGTATCAACAGGATTCAAAACTCTTCTTCCCCAGGCAGCAACCCAGACAAGCCAGTCAGCTGCTAGTGTTCGTGTACTAGCCACCAGCGTCTTTGTGCAGCAGGAGTCGTCCACCATCGCTAGCCTCCAGCGCCGTCGTCCTCCACTTCCTGCTAGTCATCGTTGTGCCCGTGCGCCGCTTAACTCCATCCAGCCAGCCCCTGTGGCCTCTGATTTGTGTACTGTGCTTTGGGACCATCGTGCTTTCCCAAAGGAGTTTGATTTAAAACCAAACTAAACGCGGTCACTTGTTTTTTAAACAAATTGAAAAAAAAGCAGGCCAATGGCCCGTTAACTCATGGACTTTAAAGGTCGAGCCCAGACTAACTAAAAACAGACCATTTTATTAAATGGACCAACCCGGTCCGGCCCATTGAAGCAACTTTTGTAACAGTCCGGGCTAGGTTGTCTTGTTACTCAACTCTTGTAAAATGTATTACCTGAATTTTTATCCCAAAATCTGACAACACCACTATATATTTTTTTTTAGATTCCTTTTTGGGCAAACTTTTTAAATCGAGGCCCAATCAAAATAACATGAGCTCATGCCTTGGTCGAGGCAAAGGGAACCCAATCTGATGTTTACCCACAGCTCAAAATACACTCCCACCCATCCGAAAGCACTTCCCTTGCATGGAGACTGGAGAATGAAAAGCAATTCACAAATTTATATACCTATTTAATTTTGAACCAAGTTTATAGTATAAAGCTTCATGTGGTTGCGTTGGTACAACTACAATCATTTGTATGGTTATCTCGAGAAAATGTTTGGCCAACAATTTTTTTTGAAAAATAATTTGTGTTTAGATTTGTTGGATTATTTGTGAATCTGTGTAGGTTTACACATATTTAAAATTAAATTTAATAAAAAAAAATTATAAATTTGTATATCCTTGATTTTTGTATATATACTACTACTCTTTTATTTAAAATTAATAATAAAAATAGTTAAACATTAATATGCAGTGCACTTGGCCCAGTTAAAATTTCTTTTTGGTCAAACGAAAATTATAATCTTAAGTCCAAAAATTGTCCATAAGTCCTACCAAATAAGATACGGCAGCACTATGAACTTGGACATTCGCATCTGTAAAACAATTACTGCCAGTATATAAATTGGATATCACGTTGTGTTGTTGCATAGGTAAATATTATTGTATCTTTTCTCAAAGCCTCCATGGTGGAGACAATAATTGATATCATTTTTATAATAAAATTGTTCTAGAGGATCTAAGCTGACCGACAGCTGAATGTGAGTGGTAAGTGGTAACCCGAAGGAGGCGACCACAGATATCCATGTGCAAGCATAAATGACAACTTGTTCCAACTTTGATTGGAAGTTAAAGGTTGGCATTTATAACTTCAAGGACTGTGTCTTCCTCCCCCATTTGCCTTACTTAGCAATGCAGGAATTCCTCCAATGCTAAATTGGGAATGTTGAGGCTCTTGCTGGCATTGGCTACTTTAGCTTAGAGCCTTAATTTGAACAAAAAAGACAAAAGACAAAACAAATCAGTCCAAGGAGCCTTTTGCTCTCTGTATCGCCTATAAGGGGCTCTGTAAGTGTCCGCTTGAAAGTTGAAACCATATAGCTAGTTTTTCTTGGATTTCAGATCACCCCCTCTTCTCTTCTCAGTTCTCAAGACAAGCTTAGCACATTAACTTTTAATTATTGGCTCATATAATATTCACTTGCAGCATATATAAAATCCTATCTTCCAGCGAATGCTTCCAAAGCAGTGCCTATAGATTAGAAGATATCAAATATTAAATTCATATCATTTTCACCTCCTCCAGGCCCAGCGTCAATTTTTATTTTTTTTTTATATAAACTAAGAAATCTTTTTGTTCGGAATGCGAGAGACTAATCCCACGGATATGGTCAAGCGCGTGAAGTGAGGATTCCTCCCAATTGCGTTTTTTTCCATACACACTGCCTCAAAGATCGAATTCGGAATAAGATACTTAAAGTGATCGAACCCCTTCTACTCAGACCAATGCAAGTTGATAGCGTCAAATTAATTTGAAACCACAACAGAGGGAGATACTGCTACTTTTATGCAGCCACGGATCCACAAGTCTTAGTGTATGGGGCCAAATTTTATTTATTAAAATTTTTAATTTATAAATATTTATATAATTTTTTTATAAAAGAAAGTTTAGGTGAGGAGAAGATCCATCTCCAATTCAAGGACAGAACAAACTACCAACCTTAATAATAATTTATGGTAGAATTACAGATCGTCTACCAATGAGTATACCCTGGATTTGAACATAAGTTATGATTAACATGAGCGGAAGGTCCAATCAGATGAACTAACACGCATTAGCTAAATATTTATATAATATACTATGAAAATGTATACACAAATTATAATTATTTTAGTAACTCAATGATATTGGGGGCAAATCAACAAAATTAATAGGATAATAATACAAACTATATATATATTATTACTATAAATTTTTGAAAAGTTTGTAGAGGTAGCTGCCCCACTCTCATATACATAGATTCGTCACTGTTTTTATATATGTGTGTATAAAATAATAATGATGGAGAAACCCAACATACATTGATAGATTCTCTTGCTTTGAAGCAATTTAATTAAACTCACTTTGCTGCTGCTCGCATTTCCGCATACAGCTAGCCATACACATGCAAAGCTGTACATTACTGCTGCCTCTTGCCTCTTCCTATTTCTCAAACTTTGTATGGAAGAAAGTCCCCAGTAAGTAAACATGATCATGATGCAACACTTGAGCGTTGAGAACAATGATATGCAACGACTCCTCTCTCTCTCTCTCTCTCTCTCTCTCTCTCTCTCTCTCTCTCTCTCTCTCTCTCTCTCTCTCTCTCTCTATATATATATATATATATATATATATAGGATGAAGATCTACTTACACTAAGTATAAGTCTTGGTACACTTACACTACTCAATAATTTTTTGTAGAATGTAAATTTAACTAATTTAACCGTTGAATCATATACTATTATCTTAATAATTATGCATACTAAATTTTAAATGAATCGGACATATATAGTTATATAATTTAATAGTAGACAATTTACTTACATTTTAAAACTATATTATACGTTAAATTAAAGTAATGCGATAAAGTATCAAATAAATTTTTAATTGTAAGAAATTTTATGAGATTGATCTATCTTATGAAAACTTTTAATTCAAAAGTTAAATTGGTTAAATTTGTATTTTATAAAAAATTATTAAATAATGTAAGTATATCAAGACTTACACTTTGTTGTAAGTGGATCTCCACCTATATATATATATATATATTGTAAATTGTTTTATGAGCCAAAATTAAGATAAATATATAAATGGAACAATTTTAGAGGTGGGAATGGTGGGTCCAGGCGAGGGTGGGGAATCCTGTATCCTCCAAAGTGGAGTTTAGACTTTAGATCACGCGGACAAGTTTGTTACAGTTCTCACATGATTCGTGAATCTCCATCTTGCCCTTTTCAACGGTTGCGACCACTCCTCTTACTCCTCCTTTTCCACCTTTTATCCAATCTTAATCTTATGTATTTTTTGGATGTGAGTAAAGAGAAAAAAAAAAAAAAGAAGAGAAATTGGAAAGATAAGGAAAGAAAATAAATTATTTTTTAATTAAATAAATAAATATATTTAATTACATATATAGCTTATATATTTATGTTATAAGATTAGTACAACAAAGATTATATTAAAAAATTAATTTTAAAATTTATTCATTCTTCTTACTTTAATTTTAACTTCTAATTAATAAGATAGGACTTTTTTTTATTTTTTTACTTAAATATATAAGCAAGATGAAGAAAATATCCCTCCATCTCTTACATTCCCTTTTTTTTCCTTTTTTCCTTTCCACTCTTTTTTTTTCCCAAACATAACATTACTCTTCCTTCAAAATCACAATCTCATTCCTTTCTCTGAAAAACCACCATTTTTTGTGTTATAATTAATTAATAATTTTTATCTTCCCATTAATGCTCCGCATACCCCAAAAATATGATATAAAAATAATAAATAATGATACTAATACAAATTTAAATTATACCACTATCTATAGGTAGCTAGCATAAAGATACGGGCATGGCATTGTTTAAAAAAATGATAAAATTAATTATTATAATAAATAAAGTAATCCATATTTTTGACATATCTGATATCTATCTCACTTCTAAGAAAAGAAATGGGATAAAAAGGAACGGCTAAAGGTCAACAAGACGCACAATTAGTTATAAGCTTGTCGTTTTATGCATATATATATATATATATATATGTCATGTAACGAGAGACCCAAAAGAGAAAAGAAAAAGAGGCCTCAAAAGCACCACCGAATTAACTTCAAATCACCAGAA
Source organism: Styphnolobium japonicum (assembly GCA_023212625.1). Lineage (NCBI taxonomy): Eukaryota > Viridiplantae > Streptophyta > Magnoliopsida > Fabales > Fabaceae > Styphnolobium > Styphnolobium japonicum. The sequence goes on from JALBWW010000006.1 coordinate 27,181,390, forward strand.
AACAAAGCTGCCCATGCAATAGGAAAGGATAAAAAAACATTGCGTTAGAGACAACTCATTCCTCATATAGCTAACCTTTAGATTTTCCCTTAGTTAAGAAGTAAGCAATATATATATATATATAGGGGAGGGATCAACTTACACCGGTGTAAGACTTGATCACTCTTACACCATTCAATAACTTTTTATTAAATAAATTTTTTACAAAATCTACCGTTAGATTGAAAGTTTATATTATGTAGATCATACCTATAAAATTTTACATTAATCCGAAATTGTTTTGTGACTCATTAATATACATTAAAATTAACGTAATATAAACTATTGAAATATATGAAAATATAAACTATTTGATTATATTCTTATTGATATTCAATTTTTTCAAAATTTGACACAAATGATTTACATGATATAAACTTTCAATCTAACGGTGGATTTTGTAAGAAATTTATTCAATAAAAAGTTATTGAATGGTGTAAGAGTGATCAAGTCTTACACCGGTGTAAGTTGATCCCTCCCCATATATATATATATATATATATATTCATTATTCTAAGAGTAAATTTTGATATACTTACTCCATTAAATAATTTTTTATAAATATTAAATTTCATCAATCTAATTATTAAATTGAAAGTTCTTTTGATGTAAATCAAGTTCACAAATCAAATTAATCGATATTTTATTTAACTATTTTATTTTAATATATAATATACATTTCAAAATATAAGTAAATATCAATTATTAGATTAAATACTTATGAATGTCAAATTTATTTTAAATTTGATATACATATTCATCATGATAATATTGCACAATTTCACAGTTAGATTGTTTAAATTTGTATCATAAAACAAGTTATTCAATAGTGTAAATATACAGGACTTACTCCTGAGATAAGTGAACACTACAAATTAATATTATTAAAATCAGATCAGACAATAAATTAATGAAATTTTTAATTCAGATTTAACTAATTCAATTATTTAAGTAGATTAATCGAAAGAATGATGTCATAACATTAATTTATATATAATAATATAAAATATAATAAATTATTTATAATATGTAAAAAAAATTAAAATTAATGGCTCAACCGGATGATTTAACTTGTTTTATGGTACAAATTTAAACAATCAAACCATCGGCTCCGATTGAGTTTTAACAACACTTCTACAAATTAACAGGATAGAGTTCTGAGGCAGTTTTGGTGTTATAAAACTGAACTGTCCAGGGCATATCTGTCCAAAACAAAAACAGACAGCCACAAAGATAAATAATCGTACACATCCTCGTGTGGTTTTTTCCATACGATAGTTTTGTCCACTATTCATCACCGTGTATCAATATCATATGATGGTGAACCTCCTTCAATAGCCTCCTCTCCTTCATTTCTCCTGGCACAACTCCCTCGACCCTCTTCTACATGATAAATTTTTTCTCAACCAACAAACCCAAACTTAATAGTTCAATATACAAAATGGCCTCAGAAGCACACCCCCTGCAAGGTCTAACACCAGAAGAATTTGCTGAACTTGAGCCCATCATCAACCAATACCACAAATCCGAGCCTTCCCCCAACACGTGCAGTTCCATTATAACATACCGAATCGATGCTCCAACGCGCACGGTGTGGCCTTTCGTTCGGAGCTTCGAGAACCCGCAGAAGTACAAGCACTTCATCAAGGGCTGCAACATGAGAGGCGACGGAGGCGTTGGCAGCATCCGAGAGGTCACCGTGGTTTCGGGCCTACCAGCGTCCACCAGCACCGAGAGGCTCGAGATTTTGGATGATGACAAGCACATACTGAGCTTTCGGGTTGTGGGTGGCGAGCATCGCCTCCAAAACTATCGTTCTGTTACGTCAGTGAATGAGTTTAACAAGGAAGGTACGGTGTATACTATTGTCTTGGAATCTTACATCGTTGATATACCAGAAGGGAATACCGGAGATGACACAAAGATGTTTGTTGACACTGTGGTAAAGCTCAACCTTCAGAAACTTGGGGTGATAGCTATGGCTACACTACCGCAGGGACAACAATAATAAATTAATAAATATTTAGGAGCTGGTGTTATAGTGGACTCTATCTGTTATTCGGACTTTCCATCGGTGGTTAGTAATGCATGGTTCCAGCAATTTTCATTGTTTCTTCCTTCTTATTCCTCATCATAAAAAATTATATATATATATATATATATATATATATTATTGGCGTTTTGGTTATTAGACAGTTGGAGTTTGATTTGTATATGTTCAAATAATAATTAGTTTGGGAGGTGACTTCAATTATATATATCGTCATTCACACGGCTACAATTTTAAAATACAACTAATTATATGGTGGTTACACCTTGTTTTTATATTATTCAATCGAACGGAATAGAAAAAATGGTTGGAATCTAACACGAATTGAACACAAAATTCAAGCTTCCTTAATGTGGAATGAGTCTTAAAAAATTAGATTTGGCCTTCCCGTCTTTAGAAAGTAATTGGCTGAGTTTACGAAGAATATATATATATATTTAGTGACGGAACTAGACAAGAAAATTTTCATTATTTAGAAGAGGGCATGCTTAAAAAAAATTATAAAAAAAATTGTATGTAAATTCTAGTGGAGTTTTAAAAATTTTAGGGGTACCAATGCCTCCCTTGGAGTACAAGACGTGCCCGCCTAATATATAATAATGTTACTGATCAACTCGCATGCATATACAAGTTGAGACATTTGACATCACTTTGGAAATATGATGTGAGATCTCCTTGCATATTATTTAAATGGGCTTCAAGGTTGCGAGTTCGTTTGGGACATTGCCAACTTAATTTTTCAGGGGTTAGGGTTGGGTGGCGGCAATGGTTCGATATCATTAAACCAAAGGCCTAATAATGGCTATCCCCGAGACTGATGGAAGAAACAAGAAAAAAGGGTGGATGGTAGTTGAGTTAAACGCCTTTTCGTGCGGCTTAAATGTTAAAAACCTAATTCATCGGCAAGGACAAAAAAGTGAGAAAATCTCGTGATGACTTGTGACCAACCTTCAAGAACATGTGACTATGAAGTATGAACTTTGAAGGCTCATCCCTATATCTCTCCGTGTGTATTCTGTACTCTTCGGTGCACTGTTCATCTCTTCTCAAGCAAGATAAACAGTTAATGGAAAATGATTCGGCTTTTATGCCTTCATAATATGGTTCTTAACTTTATTTACCGTTTTGGCATAACTTCTATTATTTTTTGAAATGGACAAATTTTGCCCTGCATTCAAATTTTCACATATTCTAATAAGGGTGGAAATATGTTAAATTATGTTAGGTTTTGCATTAAATATCTCATACTTGTTTGGCAAAACTTTGACCTTAGCCTAATTTATTATGGCTTTACTTTTGGACCTCACATTGCGTTTTTTGAGAAAATATAAAACTTGGCCTGGGTTAAAAGTTTATTTAAAGGTCTACATTGTATAAAAGTTTTCAAATAGATCAATAAACTCAGATTTTATAAGTTTTAAATATGTTTAATTTTTAACAAAATTATTATATTGTGTATGACATAAATAAATTATGTTTTAATTATATGCATAGATAATAAATAAATAAGTCTGTTTATTAGGTTAAATAGACTTTTTTAAATGTCTAAAACTGGACTTATTTAATTAAACAAACCTTTTTAAAAATTTATGTGTCATTGATTTGATAAATATTTGAAAATAAGTTGAGTCATAAGTTCATGATAGACCACCTAGCCTCTTTCCACCTTGATCTGATCATGATCATGTTCAGAAAATCCTAACCTTTCATTATCATTAAAATCTCATCTCTATGGCTATCTCACAAAACTCTGCTGTTTCAATAACTATCTAAACCCAATTTGTTTCAGCCTCTAATGCGATAAAAAAAAAATTCCTCTCGCCTTACCTTTTGCGCTTGGTCCAAGCATTCTATTTCCAACTTCAGCGATTCAACTTGGTGCAATGATTTACCGCAAGGCTGTTGCCATAAAATTGCAAGTAAATGGATGGGCCTTATTTCTTATTTTATATATAAAGGCATGTGATGCATCAACACTCAGTCAAGGGAGACTACTGGAGGCAAGGGGAGAAGCGAATGCATTCATTAGTTGATAGGATCAGGATGGCCTTTTTTCTGGTTTCCTTTCCCAACAACGATGAGCGACCTAACTCGGATGACTTCGACGGCCAAAAGGAAGAAAAATATATCAGCAGAAAGAAGAGGAGGAGAAAGAAGTAAGGAGGAAACTGAGAGTTTTGTGAGATAGTTACTGAAATGGTGAGTTTTGTGATATAATATAATTTGATGGGTTTTTAATGATAATGAAAGGTTAATAAGAATAAATACTTATTTTAATTAAATATAAAGCTGACTCGTTATTTTAAATAATTAATTTAATATTAAATATTTAATTTAATATAAAAAATAATATTAAATAATTAATTTAATATTAAAATTTGTCGTTAAAAAATTATTTTAATATATTTATTAATAAAAAATTTTAATTAATAATATTTATATTTTTAAAAGAGTAAAATAAATATTTATTTTAAATTTTACTAAACATAAGATTGTCGGATCCGTTAAGGTTAATAAGATGTGAGGAATAAGCTCCTTGACTTTACACAGTTCTCTTTCATCACACGTGAGCATAACTTTATCATAGTATTTTTTAAAAATTTAATTAGTTTTATTTAAACTTGTTTTTATTAAACTTAGACGAGTCATTTATACACCATAGTGACTTCTGATTCCAACAGTTATATAAGACGTAAGCATTTAACCATTGAGTTTAATTTTTATTAACTGTGTGTCATCAATCACTGTAATAAACTTTAACCATTACGCTAAAGTTAAGGCTGGTAGTCTGGGTCGAAATAGTATGAGCAACGCTTAAAAATGGGCTTGAACCGTTCGTAGGGCAATTATTCCTTGGGTCCCAACAGAAGGACCTGTGCAGGTGTCGATGCAAAAGTGACCGGAAAGGTAAGGCCCATGACCCAAGTTCCTTTGCTTTCTGAGGATATGCTAGGTGCTAAGATTGATAAAGGCTTAATAATATTAGTGGGTGTACCCAATAGGGTACTCCTCTAAAACACATGGTTGAGCCTAAGGACCACATCACAGACATGTCTTTGTCGTTTATGAAGAATGGACATCATTCTAAGGATAATTTTTTACTGTATTAGTCCACTAAAAATTTAACATAAAATTTAAGTTAAATCAGTACCCAATGCAAGTATTATTCTAATTTCTCCTTTCTGACACATTGGCCCAATTGATGGTTATACACAGCCCATATGTGATCTTGTCTTGTATCAGTAAATGAGCCATGTGGGTATTCTGCTTGGGAGACCAACCAAGTAACCGATAACGTACTTGACCAAAAGACCAGAAAGAAGGGGTGAGAGGGGAAAATATATATATATATATATATATATTATATAATAATTTTTTTAAAGATACGTTTAAATGATAGAATTATAATTATAATTTAAAATTTTAAGTTTAATTTTAATTTTATTTCTGTTAAAATTAAAATTGATAAGAATTTTAATTTTTATATTTGAGACAATTAAATAATTGAGACTTTAAAATTATAATTATAAACTAAATTAAAATTTTATTATTTGAATAATTTATTAGAAATTTATAAATATATAATAAATAAATTTAAATTAATAAATGAAAATTTAAAATTATTAAAAAAATAATAGAATTTGTATTATTAAATTACATATGTCGCAATAAATATCGAACTAAATAACGTTATTGATGATGACAAAGGTGATTTACAGGAAGCAAGCGTTAGTGATATAACGAAGCGCAACAATTTGACAATTGCATGCGCGACGATGATAATTATTGAAAGTCGTCAACGACTAGCACGTCGGAAGTGTGATGAACAACATGGCTAGAGCACACGGGGTGGTGATATTGCCGAACTATTTCGGTGTTGCAAGCGACAATGATTGTTGTATAATTTTTAACTTTAACCATTTAATATTAAAAAAAATCTTGGTGTTTGAAATTAGAATTTTTAAAGTTTAAGTTAAGAATTGAAAGTAGTACAAATTAGTTTTTTTTATTCTAATATATACACCAAATAATATAATTAAAATTGGGATGTCTAATTTCGATTTCAATGCTCAATTTCAAGCTCAATTCTATATACCAAATTCGATTTAAATCTTCTCACGAAAAGGGAGGGGGAGTGAGTGATATGGCCTGCTATTACAAAAATTATGAATTCTTATATGAATGATATTTTTTCTAGTGACTATGATAAATTTCACTATAATTTTTATATTTCCATCTTTATTTTATCTAAAATGCTATATTCCCATAAAAAAATATAAATAGTAAATCCTTATTATTAAGTTAATAAGATATTTTTAAATTAATGATACAATACACATCAAAGAAACAAAAGTTCACACATTCTGTGTGCATCATTAAATTGATATTTAATTAGATTTGTACAGAGTCATGTCAATGTTTTTTATATAAATTCACATACAAATACATAATTCTACATTAGTTATATTTTTTGGGCTAAATTACAATTTGGATCATTGAAAAATACATTAGCTTTTAAAATGGAACATTAAAAAATGAATGGTCTCAATTGAGAAAATTTTCTTTCAATTGGGTTCAAACCATACAAAATTTTATCCTAGTTATTGTTGATGCCGGATTATAGCCTTAAAGAATACACTTCTACAGGGTAGAAATGAGGAGTGATGAGGAGCATCAAATGACTCTACAATAGGGTTTTTGGGTGTCTCTCCGTATGAGAGGTCTGTTAGAATGAAGAGCGTGGGAAAACCTTTTGCATGTGTGGGATCCCTTTTTATGGGCTTTGTGGGTGAGGAGTGAGAATGACAATGTTATCACAAAAAGTTGCTTGGATTCATGATACATTTTATATGTGATATGTCTATTAATTTTTTATAATTCAAATTTATAAGTCTCTATATATTATAAAATTTAAGTTTGAATATATTAGCACATATAAGGTTATCATGAATCCGATTACTTTGTAAGAAAGATCTGTCACAAATCCTCCATGCTGTTGTTTAGGCTTTGTCTTATTGTTCAGCTAATAGATTATGGGACCAAAACGAATGTAAATAGAAATTTTCTCACGTGCCTAGGGTAATGCCTCTAGGTGTAATGTTGTTGCTAACTCTGATGGTGATCGTCATCAGATAATTAAGCTTGCTGTTGGCATCTAGGCCCAATTAGGGTTTCACTTTCACTAGTTTGAACATTCTGGGGGTAAGGCCTTAATGCATAAAAATCTCTTATTGGGTGACCTGTCTTCATGAGAAAAATGTCCTTCAATATTATATTCGTGTGTAATATTTAGTGCATAAATTTTGAATAAATATAAAATAGGTACCATTTTAAGGAGTAAAAATTATTAGGATATTTAGAATTTTAAGATAAATAGAAAACATGCTTATTAATGCAGACATGCATCTCAGTAATTTTGAAATAATATTTTTAAGTGGAAATTTATACTTAAGTTAAATATGTATGTTTCTATTAAGTTTCTATATATAGAAAGTAAAAAAAAAAGAGTATTATAACTAAGAGAAATATCCATTATAAAATATTAGCTATATTTTAGAAGTATAACTTTCCTATTAAAATGGATGATGATTATAAAACTGATTTTTATTATTAGTTTAGTTATATATTTTGGTAATTACTTATTGGATTTAATTTTAATTCATTGTGAGTATAAAGTTTTTTTATATTATCATTTAATCATATATTACTAAATTATTAAAAGAGTTTGACTATCACAACAACTAATTAGAAAATTTAACTCTTTTAATGATGTATAAATACATAATTAGATGACAGTATAAATAAATTTTACTCTAATAATAGAACAAAATTAAATTCTTACTTATTTATTGTGTTAATTATCGGGTAGAACAAACATTTATTGTACATGAAGCTTCCATGTTCTAAAATTTGAGAATGATTTGTAAATATTATGAACTTTATGATTTAAGACACTAGTCATTTTATATAATCAAACAAATCCAAACCAATATAAACTTAAAAATAATTCAGGGCTAAACAACTGGACACGTTTAATATCGGTGGGGTGATAATAAAAGGTCATAACAACCCTGTCACTTTCTTGAATTAAAAAATAATGTGTAATTTATCCTAAACAATAAAATATGTTGGCAATAACCTTCATTTACCAAAAAGAAAAGGTAATGTTGACAAGAGGATAAACATAGTTACTAGTTTAGCATCTAACTAAATAAATTTATAAACAATATGTTATTTAAACTCGAATTGGTTACACTATAATAAAAGAGAAACACGGACCTGAAGAATTAACCTGATGGTAGATGAAAATGTAATGTATAATTAGGCCTGTCTTTTTACAAATTTAAATCCTAACTTTACCATTATTAAAGTTATGTATTAAGATTTAACCAAAAAAAGTTACGTATAAAGAATTTTTTTTTAATTCTCTAATTTCAGTGTGAGTGATCAAATTTTGTCCGTATAAAAAAAATTATTTTTAATTTATCAAAAAACAGGTATTTACCAATAAAGATAAGAAAATTGTACACGAATTACTACAACATAACAATTCCAACAATAAATGGATGTTTGAATCCAAGCACACCCTCTGAAGAAAGAGACGCAAATTTTTTTTTTAATTGAGGTATACACAAATTGCCTTGGAGATATCTACTCACAATAAAAAAATATAAAATTATTTTTGGACTTTTTCTATGCAAATCTCATTGCACTATTACCCTTTGGAGCAATGGCAACACCAACATGAGAGACAGCAGGACTATGATGATCTATGACACATCAAGATCCCAGAATATATGCAGATAAAGATCGCCTACTGCCACTATTTCCAGTTTCCACAATGAATATAGAGGTCGTGCTTCTAGTTATCATAATTATCAGCTATGGCTCATAGGATTGGCCCATGCAAACAAAGCCGGAGTGGAGTTGATACTTGAATACTTGATAGGTTCTGTAAACTGTAATTGCTACAATAAATTCGTCAAGGATGGATGAAGGAGCTTCATACCAAAATTGGTCGTCATTTTTGGCTTTGCTTACATCACCATTTAAATCCCCCCTTGGGTCTCTCTTGTCTGGCCACCCCAAGAAAAGTACACTCGTAGAAACCTATAACAGTGTTTCTCTCTCTCTCCCACACACATCAATTGCCTTGTGCCTTTAGTTGTTACATTCTGAAGGGAAAGCTTGACACTTTCTTACTCCATTTACTCTACTTACTCATCACATTAACTTTTTGTTTCAAAATAGCTAAAAAAGCAAAGGGCTTTCTCTGAAAATGTTTCTGAGGCGACCTGCCATGAACAGGAGTTTGAACAGAGAGAATCCAGATATTTTGATTATGTTGATTGCAGTGAAGCAGATAATAAGAGGTGGTGAGGAAGACAAGAGAGATCAGAAAGAGAGAGAGGGAAAAGATGGGGCCCGGTAAAGCCTGCAACAGAAATGAGTGGCACTGCTCCAAATAGTAATGTGTTTCCCTCCTCTCTCTCCTTTCTTGTTTTACTCATTTGTGGCTCTTCTACCACCATCTATCTCAATTAATGGGTCCTTTTTCATTCATCTCAAACACTCACGCATAGGTGCATAGCTCCCTTTTTAATTTCTCTTTTCTTTTGGCCTTTAGACAGACACTCTTCCTTGCTTTTGATGGTTTTCTTGAGGTTGTTTTTTATTTGCAAGACCATCTAATGTTTTGAACTTTTGAGTGTTAAGGAGATGAGAGAGGAAGGCTATACAATGAAAATCTTGATGGGATCTGAGAAAATGAAACTCGTTTTTTGGGTCTGGGATATTTGAATAAAGAAAAAAAAAAGCTTCTGTTCATGCAAAAGGAATTAATGCACACTTTTGTTATTGACCTTTTTATTTGGCATGGTTTTCAAACAAATACCCTAGTTCTTTACCACCGCGCTTCTGCTTTTGGTTATAATCTATTATGTTAAATTTGATGATCCGGTAACCATTGGAACTTACGCAGGCAATGCTTATTTTTCATGTTCCTTTTTGGTTTTTCTAGGTTCTTGGAGGGCAACTACACATCCTGGGAAGTTGTTAAATGTTTTGAAGATTTCTGGTGTGTTAAGTGAAGTCCCATACAGTGGCTTAGCTTGCTTTGGTGGTTGATAGATAACTCGTTTGCAGATTAAGGGGAGGTTGGTTGTGCTAACGTGCATCCTTTTGACTTTATACTTTTCTTGAAATCATTTATCTCATTTAGTTGATATTTAATAAGTAGTCGAAAAGCAATCTTTTATCAATTTTCACCTTTCATCTTTCATTTTGTCGTCTACTTGGAATTTTGAAATGATGCTCAATTAATTCACGTGCTGCATAATTATCTATTCATTTTCTCGCTTTCTCGTTCCCATTTTCTTTTCTTTTATTGTTTGTAGCATGGATCTGTCTTGATTTGTCTATTTTCTTCATAAGAGCAAATGAAGAGAATTATTCTAAGAAAGGGGATAACTAGATTTTATTGGCCCAGATTACCCTGAATTGGAACTGAGTGATCATGCCTTTCTTGAAGTAAAGCTGTTCTGAAAGACTATTGATGTACCAAGAGCCTCTTGTTACATTTACCAGTTGTTATGTCGATGGAGAATGATATGTACAGTGCTCCACTGGACATGCCTGGCCGAAATTCTACTGTCATAGGTGAAATTACACAGCATCCCACACCAAAACCACTCATTCATTGCTATTCATTTGACCTTAATAACCAAACCCACATCATAGATGGAATTCCAATGCTTGCTGGAGGGCAAGGTGAACCTACAAGTAATGTCCAGGCAGATGGTTTCTTCTTAAATCCTGCAAGTATTGCTGATTCTAATTCATTTGTTACGTCACAAGGAAAGACTATTATGGGAGATGCCTCAAATTCCATTGGCAACAGTGAGTTTCAAGAGCATTTAACTGGAGGAACACCAATTGCTCCTGCTTCACTTGCCGCCATTCTTGCTGCTAGAATTGGTCTTCAAGAAAATTTAGAGAATTCAGCAACTTTGTCTCCTTCACTCTATTCATTGGAGGCACTGGGACCATATATCTTCAATAATTGGCAAGATACTTCAAACCCTTTGTCTGCAACTTTTGTGGATCGTGGCTATGATGAAGTACCCAGTACTAATAGTAAGTGGAATGTCAACAAGTTTCTCAAAGCTTCAGAGGTTGATGGAACTGGGTTCCAGCGTTATTCATCCATAGGAAACCTGGATCCAAATGGATGGACATCATCAAATGTTGCAAACTTGACCAATCATGCTTACAATTCTAATTTTAGTAATGGGCTATCGTTAAGTCTTGCAACATCTCCAACCACAGGTCAGTGCTCGGAGATGAGCTGCTCTGATGTGACCCATAGCATGAATGGAACAAGGTCAGGCTTGGAGCAAACCTCCTGCAGCAGTAGGGAACTTTCTATGAGTTTGGGTTATAATAAACATGTCCAGTTTTCACCAGCAATATTGGGATCGAGATATCTTTCTGGAATTCAAGAGATACTTGCTCAAATTGCAACATGTTCATTTGAAAATCTAGAACAGATAAATTATTCAGCTGCTGGTATTAGAGCAGGAGGAAATAAATTAACTTCAGCTTTCCCACCAAAGAGAAGGATCGTGATAAATCACAATGCAAATTATATGTTTGAAGCTCATCCAGAATCTCCATTGCAAAGACATGCAGCTGAATCCAACAAATCCCAACTGCTGACACTTCTACAGCTGGTACAATGCTACCTCTTACAGTTACCTCATTTAGTCTTTCGTAGTAGTATCAGTTATGGTCCTGGTCAAATTATAGAGATTTAATGGTATTAACTTTGTAATTTTCACTTTTCCATATTAAAACTCATGGGTGGGAAATTGCTAAAACTGGTTCAGAATAAGGGTCTGCAAAACAAAATGTGAGAAGTTTAACAATACTATACCTTTCATCCTAAGTCCTAACATACTGTTAGTAATCTTTTTACTCAGGTGGACAATCGATATAGTCAGTGTTTGGATGAGATACACACTGTTGTATCGGCATTCCATGCTGCTACCGAGCTAGATCCACACATTCATGCACATTTTGCTCTTCAAACGATCTCTCTCCTATACAAGGACTTGCGAGAGAGGATTAGTACCCATATTCTTGCCATGGGATCGAATTTTAACAATTCATGCTCAGAAGAGAGGGAATGGTCTGTTGAAACTTCGTTCATTCAAAAGAAATGGGCTCTCCAGCAGTTGAAAAGAAAAGATCAGTTATGGAGGCCCCAAAGGGGCTTGCCTGAAAGATCTGTCTCAGTTCTACGTGCTTGGATGTTTCAGAATTTCCTCCATCCGTGAGTTTCTGTACTCAGATATAATATTGAGCATAGCTATCATCTTTCTTTTTGGTCTCTAATCATCAAAGTATACATATTTAGTGATTTTAAGAGTTGTACATGGAGTTGCACTCAAATATATATTTTTAATATGATTTGATGGATTTCAGGTATCCTAAAGATACAGAGAAGCATTTACTTGCAGTAAAAAGTGGGTTGTCGAGAAGCCAGGTACTTACTGCTCTTACTACATCCTTGCTAGTTGTTTGGGGAGGAACAATCTGCCATGAAAAATGTATCCCTTAGACGAAAGTTAGGATACATGTTTTTATTCTCGATTGTGCTTTGAGCTGTATTTATGGTTGGTTGACCAGGTATCCAACTGGTTTATAAATGCTCGTGTTCGGCTATGGAAACCTATGATTGAGGAGATGTATTCTGAAATGAATAAGAGAAAGGCTTGTCGAAATGAAGAAGGAATGGAAAGCAGCCATAGAAGCAGGATAAGCACGAACAATCAAAGGTTTAACATCAATTGAAGGTGAAGAAAGTTGCATAACAATATGATGGAGCATTTTTTTGATCAAGTAGGAAACACGACACAACTGAATCCAGAATTGTGCATAATGCTCTGCATAGTTTGGTATTATATGAGAGGAGTTACAGTTCTCTTGAAAAACATGCTTCCAAACAATGGATGTCATAGGCTCGCAGTTAACATTATAGAATCTCAGTAAATAACACGGAATTTATTTGACTGTCCATAATGCTCATAATTTGTTTTAGCTTGATTAAAAATTCTTTGCTCTCTGGTCTCTTTACAGCACTTTAGTTGTAGAAATTGGAGCCAGGAGCTAAGAGCCATAATTCAAGTGATAGTAATTTTCTTTGTGAATTGCTTGATCACATAAACAAGTGGGTAAATCAGTTATGAAAGGTTCTAATTGACAGTACTTAGTTGAACGAGTGAAAAGCAAGAAAACGAAAAATGGAAAACAAAGTAAAAATAATTTTCAACTAAAATTATAATTCAGAGTATAAATGAGTATATATATTTTTTTACCTATTCATGTTTGGTGTAAAATTATTTTCGTTCTAAATTGTGTAATTTTTTTTACACATTTAATAGAGTTAGCTGATAAAACTAAACTATGTTTTGACTTGAATGTCTTTTGACTTTAATTTTTATTGGCGATCAAACTAGGCTTGTGGCATGTCACCTTTTGGAATGGGACAATCTTTCTTTTTCTTCAAATTATTTCTTACCAAAAGATTAGAAAAAATAAAGCTCTCCTGATGAAGTGCTCGTGAAATAAATCTAATGTGGCTAAAGAGCATATAGCTCAAATAGCACTTGCCTAAACTACTTGCGTGTGATTTGATGTTAAAAATTTAATCTTTAATTAGGTTACTTTTCTCAATTTTTAACCTGCTCGTACTTCTCCTGTAATCAAAAAAATAAAAAATATATCCAAAGTGGAGAGTAATAGGGTATCAACGTGAGTCATGCCCAAGAGGTACCTGATTTATTCTTATTTTAACCTCTTCCATATCTAATCCCATTCATATAAATAGCATTTAAAGACGAGTAGAGACTTTTTCTTTCCTTTTTCCAAAATAAAAAGCATAAACAATTGAACTCCACTGCAAACATAACCAATTAAATTTCAATAATGCTATACAGAGTTTCAATACAGCAAACCCTATATTTATTGTAATAACAGTGACAAAGATGCCAACATGAAAATACCTTAGAGCAGGAGATTGCAAAGTAATGAGTCTATAACATTATGCCCTCCATCTTTACTTTACAATTGTAACCAGAACTCCCATTTATTTATTTTTATATCCAAAAACAACAATTTCGAAGCGTTACCAACTATTCATATTTCAGACTCATTAACTAAAATCTATGATTACAAATGAAAGAATGACTATATCTGCTTTCTACGAAACTCTTCCCGTTTCTTTCCTCATTGATCATTTCTTATTTCCTCATCTCCCTATCTACAACGATCAGCCCCCCATTCATCACATTTCCGACTAACCACAGAATTATGAACTTGTTCCATTAACAGATCAGAAAGAGCAGCAAACTGCCAACCTCTATTAATCTACTTCTAGATTTCCACAGAATTTCGTGTTTTTATTGGTTTCAATTTCAAACCCATACTCTCTGGTGAATAAAGCTCAGGAGAAATGCAAGATGGATTCAAGGGACTCCTTGGGCTGACACTTATCTTGGATGGCCTGTACAAGCCATATCCCATGAGAAAGTACTCCATTGGTATTAACATAGCATGAGGCTGCTCCTCTGTTACCATTGACCCACATGCTTGAACCTGTAGTTACACCAACAACCGCTATTACATCTAAAGCTCATTTCAATATACAGACATTCTTATCACAATTTAATAGGAAATTGAATTTTACACACCTCAACTAAGGCACTGTATTTTCTGTCTAACTTTGAAGTGATATGGAGAGCCTCCGAGTGAAATGGAGACATATCCCCAACAAAAATAAGTGAACGGCAATGTAATTTTCTCAATCCTTCACTTATGTCAGGTCTCCTGCTAGATGGCAATACAAAGTTAAATGAAATATATCCCTAAGCTATAAGCACATTGCTGTCCCAGAATAAATTGAACTAAAGCGTAGGCATATCCATTTGTGCATCAAAATCGGAAAATTATCAGCCATGAGTGCAAGTATAGATAATTAATTTCTGATTGATGTTGCAATGAGTGCAAGTATAGATAATTAATTTCTGATTGATGTTGCAACTCTAGCAATAATTAATATCTTGCAGAGAAATCACCTCTTACAACCCCCCGCCCTCAAAAAGAAAAACGAAAGTCAGTATTTTGAAGTGTAATCTTACCCATTAATAGCTTCAAGGAACCGCCACACATTTAAACTCTGCCTCTCATCCAATGACTGTCAGAAAATATTAAAACAGACTCAGACAAGTAGTGTTCAGCTTCAAACTACCAGCTAACAGTATAAACCACTCCCTACATGAAAACATAAACATATATTGACTAACCCTTCGGCATGCTTGAACTATATCTGACTCCAGTAGTTGAGTACCACCTCGAACTTCCTATCACCACAAACAAAATTAAAGGACACAACCTCACATACTGGAAGTAGAAAAAGGAATGCTTTTGGAAGCATAAGCATACCTTGCTAAAGTACCGCTTCAGCAATATTTCCTTTACCACCCCACACATGCCATAAAAGTAGAGTAAATTTGACATGACCTGCAAATATTACAAAATCTTCAGCAAAAAGTGAGATTTATTTTTACAAGAAGACACGATCTTTTAGGCATAGAAAAAGAACCTTGTTGTACAACCATTCAGTCCAAGATGGTTCTTTACATAGAGGAGAAACAAGTATCAAACCAAGAACACGTTGTCTATACTTCATCTGTTGTCAAGAGTTAGAAAGATCTGTAAGATCCCCTTACTGAAACTTGAAGACATTTAAGAAGGAGGAGGGGTTGCACATATGACAAACTTACAGCAAATAAGGTAAGAATGTAAGCCCCAGCAGTTACTCCCATACACATGACTGCACTAAGACTGCAAAGAGAAAGAAAGCAGGAGGGTCACATTGCCTTCCCAAGATGAAGGAAAGGAGAAACTGGCTTCTAGGATCAGTTACACAAATTATTAACCCATCAATTTCCATTCATCCAATTCAGAAGGAACTTGCAGTTGTCAACATTGTAAATTAAAACACAAAACATGCCAATATTTAAAGCCAAATGGAAATTTCTCTAAATTAATTTTCTTGATATCACTAAATGGAAAGCAATTGCTGATTAAGCTAGAACATGCTCACCCAAAAAAGTTGAGAACATCAGCTATTTGATCAGCTAAGTCATCAACAGAAAGAATTGGGTCATCTGGATCAATTGCAGCAGCTCCCAACTGCAATAGCTCTTGAAGAAAGCACAAGATGATAAGGAACCAGGTAAATTATAACATTCAACAATGAAGATATTTATGACCGTGAGGAGATACGAATCAAGCAACAACATATTACAGCTTCAATATATTAAGCTACAGACCTCATGCCCAGGTGGACTAATGTGATATATGCAGAAATTGTGGAGCAGGAGGGAACATGCTTCAGGACAAAATAATAACCCGTGAAGGCAGGAGACATCTGACGAAACAACGTGCATGAAAACAAAAGGTTAGATTGTTAGTACGTCAACAAAAGAAACAATGTTAAGCAAGTCATAAATGTTTGGTAAAAGTCACTAAACATCATTCTTAGATTTGATGTTCTCTGCATAAAACCTTTTAAAAGCAAACATTAACTTTTCAGAAAAGAAAAACCTTGATGAGGAACTGAACCATATTTTTGAGAAGAAAAAAGAGCGAATGTTTGATTTTCTTATAAAAATTGTGATACATATTATTACCCTTAACTACCAGATTATCAAAACTCCGGTTACATTGCATCTACTAAAATGTACTGAGACAGAAGTTTCACCATAATGGATAATAAAATAAATCGACAAATGCTGCATTTTTTAGACCAAAAAAAAATGCAAAGCTTTGACCAAAAAAATAAGAGAAACTCAAGGGGATATATAAAACCTAAAATCCATTTGTCGTACAATTTAAAGCCAAATCAGGATAAGTGATAAGAGCCGGCTTGTCCTGATCTCCATACACAGCAACAGAGACGGTACCATGATGCGTTCTTATAAGATGTTCCTGCAGAGATATCTCAGTAGCATGATAATCAGTAACAGCACATAAAGTTAACCAGAACAGACAAGAAATTGCATGTGATAAAACATCGCCTTTATGTTTATGTAATACAAAAAGGGGAGAAAATCAGGTAAGTGAGCAATAGATGTTTTAACTTTTAACCATGTTTGAGCATTTAGCATGTGCAACAAAAACATGCAAATATTTTGGGGTTCATTCACAGCAAAAATAAATTAGAACCAGGCGTACACAATCACACAATGCAAGTCACATGTAAAGAAGCAATCCATGACATAAAGGTATAAAATCTTTCAAGGTGGCAATGGAGATTGCATGTGAAGAGGCATCCTTTTTAAGAAAATTATTTTACTCTGACCAGAATATTACCATTGATAAAAAGTAGGACAGAAAAGTCTAAAAACCTAATCCCATTTCTTTAATCCATCTCCAGATCATGATAACACAAACGCAATGTCTTTTCTAGCTTGAAAGCTTTTAGCAATTTAGAAGTGTCTCTACTTAATATCCAAAAGAAAACTAGTAACCAGATAGTGGACTTAGAAAGATAACTCAGGTTCCCACTAATGTATTGTTTGGATGGAGAAGTTTCAAGAAGTTTGGAGGGGAAGGAGGAGGTAGTTTTTTATTTTAAATTTAAATTCAAATTTTTAAAATGAGAGGAATAAAATAAAAAATTATCGTGTAACTTTCTAATTATGCCTTTTTACTTCTATAAACATTTTATAATTCTCATAATTTAGAAATAAAAGATTAACCCTCCCCTCCCTTCCCTTCCTCCTAAACTCCTGTGATTCAAACATACCCTAAGGGAGGGAAGGGGTTTGCAGGGGAAAGGATGGAATGGGTAATATTTTATTTCTAAATTGAGAGGATTATAAAATATTTATAAAAATGAAAAAGGCATTATTAGAAGGCTATATGATAATCTTTCATTTTATTCCTCTCATTTTAAAAAATTAACAAATAAAGAGAATGTAAATTTAAAATAAAAAATTAGTCTTCCCCTCCCTTCCCCTCCAAAGTCCTTCATCCAAACAATACCTAATACACCAACTAAAGTAACCGTTTAACGCCAAAATCATGGAGAATCACAACCTCACAGTCACATTATTTTTTACATCAAACTTCATTATTTGATATCAGTGGAGTCCCACTTACTGTATGTCCCAACTTCAGGATCAAACAGACGCTGAGAACCAAAACAAAGAAATGAAGAATGTCGTTTTTGCTTAATCCAGATAGGAAGAAGAAACAAATGAGTTAAAAAAAATGGTAATTGAAGCCATTCTTAGTTAAAAGACAAGGAAGACAAGGGGGCTTGATAGCAAGCCAGAAATGCAGAATCAAAAGCAACAAAAAAAATGTATAAGAAACCAATAAATTAAAAGGAAGCAAATGATCATAATAACAAAAACTGGCAAGAAAATAAAGGGAAACGAAAAGGGGAAATAAATAATATAAGAAGCGAGGCATAGGTACAGGGTTACAACTAACACGATGGTTATATTCTATCATAAAAAATAAGATGAATATAGGGAGAGTCATATATCATCCAATAATAATATTTTTCTGAGCAAATAAAGAAAGGCATGATAGTGTCAAAGCCAATTCTTCTTCTGCTTCTTCTTTTGGTAATTGGTATAACATAAATAGTAATAGAGAGAGATGCAGTGCAATGCAATGCAGTACCTTGTGTGCAGGAGAGATGGCTTCCATATCCACCGACACTGAATCGCTTGAATCCGCCATTTCTCTATGAATTGCCGCAGGCATTGTATTTTCACTTTCCATTCCTTCCTTTATATGCCAATCTCTCTCTCTCTCTCTCTCTCCTCTATTTCTCTTAATTAACTCGCACGAGTCAATCTATTTCTCTTAATTAACTCGCACGAGTCAAAACCGAGTCACCGACGCTCAATCCCGTGGCACTTGAGGACTCACGAGCGGTCCGCATCAGTAGTTGGAACCAGAGACCCTGGTTCAATTAACCACACTTGGGTAGGCCGACAGTTTTTTTGTTTAATTATTAATTTTAAATACGGTTGAGAATACAAATATAAGGTAAAAAAATCAATAACTATTAATCTCAATAATTATTTCAAATGATTAATTGATTATTTGAGTGGTCAATTAGTTCTTTACTTTTATGTTGTTAACAGATCTTAAAATAAATAAAAAATTCACTTTCTTCTTAAAATAAATTAGAATAAAACATTATTTTAGTCTATCATAAATACATATTTTTTTTGGTAAAGTATTATAAAAACATATGCTTTTTTTGTATTATATAAATGTATTCATTTTTATTTTAGTCTGTTAGAATTAATTTTATAAAAGAGTATTTAACTATTTAATCTGGTGATAATATCCCTCCATTCTTCTTTCACTTTTTGTTATTAAATTAAAAATTTAGATATTATTTTAAACATAATAACGTTGATGAGATTTGTAGTATGTATTAAATTTAGATTGAAACAACATTTTTCTCAACTTTAATTTTTAAATACCAAAAATAATAATTGTTCTGAATTATTCTGTTCTATTGCTCCTTTTAACCAAAAAGTTAAAAATAATGTTTAGAGTGTGTTTGGAATGTTAAAAAATGAAAATTGATTTGATTTTGAAATTATTTTGATTTAAGTTGTGTGAATTTAGAAATCTAATCCTTAAGTGGATTTGATTTGATTTTAAATTTAATTATTTAGATTGATTATTTTATTCTTATTAACTTTTTAATTTTACCTCACTAACTTAACAATATCATTCACAATTATATAAGGTTAAAAAAGTAAAATAATCAAACCAAATATGTTTTTAATTAGTTCAAAATATAAGAATTAATTTTTAAATCAATTTAAATTTAATTTTTTATAATGAGTTTCAAACATAAAATTTAATTTTTAAATTAATTCAATTCAAATCAAATTTATTTTTAATTGATTTCAAACACAAATTTAGCTATTAATCATGCTTTCCATTTTCAAAATAATCCAAATAGGAGATAGAGTTATTACGACTTATGAGGAATAACATTATCATTTGTTAGAGCTAATGCTGCATCCTTGAAAATTTTGAGCAATGTCACTCAATTTGGAAATAACAAAATTTTTCATATATATTTCAAGAAGGTGGAAATAAACCACGGCATATGCTAAGTTGTTATCTGGATCTTTCTTATTTCTTAAGGCTAATAAAATAGGGTATGGTCCTCTTTTGTTTTGAACAAATGACGGCATGCATTCGTCATTGTATTGTGGGCAAATTTACTAGATTTCTTTGTACATTGGAAAGATTATCATAAGGATTTTACGCATATTATTTATCACTAAATGAAATATGCAAAGTCAGCTCTCAACAACCATTCAATGCTATAGTTTGAGACATGTGTGGCTTTACAAATGAAGATGGGCTCCACTACATGCATTACGCAGTTATATCACTTTCCATTGAAATTGGCATCCTCTGTCCCCTACAATTTTGCGTTACCATTTTACGTATCAGCTAAATAATTCAGTATTCATGCAAGAAAAAACAAAAAGATATAAACAGCTTGTGATTTTGTACAGTGGTAGCTGTCAAGGTTTTCCCCCCCTCAAGACCGAGAGAGTTTCCCCAAGCGAGAAGAAGCTATTTTGTAATACATTGTCAATTGTCAATTGTCAATTTGGAATTTTAACTTTGTTTTCTTTTTTCTTTTTTAGCCAGTCGTATTATATAGGAGTACATCTTAACTAAAATGTATGAAGTTTCCAATAAACTCCTGTTCAGTACATATTGATAAAATAAATCAAGTTTGGTAAAGTGCAGTGTTTATTAACGTCATTTAACTATAATAAACAATGATGCATATGCTTCCATTGGAAAGAACAAAATACGAATGCAACGAATAAAATAAAATCAACGTGGAAGATAACCTCATAAGTACACTTTAATTGTATTGAAGAGCACGGTAATTTACCTGATTTACTTCCACGTTGGAAGGTTTGGTTATATAAGCAAGAAGCAGAAAATGGGTTGAGTTTACATCTATCAATTTAGGCTATGCTTAGATGACCGATTAAAATGAAAAATTATTTAAATATAATAATATTAATATTAATAATATATATTTCATATTGATTTTATTATATTTTATTATATGTACTTTCAATTTTCATTCTTCTATTGTTTACTTACCTTATCAAACAGAATTTTAATTTTAATTTACAGCTATTATAAAATCTATTATTAATTAATTATTTCATATTATAAATTGAAAAAATTGTTACAAACTAAAATGATAAATTATCATTAATTTTTTAATCATCTCTTATTCATTTTTATAAACATTTTATATTCTCTTTATTTAAAAATAAAAAGTTACATATTTCTTCTTTTCCCTTCAAAACTCGTCTATCTCAAAATCTAATTTTGCTTTTGCAAAGTAGTTTTGCTTTTGTATAATACATTGCTTTTGCTTTTGTATATATAAAAGGAAAACCAAACCATTCAATGTGTTGGGGCAGAATATGCAGCAACCATTCCCAAAACAAATATCTCTCTCTCTCTCTCTCTCTCAACCATTCAACAACCCCCTTTGTCCCCTCACAACAATCATCACTCCACATTCAAATTCAAACTCACTGAAACCACAGAAATCACGAAGGAAAAATAGAAGAACTTACCAAGAAATAAAAATAAAAAAAAGCAGGTATTACTGGCTTCAAGATAATAGACCAAGTTAAGTAAGGTCAAGTAATACCTAATGATTACATGGTAGGTAAGTCCAAACAAGTGAATACAATTAATATTTATCAACGCCTCTCAAAGTTTGAAGCTTAAAAGAACATTACAGATGCCAACTGCAACTAAGGAAAACTCGGGCTGAACGAATTTCCAAATATACACTGAAACTGAAGGTCTCTCTGTGTCAGAAGACAGGGTTAGTGTTTCCAATTTACTAGCACCAAAAGTCTGACCAAAAATGGACCGTCAAAATAAATTTGCTAGCCCAAGCCCAACGTCCTCATATGGTTGCACTTGCATCAACCATATCACATTGCTCTATTACTTCGTGAGACCAAATTATCCACCGTGTTCCCACTATCCAAAGCATCATTGTTGCCTGAATATAAAGTTTTCTCTCACTGAGTTCTCATGAAACTGACATCTCATAAACTTTAGCTGTGCTTTAGTTTCATCCTCAATCCCTTTCCGTTTTCTTGTCCCTTCAGTACCCGTTGTGTTCATTCTACCATCAGCAGCCAAAGTCACGGTGTCCATAGTATCAACCATCTCTATATCACCGTGAAGTTTGTCATCCTCTGTCCCTCCAGGAATAGAATTTAAAAAGAGATTCTTATCCAGATTGTTAAGGAAATGTTTGATCAATGGGAGCATAGAAGTGAAAAAGTTAGCTTTTGCATGATGCTTAGCAGTGTCACCACCAAATACTGTCAATCCTTGATCCTCAACAACTAGAAGCCACTCTGAATATGAAATCACTAATTATTAGATGAGTGGAAAAAAAAAACTGCTCACAAACAAAATAAAAGATAATATACAAGATGGGCAGCTTGGTTCAGTTAACAACTATCTGAATTCAATCACCAATGACACACAGACAATGTGAAATTGAGTGCAGCCACATTCAAATATACAGCTTGCTGAACTTTTTAAAAATATAATGACCCCTCTCCATGTTGCAAAAAGGGGTGAAGAATAATAACAAACAAAGAGTTGCAAGAGGTTACCAGAGGAACTCACTTATAAGAGCTATGGGAGTGGAAACATTTGGCCTGCTGATCTTTCTGCCTACGCCACTTTGACTAATAACCCAGTTGATCAATTGAATGGGTATGCAGGATCTAGAGAAGGCATTTACATAAGACATGGCTTTACCCTGATCACCTTTTTCCCTGTGACAAACCAGATGATGAGACTTATCAGCCAAAACATTGTAGAAACCCCTTGATCCATCACAGCCTCAAAAGTCTTTTCTCATACCTAGCAGACTGTATAGCTAAGTCAGCAATGAACAACCAAGTTACAGCAAAATCTTTCAAGCTGTTGGCATATAATGAAACTCCTGCTTGAGGATCAATGAATGAATACTCTATCATTATCACAGCATTGTACAGGACTTCTTTTAAAAGAACTTCATTTTCAGAACCCTATAGTAAAACAAGCAGTTAGTTGTTGAGTATAACAGTAAAAATTAGAAACCAAGCAATATGTCATATACTTCTTGAAGGGAACAGGAATAAGTCATTCCATAAAACTAAAGAGCTGAAATTACCAACAGAAGAAGGATGCCCAGTACCGGACTCAATGTCCACTGAGATTATGGCAAATGAATAATATAAGTAGCTAACCTAGTAGCTCTTTTCAAAGACAACACACTGAAAATCACAACTAAGGAACTATCATGAATAGTTAGTGAACTAAATCATTTTACTGGAAAGGTTAAGTTTAAAAATTACAAAAACTATATCATAATTGTTAGAATATCTCAGAATATCTTCAGGGTATTTTAACATATCTTTAGAATATCTTAGCATATCTTTAGAAGATCTTTATAATATATTGTGAAATCAATTAGTCATCTAATTGAGGAAGCAATCTTAGGAGTTATTTCCTAATTTCATTATGTTTCTTGATTTGTTTCCTTTTTTAATTAGGGTTAGGAGTCTTATTGTTTTAGTGGACTTGGGCTTGTACTAGTAGTACTATACTAGTACTTGACCTAATTATTAGTATAAATAGGAGTTAATGCTTTGTATTTTATAACACATCAAATCAATTCAATCTCCTATTATTCATTAGTATTCCTTCTCTCTTTTACTCATTCCCTACCTAAACCCTATAATTTCAAAAAGGTGCTTTGAATAAAAGCCCTTAATTCCAAAGTATGATTAAGGAAAACTAAAGCAAAGAATACACGGTACTGACCAGTAGGGAGATCACTGGCAAAACTGGCTCCAGCATCATCCTGAAAAAGGTATCTGATATGCACCAATAAGCAATCAGGAAGTACAAACGTGAAAACTGTAATGAGGTCACCCCAGAAAGCACAAGGGTTCAACCAATGTCAAGCTGAAAAGTAAACAAATAGGGGTAATGTGGGATTGAACTACGAAAATTAACAAACACTGGTATCTATCTGATTAGTTTGGTCCATATAAGGACATGCTCTGAGTAAACCGTTCATACAATATCAAAAACAACAGTATTAGAATGCCAATAAAAACAAACAAACAAAACTGCATTTCCATAAAGGTTCAGCTTCCTAAAATGCTCAAGAACCCACACCCCAAACTCCAAAGTAATGAATGAACATGATTATATAAAAAATAGAGTACACACCCATTTTAGTCCTCTAAAGATACAAGTGTCATCAATTTGATTCTCTAATAATTGTTTACATCAAATTGATCATTTGAAGGACTAATTTGATGAAAAAATAACATTGAAGGACTAATTTGATGTCATAAAATGACAATGAATGAACAATTTGATGTCAAAAATTAACATTGAATGACTATTTTGATGTCAACAATTGATATTGAAGAACCATTTTGATGTATTTATCATTACAAGACTGGCACTAGTATCCATTCCATTCCACCCCTTACCACAATCCAAACATAGCCTAAAAAATACCATATAAATAGTGGAACACAATAATTCCAGTTTAAACTTTCGATTTGAGGAAACAAGTTCTTAGTTTCTTACCCAAAAAGTAAAAATTCCGGAACCCCGTTATGGTCTGAACTGCCGAACAGTGCAACTTCTTCTCCTGCTCTGCTCTCGTAATACCTGACTCAAACTTAAAGCACATTTTCAACAAGAGAGCTTCACACATAACAACTCCAGCCAAGAAAGCAATCTCGCAACCCATCTTGATTCCCTTCCTAAATTGGTCACTCACAACGGGGAAAAACCCTTTCAGGTAATCCCCAACCCCATATTGATCAACCATCCAAACGGGTACCACATCCAGAAAATCTGGCTCCAAACTCGTGGTCTCATAACTGCCACCATGAACCTCCTTACCACAAAAAATGCTGCAATAACTAATGAGTCCTTCTAACAAGCTTTCGACCTCACTCTTCAAATCTTTCTCATGAAGCGCCAAACGGTACAACTCGTAGACTACAGGAGCGAGAATACCAATTCTCTTCATCGAACCGCAATAATCTAAACAAGAAACTAGCAATTGAAACAAATCTTTAGCTACTGTAGCTCTTCTAGAAGGTTCTCCACCAGCTCTTAACTTGTTCGTGTGAAATTCCAGGGCTGAATAAAACCACACGATTTGCAGCGGCGGGTCGGGTAAGTTCCGCAGCAATCGGGAAAAGATGGAACTGAAATCGCCAAAGTCAGTGACGCCATTGCGGTATTCAGCTAAGAAATGGTTAATCGATTCTTTGAGCATGGGCTGGTAAGGTGGAACGTGATCGGTGTTCGGATTTTGGTTCATTTTTTGGGAACCGCGAGAAGCAGGAGTTGAAGCCGTGAACTTCAGAGATACCTTTCGGAAATGGCAATTGATCGAGAAACTCGTGGCTAGTTCGGTGCCTTTGAGTTCAGAAGCGTGGAGTTAAAGGGTAACAGCAGGCACCAGAATTTGAATTCAGGGACAGAGAAACCCTAGGTTTGCGGGTGATGTATGAACTATGAAGCGGATAAACGGGAGGGAATATGCATTTTCGTAATAACGGGCGACTTTTTGAATTTGTACCCTTTTTTTTCTCGAAAATATTTTTATATAAAATACCTCTATACTTTGAATTGGTGAATTTATCTACTTGAGTTGTTAAATAAATTTTTAAAGAGTGAACAACTATTTTAAATAAATTCTCTTTTAAAAATATAAATTTTTTTAATTTTATTCTCTAATAATTTTAGATATTAATTTAATTCGTCAATCATATGAAATAACATCACGTTAATTCTTTATGTGACAGTTAATTATAAAACTATTAGCAAGAGTATGACATAGCATGTAAAATGCATATTTGATATGTTAGTTGCTAGCTTAATATTCTATATGGACCTAATTTATAAACTAAGCTCTAGAACTACCTCATCCTCCATAAACCAAAGCATCTAAACACCTCCCATCCATGCCGCGATAGCCCTTCCTCAATTGTGTCAAAATTTCCTGTGTTCACTAAATCTCAACGCCTATACTCACTTGGATTCAGGACCATCTACTCCCAGTATCCGTGAGCTTCAACACCAACCAAGCCATAATCAGATGTTAACCCAAAGCCATAAACAAAAGTTAATTCCTCTCCATGAACCCAGAAACAAAGTTGCAGCATCCTCAGCCCTAAATCGCAAGCCACATACCTATGACCCCAATCACTTTCAGCCATTACGATAACCCAAAGCTCCAACCAAATGAGCCCATACTTCACCAAACTATAAATCTCAACGTCTATATTATGCACAAAAGTCCCTTATTCTTGTGTCCTTTGAGCAAAAACCATATGAACCTAGTCACTACAATACAACTCCTCCTAACCACATACATATAGCTCCTGATCTTACCCTTGAAAATAGAGACCAATGTTGTGACCCACTGCACACAACATTGAACAAAATCCCCTTACTCCATGAAACCATCTTCTTCCTGCACCTGCTAAACCATATTCCTTAACTAAACTCATTCCCAAATGTCCCTGCTACTCCTCAACACACACAACAACTCCATTAACCAAACAATTTTGCACAAATCCATCAAAACAAGCCCCTTTTGTCCTTGGATTTCAATGAAAAACAAAAGGGTTGGCTTATGATTTTAGGGTTTTAGGGTTCTTGTTGTTTCTGAATTTAAGGATTTAATGTGTTGAAAAAGACATCCACATGGCTCCCATGCTAAATTGGGGTTCAAATTGGGGATTAATGTGTCGCCAATGCACTTAACATGCTTCGTCAAATTCAAACTGACAATTTTCAAGCAAATTATCATTAAAAGGCTAATATGATATCGTTTTATATGATTAAAAAATTAAATTGATGAAAAAAATTATTGGAGTAACATCATTCATAGAGAATTCATAGCAAAATATTACCTTACTCACAATTCCATTTATATATGTTAACAAAAAAATTTAAAATGTATATGTTAAAACCTAAATTTGGGTCTAAAGTTAATCATAACTCTGCCTTTGGGAGAACATACTGTAAAAGCAATTAATAATTTTATTTGAAATTTAGTCTTTGAAGACCCAAAAGATGATGGTTGTTTTCTTCAGTCCTTATATTCATTATAGCGGAAGGATTTTATCTCCATCTTCTTCTTTGATCCTTGTCCATTAATTAGCCGCAGAGGATAGGGGAGGTAAATTGATTCATTTATCTATCATTCATATTTAAATCCAATCCAACCCATTTAATTATAATAATAAATTTCATAATTGGATATTTTTAGTTTGTGGATGATTATTGGACTAAACAATATATCCATTGTATGTTTATCAACCGATGCAACTCTTGCACACAAATCCGGTCAAGTGCACTTTCTCGTTACAACTCCAGCATCAGTTCATCTCTTTAGCTTTCTTGCTTGTTTTCTCAGAAAGTTCTTAGAGAAAATGATGAAGCTCTCAATGCTCAGATCCTTACACTCAACCTGGCTCATGGCTCCTCTCATCCGTCGTGCGCCGTGGCTAAGCCACTGAGCCAGTCCCCAAGCAGAAGGTAGCCACCCTCGAAGCCGCATGCAGGGTCGGTCAGCCTCTTTTTTGAAAAAATAATCCTTAAGTACAGTTTGGTTATAAAGATAAATAGTTTAATTTTTTTAAAAAATTAATTAAGTATTTAATTAATTTAACTAATAATTTATATATAATTAATTAATAATTTATTTTTATTTTTAATATTTAATATGTAATTAATCATATATAAATTATTAGTTAAATTAATTAAATATTTAATTAATTTTTAAAAGAATCAAACTATCTACCTTATGACAAGAATCATTTTCTCTTTTTTTTTTTTTGGTTATGAATCTCAATCCCCTCGTTTCAAGCCTCTCAGCTTATGACATCGCTAATAACGCCGGCGTTGCAGCCGATGTCAGCCACATCAACAACAGATATAAGATACACCAATCTTTGAAAAAAATGCAAGCTTTACGATAGTTTGATGCGTACAATCAATTAAGCTGTTATGTGCATTGGAATTGTAGGTGGCTGGAATCAAGGGTCACCGGCGACTGGGATGTGGTGGTGTTGAGGTGGAGGAAGGATTTCTCCATGGCAGCTTTCGCTGAAGCTGTTGGCGGATGGCTTCGCCTCTATGGTTGACCCTGTCACTTTCTGCAATGTTTATGCTTGTGTTCTATTCTTTTAAGGTTTTTAATTTAAGTTATAAAATTTTTCCAAAAATGAAATATTGCAATTTTCGTGATCTTTCTACGAAGTTGTTAACTTTTTTCTCGAAAAATCTGTCGAAGAATTGATGTCGGAACGAGTTAGAGTGATAATTTTTTAAAAAATAATCTTTTAAATGAGTAGATCGAATATATATCAATTTTATTACGGGTGTGTTGAATATTCATCCATTAAATAAGTGATCAGACGCATGGAATTTTTTCAATAATTTTTAAATAAATTAATGCTTTACTTTTTATCTTTCCATTCTAATTTGATCCAAAAATCATCCAATAGAAAATGTATGAGATGCAATGAGAATTTCACCCGTCTTCATATACTTCTGTTGTCCTGTTTGTGTGCTTTGATTAAAGCTTCCTGAAATCCCTTGCTAACCCAACAAGTTTTATAATAATTCACCAAAAGCTTCTTGTTAAGCTTTTATTTAATATAAAATAAGGAGAAGTGGAGAAGAGAAAATTAAAAAATATAGAAATAGAGAAAATTTTTTATTTAGTTAAAAAAGAAATAGAAAAGAAAAAAACCTCACACCTTTTTTATTTTTTTTTAAAGTGAGAAGAAATAAAAAAGAAATAAATAGAAATAAAAATTTGACTAATATATCTTTTTTTTATTATTTTATAAATAAATAAATAAGGATAAATTTATATTTACAACAAAATTTAAACTTTTTACTTTCTTATTTCTCTCATAATTTTTTTAATTTAAATAACTTAAAAATTTATTTATTTTTTTACTTTATTTCTCTTTTTTTATTTATTTTATTTTATTTCTTTCATAATCTAAACAAAACTTAAGCGCTTACCCAAAAAAAAATGCCTAAATTCAATGCAAGGACAAAAGTACATTGAGGATATGACTAGGAAATAACCACTTACTATACAGGGACGGCTGTGAGGATCTTGGATAGGAAGAGTTGGAGAAGAAGAGAATAAAAAAATAAAAAATTATAAAATATTTATTAAAAAAAATTTTTATTAAAAAATTATATAATAGTTTCTTATTTTATTTTTTATTTTAAGAAATTATTAAATAAGAAAAATATAAATTTAAAATAAAAAATTACTTATCACTATTCCAGAATGACTGACTCGTGTTCAACCACGACTTGTTAACAAACATTATGCATAGACAATAACCAATCACTGCATAATTTAATCATTTACGAAAGAAGACGTCATGCATCAACAACAAAAGATGAAATGGTTCACAAAACTTTTGCTAGTCGGTTACGATATGAAAACCAACAACTTATTAGTTACGAGAGAAAGAGAAATAAAATGCCACCAAAACACGGCACCACTATTAAATATTATTATGTGTTTGATTTAATTTTAGAACACGAAAATCATAATTTGAATAAAAATATCAAAAATCAAATAATGGTTTAGAAGTTTTTTAAAATTAAATTAAACATATTATTAGTTTCATATATACTTGAGGAATCATGGTGATAATTGCGCAAGGAAAATGTTACATAGTTACAATTTTTTTGAATTTTTTAAAAATGAATTGACGTATTTATTGAATTTTTAGATGGATAAATAACTATTATTACTTTATCTAATTTAATAATTATCCTTAAATTTAGTTGTATTTTTTAAAATTTTGGCTAATTTTTTGAATGTGTAACGTATTTATTACGCAAAGCACTACATATATTTTAATTTGTTGGTACATACTACCTATATTTTATAATGCAACGTATACTATTCCGTTTTAACTGCGTAAATTTGCACCACCATCACTCTAAAAGTTAGTGTTTCACTGTTTTGCACTTCTTTGGCTAGGTACAATAGATTTAGGTATGTTGTTTAACATTTTTCTCGACGCAAACTAACATTTGTGAGAATGAAAAATAATTTGCTACAATAAAACACTCTAGAAAAAACCTGCCAACGCAGTGCAAACAATCTGAAACAAACACCAACTTTTATCTCTCACTTTAACAGCTAGATGGAGTAACGTATCTCACACTTATAACTTTTTCATTAACTTGTAACAAAATTTTAAAAATTTCTCTTTGATAAAAATAATAATATTTTCTCTTAAGTTAAAATAAATCATAAAAACATCTTTTGAGACTTGTTGAAGTCTCACTCACTTTATTGTTATTATTATTATTATTATTATTATTATTATTATTATTATTATTATTGTTTTTGATATTAAGATAACTTCCGTTGCTATTTTTTTTACTTATATTATTACATGTTAAAAACTATTTAATCAATAAAACATTTTTCTATGAAAATGTAAATTAGAGATTGGTATATTTGAAACAAAAATTGTATGTCTTATTGAGTTCATATTATAATTTTATAATAAAATATTAATTAAATTATATTTTTTTATTGAATTTATGACAGAGCCAAGACTAGACTTTACAAATAACATTGCTTAATATGAGATTTTAATAATTAAATTGTTTAAATATAATTTTTTTGCAAATACAGTTAAGTTAAATATAGTGAATAAAGTATAAAGTTTTATTAATATTATAATTTGTGTGTAACGAAAAATTATAACTAACTTTTAATTGTGAATTTTATTTAAATTTTTTGTTAAAATAATTATGTAATAAAAATAAGGTTAAATTAATCTGCAATCTCTATGATATTTGATAATTTTCAAATAGATTTCTATAATTTAAAAATTATAAATAGGCCCCTATAATTTTCAAAACAATTTAATAGGGTCTTAAATCCAGTATACCATTAAAGCCTTATAAGGACCTAATAAAAAATATTTTTCAAATTTTATGGACCCATTTATAGTTTTTAAACTATAGAGACTTATTTTAAAATTTTCAAAAAGAACAAGAACTTACATATTAATTTAACCTAAAAATAATAATAAAAGGTGAAAGGATTTTTTTATGCAAATAATCTATTTTAGATTAATGCTAGTTTTACAATTCAAAACTACAAGAGGAGCCCGTCCCAAAAAAAGGAGAAGACAATTATGATTGTAATAAGTAATAGTTAGTTTAGTTTAGTTAGCAAATTAGTAATTAGTTAAGGATGAGTTGGCTAATATAACTTGTATAAATAGAACCAAATTAGCCAAATGACTTGTTAGTTGATTGTAGTGTGGAACAACATGTGAAGAAGGAATATTTATGTATTCTTTGATTATGATAATTGAATTCATAAGAATTGATGCTTTAATTGAGATGAAGTCGATATGAAAATGACGACTTAAGAATGAGTGACTAGGAAAAGAGTTATCTAATATCATAAGGATCCAGAATGAAAGCCCCTATGATAAGGTTGTTAAAATCGTGATTCTACTCATAGAATCGTACGATTATTTGAGTTTGAAAGGTTGGAGTGATCTTAATCCTAGTAGAAAACTCGTTCTGCTAGGATTGTGTTAGGATTGCGATTCAGCACGTATGATCGATAGGATTGTGTGTTGTTACCAATCCTAGCTAATCCACCAAATGCATGTCCCCAAATTCAGCAAAACCTAAAAGAAACCCACAAAAAGTTAATCTAGCAAGAAACCTGTTTGTTGTGACAAAGTTGCTATTGAAATAAACCCAACAAAATTCATTGGCTATTGTAACCGAAATCAACAAGCAAAATCCTTTGATGTTTTTTTCTTGAGCTATTTTTGTCTTTCGACCATGTATATGGCTGAAAAACAACTGAAATTCCACTGAAAACACTTACGACATATTTCAAACTCAGATTGCACCAGCAGTTCAAGGCTCTCAACCCTTTTCAACTTTGTTTACAGCCACAGACCACACCCATGGAGGCAGATTGAGAGAGGGATGGGATGAGAGATATGAGAAAAGTCCCCACTTACTGAAACACTCCATTAAGTGTTTTTCTTTTTGTTCTTAGACAATGGACCTTAAATTGAGACAATGCGCCATGAGACCTTAGCTCATATTAATTATTTTACTAAAAATAAGAAACAAAAAAATATACTAAGGTCAAAGTTCTAATAAGAAAAATAAAAAATAAAAGTAAAAGGAACCTATTATGTATTTTGAATTAGAATTCATTTAAATGTTAGTTGTGATTTTAATGGTACTATGTCAATTTTTGTTATTTTATATGTATATGATTTTTTAATATAAATTTGTATAAGAGGTAGGATCTTTCGTTCCGTGTTACAATCTCACATTTTATGTATTTACCTCCTTTGTCCGATCTTAGGTAGAATCTACGAGTTTGACAATCTTGCACTATGAGTGAGTAGACAAAGTGAGCTTTAGAAATGATATGTAATGTTATGTCCCACGTTAAGTAAATATAGAGACTCATGGGGTGTATGACAACTTTCAAAACTAGTTTAACATATTACAAGATAGACCTAGTTATATAAACCCATATAAAAATAAATTTGTTCAAAATTAAACTTAGTTTGATTCAAAAGTATTTAAAAATTCCTTCAAAACTTGAGATAATAATTTTTTATTAGTTTCATAATAAATTGTATGAGAAAGAAAGGAGGAGAAAGGGAGAGAGATAGAATCAAAAAAATGTTGGACTAGAAAGAAAAAAAACGTTGAGTAAGACTTTTAAGAACTAATTTTATTTCAAATTTTGTTTAAATAAGAACCAATTTTTAAAATTTTGAGAGATAACTAAACAATTTATATTTTAAAATCAATCTCATTGCATTTTGACAGGAGTTACAATGGTGGTACCTTTATAGGTATAGTATTTAGGCTAAATTATTAAGTATTTATTGACTGTTAATCTCATAATAAATATTTAAAAATTTATTAAATATAATTAGTAATTAATAAATACTTAACAACTCATTTTAGATATAAGTACTTAAAAAGAAAGGTATCAAAATAATTTTTTACTCTAATATATGACTTTTAAAAGTTAGCAAATATCCTCTTAATGCAGTACTTAAAGTTATCAACTCTCTCACTTAATAAGTTAACTTATTGGGAAGAGTTGTCCTCATAACTTAAATAAAAATATTAAAATATATTAAAATAATATATTATTAAAAAGGAAACGAAGCCGACAAGGGGCACTTATGACTAACCCTTCGCAGCCACTGAATATAATGAATTGAAGTCGATTTAATTTATAAACTCTGTAATATCTTATACTATAAAAATATTAAATATTATTGTTATTGTTATTATTATTATTATTATATACAAATTATAATTTAAAACATAAGCTTATGTTCTGATTTAATTTTCATTAAATGCAGTTAGTTTATCCACAGCAGAAGATAACATTTTTTTAGTTAAAAAGTTTATAGCCTCCTCGTAATCTTTAAAGTTTGGTCTTTCGCTTTTGGATTTTGTTTCCCCGAGTATATCTTTTTGATTAATAAAGGTGAACAGGAGGACAAGACAGAATAAAGAATCGTAATCAACATTGTGATATACACCAATCTTCAACTCAACCACACGAATAAAATAAAAGTTTCAAAAGTGAGAAACCCAAAAAGAAAAAAAAAAAAGAAAAGCCAAAGAATACATACACGTCCCTTTCCTCATGTATGCATTGCCTCGCTTTCTTATAGTCATAAGACAAAATATATTTGCGAGATAAAGAAAGAAAAAGATAATCACAAAAAAAAGATAAAGATAAAGGAAAAAGAACGATTGGAATGGAAAATCGTTGTTGCTTCATAGTTCATACTTCGTAACATAATTGTAAAATTTAAACCGAAAAGTCGAACTGATTGGAGGATTGGTTCATCCGTGAGCAATAGTTTGATCTAAAAAAAAATCAAGTAATTTTTTTTTACAAAATCAACAAAGTTTTCGATTTAATATAAAATTAATTGGTTTTCTTGATTTTTATTGGATTTAAATATGTCAAATTTTACTTGTTTCATCATATTTGATCGAAAATGGATTAGTATGTTCAATTGAATGAGCTAAGAACCCAGACACCCAAATCTCAACCGGCCAGATAATCATGATTTTACAACTAAACTTCAAAGTTGCTACATCTCATTTATTATTATTTAATATTAATATAAATTTCGAGTAAATAAAAAAATATATATTATAATAATAGTAATATTCTGATGGCAAATCAATGCACTGTAAAGTGTAAACCACAGATAGCAACGCCTACGACGAATTTCTCTTCTCCGTCATTTTCATTATTCTCAGAAGAAGAAGAAGAAGAAGAACAAAGAGGAGAAAACAAACACACAAAAAAGAAAAAGGAGAGAGAGAGAGAAGGAAGATTGAATCTCATCTCATCTCATCTCATCTTATCGAAATCACTTAGGTTGGACAAAAGGCCGAGGAACACAAATTGGAGTGTGTTTTTCCATGAATTGAAGCATCGTCATCGAGTGTGGTTTGAAACTTGAAATGGATGACGAGGATTGACGAAGCAAGACAAGAAACCGTTTCATCTTGTGTGTGAACTGTGAAGTGCCTTACTCAGTTTCGGATCGGTTGGTTTCGCATTGGTAGCCGACAACTTACTTGCAGACAGAAAGAGAAATGAATGGAGGCGGTGGCAGCGACGGACTCCAGCCCTCGCCGGCGGCGCTTGAGTGGCAGTTCTCTCAAGTGTTCGGCGAAAGAGCAGCCGGAGAAGAAGTTCAGGAGGGTATGCTATTGTATTGCTTATTGCTTATTGCTATGCTAACCCCATTTTGATCACAATTCATATGCTATTTACTTTTATTTATTCATTCCTCTTCGCTGGTATGGTACCTACCTACATTTTTTGTGTAGCTGTAGAGTTTAGACTCGAATTTTTGGAGCTGGAATTGGTGTTTTTTAGTTACTTAAATGAGATTGGGCTAATTCATGCTGCATGAGTATACCCTTTTTTTCCCTCTTTGTTGTTTCCGTTAAATTGGGTCTTTAATTTTCTAGGATAGCGTGATTGCTTTTTTGTAGGACCTTGAGTTAGGTTTTTTTTTGGTTGTGGGTTGGACTGGTTCCTCGTCTACCACCGTGATCGCGATGATGTATACTCACAACTGTGGGGTGTGGTACCGTGATCTTCTGTTCTGGAGACCATCCATCGAGTGGAAAAAGATACTGGTGACTTTACTATGTGGGTGGGTTTCAAATCACTTGCATAGATTGCTTAGGCAGAGACTGAACTGACTTTGAAACATTTCGACAGTGATGTTATAGTTATGTTGTGCAAAAAGAGTGCATCCCTATCTCCAAAACATACTGTTACTGTGTTACATTCTAAATTGGCAGGAGTGAGTAAAAATGCAATAGTATTGTGATTGTTTGTCTGCTTGCTACAAACTTGGTCCGGTTTGCACTATGTTTGGCAGCAGTTTTAGCAGGAAGAAGTGAAAGAAAAGGGGGCAAGAAAGTTTGCCACAAAAAAGAAATGAAAAAGAAGAAATGTTGAGTAGGTGATTGATTTTAAGGCAAATTGATGATCTTTTTACAGATGTAATCTGTAAGAGTTGAAGTTGGTTTGATCACCCTATTTATTAATATTGCTGGTTAAGATAGCTTGATCACAATTCACAAGTGTACGCAGTATTTGATGTACCATACCAGTTGTAAAATATAATTTTCACTTTACTTAAATTGAATAGCAATTATTTGGCCTTGACGATTGTTCCATTACATGTTGTTAGCAGATTTTTTGACCAGCTGTCTAATTTGTAGGATTCTTTAGTTGTAAATAGTTTTGATAAATGTGGGGTGTTGTATTCTCTACTTCTCCCAGCATTGCCAGATAATAACTGTAGCTGGTTTGAAGAAGTCCATCAGCAATATAGTCTATATTTACTTTACACTATGCATGTGTCTGTGCATATTGCATTGTTACCGGTCCCCTTTGTGTGCAGTTGACATCATATCTGCAATCGAATTTGATAGAACTGGGAACCACCTTGCTACTGGAGATCGTGGTGGTCGAGTTGTTTTATTTGAAAGAACAGATACAAGGGATGTAAGTCCATTAATTGTTTCTCGTTATATATATATATATATATATATATATATATATATATATATATATATATATATTCCTTTTACCTAGTGTTACAGTTTTGTTATTCATATTATGCAAATCATCTAGCATGGAGTACTCCGGAAAGATTTAGAGCAGATGGATTATTCGATGAATCGACAACCTGAGTTTCGTTACAAAACTGAGTTTCAGAGCCATGAACCAGAGGTATCATCTTTCTCCAGTTCACTGATTGATTCTTGCTGTACAGATTCATCTTACTTTGAACTGCAATCTCAATCTTAATTAATTTTTCCATCTATTTATGTTTTTGAATTCAGTTTGACTATCTTAAGAGTTTAGAAATTGAGGAGAAAATCAATAAAATCAGATGGTGCCAGGCAGCTAATGGGGCGCTCTTTCTTCTCTCTTCAAATGACAAAACCATTAAATTTTGGAAGGTAGTAGGGATGCTTTTCAAATTATTAAATATTTTTAAATTGCAATTTTCTCAGTGAACCACTCCTTGATATTTTATTTTCCTTGATGTGTTTTTAACTGATAAAGATTATCCTTGTATTTTTAAATATAATATGCTGCATTACTGTTATTATATTTGCTGAATGCTATGATGATGCTAACTTCAAAATTTAGGAAGATATTCCTGAGGTAGTCATTTACATGGGAAGAGTAGACATCAACTGAACAGTTGGGTTTTCATGCTTTTGCATAATTTCATGTCTTCTTATTTGATTGTTTTGAGAGATTTTTGTTATTATCCTTTAAAGTTCTGATTAATTGTGACAATGTGTAGTTGTGATAGAAATATTATTTTGAGCAGTCATTGATATTTATCATGTACTCTGGTTGAAATTTAGCCATCTTCATGAAATTTTGTCGTACTTCCCCCCCCCTTTCTGGATGGTTTTATCTCTGTTGCCATTATATGCATGTTGGAAGATGAATTCATGAAATCAAGAAAATTATTCGTTCTTAGCAAAACATAAAAAACTTAGGATGAAGGCATTTATTACAGCTGATAACACCAGAAAGAGTTTTTGAATAGACCTTATCTTACTTGTTGGATAAGACTAATTTTGTTTTTTGCTTGGTGTCTGAGAAACTAGGATTACTGGACATGCCTTTGGTGGTCCCCCTTAGGTTTATAGTTCTGTTTGAATTGTTGATCTGGCTGAACAACACCTTTCTGGGGTGATTGACTTATGAGTTTATCAATGAATTATCCAGTTAGAGATTTGTCCCAATCCTACTAGTTAACAAACTCTGGTTATGATATAGTTATTTTATTTGTTTATAAAGTGTGAGAATGACTTGGTGCAGGATAGCATATAGAATAGATATTTGATTTGGATGACCAAGAAAAAGTGCATTCGAGAAAATTTTGTTAAAAGTCTCATTATATTGGAAAGTTTTCAACTCATTCATTATTGATGGAGATTTTTGATATTATGGTGACCATTTTTTCACTGTTTCCTTGATGGGACAGGTCCAAGATAAGAAGGTGAAGAAAGTGTGCCACATGGATGCTACTCCATCTCATGCTATGGGAAATGGTCCACTTGTTGGTTCAAGTACATCCGTCAGTTCTAAGCCCTATATGGCGAATGGTGAATCTAATAAGATACCCTTCAATGATGCTTCAATTCCATATGGGGGTGTTCAGTCCCTACACTTGCCCGTTGTGGTAGTACTTGTTCCAAGACTAATTCTGGCATGATGTTATTTTGGAACTCAGATTGAAGTTTCTTTCTGAAGTTATAAACTTAACAGAGCTACCATGATTTGAAAATTTATATGTTCTTACTTCTCACTTATTTGTGGCATTGTGTTATTTTGGAATCAAGTTGACATTTCTTTTAGAAGTTATAAGCTGTGCCAAAGCAATCAGTCTGAAATCTTTATGGTGTTTAACTGACATCTTTCCATGATTAAATGTTGAAAAATCAGGTTACCAGTCACGAGACAAACCCTGTGGCGAGATGTCGAAGAATCTATGCTCATGCCCATGACTATCATATCAATTCTATCTCAAACAACAGGTTATGTTCTTAGTCACATCTTTATTGTATTTTTCTAATTTGTCTAAAATTGCTTCATTTTGCTTACCTTTATTGCATTCATATTTCAAGTTTCTTTTTGTCTATTTCATTGAAATGGGGAATTTGCTACGCATGTGGTTCCCATATTCCTGACATGGATGTGACATCATAGAGCAATATAATTTTTTGGCTGTGTTTTAGTTAGTTTAAAGTCTTTCTATCTATTTGTTTCAATGTTGCTGCATACATCTTATCTCTTGGAAGCATTGTTTTTCCTTTATCATGTTAGTAATGACCACTTATCTATCCCTGTTTATTTCTCCCCTTTTTTTGTTTTGTAGTGATGGTGAAACTTTTATATCAGCCGATGATCTTCGAATTAATCTTTGGAACTTAGAAATTAGCCATCAAAGTTTTAATATTGTTGACGTCAAGCCTGCGAACATGGAGGATCTAACTGGTAGAATACCATTATCATGTTTAAATGAGTGTTTAATTGTTTATTGTTTTAATTTTTTTCTTGGAAATCTTTCTGTTTGCAAAAGATTTCTGAGTAGTGAAGAGCAGCGTTCTTTCTGTTGTTTCTTCCTTCTTTGTTATCTAGTCTATATTCATGTGCTTTTGTTTTTATCTTTTTGCATTTATACTGGGGCAGGTTGGTGAGGAACAAACCAATTTATTTTCAGTTATCAATATATCATTTTGAATAATTGATATTACTAGTTGTTTATTGGAGTCAATTATGTACTTAAATTCGTGGTATTTGTTTAATCAACTTGATAGATTTGCTTGTGCTTTTTTTTATATGTACAGAGGTGATCACTTCAGCAGAATTTCATCCTACTCATTGTAGCATGCTTGCATACAGTAGCTCTAAAGGTTCTATCCGTCTTATTGATATGCGGCAGTCAGCTTTATGTGATACTCATAGCAAATTGTAAAATTCTTCTTTTTTATGTTTACCTTTTGCCCCCCCTTTATTCAGTGTATTTCTGTTAGTATTTACATACACATGTGCACAGATGGGCTGTATGTTCTATGCTTTCTACTTTTTATTGTACAGATTTGAGGAACACGAGGAACCTGGTTCAAAATCTTTTTTCACTGAAATAATTGCGTCAATCTCAGATATCAAGTTTTCCAAGGATGGAAGACATTTACTTAGTCGTGACTACATGACTCTTAAGGTTGAATTCTGTATGATTGTTGCATTGATTTAGTTTTCTACCATAATTCATGTGGATTGGTCTAAAAGTTAAGTTTAGAAAAGAAAATGTAACCAACCAAATTTGAATAAGCCTAGCTTCTTATCATCTAGCTTCTGTGACAGAAATTGATCTCGTGTTCATTCGTAGCTGAATTTTGCTCCTACAAATTCATTTTTTGGTCCAAATATATGTATTTTTACTTCTTTACTTATAATGGCGAGCTCTAAAGATAGTAAGTAAATTTGTTGCTACCTACAAGATAATGTCATCTGAACAGTAGCGTGCAGAAGTCATAGTGTAGGAATATGGCAATTTCTATGGAAAATCACATCATTTTTTCAATTTGTTTTGGCTGCATGGAATAGTTCTGTGGAATCTGACTTATGATTATTAGGAATGCTTATTTTTATTACCATATAAACACAGTATCTTGTAGTGTAAATGAATAAGGAAGCTTGCTATTTGAGCACTATCACTGAATCAATGATTTTTTGAATGGGAATTAATCTTAAGATTAGTGAATTTTGAATTACTAATATGGACTCCGTTGCTTTTATAATTGAAAGTCATATCTAGCTTATATTTCTTACAATTCATGTTGGTTTCATGTGTTACTTTGGGACGGCAATAATTAGATGTTTACTACTATAAGAATCTTTGAAATTATATTCTCTCACATCTCTCTCTCTCTCTCTCTCTCTCTTTCCCCAGCTATGGGACATAAATATGGATTCAGGTCCTGTTGCTACTTTCCAGGTTCATGAATATTTAAGACCAAAGGTGACTAATTTTTGTTTATGAAGTTTGGATGACTACAAATGCATCTAAAGCATTTATGTTACCATGTAATGAAATTTTCATGTTTTTTTTGTAAACCTTCATCAGCTCTGTGATTTATATGAAAACGATTCCATCTTCGATAAATTTGAGTGCTGTCTTAGTGGAGATGGACTCCGAGTGGCAACAGGTTCATACAGGTCTGGTTTACATATGTTTACCGAATTCCTTATACCGTAATTACTAACCTAAGATGCCTGTTTTAATATGGAAAATTCTGTTCTTTTCTATGATTTCAGCAATCTGTTCCGTGTGTTTGGTTCTTCTGAAGGCAGCACAGAAGCAACAACTCTGGAAGCCACCAAGAACCCAATGAGGTATATTCTAATCTTGATGCTATTGAAAGTGTATAACAAGTAGAACTACTCCTCTTCAATTTAACCAGTTCAACAAAGTTCTGCTGCATGAAGGCCAGAGAAAAAAAAAGTTCTGTTACCAATTGATCAGTATTTTGCTGGCTGTCCACAAAGCTGTTGTTAACCTTTTCATCTTGATTTGATGTATCTCAACCATTTGATGTAATTTCAGGAGACAAGTTCAAACTCCACAGAGGCCTTCTAGATCTCTAAGCACCCTTCCCCGTGTCCTCAGGCGAGGTATGTCTTCTAGTGAACATTTACTGCATTTGTATGCAAGATCTGGTGTATATTGTGTAAACTTGGCTGTGATATTGACTTACTGTGTATACCTTTACAGCACTGTTTGAATACAAAATCTCTTATATAGTTGTATGTAATCATTATTTAGTAAAATTTATTTTGATTAGTTGTTATTTCCTTCTTAACTTAATTGCATAATTTGCGTTGAGGAGGAGTTGGGACTTGAGTGAATGCTGAATATTTAAGTTTATGAGATCCTTTCTTGTTTCTAGCTAGGACAACATCAAACTATTATATTATAAATGTACTACCCTAGCTAACTTGTATTTGAAGTGCCTACAGTGTTTATCTTATGGTATCTGTAATTTTATAGTTATCTAGACCATGGATTTTTCCCCTAACTCTATTCCTCTTTCACCATGACTATAAAAGGAACAGATAATTCTGGAGTTGATACAAATGGGAATGCCTTCGATTTCACGACAAAGTTGCTTCATCTAGCATGGCATCCGACTGAAAACTCACTTGCCTGCGCTGCTTCAAATAGCCTTTACATATATCATGCATAAAGGCCTCCTTGGAATTAATATAATTGCTATACAAGGATCATAACGTTGCATGTGATGGAGGTTGCTCTCCCTTCTCCCATCACAGACAATGTGGAGTGGAGTCATTACAACACACTCATATCTGGAGATGAGATCATGACACACTGATACTCTTACAAAATCTGACGCCAAGATTATTGGAATATTAGAAAAGTGACTGGCCTGAGTCTCTCTACTCTCAGATGGGCAGTCGTTGCTAATTATTTTATTTTTCATATGTAACCACAATTTTTGTTTGTGTTTTGGGTCAAAGAAAATGTAATATATGCTCTATTGCAACTCAGGCTGTGAATGGCGCCACTTGGTTTAGGGAGAGTGAAGAGCTTTTGTGGCGACTCTATTCTCCCTGACCAGGGACCGCAACTTGTATTATCTGGCAACTTAAACAAGTTATAAGGATTGTGTCCTCTGTTTTCTGCCCATTCACCCTCTTTAAGAATTTGCGACTTCTGAATATCAATATATTTTTGGATTGAAGTGTAATGTAATATAAACTTTTTTTATTAAAGGCCTAAATTCTAGTCACTTCAAAGATCGCACTCGGAATTGGGCCTGGGCATGTCTAGGTGGGTGGTACTGGTAGGGTTTCACTTGTTCTTTCCATGGTGAACCATTAAGTGAAATATCTTAAATCAGTTTATGATGTAACTATTTTATTTCTTAATAATGTGTAGAAATTTATTTCTGTTGATGATAAATTAATTTTAAACTCTATCATTATTATTATTATTATTTAGTGCTAAAATTTTCAATTTGTATTTTATCATCAATACTAAAATGGCAGTGATCATGAGGATGGAGATAAAGTGCATATGCTTAGATTAACTTGTT
The DNA here is from genome assembly GCA_023212625.1 of Styphnolobium japonicum. Classification (NCBI taxonomy): domain Eukaryota; kingdom Viridiplantae; phylum Streptophyta; class Magnoliopsida; order Fabales; family Fabaceae; genus Styphnolobium; species Styphnolobium japonicum. Next base: position 27,223,967 of record JALBWW010000006.1, read on the forward strand.
TTACTTTCACAAAAATTTATAATCAAAATGTTAAGAAAGAGATTTTAGTTGAAGGCATTTTTTTAAATAAAATAATTTGCAATATGCACTAGGATTGTCCAAAAAACATTCCGATAAATTCATTGGCTTTTATCCTTTGACTTGTTACTCATCAATTAATAGAACGAGTCACATCTTACTTCCTTGCAGTTAAGCAAAACGTAAGCAAATTTATCATAAAAGAAATGATTGATTATATTTAAAATCAGTACTGAGTGACAAAATAAAATAAAATACTTTCATAATCCGTGAAGCGTATGAAAATTAGTACGTAACTTGATAATTGTACATCTTATCTTATTTAATGTCATTAATTAAGCATGTATAAATCATAAGAAGATGAATTTAATTTTATAGTCTCGCCTATAAAAATAAAAATAAAAATAAAAAATCATTATATATTTAGGAAAAAAGCATATTTAAATTAAAAAAACAAAGAGTTAGCTTGGGGCCTTGGGCATTAACAGCTACAGCCGAGACGAGAGAAAAAGGAGCAACGCAAAGCCGAAGCGAAGCGAAGCTGTGTCCCTCCGCCATGGCCATGATTCGTGTTCTAAGTGGAACCAGGTCGCGCCTCCCTCAAGTGTCGTGGCCTCAAGGGATAGTTTCCCTGCACACCACCCTCCCCTCTCTGTCCTCCGCCACTGCCACGCCGGCACCATATGCTCGGCCACCGCCGCCTTCAGCTACCTCTCCCGCCGGTATTTCGAAGACGGCGGAGTACGTGATCTCGAAAGTGGACGATCTCATGAACTGGGCTCGCCGTGGGTCCATCTGGCCCATGACCTTCGGTCTTGCTTGCTGCGCCGTTGAAATGATGCACACCGGTGCCGCCCGTTACGATCTCGATCGCTTCGGTATCATTTTCAGGCCCAGCCCACGCCAGTCTGATTGCATGATTGTTGCCGGAACCCTAACCAACAAGATGGCCCCTGCTCTTCGCAAGTTCGTTTCGTTTTCTTATCATTCTTTATTTTCTCTCTCTTTGTCTAGGGTTTTGCCTTGGGAGGGAATATGTGTTTATCTTAGCTCCGTAATATATTTTGATTTGATTCATTTTCTGATTTTGCTTAATTTGGTTTTTGCCTTGTGAGTTGTTGTGACACATGTATGTATGTATGTATGTATGTATGTATGTTTGTTGAAATGTGATACTGGGCAATTGGGCATCCTTACTGGGTGAACCACTGAACCCTGAAAATAATCTGAAATATGTGGCCCAAATTGACTTGAAATGTTGTCATTTGTCAATGCTTTTATCAGCTTTTGGAGGCTGTTATATAGTTGTTGAAGAAACTGTATGAATGATCGCAAAACATTCTCAGTATTCCAGATGGGTAAATATCTGTTGTTTCTCCATGACTTTATTTTATGAAGGATTTTCTTAAATTAAATTATACTTAAGGGGGGAAAACTACTAATATTGTATATTCAATCAAGCCTATGATAACTTGTTTCGTTTGTTTTAATTGAGTCTTGTTTTTTTGGTGTTGCAATCATAGTTAAGTTGTGGTATATTCTGCCAGTACGAGAGGCTTCTCTATGTGCTTGAATGTTGATCTGGAAATCAATTTTAATTGACTGATACTGTGTGTCGAAGGAGGTTCTTATATGGATAATGATTGTCTCACATTGAGTGTGAGAGGTGTAAACATTTTGAGCTGTCTGGAAAAAATTTAAGCGGATTTGTTACGGAAAATAAGTGTGCCAAGTGTGGAAATTAAGGGTGCAAGAGTATGCTACGCTTCTTATACTTGTGATTCTAAAATACAAAATTCTAGCTTGCTCATCTTTATCAACCATTCATAAGTTTTGTGTTCCTGAACATTACTGAGCTTGCTGATCTACTTGTAGGACTCCGCAACTTTTTAATTCAATTGTAAGAGTTTTTTGTTTTTTTAGTGTCTAAATTACTTTTTACAATCTTGAAGAACATCTATGGTAATGCTAGCAGTTCATCTACTTGGTGTTGGATTTTTCCACTATAGATGAAAAATTAATTATTAATTTTTATCTTCTTGTTTTTATTCCCCCTTCTTGCCTGAATTTCCATGTTTCCGTTATTAATTTTAACCCTGGGAACTTGATTCATGTTCTGTTTTGCACTTAGCCTCTTAAGTTTATGAAATTTAGATTTTTCTACTTGATGCTGAAAAATTCTTGCAGGGTTTATGACCAAATGCCTGAGCCTAGGTGGGTCGTCTCTATGGGAAGTTGTGCTAACGGAGGTGGATACTACCATTATTCTTACTCTGTTGTTCGAGGATGTGACAGGATTGTTCCTGTTGACATATATGTTCCAGGCTGTCCTCCAACTGCTGAGGCTTTACTATATGGACTCCTCCAGCTGCAGAAGAAGATCAATAGGCGCAAGGACTTCCTCATGTGGTGGACGAAGTGAGGTCAATTAAGTTTATTTCTTGGCAGCCAAGTTATGTTATAATAAGCAATTCCCGGTAGTTTGCCTCCATAAGAAGTCCTGTGTAAGGTGGAGATTGTGTTGGCATATTACCATATCACATACCTGGATGTTCTTTTGTTGTGTCACATTCTGTGCAGCTTTTATGGTGCTTCAAGTCACTTGGAAATTATTCCTGTTGGACATCCATCTACTGAAATATGCATGTTTCATATTTGTTAAAGCTTCTTATGTATGTTGATAAACCTGGGAATAAAGAAGACACCTTATGTTTGACTCAAGTTGTTGTTTTTATGTTGACCAATTTCTCACTTGCTTACTCCAGATCACTGGGGTTGGAATGAATCTTTTGAAATGATGGTTTCGTTTTATCTCCTTTTTTGGCCCATAAAATAATGATTTCCGTATGCTTATTTGAGGAGGTCAACAATAGGAAAGTGAAAAGTTGGGAAAAAGGTGAACATACGGTAGGATAGACGTTTTTATTTTCACTTAGGCCTCGATTCACGAAATGAATTGGAATTAGGATTGAGTTTTAGAATTAGAATTGAAGTTTTCAATTTTAGAGATTTTTTTGGTTTTTTTTTTTAATATTAGTATTTTGAGTGAGTTGTTTAGCATTCTTGTTATTTATATTTAATAAATTTTAAATATTTATTATGAAATTAATAATTAATAAATTATTGATAATTTAACCTAATATTTTATTTATTAGAGTACTATTGTAACTCTTTTTAATTCTAATTATTTTATTTAGTTATCAGTATTATTGTAACTCTTTTCAATTCTAATTATCTTATTTGGTTATCAATTGCATTATACCAAAAATAAGAGGTTCATTGTTAAAAAATTCTTAGGTCTTAGGTAGGCATTTTTTATTATACACACTTCATTTAACATTAAAATTACAGGTTTTGAGAATTATGTTATAATAAAATGCTTATGTTTGATTCCTAAACTCAAAATCAATTTTAGGTAAATATTGTTTTTGACAAAGTCGTTTTAGTATTTTATACTAACTATTTGTAATTACTTTAAGGTGAATTTTTTAAATATAAAATTCATTTTAATTATATTTTTTTAAAATCCTCTTGAAATATATGATATTCAAATTTCAAAAGTAATTTTGTATCGATTATCTAAACATGTACTAGTCTTTAATTATAAAACAAAAATATTACTCTCTTTTCTTTTAGTAAGAATTATTACTGTCATATTTCAAAGATGGTATACAACTATTTAGACATATAATTTTTTTTTTAGTATCATATTAAATGGATGGCCAAATAATCTGATAATTTTTGTAAAAAATTGCTTTTATAATAAAAATATGGGAGTAACGTTGCAATGCTAAAGAAAAGAGCAAAAAGTGCAAATAAGTAGCTATGCAAATCTTTTTTACACTTATTGCGCATCTTTCCGTTTTTTAACCTTCACGACGTATGTTGAATTATTTTTTATTTCAGAAAATATGATTAATATTTGATGAATATTTATAATTAGTATATAAATTTTAAAGAGTGTATAATTATAATATTGTAATATTAAATATGCGTGACAAGAGCAATAACTTAAATAGTATTTACAAATGACGTATTAAAGAACAGAAATCGAATTCAAAAACCTTTAAATCGAGAATGTTTGATTTTACTAATTAAGCTAAATTTTATTGGTGAGATGCTCTTCTTTGAAAATGTTTCTAAATGAAAGCAAGCTCAGATATTTGTAACATTGATAGTTTTTACATAAATTTTCTGACATTTTATTACACAGTTTATGTATTATTATTGATATTTTTGTTTGTCGATTAGCCCTTGCTGACTAACCCATCATTAACAGGTAGTCACCTGCGTAAGAAGAAAACTATATAAACATATTAATTTTTTTTTGAATCAATTGAAGCACGAAAATAATATATCTAAATTAAATATATATAAAATTATATATCGACTATAACAAAATTACTTAATCATGATCACGCATTATATGCATCATTCACTGGGAGTAAATATTTTTTTCTCTTTTATGCTAACGCAATAAAATAAAAATATCTGCACATACGAAACGAAAAAAAAAAAAGACAAGAGATATATATTTTCCCCCACGTTCGGCCCAACGATGAAGGCAAGCTAAGGTAGCGAAATATCTCATATAAAAGGACAAGTCACGTTACGCAGTTGCAGCTAATCGAGACGAGAGGACTAGTACGAGTCTCTAGGGTTTCTTCTTCTCTTTCAAGTTTCACCTTCCCCTCCCCTCCCCTCCCCTCATGGCCGAGGAATCGCAATATTCACTGGGCACAGACACCACACCCTTGAAACGCAAGTACGAAGACCAACCCACCACTCACAGACCCACCGGATTCTCTTCCTCCCCCGACGCGCCGCCCCCTTCCTACAACACCGTCCCTCCTCCTCCCACCGCCGCCACCGGGATCGAGCTCGCCAAGCAGCGCGCCCAAGAGGTGGCCGCTCGCCTCCTCAGCGGTGCTCCTCCCGCCCTCGACGCCAAGCGAACAAAGGCCGATAACGGTGCTCCTACTGCTTTTGATTCCATCGTTAAGGGTTTTTCTTCTGCTCCCCCAGATTTGAAGCCTCAATACTCGGCCCCTTCGATTTCTCCAGTTTCCTATGGCCATCACCAGGGTGCGGGTGCGAGCAAAAAGATAGATGTCCCTAATGGCAGGGTCGGTGTCATTATTGGTAAAGGCGGTGAGACAATCAAGTACCTTCAGTTGCAGTCTGGTGCCAAAATCCAAGTTACACGTGATATGGACGCTGACCCTAATTCTCTGACTCGGATGGTTGAGCTTATGGGTACTCCTGATGCAATTGCTGCTGCTGAGAAGCTCATCAACGAAGTTCTTGCTGAGGTACTTGGTCTCCTTATATGCTTGCTACCTGTCCCTTTTTTTTTGCAGTTATTTATTTATTTTATTTTAGGTTATTTGTAACTGATTATGAATTAAAATAATATAAAGTTTTTCCTAATGGATTTGCTCGTGTGATGTGAAATATTCTGTTTCTAATAGGCTGAAGCTGGAGGATCTGGCGTGGTTGGTCGAAGACTGACTGGACAAGCTGGGTCTGATGAATTTGTGATGAAAATCCCAAATAACAAGGTATGCAAAAGAGTTATGTAAAATTATGTGCCTTGTATAATGTTTTAAGTGTTTGGTTTTATTCTCTTTTTGAATTTTTAATTTATTTCATCTGTTCCGGCTTGGGATGGTTTATCTCATGTGCCTTCAGGTTGGCCTTATAATTGGTAAAGGAGGAGAAACGATAAAGAATATGCAAGCTTCGACTGGAGCGAGAATTCAGGTTTTCCCTTTTAAGTATTGTTGTCTTCCTTGTGCTTTGGTTAATAGATGCTAAACCCTTTTTAGCATTATTTATTGTGGGTTTTGCCGTAGCTTTGTGATTACTAATAATTTTAGGATTTGACTATGATAAATTGATAACAGCAGGTTCTCATAATGCAGAATCCCCATTTATTATTGTTGTTTATAATGTATTGTATATTTTTTCAGGTGATTCCTCTGCATCTTCCCCCAGGTGACACTTCCACAGAAAGGACATTAAAAATTGATGGGACCACTGAGCAAATTGAGTCTGCAAAACAGTTGGTTAATGAAGTCATCAGTGAGGTATTTTCAGTGCACATAACTTTTTGTTGGATTTGGCCTTGGTTAGCATGTGTTGCTTGCCATCCGCCAAGTCTAGTTTAGTTTGGAAGATGGATTTTCAACTGCACTTTGTATTTTCTATATGCATATGATTCTGTAAGATGGTTGAGTTTGGTTACTAGATGAATTTATGTCTGGATGTCTTTGCTTACTGATTGATAGATGGATACTGTGCCCCTATGATTGCCAGATGGATCTTTATTAATTTGTTGCACTCTTAAAACTTAAAATTAGACCTGATGGATTCCTGTAATCATGTTACTTAAGTTTAGGTCTAATTTTTTTCTGTGATGATTTCTTATATTCTTTTATTGCAGGGGTAAAAAAATCATAATTTTCACTTTGGTAAAGTACAAGTTGGTTGTGACAACGGTTTTATTGTCTTTATTTGTTAATTCTTAGTTCGTACTAATGATATGGTGTCATATCATGGCTGTTATAGTAAACTTAAATTATGTTCTCTGTATGCATTAAAATCTGGGCTCGTTGAAATAGTTTAGCTGCAAGTTTAGGTTTAAGGAAATGGTGATTTCTTCATGGCTAATATATTGGTGTCTTCAGCAAGTGATCATTAATGTATCTGTATTGGGTTTCTGTTATTATATTCTTATTAGAAGCAGAAGACTACATAGTTTCATATTCTTTATTAGTTTACTGGCTCCATCTTTGTTACTATGCTGGAAGCTTTCAAGTCTGTGCTATAGAGATATGCACAGAAATAGAAAATGCACTAAATTGCTAATGTCCAGTATGTTATATTGCTAATCTCTACAGTGTAGTTGCATTATCTGGCCAAGTTGAAATCTGATTAGGGAGACGAGTCGCTGCAGTAGTTATCATTATGAGCTGTATCTCCTTTGCGTTAAAATATGTGCTGTATCTAGTTCAATTCCGACCTGGATATGATAGTAACTTGCACATAGTATTTTGTTATAGTCTTACTTTATGTGAAAGGTCCTGGATTTCCTGGGTCTTTCTAGTTTTTACTTGCTAATTCTCTGTTTATGTGTATCTGTACTCTGTGGTCTTCTATGAAATTAATAAATACGTCTGTAGTCAGTATCTGTATTCATAAAATTGATTGAGAAGGATGGTGGACATATTTATTTGAGAATTGGATAGATCAATTTTGTCGTCTAAGATTCCAAGCTCTTGCAAGGAGGACTGTCTTTTAACTGTGGTTAAGTTGTGCTCTTAGCCTTGTGCATTATGGTTTAGGTTCTTGGGGTCGTGAAGGCCACCATAATTATGCCATTGTTTTTGGGTCAAAGTGGATACTCATTGGGATTATAGCCTGTTCAACCGTGGAATGTTCTTATTAATTGTGTATCCTATGACTGATAATGTTATTGGGACTATTGTAGGGTTAGTGTGTATTGGACCGTAAGTGACACCAACATGGAATCCCTTTGTTGGTGTTCCTTCAGCATGCCCTGGTATGGTTCTAAATCTCAGTTTCGATATTTATTCAAGGGCAGTAAGTCTCCTATTACAGTGTCATAATTGAACTGGATATAAATTATCATATTGATGTCTTTTTAGACAATGCCATTTGTGCCTTTCAGATCATTGCTCAAAAGAATTATTATATACTTGAAATAGTGTTTTGTCCTTGTATCTTATGCTGGACTTACATTTGGCCTAATAACCTGAAACTTGTCCATTGTGAAGCTGTTAACTTTTTTCTCCCTATCCTACTTCTGTCCAATTTTCATTCTTCTAGTTGTTTCAACTAGCAATTTTCATATTGACTTCCTTTTAGACAATGCCATTTGTGCCTTTCAGTTCATTGATCGAAAGAACTATTATATACTTGAAATAATGTTTTGTCCTTGTGTCTTACTCTTATGCTGGACTTACATTTGACATAATAACCTGAAACATGTCCATTCTGAAGCTCTTTACTTTTTCTTTTTCTATCCTATTATATCTTGTCCATTTTTCAGTCTTCTAGTTGTTTCAACTAACAATTATGATATTTTGTTTTCGATTTTGAATTTTTTTTTAAAATCTGTCATTTGTTTCTGATGTGTTTGATTATGTGTTATGGATTCTACATTTCACGTGGCATTGTTCCCTTGCTGTAGAATGTGCCACTTCACTTCTGCCTCCTTATAATCATGGTGCTATGTTTTCATTTTTCTAGCCTATTCTCTTAATTTGTCTGCCATTGTCTTTATAATCTATGTTGAGGTTCTTGAGTCTGCACTCAGTAAATATATTTGTCTCCACTCTTCTTTTCCCTTGCTTATATTCCCTTTCAGATCAAACAGTAGTTGGTTATATTTTCTTGTATTTAATGGTCCATTGAGGTTGACCTCTTGGATTGGGTGGAGGAAGGTTGAGAGGAGAATTTTCTATGCACGTGGAGCAAAGAGAAGTTGTCTTGATAGTCTGTATATTTTGGATTTATGGTTGCTCCTACTTCTCTTATACAGTCTGTGACACTGGTGAATGTGTTAGTCCAAAAACTGAGCTTGTTGAATTACTATGAATGATTTATAATGTAACAATTGAAATAAAACACTTCCATATTTTGAGATACTATATGGTTGATTGCCTTTTTGAGGCAATAAAGATTGTATGCTAGTCTGCTTCTATTGTTTGTGCTTTCCTTTTGTACCCATTCATTTCGAATAGGGAGAGGGTGTGCTTCTGCTGGAGTAACTCAGTTATATCACGAACCAGTACGGTATGTAGGCCTTTATACCCCTTTCTGATCCTGTATGGAATCTGTTTATGTGACATTATACCCTTTATCTTGTGTTATTATATGTTGATTTTTAGTGATGTATGTCTTACTTGACTATTTGTGTGTGCATCTGTTGATCTATGTACTGCCACATCTTGGGTGTGTTCACTTGTTTTTATTTGTGGCTACAATTTTTCTTCCTGCAGAATCGTCTTAGAAATCCATCAATGTCTGGTGGTTATCCTCAGCAAGGTTACCAAGCCCGGCCACCCTCTAGCTGGGTTCCCCCTGTTGCTCCTGTGCAACAACCTGGTTACGGCTATGTGCAACCTGGAGCATACTCTGGTCCATCACCCCAGTATAGCATGCCTCAGCCACCATATGCAGGCTATCCTCCCCAGTCATCTGGTGGATATTCCACCAATTGGGACCAGTCCGCAGCACCACCTCCCCAGCAGTCTACTCATGTTGCTGGGTATGATTACTATAGTCAACAGCCTCTATCTCAGCAACAGCAAAATCCTGGGGGTCCTGCACCTCCAGCTGATGGGACTGCATACAATTACGGTCAACCACCTTCCTCTGGTTATAACCAACCTGGACAGGGCTATGCTCAGGATGGTTATAGTGCATATCAAGCACCACCACAATCAGGGTATGGTCAGCCACCGTCATATGATCAGCAGCAAGGTTATAGCTCAGCCCCCAGCTATGGTAGTGGGAGCAACACAGCACAAGAGGGCCCGACTCCCAACTATGGATCGCAGGGGGATTCAGCCCAAGTTCCACCTGTACAATCTTCTTCAATGACCCAGCAAGGTTATGGTACCAGCCAACAGCCTAGCCCAAACACTGCTAACTATCCACCTCAAGGAACTGTTCAGCCAGGTTATGGGGTGCCCCCGACCTCCCAAGCAGCTTATGGCAATCATCCTCAAGTACAGTCTGGTTATGGACCTGGTTATGGACCCCCTCAATCTCAGAAGTCTAGTGGCACTCCACCTGTTTATGGACAGTCACAGTCACCTACCACGGCAGCAGGCTATGGTCAGTCTGGTCCTCTGCAACCAGGGTATCCCCCTGCCCAGCCCCCACCTTCTGGATATGCCCAGCCAGAATCCGGCTCACAAAGAGCACCTCCATCTGGTTATGGTGGTGCAGTGCAACCAGGTTATGGTCCCCCATCATATGGTGCTCCTCCGGGTGCCCAGCCTGGTTATGGTCAGGCACCGCCATCTTACAACAGTTATGGTGCTGGTTACACTCAGCCTCCAGCATATTCTAGTGATGGTAATGCTGGTGGGAGTTCTCGTGCAAGCTATGATGGAGCACCTGCACAGACTGTTCAACAGGGCGGTGTTGCTAAAACGTCACCTCAGACTTGATATCGTTGTCTGTTAATTTTGGATTTCCGAATTGATGGTTTTAGTGTATTCTGTTGTAGTAGTGACACCTATATAAGCTTTGCATGTTGAGATGGAAGCGTTGATGTCTTGAGCTTTCTTCCTTTTTAAGTATTTTCTACTGTTTATTAGGAATTCACATTTTGTACTGTGGTTGATGTTAGACTCGCATATTTTGAATTACTTTGGTATTCCCTTGAAACTACTTGTGAAAAACTCACGGATGAGATTTTTCACTCTTTTTTAAGGGAAATTAAAAATTAGTTTCTGATTAAATCCTTGTTTGTTATGTTGAATACAGCTTGGTTGTCTACATTGGTTCTACATGTATTGAGCCTAAGGATGTCAATAGGGTATCGGTATGCAGTACCTGCCTCGTTTTCTTGCTTTGGGTTTAGGTTTGGATATTGTTATTTTGATATGGATTTTGGTGCGGGTAATAAAATTTTATTTTTAGTACGAGTGAAGGTGTAACAAAATTTATTTACTTTTATTTAAATATCTATAAAAATATAGATTATTTATTCATTTTATAATTTGAAATTCTTTCCACTTAAATAAATAAAAATTACAAGTTAATATACTGGTATTTTATATCCGGTTTGTAATCAGTGAAGTAAATAGCTGTTTTTTTTTTTGAAAGTTTATTAAATATAAATAATAATTAATGAATATTTCATAACATATTTTGGGTACCTATGTCTTAAGAAAAAAAAAATACATATACGGATGAGTTTTGGTAGATTGAGAGCATGTTTGGTTTGCCAAATCCAAAAGCCTGCTTTGTAGTTTAAAAGTGAAAGCAGTATAACTAGAAGTGAAAGCAGTATAAATATGTATGGCATCCTGAAGTAAATCAAACATGATTCTAACACTTTCGCTTCTCATATTTTGTTACTTGTGCTAGAAAAAAAACTATTGTTAAAAATATCTTTTATAATTTGATATTATATTATTATTTTAATAATATTTAAGTATAATTCAACACTTACGAAAAAATATTATAATTATACTTATAATTACTGAATTGCTTCTTCAATGAATGGGTACCAGTACCACATCCCAACATACCCGCACAAGCACCACAAACCATAAAAGCTTTGTTATCAACTTCAGTTCCAGTAAAAAACCACAAATGAGCAGAATTTTGAGTTGAATAATAACAGGAACAAAAAAGTACTTCTCTTCCAAAAGAATTAAAACAACTACAAAGCATAAAATGGAAAAGTCAAAAGAAGAAAGGCACACGAGAGAATTTGCAGTGCACCTGGTTGTCGTAATTTTGCGTAAATAATAGCCACCTCCAATAGCAGCATGCCCTTCCTTGGATTTAGGAGCCCGAAGCACAGAAATTAATGGTGCCAATGGTTGCTGGAGAAACCGAAACAACCTTGGGAGACAAATTTTTCTCAGTACAAGAAACATATCACCATCACTCTCAGCATACAAATTATATGAATGCCTACTAATGCTAATATGAAATTAGGCCAAACAGAAATAAACTCTGTAGTCAAACAGTAGAAGTAAAAAAATAATAATAATAAACTAACATACAGGATCAGCTAAAAGATTGAACTCTAGTCTAGTCCTCCTAGATTGAGAAGAGAACCCCAACTTTTTCTTCCACATCATGGGAATGAGACTACAAAGCATGTATTATGAGACTATTACACAAACCCACTAAAAACGAAACACATGACACTCTACATGTTATTGAATTAAATTAATTTTTTTTAATAAAACTCAAATCAAATTTAACAGTTAAAAAACTTGAGACAGAATATATTAGAATTTCTTCCAAAGCAGGCCCATCATATGTGCATGTACTCTCAAAATAAGATGATCGACCTACCATGTTTCTCGGAAATGAAACAACGGAACAGTGACCACGGAGTTCGAATTGATTAAAGATGTTTCGCTATGGCTACAAAGCCCAAAAATCTTAACCACATACAAAGCATGACAAGAATCTACTCATGGGTTTGGCCCAAATTCTTCTGTTCACTACATTCTGCGAACCAACAGGCCCAAATTCATTTGCATCTTTTGGTCTTTTTTTTGTTTTGGTAATTACATCTTTTGGTCTTTATTGAATGGTGTTTTGGTAATTTGGTCGCCGACACTACATTAGGGTTTCCGGCACAAGTATATATAATGCGCCATCTTTTGGAGTTTGCCAATCACTCACTCCCTAACTGAAGCAGTCATCGATGTTGTCTTCACAGCAATGCATTGCTTTTAGCCTTAGTAATGGCAATGCATTCTTTTTTCCCGTGCAGTTAGTGTGGTGAGTTTCTGCCCTGGGGTATATAATATGTATATATACAAATATATATGTTATTTTGTATTTAGTTGAGTCTAATTTGGGTCGTGTATTTGTTATGGCAGTAATGATAACAATTCTAATAATAGGGTTAGAAAATGAGTTGAATGAGGGAAGGCTCTATAATAGAGTCAACAGCAGGGGCTTATTCAATGGCCACCTGACTGCCGCTTAGAGCCAATATGAAAATACCAGATGAAGATCCTTGAAATCAAACCCCACTTGTTTCAAGACACAATCTCTGGTGAAATAATTATTTTCTTGATTGATTTTATTATTTCGTGTTTATTATGTAAATTGTTGGCACTGAAGTCAGACACGGGTGTTTGTTGCTTCATCTCCAAACAAGTCACCTTTTGCATTGTGCCTATATCTAATCAGCTACTGATTCACGATTGGAGGGACCTTCATTTTCATGGTTTCCTTCAAATTTCAGGCAGCTATATTCCCTTTCTCTCTCTCTCCCTTTTCTTTTTAACATCTCGGTCTTTTGATAATCAAGTTCTCGCTGCATATATAGGATAAGTTTTTTTTTTTTTTTTTTTTATAAAAAAAACTTGGTTATCCGTGTCCGAAACTACAACATCTGTTTTTTATTCCAAGATTGTTTGCTGCCTATTGCTTGCAGAATCCTATTTATAACTCGACCCTAATCTGTTCGGCTTTAGAGGCTCTTCAATCAGCTATGACTGGATATCTAATATTTGCTGTATGAAGTGTTGGGCAGACAAAAACCTTATTTCAAAGTTATGTTCCTCTTATTGAGTAAAAATGGCTTAAAAATAAAATTAATGGACTCTTATCTAAATATTATTGAGCGATATCATAATAAAATTTGTGTCACTATTATTTCCGAGAGAATCCAAATTCAAGGTCAAACTAATGAGTAATGACCCTTTAGTTTTGTTGCATTGGATGAAATTATTTGAAAGTAATTCCAAATTCTAAATAAAAAATCTGGATAACAATTTTTCAGTTGATTGAGGACCTTGCAGGTGTTCCCTCTCTAAGTAGTGCCTTGTAATAAAAAAAATAAAGAGTTTAATTTTGATTTGTTGTAATAGGGAATTCATTTAATGATTTGTAAATACTGTAAGTGGATTAAAATTAAGTTTAAATAAAACATCCTCAGGTTTAATATTATTAAAAGTCATTATGTGAGGTTGTAAAAGGTTTTATGAAATTGATTTATGAAGATACATTTCCCAAATTAACTGCTATGATTTATTTTTAAATGCTCTTGATGTTTAATTGTTTTTTTTTTGGACTAAAAAAGATATTCATTCATTCAAATTAGTAAAATACATTAAGAACAATACAAATTCAACATTGCTAAAAATGAAAAAAGATGAATATGAATGTTAATAACATAGTATTTTTTGGTTTAATTGTTGAAGTATAGTGTTACACTTATGATGCACGGATACTTTAAAAATAGTGACGTATCTGTATCGTACCCGTATTCGATATTGATACTCGTATAATACTCCTGCATCCATATTTACTACTACTTGAAAAATCGGGATATGTATTTGAGCTCCATTCTCACCGGTTACCTCCTTTAAAACATATACTCACTCTTGCAATCTTCTCATCTTCAAAATTATAATAAATTGGTGAAGAATTTCACCAATTTTAAAGTTTCTTTTTTGTACATCTATAAATATAAATTTATTTTATTCCATATATATTGTCGTACTCGTATTCTAATTTTTTACAAAATTGACGTATTTACGTATCATAACATATCGTATCGGATACCCGTACCCGTGCAATATAGTGTTACACAAAGTGGTCCTGGTGCTTGCAAAATCAAATAGATACATTGAATTAAATATAAATTTATGCAAGAAAAAATTTTAATATGGGGCTAAAGTAAAGTTTTTGTATTCAATCTTTTGTAAATTAAAATAAGTGTAGCATTTAGTTTCATTACAAATGAAGTCCCCAATGTTTCTGTTTAACAAAATTCGAGAGGAAACTCGTTATTGGAACCAAATGATACATTGTGCCCATTTTGACCATAAGGGGTAATGATTTAAAAAAATTCTTAGTAATACACAACAGAAGCATGCTCATCAATTTCCCCATATTTTTTCTAGAATTCCTTATTCAATACTCAACTGCACCATTTAGACTCCAGGAATTGGATATTGAGTAGTAAGAGCTTCAACTCTCCTACGCAAATCTGAAACCTCATCTCTCAAAGAAAAATCAGGAGATGATACAAACTTCATAAAATCTTGGAGCTTTGTCCCCGAGGCCAAACGTTTGGCTGCAAGAGCTATTTGCACACCCTCATGAATTAAGTCTGCTATAAAAACAAATTCTTTCTCCCTAAGTCCTCTTGTTGTCATTGCAGGTGATCCAATGCGAATGCCTCCTGGAACTAGGGCACTCTTATCGCCTTTCACAAAATCAACGTGTTAGTAAAAGAGGGAAGGGAAAGATGCCAGAGGATACGCACAAATGGCAAAATTGAAACAAATGGTATACAACAAGTAGCATAAGTCTCACCAGGCACTGAATTTTTATTGAGTGTTATGGAGGCCATGTCAAGAATTTTCTCCACCCGAGCTCCATCAATACCCTAGAGGATGTAATGCTGATTAGTATGAAATATAGCCAGAGTAAAAGGAAGGATACCCTACTCCATATTATGTTCATGAAGGGACATACATCCAATATCCAAAGTCAAGTTTTATTTTTTTTTCCTTAAAACCCTGGAAAAGGTAACAAATTTTGGCCCATGACAGCATGTCACAAAACACATACATTACACTGCAAATTATTATGAGAAAGTAAGAATCTTGCCACTCCAACACTATTAAATTCTTACTATGGAATGCACGAAATAAATTTTTGAACCATATTGAGCACTTAAGCAGCTAAAAACAACAAAATTCTGAGATGTTAAAACATAAAGGAATAGTAAATAAAATAAAATAAGAGATAGAAAGGAGGGGGAAAAGAAGGAACTAAGCATTTCATTTGAGGACTTTAAATAAAAGATCAAGATGCTTACAGATGGCCTCAGATCAACAAGAGCCAAGTGATTATCACTTCCACCAGAAACCAGTTTATACCCATGCTCAATTAATCGACTAGCAAGAGCTCTACAGTTAGAGACCACCTGCAGAGTGGTAATTGTATGAGTGTGGTTGTTAGGACGTGCCTTGAACCAGATTCTAACTAGTGATTAAAAGAGAAATACCTGGTTTTGGTAAACTTTAAACTCTGGGGATTGGGCATACTTCAAGCAAACTGCTAGTCCTCCAATTGTGTGGTTATGAGGCCCACCCTGCATTAAGGTAATTTTACATTATATTACAATAATAAACTGGGCAGGCAAAGAAGATAAATACATCCAACTTCATAGGCACATAGGATCTTTGCCATCTTATCTTCCCAACCAGAATAGAGAAAAGAGACCTGAGCAGAAAACATATCTAATTTACCTGTAGACCTGGAAAAACAGCATTGTTAATGGCAGACTCTAGATCAACTCCATGCACGGGATCTTTCTTAAAGAATATCATACCACCTCTTGGACCTCTCAAGGACTGGCGAAAAATATCAAATTGTATCAAGTCATGGGTGTGTAAAATCAAACAAAATAGAGTATACACTATCAGGTAAACATAATATTATGTTCTTAGGCTGACAAAAGCAAATTCTCCTTATCTATTTAATTTTGAACCCAAAAATACAATGCGTATCATGGAAATGAGCCGAAGTAAACCTTGTGGGTTGTGGTTGTCACAATATCACAGAAATCAAAGGGATTGGCAACCACAGCAGCAGCAACAAGCCCACTTATGTGAGCCATATCCATCATGAGAAAAGCACCTACTTCATCTGCAATCTTCCCATGGATATCAGATGTAATTAGCTTTTAGCCAAGAAAACAAATATCACATAAAATCATGTGAAGAGATATCACATCATAAACAAAAGATAATTCCAGGAAAAGCATCAGCACGGGAGTTACTTTTCTCATGCGAGGATAGTCAATGTCTCGAGGATAAGCACTAAAGCCAGCAATGATGAGTTTTGGTCGGAAGAGATTAGCAGTTTTCTCAAGCATATCATAATCAATAAGACCTATTCGCAATTACAGAGTTAAAGTTAAAAAGTTATTCCACAAAGTAGCCAATACATCTGCTACGAATTTGATGACAAATGAAAGCACCTGTCGATTCATCAAGTCGATAAGGCATAGATTCAAAATAAATTGATGTTCCTGATACACGTCTTTTAGGAGTCATAAATCCATGAGACAAATGTCCTCCATGAGGCAAGTCCAAACCCTGGTAAATTAACATTATGCATCAGGCACAGCCAAATGGTGGACCACCATATTTGGAATTGCTAAAATCAGATGAGTGAAAAATAGTTTACCATAATCCGATCATGTGGATTAAGAATTGCAGTATAAACCTCAAAATTAGCCGGAGAACCAGATAATGGTTGAACATTTACACCCCATTTATTTCTATCTAAGTGAAAGGCAGCCAGTGCCCTTTCTTGACATAGGGTTTCAAGCTCATCAATGTACTCATTACCGCCATAGTACCTTACATGTATAATAAGACTCCAATTAATGAAATTAAAGAACTGGAACAGGAGGATTTAGTAAAATTTTATTCTAATAAAAAAGAAAAGAATTTACCTTTTACCCGGTAGTCCTTCAGAATACTTGTTTGTGAGGCATGAACCAACTGCTTCCATCACTGCTCTAGATGTAAAATTTTCTGAGGCAATAAGCTCAAGGCTTTTGAACTGTCGGTCCTTTTCCTTATCAATAATCACATGCACCTCAGGATCAGCTTCACTCAAGCCATAGTCCAGGAAGCTACTTCCATCACCTGAAAATTTCATATGATTCCATGGGCAAAAAACGATTAACCTTGGGGCCTTAGATTTAATGATTGGCATATAGGTATATATCAAAATATTGAAATGAATGAACACCTTGAATACAAATTCAGAGAGAAGAATACAGTAACAAGATCCAAAGTTGCTTCCTTGTCATGAAAGACAGTAGCTCAACCATAAGGCAAAATATAAGGCTTTTATCATACTTATATTATTACTTGATGGTAACTCCAAATCTAAGTACAAAGGCAAACTGTCAAAAAAATGAAAATTCATATCTTTCTAATTAAGCCAAGAGATGTCTCAGATAGTGTAACCATCATATTAAAACAGTGTGCCAAATAACAATATATCTACAATGATTGTATAAGAAAGAACTTACTCATAAAAAACTCACAAATAAAAAGAAAAGGGATCTATCCAGTCAACTGCATTAGCAATTTAAAAACTGCAGATCTAATCTGATGTTAGATACAAAACCAACAACCACAAGCCTCTTGCTTGTCCTATATAGAACTAATAGTGGCATCAGAAACTTGTTTCTCTTAGGGCCTGTTTCAAAACTCAATTCAGTGTTGAAAATGAAAAGATTCAGCACTGAAAATGATTTAGTAGTGTTTGTTTAATACATACCAAACATGAATTTAAGTAAAGAAATGCTAACAACATTCAGGATTCAGCACAAGAGAGGTTGCTGAATGTATTCAGTGGCAACCCTATCCTTATTTAAATCATTAAATGACAACATTTTCCTATAGCATAGCCTTATTCATTGTTTAATCATAAATGTTAATGGTTTCCTTTAATACGCTTTCAGCACTTAAAATGAAATATTTAGCACAAAATTGTTCATTTTTATCAAACATAACTTAGATATTGTAATGGTCTTTAGCATCGTTCAATTATGCAAAAACTTAAATAGAAACTAGTCATTCACACATGAACTTTCAATCAAATGGTGAAGTATAGTTACCTCCAACTTCAGGCACAGAGACAGAGAGAGAAGATGGTCTTCCGCTGATTGAACTTCCTTCAACATAAGATGCTTTACATAGCTTCACATTATACAGCTTTACTGGAGGTAGAAATGCATTATTGCCACACCCTTTTGCAGGAAAGTTCGGCCCCTTGGTCCAAATAGATTGTTGCAAAGAACCCATCATGGCAACTCCACTACATGCATGCATTCTTGTCTATGATTCAATATCTATAAGTCAAAGACTCGAGAGTTACACCCCTTCCTTCATGGTTCGTAATTCATTGTACAATAAAATTGCGATGACATATTATAAAATAGCATGCTACACAATTATAAAATTTACTGAGATAACACGTCATCACATAGCAACAATTTGTTCTCTTGCACTGAAAAACATTTCAGGCAAACAAATTTATTACTCTTAAATAAATTAACATTTCATAATGTTCTTCACAAAGTCAGCATCCAGATATAGATGCAGTTTCCCAGTGATGAAAATCTCAAGTGTCAGAATTGTTATTTCATTGTTATTTTCTTACAGAAACAAGATGGGATGACTTAAGTGAATAAAAATCATGTATTCATGTAGAAAGGTATGGTTTGCACAGAAGTCATTCTGCTGCCCTTCTTATTTTCCTTTATCAAAAATAACAATATCGTTTTCTGAAATGCAAAACAAAATTAAAAGGAACAATTTAGCTCTGATAAATCCAAAAAATACTTCAATACTTCTACTCGAACAAAAACAAAAATTCATATCAGAACTCAAATATTAAACCCAGCATAACCATCTTTCATCAAAGAAATAGCAGATAAAATAAATTAAAAATTAAAAACAATTCACCAGGAATTTTTTTATTATAAAAAAAGATGAATAAAGTTAACACCACTCTGGTGCTCGTGATTGTATATAACCAGATACACATAAATCAAAGTGGGCAATACAGAGAAGTACAAGTCTCAAAGACTATAAAAATCTTTGCCAAAGCAGGCCAGATGCATCATTAACACTCCCATTTTTAGCTTGAATAATTTATGTGTAGGACTATCAGTAACTTTAACTCAGGACCAATGATGCAGAAGAATATCCAAGAACTGGTCCAACCCATAATCAATAGTTTCATGATAATTTAAATTCAACAAAATAAAGAGCAATTAAGCAATGAACCATAATCCTGCCTGTTCCTCTATTGACTTGACGATTTGAATCAATAGTTTCATGATAACATAGCATCTGGGTGGCACTTTACTCATTTAATTTCAAAGTTAATCCCAACAACCAAACCATTGCAATTTCTACAACACATGCTTTAAAAAATCGCGTATTTGATTCAAAAATCGCAAAACCACATTAGAATAGTACTTACAAGAATCACACAAATTGGAAAAAAAAAGAAAAAGCACCAAGAAGCGCAGATAAAATCCAGGCATATCCCATATCAATGAAGCAAAACCCATCATGATAAAACATTAATTCCAAATTAACCAGACCACATTATTCAAATTTATCAATCTAAAATACCATAAATAAAAACCACCAAATTAGCCAACAAACACACAAAAGGGTTCACTAAGGGGATTTACCTTACTCTAACTCAATCGGTTCGAATGGTCTTATCTGAAAGAACAAAAACAAAGAACAACTGAAGCTTGAAGCTTGAAGCTTGAGATAATGGGTCACTGTGTTTCAAGTTCTAAAGGAAACGAAGCACACTAAGGTGTGAGAGAGTAGTAGTGGTTGCATGGACCTGAACGGCGAAGAAGGCAAAGAAGAACAAAGTTCACAAAACGAGCCACTGCATTTTTAAAAATTTCTTAAACAAATTTGGAAAAGGGCTTAATAATTTTGTAAAAATAAATAAATTTTGAATTTTGAATTTTTTGAAATAATTGTTTGCATCTTCTAAAATATTTATTTATTACAATTACACTTGCATTTTTTCGTTTTTAATTAGTATTTTATAAATTAAGTTTACAAATTTTAGTGTGATAGATTAAGTAAAGAAGTGAAATACTAGGATAATATGTTAGAGTATTTAATTTTGAAGAAAATACTTTTATAAAAGATTTTGCATATTAATATTTTATCATGATTTTTTAGCTTGAATTGAAAGTATGGACTTTTTTTATTATGTTTGTGTATCATAAGAGATTATGTTCAAGTTCATATATAAGAATTTGTGTAAATATTATTTCTATTAATGGGTAAAGACTTAAGAATATTATGTCTAAGTTTATATAGATAAATTTATGTAAATTCATGTATTTATTAATTGACGGATGATCAAAAGGTCAATTGACCACGATTAAGAAATTGTTCAAAATGACTAATTGAAAAATTATCATCGTAAACGTCAATTTTAATATACAAAATATATAAATAGATTACAACTAGACTTGCATTTTTATGATTTTAGTTAGTTTTTTATAAATTAAATTTATAAATTTTAGTGTAATAGGCTTAAATAATAAAATAAAACGGTATCTTAATATGTTAAGAGTATCCGTATATACCCAAGTCATTTACAAAGAAGGCTCTTCAAGTGTTGCCAATGGCAACCAAAGATAGATAGGCAATGAGAATGTCATTGAAGAAGTAGTTGTCAAATGTCACTTCAGTTTTTTATTTCATGGGTATGCCTTCTTATATTGCAAAAAATATTGTTGTGTTTAAGTACTTTTTCTTGGTATGAACAAATTTTAAGAGGTACATAGGGTGATCTTATAAATTGAGCCAAAATTGATGTTTAAGTAATATTAAATATGTAAGTCCTACTAATTTTTCTGTAAATTATGCATATACCTTTATTTTCTTTAATTTCTTTTATTTCCCTTCTAACGCCCCTTTTTTTTAAGGTTACACTTTTGAGTTTTGAAAAAGAAAACATTGTAAGGCAAATTCAAGACTTACAATATGATGTCACTCATTTGGACCAAAAGCGTGTAAGTTTGGATTTTTGGATTATGCATTCGACTAGACGATAGACTTTAACCATATTTAAAAACTGATTAATTATATTTTAGATTAATATTTGTTATAACGTGGTGAACATAAGTTGCTTATTGTGTAAATGTATAGCCAATTAGCAGTAATTAATAATTATAAACACAATTTGTAGCTTCAATTGATTTTGTACCTTACACTAGTCATGTTTCTTTTTTTATATACAAGTCATATTTATTTTATGGGGAGGGATCAACTTACACCGGTGTAAGACTTAATCACTCTTACACCACTCAATAACTTTTTATTGAATAAATTTCTTACAAAATCCACCGTTAGATTGAAAATTTATATCATGTAGATCATTTGTGTCAAATTTTGAAAAAATTGAATATCAATAAGAATATAATCAAATAGTTAATATTTTCGTATATTTCAATAGTTTATATTACGTTAATTTTAATGTATATCAATGAGTCACAAAACAATTTCGGATTAATGTAAAATTTTATAGGTATGATATACATAATATAAACTTTCAATCTAACGGTAGATTTTGTAAAAAATTTATTCAATAAAAAGTTATTGAGTGGTGTAAGAGTGATCAAGTCTTACACCGGTGTAAGTTGATCCCTCCCCTTATTTTAATTTATAAAAAGAGAGTATTAATAATTTAATATCTTAAGAGGTCAAAATTAAGACAACCTAATGATAATAAGCAAATAAAAATAAGAACATAATAAATATCCATGATGACACATTTCTTTGTGTTTTTTAATATGTGACACACCTCGAATTCTTGAGTTTTCTTTTTAAGTTCTCTTATCATATATCAATTGCATGTATCATATATCGAATGATAAAGAGAAGTTTGCCCTTTTATGTGACCCTAAAGCCTTTCTACTTGAAAAAGGAACCGATTGATATTTTGTTGTTAATATTTATATTTTGGGGTGTACCTACTTAAGTAATCCTCTACATGGTTGTATATTCATTTCGAGAATTGATCTTTCTAGTTTTAAATTATATAACCCTTACATCTCGAAAAAGTTATTAAATAACCTATCAATATTAGTCTTCTACTTCCCATTTACTCATTTATTAATTTTTACCGGACATATAACCTGAAGTCATATACATGCTTGTCAATAAGTGTTGAGAGTCCCACATTGGATAGTGATATGGCCTGAACAGTGTTTATAAGTGGGGGGCAACCCTCATTCTATGAGCTAGCTTTTGGAGTTGAGTTAGGCCCAAACTCAAATTTTAAGATCGTATCAAAGCCTATCGAGATCCGTTAGGCCACCCGCAGATGTCTAGTCCTGCAAACTTCACGCTCCAGATGTTCAGTCCTCAGTGTGAGGGGGGTGTGTTGAGAGTCTCACATTGGATAGTGATATGGCCTGAACAGTGTTTATAAGTGGGGGGCAACCCTCATTCCATGAGCTAGCTTTTGGGGTTGAGTTAGGCCAAACCCAAATTCTAAGAATAAGGACACACAAATAAAAACTATGCACTTGGGAATGAAGTCTACACCCAAACGCCTCTTGTAATTAAAAAAAAGTCTTTATATTTAACGGCTGACAGTGACTATTACATATTAATTTTTATTGTTAGTTTTGTTTTTTATAATGAAGACTGTGAAGCTTGAATTTAAGATTTTTTTTTTCAAATTATCCGTTTTTTATCCTTAGCCTATTTTTATTGTTATGAGAAATTATTCATGCGCATTTTTCTCATTATATATCAATGTTTGTGCAATAATTGGACTAACCCTCATGTAAGAATTGGAGTGCAGAAGAGGGAAATGATATACAAAAATCAGGGTCCTATTATTGTTGGATAGTGATATTTACAAATTATTTTTATACTACTTTTAATAATTGTACATGATTAATCTGAAAATGAGGTGGGTCTTAAAAAATAAGTGGGCTCTGCACAAGAACAAATTTGTGCCCGAAGAAAATGACATAAAAGCAGTACATCACTGTGTACCCAAACAAATCTTATGTATATGGGTTGAGTTAATTTTGGGTTCAAGATTAACCCAAACCCAACCTAACAATATTTTTAATTTTCTAACCCAACCCAACAGACTTACAAACAAATTAACCCAAATCATGAAAAACAGGATTGGTCTTTGTTGGTTACTTGGTTTATCAAGTTAGGCGCCTTTTCATGTGCGATTTTCAATTATCATCAATAATATGCTTGTCAAGTTTCATAGAATTTAATGATACATGGATTAGTTTTTTGTTTTTTGTTTTTTCACTCAACAAATTTTTATAGTTAAAATCTCTTATCATTTTAATTATAAATTTTTCTAAAAAAATAATAATTAATCAAAACATTAAGAAAAATCTCGTTAATAGCAATGATTCAGACAAAGCGAGACTTAAAGTTGTTTGTAACACTGTAAGATGAGACTGGTTAATAAGAGAAAGAGAAAAGGGACTGATAAAGTTTGAACTTCCATAATAAATGATAATAGGTTACACGGTTTAACTTCTATTAATACATTCTAATACTTTATAATTATTATTACTTATACAAACTTAATCATTAATACAATTTAGAGTAACCACTCATTTTAAATTCTTAAATGATTAATATATTAAAATGATTTTTCAATGTTAAATTTTGACATCAAATTAGCATTTAATATCATTTTTTAATATTAAATTAATTTTTTAATGTTCTTTTTTACATTAAATTAGTTATTTAAAACAATCAATTTAATGTCAAAAATTATTTAATGACCAAACTGATAACACTTATAACTTTGAAGAACAAATTGAGTGTTTATTCTACATTCTAATACTTTATAATGCATTTATAAACTTAATACATTCTAATAGTTTTAATTTAAAATATTTATCAATCAACTACAATGTATGACTCAATTGGCAAACTAAGCTTGATATGGTCAAATTTTATCTACAATGCAGGAGTTCATATCCCACAAAAAGCACCTTGTGATCAAGGACTCAGGACAAAACCTCTCACATCCAAGACAAAACCTCTCACATCCAAAGAGTGTGATGACATCTCATGATCCATTCAAACCCAAAAAAATAAACAAGTCTATAGTTTGAATTGAATAGTTATTTTAGTTGATTTGGTTTTTCAACAACCCTAACAAAAAGGAATATAATATAAAAAGTGACGTGAAACTAACATTTTTCATTGTCATTGACTCCGGTTTGAACAAATTGCTTAGGATTCTTCTCATCTATTTTTTAATAACCATAATTCCAATATCCACCCTCTTTTTAACTGCATCGAGTTGGTCAATGGTAACCACACTATGTGTTTTGTTTTGTTTTGTTTTTTTCTCTTTTGTGTGGGTAGGAGTGTCATGGAAATCAATCAACAATCAAGTATTTAAATAAGGATTTGGATTTTCTCATGTTAGTAAGTAATATGAGAGAGTTGTGTTAGAGAAAGAAAGAAACAAATTTTATTATAGTATGATCCACTAGTATTTATGTAAAATTCATTAATTTTACGTGTTTTTCTCTAACATGGCCCTCTCATGTTACTTACTAACATGAGAGGATCCTGATCCTTTAAATACAGTTCCACTTGACTAAGGTACTAATTATAAGATCTTTTTTTTTCCAGATGATATTCTCAAAACAAATAAAGTTAGGATCAGCAATATTTGAAGTTGATGCACTACTCAATCATTGTTTCACTAAGCTCTATAACCCTAATTCAATGTTACATTGTAATATAGCATGGATGAATACTTCAATGTGATAATAATTTTGCACTAAGGCTTTAGAAGTAGAAAGTCATACCCCTTTGACAATTGGTTTAAAAGAATACGCCCTCAGAGGCGGAGGGAAGGGGGGGCAAGCATATGCCATGGCCCCCCTCCAAGTTTGATTTTTTTGAAATTTTCTTTATGTATAGTTAGAGATTTTCTTAATTATATTTTTCTTTTTATCATTTTATGTTACATATGTTTTATGTTTGGCCCCC
This sequence comes from Styphnolobium japonicum, assembly GCA_023212625.1. Taxonomy (NCBI): domain Eukaryota; kingdom Viridiplantae; phylum Streptophyta; class Magnoliopsida; order Fabales; family Fabaceae; genus Styphnolobium; species Styphnolobium japonicum. Next base: position 27,249,319 of record JALBWW010000006.1, read on the forward strand.
CCTTAATCTTGGCCCCCCTCACTCAAGATTTCTGGCTCCGCCCCTGCCTACATGTACCTTAAAGCGAGTATTGGGACAATCTAATTGAATAACTAACCATTAGAAAAAAGTCAATTATTGGATTTAAGTAAGCTTTAAGCTTTTTGCCCACTGGTAACCATATGTGCACCTTTATATATTATTATTGCAAAGGGTTGCAATATAATTTGATCCTCAAAGTCTTGAGGAGTAGACTTATTTCACTCTGATTATAAAAAAATTGCAGAAAAAGAAGAAAAACACTCAGCTAGTGGAATGGGTATCTGCATATCCGTTGCATCTTCAGAGATTCATGGGGTCCTTGAAGAAGCTCATGTAGAGATTGTAATGGTATTTGAAGCAAGAAAGGTTCTAAGTGGGAGGCAAAGACTTTGCTCTGTTTACTCTAAGCAAGGTACCAAAGGACTCAACCAAAATGCTGCCACTCTTCACCAAGTTTGTTTGTTTGTAATGGAGAACCTTTAAATTGCATAGCCATTCTTCGGTAACTAAGATTATAGAGCATATAAAATTATTGAAACTTCTCTGCCTTCCTTTGGTTATTCCTCATAAGGGTTATGAGATGGAAGAAGGAGCATTTTGTGGTGTTTTTTATGGGCATGGAAGGAATGGTCACATAGTGAGCAAAATAATAAGCAGCTGTTTGTCTTCACTCATACCGAGCCAAAAGAATGCTCTTCATGATGCGATAGAAAATGGTGATGACAACACCCCTAACCATATCGTCAAAGTGGAAGATGACTCGGTTCCAAAGAATTTTAAAAAATGGAAAGAAGCTATTCTTAGTGCTTTCAGGGTGATGGACAAGGAGGTGAAGCTACAAGAGAATCTAGACTACTCTTGCAGTGGAACTACTGCTGTAGTAGTCATAAGACAGGTAAACCATGAACCTATTGACTGAACCCTTGGTCTATAAGTCCCTTAAGATTTCACCATTCATTTTCATTAGTGTAATGGAAACATAATAACAAATTAACAACGATAAACAGGGTGAAGGTCTTGTCATAGCTAATATGGGTGACTAGAGCTGTCTTGGGGACAATTTGTGATGAAGAACTCATAGCCATTCAATTGACCACATATTTGAAGCCTGGATTACCTCGTAAGACTATTCTTATAACTAGCATGCAGCTTTGAATCACATTCTTTCAGGATATCACCTTTCCTGATGTCTACATTACTGAAACCAAATAAATTATTTGTGAGCGAGTAATGATTATTTGTAACTGAAAATTGGAATGCAGGAGAAACAGATCGAATAAGGAAGTGTAATGGTTGCGTATATGCCCTAAAGGAAGAACCACATATCCAGCAAGTGTGGTTGCCCAACGAGAACTCCCCCGACCTAGCCATGTCCCGAGCTTTTGGAGATTTCCTTCTCAAAGACCACAGTGTCATTGCCTTCCCAGATATTTCGTATCGCCCTCTAACATTAAGAGACCATTATTGTACTTGCAAGTGATGGGGTACTTGTTACTTGCATAGAACAGTTTTATTTTGTATATTTAGATTGAAAAGAAAAAAAAAAAAGCTTGTTATTGTGGAAATATTGGAGCATCATTTTCGCACAAGCATTCTTTAATGACTTTTATTCTACTTTGTGGGCTTATAGGTGCGGGATGTACTAAGCAGGGATGAAGTTGCATCAATTGTGTGGACGACAGAGACTGAAGAGGCAGCAGCAAGGGCAGTGGTGGAAGCAGCTACTGTTGCATGGAAAAAGAAATACCCTTATTCTAAGGTAGATGACTGCACTGTGGTTTACCTCTTCCTGTAGAAGAAACAACAGAACCTCATGCACGTGAAAAGTGGAAAGATACGTTAGTGCCCCTTGACTACACATTTTTCAGATAAGGCCTTCCTACAATGTTGAATTGTTAAACCAAGGCAATGTTTATTGAAAACTAGATCTGATTGTATACATCCAGCAGGTAACGATTGTGGGAAAAAGAGAATCAAACTAATGATCATTGATCTCCCAAAAGGCCTCTTCAGTTCTTAACTCTTTCTTTTTAATTAAATTCAGGGAGGGAAGAGTATGAGTTAGCAAGAAATAATTCTCGATCCATTTGAGACTTGTGCAGCGCTTCATACTAATACTAAAAAACTAGACAGACACTTTCTACAATGTTGGACAAACAGTATATATTTTTTCATCCTATAAGTATAGTAAATAAGATTCTCTTTTTTCAACACAAATGACAAAATGCTGCCGGAAAAAATCCAAATGGAAATACTGCTCTATCTGTGAACTCGTTTCACAAAAGTAAAAATAAGGGTGAAGGAGCAAAAAGAAGGAACAGAAGAAAGAAGAATGTAGTACCCTTAATGCAAAAGGGGGAATGAGAAAGAGATGCGTCAGTAGACCCCAATATATGACCCAAAAGAAAACGATGTCACAGGATGAAGGGTATCCAGAGTCAGGTTGCATCATTATCTGCACTCACTCCAAGCAGGTCATCATCATAGGAAACGGGTATCCTTAACCTATCATGAGCAGAGATACGTTTCTCTTCAGAGGTTGATGGTTCATGTTGATTTTGAATTTGGGATGCAGGAAAAGGACTGTCTGAAACATTGCCCTGATACCCGCCAGCACATGTAAAGGCCACCCCTTGAGAAGAATCCTCTTTCTTTTGAATGTGTAGTTGCTTAACATTTGGCTGCCTGAATTGCTTCTGCATTATTATAAACAAGATGAGCAATGACAAAAAAAAAAAAAAAAACTAATTATTACCAAGCAAATATTGATCTGAAGAGCCTTGGTTACTCATTACTGACTATTCATAACACTTATTTAAAGAGCAAAAGAACATGTATCTAACACATAAAAAGCTGCACATACTATGCTTGATGGAAAAGGATGCCTGAAACTATCCAGTAGTCTTGGTTAGAATACATCAATTTTAAAAAATGATAATAGATATGTCAATCACAAAATCTCCCCCAATGATTTGTTTGTAAAAATCGGCACACCATGAAGGTCATCGACAATTTTCTGGAATAACTTTCATGCTCACCTCAGAACCAAAGAAGTAATGAAAATAACAAGTGAGTTATCTTTGTAAAGTAGGGGCTTGTTTTGTTCTAATAAGTTAATAGGCCTATAGAATACTATCTAGCTCCCATAAACAGCTAGAATTGAGATTCCTGGAGTAGAAATGTAGCAAATATGATCTTGTCCACGTTAAAGAATCTGAACATATTATTGAACCAAAAATGTTCCTCCATCATGCAGTACATGGAGAACATCAAGGCTTCAGTCTAGAGGGTTTTTTTTGGGGTGGACGGCCGGGGTTGAGTAAAATTTAGTCTCATGTTTTAAACAACAGTTTGAGCAAGTGATATGAGCTTTATAGAACATTGAACTATTTTTGGTAGGTGCCTATCTTTCTTTAACCCTTAATGAAGTCAGAGGCTAAGGAAGATGCCTTTCTTATTTACTTGGATAGAAAAAATAAACAGAATCCCTTCTTACTCCAAATATGCAATGGGCTGATGAGGAAATATTAATCTCATTCTTGTTAACGCGGGCATTTAGCCTAGCGGTCACCAACCTTGTTTATAGCTACAGGAGCACATGAGATCATGGATTCTACCCACCCAGTACCTCTTACATAACTGTTTCCCTCTCCTTATGAAAGAATTCCTATTACCATATTTCTTACCCCCTTTCTCAGGTCCTAGACAGTTGACACACCCAAAAACAATCTTCGAACATACATATAAAAAGAAAAAGGAAAAAGAGTAAGCACTAAAAATATAAAGCTTAATCACACACCTCGAACTCCTTTGCTTTTTTCATTATCTCTTTGTAGGCCTTCGGTTCTCGAACTTTAATGATGCTCCACAATATGCCACCCCCTGTCCGGAAGCGTCTACCATCAACAGTCTTCTGGCCTCCACAAGCCTGTATTGCATCCACCTGTGACTTTCACACTTCATTATTCAAGTTTATGACGTATCAACTTGGACAGATTAAAAAAGAACAACAAAAACAGGTCCTTTCATTCTGAGATTCAAGTAAGCAATATATAATTTAAGCAATACATAATATAGAAACAGTGGACATCATCCACTGTGATTGCATGAAGAGTGGTACATATAATAAATATAATCCCAAATTCACTACGTCAAATAGAAAAAGAAGAAAAAGAGAAGAACTGATATGTTCATAGGCCACAATATTCCAAAATTTGAGCCAACAAGCCCTCACTGCTTGATCACCTAGTGCAGAAATCCTGGAACAGTAGAAGGCTGCATACTCCATGTAGACGATGCCCAAAAACCAATGGCTTTTCCAACAAATAATCTAGATGCGCATTTAAATACAACCTTCAGTGTAATTCTCCTACATTGAGGGTAAACCCACTTAAACTAAATGCTGGCAATCCCAGTCATTAAGAAAATGCCTGATGATGCCTAGCATATTTAAAATAAACTTCTATCTTTGTACCATCAATAGTTCCCTTATCTTTTAGCTATTCAGCAATGTAAGTTAATTCAAAACTAAAAAAAGAATGTTACAATGTTATGAAGCAGAGGTCCTGTCGTAAGTGAAATGAAATTGAGATAATCTTCAATATAATAATATGTTTTATCTTTAGAGAGATCCAATTTTGGCTCTCACTTTGTTGGCTGCTACATTAAGGTGAGCAAAATGACGAGACAAAATAGATATCAACCTTCACAATAAGTAAATAATGAAGTGGTTCAGCCAGGAACAACGAAGCACAAGCAGAGGATTGGAAGGAGCAAACTAGCTTCTGGAGTAAAAATCTGCAAGGTTAGGGACAAAATTGTACACATCAGAAATTATGAGTGGTTGTATGGTTCTATAAAGAGTGGATAAGCATAATCAGCTCAAGGCTGGTCCAATTCAGGTAGAATCTGAACTCTCACCTTTCCTTACAACAGGTGATTAAATTATGTCTACTCCCAATCAAATACACACTCCCATTTGAGAAAGGGAAACAAAAAGAAAAGGGAAAATATTAAAAGGAAAACAAATCACAAAAAGAACAATTTATTCAAAGAAATGCAATGCACATTCCAGTGAGAGATGAAAAGAAGAGGCTAGTGAGCCAGTGAGTGAAGCCAAGATCAAGAATATCCAGAAAGTATCCATAGAATCATCTATAGCAAAACCCAACAACATTTGTAAGGTTAGAACTAAGGTTGTGGAAACCATCCCGAGAGGTGTTCAAGTGGCTATTATAAGACAAACCAGAAAATAAAGATAATTCTAGCAACTGTGCATGGTGCAGAGAACCATACAACAGTGTAATGCCATCAAACTCACACCACCATCTTCAATCAATCTTAGCAACAAAAACCTCCATACAATTATAAGAACAGAAAGGATTTAGAATTATGAAATCCGTGTAAGTAGAACAGACAACAATTGGGAATTACCACAAGATGCATAAGGGAAACTCTGAACATTTGAATACCGGAACATCATTACAAGTAAATCTTTGAGCAGCTTTTGATGAAAGAAAATCAAGAGGATTGGAATGGTAGATCCCTGTGAGAAGATAACATCTTCCAGTAGACAGATATCATGATTTGATACAATAGAGTTTTCATCTATACTAAACACTATCATCAATATTATTCAAGGCATATGATTCACTATTTTTTAGGTGGTTCTTAAATTGTTGTCCAACTTCCAAGTAGCCATGGTATTTCATAGAAAACCTTATAGATGAACTAATGAAGGAAGTAAGGTTTCAATACGAAATCAACATTGCAGTGCATAATAGGGTTCCAATACCTCTTTGATGAGATCGCTTAATGCAGAGACCCCAAGGCAACCTACAGCTGTGTATACCATGTATGACTTCTTCTCTTTCAAACGCCGACACGCATCTAACACAAACCTGAAAAGAGCACATAATTTGTTAGAAATTCAATCACATGGATGAGATGACTGCTAAAATTTTGTTAGAAGGGCCAAACAGAAAACACATAGTTATGTTCGCATTCAATTTGGGGTTGGGGATTGCATTCTTAGGGATTGTATAGATGTTGTTAGGATAAGAAAAGAGCAGTGAGCAATGGTTCAATTCATAAGTGTATGAACGGGAAGAAAGAAATACAAAACCCTTAAATAATTAATAACTTAATAACAGAATTCCACTTTCACTAGGGTTACAAGGGTAAATAAGTTTATTTATCCATCGGTAACATTGTGTTTGGAATCATTAAAATATGGAATTGATTTGATTTGATTTTAATTTCATTTCTACATAAATCCAGCCATCCTACACCATAAATAATTAAATTCAGAGACATGGTTCAGTAATTCAAAGAACCTAAAAAAATACTTTCAAATTAGGAAGAGTGTTAACCTGTTTATGTCAATGGCAGTGGATCCTGAACCCTTTCTCTTCCTCTTATTCTTCTTCTTGTTAGCTCTACGCTTGCAGTTCTTATTTTGAGATTTTTTATCTGTTTCATTGATATCTCCGGCACTGCTTTGTCCCAAAACATTTTGTGCATCATGCTCCACCAATTCTCCTTCTTCAATATCAATCATCTCAACATCGTCATCAACATCATCTAAGTTATCCTCTTCATAGATGGCATCTAGAATGTTATCTCCACCCTCCATATCAAACAGCCAACCTGCAATGCAGGGGATAAAAAATTGTTATTTATTTGCCATTATACATTCAGGATGACCACATAGGATCATTACTATGAAAACTAAAAAGCAACAAACTCTAATCTCAACTACGGATGGCAATTTGGTGGATCTGGATCAAGCCCAACCTGACCCGTACTTCAACTGCGGATCCGGCGATCCGACCTGATACTTACGGGTCGGGTTAACTCGCATCCGACCTTTTTTAAAATTTTTTTTACAGATGACACCACCTGTAAGAGGGAGCTTGCTGCTTTCTTGGCTCAAACTTCTCATAAAAACCACATAAGCATAGTTGAAGAGTGTAGAGTAGTAGTCTATCTGTATAAGAATGTAATTTCAACAACCATGAAGTTGAGTAACCCAAGTGACGGGGGAGGAATTGTCTCATACTACACTCGACCACGCTATGGTGTAAAGCTAAGAAGCATTCTAACAAAGGCACAATGCATATTAACATTGAAGACATTATACAATATTTATTTCCTGTAAAGCACAACCACGTGGAACAGAGCATAGTATACCAGATCAAATAGAGAGGTACAATTAACATACAAACTACCAATAAAAGATAGAACCAGCATGTGCATTTAATGTAATAGACACACAAAGCAAAGGAATCTCATCATATGGAATTTAATGTAGTTTCATCAGAACTGCTTTGGGTGAGTCTTTCTAATCTAGCACAGTTTCTGCTGGCGAATTTTAGAACCAGCAATTAGTAGTCAAAGACTGAACCAAGAGTTTGAACAAACAGAATTGTCATAAGTTCAGCAAATTAGATGTGATTAACCATCATGGGGACCGAAACTCTATGTACCATTTACATATTCCATAGACATTCTAATTATCCATTCCATATCAACAAAGCACAGTTTGTTTTGATTAAATTTGCATATAGTACTCATTTCACTACAATAATATGGATACTAGATGAATTTATGTCTGGATGTCTTTGCTTACTGATTGATAGATGGATACTGTGCCCCTATGATTGCCAGATGGGTCTTTATTAATTTGTTGCACTCTTAAAACTTAAAATTAGACCTGATGGATTCCTGCAATCATGTTACATGTCTCGAAAATTATCCTTGCAATCTTTCTATATTAAAACCCCCCAAAAGTAAAATTTCTGCTTGAGTTTTAGAACCAGCAATCAGTACAAGTCAAAGACTGAACCAAGAGTTTGAACAAACAGAATTGTCATAAGTTCAGCAAATTAGATGGTAAAAACAGTTTTTCAAGAAGTTGAAATCTTTTTTCTTCAAACCAGAAACTTGCCACTTAAAACCACAGTTTCAGATTACAAATCAGGAAAAGCACGAGGTAATCCTATTCCTGCCAAAGAACTTAACATTAAGTAGAAACCCAGCCAGTAATATTATCAGAACATCTTCATGAATTCTACTTAACCCATGAGATTGATTTCATTTCCTAATACCCCAAATCAAAAACACGTTGCTCAAGGTCAAATCCCACCATTGACTGTAAACAAAATCCAGAATCCCAAAATTGAACCATCAATAGAGTGACTCCTAGCCTAGGCACCTCCATCAAGAGGAAAGTTGGAATCAATATAAAATAATGGAAAATCAACTCACTTAAACCAATAACTTTTGTACTACCCTATCATCTGTACAACACAACACGATGAATTCACATACAAATTCCAATAAACGAAAAAATGGAAACCTCGTTGCAAAGGCTGATCCTCACCAGGGGTTGGAGAATTTGGTTCGAACAGAAGTTGAGTAGCTCAAATCCCTCTCACGCAGGTAACGAACTTGTTGAGCAGCTCAATGGCGTTGCAGGCTTGCAGCACGAAATGAAGTTTGAGCCCTAGCAGGGAAACATGAAAAAACCGGGTCATATGGAGACCCGGAAACCTGATGGATTTTAAAGAATCCGACCCGATCCATCATCATTCTTGGATCTGGATAAATCTGATCCATTGGTTAAATTGGACCGGGTCGGGTATCATTGCCATTACATTGACTGTTGCACATAATAACTTTTTAATTTTTATTGTGAAAGATAATGTAAGTTTGGTTCGACTTGAAAAATTAACTAAATATTCAACTACATTAATCAATAATTTACATACAATTAATTAATAAATTATCTTCATTTTGATACTTGATATATGATTAACAATATATAAATTATTAGTTAATATAATTAAATATTTAATTAATTTTTTAAACTAAATTAAAAAATAATTATCTCTTACAAGTTACATTATTAAATCATTTTCCCGCCGCTGAGCCGTGGGGTATATACCTTGGCAAAGTGCTGGCTTGGAATTTTGGCTTTTCTAAGGTAGTTGTTGAGAGTGATTCTCTTACTACTATCACTCTCTCTGATCACAGGACATGGAAAGATTGCTGCCCACGGTCGTTCTCTTGTCAACAGAATTAAGGTTTTTCAATAAAAGAGTAGGAATTTGCAGCTTTTTCATACTATGCGACAAAGCAACAAATGTACTGATTGGCCTGCAAACCACTGTCTCGCAAAGGATCTTGGGTATCTTGAGATAGAATGGAAGACCTTCCTCGTGAGTTGGTTTTTATTCTCTATGATTATTTTTTTTTGGGCTTCCTTATCCGGTCTAATTTCTTCAGTTTGTAGTTTTGCTTTCTTTTGGGCCTCGGCCCCGTACTGTATAGAAAAGAAAAAGCTAATGAACCAAGATTTCTTACTCTGGTTAGCTCGCTGTCGCATCTTGACTTCTTTGTCACCCTTTTTTGGTGGGGTCTTATTCTCACCCTTATTTGCAAATTTCTTACTCTTAGATTGGCCCGCTGTCGCATCGACTTATTGTCACCCTTATTTGCATTCAATAAAAAATCTATCGGGTCGTCAATATGTCTACATTCATTCTCTTCAAAATCACAACACCCAGGTAAACTGTCACAGAACGCACAAAATTCCACCCCAAAAATAATATCTATTGGGTCACCAATAAGGTAGGAGACCACACAAACGAGCACTCAATATCTACTGGTTGCTTCAACCCTTCAACCATCCAAGCACTGCGGGACCTATATTAGAATGCCACATGTTGTTGAATTTGGGGATGGGCAGCTCAACTATCAGACAGAGCCAACGAGGCCCCACCCATGAGAGAAACTTCCCCAGTGTAACCAATAAATAATATGACACCCGCCAATTTTAAACCTACACGCCACTACGTCCCCTTCACAATTATTTAATCGTCTGGCCTTCTTCCCCTTCCATCCCACTCTTAGCCACGGACCGTTTTCCAATGGCTAGCCTCGTCTTTCTCATCGCAACCCTCTTCGGCGTGGTTTCCGGTGGTCGAGACCTCTCCGGAGATGCTCTCCGATTGCCCTCAGAAGCCTCTAGGTTCTTCCACGGATCTGGTGCCGATGAAAATGAGGGAACGAGGTGGGCCATTTTACTTGCTGGTTCCAATGGGTACTGGAATTACAGACATCAGGTGATTCACCTGCTTTCCATTTTGTGGTTATTGCAATTAATTTCTTCCTATATATATACACACACATATATGTGTGTGTGTATGCTTCCAACTCTTTGTTTTATTTTTCGTATCCCTATGTAAATTATTTTCATGTTTTTATTTGTTGTGCTAAGTAGGAATCATTGCTTTATCTTGCCGTGTTGTTTCATATCCCCGTCACTGCTCGACTGGTTTTTTTTTTGCTTCTAAGTGCATATTGTTCAGTGTTTATCATTGATGATTTCAGTCGATGAGCTTATTTCAGTGTTTATCATTGATGATTTCAGTCGATGAGCTTAGTTTAAGTTTCATTTTTATTTTTCTTTATTCCACTGATTTAAAAGTAGTCTTAAATTTTCAGGTTTATATATATATATATATATATATACACACACACGTGTGTGTGAGAGAGAGATATGAACTGATCAAATGAAATGAACAAATCTTCACTATTGGATATGATTAGAACATAAATTAGAACATGTCAAGATTTGCTTTTATCATTCACACACACACATATATATATATATGGTGATTTCTTATTGGCAGGCATTCACTAATTGTGGTGTGCCCTGTCTAGATCGTGCCCTGTCTTGATCATGGAGCAACCTATTTAAAAAAAAAAAAAAGAAAAGATAGTTGCTTTATTGCTGACAGAGTTTAGATAACATAGTTGTCTTTATATTATTAAAGACTTTCATTATTTACTATTGCCGTAGTGCCTGAAAACATGATGGAACGAACTAAGACATGTTGTTTTGTCAACCGAAGTATATATTAGTATAGTTAGTGTGTCTGTACCTGAGTAATTCAGCATGGGCAAAAACTTATTATGCTCATGGTAACTTGTTGAATTTATCGTGTTATAACTGTATGCGAACACCCAAGCTATTACTTTTAAATTAATTTACCATTTCTATCTGTATTAGTGTGTTAATTTTAATGTTGAGCCTTTGTCATGTCATCAGTCCGATGTTTGTCACGCTTATCAAATACTGAGGAAAGGTGGCCTGAAAGAAGAAAATATCATTGTTTTTATGTATGATGACATTGCTTTCAATGAAGAGAACCCAAGGCCTGGAGTCATCATTAACAAACCGAATGGAGATGATGTTTATAAAGGAGTCCCAAAGGCAAGTTATCTTAGTTTTTGGTATCCCATATCCTATTGCTCTTTCGAGTTTTATACTCTCTTAATATGGACTTTTTTATGGCAGGATTACACTGGCGAAGATGTTACTGTTAACAACTTTTTTGCTGCTATACTTGGAAATAAGTCAGCTCTTACAGGTGGCAGTGGGAAGGTTGTGGATAGTGGTCCCAATGATCATATATTTATATACTATACTGATCATGGGGGTCCGGGGATTCTTGGTTAGTAGCTCTGAATTCTTTCACAGAAGCTTTGAATGAAAATCATGGATTGCGTAGGTTGTTTATATGCATTTCAGCATGGTATAGGCCTTTCCTTTGAGGTGAATTACTGAGAAATAGTATGTTGCCTGTAGTTGTTTGGCTGTTGTGTGTTTATTTGCTTGATTATGTATTAGTAGAATGAAACCCCTAAACGTTTTAGCATCACCTATGCTTGCCTCGACCTGGAACTTGTGTTCTGTGGCTCTGGGTACTTTCCAAGCAAAACTGTCTTTAGTTGTCAAAATAAGTACAAGAAACTGAAAAAATGTGAACAAATAAATGATCTGCATGATGGTTTAAGAATAAAATATTTCAAAATTTTATTTCCAATCATAACCTGATTGCTTAATCTGGGTTGTTATTTTGTGCTGCTGTAATTCCCTAAGGATAAAGGGGGGGGGGGGGAATGGGGAACCTGGTATTATGCATCATAGTAGACAATATGTTACATATTTGTGGATTGATTGCATGGTAAATTATTTGATGATCTAGATATCTATTCAACAAATGGTTATACTATACATTCATCATGTCTGATGCAACTTTTTTATTTTATAACAATGACATTGCAAAGTGTACTGAAATGAAAATCATGCATGTAATATGTAATCCTAGTTTACCATTGTATCATATTGTCACCCTTTTGCTAGAGACTTTTTCCTTGTGCCATGAAGCAGTTGATTGAAGTGTGCTTTCTGTTTTTCTCTTTGAATTATTTTTCCATATATCTGGGTAACATGAAAGGTAAATAATAATTACCAGAGGAAACGGAAAACAAAAAGAGAAAAGAGAGGGAGAGAGAGAAGTGATATGGTCTTTAGTGTCCTCGCTGTCCAATTTGTCTTGATTATTTTGATCATTATTTCTTCTATTAACATTTTGTCTTGGATCTCTTCACACCAATAATACCTGCCCTTTTCTATTTCTTATTTGGTCTTTTGTTTTTGTACGGGGGTGGGTTTCAGGGATGCCTACTGGTCCTTACATATATGCAGATGATCTGATTGAAGTCTTGAAGAAGAAGCATGCTTCTGGAACGTATAAAAGCCTAGTAAGTTACTAGTTATTATCATTTTCTTATTTTTTGTATCAATCTTTGTTTGAGCTATTTAGTAATTCCTTGGATTTATATAATGGTGATGCAGGTATTTTATCTGGAGGCGTGTGAATCTGGGAGTATCTTTGAGGGTCTTCTTCCTGAAGGTATGAATATCTATGCAACAACAGCTTCAAATGCAGAAGAAAGCAGTTGGGGAACATATTGCCCTGGGGAGTATCCTAGTCCTCCCCCAGAATATGAAACCTGCTTGGGTGACCTGTACAGTGTTGCCTGGATGGAAGACAGGTATGTGCATAATAAAGAAACATATCTTACTGGGTATTATGAGGTACTTAAAATAATTATGATTATAAGTGCATAATTGGGTCATTAATAAGACTGATTTGGTGCAATACTTATACCCGGGCAGTCACCATTAAGTAGTTCAAAGCCTATGACTGCTGTGTTGTGTGGGTATCTCTACGAGAGTTCTATATACATATTATTTGTACTTTGTCGAACACTTTTTATAATAAATTATTCTCATTTATTTTTTGTACTTGTACGTTTTTCTATTGTTAGAACTTAGATTAGAAGAATTTTTTTTATAAGTACTGTTCTAAGTTCTTTTATGGACTAATTAATTTTCTACACTCGTGAGCAGTGACATACACAATTTGCGAACAGAAACTTTGCACCAACAATACGAACTGGTAAGATTCTGTTGCTAACTCGATTTAATTGTTTTATACAATCAACTGATACAAACTGAAGAATGTTATTTTATACCTTGGTTGCTGAATTACATGCGAGAAATTTTAGTCTATTTTCATAGAATTCTTGGTCTAATTTTAAGGGTCAAACATTGGTAGATGTGTCTGAATTGTGTGATATATGTCTTCTTTACTCCTGTGCTCACAGGTGAAAAAAAGGACTATCAATGGAAATGGCTATGGCTCTCACGTGATGCAATATGGTGATATAGGGCTTAGCCAGAATGATCTCTTCCTATATTTGGGTACAGATCCTGCTAACGATAATTTGACTTTTGTGGATGAGAACTCCTTGAGGCCACCTTCAAAAGCAGTCAACCAACGTGATGCTGATCTCATACATTTCTGGGATAAGGTACCTATGTGTGAAATATTGTTTCGTTCTTTATTTTATGAATTAATTGCTTAGTCATGTCCTCATCATGATTTTGCTCCCAAATTTAATATTTGGAGTGGTATATACCGAGTTGGGATATAATTCTAATTAAAGGGAAGCAGAATCAATGATTGAACATTAATGAAGATTGGAGGAGAAATTAGTGACAACCAATGAGGACATGTAATAATGGGAACACACCATATTATTCGCTTAATTTAATGTTCATGAGGCATTGAGAGTAGAAGTGTAAGAGCATGTATTGGATGCCACTAACCGGATTTTTTGAGTTTTTGGATGCAGAAGAACTTTAACTAGTTAGATATGAAATTTGAAATAAAAATTAAATAGATCTGGAAAAATTATGTGAATCCATGCCTCCTCCTTTATGGAACATGAGCGAGTTGCCTAGCCAGTGGCTTTTTTATTTCTTGAATTCTTGGCGCTGATTTAATGCTAAAACTACAAAAAAAAATAAGGGTTATTATCTGCTGACACATTTTATTCTGTTAAGTCATTAAATTTTGCTTATTATACTTCATCTTCACTGTTCTTTGCCAGTTCCGCAAAGCTCCTGAGGGTTCTCCTAGGAAAATTGCAGCTCAGAAAGAAGTTGTGGAAGCAATGTCTCACAGAATGCATATAGACAACAGCGTGAAACTTATTGGAAAGCTCTTATTTGGCATTGAAAAGGGTCCAGAAGTGCTCAACACTATTAGACCTGCTGGGCAACCACTTGTTGATGACTGGGACTGCCTGAAAACACTGGTACTATTTCTCATGATTCAGCTTCTTCTCTGATACTGATATAATATATGATAGAATCATTGCTTTACTGCTCACTGGGTAAGGCTGCGTACATCTAACCCTCCCAAACCCTACAATGGTGGGAGTCTGGTGCACTAGGCCACCCATTTATTGCTTCTCTGCTTGTTATTAATTCTCTAGTTCACATAATCACGGTATCAGACCTTAGCTAGGATAAACATTGTTGAACTTGAACACTGGATTTGGCATTCATTTCTTGATTACAGTAAAGCATCTGTTTGTTCACTTTGGTTTATGAGAGAATTGATGCGCCTTAATCTATTTTTAATGCAGGTAAGGACTTTTGAGACACACTGTGGATCCCTGTCTCAGTATGGCATGAAACATATGAGGTCCTTTGCAAACATCTGCAACACAGGAATACAGAATGGGCAAATGGCTGAGGCCTCTGCACAAGCATGCGTCAGTATTCCTGCCAGTCCCTGGAGTTCTCTGCACAGGGGTTTCAGTGCATAATTCCTAGAATGCGCACTAGTAAAAACCAATGTATAATTGTGTATATATGCTGTTCACTGGTCATGATTTCTTATCCCGTCTCTGTTAATACAACTGGGACACGGGGGATCCTCTTTAGTCTTTACATTGTAATTTTGCAAACAGATGCTGCAAGTACGTTTGTAATGCATTTATGGGGTTGTACAATTGTAAGAAAAGAAGGATACTGGCATTTTCAGCATAAGAAGGGATAAAGGACCATAAGATGCCTTGGAATGTCCGATACGACAGGGCATAAGATCATGTATGTATGCCAATGCTTAATTCATATAGTAATAGTGTATCAGTGTATGCTTATTCCGTAGGCAGTTGGCACATAGGGTTTTCCCTTCGAACTACGCAATAGAATTGACAATCCTTTGTAGAATTATTTTAGTAGATTGGATATGGTAAAATTATTGTTTAATGTTAATATTGGCATTGTACTTATTTTTGTAAAATATTGGGACAATATTTTATTTTGACTATAATTACGATTAAGTATGATTATCTTATTGGTAATGGTGATGACTTTGTTAATGTTTTTGTTATTTAGAGTTGTGGATAGTAGTTATGTGAAGGACAACTTAAAAAATATGGCATCAAATTAATTAAAATAGGAATTCTTGTCTTGATGTATATTCCTAAAATGAGTTGTATGCAGGCACGTACGTGAAAATGATTTTAAGTAATTGGTGAATTATAAAAATTACAGCAAGAAAATATCATTACTTGTGCTAAAATCATTTTTGAAACCCAAAATTAAATTAAAATAAATCTGGATTTGGTAAGCAAACATAATAATGCTTTCAAAATTAATTTTGGACCTCCAAAGTTACTTTGACAAGAATGAAAAAAGGGAAGTAAATAGTTTAGAGTCATTATTAGATTTTATTGAAAAGAAAAAAGAAAATTAGAAAAGCCTTTTTATTTTAAAAGAAAATGACTTATCCACATAATCAAGGAGGATTATGGATTTGATTTCTGCTTAAGAATGAGCGAAGAATTAACTCCACTAACACCCCCTACAACATTTGTTCAACAACGATTATTCTAAAATTATTTGTCAAAATTTGTGATATGAACTTAACTGTATTCAAATTATTCCTTTCAAATTAGTACCCAAAAAAAAAAATTATTCCTTTCAAACATAACTAAAATATCTAAACATGCTAACAAACAAGAAAGGAGTCCGAGACAAAATCTACATTGGGATGTCCCAAAAATTTCACGTATTCTTAACATGAATAGAGGAAACTATGAGCCTTTGGTGACGAAGCCATTATAATATAAACTAAAGGGAACCAAAGGAACTAAATGGTTTAAAAGGAAAAGCAATCCCGAAGGAAAAATCACGAAATCTATTTAGTTAAGCCACTAAGAATATTTCAAAAAAGATATGTGAGAAATATGAAGTGAAAACAAGGATAGAAAACAAATTAAAATATTTTTCCAGTAACTTCTTAAAGTGAATAAAAAATTGAAAATTTTATGAAATTCTATTGTTGAGAATTACAGTGACAAGTTTGAAAGTGAGCCAATGGCCCTATAGTTCCCTCGATGTCCCAATTGAAGTCAATGAAACCATCAAGCACATTTTGGCAAAATAAGATAAACACATGCTCAAACCATAAGATCTCATTTTCAACGTGTTTGATCTGAAAAATTAATCGAGAGGGCACACTTACTCAAATGACTAGCCCAAATCAGAATAATACCAAACAACTTATCACTCAGAGCATATTTTGTTTGTTTTTTTTAATTAGATATATTTTTATTATAATTATAAAAAAATTATATATTTTTTATTTTGTTTCTTATTTTTAAAATTTTATTTAAAAAATAATGAAAATAACGTTTAACCAAACATGCTATCTTACATTTCTATAAACAAACAACAAGTTCAAGTGTAAACCCATTTAAGTTCAACCCTCGGGTATAAAGAAAACTAAGGAAAGGAAAGATAATGATAATAATAGTTTTTCTTTTCTTTCATTTGTATGTCTAAAATTTTCAAAAATTAAAGAAATTTAAATGTTCATAAAAGTGAATAAGTAAAACAATTTTAAAATCATATGACATTCATTTATTTTATTTTTTTGCTTCATTTTATAAAACTTCCAAACACAGTGGTTTTTTCAAAAGAAAAAACTATAAAAATTGATATTATATTTAAATATCTCAAGCTTCAATCTTGTAAGATGAAAAGGGATTTAATATGATAAAAAAGGGGATTTATGAAATTCTTAAAAATCGAAATTGAAGCAGCATTTAAAATATCGACGACCACGATTTAACGATTTGGTCAATCCGTAGTTACTGGAATCAAGCTTAGCTTTGCATACAGTTACGATTAACAAAACATCGGACATCACAGAACTGTCTTAAAAGTTAAAACTTAAAAGAGAACCTTTCACCAAAAAAAAAAAAAAAAAAGAACTAACCAATATCAGGCTAACTAACCCTAGTTAACTTGCGATACCTATCTGGTTAGCTCCATTATTTCTGGGCGCGAACAAATAAGGAGTAATTAATAAATGGGGATCTGACGACTCTGCAGATTCCGTTAATCTTCCTAACGTCGTGAGATAAATTTAACGGCGGAAGGGCGCGGATAAACGACGTAACGGGTTTCCAGATGGTTTAAAGCGTGAATAGACGAGAGCCGTCCGATTTATGATCTACGGTCAGCAATAATCGGTATGTGGCAGCAGAAGATGTATATAAACAGGGTCTACAAGCAAAACAGAGCATTTCGTTCTATCGCAAAGAAGAAGAAGAAGAAGAAGAAACTCCGTGTACCCTTCTTCCCTCTTTCTATTATCTCTCAGAATTTTCTCGTGCTCTCCACCATTTTTTCTTCATCCAAACTTTGGAATTTCGGTGCCAAATTCTGATTACTGAACGGTGAATACTAATTGAGGATCTGCTACTTTTGAAGATAGAATGAGGTTTTATATTCATACACGGCTTCAATTTGTAATACTGTTTCTATTTTCTTTTTACAAATCGGATTGTAATCTGGTCTTGTTTTGGCCTCATTTTGGTTCACAGGTGTATGTTGAAAGAGGATTTGACGGAATTTGTCAGAATTTCATTGTAAATTTTCAAGTGAATTCTGTTCTGAAGATTTCTTTCGTTCATTGTGATATTTAGAGGTGCTCAAGAGTTTCCCTTTTTGGAGGTTTAGAATTGAGCCAGATTTTTTATTCTCTTTCTCTATGCCGTGTTTGACGTCTGTGTTAAGTTATTTCTGCTTTTTTGGCATCTGCAGATGCATTTCTCTGGAAAAAAAAATAGGTGGATTTTGGAACTCTGAACTCTCTGCCAGATTACTGGGACGATCGTCCCTTGCCTGAGTTTTAAGCCATCGTCGCAGATCGAAGCTCTGAAATGTCGTTATTTGTTCAATTTTAGGAAGAGATTTGCGTTTTTCAGAGCTTCAGAACTGAAATAAGCGAGTTGATTCTCATGGCAATCTAGCTTCCGGTTAGTCACTCTTCTCTGCTTCAGTTAATCCAATTTTGATGTTCATTTCTGCCTGGCTGTCGTTGATAGATGTGTCGCTGCTCTGATTTCTCTCTGCAGGAAATCGAATAATTGGCTCATTTTCTTTTGGTTGCTATTGTGGCAGAAGGAATTGGTTGCTAATAAAGTGCAAGTTTTCGGTAATGCCTTGGTTTCCATGGCTCCTTACGGTTTTATGCTCGCTTTTTGGATCTTTTTTCCCTGCTGGATGTCTTGTTTGTATTTTTTTTTTATCGCTAACAATATCATCGATTCATGAGTTTTGGTTATGATTCTATCTGTATCGGCAACTTTCTTTGTTCTTTCTTCTGTTCCTCTTCCTCTCAGTTTGTGAATCGAAATCTTACACAATTGACTATTGATTTGGTTTAAGAGCAAAATCAGTACAGCAAAGCTCTGAATTCTAGCCCCTCTATTTTTTTTTGAATCCTTGAAATCGATAGAGTGAAGGAAGCTGATTCGATGGTTTAGTCAGGTAATTGACTACTGGTTCTAGGGTGTTTGTGTGCCTCTTTGAGAAGATGAGCCATTGAGACTTCCAAGTTCACTTTGTATTGATTTCTTCTTTCATACCTCTGTTTTCTACATTGTCTTCCCTGTCAAAACAATGGGCAAACCAGGGGAAAAAACTATCAAGCTCTTTTCCATGTGCAAATTGAATATTATATTCTTATATCTTTGGCAAAAGTTTTTCATAATCTCCGTTCCTCTCTCTCATAATTTTCATCATCGAATTTTGTCTTGACATAGAAGATGCTCACGGCGCACGATTCCCGTGGTTTTCGTTTTTGGTTTGGGAAACCCTGGACCGTCCAATGCACATCTTGACATGTTGTTGTTTATTAACCATATTAGATGAAGATGCATCATGTATGAGAACCTTAGTTCGGGCCTCGGGGTGGATAAGCCTGGACAGTGTCCCGTGTTGTTGTGGAAGTTGCTGAAAATAAAATACAAAGCCAATTCCAAATTTTATTGTAACATGAACATATAATAATTATTTTTGTTATTCCACTAATAACCCTTTTTAATGATGATGATGACAGGCAAGGCAGCAAGGAGAGATGGATAAAGAGTCACATAACAACCATTGCAATAGCGTTAGAGAGAAAAGCGTAGTAGTAGCAGGAGGAGGAGTGGGGGATGGGTCCGCGTCCGCGTCCGCGTTATTGAGGGCTAGCTCCGATAGCATCAGGCAAACGACGACGTCGAATTTGGTGCTGCAGTGGGGGAACCGGAAGCGGCTAAGGTGCATGAAGGTACAGGTCAAGGACAAGGACAACTCTTCCAACCCGGTTCAGAGGACAACGGTTCGGGTGGATCGGCGGGTTGTTAGAACCGATAATAAGGATTCTTCAAATCAGCCCACAGTTTCTGCCATTAATAACAATAATAGTCCTAATAATCAAAGTAACGGGTATCCCAATCTCCGTCAACGCCCTCCTTCGCCGCAGCAACCTCCGCGAATTCTCAGGTATTACTGTTTACTTGATTAGTTTTCCCCACCTTGTCTTTGCTTTATATATTGTGGCTGGCATTGAGGGAAATGAAAAAGGAAGGTGGGGCACCGAGGCGTGGGCTTTTGTATATGTTTATTTATGTTAAAATGATTAAAATAATTGTGTATATTATTCCTATTGCCTTTAGTGATAAAATTTAATAATGTAAAAAATAAATATGAGTTTTGATGCATATAATATCACACAGTGTTATGTTTTCTTTGTTCTTATCAATATTTTCACAAATAAAAATTTAATCTGTGATTTTATTCCCATTCCAACACATGGCTTGAGTCAAATATCCGATAAACTTGTAGGAAATAAATTCCTTCGTAGGATGTGTGTGGAACTGGTGGATTCATGTCTGCCACGATATTTCGTGTGGTTGCGGGGGCCGACTGTCTGTGATGAAGAAAGGCAACATGTAAGTCTCGTACGTCAGTCGAAGAATCTTCAGCTTCAAGTGTTACTGTGAATATTAAAAATCGGGCGGTGGTGCTAGTGCACGAGTTAGATGAACCTGTTTTATAAAGTAGCATTGAAGATATTTGCTGCATTTGGGCTGAATATTTATCATGACTGTGAGGCTTATATTTTGTCCACTCTCCAATTGGTCAGGTCCTCGCGGATGTCTCATCCATATTAAAGAGGAGCTCACGGTAAGTTCGTGAGACTCAGATCCCTTCTTTTCTCCCCTCAAAATTTTATTCGGAGATATTATTATGACTTAAGCTAGGAAGCTCATATTGCCCCAATGATTGCTTCACAAATGCCTTTATAATGGCTCCGGAGTCAGGATTAAGGCCATGATATTTAGGCACAAATAAAAAGCTAAGTGGGTGAAGGTAGCAATTCATTGGTAGTTAGTCTGATGATCTAAACTAGGTGAAGGTCCAAATCGAAGCTTTCCTTTGCAACAGGAAATTTGATGATTCATAGAAGGTTTTAATTGATATTCATGATATATGCAATTTTCTTATTTCTGGTGGTGTGTTTTCTGTCTGCAAATTCAGCCTAAAAGACGTTGAACATATCTTCCTTACCCCTTTCAAATTTTCGTCTGGTATTTTATGGTGCGGAATTTGTTGCTATCTGAGCATTTTGCTGAGTGATCTTATTATTGTGACATTGAATTTTATGCTTTTGTGACTGTTTATGGATTATATATAATAATAACAATATGACATGAGGACGAGGGAGGTCCACTAGTAAAATCCTTGGGTTTTTAGATCATATATTCATGGCCTTAGAAAATTAGCACAAACTTACTCCTCCTCTGTCATACTAGATCAGATCCTAACCGCTCTGCATCTTGTGGATCTACATCTACAATGCCGAACCGAAACCACCTCATTATCATATCGATTACTACTAGACTTTGTTGGAAACATGGAATGGACGGTTTCCGTGCACGTGTTGATCAATAGTCCTTTTCTATAAGAAAGCCATTTATGGCCGTCGGATGAGGGGACCAGGTGGTGGATCTGGTCCGTCCCATCCAAGTATTCAACACGTAGTAAACTCCATCTTCTCCTCATTAGCCAAAAAGCACTCTAGATCCAACGGTTCCAAACCTGCCGTGGAACCAGCTGTGCCCGTTCTAGGGAATCACATTCACATACTCTCTCTCTCTCATATATCTTTCTAAACCTTTTCATTTCATTAAGTAAAAGAAATTAAAGACTGCCTCCCAGGCCAGGCTCCCCTTTTCTCAAAAACACAATACAAAATTCCCGAAGAGGCCAAAAACCACCTCATATTCTACGCTAAACCCGTCGATATTCCAGCTTCTCCTATCCTGCGATCTAGAATTTTAGATCGAACCCAAGGTCAATTTCGTAAACTCACTACTACCCCCCGGTTACTTTTAATGTATTTATTTTTACTCCAAAACAATGCATATTTGTTTTCCCTATTTATTATGTCGTGTTTCATTTCATTTCACACTTTCATGTTCTTACTATTAAGAAAGATATATAGGATAATTATATGTGGGTTGTGCCTGCCTGTTTTGTTGTTCATTTTTTTGTTCTCCTTCTAATTTAGGAACTCGGAGACTTCAAGTGCTATGAGAGGAGGCCAAAGCAACGGGAGTGTTAGGGGAATTGCCTCACCGGACAGGGGTGCGCACGATAAGAGGGGGACCCATAACAACCACCTTAATGACAATAATAACAAGTCTGCGGCCTCATCAGATACCGCGCACGATAGCAAAAAGGGCGGGTCGCCGTCGGGCAGCGGGGATGCGGCTCCACCGGTTTGGCCACCCAAGTTCGTGATTGCCTTGACCAACAAGGAGAAGGAAGAAGATTTTCTGGCCATAAAGGGATCAAAGCTGCCTCAGAGACCCAAGAAGAGAGCTAAATTCATACAACGCACCCTCAATGTAAGCTCCTCTTCTCTTGTTTGCTTTTCATTCTTTCCAATTTAATTTGTTCATGCTAGTTATTATATCTTCTTGATGAAGTTTTTTGCTTATATCATATATCATATATCTCAAATCTTAGATTGGAGAAATTGATGCATTAGAAAGATTTAAACGTCAATAATAATAATAAACAAATAAAAAGAGATCTTCATCACGGGATATCAATTTATAATTTGAATGAAACGCTTTGTTAAGGGTTGTTTTCGTACTCAACAACAAGAAGGATGGTATAATTTTGCAATAATATTAGAGTGGATTTGACACAAGCTGAAATATATATGTTTTTTGATTAATGAAATAATTTTTTTAGTATGTGTATTCGTTTTGCTATTCTTTATTCTGCTGCTCCAGTACGGTGAGTGTGCGTCCTCCCTTCTCTTTTTCTTTTCGACCCTTTTGCCTGTAAAAGCCAGAGGGTCGGCAGCTGTGGACTGGTTAACACGCGTCAGCGGGAGCTTGGTTCACAGCGAATACTATAGTGCCCAAAAGTTTTGTTAGGGGACTCTAAACTCTATGGTCTAGTAGACAACTACCAAGCCTTAGTCGCACCTGTGCACTGCACTTAATTGAATCAGGAGACGTATTCCGAATGCACGTCGCACTTGGATGGTGGAACTAAAATAAGTTAAATCTGACCCTTCCTTTGATTGTGAAGGGCAGTATAAAACATTATCAAAAAAATAACTTGATTATTTTATGCTTTATAATTATAAAATAAATAATAAATATTTCGGGTAGAGAAGAAAACTTAAAAATAGTACTTGGATTAGGTGCTAGTGATCAATCTGTGGACTAGACAGTCTGGACTTTACATATGGTTATATATTTATTTCCTTTTTTGTTTTGCGGTGTACGTTCTTTTATTTAAATTTTTGTCGTATACTAAATAGGTAGGAAAACTTCAATCTCTTGATTGAAGAAAGAAACGAAACAATTCTGTACTATTATTTTAATGATATAGTATAAATAAATAAAAAGTCTTACGCTAATATTACATAATAATATTATTATTATTAGAATTATGACAGATACATAGTTGGCCACTTGGTCGTTTTGACACTTTCGCGAGCTGGGTTTGACATAAGGCTGGTACTTTCAAATTTTCAATAGACTTTTGGAGAGTTTTTTAATACTAAAAACAAAAAGTGAATAAGGTGAAAGACATGAAGAAAAGAAGTGAGTGTTGTCGTGGGTTGTGGGCTGGGGCATGTGTCCAGGTTTATATGGTGACCTTTGGGTTAGGCTGTTATGTTGGAAAGCAGGACTGCCCATACTGGATTATGTCCTGTGAGCTGTGAGCCTGTGATAGGAATGAGCGGTGGTAGTTGTACCTTGTGGACGGCTGCGATGAAATATCGTTTATACAGACTTATCAACAAAAAGACCAGACGTTCCACTAACTGATAAAGTGACATGTGCACCTGTTAAGCTGTCTTTAGTCCCCTTTTCTTTTATTGCTGTTTTGGCTATGGGGCATATTCGTAGTAAAGTATATAATAGTATTGTATTTGTTCTTGATAACCTCTCTATCGTCCGTCGCCGTATTTATTTATCTGTATTCTTTCTTTTTTTGATTGATGTAAATTTAAATCTCCAAATAATTGCAAGATCCGAGCTCTGAATTTGCTTTTGGTTCATTTTGGTCTGTTTTGCAGCTCGTAAGTCCAGGTGCATGGCTGTGCGATCTTACCTTGGAACGATATGAGGTTAGGGAGAAGAAGATATCCAAAAAGGTAAATTAAAAGGAAGTAAAGAAAGAAAAGGCTTTACCTGCTTCTGTAATATGCAGGGTATCGGGTTGATAAAATAATGACTGGCTACTATTTGTGTCGCAAGTATTTAATTTGTATTTTTATGCAGAGACCAAGAGGGTTAAAAGCAATGGGCAACGTGGAGTCTGACTCTGAATAGAAGCAAGGCAGTGAGGAAAGGTGCTTTTATGTTAGCTTAAGGATGTGAGATATGCTGGAATAGTGTAAAGCATGGCATCGCATTCCAGCGTGCCAAGAAATCAAAATCAAATATAAAT
Organism: Styphnolobium japonicum; assembly: GCA_023212625.1. Lineage (NCBI taxonomy): Eukaryota > Viridiplantae > Streptophyta > Magnoliopsida > Fabales > Fabaceae > Styphnolobium > Styphnolobium japonicum. Next base: position 27,273,878 of record JALBWW010000006.1, read on the forward strand.
CATTTTCGCTTTGGCCCTGCTTTCCTCCCCTTTAATGTTTCATTTTAGTTGTGGAAAACATCGCTCCGCAATTACGAAAGATAAGGGACCCATTTTCAGCTGAAGGATGGATGGACTTGAAGCTATGGTTGTCGGATTTACACCTCAATCGTGTGGCGCCATCGACAACGACTAAAATAAGATCCAGGAAAGAAAATTGCGCGAATAATTGACATCTCTGGAAAAAGGTTCAAGGGAGTCATATACTACTAATTGTCCTAAAATGGAAGATCATTCATAGGCCTTTGATCTCATCGATTCTCGTCGTTAAAGCAAAGCTGAATGCCTAATAACAAGCACATGGACGGTTTTCTGTCCCGACTTTTAAATATTCTCTTTTGGCCTTCTGGACTTAAATTTCAAATCTCTCTAATAATGATAATTCATGCTCTATAGTACTATGGAATGTCGTCTCTATGTTTTTTGGTAATTGATGTGATTTTTTAATTAGTATTGTTATTTGGTACGAACGGTTTTTACGAATGCCACATTGCACTTTGGTTTTTTTTTTTCATTTTACTGTTAAAATGTAATCAAGTAAAAAAAATAAAAAACATATTATTCCATAAAACACGAACACATTACTTTTTATTTTTCCATTCGTTCGTCGAAAAGTTTCGTACGATTAAGCTTTTTTTGTTTAAATTTTATTGGCAGGTGCAATGATGAACGCAAGAAAAATGACTGTTGAAATATTCGGCGAATTCATTAGAGAATAAATGACAGCACAAACTGAAAATGACATGGTGTTGGCTAAAATAATATCGTGAACAAGACAGACGTTTAATGGTTTCAATGTTTCTCAGTAAAGCCATTGAGCTTTGGGATGTAATGGGCAAATGCTCTAAACAAACTGAGGAACATTGGATTGAGGTTGTCTGGAATCACCCCTAAAAGGGTTTTGTAAACTCAATACAGATTATACCTCTAAAGGCAACCCAAAGACCACTCCTTGTGCGGCAGTTATCAGAGACAATAGGGGCAAATGAGTGTGGTAGCATGAGGAAGATTGAAATTGCCTCTAACTTTGTTGTTTAATGAGTTAAGGGATGGGCCGGTCATACCTCTTAACTTTTTTTCAGTGGTAAGTTGTAACAGGGATTGCCCACTGATTGCAGTCTTCAAAGAGATTTTTAAGGCAAAGGAGCTATTTTTAATAAAGAAACTACTTTTGCAAAAGTGACTTATCTGGTATAGACTTAAACTTTAGAGAAAGAATCATAAGAAATGCTTGAACTTCTAAAATTTTCTTATAATCACTTTTTTTTTTGGTTGCAAGTTGCATATAACAAAGTTATCCGCTTATGAAAAGGTGGTTAAAACACATTTACATGATTGTTTGTTTAGGGGAGTGAGAGGCAGCGATTCGTTCTTTTGATTAACATAATGACAATGAAGCGTGGAATAATTTTAGGGATAGATTCATATACACTTCTTGTTCTTGGTATAAACACAACACAAGTTCCATTTTTATGAAATGAACCCCTGCCTCTTCATAAAATTTTAGATTTGTCTAGAGAATACCATGGTTCTCATGGATAAGGCATCGTGTCATTCTATATTAATGCACTCAGATTACATAGATTATGATATGTGATATAAGAGTTAAATATGAACTGTCAAATTAATTTATGTTATTTACACACTTTGGTACCCATAGTGAGAGTATATAAAGGCTACTCTGTAAACCTGACGTTCCACCTAAATTAAAAATATATATATCTATTGATACTCTGGTGTCGCTAGCACTTTTGGCTCTCATCTCGTGTTTTCACCCACCGGGAGAGCAGAAGGAATAATAGACAAAACAAAAGAAGCCATTCCATTGAGGGAATTGGGGCAATTTCGTTTGTGTTGCCTCCGACTTAAGGCATGGCAAATGACAGCTCAACTGTCATCATTGCAAATATCATTCACTAACGCGTCTCGGTTCAGCTCTAAAGCACTATTATTTAATTTAATAATATAAAAATACAAATCTTAGTTAAGCAAGAAAAACAGAGACCATTGACACTTAACTAACAAGCTTCCGTTAGGGAATCGGTACGCAAATTTACCCAAAGGAAAAGGTATGGTACAATTTCAAAGCACCTTTATGAGACATTAGAAAAAGCAGCCACTAACTCATATTCTATTATGTCCGAGATCTCTTAAACTATAAGATTTTAATACTGCCAAATAAAGGTTTTTCATCTCTGAAAAACTTGTGTATAGGCACCATGCTCAAGTTCATTCTTTTCGTATTCATTCTTTATGTAAGATTTGTGAATCACCTCAAAGTGTTTGGATCCTTATACTGTAAGCATATTCCAAATGCAAAGAGGAGAAAATTAGAGGATAAAAGTGAGCCAATGATTCCGGTTGGCTAACACATTGTACAAAATCCTTTTTATATTACAGTGACAAGTCATCAACTTATCCTGACTTGTAACAGCTACTAATAGCTTTATTAATTACATTAACAGAAACAGTTTTACAGTTATAACAATAACTAATTGAGTTTGATTTACAAAAACTCTCGGCAATATTGAGTAATTTAATATATAAAAAAATCATTCTTGTGCAGGTCTCTCCTATTTAATTTTTGATATAATTAAGTCTTTATATTTTACAAGTTTATAAATAAATTCTTATAATTTTAATATTTTTTAATTAATCTTATCATTAAAGAACTATTAAAAAAATTTAAGGATGTTCTATTGATAAAACTACAATTAATTTTTTTTAATTATAAGAATCTAATTATAAATTTTTTGAATGCCTATATTTAAAAAAAACTATCGTAAAAAATTTATTATGTACTATAATAATAGAAACTCAATTAAAAAATTTTAAACTATATAGCCCTACTTAAAATCTTGTAAAATATAATAACTTAATTAATTTTTTAAAATAATACAGAGAAATATAGGTTAATTTATCCTAAATTAAAAATATGAATATCATAATAATATATTCTAAAATAACTTTAAATTTTTATCCTTGGTTAACTTAAATAAACAAGTTTAATGTTATATTCAAATTTATTTATTTAATAATAAATAATTTAATTATACTCATACCTACATTTTTATAAAATATAACCAAGTAAAAATTAAAGAGTTTAATTTTAATTCACAATGTAAAAAAATCTTACACTATCATTTAATTATATATTATCAACTCATTTAAAGAATTTAACTATTATAATAATTATTTCAAATAATAATGTATTAATACTTGATTAAATAATAATATAAATTTTTTTTACATTAATAATAAATTAAAATTAAATTCAAATCAAGTTTAAGTAATAAATTTTATTATTATCCAATCATGTATTATCAACTCATTAAAAAAATTTAATTATTATAACAACTACGTATTATAAAGATATATTAATACTTAATAAAATAAAGATATATTAATACTTAATAAAATGTCAGTGTAAAGATTTAAATCCAAATCAAAATGTAACATCTACCAAAAAATAAAAATGAAACACTTTCAACTATCTTCACCTTTTTAATAAATGTACCAAGAAGAAAGGAAGTACCGCCAATTGCTCTCATATATGATATATCTTTAGTAGGTGAAGCTATGATAAAATTTAAGGCGAATAGCTTGGTTAGCTGAAATAAATTCAAGAAGATTATAGGGCGAGTTTCAACTTTCAAACATAGAGCAGAGAATTCTTCTTGACTTGGCCAATATAATAGTTTGATTTCGTTTCAACAAAGATCTAAAATGAATTACTACGACCGCATCATCGTTCTTGGTCGTCACCGTAAACTGAAAGAAAAGTCATCGACACCTGTTTGTCCGTGGAATTAGATTTGAAGAAACTACGTTGCCAGAGACATTTTATGTGTTGTCGTCAAACAAACCATAGAGAAAAAAATTATTGATTCAAGTTCCGTCAAACGCATCGCTTCTAACATTTAAGCATCATTCACAGCACAGCAAACTCAAGAGAAAAGGAAAAAAGAAAGAAAGAGCAATCAAATTAAACGAAGCATAAATTTGAATATGGAAGAAATGAAATGGATTATGTACGAAAAACAATGATCACAATCACAATACTTCTCAAACCAAAAAAATCGATAAAGAACCATAAATCAACATATATAATCTCTACACAGATATAGAGAGACGAGAGAACTATATACTACTAGTAAAGTCTCGATCTCTACTAAGATCCACACCGGAAAAATAAACAAAATCCATGCGACCGCACCAGAATGAGCGAAGCAAAGCATTCTCAGATCCTGAGAGAAGATCCGAAGGCGAGAGCAGCGACGGCGGCAAGACAACCAGCGGCGAAGGACGGGGAGACAGCGGCGGCAGGAGAGACCGGGCTGGGAGCTGGCGCCTCGGCGGCGTGAGCAGCGCCGGCGACGGAGAGGACGGCGACGAGCACCGACATTGTGGCGAGAAGCATCGCTTTAGAGAAAGCCATTGGAGCTTTTTTTCTTCGTTAAGGTTTTGTTTGTATCACTGAGATTTTGCGCCGAATTAAATAACTATCGAGGGAAAGGGTGGCTTATATAGAAGGCGAGGAGAGGTTAGGGGGCAGTTCGGGTAGCTGCCCGAATTACAGCCTGGCGATAGGTTAGTGCCAGCTGGATCTGATTCTGTTGTAGGAATTCGTATCTCAACTCAACAGATTCAGATTTCACAATTCACATTCACATGACTTTTTATTGTTTAGCTCCAAACGAGCAACGATTTTTGTTATGATTATTATTATTAAGGAACTATTTTAATATTTTCTTTTAAATAATATTACTAGTTAAATATTTATTAATTATTATTTATATTTAATAAATTTTTAAATATTTATTATAAATAATTAATTAATAACTTTTTCTAAATATCAAACTATTATATCAAATATCTTATTATTATTCGGTTAAGAATAATAAGTAATGCGCAATGATAGCGATTGCAAGCAATTAGGAGTTGGAGCGGGGCCCACAGAATGGAAGGGGCTTTGTGAGGACGAATATTGTGACAACGCGTGTGACTGTGTGTGGAAGATATTTGCATGTTTCCTTTCCAGAACCTTCTTGGGTTGTATTTTAGGAAAAGGAGGACATCATTATTGCCTTTTCATTATGGTTAATGGACACGTAAGTAAAACTGAAATGGATCGTGTTATTATTATTACCCTCTTAATAACTTGTAAGTTAGTCATCTAAGTTGGGAAATTAGTCAAGCAGTTTAGCATCCACGCCAAGGTTGCGTCAAAAATAGACTACAACTACAACTTCGATTTCGATCTGCGCCTCCCTCCCAATAGTAGGAAAGTATTCACGCAAAAGCTTCCACTGCATCCCTTGTACTATTGGTATAAGGTAACTAGGGCAACACTATATATATATATATATATATATATTAAAATTATCATTAATCAAATTTATTTATTCAGTTAAATTAATTTTATTTTTTTTAATAAATAAATCTGATTAGAAAATCGAAAGTGAGATAGTAGGATAACAAACATTAGCCAATCATCAAATAGGCCGTAGGCCTATACTGCTTGCGCAATGCATTACTCTTTTGCTATTGTCATATTATACTTTGCGTGACGTGAATTATTAGTTCATTATCATATATTCAAGGGCAAAAATCTAGTGTCCTATATATGCATTTGATAACTACAACAGTTAGGGTAATCCTACTAAAATGAGTGAAGAGATACCTGGGCAAAAAAAAAGAAAAAGAAAAAAAGCTACAACAGTTTTAAATTCCAAAATTTAAAAGGCAATTACCAAATTACCAATTCAGCAGTGGGCTATATAACATAATATATATGAATGTGGGTGCTGTGCAAAATTAATATTTTGATTAAAAAAATTCAATAATTTAAAATTTTATAAAATATAAGTACATCAATAATTGATTTAGATATTTAAGAGAGTACAAATAATTAAACAATTAATAGGAAAAAAAGGCTCTGTATTGGATGGGGGCACGCACGTAGAATCTAGTCAATGAAACCGGTGGAGCGTGAATTTAGGCTTTAAAAAGTACAGTGTAAAATGATAATTAATGATGAAAAAAAATAACTGAGTAAATTCTCAATATGCATAATTTGTATTACATCTGTTTATATTTTATAAAATTTTAAATTGTTAATTTTTTCATTAACAATTATCATTTTATAATTTACTCTCTAAATCTATCAAATTCTCATATTCTATTCCCCTTTAGATTTATTAGCACCTCCCTAAAAAAAATACACAAACAAAACAGTTCAATAGTAATAATAAAAAAAAGACAAAACGAAACAATGAACCCAATAAAACAAGGGAGAATGACCCATTAATTTAATTTGGATAAAACAGTATTTCATTTTCATTCAAACATTAAATTAATTAAATATCAAATTAATTTAATTAATAATTTATATACAATTAATTAATAATTTATTTTTATTTTAATACATAATATGTAATTAATTGTTAATAAATTATTAATTAATTTAATTTAATCCACCAAACAAAATGGAATACTTTCTTACAAGTCACACTGACTTAATTATCATTCTCTCATAAAACAATCAAGCAAGAAAATTGACCTAAGCGCCACCTGAGGCTAGCTCCCGGGCTTTAGGCGGGGAGGGGGTTTGACTAATGACATAGGTTCGATCCCTAACCGAAAAAAAGATCACAAGGCAAGCATATTTAATACATCATTATAAAAAGGCGTAGCAAAAAAATTGAAGAAGGGAAACATCATAAGTTTTTAAAAAATCCAATACTGGCACAAAAAAAAAATGTTAAGAACAATGGCTGATCAAATACGTCTCCTTTGTACATCCAAAAATGACCCAACAGCGGACAAGCCACTCGCCGAATAATAAGAGAAGTGAGTCATCTCTAGTCTCTACTACCACCCAGTATGCGCAGGACATATGTCATATAATGAATTTTGCTAGTTTCTGAAGACCTTATTCTACAAGACTACATCTATATTTTCCTGTAGTTGAAATGGGTAGTGAAAATAATTGTCAGAAGCCAAAGACCTTTGATTCCATTTGTAACAGAGGTTCCAAAGCACTGGGAGCAAATTTTCTGGCAAAAAGATAACAAACTGAAGAGGTTCGGTTATTGTATAGGCATTGGTGATCTCCACGAACTCTTTTGAAAAACTCCTCCGTAATATCTGTTCTTCCAAAAGTAGCTGGGTGAGCTCCGCCCCTGGACCAGTCCACCCAAGTTATGCTTCTATTTGCCAAGGCATTACCTGCTTGAATGGTCAGCATGGTGGGGAAATAGTGCTCGTCCACATAACAAGCTGGTCTACAAAATTGTTCAAATTTTGGATAAAATGTAGTGTCTTCAACAATATTGATGGCAAGCTTTCGATTTATTTCAAACCATTGAGAGCCTTTACGCCACCTTGTAATATTCACAACAGGGGCCATGTTCTCATTATAGCGTCCTCTACCATGTGGTCCAGGATCATCAAATGCACCAATGAAGCTGTATTTGGATTTCATAATATAATGGTAGATGAAATTAAACTTATAGAGAGGAATGCATGATTCAGACAGGAGAATAAACCACTCATTGGAGATATCAAGCAATGCATTAGCAAGTAGTCTTCTTTCAGCATCACACATGCTCATCCTTCCCCACTCAGAAACCTGCAGGAGAAACACCAAAATCCATCATCAGTGATTTGAATAATGAAACTCCTGCACAAAAATAGTCATATAGATTCTTCACAGGAAAACTATTATAAATTGGAAACCAGTTTAAAGCTTTCGTGTATTTTCAATGTTTGGATGAAAAGCTCAAGGCTAACGAAAATATAGTAGAGGTTAAGCAAGAAAATCTTAACCCTAAAATGCAGCGAATTCAACAGTACTTCAGCATAATCTTTTCTTTTGTGGTGGTGGTGGTGTGTGTGTCTGTGTGTGTGTGTGTGTGTGTGTGTGTTGGGGGGTGGGAGTTATGATAGGACTGAGCATCTATTATGTGCATGGATGAATCCCTACTTGACCCAAGGTAACATCTAAGCAAAAGCCTTGGATGCAACCGCTACTGGATTGCACAAGCCTTGTGTAAATATTGCCTCATACTCCTTAGAATTAAGTCAATTAAACATCCTCCATAACTTTACAACATTTGCTTTGCATCTCTTGCTTAAAGAGAGAACAAATACTCATATAATGATTCAAACACTTCAACCAATGAAAAAAAAAATCACTGGCTATGAAAAAGGAGCATCTTTAATGGTTTACTAGCCAGTTAAAATAATTCACGCTTCATGTTTGCTGCAGGCCTTTATGCAATAGATTTTTGTGATCACTCTCTTAGCGCTAACCACGTCAATGGATTCCCCAAATTTTTACCATTCGCCCTAGATTGCAGTGGTCACCCTGGCAATGTGGAAGCTTAGATTCAGGGAGTCACTTTAACAAGACATCACGTACATTAGGCTGTGAATCCTTAATATGAAAAAGCAGCAACCCTTGAATCCCAATTAAAATACATGATGATAATCTACTAAACAAACTTTTCCATCTTCCCATGAAATCCTAAATATGTGCAGACCATCCATCAGGACCATATCTTAATTCTTAACCCCAGCTAGACTTCTCTTACTTAAGAAATACAAAAGAAAACAAATAATAAACAATTGCATATTACTGCCATACCTCTCCTAGGAGGCTCAACCTTAACCCCTGAGTGATCTTATTTTGATTCTTTTCCCAACCATTTCTCATGTCTTTAACATAGAACTGTACATAAGATTTGCAGAGACAAATGATATTCCACAAACGACAACTCTGAATTTGCAACTAGGTATAGATAATTCGGTAATATACTAACTGGTTTCCATGTTTCAACTCATCTTCAAGACTAAAACATGCTCTGAATCATCACCATGTGTACACACATCCTAACAGCATATTTATATTCTCAGTATAATTCAAAATTCTTTTAATTGCATTGCCATTGAGAGACTACTGAACTATTTTGCCACTTAAGCCTGTTAGACACCTAAAGCCACAACATAGCAAAGCTGCCTGTTCTCCATACCCTCATCAGCCTCTTCCTTAGTTTCTTGCCTAAATTTAACAACCTGATGCACTAATCCAGTAACAGTGACAAGAAAATCCATATTACCAAATACCAATTTTAGGATCACTAAATTCTCATCAGAACCTTAAAACGAGCATAAACAAGACCCCAAAAAGAAAAAAAGAGAGAAAATTTGTGAGCATCTCCCTGTAATAGATGACCAAAGAACAACATAAACTACTAAACTAGAACCGATTAAGCATTAACAACTTCAGATCAAGGAGGTGCCTATAAGGGATAAATGAACAAGTGAAGTTTACATCAATAAATAGTAGCATAAGATAAGATCAACATGGTCATACCTGGCTAGGGATTTGCCTGTTATGAAAAACAGAAGAAGGTGGAAATTGAGCATGAAATGATGGGAGTGAATGAATATAGATGGAATAAAGCCTCTCGTGTCCCTTGAGAAACCTCTCCCAAAGAGGTGCCAGAGGCAATGGTCCTTTTGTCAGGAACATGAATGCAATCTTGGGAACTCTTCGAAAAGGGTACTTCTTGATTCGAGGAACAAAGGAGGCTCTCCACAACAGCTCTTTATCACTCATATTGTGGATCGGATTCGACGGAGGCTTAACCCATTTCTCCAAACTAACCGGTTCCTCATAACATGGCTGAAAACTAGAGCTTGCTATTGTCACAACACTCTCAATTCCAAAATGCTTAATCGTGTATATGCCGATGACAGAGAACACAACGCATAGAGCAAGAAACAGGACAAGTAGCCGCAGTAACCGTAGAGGCAAGCCTTTCGATTGGTTCGTTCTGCTCAAAACCGCACTTTCTTTTCCTTCTTCTAGGGGCATAACCCTCGATTGCATCTTTCTTAAATAAATAAATAAAAAAAGGAAAGAAAATCTACTGTGGCAAATGTTAAGATCGAATCGGAAAACAGAGTTTGTGGTTCGAAACTGGCACCACCAAGAATCAATCTTGGATGCAAGATAAATCGCATCTGACGTCAGCAGCAGGCTAATTATCATATGGTTATCAAAATTTGAGAAGTTTTATGCCTCCACATGATCACCCTCGTCAACACTAGAACCGTCATAGATCTAGTAGGGGGTGGTAGACTGCGCCGAATCAACTTTTGAACATGTGCTGTTGGGAAGACCGAGATTATGGCACATGGGTATTAAAAAAAACAGAGACTTTTGGAGATGGGAAGAAGTAGAACTGAACAAAAAGTGTATTGTAGTTTGGTAAGCATAAGGAATTAAAGCATGGATTTTGGAGATAGTTGAGTTGATGATAAAGGATTCGAGGAATCTGATGAACTCAAAATGTATTATGCACACGGACAGCGGCCAAATTTGTTGTTGCCTGCGACTCCTCTTATTGCGAGTTGCCACTTCGTCATGTTCTAAGAAGTAAGGATACCGAATCTAGAAGCGGGTCTCAATTTGTCTCCGCTATGCTTTCCTGTGCACTATATACTACTAATTATTCACACCATTATATATTTATAATTTGAAAAAAGTTTTTTTTAATTAAAAAAGAGCAACCAAAATTTTTAGCTGAAATATTGAGAATTAGGATTTGAAATTAGGTATTCTACTTTTGTGGAAGACTCTTAGACCAAGTATGCTCAATGTGTAAGCGTTGGGAAAAATACTTCAACGAATTATGTGAGTTATGTAAATAATTTGAATTATTTAAAAAAATTATAAAAATATTAAAATATTATCCAATGACTTGTACGAATATGTAAGAAATATTTTATTGTAAATTTATGTAATATCATTAGTCATAATTTTTACATTTCATACTAAAAAACATAAATAAAAAATATAACTGTGCATGCAGAGTTTGTCAAATCAACCGTTTGCTTTTGTACTTTTGCTTATTCGTTTCCTTTGTTACAATTATAGTTATAAAAATTGGACTGGTAGTCGACTCGGTTAGGGTACTGGGTTACTGAGTTATTGGTTCAATCAGTGGGTCACTGGTCGAATCACATAAAATTAAATAAATATTTAAATACATATATATATAAAAATATACACTACATATGATGATATTTATTATTATAAATAACTAAAATATATTTATTTTGAAAAAAATATGACTACCATGGTGTAGATCTCGAAAAGTTATATAAAATGGATATATAATTAGTCTAAATCGGACAAACGAGTCAAAAGTTATGAATTTTCAAAGTTTAAAAGTTTTTTTTTTAATTTAGTGACCCGGCCGGTTCCGGTTCAACCAATCGGGTCACCGGTTTTCATTCAAAACCGGCCGGGTCGGACCGGTTCTGAGACATACCTGATCCAACTAGTCACCCGAACCGGTCACTTGGCCGGTTTATCGGTCCACCGGCCGGTCCGGTCCGGTTTTAATTACACTGGTTACAAGGTAGGGATAAATTTTTAAAAAATTAATACATATTTATAATTATACACTATTTATATTTTTTTCCTATAAATACTCGAATTTTTTCACCTACATTTTTTAAAACGATCTAAATGTCAGACATTTATGTATATAAAAAAAATACTTTAGTGCAAAAAAAAGTGTATAAGGATTTTAAAATACTTACAGATTTAGAAGTAGCCTTGCACTTGCAGACCACTTGGATCGTGTATTGTATTTCTCTGGTTTTTTGGAATCGTTTATGGTTTTGAATTTTCATCTATGGTAAGAAGAAAACGTTCTCCATTTCTTGAAGATACCAAATTTGATTTGTTAATGCATAGACTTTTTAACAAAACATCAACATTGAAATTCTTTGGAGCTAAGCTAAGCCAATTTGATTTTTTTTTCCTTTTTAAAGATACCACTTGGATAATGTATTTCGTTTCTTTGGTTTTTGCTCAAGGATGATCAGTGCGCCTGCCCCTTCCCAATATTGTTGGCTGGTTCTGTTCTTGATATATATATATTTTTCTCTGTGGGACGGCATAAAAGGAAAATAATAATGATATTTGCATAATTTTTTTACACAATTTTTATACTTGCATAATGATGAGTAAATTTTTAGTTAATATAATATATCATTTGTTTAATGAGTCTTTGTAACTAATTATTTATAAGTTGATAATTTATTAACCAAACGATGTACTGAATTACCTCAAAATTTGTTCATCGTTAACAAGCTTGTAAGTAATCGATTATCAAAACTTATTAACCAAACGATATACTGTATTAACAAAAAATTTACTAATTGTTAATTAAGTGTAAAAATAACATAAAAAAGGTGTAGAAATACCATCTTCTAAAAGGAAAGAGTCCCTTATACTTTGTATTTGTCACCTCTACCAAATTCTGAATTTTCTTCCCCTCAAAGAAAAAATAAACACTGTTTTCCGTTCATTAATTTAGATTTCTTCTGCTGAAATGAAAATTTCAGAAGATTTTCAAACTATGCGGCTATATTTACAAGTTTAATAAGAAATGGAATGTAATGATTTATAATGATATAAAATGAAATTATTTTGAAGGAGTGGTAAAAAGTATAAATATAAAAGTTTTAAAGTAATCTTTATAATATACTACATATCTATTAATTTTGTGAAAGAACCAAATAGTAATTATCTTACTTTTATATATATATATATATATATATATATATATATAAAGATTAAGCATTCCATTTATTTTTTCCAATTTAGAGGGAGAAAAAAAAGTGAGGCGTTACCCATTCCCTTCCCCTGACTACAACCCATCTCCTTCCCTTTCATCCTCCACCCCACCAATCAAAACAAAGCACACCACATTGCGTTTTTGTGTTATTTATCTTATCTACATTTCAAAAACCAAACCGTATATACAACTGAACAATCCGCACACAGCACATCTTGAGTTTTCTTTTTTCCTTTGCTAAGACCATTTGGTGCACCTGAACTAGCACTTTCCACAGCACGTCTTTTCTTCAGTTTCTTCTTTTTCTCGCTAAGACCATTTGGTGCACCTGAATTAGGACTTTCGTGTGTTTATGGCAACTTGAGCAATAAGGATCCAAGGTCCTTCTTAGAAGATGCAACGTATTGGATTATCCGATATGCATTCCATTCCCAGTAATATTAAGCCAAAGAAACCGCCCGAATTGGCTTTGACAAATAGACGTGGCGTAATGAAAGAGAAAAGAGAATACAAAAACATAAGAGAAAAGCCACGATTGAAATCAAACTTGATAATGTGTAAAATTCACCTAGATGCCAAGTGTTTCAAACATACGAAGTTCGGGCACGTTTTCTGGAAGAATAGTATTTTCCATTCCAAAAATGGAATTACAAGTAGAGATACACTTTGGCCTCAAATTCCGTGGCTTTAAAATTCGTGAATGCTGTAGAGTAACGCTACTCACACAATTGACAACCAGTTGCTAGTTTTTGTATAAAGATTGGCTGTATGAATAATTTCTTGTCTTGTGGCTATGCCTATCAATAATAAGAACTTTCCGAGCCTGTTGTTATAAATCTTTTTTATATTCTTTTGCTGAGAACCAGCAAAAGCCTCACCTTCATGCTGGCCACGAAACAGATCACTCGCCTTGTCCATCTATTCCTTCAACGCTTTACATGCATTACGCAGGTAATCCAGATTGAACAAAGACATGGAAACAATCCACATTACAAAACATGAAATGCAAAGTGTACTTCATCAATCACTTGGAACTTGGAAGCTGTTTTTTCTTTCCTCTCACCAGGGTTAACACGTAAAGTTAGAAGATCCCAGACATTTTGTGCCTAAATATGATGTACCCCAGAGCTCAATAGCTCATCATCCAAAAGAGAACAGTCGGTTTTATATACCAAGGAAATATGCCAACAGCAAACTAGTGCTCTCTACTTCACCACATCAAAAGTGGCACGAACATTGGATATCATGACTGGGCACTCTCCCTTCTCATCATATTCGGCATACTCTCCACTTGACAAGTCAACATTTTCAAACTTAGTTCCCTCCAGCTACAAAAGTACAATTTGCATTAATTAGAAAATAGTGCAAACATGAAAATTTATGATAAGTCATAAAAATATGCAGTAAGTGTGTGAAAAGCGAACAACAAAATCAGGTGAGTAAATTCCAGAACTATCTAATACATCTTTCAGTTCATTAAATAAGAAATACCATAGCCAAAAGGAGGGGGAGAAAAATAGGAAGAAGGTATCAACATGACTAACAAGATCTCAGTGCATGAAAGAAACATGGTAAAGAAGAAAGCTAATACCTAAACCTATCACATAGAGGTTTTCATGGGACATGATCAACTAGTACAACTTTTGCATGAAATTTGATTTGAGAAAACAGAGAGGGGCTGCACATCTGGCAAGTCTCACCATAATTTAGACTTACAAATGGCAAAAAATGAATATTATTTTGAACTTGATCATCTTCTCATATAATTATTGGTTTAATTTCTGCAGACTGTGGAGTAGAAAAATTTGAGACTAATAATCATTAAATTAACTTTGAGTTCACAGGTAAACTTTTTGGATAGGGTTTCGAGTATTGTTTTCAGAAAGAATATATGTGTAGTTATCAACTGTAGGCATCAAACCGGATAAAATGTGACATCCAACTGCAAAAGTGAGGAATGAAAACAAAAGAAACACATGATTATATGATAGCAGAATGTTCACTGTTGCTCCATTAGAAGAAAAAGGGGGGGGGGGTATATGAGCTATTTACAATATTCAGTTCATATATCAGCAACATTGAACAATCAAAGGAGATCAGAGGCATGATCCCAAAAGTAATGAAAACAAAGGAAAGAAATAAGGAAACTCACAGACTCAACTTTCCATCCATCACTGAATGCAAAATCTATTGGCTCGTAACCCCTGCAGTCGAATAACATCAATGCGGCATATTTCCCTGATTCACTTGTTTCCTGGGTGAGTGGTTGACCTCGACCCTGGATCATTGTCACTGTGCCATCCCTGCCACAAAATTTGCACTGCATACCAAATAAAGGGCATTAAGAAACCACCAACTGCAGAAACAAACAGTTTGAAGAATCTCACTGTCACATGTATGGAAATATTGCTTATTATTTAAAGTTACGCAGAATAATTCAATAACAGCCAGAATCTTTCCACCTTTGTCAGAGACAAAATATAAGCACAAGGCCAGACATGCTAAATCAATAGAATTCTGCTCAGTTGTAAATTGTAAGTAAGGTTACAAAGTTATAAGTCAGATTAGTAGAAACCTAAATTCCAGAGCGAGAAATGATTTCAGTTAGATAACTGAATGGAGATAATGAGCTGCATTTCCTTAGTCTTTCTGCAATGTACTTATTCTACCTAGTTGAAAAGCAATTCGATAGAAACCATAACAGTCAAAATTGCAAATAATATATTGGATAATGTCGTCTTGACTTTATCCTAACATATACACACATAAATCAAATAAAATAAATGCATATAAGGCAAACACAGAAAAATTAATAAAATTATATACCTCTTCCAAGCACAGACTTAATTTTGGGTGAAGATTAAAACTAGCAATTATTGGTGAATGGGTAGCTCTCTGAATGGTCCATGTAAGGAGAGATAGCATAAATCGAGGTAATGAATCACAAAATTATCATCGGACCAATAGAATTGACCCATTTATTCAATTCAATGATCTGAAGAGATTCAATAAATGAGGAAAAGTGTTAAACGTCACAATAATCTCTCTTTGATGTAACGGCAACTGGGGATTGAGGTAGAAAGAGATTACCTTTTGAATGAGATGGGTAGTTCCCTTGCCAACTGGGAGTGGAACAGTATCGTTCAACGCCACACAAGTTTCTTTTTGGCTCACTTCTCCACATCTCCCACATTTCAACTACAAAAAAAAAAAAAAATCACAGTGGAAACAGATTGAATGTTGGAAAAGAATTGTGAAATAATGAAATCAAGAAAGAAATAAATTTTGAAAGAAAGTTGTAAACATGAAAAGGAATTCCAAAAAAGATGAAAGCCCTAAAGAGAAGAGTGAATGAGTGAGGAATGGAAAGGGAACCTTGAAGAGGTAAGAGAAGTTGGGGTCATCGCAGCCACCTTGAGGTTGAAGATTGGTGAGGTTCTCAAGCTCAGCGGTGATCATCAGCATGTAGTTCACCATTTTTTGGCGTCAATCAGAAGCACTCTCTCTCTCTCTCTCTGCACTCACTTTTGTTGTTTTGGGTTCGATGGTATAACCAGGAAGAAATGCTTTGAGGTCTCTCAAGTCTTATGGTAATGCCGTCAATTTTAATATTGAATTTTCAATTTTACCCCTGCGGTGAGGTCACACTTGCTTCCCAGTTCCCAGCGTGTAAGGGGGTTATCCATTAGAACACTGCCACGTATTAAATCAAGGTATTTTTTTTAAAAATATATATTTATAATATAACTTACATAATTTTACATGTACGTAATGTTGAGTAAAATATATATGATAGGTTGTATTTAACTAAGAATTTTTCTAATAACTAATGCCTCTAACTTTAAAGAAATTGCTTAACAAGTATTTAATATTTTTTTAATAAATTATCTTAATTATTTGTTAATGTGTCAAAAAATAAAGTCTTTGCATGTATTTTAATATATTTAATTTAAATAAAAAAATTCTAAAGCTATAAAAGAATAAGTAAAGAAATTTGGTTAATTGGATGAGTGAAGAATGAAAGTGATGGAGAAACTCAAAAGATTATTTTTTGAAACATTATTAGATAGATTTATAAAAATTTTAATATAAATTATTAAAAAAAAAACCACTTATGCAAAAATATTGTTTTTTAAAATGGATTTTGAAATCCATTTAAAATTTAAGTAATTTTAACATTTATAAGTACTAATTATTAGGGAAAAAATTATAAGAGATTTCAACGTGATTAAATAGTGATAAATTTAAGAGTCAAGATTCATGATACTTACTCCTATTTTTAATCTTTGATTTGTGTTGAGTGTTTTTTTTAAGAGTTTAATTTTTATTAGAGTAAAGTTTTTTTACACTTTATCTAATTATAAATTGTTAAATTATTAAAAAAAATTGACTATTACAATCATTACTTAGAAAGTCTAACTATTTTAATAATATGTCAACACATAATTAAATAATAATATAAAAAAAATTTACACTAAATAAAACTTAAATCCTTCTTCTAAATCAATTAATAGTGGGTCGTTAGAACTTGGACCACTCATGGTTCTTATATGTGCAACACGTGTCTTACATACATGAACCCTGAAAAATAATTAAATTAACTAAAATTTAAATTTTTTTAATATAATTAAAAAAAAATTCACGTCAAGTCATTGGAACTATCATGACACAATATTTAAAAAAAATAAAAAAAAAGTGAATCATTTGTAATATGGATGACTTGTCAATAATTATATAAAAAAAAAAGAAATAAAGCCACATAAGTAAAAGTCAGAAATAAGATTGAAAATGATTTAAAGTAAACAATTATTTTAAAAATTGGTAGATCGTGGGCAAGGTACCATAGCATTTTTCGATTACTAAAATACATAATTTTCAATTTTTTTAATTTTTCATACTGAGTAACAAAATATTAAATCTCTCTCTCTATATCTCTTTTCTGTTTTGCCTTACTCTCTTTGTTTTTTCTTACTTTCTCTTAATACTATAAATATAAAAAGCAAACATATATACGTGCATAAAAAATTAAAATTTATTTTAAAAATATAAAAAATGGTAAAGAAAAAATGAATATAAATATAGAAAGCATGAGTTTTATTATTTATGGATTATTTATTTCTAAAAATAAATGATGAAATGATGTATTTATGTTTCGTTGATTTTTTTATACTTCTTAATTTGTAAATGAAAAGATGATTTATAAAAACTGAAGCTACTTGTACCGGGGAAAAAAAACTGAAACTACATAGAGTTAATTTTCAGAAATTTAAAATTGAAGCAGTTTATCAATATTCTTGTCTAAATCATAACAAAGTATTGATTTTTAACTTCTCAATAAATAAATAATTCAAAATACTCAAATGAAAACCTCTTGTCAATCTTTTAAAACAATGTGAACTTGTTTAATATTAAGCATATATATATATATATATATTAATTGGAGTAAGCTAAATTGACCATTTATTATGTGAGATGTCTCCATCACTTTTCAAAAAGGAATGAAGCTTCAAATTTTATGATGCATATGGAAATTTTTAGTTTTAGAAAGAAAAAAAAATTACCGTTCTTTTCTTTGATTCTAACAGGTTTTTTTTTCCCGGGGCCCCGGGGGGGGGGGGGGGGGTGTTTGTGGTTTCGGGAGGTGGCTGATAAATGAAGCATGCATTTACATGTCAAAGATCGAAATCGAAGTCATGATGTAAACAGAAGTTGAATGACATATAGACGGTAACTCATGCAGACATCGCTGGCTAGCTTATAGTTAAGCAACGTCTTTAGTCCATATGTTAATTGTTACCACTTACCAATAAATGGATTGTTTTCAATATCTCAGTATATCCTCGTCTTCCATTTCAATTTTGTGATCTGCGATTTTGTGTCAAAGGAATCACCGATAGTTAAGCTTTCCAACCATGGGATCCAAAGTAATCTTCATTATTCTCTTGGGACTGGCAGTTACAGCTTACGGTTTCGTGAACCATGGTGGCTCGTTCTCAAAACAGAAGGTTTTGGAAGTTGAGAGAAAATTAAAACATCTTAGAAGGCACTCCTTAAAAACTATTCAGGTAAAATTATCTTAATCATCGTCTTCCTGGGTTCTTCTTACTCCGTCATACAATGGACCTTCAGTGAAAACACTCCACACTTCAATATTATTACTTAAGTAGTCCCGTAACCTGCAGCTAGTAATTATTTGATTAATATGAACCTGTTATTTTTCTGGCTACAGAATTAATTAACAAAAAAGAAAAATAATTGGAAATTAGATAGACTAGTGATCATTTGTTCAAAAAAACAGATAGACTAGTGATCATAGTGTTAATTCCATATGCTTAAAAGAGTGAGGGTTGTTCAGATTTTCTAAATCGTTACGCACTGTGCTTGCTCGTCACTAGAAGCTTAACTTTTATACTTAATCTTTTTGTTATCTTACTTATACTGAATCACTGATGCTTATAGAGTGAAGACGGGGATATTATTGATTGCATCGACATTAAAAAGCAGCCAGCCTTTGATCATCCTGCGATGAAAGATCACGAAATCCAGGTGACTGATTTGCGTTTGATTCTTTGTTTTCCATGATTTTTGGGTTATACGTCGACTTACAGTGTGTAGTCCGTTTCCCAACTCAACTACTCTGATCTGCTTATATATAATCAGATGGCTCCCACTTATAATTCAACTAAGGAGGACACAACGGCAGGGACGAGAACCAGAACCAGAAGTAAAACCAAGACTGCTAAAATGGTGAAGCAAAGGGCCGAAGAGTTATCCTGGACTGTGACTTCCCAAGTATGGCAGAAAAGTGGAAGATGTCCAGAGGGAACGATACCTGTTCGAAGAATACGAAAGAGAGACCTACTTAAGGATCATTCAATCAAAGACTATGGAAGGAAAAAGCCAAGCTTCTCTCACCAACAAGTTGGTCAGCTGAATCAGAATCTTGAGTCCTTAGTGCAACTACAAAACCACTCTGTATGTAGCTCGATCACTTTTACAAACTTTTGAGCATTGCCAACTTCTGCATGTTAATTTTTCTTGTACTTGGAAGAACGATCCTTTTGCTTTGCTGAATTGATATCTATGACTGTGTGAATCAGAAGGCAATATTGTTTACAGAGGGGTACCGTTACTTGGGAGCAAAAGGAGACATTAAAGTATCCAATCCTTTTGTTGAAAAGGACGATGAGTATAGCACTTCCCAAGTCGCTCTCTTAAATGGGGCTTACTATGACTTTGAGTGCGTTGAAGCTGGATGGGCGGTAAGAAGTGACTTCTGCTTACTAGCTTGTACTTAAAGTTATTATCACTTTGTTTTTGAAAAATGCCTACGTACCAACTTGAAGTATCATTTTCTGAATGTTCTAACTGCCTTATGCTTGAACCTGAAGTTACATGTCGTCCCTCGTGTTAATGTTTAAAAGTTTAAACCTTCTGAGCTTTGAACATTCAATTCAATCACTTAATTTGTTCAATAAACTTGCTACAGGTCAATCCGAGTGTATATGGAGATAGGCAGACTCGGTTATTCGTATACTGGACGGTAAGTTTGCACCAACCTTATAATTTAGAGACTAATCCTTTCTTTGGGAAATGAAAAGAGGAGGGAACGAAAATTTGTAATTAATGTATGGATTCTGCATGATGTTTAGATTTATTGTCAATTTTCATTGCTTCCTTCCATTTTTTCCGCTCCTCAGCCTCAGCCAACTTCACGATTGAGCGAGGCCTAATGTTTTGGTTCACCAATTTCTGCAGGCTGATGCTTCAAAGAAAACGGGTTGCTTTGATCTGACTTGTCCTGGGTTTGTTCAGACTAGCAATGAAATCGCTCTGGGAGCTGCAATTTATCCAATATCAATTCCTGGTGGGCTTCCGTATCAAATAACTATTTACATCTATAAGGTGAGATTTACATGGAGCTTATAATTAACGCATTATGGCTTTCCATTTTTTCCAGCTTGTAATCCCCTTTTCCATTTTCCTTTGCTTTAGGACCCGGTTACCAATAATTGGTGGGTGCAATATGGTGAGAAGACCAACATAGGTTATTGGCCACCTGAGCTATTCGAAGCAATATGCTACAATGCGGAATCTGTGGAGTGGGGTGGTGAAGTTTACAGCTCAAGTGTAGGGCATACTCCTCACACTGCAACTCAAATGGGTAATGGACACTTTGCTTCAGTAATTGATGAATCGGGTTCCATAACTAGAATGAGAATTCATGACAACTCTGATACCTTGAAGTTCCCAGAATGGGTTGATGATTTCTCAGACGAATATAACTGCTATGATGTTCGGTATGTGGGAGATTATGTTGAAGATCCTGAGTTCTATTATGGAGGGCCTGGTAAAAACCCAATGTGCCCTTAAGGACCACTAACTAATTAATGGTTAACAGCCTACCAGTTAGAAGTTATAACTTAGAACGAAGAAGAGAAGGGTGAGGCAGGGAATTTCTTGAATGGTCAATCTCTGATCCATTTCTTGTTTTTTTTATTACAAATATGGTTGGCTTTTCTCTCTCATTGTTTTAGATGAAAAAATGCGGTGACAAGTCTAAAACCTATAAATTACAATTCACAGGAAAACTGTAGGGCTATTATAATTTTTTATTATTATTATTATTATTATTATTATTATTATTATTATTATTATTATTATTGATTTAGAAGCTTAAGCATTTATACCATGATTCATTTTGTCAGTATTACTTAGAACTTGGTTAGAAAAAATTAGTCAGAATTTTGATAAAATTTAACTAAATTAAAAAGTAATTGTTAGATAAAATAAAGGGGCATGCACTACTCATTCATCCAATAGTATCATAACTCATTTTGTCAAAAATTATAATAAATGTATCATTTTGCTTTTTGTTAAGGATTAAACACTAAATACTCTAAACTAAAAGATATTGAGTACAAATCAATGAAAGTCCGTGGTAAGATTAATGGGGAGGGATAGAAGCTATGACATCCATTAAGTAACTTGAATTCCAAGGATTTGGACAAAATCTGAATTAAATCATTGAGTACCTGCTCTTAGCCCAAGGCAAGGGAAAAAGATTATGAATAAATTATAAACTTGAATTATTTTCTATTTTTTTCCTTTAGTTTTAGAAATAAATTTTTTTAAGAGTAAAGTTACTTGTACAAACTTTATTCTTACAAATTTCTTAAGACTCTAAAATGGCTTATCTAGACTATTTTAAAAAAATATTACAGTGAAACCCAAGTTTTATCCAATAAATTATATGAGATTTTATGAGAATTTTATGAACACTTATTTGTGCAAATATGACGAATGTCATGATAGTACATTCAAACAAATTGCTGTAAATGACAGGAAAAAAAAAAACTCAAATTGGATGAGAAGTTATGAAATGCACCTAGTGCATTGAACACTAATTAATTAATAAAAAGACATCTTTCACGAAATGACATTCATTTACTTAGTTTGAAACCCACTTATTCGACTTTTACAATTTGGATTTTTTACTGAAAAGAATAAATTGTTTCACCTATATTTTAAATTGAGTAGGTAGTTATTTATGAAAGTTTAGTGTATACATCCCGTGTAAAAAACCATTTCTTCAAATGAACTACCCGCAAATACAAGAATAAGTTTTTTTTAAAAAAAAAATTCTACATAAAGTGAACATTATTCATAGTTTTATCTTCATCTTTTTGTCATATTATTTATATATTATATAAAGAAATAATCTAATAAAGAGATACTCGAAGGATATATGATGTCAAATTGGTACTTTATGGTGTTAAGATATGTCTCTTGTTATAATTTGATAAAATTGAGATGGGGTAAATTAGTTGGATCAATGATAGAATTTAGTCAAATTAAAAACTTAATACAGATGCAAGCAATAAAAAAAAAAAGAGTGCTTTAAAGTAAAAGAGAAAGGAAAAAAAAGTATGCACAAGTAGTTTATCCTAATTTAGTCAAAATACCTTAACTATGTCCAGCCCTTAAGTAATTGTTTGAGATTTTCTTCAATTTGTAATGTTTTTACTTATAAGAACATTAACATAACCTCTTTTACCTTAACTCAAAGTAGAGTGGCAGTGACGTTGTTTCTTCCAGGAACACTACAACAAACATTTCTCTATTTCAACCCAATATAAAGTAATTTAATCCAAGAAAGAATCATGAATGTTACTCGTACTTTTTCTCTTTTCTCTAAAACAAGTGTTTTTCTCTTCTTCTTTATTGTTCTTAAAAATAAGTTACAATGATATTTAAAGAACTCTCTCACTGTAATGTATTAAGCAAGCCTTAGCTTCTAATAGGCGTTCCTTTGTTCCAATAGATGCTCCTATGAGTGCTCTTGTTCTCTGTAATACTTTGCACACAATTATCACTAAAACAGTTTCATATTCAAATTCAAAAATTTTAAAATTAAGTATCAATTGACTTTTTACCAATTAAATCACATAGTTTCCATTAAAATGAAGAGTTTAATTTTGATCCACTGTCAGTGTAAAGTTTTTTATATTGTCATCAAATCATGTATCCCTAAATTATTAAAAGAGTTTAATTATCGCAACAACTATCTAGAAAGTCTAACTCTTTTAATGATGTGCCAGTACATGATAGGATGACAATGTAAAAAAACTTTACGCTAATAGTAGATTAAAATTAAATCTTAAAATGAATAAGGCACATGTTTGAAAAATCTTAACCAAATCAATAAGAATATTTCCTTAATCAAGGAAAGTTAGAAATTCAAAATAATTTAATCATATGCCAAATCAATCAAAGATATTGCCTAAGTAGGGAGAAACTTCAAATTCAAATATTAGGCATGCACAAATCAACACTTAACTTAACTTAGAAGAAATTGAAGAATTAAAAGCACATACTCAAAAGCTTTTATCCTAAAAACTAACATAATTATGTTGATGTAATTGAAATAGTTCTTAATATGAAAATCATTGTATGCAATTAATCTAATAATTTCTCTTAATATGAAAAAACAATTAATATGGGTTAAATGAATGTGGGGACAAAGACCTGAAACTAAACGGGAAAAAAACAAAACAAAACACAACCAATAGGTCCAATATGCACTTATGCGCTGGCTAATTGATGTAATTAATGTGAATCAGATTGCTTATAATTGAGGTGCTTCAGATTGCTTATGGGATTAGTCTAACATTTAAATACAATCAAAGCTTTCCACACTTAAAAAGGTTCACAAAAAAAAAATCACATACAAAGGAGTTGGTTGATCTGGTCATTTAAGGGTTCTTTATTGATAGGCAATCTTTAATCTTATTATAAATTTTTGTTAAGATTAGTGGTTTGCCGCAAAAAACTAAAGGAAAGTGTGTGTGTGTGTTTTATATTTTATAAAGAAAAATGTTAAATGACTAAAATATCAGTGAGTTTTAGTTGTTTTAAAAAAAAAAAAACATGGGTTTTTTTTTTGTCCAAATTAAAAGTGGAAGCTGCTAACCTCCACCAATTGAAAAAAAATAGGAGGAAGTTAGCAATCCCCTATATCTATATATATATTCTAAGTTCTTTCTTTCCTCAATTTTACAATTTGCTTTGATATATATGAAGTGTGAGTGAAGCTTCAATGGCTGACAATGGCGTCAAAATCATCATTTGGGTGCACTTCTTTCTTTCAATCTCTTATTTGTTCATCTGTGCCTCTGTTGATGGAAGAAAGATCTCAACACAAAATACGCTGGTCAAGCACAAGAATGCGATCAAAACCATTCAGGTTTTTAGTTGTTCTTATTGAATTATATATGCTATTCTCATTAGACTTCGTCTAATTTTATTTTTCTTTCTTATGGGGCCACATAAAGCAATTTCTTTATAAATGTTCTGCAGACTGAAGATGGGGATATAGTTGATTGTGTCAGTTTATACAAGCAGCCTGCCTTAAATCATCCACTTCTGAAGAATCACAAAATACAGGTTTTGTTCCTCATTTAATTATGGGCGTTTTCTGTTTTATTAATTTATTTAACAAACATTTAAAATGTACAAGAATAATTTTATGTTTTTGGATCGAAAATTGATCATGAACGTTAGATTTTTTTTTCCCTTATTAATTGTATAAATTTATAATTATTCTACTTGAGTGACTAAATTTTTTAAATCTCAAGCTTTGTAATGGAATTAAATATTCGTATCTCTCATAAATTAAACTCATTCTATATAAAAAATTTGACCAATTTGTCCCAGCTGGCATTTGATATAATATCTGGAGTTTTGTTCTCATTTTGTATCCTGCAGATGCGACCCAATTGGCATCCTGAGAGGATGAAAAAAGATTATTTTGAAAATGAAAATAAGGATGCACATGCAAAACTAGAGATTGTACAATGCCCGGAAGGAACAATCCCCATATTGAGAACCCCAAAGTCCATTAGTCATTTAAACCCTAATGCTGTCACTCTTTTGTTTAATTTCACCTTCCCAGGTGGCATACAGGTAAGGCATAATATATCTATATCTATATCTATATATATATATATATATATATATATATATAACTCTCTCTCTCTCTCTCTATATATATATATATATATATTCAATTCTTTTGTCTCATTACGACTTGTTTTTCCTGATAATTAGGATGCCTACTTTTGGCTTTTTGGAAAAGGAATGTATCCGGGCGTCGAGTCATACATCAATCTTTGGAACCCTAAGGTGGCGGCTGACGAAGAGGCTAGTGGAGTTTACATGTGGGTCCAAGCGAACTACAACATTCCGAGAAATATAAATCTAGCTGGGGCTGGTTGGATTGTAAGTTGCTCAATTAATGCCTCAATCCATAAATGCATGCATCTGCACAGCACTGGTCAACTTATATGAAAACACTCTAAAGGCACTAAGATCGATTACGCTGTTTTGGTAACTTATGCAGGTAAATCCAGCCATATACGGTGACAACCAAACTCGATTTACCGTGTTTTGGACGGTAAGTGTTCACCTTGCTGAGTTGTAGTGATCAAAGTTGAGCATTTCTTCTTATAAACAGTAAATGTCTATGGTTCTGCACATAATCTGAATTTCAGATAGATGATTTCATAAGAACGGGATGTCAGGACCTTAGATGTCCTGGTTTCGTGCAAATTGACAAGCACGTATATCTTGGAAGCCGGTTGAAGTCCGTCTCTAGCTATGGCGACCAAACGCAAAAATATATACAACTCAACATCTACAAGGTAATAATTCTCTTTAATTTTTTCCTATTTAACCTATAGAATGTGGCATGCAGGTATGTTTGAAACACTCAATGTTCATAAGTGCTTCTTTTAAATTAAATATTTAACGAGTTTAATTTTAATTTATTATAATGGTCAGGTTTATACACCTAAACAAATGATGGTATAAATTTTCCCATAAAATTTAAAAATAAATTTTATGTTGTTAAATCATTAAAAGAGTTTGATTTATTTAAATAGTTATTATCATAGTTAATTTTTTTTTTTTGGTGAATTAGTGAATTTTTTTTAATAATGTAGTAATGCATGATTAAATAATAGTGTAAAATTATATTACATCAAAATTAAATTTATATTTAATTAAGTGTAATTAGGAATTTAGGATTGATTTTATTGATATTAATGTAACTCACCAACTGAACTCATGAGGCTGCTGTACTGCATATGCATTCAGGATAAAGGAAACGGGAACTGGTGGGTGGCATTTATGGGGCAACCTGTGGGATATTGGCCAGCAGACATCTTCACAGGCTTGCAGTACGCAGCAGAGATCTTGTCATGGGGTGGTAAAGTCACCAACAGCGGCAAGTTTGGGAGCCAAACCTTCACGGAGATGGGAAGTGGTCATTTTCCAGAGGAAGGCTATTCAAGAGCATGCTATATTCGTAATTTGAACGTCTTAGACAGTGACTATCGCCCTGCGCCTCAACAGATCAAGGATCTTCAAGCACAAGTAACAAATAAAATGTGCTATGACGCCAATATAGACTACAATGGAAAATGGGGTGCTCATATTTACCTTGGAGGTAATGGAAGTAGTAACCCAGGTTGTCAATAATGATGAATGGTAAATACTATATATATTAAGCAAACTCTAAACAAGTTAGTATCAATAAAATGGCTTGGAGTACGTCTTCTGTTTGGCGAATTTCAAATTAAAGATTAAATATGATTATGCAAACCCCAATCACCATGTGTTCAGTAGTATTGACTGCGTTTCTCTTACCCATGGCATTGTTTGAAGGGTGAACCAGATTTATAAAAAGAAAAGGAAATTTGTAAACAGTTAAAAGTAATCTAGGTTTTGATCACCATCAATGCACGATCAGGGTAACCCATCAAATTGCACGAGTTTTTGTGAATTCAAAGATTAATTATACAGGTCTCATTAATTACTCGTCAATCTATATGCTATGATTATTACTATAATTAGTATTTCTAACTCGATTGTGGCATTATTGAATGCAATTTGACAGCCACTTGAATACAAAGTGAGCATATATATTCAAATCCTAGCTAGCTAGTTAGCTAAAAAGTTAAAGAATAATGTTAGTAGAATACAACTCTTACATTAATTATAAGTACACTGTATACATAAATATACAAATGGTTGAACTTAACAATAAAAAAAAAGTATGGCTATCCAAACTCATAAAACCATCTACTGTTTTCAGAAACTGTGACTGCAAAAGTTACACATGTATAGAATACCATTATTCCAGTGAACCTAATCTTATACATATATTGTGAAGGTGCCCCTCCAGTGGTGCTATGCTGATAGTGAATTCTGAATTACATACTTCTCTAGAATCAAAACGGTGAGAGGGAAAGGATGATCTCCCAATGATTGGTATGGTTTGCAAGCGTCCCCATGGAAAGAGAAAGAAGGAAATTGTCTAAATATTAGAAGCAAATGAGTCGGGCAAATGTTTACACTGGCAGATTAATTCCATAGAATAATAATCAATTAGGGTCATATCTAATATGAATGACAATCACTTCGGGTAAATGATCCAGTTGGGATCAATTGAGAAATTATTTACCACATTAGTGTGGTTTCCAACTATTCATCCCAATGAAATTGTTTTTGACACGCTGGAAGTTATGTCTTTAATTTACACGTGACAATGGTGCTAGTCCAACTAGCTGCACTATGTGGACTGGTATGATTGTCATGTCAGCCACATTGACATTTTAAGAAGGAAAATACATATAAATTAATGTTTTGCTGAAAATATTACAACTTGCGTTAAGTGAGCTATCACAATTGCCACGTCAGCCACGTAACATTTTAAGAAGGAAACAACTTAAATTTTTTGCTGAAAATATTAGGACCAGTCTCGCTGGCGGAGTGGTCTTTCAAGGATGCGTATAATCTTATGTTGGGTCAAATGGCGAGGACCATTCAACCACAAGATCCACTTAATATGAATTAAACGGAATAGATATTTATATATTTTTATAGAAGGCAATGAAGTAAATATGGAAAAACGGACAAGCTGGGAATCTAACTCAGCACGGAACTAAGCCAGCTAACAATTGCGTGAATTAGCGCAATTGTTATGTGTAAATTAAAAATAATAGAAAATAGCATGAAAGGCCAGCATGTTAAAAACAACTTCATTGGATTTGGGGCAAATAACTTTCAAACCACACTAATTTGGTAAATAATTTTTCTCAATTAACCGGACCCCAGTGGGTTATTTACCCCAGTCACTTCTCTTTCAACCCAAGCTATACAGAGGGGTTAAAAACCTCCTCCCACGTAGGGAGAAGAGCACCCACGCTTTCTGAGTAAATCAAATCCAATGGCAAAATGAAAAAGCAAGTATATACGGAGACAAGATACATTAATATTACATTTGACCAGTTTTGATATTCCGTAGATATATGATATCTACATACGAATATGCGGTAATTAGGTCAAAACCAAAAGCAAAGAATAAAATAAAATAGGCCGTTACATGATGTCATACAACAAAAAGTAGAGGAACTTGACGCCCCATACCAACTCAGGATCCACGTCGATAAACAGCACTAGACTATATCATACTGTTTTCTCTCTTCTTGAATTGATTGAAAAATTCTCGCTGCTGATTCCGTTGCAGATATCGGGTTATGAGGCACAACTTTGATTACTCGCATTTGCTGTCTGGTTTCAGGAGACTGAGGGACTCCCTCTGGTACTACTGGAGCCTTTAGGAAAAGGGGGAGTGTATCTCTTCCTCTTCCTTCAGCAATTTGCCCTGTTCTGATTCCTTGTGCCATTTCACTAGGACTACTTGCCGTACCCCCTCGTAATTCACTCTCCTTAGATGCCTGAAATTTCTTGACATGTGATATGGCTCCATTTCTCTGAACTGGCAAATTGCATGAGCTTTGATTATGGGTGTTAAAATTGGCTCCTACTCCCGATGAATGATCATTTTGACCATGAGAACCTGGTGCACCAAACTTGTTCACCTGTTCAACAGCTGACCCTGACACTGCTGGATTCATAACTGGCATGCCATACGGAGGGAAGTAGGCATGACTGCCTGGAGGAATGTCTGGTGGAACCCCAATTCCTTGATGAGAAGCTGAGACTCCATAGGTAGGATGATCAATGAAAGTACCACCTAGAGGAGGCGGCCCAAAAGGCCCACATCCTCCACACATTGTTCCTGTAAATCCATGCCCAGGATATGGCTTGTAGACAAGCCCTTCAGAAGGAGACATAACAGGAATTAACCATTGATGCCCAGGTGACTGATTGAAACACCAGGGATCCATTCTACCATCGGCAGCTACATTTGCCTGGTGGGGATTTCCGGAAAAAGGGGTGTAATTTGAAAGATGGCTACCATTTCTCAGGGACGAAAGAGATGTTTTCCCAACTGCATTCTCAGCAGAACATTCCATTTTATGGTTTAGCCTTTCAGAATCATCTTTGCGCTTAAGATTTTGTTGCTGAGGTTTAACAACATATTCCAGTGAGAGCTTTTCGGGGGTAGATCCCTTCAGAGGAGATTTTCCCAGAAAAGCACCATCTTCAAGTAAAAGATCTGGTGATCCAGCAATCAGCTGTTGGACCTGTTTAAATTAAAAGAATTAATCAGTATGAACAGACTCAAAGGGTGGATCTCTGAGTCCATGTGCATGTGTGTGCGAGAAAAGCTAACATGCTTCCCAAGTTGGACTAGCACAAGCCACTTGACAGTGTCAGAGATAATTTTACCTTTATCAGTCTGTGCAACTCAAAGACTTGGACTGCAAACACTCTCTGTTGACTGTAGAGAGGAACGGGAGTTGAATCAAGAAAATTGCACAATACTCTTGCAATGAGGGACTTGAGAAACACACAATCAAAATAAAATGGAAAATGAAGCGTTTGGAACCAGATATGATCATGTTGGAAGGACCAATATACAAACCAGTAATGACCAAAATCAAAGGATCCCCAATCACAATAGGTCAATTAAGCCAAATATCTACCAGTCTAGAACTCATACATATCATATCTTCATAGAAATCTTAACATGACTCTTTCAGGGGATTGAATGTATGAACTAGAGATAAATCTTATAACCACACTTGTCACATAAAGATTACATGCCTATTCTTTGGTCATAGATTTCTATAATTCAACAAGCTTTCTCACATGGTTTAACACAGAAAAAACTAGTATGGAACGCCAAATAACATATAGCTTATAGCAGAAAAACAAATTATATAATTGAAAAGAAATATTTGTTCAACTTCATCATCTCTGGTTCAAAATAAAGACACCTCAACTCACTACAGTGAGTATTATTATAGAGAAAAATCCCAATCCCAAAATGTCTTGAAGACATAAAATCAAGACACTAGATAAATGGGGAAAAAATGAAAAAAAATCCCCTTATTGCCATAACATCTATTAGCGACTCATCATATACTCTCCAAGTGTCCCTACCATACTTCCAGGGATCATCCTGCATTACTTGGTCCCCTTCTTAGTCTAAGTCCTTCAGTGTAGTAAGGGCAAGCAGTGCAGTAAGGAAACTTGCCCCAGTGGTCACATGGAGAACCAAGCAAGAGGGAACCAAGACAGGAATATATCCAAACGGTGAATCATGAGATGATCTGCTGTCACAACAGTCCCCCTCCGATATAGTACAATATTAAGACTGCTCTCATCACCCTGTTGTAAGATGATCCAGTACCCACCATTAAAACATTATTAAGGACTTTGAACGTACAAAAAACCAATTTAGAAGGGACCCCAAGGCTATCTATCAAATTTCCTTTCTTCAAAGCCACATATACAACTCCTTATTTGAAATGTAAATATCCAGACCACATGACTAGTATAGTTAACCATGCATAAAAGAAACTACTGCACCTTTACATTTGTAGCAATAGGAGCAAAGAAAAAATATCATCAGTAAGTAGCAGTTTCCTAAAATTCACATTTTCCTTTCTTCAAAGCCACATATACAACTCCTTAATTGAAATGTAAATATCCAGACCACATGACTAGTATAGTTAACCATGCATAAAAGAAACTACTGCACCTTTACATTTGTAGCAATAGGAGAAAAGAAAAAATATCATCAGTAAGTAGCAGTTTCCTAAAATTCACATTTTCTGGTCTTCTCTACATGGGCAAAATTTCACATATTCTCAAACCAGACCTCATATCCTAATCAAACACGCATGCAAAAATAAGAAAGGGGAGAGGAAATCTCACCATTGCATCAAAATAAGGATAAACAAATCAGCAGACAAATCAAATTTCCACCAAATATAGTAACTTAGGGTTTTGATATTCTAAATCTCTACGCATATACACATAGAGAAACAAATTATGACTTGTTTTCAATAACAAAATCATAATATGCACAAAACTCAACAATTACAAGATACCATCAGGCCAAAGCATGTAAAAGAATCCATTAATCATAAATCAAAAAAGGGATTCACAAGGAAATACTAAGTTTGAGATCACCACAGAAACAAATGCTACTGACAATCAACACGACTTACTTGGCAATTGCTTGTCTTGCTTTCAAGAAATGTTTTTGACCTATTATCCCTACAACATCATCAGGAGAAACTTTCAGGCTTGACAAATTTTCTAACAAGGAGATCTTGGAAACACCGTCACTTTTGTCTAAATTTCCCTTCTGTATTGGGCCGCCAGTCCTGGTATCGTGATATTCAGTGTCATTGGTAGCGTCAAGTGGACTGGTTTGGTTTGCTGTAGAACAAAAGTAGCCTGTTGGTAGAAGGGTGCTTCCCTTGTCTGTATCCCTTGTAGACTCAAGGAGTCCATCACCATGTTCAATGTCATTCGATTGTGTCCCACCTCCACACTCCTGCTGTAAGCATGCATCAGCCTGATGTAATCTGCTAAGATTTGACACAGGACAATCTTGACACTCTTGATTTGGAGTCACCACGGATTGCCTCACTATACTGTCAATATTTTCCCCAGTTGATATGTTTTTGACAGATATTACTGGCTGCTCCCAACCTGGGCTTGCATGCGGAAGCCCTTCACTCTCACTTCTCACATCTTTTCTCATTTTGACAAGTGGGGAGCCAAATTGTTTTGGATCCCTGTCACAATCATTTTGCACTGCTACAGAACAACCAAAATACCTAGAACCCATAGGAGTGAGTTTTTTCTCACTGAAACTCTCCAGTGTTTTATCGTTAGATCTATCAATCCTCGAATGAATGTATACAGAAACCGTAAAGTCATCTTCATCTACCTTCTTTCTCTGTTCAAGTTGTGCCAACGAAGTATTCGGGTTTGCACCATTGGATTGGAGAGCAATATATTTTTCAGCTCTATGAGTGGGTGTTTGTGAGGGTAAATGAACTGGCAAGATATAACTTTTCTGAGGACCAGTCCCCTGAAAATATGTTACGTAAATTCAGACATTCAGAAAAGGAAAATAAACAACTAACTATTTCTTAATTCACACACACACACAGACACCTACAACAAGAAAACTACAAACTCCTAGGTAGAATATAAAAAGTTAAGAATCCCCTAATAAATTGCTAAATACAACTACTCTTATGTTATAAGCAAGCACAATCCTTACAAGCTTATGAACCCAAAAAAAAAAAAAACCATCAAAAGTAAAAGCATGCATATCAACTGACTTTCAGTCATCCAAGTATTGGACATGACTCCAGCAATTCCAATACAAAGCCGATACATGATAAAATTAAATTTACAGAAAGAAAAAAAAAAGGGTCATAACTAGGAATATTAGCAAGGCCAGAAAATCCAAAAATTACCTGGCTTGAACTTGAGGATGGTGGTGGAGCGGTGTTACTAGAGCTATCTGGGTTGAACCTTTGAGAGGGAATACTAAAGTGTTCATAGAGAGCCATCTTATTCCTAGGCGGTGCTCTTGGCCCTCCCTTCTCTGCATCATTGACATGGAGTCTGGGGAACATAGGCCCCACCAATTTCTCATCTTCTTTCCCTCTCTTCATCCTAAACTCTTCCTAATGTCACAAAACAGAAACACCCCTTTTTTTTATGTTAAATTGCTTTAAAGACAAACCCAAATTAAAAGTACACCCAGACAAACACATACACAACCAGGTCGAAGCAAACTATGACGATGCTGTGCAGACAGAAGACTTAACCAAATCTATGATTGAATCGACTCCACTTTCTCGATAAGATGCCAAATCAACTTTGCACCGAGTGGGTACGGAGAAGAGAAGGAAATGAAGCGAAGAAAACAAATGGCGGACATTAGCAGAAAAATACGGGAAGGAATAGATAAGAGTATAGTTGAAAGCTTATTTTTAGGGATTGGTCACAGTGAGGAGAACTACAAAAGGGAAGGAGAAAAGTGAGGTCTTCTGGGGGGGCCTTGTTTAACTGGATTTTCTTGTCCAAATGTTCTTTTCTTTTTCTTTCTCGCTAATTACTAATTATATTAAGGTACTTTACTTACTGTAAAATAAAACTTTTTCTTTTTTTCTTTTTTGTTTTTTTATCATAAGATTTTAGAAAGATTATCCAACAACTACATGCAGAGGCTCCCAAACAGCGGAAAAATTGGCATATAATCAAGATTTTCTACTTTGTAGATTATTGTGCATTGGTTTATTTGTGCGGTCAAAATATCTTTATTTTCTTCCTGATAAATTTATTTAAAAAAACAAATAAGAAATTTTATTTGAAAATTAAATAAAGGCATTTAATTCTAAGTATCTTATTTAATCTTATATGTAAATATTATATATTATAGTATAAATGGGCGTGATAGTGTCCAATGCCTGGATCTTGACCATTGGTTTGGCCCCAACAAGTAAGCTTGCAACTCAACTCTTCAGCATCCTATCTTTCTAACTTCGTAATTTATATAGTGTTTGGTTGGAGAAAAATGGAAGGGAGAGGAAGGAAGAAATTATTTTAAATTTTATATGTCTTATTTAATTTTTTAGAAGTGAAAAAAGAGAAGGAAAATCTCTCATGAGACAATGTTAGTTCTTTTTTAAAAATAAGAAAATTTGAAATGAAAAGAATATATATTTAAAAATTAATTAAAATATTCTTAAATTAAATATTATATTAAATGCTATAATTATATAAAATAAATAAATTTATATTTTATCTCCATTAAAATTTATTTCCTCTCCTCCTTTAATCAAATACACATAAAATTAACATTTTCCTTCTTCCTTCCTCTCCCCTCTCCTCTTCTCTATTCAAATCTTTCCTCTCTCCTTTTTTTTTCTATTTTTCATTGAACCAAACAGACCCGTAACTAAAGTCTAATCTGCTTAGCTTTGGACGGAAAGTGCCACTTATCCTAATGCTAGGACAACCTTTAAAGCATGCTTTTATTATTATTGTAATTTATGTCAGGTGCAGCGATCGGTTTTCTTGCAGCAAATGGTCTCACTTCTTTTGCGTTCGTGGCTGCAATTTTTTTTCGGACCCTACTATTTAGGGCTTTGTTTTTAGATCAACCCATAGGAGAAGGTTATTGGGTAGGTATTAATAGGAATTAGTAGTGATGTACTTATGTTAGATTATTTGTATAAATAAGTGTTAATAAAACTCATTGTATATTAAGTTGAATGATTTAAAGAATAAGATTTATGATTTTATGAGGTCAAAGGACAAATTTTTTTAAATTTAGCTATTTCATTTACTTAATTCTTATAAAAAAGGATGCTACCCAATTCAAATAATGAAAGTGAAAACATGTCATAAGTTTTAATGAGAATTTATGTTTTCACTAATTGCGTTAACATACATGTAGAAATCTTACTCTTTTGAAAGTCTTCCTTCACCCTAACCTTAAATATATATTTTTTTAAGAAAAATGTTAAATATTAAAAAAAAATCAAATTTTTTTATAAAAATTGACTTTTTAAGAAAAAAATCCAACCGTATAACATTACTATTTTTTAAGGCTTCAGTTAATGTTTCTTATGCATGAAACTTAGGCCCAGTAACTATGCTCATATGACATTTTTTATAAAATATATTACCGAATTGAGACGAGAGAGGAAAGAAGGAAAAAGTGGGCTGTGATGGAAAATTGGGAACAATTAGTTTTCTTTTAATGCATTTAATTTTGATTAAGAATTATTATTAAAAAATTATATTATATTTAATTATGTATTTTTAATCATTAAACAATTTGT
This sequence comes from Styphnolobium japonicum, assembly GCA_023212625.1. NCBI lineage: Eukaryota > Viridiplantae > Streptophyta > Magnoliopsida > Fabales > Fabaceae > Styphnolobium > Styphnolobium japonicum. The sequence continues at coordinate 27,309,216 of JALBWW010000006.1, forward strand.
GTAATAAGATATTTACCATTAGTAAAAGGTTTAATGATAATGTGGTAATACCTAATGAATAATAGTATAAATTTTTTTATAATGACAATAAATTAAAATTATTTTTTATTTGTAAGTATAGGTATATAATAGAAGATAATATCTTTTAAAAACATCTTATGTCTTTATAAAATTATAACTAAATCTCAATTCTTTTATGCTCACTATAAATAATTTTATCGATTAAGTTAACTAACATAACATATTCAGCATAACGAAATTTTAAGTCGAGTTGTTATGATAAATAGTCATTTGGGTACTACGAAGCCATGATAAATAACCAACGCCTTAAGCACAACTAAATTTAAACTCGAGTTATTCACCCAAAAAACAACTTCATGAGTTGTTAGTGATAGACAACGGTCGGGTTGATTCATGAATTTACAAATTTTTATCCAATCCAACTTATAAATGACTTATTGGTTTGAATATGTGAGTTGAGTTGAGTTTAAAATAACAAAAATCCACGAGATATGATTAGGTAATAGGTTGAAACTCTCACACCCTGCATAACCCAACCCAAGCCAATCAAGTTTTTTTTTTAAAAAAAAAATTAGGATGTGTTATCACTTTTATTTGAGCTTTAAAAATCTTATATATGTTTATAAATTTTTTGAATAATTAATTTTTTGAAAATTTTTAAATTAAAATTACATTAAATTTAGTATGTATTGGTTGCCGAGTTTTAGACCATTTTTTGTAATTCTTTGAAAGTCACCACTATTGAGACATTGATTTGTGTTCATAATTAATTAATAACTTTTGATAAATGCATTAATCTACAAGCTCAAATAGACGAAATTGAAAATATTGAAGTAAGTTATGTACTATATAGAATTTGTTTAATTTGTTTTGTTAATTACTAATAATTTAATTATTAATGCTTGATAACGCTTCATGATTTCTTTATGCGTTAGATGTGTCTGCTGCTAAAAATGAAATTGTAAATCGCAATAAATAATCTTTTTAGATATTGTCATTTAACTAGTTAGGATTATAGTTTTTTAACTTATTATTTCATTATTGGTTTCAACTTATTTTTATTTTGACAATTGTATTGATTATAGTTAATGGTTATAATGCTATTGACTTCCAAGAAATCAAAGAGGAGATGAGGCGTTAGTTATGATGTCATTAGTTAATTACGTTGCATGTGTCTTTGTTATTTGTTTGTGTTGATTCATAATTGTAATCTTAGAATGATATGTATTTTGGAACTTATGTTTTATGTTATGTCATTTGAAAACTTATGTTATTTAAAATAGATTTCAATTTTCATGTTATTTTTTTTAATGTTCAAGTTTCAAATTGTAGGTTGGGTTGATTTGGGTCGAAAGAAAAAAAACTTAAAACACAACTCAACTCAATTTGTTATGACAAAAGTGTGCTAGGATTTTTCAATTAATTATTAACACTAAATTTAAACTTGAGTTGTTACAATAAATAACTACTATTCATAAATAAATAACCACAACAAAGAATATAATAATTTTATAATAAAAATGATATCTTAAAGTTTTTATTATCTAAACTTTTATTAAAATAATTATACTTAAACAATATAAAAACATTATAATCAATTGATAAATTAAGGAATTAAAATGAATAAATAAAAATAATGACTAAATAAATACAAAGTAAAAATATAACTACCTAAAACTTAATTAAGTTATTTATAAAATATATAACACTAAAGTAAGATATTTAACACAATAACTGTTAATAATTCTCTAAAAAAATATGGGTCTTGACTTTTTTTATTCCTTAACTTTCTTATTTTTCACACCTTAAGATTATTCGGTACACCAGGTGAAAGATAATTATCTTGTACTATTGAACATATGCCACATCAATAATATGAGTTGTCATTTTATTTTGTTGTCCATGCACTGACAACAATTACTAATTTGCATTAAAAATAGTTGACATGGCACACGCTTAGTAATACATTATAAGAAGATTGTCTTATATTTCATATGCAATGCGTTCTACTTGATATAGATAAAAACGAAATAATGATGTGATTTCATTTTTATTTCGTTTGCTATAATTAATTAAAAAAATATAGTAAAAATAAATTTATGTTTTTTTAAGCTAAATAATATTGGATTAGCTCAATTTGAGCGAATTACATTTTAAGAAAATGACTCGTATGGTTAGCTTAAAAAAAATATTTTAATTTAGTTTGTAGAAAAAATTAATTAAATATTAAATTAATTTAATCAATAATTTATATATAATTAACTATATATTAAATATCAAAATAAAAATAAATTATTAATTAATTATATTTAAATTATTAATTAAATTAGTTAAATACTTAATTATTATTTTTTTGCATACTAAATAAGAATACTTTTTTACCAAATCAATTTTTTGGTCATTCCCCCCTATATTTTCAAGTCAAGCTGGCCTAAGTCAATTTAAATTAAAAAAATTTGAGTTAAAGAAAATATAACTTCACCCAAATGATTTTTGAGGTTGAACTAGTGTACCGAATAAACTGCGTCATTCTAACACTTTTATTTAAGTGAAATGAAATATAGATAAAATGGAGATTCCTATCACTATTTGTGCAATTATTGAAACGCTCAATTCCTTAAAAATATTCATTCCATTTCACCTACATGTATTTATGAAAAAATATTTCTTGACATATGTCAATTCTTTAAATAAATTTTAATATTTTAAAAGATTAATCTTCATATTCACATGTGAGAATACTCTTAAAAAAAATAAATTTCAATTCCAATAAATTAACAACCATGTGAATGGGATCCATTCCAAGAGTTAAGAATCTCTCTCTCACTCACAAGTCACACCTCCAATCCCTTTTACCACGAAACAAACACCGTAACAAAAAACTTAGAAAAACGGACGACGGGTGACGTTAAAGTTTAGACTTTTTGAGGGGAAAACGGGAAAAAGATGCACCTACTTCCACTTCATCGCCAAAAAACAAAAACAAAAAAGAAAAAAAGAAGGAAAATTAAGAGCCCAAACCCAAACGGTGCATCTGTATGACCATGTGCAGCAGGGTATAGAAAAACCTGTGAATGTGATGTGGTTGGATGGTCCGATCACATGGCTTCTTCTCCTCCCTCCTATCAAACACACCTTCCTCTACCCTCTCCCTCACTCCCAGGTCCGTTTATTATTATTCCCTACTCCCTCTTTCACCAACCCAAACATTTTTAATTTTTTTCCCTCTCTAATTTTAGGTTCATGTTGTTTCCTTTATGCACATTCATTTAGGGCTTCGCTTTCTTCAATCCACTGTTCGATCACGTTTTTTGTTTTTGGTTTTTCTTCAATCGAACCCAATACAACTCTACCGTTGCGTTGATTGAGTTGGATTGAGTCCCTCTACGTCTCATTCGAGATTATTTACTCATGTGAGATTTCAAATTGAATTTTCTACTCAGGTGACAAGCCTCTGGATCATGAAGATTGCTCAACCCCGGTTCCTATTCATGTTGTCACCGTTGCTTCTCAACTTCCTGTTGAATTCCTAGAGCCCTCGCCTCAAACGCAGGTCGTCATCGGTTTTGACTGCGAGGGTGTTGACTTGTGTCGCAATGGGACTCTGTGTATAATGCAGGTGAACTAACATTTGGTTTGCTTTGTAATAATTCATATATAATAAGAAGTTTATTTCAATAGATAAGAAAGGTTTTAGTTTTGACCTTTCATCGCTCTTGATGATGAGGATTAATTTATTATGTTCAATATTGGCATAGAACTTGGTGTATCTTATTTTGATGACATCTACTAAGTTTAAGTTTCATGTTTCTGTAGCTTGCATTTCCAGATGCTATATACCTGGTTGATGCAATCCAAGGCGGTGATATGCTTATCAAAGCCTGTAAGCCTGCACTTGAGTCTAATTACATCACAAAAGTGATTCATGATTGCAAACGGGATAGTGAGGTCTCTGATTTATTTGATTGCTTTCGATTTTGGTTTGTATTTTATGAAGTTTAAGAAACATTTTATCAAAAAAGAAGAAGTTAGACTTAAGTTGTCATCTCAGCATTTCCTAACTTCACCTGACAATTGAAAGCCCTCACAAGCATATCATTGTTTTCTAGGCATTGTACTTTCAGTTTGGCATCAAGTTGAACAACGTGGTGGATACCCAGGTGAGCTCCCTTATGCAGGCTTCCCCCTCCCTCCCCCCATTCTATTAGTACTTGTTAAGTTGGCGGACTAACTTTCATATTATATGGACCCAAAATGATTTTCCTTGAGCAATGGTTGTTGGTATCGGAATGAGATATTGGAGCATGGCTGTAGTAAAAACAATGACTAATATGCTCTTGTTTTATGATTATGCTTTTTGGATATGATTATGCGAGGTTACATCATTTTCCCTTAAGTTGCTTGTCTTCTTCAGTAATACAGCACGGGGTCATCAATTTTTGTTTAATTTAGTGACATTTTATTGCCAATTACTCATTTAGTTCATGATTAAATCACTCTCCTTTTGTGTAACTTGCGTTTACTTTTGTTAGAATATTAGCATTTAGTTAATTGTATTTATTTGATTACTATGAATTAGCTAGTGATTTGCTTCTTGATTGATAGTAATTATCTCCTTAATTGATTGTATCCATACCATAAATAAGAGATCAGTGTGCAAGCCTATACACCCAATTTTTCTCAAACAGTATATTTCATCATGGTATCAGAGCGGTACCTACCATCCTTTGCAACCTAATCTCATCACTATTCTGCTGCCAAGTTCTCAGAATAATTTGGAACTCCTCCCACGGTGTTTCTGTCCTGTGACTCTTTCATTTCTTATGCACTGACTCTGACCACCGGAACCCTAGTTTTTCCTCCTATCCGTGGCTGTCTTCACTTTTCCTCTCTACCACGACTACCATCTCTGGTTCTCCACCTTCCCAGTCTTCAATCGACGAACTGACCCCACCATTGGAATCTGAGGATGCCAATCTATCAGAACTTGAGGCCTCGCCGGAAAAATCCCTTCCACATGCTGCCCATCTATGGTAGCCGCGTCAAACACCACCTTCGCTTGCAATCAGCCTAGATCAGCTCGTCTCCCCTTTTCCTATTAGTCCCTGGCCAAGATCTGCCATAGTTCCGTCTTCCCAGCATGTGAGAGCTCCTCTCTGGTCAATCTCTGCACATACCACTTCAACTCCACCATTCAACTCTTGCCCAGGCCCTTTCCTCCCCATTAGCAAGAGTAAAACCTTGGGTTCTGCTGGGGCTTCATCCGCTCAGCCTGCTAGCAATCCACCGACAACTGTATCAATGTCAAATTCCATGCTTGCACCTGAACCTCTAGTACAAACTTAGACAGCAAGCAACAGTACATCTGCCAAAACCGCCACAACTAAAAATGTGTCTACAGAAACTTATGGTGAGGCAGCTTCAAATTTAGTTGCTGGTAATAATCTTGAGCATACTATTCAACAAATTATGTACATGGCTGGTGGCAACTGGATAGTGATACAGTTAGTCATGGTATCTGGGCAGCTTACAATAACCCAGAGCATGCTGTAGTGTAGACTACTTGTATTCTGGATTCCCTGAAGCAGCAGAAGTTGCCTGTACTAGTTGCTCAGTAACAAGGTAGTTAGACAACTGAAACAGGTGGCGTCACTGCTGGAGCTTTCCTGGAGCACCTAACTCGTCTCCCTTAAATATGTTTCCACAGGAGACGATTTCTAGTACTGGTGTTGGACTTGGATCCCTAGACTTCCTTAGAAACAATCCCTTGAAGCTCTTACGCTGTTGCTGGCCCATCTGAAGCCTGCTTCAATGGAGTCATCTTGTTCCTCCTCTTCCCAGTCTTCACTGTCTCTTGCTTCTGCAGTGACTCTCCAGTGAAATTTCTGACAAGGTTCAAGGATATTATGCTTGTTGGATGCATTCTGTTGCTGAAATGCAGCCTTTGTAGCATGCAGTTTGTGTGTTGATTTTGGTGTCAAAGGTCAACTCTTCCAAAAGCTTAAGCAATAAAGGTGGAGACTCATGAATGGTTTTATATATCTAACTTGCCCCCTCATGCAAGAGTCTTTTGAGCTTGAAGCGTGGACAATGTGGTCTACTATACCTTGTGCTGAGATTCAACTTTTATTTAGAAGAATGGGGGCGGCAAGGATCGAACTTCTGACCACTTGGTCATGGAGGTTCTGATACCATTTCAAGGACCATCTCTCCAAAAAGCTTAATCGGTTAGGTGGAGGCTTATTTTGTTGACAAAAAGATTGGTGGAGAAAAACCTTTACCCACTGAGGACCATACCGGTGGTGACTTCTCTTGGCTAGATTTACACCAGCCCTCGTTGGGCCTACTGCTGGCGGTGTCCAAAACACCTATACCCACCGAGAACCATACCGGTGGTGACCTCTATTGGCTGCAATTCACGCCAGCCCTTAATTTCTAGTATTTTAGCCTCTTTCTGCTCTAGTGGCATTGTGAACCATTATGTTTGGCTATGCATTACTACAGTAGACATGATAGGCTATTGTTTGGCTCTACTTCCCTCTGTTTGGCTGTGTTCTTTTCCAGCCACAAGCCAATTTGAGTCAGATTCAATGTCCAAGGATTTTTGGGTCTCCTGAATTCAAATTTGAGGTTATTCTTTCTAAGCTCCAAATATTGTGTTTGAAGTGATTAGCTCGTTGAATGGTAATAATTATTATCTCCTTAATTGTCCATACTATAAATAAGAGATCGGTGTGCTAGCCTATGCACACAATTTCTCTCAAACACTTTATTTTAACAACTTTGTTAGATCAGAAAGCTTCCACTAAATCAGCTGCTTTAAACAACCATTTTTCCTCATAAACCTTTCTACAGTAAAGACATTTGTTGGTTACTTAAACATTCTTCTATAATCTTAGAAGATTCATTCTTGAAGTTGGACTTCTTTACTTCCCTCTATCCTAAGTGATCCATTTGAATTTAGGAAATGTCAAGGTAGGAGAGAGGAAATGGAAATTGTATAACAAATAAGTTCCCTCCGATGGCAATTTTTACACTTTATTTTTCTTATTGTTATTACTAAGGATTTCATTCGATTCTTACACTAGTATAATAAATGTTTCCAAGTATTGATCCTTGTGTTCTATTGAGTGATTAATCATATTCCTTGTTTTGGTTCAGATTGCTTATTCACTGATAGAGGAGCAAGAAGGTCGAAAGAGATTGCTAGATGACTACATTTCATTTGTTGGGCTCCTTGCAGATCCACGTTATTGTGGTATTATATATGTCGTGGTATCCATTAAAATGTTTATGTTGATCATGGTTTCTTTTATGTTATTGACCAAATTATTCTGGATGGAGATGATTAATAATTCCTAATAGCTTCCTTAGAGTCATTTGGTTCCTTCCTCTAATATTCACTTTGAGGGTTTGGATGTAGGCATATCATATCTTGAGAAGGAAGAAGTTCGCGTCCTCCTTCGACAGGTTGGTTTTAGAATAATCTTATTTGGTTAAGAAGAATAATCTTAGGTTTGGATGGAGTGTTAAGAAGAATAATCTATTTTTTACTTTCCTACTCGAGTCAAAATTGTTGGTCTAGCATGTGTTTATTATTTCATCATGTAATGTTATGTTTAAGGTTTGATTGATACCAAACACTACAAAGCATGTAATTATAGAAAGTTTCTTAATGTAAGAAACAGTGAAACATCATTAATCTTTTCGTCGTATAATTTACGATTTTACATATCATAAATTTATGAATTTTGCTTATCCATGTGTTGTGGATATTAATTTATATGTTCAGGTCAATAAGAAGAATTTGTATGGGCTATCGAAGCAAAAATATCAAATATATATGTATCTACATCATTCGACTAATCTCTATCATCTAGTGATATTATTTCTTATGTTTTGTCAGGACCCCAAGTTTTGGACATACAGACCTTTATCTGAACTAATGGTCCGTGCAGCTGCTGATGATGTCCGCTTTCTTCTATACATTTATCACCAAATGATGGAGAAATTAAATGAGCGGTCTTTATGGTATCTTGCAGTTCGTGGTGCCTTGTATTGCCGATGCTTTTGTGTGAACAGTAATGATCATGCTGATTGGCCATCTCTACCTCCTATTCCAGGTTTTGAAAATCTTAATGACAATCTTATATGTAAAATATATTTTCTTATTTCAATATTACGAAACTATATTGACAAGTTACATTGGCAGTTGCCTCTAAATCCTCCTAGATTTTATTTTTGGCCAACAGAGTTTAATTTGGAATAATATGATGTGATTGATGATATTTGACTTAAAGGTGATGGCATAATTTGGAAGTTGAAAATTACCATAAAAAAAGAGAATATATGTAGCTCCGAGGCAGACACATATAAAGAGAGAATTTTGTGAACTATGAGTGCCTTTTATGTTGCAATTTCCTGGTTGGGGGGTTCTTCTCTTATTTATGTCGTTAGTCATTAGTCTTCTTCCAGGCTCATACAAAATAGATTATAGTTTAGTGAAGTTTTGGTCCTCATTGTTCATTAGATTACATTACAACTGGCAAGAAGTATTTCATTGTTTTTTTTTTTTTTTGTAAATCTAGTATAAGCTAGTGGTTACATATGTGCCTGGAATGCTTGTCTGATTAATTCATGCTATTGACTGCTAAACAATGTGTTTTTTGCTTGTAGATAAGCTGAAAGCTGATGGAAATGATCCGGAGGAAGAAATCCTTTCAGTTCTTGATGTTCCCCAAGGAAAGATGGGACGTGTTATTGGGAAAAAAGGGGCTACAATTTTGTCAATTAAAGAGTCTTGCAAGTAAAATTTTGTTTCCCTCCTCTCCACTCCCTTGGTTTAGTAAATACTTCTTTGATCCATTGTTCCATGCCTGCTTTAATTTTTTAAATGCATTTGTTGGTTCAGTGCGGAAATTCTCATTGGAGGTGCCAAGGGCCCACCTGACAAGGTTAGTATATCAGCATCCCATGCCATGTGATTCTTAAGCTCCAGCTTCTTAGCTGCTTGTTTTTTTTTTTGGTTCTAACTTAGCTGCTTGATTTTAATCTGTGGGTTGGTGGTATGGTATTGATTTGTTAATACATCTATACCATTTACTCTGAATCACGATATTTGCACAAAGAGGTCTAGATGATGTTCATATTTTGTTGTTATATACCTGTTGTGGTGTCCTAAGCTTGCAACTGATTTTGTTATGATGGATTTGCTTGAGAATCCCTATGATCTCTGGGAACATTTTTACTTGATCAATCTGAAGCTGTTCATCTACAGTGCGTCAGTCTATGATCTTTTACTGTGTTATTACTGTCACCATTTTTCATTTTAAATTTCAAACATAATTTGCACATAAAAGCACTGATATTTAACTATGTGTCTGTCTAATGTTCTTATTTTTATGTAGGTCTTCATCATGGGACCAGTGAAGCAGGTGAAGAAAGCTGAGGCCATGTTAAGGGGTAGAATCTTGGATATGTAGTAAGGAAAATGCTTTGCTTCTCTTTCGACCAAACATCTGCAATGAATCAGTTTTCTGAGCCTATAGTTAGTTACTGCCTTTGATGGTTGGAATGAGTTAGGGGTTTGGAATTGTTGAATACTTAAAAGAGTCCTTTTTCCCCACTTGCTTCTGCTGGGGAAAACAATTTGTCAACTTTTCTATCTGCAAAACCGAATAAACTATTTCAATTCTCTTGTCGATCAGGCGACACCAAGATTTGAATTGGGAGGTGGTGCCGGCTTTTTTTAATGCTAGTGGCCGTATGCTGGCCCAAATGCAGTCATATGCCATGAATTAGAATCAGTTTAGAGCACTGATGTTATGAATGCTGTCAGATTATAAATATCAACTCAATGAGAGACTGGCTAATGGTTTAAAAATTATAATCTAGTTAGTTTTCAGACGGAAGAGTTGGACTTATTCACCTTTGAAAAAGTAGTAATTTGGGTCCGTTTGATTTAGATCTTAAAAGAATTGGTTGTGAAAATTTGATTTTGAAAGAATTGATTTTAAAATTTTGAGGTTGGTTATTATGAAGTATAAATACTTTTGAAGTAGGATTATAGGGATTTTTTTTTTTGAAGAATTATTGAATTTTACTTGTTAAAATTAAATCAGGAGTGCTATATCACACGAAACAAAGTTTTCACGAATTTTCTACAAATTGTGGCAACACTGATAGTACTTATAGGCACCTTCGAAAATGTAGGGTGGTATTGTTACATCACGTGCCTGAAGGCCGGTTAATATTGGTTCGTAAATAATGTCGTAATAATATTTTAGTGGCATTCAGAATTTCCCAAATTGTAAAGGTTTTTGAAAAATCATTGGATCTTATCTAAAAATTAATTTTACTCACAGTAAAATCTATCTGGATGTAGGAATCAATTCTTATTTTTTTTTATTAAATGGTTATAATTATTGTGAGAAATTGATTTTAGGGGATTGAAAACCTAAAACAATCAAGCATGTATTAGTCGTTAGCCACACGCAGCCAACGAAGCGAAGATCATCTGGGCCTAGTACTCCGTACGTTGATGGTTTGGATTGATAGAGATAAAAATAAACTTTAAAAAGGATAAAAATAAGAGTCTGTATTGTCTTTTGTACTATTTTCCATCCCGTAAATGAAGTGGAAATGAAAAGTTGATTTGAATACGTAATTGTAAAAGCCGAATAAAAAGAATTTATATATTTATATTAGGATTAAAGTAATGATAATGTCGACTTTCGATTCATCACTAATTCACTTATCTCTTTCTCTAACTCATGTGCTTACATTCCAATATACCATAAAAAAAAATATCGTCCTCTAAAAGAAATTCTTATATACTCTTAAGTGTTACATTATTTCGTTAAAAGCATAACATGTAACACTACATAATTATACATGTCATTAAATTAAATTTTAAATATTATATAATAAAATTCAAACCAAATCTTGAAGGTTAAAAAATTGCTAAGAATATTACTCGTAAAGTACTAAGTATTTTTCCTCCACTAACACAAACGTGTGATGTGAATCAAAACAAGAACATCATGTCAGTGAGTTCTCATATAGATGCTCGGTCTGTTATAAAAATGATTAGAATTTTTTGGGGTACATAAAAATGATTGGAATTGATAAGATACAACAGCAACTGAAATTGAAACTTCGAATTTCCCCAATGACTTCCTCCCCCTGGCCCCTATTTTCCAGTCCTAATATCCCAACTGAAATGGGATCCGATGAAAATAGAATTGTAGAAGATAGCAAGTTGCGATTGTCGAATAGTTCATTTAGTAGTATATAGTAGATGTTGTCGTGTTCTGAAATCACTGATGCAGTGCTCCAGTGAAAAAAATTGTTCAAACTTGCAAATAACTGAGTTGGCCCTCTAGATTTATATTTTAGAAGTTAGACGACAGCATCTGCTTTAATACTGCTAAAGTAACGTGCGCATTTATACAACGATCATAAACACCAGCAGTAAGAAAGCAAAACAGAGATTATATATTGTAGTTTGGCACAATGGAACAAAAACGAAAAAAGCTTTCACAGGCTGATCTTTAAGTATTTAATGACTGTACGTAAACAGAAACCATAAAGTAGTTGAAAGGGATGTTTTACAACTCAAAACAGTGCCAACAGAACTTTGGGCACTGTACAGGATGTTGCAATCGATAACAGCATCGAGACGCAATAGTAACTTGTCTTTAAAATCACAGTAGTGTGAGAAATATATATGAACAAAACCCATCATGCCAAAGAGCTAAACAGTTTCGATAATGTCGAACACAAAGAATGAGTGAAAATGTGATAGGACGAGTTTAAAATCTTGAGAATTTTACTTTTGGAACCCACCAAATTGATAATGTTGGCTGCTAAGGTTTGAGAATATGTCGTCTCCAGTTGCTGGCTGTGAAGGAGTGAATCCAGACCTACCAAGACCAGATCCCGAACCCATAGCTCTACCCATGTAAAATGAAGGTGGAGGGCCTTTCTCCCTTTCATCTGATCCATCACTCAATCCGCCCACAATTCCAACATCTGCGAGGGATACTTTTTTGGCTGCAAAACAATAAAAGAGAATTACAGAAGCTACTCAAACAATTGGCAAATTAGGGGGGAAAAAGACGAGAAAAAGGTGCTTGTAAAGAAAACTTAAGCACAATCTTGCACAAACGGGGAAATAAAGAGAACAAATAGTTCTTTAGACTGCATTTATTTCACGAGCGCATCATTTAACTCATTGATTCATGATAGCGCGCACATGCAGAAGGGAGCAAGGGGGAAGTGGATGAACACAAGTAGTTTAACAAGATCCTCCAACCCTATTCATGTTTACATATGTACTCTTAAGCAAGGGACTTGTGCAGCTTTAAGATATCATATACCAGAATGCAGTGCATTAATCACTGTAAAAGGCACAAGATGGTGTCCTAAAAGGCTAAAACCCTGAGGAATATATTGTGCATGGACGTACTCTGGGAAGAAAAAGACCATACAACTACAAACTATTTAAAATATGCAGATATAGGGAATAAATAACAACTTATCATAGAATGTATTATGCTGTGGAAAAGCTGTTAAGGTAGTCAAGATAATAAACTTACGAGCAGATATATTGAGATCAATCAATCCACGGCTTAGTGAATCAGCCCAAATGCCAGACTTCACCTGGAAAGTATCCTTTTTAGGTGAAACTTTAGGGTCTGCTAGATGTTTACCATTCATATTATCATTGTTGCCATTACTGACAAAATCATTTGAGGGTTGTGAAGATACTGAATCAGATTGAGAAGTAAATTCACCAAAAATATCAGATCCATCAAAATTATTAAGTGGAACAGCAGCAAATGGATCAACGGTGCTATTATTCATAGGACCAGAGTTTTCTGACTTGCTGTCTGGCTGTACAACTGGTTCAGGAATAGAAAACAAGTCAACTGTTGGTGTAACTGAAGAAATGGCTGGTTGTGAAGAAAATAGATCCACTTCATCCTGTACATGCAATCAACAATAATACAAACAAATAGAAATTCAGCACTGTGACGGAAAATGTGGGGAAAGACGGTAAGTAGGTAACCATTGTTCTCTCCCATGAGTAATCTACTTATTAGTAGAGGTTCATGCCATTAAACCAGTAGGAAATTGGCAGCTGACATGAAAAAACTACTGCAATACTAAAATTAGAGGTGATGAAATATAACCTGTGGTTCAGAACTAACTCCTTTGTCCACATGAGGTGCTGCTGATACAAATGCCGCATCTGCAAAGAGATCAACCTCTGACACACTACTAGTTGCAGGCTTTTCTGTGGAAACAGATGTTGGAGCATCCATGAGGTCACCAATTAAATCTTGTCCAAAGAGATCAACCTGGTTAGAGCTTCCAGCTGAAGCCTCTGTTGAAAAGAAAAATCCATATCATTTAAAAGGTAAAACAATCCTACAAAAAAATATATAAAGTACTATGACTATAATTATGAGATCCTGCCACCAAATATATAATCAACTTGGTTTTTTCTTCTTTTCCTTTGCCAGCGGCTTCCCTAGGGGTGGGGGAGGGGGGTAAAACTTATAGCATACAACATCCTTGTTCACTGATTGTTTCAGGAGCATATGGTCTTAGTTTGTCAGTACAAGAATAAACAAAGCAGGCCACAATCAAATAAAGGCTTGAAAGGGGATTAACTATAGTTTGCAATCAACTTAACGCCTTAACGGTGACAAATCTGAAAAACTAAGTCTACAGAGATAATTGCCTCTGCCAGATAATATGTTGAACTTGGAAGGCTTGTATGTGCAAGTTGTACCACACATATAACAGCAAAATGTGCACCACAGTAATTTCTACTCAACTTGAATGAATAAGTTAATATTTCTCTTAAAATTAATTGAATGGAATCAGCAACTGGGACATAGGAGACTGTTTCAGAATACTTACTAGTAGAAGTTCCTCTCGGATCAAAATCATCAAAGTCATCCTGGGTATTGTTTGCAGGTACACTTGAACTTTGAGAGGAAACTGAACTGTAATTATCATAGGCATTTGCATTAGTAGATGACTTTGATACTCTGGATGAGCTGTTCCCCCGATTTTTGCTGCAAGACAGACATTCTGGAATATGAAGAGGGGAATATAATATAATTATTGCAGTATGCAGAGGCAATAGCATGTGTCTATGTGTGCATAAAAACTGAAGCCAGTGCAAGTAAAAGGTGGGACATGAGATAAGCATCTCAACCATTTACCAAGTGTCCCACTTAAAAAGTGTTCTCAAAACAAGCACCTTGACTAGGCAAGGAAGAGCAAGGGTGAAAGGCTTGAGTCTGGACATGTGTCCTGTGATGAGTATGTGGTTTATGATAATGATATCATGCACGGTTGCTTGTCTTTGACTCAGCACAAAAAAACTTAACTTCCTTTCAGCTTTTATAAATCTTTCATCAGTTTGAATGCTTTATAATGTACACTTCCCAAACATTTTCATAGATATATAAGATACAATTTATTCTCAAGTAAATGAATCCATAAAAACTTTTGGAAAATAAAATAGGGCAAATTACAACTAGTGCCTTGTTTATGTCATCATTATTCAAAGAGATGCTTTATTCTAAAGATTATTTGTTTTCAACTAATATTTTGCCTTTATGAAGAACTAGTATTAGTATTAGAGTTAGAGCCTTTATGTTTTAGACTTGAATTTCTTTCTCTGAGCATATTTAAAAGTTTGCTCCACGGGTGTTAAAGGAAAAGGAAGAAAAAAACAAATTTGAATGCATACCAACAAAATTTTAATTATAATGAAATATAATAATTTTTATGGGATATACTATGAGTTGAATTGTGCAGACAAGAGATCGCATGCCCATATGCTTATCATGAATGAATTATTATTTATTTTCTATTAAAACAACTTACGTACTAAAACAAGTAATTTTTTTAAAGCAAGTTTGTCAAAAACCAAAAAAATCCCTTAGTATAAGGCATTTTAATAATTCTAGAATTTTGAGGCAACAATTTGACATACAATAACTAAATATGGAGCACCAGAAAACAACATACACCAAAATATATGCAGTAATAACTAAATTTATGTGCTAGGTTCTAATAAAAGTAGTCACCACTTGTCACAACCGTCCCCAAAGAGGAGCTGTAATGGAATGGCGGCAGAAATTAAGAACAATGGAGTCGCCACCAATCTTTTTATTTATTTAAAGGGTATCAAATATTGTTTAGGTTATTAATAATTTGCACAACTAACTTAAGGTAACTTTATTAGGACAGATGTTTCAGGGTGTTGCATGATTAAGTTACTGCCCTCCCTGTGCTTAAATCAACTCTCAAACCTTATCCGATTTGCAGACCATTTTTATTTTAAATCTTTTAAAAGGGTTTTTGCTGCTTTTGCCAATTATTTTCCCTACCCAAGAAAAGATTGGTGGGGGCTCCATTGTTTTTTTATTTTTGCCACCATTCCGTTGCGGCTCCCCTCCAAGGACGGTTGTGAAACTACTTGCTCCAAATTTAAACTTACCCAGGCTTATGGCAATATACTCCAATTATAGTATAGAACAAACATAAAATACATTTACTATTTGCAGACCATAATAATGGTTAGATATGCCCTACCTGACAGTGCGTGCAGAACCCTTCTTGGAGGAGTTCCCTTGATTGTCACTTGCAACGCCATGGCGTGATTTTCCAGGGTAATCTTTCTCAACTTTTTCTTCTTCATAGTGTCCCTTGTCTCTATAGCTATCCTTAAACCTGTCACCATCTCTAGCACCAAAGCCTCCATATTTATCACTGCTCTGATAGCTGCCGCTACTAAATGTTGTTGACCCAGACTTGTACGTGATTCCACTAGAAGAAACTCCAACAAACCTAAATTAAGAACCCAAAAAAAAACACATAAATCATTTGCTGACACACACAATCTGTAGTAGCTTAGTTAAACTCATAATTCTGGGATTAAAATATTGACAAATTGGACCTACTTGTCACGGTTTGCAGCAGCTTTACTTCTGATTTCTTGTATCTTATCTTTATCATTTAAAAGGGCCACAATGTTTTCTGCCTTCTTCCTGACATTGAGTCCCACATCCTTCCCACTAGGCTCCACATATTCAAAACTAGAAAGTGCCTTTACCAATCCAAAGTAAATGATGATTATGTAAGAAAATGTTCTATCTTATATTCTTATCGTCAGCGCTGTTGAGAATTGAAAGAAAAAAATAGCTATATACAAGAGAGTGGCCCTTACAGAGATCTGAAAAGTATGTTCTATAATGTCATCAACTGCACGTTCAGATCCATGTGCTACCAAATACTCTATAACAGCTAATGCCTGACATAAAAGCAGTTTAAGTTATTGAAAGATAAACAAGTTGTGTGTATCAACATAGAAATGCAAAAGGCCTTCTCCTTGTACCTTAAAATCTTAGGCAATAACGTGGTTATGTGGAAAGTGTTACCTTGTATACATAACGCCAATCCTTTCCAGTCTCACTCAGTCTTGTCCAAAGGACATTCATGACCATTTGACATTCAGTACTGGAAAGTATAGCAAAAGCAATCAGCTAACTAGAAAAATATCAGAAATTTTCTCTAAATATGAAAACCAAAAAAAGAAAAAAATTCTTTCAAAAGTAGTATAAACAGAAAAGAGATAGAAAGCTGTTTACAATTTTTTGGTAGCCTGTGCAATCTCTGCCAGCGCAGAACCATGAGGACCCCAAGGTTCATTATCAGTTGCATCCAATACCTAAATTATAAAATAATGGAAAAAATTCAATATAGTAATACCAGTGGATTTATTATGGGTAAAATACACATTACCCGTATGGGCCTTTCTCAACTTACTCAAACTATTTTTTTTGTCACTAAACACCCCAATAGTATGGGTCATGTTGAAAACATTACTTTAGGAGTTAAATCAAATCGAAGTTAAAGTCTGTTTAAAGGTAATCACTTAAGAATTTTATTTACTATTGGAAAACAGGGGGTCTTGGTGGTTAGGTTGCAACGTTGGCTGAGTATGTCAAGACTGTTGGAAGAGATTGAATTGAAATTGCTTGAAAATAAGGATCAACTTTTGAGATGTGCGGATTGATGTTTGGTGCATAGTGAAGGTTCCGTGGATGATTGAGGTGTATGCACAAGTGATGCTTAGCCTTTGGGCTAAGAAAACAGGGATTGGAGCACAAATGATACTCCAAAAAAGGGTTCCCCGTTTGTTTTAACAAATAAAGTAACTTTTTCAACGTGAACCAAACTAAAGGGGGGTTTAGTGACAAAAAAATACTTTTAAGGGAGTAAGTTGTGAAAGGCTTATACTACAAGGGGGTAATGTGTATTTTACCCATTTATTATTCATATACTTCAAAGTTTGAACATTTGAGCTATACATGCATTTCACAGTCTGTCTGCAAAAAATAAGGGCCACAACATATCATTCATCCCATAGTGATTCTACTTAGATCACCATGTTAAGGGGAAAAAAAAATACAAACTTGATTTGTGAACTTAAAACTTGAAGCCTGATAACAAAATTGAAAGAATGACCATAACTTACAAAATCCATATCTACCTAAGAATATTATGTCATACAAGAAGTTCCTAATGTTATTATCAGAAATCGGCCATCTCCACCAGTGGCTCATAATTACTTTGTATGTGCACAGGAATGGGGCTCAAAACTTACAAATTTCCAACAAACGATCTGGACATGTTGGCATGGGTATATCTAAAATGGAGAAAAGCACATACATTAAGGCATATGTTTTTGTTTTTCTCGAGACTCCAAAATTTTGGTAAAGTGAGGTTAGGTCATAACTGTCAAGGACCAACTCTACCCAAAAGCTTAAGTCATTAGGTGAAGCCCCAAAAATGATTTATATCTCCAACATACCCCCTCATGCAAGAGCCCTTTGGGCTTGAAGCATGGATAATGCACATGCCCACTTGGTCATAAATCTAATACCATGTCAATGACCAACCCTCACCAAAAGCTTAAGCTATTTGGTGAAGCCCAGTTGCTAGGAATGATTCATATCTCTAACAAGAAGAAAACAAATACCCTTTGTTTGGGAAACGAAATGTGAAGTGAAAGAAAATTGGCAATGGATTTTGACATGATATATGTGTTAATACATTGCTAACTCTCATTCCTCTCATTCTCTTTCTTTACTCATTTGGTTTCCCAAGGAAGGTTAAAGTTTGATTAATAAAATTAAGTATCTTTCTCTGTCCAACAGGTCTGATTATGTAACACGAGTGGATCCGAATTCCATAAATGGAAGTGGCGTGTTTGATTTGTGTGTTTCCAGTTTTCATTTTCAATAAAAACATAAAACATGTTTGAAAATGTGTTTGGTTGGTCTATTGTTTCTGCAAATGGGAAGTTGAAAATGCAGTGGCAACTTTGGAATTATAATAAAAACTATATCAACCAAACATGGAGTAAAATGGTATTTTAGTCCTTGGAAATGTACCTCACACAATTTAGTCCCTTATTTAAATTATGTGTACCATTCAGTCCTTCAATTATTCAAACTCATTTCACATTAGTCCCTATCAGAGATAGCAAAAGGAGTAACATGAAACAAGATTGAATAATTTAAGAATTGAATTGTAATATAATTTAAATCAAGGACTAAATTGCGAATGAGGTACATTTTTATAAACCAAAATGTCAGTTTACTCACCAAACATGTTTTTAAAAATTTGAAAATCTGAACATGAAAAGCATTTTTCAGGAAAAGAAAATACCAAATGAAAACAGAAAAGTGTTTACTCAAACCAAACAGAAGGTTCTTAAAGTTTGTGAATATGCCACCCCCTCTGGGAGGGTATTCATTCATCAGGCAGTTATCCAACACTATGTTACATCTACAAATTATTTGACAATTATGTGATAATAGGTATAGATAGGGAGCTACTACACTGCAATCGCAGAAATTCTCCCCTTTTTTCCTGGCACATGGTGAGGAACAGAAGCAATTCTCAGACGCATTCCATTCAAATCAATTCTAGAGAAACGCAGCAACCTTCAGGAATGTACGTTGGGAAAATTATTGATAAAAATATACTATTGTTTAATAAATGTAATTCTTCTACTTTGACAATCGCTATTCAAATTAAAATAAAATAAAAATTAGGATTTCTTAAAAACAAAAAATCTAACAGAAAATGCGAGATTTTCGATGAAATCTTGGCAAATAACAGCAAACTGAAAACAATTTTAGAGTTTTACCTTCTGTTCAATTTCGGGAACCTTGAGCACCTTCAGATTCACCTCTCTCTTTCTGTTTTCTCAAAAGCAAACATAACAAAGGGGGATTAATATTCGCAACATACCAGAAGACGATTGAAACAGATTTTGATTTTCGCTTGAAAAGAAAATTGTAATGCATGGAGGAAGGCTGAATAAAGCTCACATTTCTCGAACGGTTTGATCGAAGACCTTCATGAAATCCATGGTGGATCTGCAAAATGAGATGTTGTAGATCTGTTCTGATCTGATCTGATTTGAATTCTGAAGAGAAACTGGTTTGGTTGAGAAATTGCAGCAAATTCGATGGCTTTGGTTTGAGTAGGAAGGATTTGAGATCTAAACTGGTTTGGTCAAGTGCTTCGTTTTGAGACACTCGGATTCGGATTTTCCATTTTTTGCCCCATTCCCCTTTACCCCCACTTTTTTCTTTTTTCCCTTTTATTTAGTGTATGAAAAAAATTACAATTTAATTCATTTTGTACAAATTTATTCTATTTTAATTTACGGCTATTAATATAATTAAATAACTATTTATAACAAGATAGTTAGATACAAATAAAACTTATTTAAGATTAAGTGTGTGTTTGGATTAATTAGAAAAAAATTTATGTTAAAAATTAATTATATGTAAAGTAATTTTTAAAAAAATTGATTATGAAAAATTATTTTATATTTAGATGTGTTAATTTATAATTTATTTTAAATAAAAAATTTGTTTATATTGTATAAAAAGAATTACTTTTATGTATTAAATTACAAAAAATATATGAAATGATTAAAAATTTTATTTAGTTAAGAGTAAAATAATATTTATTTATCAAAGCTTTTGAAATAATCTATAATCACATAATTAAAAGTTTCGAATACAAGCTTCTAAAAAAAATTATTTTTAGTTATAAAAAAAATAATCTTAATTTATAATCAATTTTACATACTTTAAACAAACAAGATAAATTTTAAATAAAACAACTTTTTATTAAAAAAAACTGTTTTAAAAAAGAAAAAAAACTTTCTCAAACATGCTCTAACTAAATTATCTTATCTCAAAGTTTATTGGGTGAAATTAAAAAAAATTATCGTATTGAATTCAAAAAACAAACATATTAAAAGATTAATTTTTATTTTAAACGATTAAAGGGAACCTTGTCAACAACAGAGAAAATCGACTCATCTCAAAAAAAAATCTTAATTATAATTACATATGGTGGTTTGGTAAGAAAATAGATAGTTATAAACAAATAAAGGTGTTTGTTTTTTTATGTAAAATTGATACATTATATATAAATCTCTATAAAAAAAAATATAAAATTACATAATATATATATATATATATATAATATTAGAAAACAACTCAATAATATTGAAATGGATATGAGAAAAAAGAAATGTGTCACTAGAAGGAGAGAAATTTATCAAAACTCGAACCTAATATCATTTTTTTTTACAAAGTAATTTTTTTTTTAAGATTAAAAATAACTTTATGCAAAGATTTTTTTTGTTCATGAAATTATGTTATATTTTGATATGCGGAATAGTGATTACATTGCATGAAATAGACATTCCCATGTTTGTAAACGTTAAAAAAAATGGAATAATAATTTTATTACATGCCTCATCCCATAAAACTATGTTAAGTCTCGAATGCGGAATGATAATTCCATTCCATATTTTGTTTTATTGAATGAGCATTCTCATGTTAGTTACCAGAAAAAAAGTATGGAATCGTGATTTTATTCCATGCCTCATTTCATGGGAGTTATTATAATATTATGATGGATTTGGTATTTAGAATAAATTATTAATTATTTATTGATGGTTAGTTTCCAATAAATAGTTAAAAGTATTAAATATAAATAGAAATTAATAAATACTTGACAACTTACTTTGGGTGCCTAAATAATCCCCTCATTTCATAAAACTAGGAATTATTATTCCTTCTTAAAGATGTGAGATTGGTGATTCTATGCTTTATGAAATTTTTTTTTTCTAACTTGCCCTTATTGATATTATAGAATGACAATTATTACCCTTCATTAAATATAATCTACCTAAATCTCAATTTTATTTTCAACATATCCTTCATAACTTTGAAGTTGTAATTAATTTTGAATACTAATTATAAATTTAAAAGAATAATAATTATATAAATATGTGATAAATTATTAAAAAAAACAATAATATAGTGGAATACAATTATTATTCAAAATATTACAACAAATATTATAAAAAAAATGTATGATGTATTTTATCTAAAAAACTGTACAAGTTTTAATTTTTCCTCCAAATAAAATAGTGTTTGCCCATTTTTAACGATAACATTTTTTGTTATCAACTTATTAAAAAAATCATTGAAAATTATACATGAAAAAATTTAATGTCTTTTTCTTATTATTATTAGAGATATTTATGTCATTTAGATCAAGTTTGATTTCATTTTGCATTAATTTAATCTAATTTTTAAGTCATTTCATGCATTCGAAAAGTTATCAAATTGTGGATAGATATCAATAGTTGTCATCATTCTATGTACCAAACGAGACATAGGAATTATCATTCCCTCCCAAAGAGGTGAGATTAGTGATTTCATGTTTCATGAAATGAGATTTAATTTTTTTTTTCTTAACATACTCTCATTTATTTTATAAAATGACAATTATTACATGAATTTTAACTTAACTGAATCTCAATTTTCTTTTTAACATACCCTAAATTATCCTCATGTCTTGCAATTAATTTTAAATACTTATGTTAATTTTTTTGAAATAATAATTATGTAAATATGTGAAATTTGTTTTAAAAAAAGTATGATAATACTCATGTCTTGTAATTATCTTTTTATCATAAATAAAACAATGTTTGTTGTTTTTTAAAGACAACATTTTTTTGTTATCAAGTTATAAAAAAAATTAAATTCAAACATTATACTGGAAAAAGTTAATGTTTGCTTTTCCCACTATGGATATTTATATTATTTAGATCAATTTTAATTCTATTTTGCATTGATTATATGTACCAAACAATAGAATAACTTGAAAACCATTCATTCCGAAAAGTACCAAACGGTGGACTAGCTAGGAACAATGATTTTATTTCAGCTCATTCCATTTCATTGTAATTCTGTTCTTATTCTATGTAATTACCTTTCTATGTACTAATGGTGACATTAGAAATGAAAGAATTTAGCTTTAATATGTAAATGTAATACAAAATATACTAAACACAAAAGGATCAAAATATATTCAACAAACTTCACATTAAAGACAAATCTATTATGCAAATTACTCTACATTCTTTGAAGCCTGCTTAAATAAACTTATCTTGTTATTTAAAAATTACACCGACTTTATTGGACAAGTATTTCTGCTTAGTTTTTTATTTTTTCCAAACTCATTCTCATATGCACATTTCTTTTATGATTGATCTTACGCACATTTTATCAAAGAGACAAAGACCCTGTACCAAATTAAAGAAATTTGGAAAAAAGAATAACTAAACAAAATACGAAGGAAGAACACAAAGAATGGCCCCACGAGGACTCGAACTACGACAAGTGACCATTGAATTAAGAATTACCATTACTTAAAAGGCTAGTACCAAAAATATATATACGGGAACAATGCCTCTTAGAAAGAGACGAAAGTTCTGATGCAAACTAAGTTTATTGTCAATTTTAAGCTATATTTAATAACCAACGTCATTATCTATATATTATCATCATCTTTTTACTCTAATATTGTATTGAAATATAATTTTTCTTAGTGACTCCTTTATGTATTCAAACTATAATTAGTCTAGATAATAAAGTTATCAGACATGCTGGTACATGAGATGAGATTCAAAATAAAATCTCACTACTACTTAGGCTTGGCTTGGTTGATTTGATTTAATTGAATGGGAATTTGGGTAAAAGCCTTAACATCAAATTGTAGCAATGACTCCTCGCTTGTACAATTGTACCTAAAAAATCAAAGTAAAATGTTAGCTTCAGCCCTCAATGCATCCCAAAATTAGATCGTCTATATAGGAAACTAATGCACTGAAGGCAAAACACAATAGTGATCAGTTGCGTCTCAGTTGCATTCTGCACTAGTTATCGAATTCCAGTCCCACCATTAAGGTCCAAACGTTTCTGGCGTCATTGCAAGCTCTATGTGCTGTGCTCCAACTATAACAATGTCCAGGCCGTAAATTTGCTTACAGGTGGCTCGATCTGGAGTAGCATAAATATTGAATTCACCCATCCTAGTCCATTATCTTCTATTTCTCTATGGTCTTTCACATATAGTGATGACGTATGGACAAATTGTTGCCTCAATCATGAGTCTTTTTTATATTAAAATAGTTAATATTTTTTAATTTTTCGTTTTACCTTATTTTTTAAATTATTTATTAAAATACTTTTTTTATACTCCTTAACATGTTTATTTTAGAAAGAAATCAACGTTGAAAAATCGTGTTAAGAAAAATTGACATCTCAACATATAAAAATTTTTTAAAAAATTTTGTTAAAAAGTTGGCTTCTTCCAAACCTACAGCGATCTTCACACAGCTTTTGTTTTCCATCAACATCTTCCTTCTTGGGATCAAATTCCTCTTTCTTCACCCTCTTCACCGACGCTTCACCTTGACCATTAACAGTGTCCTCCTTCGACGACCTACCAGCAGAGCAGTCGGTTGATGACTAACGCCACGCACCAGCTTCAGCATTCGGTTGATGAGTACTTGAGGAGATAATGGGGACACTACTTGAAGAACATCCAGCAACAGCCGGTCAGCTGCCAGAGAGTATGGGTCATTTTCTGCTGCCTATTAGTGGTGTTCATAACCGAATCAAACCGATCAAAATCGAAAAAATCGAATCAAAAAATCGAAAATCGAACAAAACTGATTAATTTTGGTTAAGTTTGGTTTTGTTTTATGAAAACCGATTGGTTTGGTTCGATTTTCAATTTTCGGTTTTCATTTATAAAACCAAACCAAACCAAACTAAACCGAATTCATATAATTATCTATATATTTTTTATAATTTACATACTTATAAATGATTATATTTAAATTTTTGGTTATTTCTATAAATGTTTTAGGCATATTTATTGTTTATAATTATGTAATGATATTTTTATTAGGATTTTATACCAACTTTTTTTTAATTGGTCCATAAAAAGAACAAAGTGATGATGTGTATGAATTTTTTTAAGAAAAAAATATTTAGTGAAAAACCGATTGGACCGAACCAAACCAAACCGATTGTAATTGGTTCGGTTCGGTTCTCTAATTTTAAAAAAATCAATTGGTTCTTAATATAAAAAAACCGATTGGTTTGGTTCAGATGACTTTTCTTTCCAAAATCGAACCAATCCAAATCGCGAATACTCCTACTACCTATGGCTTTGGTTGATGACTTACGCCAAGCTATGCAAATGGTTGGTGGGAGTGCACTTGTTTGGGTAAAAGTGTATTTAGATTTCCTTAATTATTTTGAATGATTATTTTTTATGTCTATAAAATTGATTTTAGAAAAATGTAACTACATGTTTTGTAAAGATTAATTTTTATTCATAACAATTTTTTTTATAAAAATTATTTTGTGTAAAGTTTAACATGTTTGGTTAAAATATATAAAATTGATTATAAGTGAAAATTATTTTTTTCAAACACTTTTGGATTAGCTGTTAAAAAATATTATATTAAAAATTTATTATGTGTATAATTAATTTTTTAAAAAATTAATTTATGTTCAGATATGTTAGTTCACAGTCTATTTTAAGATAAAAGAATTTGTATGCATTGTATAAAAAGAATCTTTTTTATGTATTAAATTATCAAAAGATATATGAAATGATTGAAAAAATTATTTAGTTGAGGGTAAAAAAGTATTTGTTTACCAAAACTTTTGAAATAAGCTAAAATCACTAAAATAAAAGCTTTTATAAAAAAAGCTGATT
Organism: Styphnolobium japonicum; assembly: GCA_023212625.1. Taxonomy (NCBI): domain Eukaryota; kingdom Viridiplantae; phylum Streptophyta; class Magnoliopsida; order Fabales; family Fabaceae; genus Styphnolobium; species Styphnolobium japonicum. The sequence goes on from JALBWW010000006.1 coordinate 27,334,449, forward strand.
TTAGTTAATAAAAAAAATAATTTAAACTTATAATCCATTTTACACACTTTAAACAAACAAGATAAGTTTGAGATAAAATGAATTTTAATTAAAAAAACTATTTTGGGAAAGAATTAATCTTTTCCAAGCATGTTCTAAAAACTACTTTTTTTAAAGCTTTATTTTGAGTATTTTGATTAAGTGATTATAGCTTATTTCAAAAGCTTTGATAAATAAATATTTTTTTACCTTCAATTAAATAACTTTTTCAATCATTTTATATATTTTTTAGTAATTTAATACATAAAAGTGATTCTTTTTATACAATCCAAACAATTTTTTTTGTCTTAAGTACTAACATATACAAACATAAATTATTTCTGTATAATTGATTTTGTTGAAAATTAATTATACACATAATCGATTTTTAACATAATTTTTTTTACAACTAATTCAAACACACCCTAACATGTTTGGATTTTGTTAGGAAAAATTGTTGATTATTTTTTTATACCAAAAGAACTTTCATAAAAGCTAAAATTTTAGTATTATTTCAAAAGCTAATTATTTGAATTCAAATTATTTCAAAAATTTTGAGAGAGAAATACTTTTTTATCTTAAATCAAATAATATTTTTAATTATTTAATATCTCTTTTAGTAATTTAATACATAAAAATAATTTTTAATACAATTTAAATAAGATTTTTTATTTTAAAATTGCTTATAAATTAATATATTTAAATATAAATTAAAATTTCATAATTAATTTTCTTAAAAATTAATTATACATATAATTAATTTTGAAGATAACTTTTTTTACAATTAATCTACATACACTCTAAAGCTTCGTTTATTTATTTAATTCTTCATTATGGTAATATATATTTTGGGTGTTTTGATCACTTCTGCAGCACGTAAATTGACAGTAGCTGCAGTATGAATCCATGGTTTTTATATGATTGGGATTCGGGGCATCTGCTTTCATGTTAAGTTGTGACATTATTATGATAAGTTTGATATTCAGAGTGAATTGTTAATTATTTATTAATTGTTAATTTTATAATAAAAATTTAAAAATTTATTAAATATAAATAACAATTAATGAATGTTAAATAATTAATTTTTGATACTAATACTTTTAAAAAGATAAGTATAAGAATGACCTCCTTTCATATCCTATAGAAATATCCAGTCTACTCGGAGGTGTTAACTGCTGCGTGGTGGTTCGACTTGAGTTAATCCAAGATCACAGTCTAACACAATCAAGGAGTGATGGGGCTCGTCCTCATCTTTGCGTAAGAGTAAATGTGATTGGCTGTCATGAATTCGGTTGATGCAAAGATATAGCAGTCCGTTGATTGAAAGGAGGAGTTTGATGAAAAAAATAAAAATAAAAACCTCTCAACAGAACTTAATTTTTTTAAAAAAAATTACATGTTGAGAAGTTGCAAACTTACTTTTTAATATTGGTTAAAAAAATATATTGAGAAATTAGTTTCATCAAACCAACTTTGTAACATGAAAAAATAAAAACATATTTTCATAAATAATTTTATAATTGAGATAAAATAAAAAATATTAACTATTTTAATATAAAAAAGTCCAATCTTGAGCTAGACAAAGACGTGCTAACAATACATTAATATAGATATAAATAGGTGAGTTGAAGACTTACCTGATATTATCGAAGAATCTATATTTATCAAAACTGAGAAAAATAAAATATGTAATTCGGGTTAGTTCAAGATCTGTGTATATTTAATACATATTTGGTAAGAGTATCGGACTTTCCTTATACTTAAATAAGAATTATTCTACTCATAATATAAAAACTTATACACAAAGCTTGCTATCACCATAGTCCATAATTTAAGTATTTATAAAAGCTCAATAACAAAAATAATTAAACCAAACAAAAAGATAAACTTAACATTACATTAATTGAGTTTTTTAAGAAAATATTTGATTATGCTAGCAAGATGGGATTACATAATTCAACAACAGTACCTATCACTCATTTTCAGTATTACAAGGAAGAATTGGAAGCGGCCTAAGGAATTGGAAGAAGCTGAGCTTCGAGAACAGTTTCAGCGGCCCAAACTTGCCCAAATGAGTATAAATGAGAGAAAGGAGCTTGTTGCATTACTGGCAGAGATGAACTGTTATATGTTTGGATAGGAAAAGTTTAGAGAGATAGAGACATGAATAATTTTTTATTTTTAAATTGAGAGAATTATAGAATATTTATAAAAATAAAAAAAACATTATTAGAAGGTTATATGATAGTTTCTCATTTAATTCTTTTCATTTTAAAAAATTATTAAATAAAGAAAATATAAATTTAAAATAAAAAATTATCCTTACCTCCTTTTTCCTTCAAACTCTTCAATCCAAACAATCAGAGTTCATAGTTTCATACACTATAATAACCTTTCTGTCACTTTTCCAGTGAAATTTTAGAACAATGAACAAAAAAGGAAATCACCCAATTTTTTTAAAAATAATCTATATATATATATATTATTAAAATAGGCTCTTTCAAGAAAATAATTTCACGGAATCACAAGTAATAATGCGGCAAATTACTATAATTTCTTACCTAAACTTGTTTAAGTACTGATTTGACTCTTACAACTAATGCACTATTACCTTAGTGTAATATTAATTAAATATATAATATTAAAAATAATTTATTTTAATAGAGAAACACAGTTAAATTTAAATATTTTATTAAAAAAATATGGTATTAAAAGAAATTTATACACGCATACTGCGCAGGTTAAACAACTAGTTCATTTATCAATTCACCATTTCTTCTCGCTTATTGCGTACTATTCAATCATAGGTTAAACAACTAGTTCATTTATTAATTCACCATCTCTTCTCGCTTATTGCGTACTATTCAGTCGTTATTAATATGCATGTTGGTTTGGCACAGTATGATCTATTGTAGTTGCAGTTTGTGATATGATATAGACAATTTGTCTTATCATTGACTACTAGCCAAATTAAAATAAGACTTGGGAGTTGGGACTAATTCCCGTCTTAATCCAAATTACAAATGAAGGGGCTTCTCCTTTGTTGTCCTTTTCTTCTTCCGATTAAAAAAACATGGATATGATTTCACAAATTGGACACTGCTGTCAATTAAAAATAATAAAAATTGCCCCGGCATCTTTTATCCAAGGTATATAAAATTAAGAACGGTTTCTTCAAATCATTGAGTCCAAAGTGCAAACATGTTCTAATTCAGGTTTTTCTAACGTTTTACAATCAACAAATTGGAAACTTCTCAACTATCTATTGGCACTATCATTAGTTTATTGATTAACACTCCTGGGCGCGTGGTAGATATATAATCAAACGATAATCAATCTGTAGATATATAATCAAACGATAATCAATCTGAAGCAAGTACTTAGTAACAGTTTGGTAAAATTTCCTCAGCAACATATTACTGCACCAAGTTCAAAAAGCCTGGCTGCATTTGCATCACCACTTCTTACTTGCTCGAGACAATGGAAGAAAATGAGAAATGAAACAAGGATCATAAAAAACTAGTTCCATATAACTTGTGTATAGTCTTTATTATAGTTCCAAACCAGAAAATAAAAATCATATGACAAGAAAATGTATAATTCAGAATCTATATTTTAAGGTAGTTTTGTTCAATAGCAACAACCATTAATGTTAAGGACAAAAAAGCAAAAGCACAAGCTTTTACCTACAACTCTTTGGCAGAAAGGTTAAGTTCTTTGTGAACAAGAACTTGGCAATTCACAAAGTATGTCCCAACTCCTAGTAAACTCAATAACAATAGCAAGTATAATAGTTAGATTCCTAAATCAAATAACTCTCTAATCTCAAACATCTCATTTATCTTCACTGTGTCACTTGCATATACCACTTAAGGAGAAACTAGTGATAAAGCATGACCAAAGACTCTAAACAAGAATGTTGAAACCCATCTAGATTCCCTTTTCCCATATGGTCCAAATCCATAAACCAAGGTACTAGTATCCTTTTAAACAGTAGGGTACCGAAGGAATTCCCTATATATATATATATATATATATATCTCAAACTCATAATAAAATGAAGTCATGCTGCTTGGCTTATTCACGCTATGAATGAAAAGTTGGAATTTTATAATCCCATCTTAACAAGTTAAGAAACCAGAAAACTTCTCATATGGCCAGTATCTCATTGGCCAGGTATAACACAAGGAAATTGTCGGTAACTTGAGAATTTCAGCATCTAGAAAAAAAGGAAGAAAAAAGAGAAACAAAGACTTTGCGGTGTGTTTTCTCTTTATTGGTACAACTTGTAACCAAAAAAAGAAGAACACTTGTGTTTTCTTTAAAGTAAACCTTGTCTTATTCGTAGAAAAAATAAAGAAAAACACTTGTGTTACTAGTTACAAACTAAACTAGCATGGGGTGGTAAAAGAAGAACATGCAATTGATGCAAATAACGTTTATTTTAATTTGGTAGGTCTCTTCAATTGATATATTATGTCCGTTACATGTATCGAATCGTTTCTGATCTTCCTGTGTGTTAGTTTTTTCTCCCTGCAGCTGTTGGAGAAGGAAGTGACTAACCTCATCCTGAAACAAATGGTGGGGGCCGGTGGGGGAGAACAAAGGGTTTCGTTTTGTTCATGGTACTTTTGTGGACGAGGACAGGAAACAAAAATGGAGAACGATGAGATAATTTGGTAATTAAATGTTGTTTCCTTCTTTATATAAAAAGAAAAAACATATTTTAGTCTAAGAGCCTGAATGTAAAAGTGCAACCCTGTTTAGAAAAAGAATATCGGGTGGTCCTTTGTGTTTATGGTAATATTTCTGTCTTTTTAAAGCTATTTGTCAAGGAATATTCATCCATACATATAATGCCATGAGGAAGCAGATATGAGACATTATACGACCATACTTTTAAATTTGATATGTGCTAACATGACAAAAAACATATTGTTTGGCCAGCTTTGGAGGCCTCCTTATTTTTATATAGAGAGAATATTAGTTCAGCCCATTATTTAAACATGCCAGTTCCAAATATAGCTTTGGATTTTTCTCGTTTTTAAAATCCCCTAATTAGTCAATAGGGTGTAATCAAAGCGATTAGCAAGATGGTCAAGTAAACTATGGCTGCCTATGGTTGGCACATGAACAATAGCATGAGTAGTGATTTTCTCTTTTTAAGCATAAGATAAGATTCCCAAACTTGTAGTAATTTATGTAGTGATCAAAGTTACAAACTGTGGTCTTGACTTGAAGCAAGTACGACAACTCGAAAGTGGGATGAGAATGTGAGATAATATGTAATTAGCAGACATTGACTGTTAAATGAGAATTAATTAGCTGATAGGATCAAATAACATCAACTCAAAATTAAGTCTTAAATTTGATTCTTATTAGTGGTCTTTTATTGATAAGTCACATGAAAGTACTATATATTATAAGTCCTTATAAAGCTTGTGACATCTCCTAATTTTAGAATGAGATAAGTTCCTTTTCTCTTAATTTTTTATTCACAAAAAAAAATAAAATTGACACTATTATGCAAATGGTGTTGGCTAGCTAGGATCATTAATCATGAGTTATGGGAATCTATTTACTTTGAATATCGGACTCGAAACGTTTATTTCATTAAATAATCTTTTATAAATATTTTTTATCAATTAAAAAGTTGGATTAAAAGTTCTTATGAATTAGATTAAATTCATAAAGTCTCATAAATTTTAAAAATTAACTAGTATTTCATTAAATTATTTTATTTTAATATATAATATCCATTCAAAATATAACTATGTATCGACTATTAAATTAAATACTTATAAATGTTAAAGTTATCTTAAATTTAATATATATATATATATATCTAGTGAGAGGAGTGTCTTGTTGTGAAAGTGAAAAGAGCAAATCTTGACCATTGGATCATTTATGTATGGTCAAGATTTGTTCATCTCATCTCTCATAATAAAATAGTATTCTCACTATACATATATGAGTTTAATTTTGATTCACAGTCAGTATAAAGTTTCTTTACATTGTCATCCAATCATGTGTTGTCAAATTATTAAAAGAGTTTGACTATCACAATAACCACTTAGAAAGTCTAACTTTTTTAATGATGTGTCAGTACATGATTGGATGACAGTGTAAAGAAACTTTACACTGATAGTGGATTAAAATTAAATTCTACATATATATATATATATATATATATATATATATATATATACTGTTCTATGTTTGGAATTAATGTATATATGATATATGGAACAAATTTGATAATGGCAAAGTACCCATCTCTGCCTTATTGTTATTGCACATGTACAGGGATTTTTCAATGAATATTTCAGAGTTCAGAATGATCATTTACTGTGACTGCTAAAAATGCATCACGAGGGGGGCGAGGAGAGAGAGAAAAAGATAGAGAATCTTTTATGGTTAATGAATGAGAGGGACACAATATTCAATTGTGAGGTTTGAATTGGCCACACCTCCATGCAACTTTCGTGACCACTGATCAACAAGAAGCTGGAAACATGCATTATGTCATCAGCATATATAAATCCCTATACCCAAACAAAAAGCAAAGTAACCAAGTCTCCTAGACCCCACAACGACATTGTCCACCATGCATGAACCTTAACAAAGACGCAGGTAGCACCTTGTCGATAATCTTTAATCTTTCTTATTTGCTTAAATCAAACTTTGACCTACACTATGTAGTTCCTATCTTTGAACAGAACACAAGTACCAAATTATACTGGAACAAACTAGAAAGATGTCAGCTAGCTCTCCCCTTCACATATTTCTCCACCTTAATTTCCATTCTGCTTTTGCTTTTACAGATTCCCCTGGTTACATGCTAAACAACATTTTGATTCAATCAATGAGGCTTAATGTCAGCATAGCTAAAATCAACCCACTCAGGATAGCTACTTGGAGCAAATTCACCAAATCTCTCATGACAGTTGAGACCATTGACAAGATCATAAGAAAATCCAAAGCCAAAATCCATCAAGACTTCCATAGCTTCATCTCCAGCATGTTCTGGCAGCGATACACAGTTGTTGTCCACTGCAATGGGAGACGAATCTGAAATGCTCGAACCTTCTTGAGATAATGACACCATGGGATTGTTCCTTGAACTTGCACCAATTTCTGAGACAACATCCATGACCCGTGGACTGTACAGCTGATGAATGAGGTCAAAACTCATGCTTTTTTCATTAATGTTAAAACCAAAACTAGCATCATTACTTAAGATTGGCAGCGCTGAAGGTGGAGAATTTTGGTTTTGTGAAGCAGCGAAATCTGAATTTTGAGTCTCAGTATTTTGGGTTAGTAATAATTGGGTGGAAGGAAGAGTGTCATTGTCAGTCAATGTTTTGAGGCTAACTTTTCCTGCCATTAGCTTCTTCTTTAGTTTCGTGTTCCAGTAATTTTTCACATCATTGTCTGTTCTGCCAGGAAGTTGAGAGGCTATAGCAGACCATCTGAACAATAATACAAATCTCATGAGAATTATACCATAGTTTAAAATACAATACTTGTGCATAACAATTAGCAATTCATTAACTTTTTCAGAAAAGCTATGTAGTATTAAATTAAAGTAATTGGAAATACTTGCCTGCTTCCCATCTGACCATAGAGGGTGCAAATGATGTTGTCCTCCTCTTCAGTAAAACCGCCATGTTTGATGTCTGGCCTAAGATAATTGAGCCACCGTAGACGGCAACTCTTGCCACACCGCCTAAGGCCTGCATATAATATATACGATGACTTTGTTAAACAAATTAAAGGAGATAGCATAATCAAAGCAAATAGTTCATGATTTGACGTTTGCTAAACACACAAATTTCTTTGTGTAAATCAAAATGGTAAACTGTGAGATTAATTGATAGAAACACAGCCCAGAATAGAGGAACTCCCAGTTCCTGTTTCATGCCGTGAAGGTTCTCAAACTATTTATGATTTTGCCTGGTATTTACAAAAACAAGACATATGCTGAAAACTAAAGGTTTCTGCTTGTGGGCTCGGAAATTGAACAAATGGTTGAATGGTAAACACAAAAAGCAGCAGCATTTGCCTTCGTGGATTGTCTCAAATTGAAGTAGAAACGATGAAGATGAACCCCTGTGCTGTGAATTGAATTCACAACATCACAAGTTCACAACGCAAGCACAGTAGTCAAGCAACATATATATATATAGTTGAAAATTTTAATCTCCCTAAGTAAAATGTATGTAAAATTAACACCAAAAGTCCAAGTCCCTCTGGAAGTTGAGTAAACAAAATAAATAATCATGTTTGTTGGAGCTACTATAGGAGGGGGAAAAAAGAAGAAGAAAGATTCATTTTTTTCCCTTCTCAAGAAAGCTTTCTTTTCACTTTCATGGTTTGTTGGTTCCCCTTCAATTGGAAGAAAAATCAGGAATGAAGATCAGGAAATGCATTAAAGAAAATGGGTATCCATGAAAAGTCAGAGACTCAGAATAATAATCTATGGGGAAGAGAGAAAGACCAGCTTTTCTGGGCAATGCAATCCAATTTCCGCCAGTTCCATGAATCTCTACATAAGTCTTGAGCGTTGCATCTTCTTCGGGAGACCATGGCCCTCTCTTAACATTTGCTTTGTCACAACAAGGAGCTCTTCCCATGGCCACTCTCACGCAGGAACTCGAACTGAGAAGAGAACAGTGACCTTCAGGCGTCTGGACCGTCTGGTGAAGGCGTTATAAAGTTGGTGGCACTGCTACCGTGCCATCCAAGACAGAGGGACCCAGTCAACTATTGGACAAAACGATGTCTTAGCCTTGTAATAATTAATAAGATGAGGGATGAGACTCTCAAAAGGTTACTACTTACTACCATCCAATCTAGGTAGCCTCACGTATTCAATTTTTCCTTGATGACAGTTACATACATATCTTGCATTGAAATTTAGGAGTCTCATGTTTATAAGAAATATATAATTCTACTATAAATTTTCGTAAAGATTTAGCTTTATTTTGACTTTAGAATAGAAGAGTTTCGCCTCACCTTAAAATTTTATATATAAATAAAAATAATTCAATTTATCTTTAAATTTTAATTTTTTATTAATTGTTTAATAACTGGTGGTATGACTTGAATCCTTTGACATGGATCAATTGTAATTTTATTAATCCTGATGCCTAGTAATATCCTTACAAATTAAGTCATTTGGTTTTTATAAAATTAATTCACGATTGGCAGTTTAAAATATAATAATTTTTATTGTTTTTTAATTAGAGTGACTTACATTAAAATTCGAACATACATCTTATCTCGTAAGGGTAAACTTGTTTATCAGCTAGACCAACTCTCATTGGTCATTTATCTTAATTATTGGAGTTTGTAACTAAAAAACTTTTTTATTTATTAAGTAATGTTATTTGAACATTATTGCTTCTTTTACACATTGTTCACGTCTCAGCTTGTACTATTGATTTAGAATAATAATTTTTTAATTATTTTTATTATATTAATTTTATATGTTTTTATGATAATTAATAATTTTTTTATTTACTCGTAACTTTATTCTAGTTTATTAATAATAACGTACACTTAAATTATTGGCCGTGAGTTATATTTAATATAAGCATAAATCCCCTAATATGATTTGAGCATATTAGAAGAGAGAAACAAAAATTTACATGTAGCACAAATATATGGTCGCAACAGTAGTATGTTCGAACCAAAAATAACATATAATAACTACTGTAATATTAATAATGACAATGATGTTTGCAGTGGTAAAGGAACTGATTATAGCCGTGGTATATATATTCGGCTCGAATCTTGGCTCCTTAAATATATCAGGTTAATTTGAAGTTTACGCTTTTAAAATTATTAAAGGAGATATTGGTTGATGCAAAAATTAATTCGATGATATTTTTATGATATAAAAAATAATAATACAAAATATTCAAATTTTTTAATTCAAGTAGTATTAAGTTTTTAAAAAATATAATGTAAAAAAAATATGTTAGTGATAATAATTAGTAATGATTCTAAAAATTATATATAGCTACGGTAAATACATTAGATATATGTGTGTGTGTGTCAGTAATGATAATTTTGTGTTAAATATGTTAATCTCACTTTAAAATATGTGAATCTGGAATTTCTCATCTCAATTTTTTTAAAAGGAACAGAAAAAAATTACTATGTCAAAATTGAACCTGAATCCAAGATTTTATTAAAATGAAAGTAAGGACTAACATAAGTAAGGACTAACATAATACATATTCTGCACTAGCAGTCACACAACGATTTTAGAAAAGAATTTTCAAAATAGACTGGATCTATAATAAATACTACCACAACACAATATGAGCAGATTAGGAAAACATTACATTATAGGACTGTGTCTATAAAGCATATATTGCAGCTGCATTATCAATATAAATATTGACTTTTTTCTATGCAGAAATGTCTCAAATACCATGTTTGATTAAAAAAATTATCCTGTTATAATATACTGTTTAAACCATTTGAAGAAAAATGTATGTTGCTCTTGAAAGAGGGAAACATTACAATATAATAGAATTAAACTTCGTCTAGTTTTCAAACATCATAAACAATAACGTCTTCAACGCATGAAGGTTACTTTTCAGGTTGTTTTCCAAACTCTAGACAATTTTTACCAACCAAAGTGGCAAAGGAGAGAATTTATCCTTGATGGCAAAGACCGAGTTGCTTGAAAAGTCACCTTGGTCATCATGCATAAATGGTTAATTTCAAAGCTGAATGCCATTTTCTTAGACACTTTTTGACTACATAAGTTTTATGGGTTATCTTTCTTTTCTTTTTAAAAACAAGATATAGAAATCAAATACGATTTGTTTACCTGAACTGATCATTTGTATCATAACATTTCCCATGGCTTGATTGACTACTGATATTTTTTCTTTACTTAGTTTGTGTTAGAGGATTAATAATTTTTTTTTTTACCTTTTTCTAGCTTTTAAACTTTCAATATAATTAGTTTCTTCATATGGTATTAGAGGTGAGAATCGTTTCAACCAAATGCTCGAACACAGCTTTTGATAAACATGTAATCCATCTATGCTTCTGAGATTATTGATTATTGGCTCTTCACAAATGGTTGTACACCAGTGAACTAATAATTATGTATGGTATTTATAATAAATAATTATTCCAAAAGCTTAAGCTATTAAGTAAAAACTCAATATTGATTTTATATTTCTAACATGCACCCTTACGCAATACCTCTTTGGGCTCGAAGTGTGATAATGCACAAACTTACTCTACCTCATGGTGAAGACAATGATTGAACTCATGATCATTTAGTCATATAAATTGATATTATGTCAAAGACCAACTAAATTAAAACTTAAGTTGTTAAGATTTCAAATCCGCAGAAAAACACTTGTAAGAAAAGTCAACCTCAATACCCTAAATGAGATTTGTTTCATATTCAAAGGGTGTATAAATACCCAAGCAATGACCAAAAAAAACTTAAGTTATTATGTAAATATCCAATATTGATTTTATATCTCTAATAGTATTAAATTAACACAACGTAAGTTTTATTTTTCTTTCATTTATTTATTCATTTTATTTCTAGTATGAAACCTCAAAGTTCAAATCTATCCATTGCTGCTCAAAATTAATTCCCTCCTTTTTCTTAGAATACGAGAGAGTATTCATATTAACCATTCAAGTTTGAATGTTTGATCAATATATTTAAAATTTTAATTATAACATTTTACGTACCTTCTAATTACCATTAGCAATTTAAACAGATGATGGATGGAAGGTTGATTTGCACATTCGAACTTTCTAATAGTAAGAAGGGATAAATTGAAAACAATCAAAACCCTATGGGATTATATTCTCCTAACTTAAAAGTCGTATGCGATTTTGTGAAATTTATCTTTTTGGGGGGAGGGCTGTTTCTTAAGGGAACCTGGGGTTGAATTGAAAAATACATATATTATCTACAGAAATATAATATATATATATATATATGGGTCAACTTGACCATCAAGGGCCTGGGTTCCCTGGGCCATCAAGCTTTTCGTACAGTCTTTCTTCTTCATTACCCAAAATAAAGGGAAATGGTCTAAGCCCTACTTGGGCATGTTATACCATTACCAGCACTTCCATTGTATTAAATCATTACTAAACATACACCAAAAAGTTTATATTACTAAACAGACCAGAAACCAATTAGAATCATTACCAAATTGATTTTTTTTTACTTCGATTTAAATGAAGGAATAAAAAAAAAGGCTATGGTTTCCTCGGGCAACTAATCGGTTCCTTTCACGTGAGAATCGATTTATATGTGGGAAGATCTCTTTTTCTTCTTTTACCAGATATATACTTGGGAAGATTTCAAGTTCTCAACATCACCTAACCTGAAGAAAATGAGGAACGAAGTAACCAACAGATTTTGTGCTGGGGTCTCAAAAAGTCAAAATAGACTGGCCCATTTCCGATGAAAAGTAAGAGTTAAGTTAAGGAAATTACTGCCCGGCCCAATGGGGGCTAGTCCACAATGCATTGAGGCTAGCTCAACAATATGAAATATTTTTCTTACAGTATGTATTTAATTTTATTATTATTTATTTCTATTTTTGTTTGACTAGTGCTCATTATGATTGGCAAACCAATCTATACAAGAATAACTTCTCTAAGAGTGTATTTAGAATGCAAGAAAATGAGATTTGATTTAATTTGTAAATAAAATCATGTGTTCAAAATGTTAAAAAATAAGAAATAATTTGATTTTTAAAATTTCATTAATTTTAATAGTTTATATTTTAAAAAAAATTCAAATATGATGAAATTTATTTAGGATTTGATTTGATTTTAAATTTAATTATTTAAACTCACTATTTTATCTTTACTAACTTTTTTATTTTATTTCAGTAACCTAACTTCAGAGTAGAGGTGTCAAAATGGGCCGAGCCTATGGGCCGGCCCGAATAGCCAGACAAAAAGGTGGGCTAGGTTGAGAAAATTCAAGCCCGAACCAACTATGAGCCGACTTAGCCCATCCCGAAAATAGGCTGGCCCAATGCGGGCCGGGTCGCTGGCCTGACTATGTGAAATGTCATTTTTTTGTTATATATTTAATTTTTTTTATTTTTTTATTCATATCTTTACTTGACTAGCTTTATTTGAATTTAAAAAGAAAAAGAATCAAATTTATTGAGTATATCTTAACCTTTCTTTTTTCTCTACTTGAAATATGATGTTAACTTATACTAATTTCTTGAATTGATTAATTTATGGTTCAAGCGATGCTTCATAAATATAATTTGTTATATTTATATATAATTTACATACATGATTTTTGTGTGCTTTGATTGATGTAGAAATTTAATTTATTAATAAATTATTATTAAAAATATAAAAAAGTAAAGAAACACAAAAAAAAACATTGAGCCCATGGGCTGGCCCAGCCCAGCCCGTAATCTACATGGGCTGGGCTGGTTATTTGTTAGCCCGCACCCATTATGGGCTGGCCCAGCCCAGTCTGAAATAAGCTTAGCCCGACACAGGCTGACCCGAATTAACACATCTACTTCAAAGGCACCTTCTCTCCCTCAATGACATAAGGATAAAATAATAAAATAATAAAATAATAAAATCAAATCAAATTAGTTCTTTTTTAATAAATTTTAAACATAAGAATTAATATTCAAATCAATTTAATTTTTTTTATATTGAGTTCTAAATATATAATTTAATTTTTAAATCAAATCAAATCAAATTAATTTGATTTCATTTTTAATTGATTTCATTTAAGTATGAATAAATTGGATGCCCCATTCCTACTTTCCATTACACTCTTAAGATGGATGGCCAATTACATGATGCTCTTTCTCATTTCTTATGAAAGAAATTGCAGCCTGCGAGTTCAACTCAACAATATCCTTTCTACAACCATATATATGTCCAAAGTCCAAACCATCTCTAAAGTCTAAACCAGTATAAATGCCTCATAATTCAGCTTTAAGGGAGGTGCAAATACCTATATCATGTGTAAGTCCCTTTAACCATGCATTGACCACTATCCCCAGCAAAATGCCCCCACACCTTGCGATACCTGGTTCCCTCTTGAATTGTCATCACTATTCAGCTTTACGTAAATAGTACTAGGAAAACGCCGTGTAACCTCACTGTCACAGTGGTAAAAGAGAGAAAAAAAGACGAGGAGGCAAAAATGAGAGGGGAAAATAAAGTGAGAGTACACATGTAAACAGAACCGTAGGTGCTAATCGTGTAGTTTAAGTTGAGGGATGAATATTTGAATAAAAAATTATGAATTTGTTATGATAATCATTTTTTTACGTCCAAAAACAAGAAATAAAAAATAGATAAATAAAAAAATAGATGAAAGAAAGGACGGTTTAGCGTGGACATTGACCCCACTGCTTCAATCATACTATAAGAATGGCAAACAGCATCATCTATCGCTTCATCTCTTCTTTTTTCCTTTTTCTTTTTTTAACATTTTCATGTGAAACAAGAATTGGATGGGGTGTGCATAATATCAATGGCAGTCTAGGCAATTGCAAAGGAAGGTGAATTGAAGAACCCAAATGTGAGAAAGAAAAGGAAGGCGTAGTTCACTAGTCCGTACGTAGTACAAGGTCCAGCAAAGCTTTTTCTTTCTTTTTTCCCCCCCTCTTCTGTAAAGTGTGAATTAAAGCAAAGCTGAAGAATGAACATATATATTGGTTGAGTTTTTTTCGCACATATTAATGGTCTGTAGAAATTTATCCTGCACAAAATAAATAATATTCAGTTAAATTTTAAGTAAATTAATCCAAATTCTGTTATATACATAAGTAAATAGGTGAGATCCACTTACTTAAAGATTAAGTATTAACATACTTAATATATTGAATAACATTTTACAAACATTAAATTTTATCAATCTAATATTGAATTGAAAGTTCCCACGATATAAACTAAGTTCACAAAATTTCATAAAATTTTAAAATTAATTGATATTTCATCTAATAAAATTATTTTAACATATTACATTTTAAAATAAAATTAAATGTCACATATTAGAGTAGATACTTATGAATATTAGATTTACTTTCAAAATTTAGTATGCATCATTTTAACAATAATGTCACATGATTCAATAATTAAATTATTTAAATTTGGTTAAATTTATATTACAAAACTTGCTTACTTATCAACTAAGAGATTCCCAGCTTAAATAAATATGTAAATAATGGTTGATGCAATTTGCGATATGATCGAATAGGTAATAGAATGGGCCCTGTCACAATTGGGAAGAATCGTAATGAGGAGTGGCAAGAGAAAAATAGTTAAAAAAATTGGAATCATCACTAATCGTTTATTAGGTAAAAAAAATGACTGGTAAAATTATTTTAAAAAATATATTTAAAATAAAAATAAAAAACAAAAAAATGGTCTGCAAATTAGGTAAAGTTTGAAAATCAATTATGTACAGGGAAAGGCAGGAACTTAATCCTACAACACTCCTGATACATCCGTCCTGAGACGGTTACCTTAAGCTAGTCGTACAATTTTGATAACCGAAATGATATCTATTTTACCCCTTAAAAACAAGATAAAGGAATTAAGCAAAAAAAATGAAAATTTACAAATCAATACAAATATTTACAAATTAAGAAATAAAATAAATTACAAAAATTTATAAGTTTAAATTGACTTGCGTGCTTACGTATCCCTTGGTGTAATGAGGAATTCAAAGCCACATAGTTCTATTGTAAAAAATGATTGTAAGTTGATTGATTTTAATTTAGAAAAATATTGTTTTGAATTGATTGATTAAAAGAGTTGATTTGATTAAAAGAAAAAAAATTGATTTGAATTAAAAGCAAAATGTTTTGATTAGAAAAAGCAACTTTATTAACGCGTCCTAAGTATGATGGAATGCAGTACTAGACTCACTGATTCATCCCAAAAAAAATGTCTAGTGAATACTTAACTCCTAGAGACAACTAACGCAACTTGTGGCATTTGACTACTTATTTTAAAAAGTTTCTTTTGACGTGACCAAAATGGAATGAAAGGTAGTACTAAGCTCACTGATCCACTCCAAAGAAATTGTCTAGTGGGTACTTTACCCCTGAAGACACAACTAATGTGATTTGTGACGTTAAACCACTTATTTAAAAAAAAACTTTTATAACTCATTATTTACAACATAAAGTGAAACAATTATTTCATAAATATTTATTAAAACCAAAATTAAATAGTTTGAATGCAAAAATAAAAACATAATAGCATACAAGGAGAAAAATATCGATCGATTGGTCGGCAATTTGAACACCTCAGAGAGGATCTGACCAGCCATTGAAATTGCAACAGAAAATACGATTTGGTCGATCAATAGGCCGATTAGCAAAGGGATAGGGGTACCCGATCAGAGACCAAACTGGTCGGAATCCAATCGGACAAAGGAGACCATGGGATCGGATAGGGTAGGAGCGCGATTGGTTTGGTTGAGGAAAATCATGTGAAAGGCTATCCGATCGGTAAGGAACCGATCAGTCAGTTAGTGATCAGGAAAAGGTAACAATCAGTTAAAAACTATCAGTTAACAGTAGGGTGGTGATCGGCCAAGGTAAGCTCGATAGGTAGGATGGCTGAGGTGGATGGGCTAAAGCTAAGATGAGATCGGTCGGGTAATTGATCTGAGGGGCTAAGGCTAAGAAGGGATCGGTCGATCGGAACTGGTCTTTATGATGGTCGGGTAGTTGATCTGAGAGGTTAAGGCTAAGGCTAGGTCTGCATGGTCGGTTGAGAGCTAAGGGGTTAATGGGTTAGCAACGAGGTCAGCTCGGTTGGTTTGGAGAGTTGAGGCTTTATGGGCTAAGGATCAGATCTGATTGGTCGATTATGGTCTTGTGAAGTAGGGGGTCGATCGATAAATGGTTTTGGGAAGTGATAAGGGACAAGTGGTCGATTGGATGATGGAAAAAGTGTTTAGGAAGTGAGTGGTCGGTCGGTAATGGGGAAAACTGAGAACTGTGGACAAAAGGGACACGCATTACCATCAATTAAACATAAACCCCAAAACCAAATAATCACAAACAGATTCCAACATCATGACAAGTAAAGCCTAAATGAAACATGTTACTAATCAAACAAAATGTAACTCAGCCAAACCAATAAAAGCTTTTAACAAGTTGAAAGAAAAACACTAAGCACAAATAAAAAAAAATGTTGTCAGTCAAACAGAAACTGCCCAAGTCTTATGTCTTAAGTTCTAAATGCAACAAATGGTGTTTGATTTCAATATGTATTGCCCAAGTTATGTATGGAAATGCAGATGCTGCCAGACCAATGGCAGTATGAGAAAATTGAACATCATTGATGCATGTGACCCAACTAAGAAACTCAAACGAAAGCCCTAATCCTATTTTCACTTACAAACAAATATGAGGGTCAAAACTCGAGTGGGCATGGAAACCAACCACAAACTAAACCCTAGAATTGCACGTTACCAACAAATTTATAGGCCAAAATAAATTATATGCAAATAGCCCAGAGCCATTAAGTGAACATCATTAAATTCTCATGGGCAGATCTTGCAAGCAACAAAACAATGATGCTGAAAATTTTCAACTTATTGAAATTTAATATTTTAATCAAAAATTGATGGCAACATTAAACACGAGTCATTGAACTTATACCCCCTAAGTTGCCCAAACCACTTTGTTATATTTCCATGACAAGCAAATACTAACACTTCATCCAATGGCATAATCAAATCTCACAAATACATAATATAAGCCTACCCCTAACAACAAATTCCAATTCCAGACTTTAAACATTCCACCTCATCTCCTTACTAAAACAGAACCCACATCCACAAGTCAAAATGATGTGTATGAGCAAATTCAAAGCATATAGCCAAAAACTAACTCATGTCAAATGGTAAGCCAAAGTTTAAAACATGTGATACTAGAACATAATTCAATGAGCTAAATCCAAAATTGTTTGATATACCACCATATCAAATCACAAACCCATGTAAGATTCAATTAAAATTAAAGCTCATAAACTCAATATCCAAAACTGGTTGACAAAGTGAAATCAACATTTAGCCAAATCATTCACTTAAATTTGAAAGCTCGACCAAAATCTAAAGCAACTCAACTTGATTCATTGCACACACAAAATATCTTCAACCATTTGTTCAGATTATATACCCATAGCATGCTCATAGGACAAACCAAACCACCCAATATAAATTCACCACAAAATATCAAGTTCACTGAGCTTGCATTGAAATGAAATGCATATCACACAATTAACAATAAACTCACACGAGCAACTTGAAAAATCAAAGCACATCAATTGTCTCGATTAGCATTACAAAACCACAGGTAAACAAATTTAAAAGCTCGTCCAAATTAAGTTTAAACAAGTCAAGTCAAAGATCTGTAACTTCATGCTATCTGAGCCCATAGGAAAAACAACCATCAGCTCATAAAGCACCAACAAATTCACAGTGATGCATCAAACTGAATCAACTCATAAGATATCATCCATCCACACAAAAGCAAAAATAAAACTCGATAAAACACATGTTGTGAAAAGGCTTGGTTCACATTCTTAGCATTTCATGACAAAATAAACCATTATATCATCATCTCAAACCCACATCCCAAACTAGGCATATATCAGGAACCTCATAAAATCCACAATCACTAATCAGAAAAGAAACCTCATTCCTCAAATCATTAAACTGAGCGTGATATTCAAAGTTCTGCCATGGTTTAAGTCAAAATGCAAAAAAAAAAAAGGAGGGGAATAAGCTCTGAAAGTAAAATCTTATAAAAAACAACTTATCAGCATTTGAATGAACCAATCACAATCTGAACTATTGCAATATCCAGCACACAGATTTAATAATATCCATTATCATTATACAAAAATTTAAAAGCAATTAATTGCCATGATTGAACCATATATTCCATAAGCTACATTCATTCCAAACTCAGATTCACAAATGAAAGGAAGAAGTCTATGAGTTACCAAGGTACCACTAGAATTTGATGAAACTAAACGAATTGCTCTGCAGGTAGTTCTTCTCTTTTTGATTCCAGAAAGCACTCCTTCAACCCCTTGCTCCTTAACTCTCTCGCTCTCAAAACAATGAAAATTCTAGAGAAAAAGTCCCTTTTCCTACAAACTAAACCCTAAAATCCCTATTTAAAATGTCTCAACCCTCTGATACATCTTGTGCACAAAATCCCCTTGATTTGGTGTGTGTGGCATTGATAGGATCAATCCACGCCCTCTGATCTCCATTTTACCGTCCACGATCTAGTTTCTTTTTGTCGTCTAAGAATGTGAGCACAGGGGGACAAACCCCTTCCTTTGTCCATTGGAGGGCATGTCTTTTCTAAGTGAGGACGAGGTCATGCTCTCTACTCCACGCGATTTGTTGCCAGAACGCACAAGTGTTCCCCTCCTCATGTGCGTAAAGATGCAAACAATGCTCTGGGATGCTCGGCTCATGGGTTTGGGGCAGACTCGCTCCTTTGACATTGCCATGGTCCACAATCTGGTGAAGTGGGTTTTTTGGTGCCGAGGGGGGAACAGAGGAGTGGGAACAAATTCAAGAAGGGAAGAGGTGAGGTGAGGAAATGGGCTATGGGTCTGGGAAAAAGGTTTTGAGCTCGAGTCAAGTGCATGAATCATGGATCAGGCTAAAAGAATTAGGCTTGGGTTTTGGGCTAAATGCTGAATTGGCTAAGTGGGTCAGGTGAGGATTGGGCTATGAATCAGACAAAATAATGGGTTTGGATGAACAATTTTACCTTTTTTCTTTCAATTTTCTCATTTTTGATTCTTTTTATTTTTCAATTTTTAGATTTTTATTTATTTTTTAACTTTTAAATTGGCTAAATAAATAAATTAGATTTTTTGAATTTTTCTAATATGACCCGAATAAAATAGAGTATTCATAGGTCCTATGTCCTCCGCCTTTGACATGCCGAAACTTGCACACACAGAAATGATTATAGTTCAAAGTGTAGAACATGGTTTAAGGGAGAATGGATTGGTGAATGGCAATTGACAAGTTGTAAGTGGTAATTGGCTTCTTTAAATTGGTAAGATAGCCCACAAATTATAGAATATGGTGTCGAAGATTATGTTTATGATGGATGAATTTTGAAGGGAAAATAAATAAGGGATGAATAATTTATAATTTTTAAATTAAGAGAATTAAAATTTTTATAAAAATAAATAAAGGATAATTAGAAGGTTATATAGTAAAATTTACATTTTATTTCACTTATTTTTTTTAAAATTCCAATAAATAAAATATTTACTTAAAATGTTTTTTTTCCTTCCTTTCTTTCATCATCAAACTTTTCCATTTAAACATACCTAAAAGGAAAAATACTTTGAATGTATAGTATATGGCAAGGATAAAACTATGGAATCTCAATCTCTATAGTCTCTGCCCAGGCATGGAAATTATAAGAAGGGAAAAGAAAACAATATCAAAATGTACCTATGAAAATAACACATTTTTTTCTAAATACATTGCATATTCTCATTTCATTTTAACTAATTTTTTTTAAAATATAAAACAATCAAAACCAAACATGCACCAAATATATGAAACCCTCCCCAAATAATATTTTTTCAGATCCATCCCATAAATTGCTAGAAAATTCCTTCTCTATCCCTTTCTAGTTATATTCCCTGCTTAGGTCACTCTTACCAGGCACATATTGATACATTCTTCCAATCCATGCCTCATCATCCGCTGAAGCATAATGTTGATGTTTGTACAGGACTGGGGAGTCTTCTCAAAATTCTCTTGCAGCAAGCATAAATAAATAGGACCATAGTGAAAGAGCCAGAGTAAAGATTTTTGACGATAACCCTTCAATAATTAAGTCATCTCCGATGAAACATAACGTGTTGTTTTAATAGGAGAACTTATCATAATGAGTGGTATCAACATTTAATATTTTTCTTTTGGGACCATAATCACATATTATCAATTTTGAATGATCAATTTACGGATATCTATATATCCAAACAGAGGTTAAATTTTAGCCACCAAACAATCAGGAAATTATTTTAGTACTTATTTTTTTTTAGATATTAATATTTAAAATAAATTATCAAACATTTATTAATTATTTTTTCTATTTAATAAAATTTTAAATATTTATTATAAAATTAACAATTAATAAATAATTTAACAATTGTCTCTTAAATACCAAACTCTTTAAATTTGCATAGCAACTCTCAACGATCGGACTTGCATCGTGCATAAACCTTTTGTTTGGATTATTATGATTGTGATTGTGATGGATAATCTCCATGGACATTGCTCCACGCAGCACGCCACTACAGAACCTACCAACTCGAGTAACTTTTCCAAAGTCTACTAAACGTGGTTCGACTATGACTGAATCGAGAAACTACCCTCCACTTTGTCTCCTCTTTATTTTATACTTTTCCTTACCACTTTTAATTAATGCTCTAATTTGTCGCCTAGCCTCCCAGCTTCCTGTTCTCCGTTATTAGCCTTTTGATTACCAGAAATTATTATGTATGCCCTATTTATATATTTATTTTATTTAATAAATAATATGTGTATAAATAGTTTTTAAATAAATATAAAATTTAATGTTAATTCACTGTTAATGTAAAAAAATTTTACACTTTATTTAATTATATACTGATACATTATTAAAAGTGTTAAGTTTTTGAAATAATTATTATAATAGTTAAATTCTTTTAATAAGTTAACAATACATGATTAGATAACAGTGTAAAAAAAATTATACTAATAATAAATCAAAATTAAACTCATAAATATATACAATACACCAAATAACTTTATATATATATTTAATATTGAATGAAATTATTACAGTAGGCAGTCCATCCATAAGAATTTTTCTTTTATTACTTAATTAAAATTAAGCCAATTAGGTTTTATTTTACTTAAATTTATGAGGAGTGTTTGATTCAAGTTTAAAAAAATATATATTTTTGAAAATGACAATTACAATTTTGATTGGCAAAAAGTATTTTTGAAAATGACTTATTAGTTGATGGTGGCCAAACATTATCAATTACCAGAAACAACAACAATGAGTAGTTAAATTTCAGTGGTCGATGCAATGACTGAAATTGTTAGTCACCATACATCAACTACTGAGGGTGGCAAGGTGGCTCTGACGTTGTGACCGAAGATATCGACTACTATCAACAATCAATGAGAATAAGAGTGACTGCATTCTCGTATTTAGTCATCACTAGCGACGGAGCTTCTAAAGGGCTGCTACCCCTTACTCGCACCTCCAATATTTTTTAAATACTAAGGATGAAATTATAATTTTACTTAATTATTTTGACCTTCCATAATGATAACTACCCTCCCGTCCCAATTATTTTAACCTCACTATTACATTCCTGGGGATGTGTGCATTGCGCAACTTTAATTTCAATTGAAAACGTATGGAAGATGAGAATTTAGTACGGTTTGTAAAAAAAAATTTATTTTGATTTTTAAATTAAATTAATTAATTATTAAATTAATTTAATTAATAATTTATTTATAATTAATTACATATTAAATATTAAAATAAAAATAAATTATTAATTTATTATATATAAATTATTAATTATATTAATTTAATATTTAATTAATTTAATAACTAAATTAAAATAAAATATTCTATATTTAAACTGAACTAATAAATCATTCTCCAATACGTATAGGAGAGAGGAGACAGTTAGGCATTTAACTTGTTAGCCATATTATTAAATTCGGCAATTTATATTCTCCCTCACTTTAATTCTTCTCTCAACTATTAAACTAGCATCATTCATCTCTCAAGTATTAAACCGACATCAATTCACTGGTTAATTTTTTTATTCTTTTTCAATTTTAGTGCTTATGTGATTTGGTATTTGAAGTATTTAAACTTTTAAATATTAATAACTAGTGAGACAATAATAGAAAATAGTTTATAAATAAATATATATATATATATCGGTTATTGTGTGAAACTCATGATAAATTTATTTTTGGAAAGAATATGGTTAAGCGAAAAATAATTTCTGATTTTTTAAAGAGAAAAACCAATGATATAAAAGAGAGTTATATTATTTCAACTTCTTCTTCTCCTAAAAAAGATAAAAAAAAAGTATGATAGTTAGTTGATTTATATTAAAAGAGAAATAATTAAAAACTTTACATCAGATTTAATTATTAATGATTTTAAGTCTTGAAGCAAAGTGTAATACTTTGGATAGATGCAATTTTTAATAATTTAATTTACCTAATTTTGTAGTTACTTTTGTTGAAGTAAGTTGTTCAAAATATAAAATATTTTACTTTTATTGTGCATAAATGTGTTCAAAATTATTTAACTAATACGCCCTCCAGTATTTTCATTTAAGTTATGCCATTAATCATTACGAATGATAATCGATGACACAGTTACTAAAAATAACTTGGCAATGATTAATTGATACATGGCAATAAAAAAGAATGTATTTTAAATATTTTACATAATAAACATATTTTATATCATTAAAATGTAGCATATTCACTTCTTTATGGAGAATAAAAATATAAAAATGTAGAATAAAAATAATTCTTAAAAAATATTTTTAAATAAATTTTTTTTTAAATTATATACTAAATATTCAATATTCTCTTATCAAGATTCTAAAAAAGGAAGAGATAATACGCGAACTAAACGACACGTAAAGTCCTTAACCAGATCCTGTCTCCTTCAAGTCTCAAGATTTTCACATCAATGGATATTATCGATATTACTTTATTTTTATTCTTCTTTGAATATATTAAAGAAGCTGTCAAGTAACAAGTGGCAGCAAGTAGATAATGTATAAGATTCTTAATGGAATAGCAGATAAGAACGGCGTTGTCTGCCCACGTCCCATATCTAATCTCGTTTCAGATAAACTCAAGTGCATTATTAATTCAAGCAAGTTGTTAGATAAAGCTTTCATAATATTCTATTATTTTACACTGATACGACTGACCATAAGACAATAAAGGAAAATAGTATATAAAAAAAAATTGTCGCAATTTTTTATAAAATAAATTGATATTATTATTAACCTTAAATTTTAATTAAATTCTGAGTAAATTTTATTAAAATTTTCTAGTTGTTGTGTAACATTACTCTATAATAAAATAAAAACACACATTGTATTAGACCTTAATAAGAGTTAATTTTATTATAATAAGATCAAACCATGACTCTACTAAAACGATAAATGTATAATAATTTTTTTTTTATAGAATATAAATGTATAATATTAAACACAGGTTAATCTTACATGTATATATGAACGTGAGCTTGTTCTAATTATTTTTCTTTAGACATTTTAAAAAATCAGTGAATAACTATTCTAATTACTTAAAAAATTATAAAATAATTTTTAATTAAATTAATCTTAAAATATAAAATATTTTTGTCTTTTTATTTAGTGTTTTTTATTTTAAGTAATTAAAAAGATTTCAAACTGATTATTTAAAAGGATTTAACATTATTCTTTTTCTTT
The DNA here is from genome assembly GCA_023212625.1 of Styphnolobium japonicum. Lineage (NCBI taxonomy): Eukaryota > Viridiplantae > Streptophyta > Magnoliopsida > Fabales > Fabaceae > Styphnolobium > Styphnolobium japonicum. Next base: position 27,359,037 of record JALBWW010000006.1, read on the forward strand.
TTATACTTACAAAAAGGAAAACAAAAGAGAATGAGAATTTGCTGTTCAGCTAAAAAAACAAAAGAATGAAAGAAATTCCCCATGTCTCGTTTACCTTCAGAATTCAGATTAGTGAATGTCATCCTCATTCATCTTTCATGTCCTTTACCTCTGTGTTCACAGAAGAACACGTTTTCAGGCCATTGTACAAGGCGTTCAGGTATTAAAACTTCGCCTGCAATTGTGACACAGAATTTAAATATTGTAATTTGCAAGTGCTGAGGTTCTGAAAGATTGACGATGACTGTTTTTCCCTTCATATTGAGTGTGAAGAAGATCCCCAAACGCCTAAGTTGTAAATGACGTAAAAAAACCTACAACCGTACAATAGGAAACAAATAGATAAGAGCAAAAAAAATAGGAACCACAAGAAGCCCAGATCGAATAAACGAATCAGAGCCTGAAGACAAAAGACACTTTTTTCTGCCAGCAGATAACGATTTATCAAACAGAAATGTAGGCTGGTGGCTATGCAGAAAAATGGGGTAATCACAGTGTTAAAAGAGAGGCTATTTTGGCTTTCCAGTTCTTTGATTTCTACCCTTCCCCCACCAAATGTGATTACATTTTTTTCCAAAGTATCTTCCAGTGTATTCCCAACACAAAACATAAATTAATAAACAGAAAATCAAGACAAAAATCTTATAAAGCAATGATAAAATCAAATGCTACCCATTCTTCAGCAGCCCTGAGAAATCCATCTTAATTACAGGTAAAAAAGTTCAAATGTCAAAACAAGTAATTACAAAACAAAGACACAAACAGTATCTTGCTCCTCAACTATGTACAGAGAATTTTATTACATCATACAACTTAACTATACAGCATCAGAAGAATTGAAGGCCACCAAATTCAGACGCACATCATGGGGAAAGCAAATTTTAAGAATAAAAAGAGCAAATCGTTCCATAAGACCGAGCTTCACTTCACCAGTTCCGAGACCCAACCAATATCAGGGGCTGAAAACCCCGTCTCGCTTCGGCCAAACGAGTTCTCCCTACTGAGCTTGGCGTATATTTTGGCTCTGAGGTCTCTTCCCGATTCCACTCTCTCCATAGCAGGCTCTTCTTCGAAGTTCTGATCCCTCCAAGACTGCGACTTTGCCCGAGTCGGAGTTGAAGGCAGGCTCAAAAACCCGGATCGGATAGCCGAACCACGGGGAGAGCCAAACACAGAACCCATATGGGAACCCCGGTTTGAAGGCACCTTATCAAGTTGAACACTACTCATTGAGCTTACTATTTCACTCACACTCACAGTGCTGAATGACGTGGATGGCGAATCAGACAGCGAAGAGTTAAGAACTGAAGTAGGCGATGAAACAAAGGAAACATCGAACGCGTGACGAATCGGTGACCCGTTCGGCGATGATTCACCCGATCCATGAGTCACTACACGCAGTTGTTCCGGCGTGTGTGCAAAGAAGCACACGCGGCGGTGACACTTTGTGCCGTCCTTGCAGTGCTGAGTCCTGTAACGAGCCGGGTGAAGCCAGCATTCGAAGACTCCGTGAGCGAACTCGCACGAGTCACCTTTGTTGCAGTGCCCTTTGCGAAACTCTGGGCAAGCGGTGCCGGAGTAGTGGTATTTCCGAGGGTCTCTCCGGCGAGCCTTCTCGGCGGAATGGGCGTAGGGGCACTCCGTCCAGTCATGTGACCTGCTGCGCGTGCACTTTCGGATCTTGAACTCGAACATGCGAAAATGATCGCTTGAGAAAGCGTCGATGGGCATGTCGAAATCTTCAGCGAGTGTGTCCAACTCATTGAGGGTGAAATCAATGGAAAGAAAAGGGTGGAGGGCATTGGAGGAGTCAATATTGGAAGGAGAGTAGTCGCCAGCACTGTTACCGGCATTGGTATTGAAGTAAATGGAGAAGGCATTAATGGGGAATGGCGAGGGTGCTTCTGCGTCAGATTCAGATTGGTCCCATTCCCAGTGAGGAATTTGAAGGTTTGGGACCAAACATGTTGCCTCTCCGATCATCATCTTATTGACGGACTGGAGTGGAACCTTGGGGTGAGAGAATGGAGCAGTTGGGTGTGTTGAGTGTCAAGTGAAATATAAACAAGTGCACGGCCAGTGAGAGTGAGGAAGTGAGGTTGGTTTGTTTAACCGAGGTTGAGTCCGTTTCTGTGTTAACTTGAGTAAATAGAATGAGAAATTCTTATTTATGGGTTGCCTAAGTATGCCATGCATTCAAGAAGAGAATTGGTATCGTAATTTTATAGGTACGGTATTTATAGTAAATTATTAATTATTTAATGATTATTAATTTTATAATAAATATTTAAATTTTTATTAAATATAAATAGTAACTAATAAATATTTAATAACTTATTTTATAAATCAATATCCTGAGAAAAAGGATAAGAGAGTAATTTCATTCAAGAATTGAGATGTATAAGAACATTTTTTTAGAGATATATATATTTATAGAAAGCTATTGGCATACTTATTTATCTATCCATACTCTTTTTTAAATGTTTTCAAGTTTATTTTCTTAAACTACTCTTAAATAAATAGTCTCATTTTTAAAATTTCAAACTTTACTTTTTTCTAACTATTAGCTTTGAGATTTTTTTTATGACTTAAACATAATTCCACACTAACATATTATATAAATATTTCTAAAAATATTAATAATAAAATATAATCTTAATATATTTTTTTTATTATAAAAAATATAAAAGTCTAAGTTATATTTTTTTAAAATATATATCAGATAATAATTTATGTATTTGATTTTTCCTACCATATTTTATCTTGAAAAGATTGTAGCTCTATTTGAGAAAACCTATAAGTTAAAATTTAATCTTAAATTGCGTCATGTTCATTGATACAAAAGTTATATATCAATAATTGATTTAATAATTAATTTCAATATCAATTGATTTTAAATAAACATGACATTTGAAGTAATATTTGTTTATCAAGAAAAATTATTTTATACAGTATTTGAAATAATCTAATTACATAAAAGTTTGTTAATTTTTTTTAACAAAAAAAATTTATATAATTTTTTTAAAATTAAGTCAATCTATATGTTGAAATTCGAAATGTAGATAATTTCAATATACCTTTAGATCTTAAAATGTTTAAAGAGAACCTTTGATTTAATGGTATAAAAGTGTTTCAAATTATATTTTATTTATAATAATGAAAAAGTCTTTGATGTGTGAATTTAAAAAAATTTAATAAAAATTTTCATAATTAAAAAATAGTATCTTTTATAAATATATAATTTTTAGTTATCACTTAAATAATATTTATTCAATTATTAAATAAAATGTAAAATAAAACAATATTATACTGATAAATATTGATTATTAACTGTATAAATATATGATTATTAAAAGATGATTTTGTTAGTACCAACGACGAGTTCAAGTATCTGATATTGGAATCAGAATTGTTTAATGAAATTAAACCCTTCAGAGTTTGAAGATAACAATAAATATTAAATTAAAATAAACAAATAAGTTTTGAATAAACATATGCTATTTCGATTTAAAAGAAAAAGTTCAAGTTGTATCTTTTGAATAAATGACTTATAAATACCTTTGGACCAAAGACAAGTTTTTATAAAGATAACTTTTACAAAGACAAAATCTCGGTTTTACTTCTTACGTCCAATAAAACATGAACTGCATATTACATTATAGTGGATCATCCATTGTTTTATCTTTGTTGTTTGTTTCTCAAAAGCATCCATCCAAAAAACTTCAAAAACAAGTAAAACAAAGTGTATTAATTGCTAATGAGGTATTTGACACAAACATGACTTTCAAAAATCAACTTTGTATGCTGGAGTTGACACACCTAACAACTAAAATGACCAATAAATAAGGAACTTTCTGCTTGTTCAGAATAGTCAGAACTAAGATATCAAATTCCTTGCAAGTGTTGATAACCAAAATCACTTTTCAAAAAGAGATCAACACGTTATCAGTATTGTGTATTTAATGCTACTCAGAACGGTAATAAATATTATTGTTGGACAAATAAACTTATGAAGACTGTTTAAAGCCTACAAACTTATCAAAACCAAAGTCTTCGAAGCCTCAAGGATATATAGACATCAAGAGAACAAGAGAAAATATTAAAAAATTCACTCTATTTCATATCTTTCTTTTTACTCTTATATAGACTATATACTTGAACTTATTGCTTATCCTCACTTTCATAAGTTACTCTCAAGTATATTAAAACACTCTTCTATTATTTATTTGTTGAGCCTGAAGAGGCTTGTCTGTAAAAGAATACTTATTGTTAAAACCTGAAGAGGTTTAAAATACTTGGTTATAACTTGAAGAGATGTTCAAAAGAATATTTGTAATCTGAGAAATATTAGTGAAAAATCCTTCAAGTAGAAGGGACTGAAAGTAGCTCTCAAGTTGTGAGAGTGAACCGGTATAAATCTCTGGTGTAAGCTTTTTCTTCCCTCTTCTTGTGTTATTTTACTTTTCAACTAACATTTGGGGATTGTCATTGTTATTCTTAACAAATATTTTTTGAATACATAAGTCCTTAACTTGCGTTCAAAGATTTTCAGTAAAACTCTCTTTATGTCCAACGGACTGTAAAGAGTTTGTTTCATCCATTTTCTTCTATAATCTTGCGAAGCTTTTATTCAATAAATGTTTTACGAAAAAATTTTAAAAAAGGTTAAGAAACACAATTCAACTTCCATTTTTGTGTTTCATCTATTTATTTCAAATTTATGACTTAAATTTATTTGTGATTTTATAAATAATGATATTATCATATAAGTAATATTTAAATAAATATTACCATGACATATTGAAAAAAAAATAAAATGAAAAAGAAGTTATAACTAATAAGTATAGATAAATAATGATATAGAAAGTTTCAATAAATATAAGTTTGATTTTTTAAAAGAAAATAATTTAAAGGGTAATTGAGAAAATAAAAATTAAAAATAGTTATAAGAATGTTAATAGATAAATAAGAATGTCCATAGTCTCACTTATATATATATATATATATATATATTACGAGAGTCCGACTTATATTTATAACATAATATATATAACTTTACATATATGTAACATTAAATATAGTGTTTACGATACATAGTGAAACGGAAAGATTCTTACCTACTCTAATACTAGTATATTAGTTCACAAAAAATCTATCACATGATGACACAGAATAGTAATAGATATTATTAGATTAAATATAAAATAAAGAGCTATCACATGATGACACAGAATAGTAATAGATATTATTAGATTAAATATAAAATAAGGAGCCGCTAAGAAACGTTTGACCGCATTAGCGTTCGAATTTTTTCACTGTTACTTAAAAGGTTTAAACCAAAGTCTTTAGTTTTATTTATTGTAATTGAATTTTAAAACAAAATCTTTAAAATACTTATTTCATAACTAAGTGTCCAATAGCAATTTTTTTATAAAATTATATAATTAAATTTAAATCGTTAAAAATTTTATTTTTTAAATACTTAAAAAATTTCTCAAAAAATATATATTTTTACATACTTTAAAAATAATCACTAATCCACTAAAAACCTTGGGAAGTAAGAATTTTATAGAGTAGGTGTTATCGTGAGTTCCCATCTTAGCCACGTGTTAAATTATGCCTTGAAAATTTCCTGATAATAACGTGTGATAATTGCTTTCGGTGCAATTTCATAAAGAGTAATATTAATAAACTTACAAAAAATTTAATAATTTGTACACTACTTCTTTCTTTGAATTACTTAAAATAGTGTTTTTCTTATGTAGATAGTCACATGATGTGTCAATGGTCTTGTACCTTAATTAACATCAACTTTTATATTTAAGAATATTAAAGTATGATATTAATATTAAAAGTTTGATTTTCTATAGAACTACTTATCCTCACCTCCTATCCACCTGCATTATATTTATATATATACACACGCATGAAGTGGGAGTATAATACAAATAAACAATGTCTCAACAATGAGAAGTTACCATGTCCCACACCCTCCGTGAAAGGAATAGTTGTCCCGACTACATGGCCAAATGTGGTGCCCAAGGTGATGCTGATTTGCAGATTTATATCCACCCTCCTTCTGGTCTTGACACCCTGCTCGTCTGACGCGATGGGTGTGCTGTTTGTGCGGGCTTGGTTGTGTCTTTTCTGCTTTTGTTTCTTCTTTTTGCTACTGTATAAAAATATTGTCTAAGAAACAACAAAATAATATTCGTAAAAATAATTTGTTTTAACTGTTGACTTACTGTTTTATTACGATAAGTGTAGTATAAAATAAGATAAATAAAATTTGAATAGAATGAAGTGCTTGCATAAAAATAGAATATTAATGATATATTAAAGTTAATTTAATAAAAAAAGTTAAAACACAATTACGGCATAAATTATTTTTAGTTTTAAGAAAATTTTAATTTCATAAATTTAAATTTTTAATTTATGAAAATAAGTTTAAAATAGTTTATGTAAGTCTCAAAAACTATTTTTATGTTCATTTAAATAAGACTAAAATATCTTATAAGTATTAATTTATAATAAATAAGTTTAAATAAATTTAAAATAAACTCATTGAACAGGTGTCAGCGTGTGTTTGGGCGGGACATTTGCTTACTATAAACCTCTCGTTTACAAGGTACAAATCGATTTTTAAGATATTTTATCTTGTTTAGGTAAAATTTAGATAAAAGAAAGTAAACGAAATTTTCATCCTAAACTATATTTAGGTACAAACAACATTTTGTTACTTTTGCGATAAAAGAAAATTTATTTGTGTATATATTGATAGAAAATACCCTTATAATTTGATATTATATTACTATTTTAATAATATTTAAATAAATATAACCTAATAATTTTTAAAAATATTATCATAATTATACTCAAAGTTATTTTATTTTATAATATTTCAAATAAACTTAATTTTTTAATAAATTTATTTTATAAATCAACTTATTTCAATCTTTTTAACATTAATTTATTAACAATCAAACTTAAAATAACCCATATTCTTTTTGGTAATTACATATTCAAAAATATTTTTTTATTAATATTATCAAAACAACATTCATTTAACAAAATTAATTTTTAAATAAAACTTTTTAAAAATAAATCACTTTACTCAAACTCAATTCTAACTAAAATTAAGTTTATAAAATTAAATTTATAAAATCTAATTCAAACACACACTTAATTCCTTATGCAACAATCCAAAAAATGTGAAAACTGATAAGCAGAAGAATTGAACGGGCAACACGTGATTTTCGATTGGAAAATGCTTAATCCTATGAATTGAAGGCACCGGAGAAAACTTAATGTTTTCAATTAGTATGTTTGTACGCGCGCCGCCCATGTGGTCCTTGTCTTGCCCTCAACTTAATGTGTAGAGCCATACTCGTTCCTACCATTTTCACTTTGAAAGTTTTACGAAGAATGAAATATAATGATATATAATAAAATAAAATGAGATAATATGAAATAAAAATTTTATATTATTATTTAGATATTTGATGATAAAATAAAATAAAATATTTACATAATTAGTTAAAAGTTCTAATAAAAGTGAATAAAATGTCAAGAATTATAAGTTGATTGTTTTCATGTTATTTTTATTTTAAATACAAAGATATAAAAATTAAAAATAAAAAAATAATTTCATAACTTATTTTATCTTTTACCCCTCATTTGAAAGGAAAGAAAAGTGAGGGAATAGAGTGAAATGGAATCTCCCAAATTCCATTCCATTTCATTTTTTTAAACATTCAAACAATAATATTTTTTATCATTTTATTTCATTTCGCTTTATTTTATCCTTTACTACCAATCTAAACATATCTAGAGGTATTGTTTAAATGGAGGAGTTTAGAGAGAAAATGAAGGAAAAGATTTTTTCACTTTATATTTGCATTCCATTTATTTAATAATTTTTTAAAATGAAAAATTATCATGTAATATTCAAATTATGTATTTTTTTATACATATTTTATAATTATCTTAATTAAGAAATAAAATATTAGGCATTACTTTCCTTTTTCTCTAAATTCCTCTTATTCAAACATATGTTAAGGAATTATTTAAATAGAAGAGTTTGAAAAGAAAAGAAAGAAAAGGATAATTTTTCATTTGAAGTTTATATTTCCTTTAATTTATTTGATACAAAACACACACACACACCAATAACCGATTGTCCAAGGCTGTTTCAGACAGGAAGTTTATCAGAATAATGCAATCGCATACATTTATGATCCAGAAATTTTCGGTGAATAATGACTCCCAGTCTATATATCATTGATATCATTGATGGAGATGGTACAAGAGCGGTAAAATTTCAACTTGCCTTTTTTAAATAGAAAATTTCTATATCTTTCTTATTAATCAATTTAATATTTCTCTTAATTATATAAAAAATTATTAAATACTATTTTTGTTCTTAAGATATTAAAGACTTTTAATTTTTTATTTAATATTTTTTGTTTTAAGTAATTAAAAAGATGTAATGAGATTTTGCTAAGAGAATATAACATTTCCCATTTTTACTATCCTAAATTAGACCTTAATACAAAGTCTTTCCCAAAATATACAAATCTCGTACGATTCATGATCCAACAATATTCGAAGTTAAGTGTGTTGAAGCTACTCAAACTTCCCCATGGTTTAGTATTAGAAAAGAAAAATCCTTAAATCAGGGATTTCGATGGAACACTCCTAAATCTGTTCTTCCTCTTCAGAACCCCTCATTGTTTCTCTCTTAGATAAATGAAACCTACCCCATATACAACATAATGGTTGTTTCTCTACTTCAGATAATTACAACATATTATAGTTAAATTCTGACAAGCTATTTGATTTTTTGTAGTCTCAACCTTGAAAATGAAGCACTTTTAATGTCAATGACAATTCCATATCCTTAAATTGTTATTTTGCTCTTCAAATAATTTGTCACGTCCTTCAATCGTTATGTTTTGTTTGTGTTTGAGATTCAAACTCAAATCAGAGAAGGAGGATACTGATTTATGACCAATTGAGTGATTACTAAGCCAGGAATTCAATCCTTATATAATCTTTTGTTTCTCTAATCAATGTTATTCACATGTATGATATATTGTGCATGGGACGCCATACCGATTGACTTGTATATTTTTAATGTAACACGTGACATACTTTGATTTTACTAAGAGAGACCTGCTTCTAAATTATCTGGATGAGAACAATACTATGTTTCAACTTTTTTTCTTCTTCCTGACTTACTAAAATATCATTTTTATATGATTGTGGCAATGTATGCCAGGAAATTTATCCTATTTAGACGGTATAAGATTTAATTCTAAAATAGATATGTAGTCTTCATGGAATGGGCTCAGAAAATAAATTAGCTTGGATTGATATAGAGCTCCTAAAAAAAAAAAAAGACCAAACTTAATGGGCTCACAACTAGCACAAAAACTTTTACTTTTTACTTTTTTTCAGTTTTTCTACTTTTTTTATTTTATGAAACTTTATAAAACTATAGAACCAAACTACAATAACAAACTAAACTGAAAGAAATAAAAAAAATCCTCAACATGAATATACTATTCTATTTATTGTTATCAAATTTTAACTTGCAAAAGTAAAAGAGATGAAAACAAAATTTGATGTTGACAATAATTGTAAGCTTCTAAATTTAATTGATGGTATATAATATTAACTAATGATTTATAGATAAAGATCTGATGATTAGTCGCATATGGGAAGATCTTATTGGGCATAATATTAAATATCAGAATTTTATAGTCTCATGATCAAGCCGAGGAAAAGAAGAGCTTTTTTCTTGTTTAGGCTAACTTTTGCGAGAATAAAAAAAAAAGAGCTATCAAAATTCTATAATATAAATAATTTTTGTTCTTAACATGAGAGAGTAAACAAATCCGCAAATAGTGAATTAAGCTCCAAGACAATAGCCCTCATGCTTGGTTGCTTTCAGAGGGTAATATGCTGTATACACAGGAGCGAAATTATTTGCTCTGCATTAATATTTCATGTCTCCCATTCTATGAATATCTTTAAAATACCTATTCATCATCAATGGTCTCAGTTTTTATTTTCTTTACTAGGCCGTAGGATTCTCCCTATTTTTTTTCATATATATATATATATATATATAAACACTATTCAAAAAATGAAATATGCAAAAAGGTTAAAGAAAAACACATCATTCAACATCCACATTTATTTATCTATCAACTAGTTTTATTAGTCGCATGATACACAAATTTATTATATTAAATGTGTATAAATTTTTTGAATTATAATAATATACTATTCATTTTAATATTTTTTTATAAGAATATCAATGGTGTTCTCCTTGAATGGGAATCAAGAAGTCAACCAGCCCAGGGCTCACAAGAAAAAGGTTACCATGCCCAAGGAGAAAAAGTGATTCGTGAATACCCAATTAGGGCAAGGCACTTTGAAGAGTGTTCCTATTATATTTTTATGAGTTTGGTGTATAAGGTTAAATGTTAAGTTTTTATTAACTGTTAATTTTATAATAAATAATTAAAAATTTATTAAATATAATTAATAATTAATAAATATTTAACAATTTACCTTAATATTAATATTAAAAAAAACGAAATAATGCCTCATTTTAAACGTGAAATTCTTTTATCTGCATCTGGATAGGGTCTTCACATTTTAGGTTTGGGCTTATTAGCCCAATCGATTCCACCAAGTCTAGAACTGAAAAAGAATCCATAAAAAAAAAAAAAAAAACAACGACAACAAATAGAAAGAGAAATGCTTGTAGTTGTAGACTTGTGTCCCTGGCAAAAAGAATCACTGGTAAATCAGAATCTCCTGAAAACATGGAATGCCGTGTTTTACATTCTCCGGGCCAATAACATACTCATAGTACGCTGATGTCTTTCACTGCCGCACATGTCTTGCAATGAAACCAACCGGTGGTTTTGTGTTGGACTAGAGAGTCGAGACAGACAAGTAGTGGATTTAGGTAACAGCCACTTTGGTTTCTAATTCGCTCCAATACTACTGTCAAAATCTTTGTTTAATTCGACGAATTGATTCTTTTTTTTTTCCCTCCTGATCTGCTTAATTCGAAATCTACATATCTACCAACTTTTGTAAATGTAGAACCCATGCCACCCTCAAGGTGTTTGATCTATGCAGGTTCCCGCTTAATTATCTATTGTTGTATCGGTACGCGCAAGTGGTATTCCTTGGTTTGAAGAGCAACGCGACATTGGTTATTGGTTCCTCTCCTCAATGATGTAGGACTTGCTTTCTTTCTCTTTCTATCTTCCCCTCTAAGTATCATCTTCTGCCGTAGAATGAAAATGAGTTGACGAGCCAAATTATACTCATTAGCGAATAACTGTTGTTGATAACCGCAAGTTTCAGGAAGCCCCAATGGGTGCACAATCACAATCACATAATTGGTTATTAGCCTAACTTACACGGTATCCTTGACAACATTTCATCACTTCACTTTTGGCTCATCTCAATTGGATTATGTAGCTAAAATTGATCCACGACATATTTGGTCTGTTGCAAGTTTGGCTTTTGCAAAACAGAAAGATATGCTTTTGGAGTTTCGTTACATGGGACAGTAGTTTATTCTCATGATTCTTGTGTCTTGGATGTCTGCAATTCCAGTTCGTATGTTACATACATAGGAAATTGAACGTGTAGTTAATTTGCCAATATGTTATACGTACAGATGGAAAAGCCATCTCCACCTAACTCTGCAAAATCTTGTAATCTAAGTCTCATACAAATGGATCAGAGATATAATGTTAAATTAAGGAACCAAAGCATCCTCCCTTAACCTGCGACTTTAATTAGGCTTCCATTCCAATTCAAGCATTACTAATCTGCAAGACAAAGCAAAAAAGTACAGAGGCAGGAGAAGGAAAAACAGAAAGAGTAATTCCTTTTATTTTATTTTATTTTGTCTTGGGATTATTTAAAAGGGTCGTTAATAATAATCAGTTATGAAATTCTTTTGATCCCGCAGTTTGGATAATATATCCAAACAAAGGACAACTGGGAAGGAAATTTGCTGGTTGGCCCCCCAATTTTCCTTAGCCTTCACTCGCAAATTTGCTGAGCGAATGCATATATAATGAAGAGGCTCTCTGCCTGCTGCTTCACAAGCAGAGTCTCCAAGTTTCACTCCCACTGGAAGCACAAGCATCCTCAGCCTCAGGTACCCTGCTGGGCTTATTTCTTTCTCTGTAAAATGTCTTCACACTTCGTGTTCGTTTTGTGATTCATATTTCCTTAGTGATGAATTGATCATCCGTTTGGTAATTTTCAGACGCTTGTGTTGGGTTCCCTTATTTAGCTCATTCATTTTATTAATAAGGGTCCCGCATTAACCACAATGAATTGTGCAACATTGTTTTTAATTGGTTTTAACGCTCACAATAAGATTGACATCTCATCATGCACAATATGGTGGCCTCACACAATGGATGGAGTCTGAGGTCAAGCCTCTCAGATATCCTTTTCAAGCCTCGTTGCATATCTTAATTTTTGCTCTGAAGTGTATCTAAGGTTACGGCTGCTTGGTTTTGTTGAGTTTCTTGTGTTAGATTTAACAATATGTATAAATTATTCCAGGTATAACTGGTTAGATGCTTGCAAGCTAACAGGGGCCAATGCTGCAATTAAGATGGTAGAAGTAGCATATCATATCATAAATGAGACATTTGTTTAAACAGTTCTTATGGTATTTCTTCAAAAATAAAAAATTAGCCACCAGATAAAACTTGGTGTGCACTAAACAGTAGGACTGTTGATTCTTTGCCTCCTCCTCCTGCAGTCTTTATGGAAAATCACAAGTGGGAGTTCCTCCCAATATGTTAAATACACATTCAAAATATATATCACAAGCTGTATCAACCAGGCACAAAGATTCTTCTTGGTCTTTAGCTCCAACTGTTTTCTGATATTGCTTTCTTTGACAGATCATGACAGGAAACATCTCTGGTCCAAGTAGGAGCAAGGCTACTAATATTTTACTTAATCATGACTTCTCTGGAGGGCTGAACTCTTGGCATCTCAATTGCTGCAATGGCTATGTAATTTCAGCTGAAGCAGGTTCTCAAGGAGAATTTTCAATGGAGTCAGATGGTAATTATGCTGTTATCACCAATCGAAAGGAATGCTGGCAAGGTCTCGAGCAAGATATCACGGACAGGGTTTCCATTGGTTCCACTTACATGATTTCAGGTTGTGTTGGAGTTTCTGGGCTTTCTCAGGGATCTACTGATGTTCTTGCTACTCTGAGACTAGAATATCATGATTCAGCTACTAGCTACTTGTTCATTGGAAGGTATAGAATTTTATAATTTCATTGCATCATCTCCCTTATTCTAAAGAGATTGAGGAAAATGCTTACACCTTTTACCATTATTTTCTACAGAACTTCTGTTATAAAGGGTAGCTGGGAAAAGTTGGAAGGGACATTTTCATTGTCAGCTATGCCAGATCGGGTTATATTTTATTTGGAAGGACCTGCTCCTGGAGTTGACCTGCTTATACAATCGGTAGAGATCAACTGTTCTAGTCCAAAGGATGATGAATATCATGTAATTATCTATTTTAAATACTGTTACGTTTTTGTGCAATTCTACATTTTGGTAAAGTCTAATATATTGAACATCAAGCTCATACTTGTGCGGTGGTTATTACTTCTTCAATGATTTGATTGAAATTGAAATAAATCTGTATGTTTCATTCTTTCATTGTCTCATGAAATTTGTATATTTATTGCACACTAACATGTGATACCTTTTCCTGTTATTTCAAAAGACTACAAGCACAGAATGTGTTTCCACTGGAGATGACAACATCATAGTAAACCCCCAATTTGAGGATGGCCTGAAAAATTGGTCTGGAAGAGGTTGCAAAATTATGTTACATGATTCCATGGGAGATGGGAAAATTCTTCCACAGTCTGGGAAATTCTTTGCATCTGCAACAGAACGCACACAAAGCTGGAATGGAATTCAGCAGGAGATCACTGGACGAGTGCAGCGCAAGCTTGCCTATGAGGTCACTGCTTTAGTTCGTATATTTGGGAACAATGTCACTACTGCTGATGTAAGGGCTACATTGTGGGTCCAAACACCAGATCTTCGAGAGCAGTACATAGGCATTGCTAAGTTAGTATCTGTCTTATTTTTTATTTTATTAATGTAATTCTCTTAGACTCTGAGGGATATGACTTTCCTGGTTATTATTCTTGATAAATAGAACAAAAAGAAACTAGGTGTAGTATGATTAAATCATGAATTTTATGCATAAGTGATAATAGAAAGCTCCCTTCACATTTCTTTTAATTACTGAGCAATGGTGTGTACTGAAGTGTGCAGGCAACAGATAAAGATTGGGTTCAAATGCAGGGAAAATTCCTTCTAAATGGCTCTCCATCAAAAGTGGTCGTTTATTTAGAAGGCCCCCCTCCAGGCACCGACATTCTTGTCAATACTTTGGTTGTAAAGCATGCAGCTAAAACACCTCCTTCAACACCACCTGATGTAAAGGTTGGACTTTCGGAACATTTTTTTGTAAATTACTTCAATATATGTTTGCAATTCCTGAAACTTTGTTTTACACAGTCATTGTTTAAGAACTTAACTATTGCCTTAATATACTTTGGTTGTATTGCCAATTCTGTATGTTTCAAGCACCTAAAGATTGATTTTGTTTTGTAGAATGTTGCCTTTGGGGTTAATATAATTGAAAACAGCAATCTGGCTGATGGTACCAAAGGATGGTTTCCCCTTGGTAATTGCACTTTAAGCATTAGAACGGGTTCACCGCATATAATTCCACCAATGGCAAGAGACTCTCTTGGTCCTCATGAACTCCTAAGCGGGCGCTACATCCTTGTAACCAATCGTACACAATCATGGATGGGTCCTGCTCAGACGATCACTGAGAAACTGAAACTCTTTTTGACTTATCAAGTATCTGCTTGGGTCCGCATTGGTTCAGGATCATCTGGGCCGCAGAATGTGAATGTTGCCCTTGGTGTTGACAACCAGTGGGTCAATGGAGGACAAGTTGATGTTTCTGATGACAGATGGCATGAAATTGGTGGGTCCTTTAGAATTGAAAAGCAGCCATCAAAGGTTATGGTTTATGTCCAAGGTCCTGCTTCTGGTGTTGACTTCATGGTTGCTGGACTTCAAATTTTTCCTGTTGATAGACGGGCAAGGTTTAGATATTTAAAAATGCAGACAGACAAGGTAACATCTCTGTTTGTTCTATATCATATATAATTAATTTTACATTATACCTTCAGGGACATGGAAAGTTCCCAAGATTTCTTGAACTTGAACTGGTTTGAATGAATAACACTAAAGGAAAAAGAAAAAGAAAATGTAGAAGAACAAGTGATATGCAGATAATGGCCTCCAGAGTTTGAGGTATCTGCCTTGAGGTCTGTTAGAAGTATAAAGTTATTAACAAGCTTTCAGCTAATAACTTAAGCTTTTGAGATAGTTGGTCTTTGACATAGTATCAGAGCCTCTATGACCAAGTGGTCAGGAGTTTGATCCTTGCCGCCCCCATTCTTTTGAATAAAGTTGAATTTTAGCACATGGTAAAATGAGCATGTGCATTGTCCAGTTTCAAACCCAAAGGACTATTGTGCGAGGGCACATGTTAGAAGTATAAAGTCATTCATTAGCCTTCACCTAACAACTTAAGCTTTTAGAATAGTTGGTCCTTGACAAAGTCATCACTGAGTTTAGAACATAACTGATAAGATTTCTAATGGTCAGTCAAAATGATTAGGATGTATTGGTGTGGTACCGCAATATTGATTAAAATTTTACTTTTATCCTGTCCATAGGAGTGAAGTATGATTCATTCCCACATCCTTCCTATTTCCTATGTCCTATAAGATCTTCCAACTGACTTATTTGATGTAACGCTCTATCTTTTAGAATTTGCATGAGATTACTATAGTGTATCAATCTTCTTATGAACAAAACAAAATGTTACGGGAAGATAAGTATATTCAGACTGTAATGCCCAATTTTTTTATTATATCCATTCTAAATTGATAGGATATGTGATGCTTTGCATTATTTATATTTTTTCCCCGTTTTTTCAAACATTTCTCACTTGCTGCACTGTAGATCCATAAGCGTGATGTTATCCTGAAATTCTCTGGGCTGGACTCAAGCAGCTACCTTAAAACCTCGGTGAAAGTTAGACAAATAGAGAATGATTTTCCAATTGGATCATGTATCAGTAGAACAAATATTGACAACGAAGATTTTGTTGACTTCGTTGTGAAACATTTTAACTGGGCTGTGTTTGGGAATGAGTTGAAGTGGTATTGGACTGAGCCACAACAAGGGAATTTCAACTACAAGGATGCTGATGATATGTTAAACTTGTGTCAGAAGCACAAGATAGAAACTCGTGGTCATTGTATCTTCTGGGAAGTGGATGACACTGTTCAGCAATGGATTAAATCGCTGAATAAAAATGATTTGATGACAGCTGTCCAGAATCGCTTAACCGGCCTGTTGACTCGCTACAAGGGCAAGTTCAGTCACTATGATGTTAATAATGAAATGCTGCATGGTTCATTTTACCAAGATAGACTTGGTAAGGATATCAGGGCAAACATGTTCAAGACTGCGAACCAACTAGATCCATCTGCTACCCTGTTTGTGAATGATTATCATGTTGAAGATGGATGTGACACCAGATCATGTCCAGAAAAATACATTGAACATATTCTTGATTTGCAAGAGCAAGGTGCCCCTGTTGGGGGAATTGGAATTCAAGGTCACGTAGACAGTCCAGTGGGGCCTATTGTTTGTTCTGCCCTTGATAAATTGGGTATTCTTGGTCTACCTATCTGGTTTACCGAGCTTGATGTGTCTTCCATTAATGAATATGTTAGAGCAGATGATCTGGAAGTTATGCTGCGGGAAGCTTTGGCTCACCCTGCCGTTGAAGGTATAATGCTGTGGGGATTTTGGGAATTGTTTATGAGCCGGGACAATGCACACTTGGTGAATGCAGAAGGTGACATCAACGAAGCTGGGAAAAGATACCTAGCTCTTAAACAAGAGTGGCTGTCTCACAGCCATGGTCATGTTGATGAGCAAGGTCAATACAACTTCAGAGGCTTTGGTGGAACATACAACGTGGAAGTTGTGACCTTAACAAAGAAAATTTCCAAGACATTTGTTCTTGACAAGGGTGACACGCCACTGGTGGTATCCATTGATTTATAAGCATCCTGCTTCACCCAAGAACTATATTTCTTGGTTGCCATGTCACGCATTCGTGGTTCTAAACAAAGTCGTCTTTTGGGTTTGCTGAAATACAAAATTGGTGATGTAATGTTATGTTTACTGGGATCTACCATTCTGGCAAATAAATAAAATCAGTTCTTGCTGATTCTGATTTTATACTAGTTGCTTTCAATTTCAGACTTTTTACTTTCAAGATTAGCCAGACAATGAAAATAAAATATAAAGGCGTGTTTTCACCAAAAAGAAAATATAAAAGATAGGCTATTTGCACTCTAGATGCCTATTCACACTCTTGTCTAACCACTTTGAATTTTGATTTTCTAAATTACTTTTAATTAAAGGGTAAGGCTATTGGCTGTGACACCGATTTGTCTATCCACATTATTTTTTAAATGCTTTCAAGTTTACTTTCCTAAATTACCCTTAAACAAATAGTCTCATTTTTAAGTTATCAAATTTCATTTATCTTTAACTATTAGTTTTAGTGTCCATTGGATGACAAAATTTGAATTACAACTTAGAATTTTAATTTCAATTCTATTTTTATTAGAATTGGAATTAATAATATTAATTTTTATGTTTGGGACAAATAAAGAATTAAAACTTTAAAATTATAATTCTAAATTAAACTGAAATTTTATTATTTGAATAATTTATCAAGAATTTATATAAATATAATAAATAAATTTAAATTAATAATATTTTTAAATTATAAAACAAAATCAATAAAGCTTGTGTTGTTGGATTACAACAATTGCAATAGATGTCAAACCAAAAGATGACATTGATGACAATAATTCAAGGACACCGACGGCGAAGGTGATTGCAAGAAGCCGATAATCAAGGGAAGCGCAACAATTTGGGAAATACACGAGTGATAACAACAGTGCCCGTAGGCAAAGACATTGCCAGAGCACGCCAGTGACGATGTGGCCGAACTATGTCAGTAACAATGGTTGCTAGCGACAATGGTTGTTGGATAGTTATTAACTTTTACCTTTTAATATTAAAAAAAAAATTGGTCTTTGGAATTGTAATTTTTAAAGTTTAAGATAAGAATTGAGAGAAATATAAACTAATTATTTTTCAATTTCATAGAATTAGAATCATAATTAGAATTCTAATTCTAATATACACATCAAATAAGATAATTAGAATTGGGAGGTCCAATTCTAATTTCAACCCTAATTTCGTCCATCAAACGAGGCCTTAAGCTTTTTTTTATGACTTTAATATAATTAAGAGTAAATATCTATTTTGGTCCTCTAAAAATACAAGTGACATCAGTTTAGTTCTTTAATAATTGATGACATCAAATTGGTCATTTAATACTAATTTTTGACATCAAATTGGTCTTTCAATGACGTAAAATGGTCATCTGAAAGGACCAATTTAATGTCATATAACTATTAAAGGACTAAACTGATGTCACTTGTATCTTTGAGGGATTAAAATAAGTATTTACTCTATAATTAATATGACTCTAACATATTATATAAATATTTCTAAAAAAAATATAATAATAAATTATGATCTTAATATAATTTATGTAATTATATAAAAAAAACGTAAAAGTCTAAGTTATATTCTTTAAAAACGCATATTAGATAATGATTTATGTATTTGATTTTTTCTAATAAAAAATTATAGCCATATTTTATTTTGAAAATATCGTAGTTCTACTTAGAGAAAAACTATAAGTTAAAATTTAATACTAAAATTGTGAAATGTTCATTGATACAAAAGCTATCAATAATTAATTTAAGAGTAAACACTTATTTTAGTCCCCCAAAGATACAAGTGATATTAGTTTAGTCCTCTAATAATTGTGTGACATCAAACTGATCATTTTAAAGGACCATTTTATATCATTAAATGACCAACTTGATATTAAAAAATATATTAAAGGATCAATTTGATGTCACAAATTATTAGAAGACTAAATTGATGTCACTTGTATTTTTAGAGGACTAAAATAAGTGTTTACACTTGATTTAATAATTAATTTTAATATCAATTGATTTTAAATAATCATGTTAATATTTGGAGTAATATTTCTTTATCAAGAAAACAATATTTTCTATAGTATTTGAAATAACCTAGTTACGTACAAGTTGGTTATTTTGTTTTACTAAAAAAATTATATAAATTTTTTTAAAATTAAATCATGTTATATGTTAAAATTCCAAATATTGATAATTTTAATATATCTTTAGAACTTAAAATGATTCAAGAGAACTCTTGACTTGATGGTATAAAAAGTGTTTTAAATTATATTTTATTTGTAATAATGAAAAAGTCTTTGATGTGTGAATTTTAAAAAAAATTAATAAAATTTGTTATAATAAAAAATAAGTATGTTTTATAAATATATGATTTTTTAGTTAACATTTAAATAATATTTATTCAATTATTAAATAAAAATTAAAATGATAAATATTGATTATTAACCATATAAATACATGTTTATTAAAAGATGATTTATAATTTAAATTTCTTTATGATTTTATGAAGAATGATATTATCATATAATTAATATTTAAATAAATATTATCATAACATATTGTAAAAAAAATTATATTAAAAAAGAAGTTAGAACTAATTAGTATAGATAGATAATGATATAGAAAGTTTGAATAAATGTAAGTTTGATTTCTTAAAAGGAAAGAATGGTAATTGAGGAAATAAAAATTAAAAATAGTTATAAAGGAGTGTTGATAGATAAATATGAGTGTCAATAGCCCCACCCTTAATTAAGGGATTTCTTTTTTTAAGAATTCCAACTCTTTTTTTCCCTCTCATACTCCCATTATATGTCCTCACTCCTAATTAATCCTAACCTCTTATTCTATCTTAACAAATTTATTTTAACTATAATATCTTTTAAAAAGAAGAACATACTCAAATTTTGAGTTTTGCTAAGGAAAAAAAATTGGGAGCTTTAGTTGAAATTTTATGTTCAAATACACTGTTGACGGTGTGAACCAGAGAGGAAAGCTGAATGCTATAAGTAACTTAGTTTTTTAAAATTTTATATTATAATAGTTTCCCTAGGTGTAGCCCAATATTCAAACTCAAGTATACCAATCCCTTGGGTTAAATACCAATGATTCAATAAACTGCAACGGTAAAAATAACAACACAAAAAATATGATCTAATATGTTGTTAATTAGTATCAATATAATTTCGAGTTTTCATTTCTTACACTAATATAAATTAAATTTTTATATTTTTTTAATGATAATTATGAATTAGAGTTACATCATTTTAAAGTGTGAAAAAAAAAAATTAAACCTACCACCTAAAAGAGAGAAAAATTGGGGTGAGTGGAGTGTGAATAAATTGTTTTTTTATAATTAAAAAAAGTGAACAATTAATTAAGGATAGTTTTTTTAAAAAATAGATTAAACTAATTAAAAATTGTAAATAGAGAAATAGAAATGCTAATTGGCTGCGAGATCACCAGCACCATCACCGTAAGATTGTTTCGCAGCAGCATTTAGAGATCGGTTATGAGTTATGACTTATGAACAAGCACACCAAAAACTATTGCTCGTTCCATTTTACAAAAACAATGAATAAACAAAAGAGGCTTGTAAGTTCATCTCAGTAAACTTGTGCATCTGCATGCTACTTTGATACTTCAAAGGAAGACATGCATCATATCAACAAAACAAATACCTACAAAGTTCAACAGTTCTTGGCCAGCATTGCAACTAACTAGAAGGACCCAAGAGCCCACTCGATGTCTCACCAGTTAGAATTGGACCAGAATTCTCCACGTCGTTGAATTGTATGTGTGGTGTGGCCCAAAGATAATTATTCTACCATATACAAATCAATACTCTCCAAATCTTTCACTTTTATTCTGAATAAATTATTTTATCACCTCTTATATTTTGTGTTTGTTATGGATATATCTCTTCTATTATGAAAGTCTATACAAAATTTTGTTGCATCTATGAAAATATTACAACTAACTCAAAAGACATTATTATGTATAACAAATTTGTCAAGTAAACCATTAGTTCATAGTGTTTTTTTTTTGTTCAAATGCAATTATTACTCCTATTTAATCACATATAGAGAAAGAGGGAAGAAAATACTCATTTAGTGCAAATGAATTGAAGGTTTATTTCAATCCCTGACCATACTGGCCAGCATGAATTTCTACACCACCATCTGTGTGTGGAGTTTTTGTCTCTTCTAGAGATGAGCTTAAGCCCCGCATTGAAGGGAAAAAATTATTATTTTCTATTTTCTTATTTTATGTTTATTATATAAATTCATTTCTTAATATAAAAATTTAAATTTTTATTTATAATAAAGGCTACAATAAAATTAAAATATTCTTGAGTTATTAACTCATAAATATTTTGTGATAAAATGTTATTACTATTTTTATTCAGTCTTATATATTGAAAAAAGAAGAAATACACATTCATTCTGTGCATTTAAATTTTAACATTTATTCTGTAAGCATGAAGGATTTGGACATTCCCTAAGCAAAAGTTTTCGAGCTAACTAGCTAACTCCCCTAATCCACAACCTATACATCGACGAACCCAATAAAAAAATAAAGAGAAAATGACACGAGCCTCATTTCTCAAGGTTGCCAGAGAAAAAATAATAATCTATTACGAGGATACAAGCACCATCGGAATTGTGCTGTGGCGAACTTTGAGAATATTGAACTGGTTGATGCTAAACGTAACAAGGCATGATATTTGATATTTGAGAAGTTCTTTCTTTTACGATGACCGGTTGATGTTTTTGGCCTCAAGACTCAACTCCAATAAAAATCAATTAGAATTGAAAGAGACGATGGAGTAGAGTCTCTTAGGTCACTCTGATTACGTACTTGACAATAGTCAATCGCAACTCACACCTCCAGTCACACGATGATTTCATTTGGATAACATGCAGCATGACCATACGAGACTCGGACACCCACATCAACAGCCAACAGCATCCGGGGGGCCGTGCGCGCATCTAAATATTATTCTATTATTGAAGAAAAGAAAAATATTAGAATAGCATGGACATAGTACATAGACATGGACTCATCCTCCTCCTCTCCATTTAGAATCAAGCAAGATTCAAGAGTCAATGTAAATATGTTTTTAGTTACAGGGAGGGAGCATACTGTGCGGGAGCAGAGTTTGAGGTCAGAAACTGGAAGTTAATGGAATGGAGTTTGTTTTTGTTTATGTGAAGGGAAGGGAGGGTCCATTATTAAGTAAATACCCATCAAATCCAATAGTATGATGGCCCAGACCAAGACCCATACTCAAGTAAAAGAGAGAGAGTCTATACGGACACCCACAGACCCACTCACGTCAACTTGACAACCTCCCACCATCTATTGATCTACCAATGAAAAATGTTATTATGAGATTTTTTTTTATAGTATTTAATAGGTTAAAAACATACAATATAATAATACATATCATTGAATTAAATATAAAATAATATAATAAAACTTAAATCCTAACAAAATATTAGTATCAAAGTACTTAAAAGAATTTCTCGTTATGAGAGATGTAGTATTACTACCCTTGATTGATGAATATGAATATGTCGATGAAGATGATGATTGCAAGGATGATGATTGGGCCCGTTTAGGGGAGTCCCATTCCCATCCCTGCCTCAGATACCTGAAGGTTCTCACCATCCGCTGGAGCCCACTCCCCACATGGGCGCATAGTGACCCTTGCCGGCCTTCTAATCGCTTGCATTTGCCCCGCTACTCTCTCTGTTGCTTTCACAAAACAGAGAAGGGTCTCTGTCAGAGTGGTGTTAAAGTTGATAGGATGGGACTGGGGCCTTGGCGTAAGTAAGGTATTGCCTATGGCATCCCAAAAATGTATATCGAAGCATGCATGAACTTTCAACTTTGAACCCTTCCTGAATTGAAATCATCAAAACAAACAAAATCTAGACAAATTTAGGCCAAACATCAAATTAAATATATACAAATACATGCGGAGAGAGACGCAGAGTACTATATACCTGCAACTGCAACTGCAAATGGATGGACAAAGGGCAAAAAGAAAACAGTGTGATAGTGGATGCATGGAGATTGGATGGAAGGGGTGGGGGCAGAGGGGGAGCGCAGTTATGATGTGCAGTGCATTGGGAAACAGCTCCCGCGCAGTTCTCGCGCGCCCTCCTCGAAACGACACCGTTGGTGGGTCCCCTACTCAGAAAAAATATATGCACATATATATATATCAGCAAAGAGATCGACCAGATGTGGTAGCTTGGGACCCGTGACTGTGACTATGATAGTGACAGTGACAGTGAAAATGCAGATACAGTCAGAAAAAGCCTCAACTCAAACTCAAAATGATGATCAGTGGTGTGTATCTGATTCATATAGAAAAGAAGAGAAAAATGAACTCTCAGTTCAATGAGGCGTAGGTACTATTCGATACAGATTCATGTAGCCATGTGTCTCTGCGCGTTTCTTCCCTGTTTCAGTCTCAGTCTCAAGTTTCAAACCCAGTCTTTGAACGTACGGAGACTTTCACGATTCTGATTTTATAATTTTCTCTTTCCCTTCTCTATGTCGGAAATATTCTCGTGGATCTATTTAAAAACTAAAATGGAAAAATGACATGTAAATAATTAATAAATATAATGTGTTAATTCTACCAGAGAAAAACTTAGTTAAAAAAACAGAATGTGCCATCTCTTTTAATAAAAATATTTTTATATATAATATTACACCGTTTGCGCGATTAAAAAAAGAATGTGTTACTGGTCAAAATAGAATGTGCCCCGGTATGAGTTTATTTTTTAAAAAAATGGAAGAAAAACAAGAATAATTTTATTATATATATTTTTCAAATTAGTCATCTTTAATTTTGATAAATACCCTCCACAAAAATATTAATATATTATTGGTGTCATTTATCCTTTTTAAGGAAAGGGACCATAACCCAAAAACAGAAACCAAAAATAAACAAAAAATTATGGAATAAAATGATCCCCGTGTGATCGATTAGAAGCAAAGGTAAAAATGCTACTAGAAAGAAATTCAAGCTTCCTCGCTTGCAAGCTCATCTTCGTTACTCATTTACTTTCGTACCCATTTTACATTTATAAACATACTTTTATAAATTACGTAAACAAATAAATTTATAAAAAAGCAATTTCAAAATAGTTATTGACACCCAAATTATAAAATGTAATTTTACAAAATTTGTTTTAAGCTTTTCTACTCACAAATTAAAAGTAAATCTCTAATTATAAGGACTAGTTTATGAAACAAAATAAGTGTTTTTTCTTACTTACAGACGAAAATAAGATTTTAGATTATTTGTTCAATTCTTTTATAAATGAGAAATAAAACTCCAAGCAGCTGATGAACATTGCCAACAGTAGCTAAGAAATAATAACATGATTGGTTTAGTTTTTAGAAACTTCTAAATTATGGTTTGAATAAAAGTTTATCTTTTAATTCTTTTGCTTAAATCATAATTTTAAAATTTTAAAAATTAAACTATACTAAAATAAAATAAAAACTTGTTGAAACTAAACTAGACGCTCGTCCAAGAAAGTATAGAGCTAGAAGGAAAATCAATTAAGGAGTGACTCAGTTGTACAACTAAGTTGTATGTATACAAATTTTATATACAATAGAAAAGTTTGAATTTAACTAAAATCACTTTATAATTAGAGTTAAGCTAACATTTAAATAAAGATTAATCTCCTACTTAAAAAATATGAGAATAACTCGTGGTATTATAAAAAGACTAAAATATAATTTATCTTCTTAAACTTTACCTCATGTGAATTTTATCCCTAAAGTTTAAAAAGGTACAATTTACTCTTACAAAATTTGTTGATAGAGCTTAAAATCCCTTCCTATTAAATTCTATCCAAATAATTAACAGTGTTAACAAAAAAACAACTATTCTCAGTTTTGAATCCCCCTCTACTGAGCTCTACATAATAGAAGAACACTTCTCAATTTTGAATGCCTATCTCTCCAAGCCGAATGGAAGAACGCTAGCATCATTTAGACTGGGACTCATTAGCGATTTCGATTGAGTCAATACAAACTCAAATATTCTCTCCTCATTATATTCCTTTTACAGGAGAGTTAAAAAATCTTAGATCTCATTGTTGTTGAACATGTTTTAGTAAAAAAAGAATACTGATGATAAACATTCCATTTTGGCTATATATGTCAATTTGATTGGTTACGATACAAATAAAGCAACGTCAACAATTACTAGTTCTCCTATTCAAGCTTATCTAAATGATCTGATTTACAAGTGGCAAAATTATAAAAACAGAAAATGAATTCATTGTCTCCAAAAATAAGTGTTCTATTTCACAGAAGAAACGTTGATGGATTGGAGCTAAGATGATAGAGGAATTTGAAATTTGAAAACTAGGCTAAGATTGAATTTTGGGAATTGTAGTAAAAACGTTCTCGTTTTTGGTGAGTTACATAACATGGTTAATTATTTGAACGATGTTTGATCGGAAGTGATTTCAAGCTTAATTAATAAATCTTGTGGAATAAATGGCACATTCTTAAATTTTAAGGAATAAAGTATATATGAAATAAAATTTAAAGAAATAAAATATATTTTAGCCTTAAAAAAAAACCAAAATCAATTATTGATGGCCTCAATCGATGAGAATCCAGAAATTTCTTGTACTTGCTTGGTCGTAGAAATTAACAAGATTGCCGTTGGAGAAGATTTCGGAGAAGATCCAAGATCGACCATGATTCCTCTTCTTCATTGGATTCAGACAACGAGAAAAACAGTTTCTCTCCTCCATTTACTTTCTTTCTCACTGAGAATTTTGAATCATAAAATTTATAAACCTTCTTTTAGTGTATAATAGAAGTATCTTGATATTTTTTAAATGTGAAACTAATATTTTTTAAATTGTAAAATAATTAGGGTTATTAACTCTCCTTACACTCACGTTTCTTAGAATCTGATACATACCCCCCCCCCCTCTCTCACTCTCTACATATATACCGTAAACAATTGTGGTAAAATACTTATATTCTTGCTTCTAATGATTGGTTCTATCAAAACAGGCTGATTCTAGGAGTATTAGGGCAGTACTAATTGTAGCTACTATCATGGGTCAACGCCGTCTATGACATTAATCACATTCTATCTTCAAAATGACAAGTGGCGAACATGCAAGGAGATTAACTACAAATCAAGATCGGATCGGGCATTATTAAACCGATTTAATCATGCAATCACTTATTGATGAAAATTAAACGAATGTGAGCTGAGATTCTTTTGGCAGTGAGTGCGGATATCAGCATAGTTGCTTCCATTATTATGATGGTCACTCAAAGGGAAAAAGGAAAGGAGATGCTTTTCTATTTATCCTTTTTAATATTTTTTTATATGACATCTTAACAAAACTATCACATTATTTAATGGTTTTAATTATGCATAATGTATATAAGTGATTGAACTTTGAAGGGCCATCTGAAAAAGCAGCGCACTTAATATTTTGCACGTATTATTATATTACTTTGTAAAAACTTTTAATAAAAAAAATATTTATTTTAATTCTTTAAAAATATTAGTATTATCAATTAAGTTTTCTAATAATATATATATTAAAATAGTCTTTAAATATTAATTTTTAACATTAAATTAGTTATTTATATGATTTGTTAATATTAATGTAGTCTTTTAATATTATTTTTATATTAAATTAATATTTTAAAAATATTAAATTTTTATATAAAAAATTAAATTTATGACATTTATATATTTAAATAACAAAAATAAATATTTACTCTAAAAAAAATGATTGCAAAGTTGAGTAAAGGCAGTATCATCTTTTGAGTCTTATGGCTCCAGTCCTGGCCATCGATTACATAAATATTAATAAACTATTATGAAGTTATGTGAGATAAATGACATGCACTGATTATTAAATAGAAGCTGTTCCCAGATTGTGCCTTTATAATTCAGTGTGTTTTGACTCAATTCGCAAAAATCCTTTATATTTCTAACGTTTGGTGTTGGTACATCCGATGGTATATCATATACTTTTTAATAGTTTTTTAATTAGATATGTTTATGCCTAGCTCAAGACTAATTGGTTTGGGACGAGATGTATCTCTATGATGTGATATTTCTTCAATTAATAACAAAAGTTTATGAATAAAGATTTATAGTTTAGGGCCAATTAATAAGAAAGCACGTGGGAACAAAATTCATTAAAAATTCCGCATGGTAATCACACACACACACGTATATATATATAAAAATCTATTTTTTTGTGCAAGTTCGTTTCCCGTCTTCAAATTTCTGTAAATGAACGATAATAATATTACAGTTAATGTTAATTTCTCTACGTATTGCTTTTGTATAAATTTATATATTTAGAAGTAAAAATAATAATAATAACTTAATTTTAATCTATTATCAGTATAATTTTTTTATATTATCATTAAATTATATATTAATATATCATTAAATGAGTTTGATTATAACAATAACTACTTAAAAAATTAAATATTTTAAATGATATATTAGTACATGATTTGATGATAATATAAATAATTTTATATTGATAATTAATTAAAATTAAACACATAATTAAAATCAATAAGATACTTTGACGCATTGTAATTATATATGTAATTTTTAATATATTTTAACTTTATTATACTTTTGATATTCTTAATTTTACTAAAATTTGATTTTGATCAATCTCATTCCAATTTTTACAATAGTTTCATTTTTCACATTGTCATAATTAAATCTCGAAAACAATTTTATTGTGACTTAATATTTTTTTTATTGACATGAATGTGTAATAAAATTTAATGTTGTGACGCTTTTTATTGACTGAAAATGCCACATCAATATCAACTGGATAAGAGCATTTAATTAATCGAATCAATTAAAAATTACATAAATAGCTATTGCAAATAAAATTAGGGAGCTTGCATTTAAAATTCAATAAAAATAAAGAGACAAAAATACAACCAAGCTTTTATTTTGTTTTCACTTAATTTCATTTTATCGTTATCAAGCGTACCTTTTAATTTTATGCCGATAATATTATAACCCAATCAACAAATACTAATTTGAAAGGAGGAAATTAAACAATGTCAGAATTGATTTGTACATTTAAAAAATAATAATAATGATTACTACAATTTTGTTTATAAGATCATAAGATATTTTTATATTTATTAAATGTGAGACTAGTTTGTATTCTCAATTAATTTTATTTTAATTACAAAATACTTTTAATAATATTTAAATCTTTACACTACATATAAAATTTAATTTATTAACGAAGTCATAATTCGTAATTATGATTACAACAACTTTAAATTATGAATGCAACATAAACAGCATTTAATTTACTATGTCGGCATATTATTTACATGATCTATCTCGGCATGCAGTTGACAAAACTATGTCGTAGCTGGGCGTTCCTGTAGCTATATACGATTTAAAATTGGGAAACAAATACTAATAGAACCTTCAAGTAGATAATATTATTTTGTCATTTTAAGTAGAAAGAATAAAATCCGCATAATACAAAATATTTTATTAGTTTAATCAACTAATACCTTTTGTCGCTGTTCTTTTTCTGGAATCTACAGTTTTGATTTATGCGAATTTTTTCTGTCCGTTTCCCACAAATCAATCTGCTTATCTCTTTAAATAGACATCTTCAGTCTTTTCCCTCATTTTAGTCAATAGATAGTGCTAGTTACTGTACTCACATCAACTTGTGTGATTAAATCACCCAACTTTCCTTCTATAATTAAGTTAATAGAAAATGACACCTTTATTGACTAATTAAGTTGCTTAGGACGCTTAACTTTCCTTTCCTTTTCATTGTTTGACAGCAAAGCGGAATAATAATCTACCTAATAAAGTAAGCAAATTTTTTTATTTTTAAATTTGCCTTTTCTTTTTAGCAATAATTACAATTAATTATTTAGCAGCTGGAGGGAGGATTATTGATTTTATAAATTATTTGTTGATTTTATTGGAACTAGCAAGGGACGTGGATGATATTGCTCCACGTCAGTCGCAAGCTGTTGATCAATTTGTGAATCAAAAGCTAAACATTATCCCATCGGATTCTTACTATAAAGTTTGATTGGTTTGCTTAACAAGTAGTTAAAGATAATATTCAGCCTTCTCTTATCCCACTTACATTTTATCTGTTAATTCTTCAGTTTTGTCTTTCTTACGCAACAAAGTTATAGTTGTTTGGTACTATGAGTATTAAATCTGGAAAAAGGTAGCTGCTAAACATATTTGATATGATTTAATGGCAGACATGGGTCCTCCAAGGATAGTCTCCTGTTTAGCATATATTCTTGAATCATTTATTATTTTACGAAACTGTTAAGATTTACTATATTAGATAGTGGCAGGCACTAAAGACGGGTACTCCATCTCCTACCATACAAAGTACATCCTCAAAATGAAAAAGAAAAATAAATTTTTATTTTGATTTTTTAAATATATAAGTGATATTAATTTAATTTTTTAATAATTTTTAATATTAAATTAATTTTTAATATTAATTTTAATAGTAAATTAATTATTTAATATATTATTTAATATTAAATTAATTTTTTAATAATATAAATTAATTTTTTAAAATAAGTAATTTAATATAAATAATTATTAAAAAATTAAACTAATACCACTTATATTTTTAATTAGTTAAAATAAGTGTTTATTATAAAATGAATAAGAAAAGCAACAAGTCAATGGCCTGCGTGTTTAGTGTTAACAATAACTTCACTTGTATAAATTACAAAGTCTCCAATTAATATGCGTAACTTATAATCTGTTTTCTTCTAATCTTTTTTAATAATGTTTTAAAAACTCCTTAGTGCTCGTACTTTTCTTGGAATTGTTTTAAAATTATATTTGTTATTTTTTAGAAAAATTGGATGAGCTACTAAAAAATATATTTTATATTTTATGCCTTTTATAGTTAGATTTAATATTTTTCTAAAAAGACATTTATAACATAAAACACTGTTTAAATATATTTTTTCTTTCAAATATTACATATAAATATAAAATAATTTTTACTTATAAAACAAGTATATTAAAAAGATATTATTTTTAAAAATATCAACCAAGCCAGCCTTTATTCATCTTTGCTTTCTTTTATCTAAATCTTGAGGATTAGACTACAAACCAACATAATTATATACTTGTGCTGCTGCTCAATAAAGCTAATTAATTTAGTTGATGTAAAAGGTTTGATTATTAGCATTTTATGACATAATATTTAATAAATACTTGGTAAGATTATCAAGAACAAGAAGGTCGTTGCGCAATTACTCCCATGCCTGCTTTGGGATTTCGTTTAATATCTCCGAATTCATTTTTGTGATGGCGACTTTATCCCATGCATTGACGTCGATATCTCAAAATGGTATTCGTGTCCATTTTAGCTTACTCTTAGTTAAACCTTGATTTTTTTATTTCTTTGAATAAGTAAGCTGGATTTTCTAGTCATTTAATTCTCGAGAATAAAAAGAAAATAAACTTTCTTTGCTCTTTTAGGTGCATATATATATATATTCATTTTGGGTACAATGCATATATATAATTTTATTCTTTTACTATAATTTCTTTTAAGGATTGTTCAACATTTATTAAGATCAAAAGGAGAAAATGAAAAGTGAAAACAGTATTTACCGGATACTCACACCTGAAAAACTGACTATATATTGACCCAAAATCTCCAATCCCTAACGTCGTCTCCTCTCTCTGCCTCTCAATTTTATTTAAAGGAAAATTTTCTGCATAACATTGTGAGTGACATGACAGGAACAGCTCATTCATATGATGATGATGTAGATTGTGATGTGATAGGAAAAAAGCCAAACCCCAATAATAGACACCTAGACTGTAACATAACTCGAATAAGTGATGGTGAAGCCATCATATATATAATGGAATTTTCCCACAATCAAGTCATCCCCGTGATTCTAGGTTTAGACTGATAAGGTACTACTGCTGGAGAAAACCTTACTACAATAATATACTAGAATTGTTTCTTTGGATTAGTTGTAGAAAGAAAGGTTATGTAAAAAGTTAATTATGTATATAATTAATTATTAAAAGAATAATTATAAAAAAATAATTTATATTTAAATATGTTAATGTATAATTAATTTTATGATAAAAAATTTTGTTTAAATTGTATAAAATTATTAAAAGATATATAAAATTAATTGAGGATAAATAAAAAAAATTTCAAATTTTTTTAAATAATTTAAAATTAAATAATTATAAACTTAAAATAATAATTTTTTTAAAAAAATTATTTTTAATTATAAAAAAATAATTTTAATTTATAATTTATTTTACGCATTTTAAATAAATAAGATAAATTTTAAATAAAATAAATTTTTATTAAAAAAACAATTATACTAAAAATTTAAACAAATCCAATCATGTTATTACAAATAATAATTCGATAGAGTTTTCAAATTTAATACATGTTTTTCCTTTATTTGGCATTAGTATAAAAGTCGCCGATTAGTTTGCACAGATGCCGGCCGGCTATCCCAATCCGAAATTGAAGCTTGACTTGAAAGTTGAAACAGCGGGAGAAGAGAGTAGTGCATAACTATGCTGGAAATGATATATATATATATATATTTGAATACAAGGAATATTTTTTTTATACAATTTCTATATAGAGTTTAACCACTAGAATTATATATAATATAAATAAAAATTATAATATATAATCTTATTTTAAAGAAATAATATCTTATTTTAAGCTTTTTTTTAATAATTAAGGAAGATCCACTATTAGAGTAGGACTTTAAGAGACCTTCGCAGGAGACCATGAGATAGAAATGGGAGAGATTGGGGAGGTTCCAACCTCCCTTCTACAATTGCAGTAATTTCATAACATTTTTCCTTAGAAATAAAATTTTAAGGTTGGTCAAAAAATGATAAAAAAAACCTGTGTTGTGAAATTGGTTTTATAAAAATATTTGTCACTTGGTCCTCAGTTCTACAAAACTTGAGTTTAGTGTCGTCTTCAACCTTCTATATAATGAAATAGAATGAATTCAACGTGCTTCGTCTTATCGTAAAAGATCGAATTCTTCATCACAGCGATGATGGATGTATTATTTATTACAAAAGATGACAGTGAAGAGTCCTTTTTTTTTTTTTCTGTACTTAGATGATAGTGAAGTCTAAATCTTCTTTCATATTCTCAAAATTTCCTCTTAATCAAAATAGCTTCACATACTGCACTTTTTATATTGATAGTTTTTCTTATGTTTTCATCTTTCTTCGTGGATCGTTGTGGGGAAAAAGAAAAAACTCCTTTGAATGCAAAACTAGCTCAAGTGTTGATCTATATGTCTGTTCATTAATATGTTTAAAATCTGTCCAAAAATTTTAAAACTTGGATTAGGAAAAAAGTATAGAGGAGAGAAGTAAAATGAAAAAAAGTAAGGAGAATAGAAGGAGAATAGAAAATAAATAAATTTTTAAGTTGTTTAGATTGAGAATATTAAGAGAGAAGTATGAAAAAAATAAAATAAAATATTATTGTAAAATATATTTATTCTTATTTATTTATTTATAAAATAATAAAAAATAATATAATAGGTAAATATTTCACATTTATTCATTTTTTCTCATTTTTTTCTCAGTTTAAAAAAAAATAAAAAATTTATAAAGCTTATTAATTATTATTTTTTTATTTTTTTTAATCAAACAAAAGAGATATGTCATTTTTTTTAATTATCTCTTCCCTATTTCTTTCAAAATAAACGTATGCTTAAATTCATTTTACAAAATATTCCAAGTTTCTTTCGTCTTTTGGCTGCTAATAATCATTTGATAAATGACTTTAGCCAACTATTGTTGTGTATAACGAATGACCAGCATTTTTTTTTAACAATTTATTTGTATTGCATCAATTGATTACCTTGCAGAGTCTCACTCGTTGTAATAGACTTCATCTACATCTTTTCAAAGATCTTGAGAAACGAAGGAAGTCTTCATTTGATTCCTTCAATAATCATAATGTTCACATTCAAAAATAGGAAATTGACTCAGAGAATATTAAAATAAAGTATTAGTATTTAAGTGCAAGCCATTGGGTTCTAAGAGGAAGACGATTCAAAGAACATGATACCACTATTAAAAAATGACATAATATATTTGAATGAAATGAATATTTTTATGATATTAGTCACATATTTTTATACAATATGAACAAATATTTTATTTTAAAATATTTTAAAAATTAACATATTAAAATATAAATTAATTTTTTTATAATTTTTTTAAAAATTAATAATACATATAATTAATATAATTTTTTTTTTTTCACAATTAATCCTAACACTATCCTCTTTCGCTGAAAAGATAACTCGGGTTTTATACCAGTACCGTTTTTTGTTTCTGTTTGTTTCATTTGTTCCCTGTTCTGTAGGAGAAAGGGAAGGAAGAAATGAAAAGGAGGTGCATGGGGAAGTGGCGAAGAACAGTGAAGTTGAATGACAAATGAACTGAACTGGACATGGGAAAGGGTACCTCTCAAGTAAATGCATAACTCATACTGGGACTGGGATAGGTGGACTCCTTTATGTGGAAAAGTTGGAAACGTCCAATCTGTCTCAGAAAAATAAAAAAGAAAATAAAAACGGAGAGAGATTATTAGAAGGGTCGACAGAAAAAGAAAAGAAAGTAATGAAGAGAGAGAGCAGAGGAAAGACATGTAAATGCACGTAAGGCCCCCACTGCTAGGAGCGCGGGACTCTCGGGGGATGTTTGAGAATGGAGGCCTTTTTAAGGGCTGTGGGGTCTTAAAACTCTGAGACTGTGTCTCTGTGAAAGTGCCAAGTGGGCAGGGCAAGGAGGGAGCAATACTAAGAATTGAAGCACCATTACGAAGCAGAGAATGGCACGGTCGTCGCCGCCACTCATGACATGAGCTTTACCTTGTTGCGGAGCCAAGAAGGCAATATTGCAATAATTAACACACACATATGACTATATGGGTATGACATACTCATGGGCATAGACCATGGTGCATGCCAGTTTTGTTATGTGTCCCTGCATCTTTCACCCTGCGTTTTATAATTTATATGTATTGGGGTTGTGCATTTGTGTTTGCAGGTAATTGGAGTACCGGTGGCTGTCATTGTAGTATTGTATACACGTGGTTTTGCTGCAGCCAGCAGTGGGTCGTCACAACTCATAAACAGTAAAATACACTCTTTAATTCTTTTTAATTGGATGAGGAGAGAAAATATAAGTATAGGAAAAAGTCAATAGAAAAAAGCATCTACTCTATACAAATTTCGATGAAGAGAAAAAAAAGAATTAATTCATTCTCTTATTTAGTTGATATAAAAGCCAGAGAAAAAAATATAATTATGTAAAATGATATATGCTCTTATTATATGTAAAATAGAATTCAAGCATATGTTACTTTTTATCTTACTTTTCTAAACACACTTTTTATAAATTACAAAAACAAATAAATTCCACAACATATACTAATTTTAAAAATTAAGTTATTGACACTCAAATTATAGAATATGATTTTAGATTATAAATAATATATGAATTTATCTCTATAACAGTGCAAGTGAAAAATATTTTATATTAATATTTAATTATATATTATCACATTTTAAAACAAATTAGACTTATAATTTAATTTTATTATAATTATATTTTAATAATATGATAATATATTATTGAATAACAATATAATTTTTTTGTACTAAGGATATATAAAATTAAGCTCAGAACACAATATAAAGATATATATATATAATATTTATCTTAAAAAAATTATTTTATAAGAATATGTTATTTGTAATTTTTTGTAGCAAAATAATATATATATATATATATCATTACCAGTTTTATACTTATCAATAACAAAATATATTGAAATAAAATATTTAAATTTGTTATAATTTTTACAAAATATGTCATTAATACATTTTTTTATAAATGTGAACAATAAAAATATTATGTTAGAAATAAATTTTAACAAGATAAAATATATAATTATTAAAAACATAATACAGATGCATTAATAATTAAAATGTGACGATGATGTAAAAAATTTCATGCTCCACCAGGCCACCCATTTATTCAAGTAATTGCACCTTTAATTTATAAAAGAAACTATATAAATAATAAAACAATGAGATACACAAAAGAATAGTGATGTTACTTAACAAGCCGGATAGGGTTGGCTCTTTACATAGCCCAATGCCCTTCAAAATTTACTTTTAAATTTTAATTTTCGGAATTCTATTCATTTCTTGTCCTTTTAAAAAAAAATTAACTAATTTTTTTAACTTATTTAATAATAATATTTTAAAGACTTGTGTTGCGAGGATTATCACGTTTTATGTAAATGACTATGTGACGGGATTTAAAAGTTTGAACTGGAAGAGGACGTACAAAGTGATGGGTTGTGGTGTCTTTTCTGAAAAGAAAAAAAGGGGGCTATTGACATTGATAATAGGGTTTGGATGTTAGGAAATTGCATTGTTAGTAAGGAAGTTGTATATTATTTTTTTCTGTCAAAGGAAGTTGTATATTATTAAGGAATGGATTAAAGAGAGATTATATAAATTGAATGATTCATAAATTTAAGGATTAAGATATGGTGTGAAATTTATTACTTTGCTCCCTCGCTAAGCTCATTAATATAGGCTTCATTGACTCTTCTTAACTGTCTAACGTTGGATCTTCTATAGTAACAAAAATTATTTTAAAGACTAAAGTGCATAATTTGTAATGTTGATTATTAATGATTTAAAATTTTATAAAATATAAATAATTTAATAATAAATTATAAATAAATGAGAATTTACTCTCTTGACTTTTATCATCAAGAATTACCACTTAAATTATAGAAATATTTGATAATATTATTTTATCATGACTTATTTAATTATATTTGCTACAAATTTTGATGCGATGTAACTTTTTAAAATTATATTATAATAATAATAAGAGTCAATAATAATAATAATAATACATTATTTAGACTGCATCCCACAGGTTTTAAAAAATATATAGTTTAGATTTTATCTCTAAACTCTAAATATAATGTTTAGGCAATGAGAGGTCTAGGAATCAACAATTGAGGGGGCAAAATTATAAAATTTAAGAATCAAGATATTGTATTGTTGTAAGCAATGTCTGTATTATTGTTATATATGTAAGCATGGTAAAACACATAAGAGTAAAATTAAATTAAAATATTAATCATAAGTTGTATTGTTGTAATACTTACCTTTAGTGCCCTCTTTTTAAAATAATTGTCAATTATTTTTTAGTTATTTTTGTAAACAAAACTGGATAAATAATATTACAGCAAAACTTAAATATTTTTTTAAAAATAAAGAATTATCAATTTATAAAGAAATAAAGAAAAAATACACAAAGAAAAAAATACAAAAAAAGAATATAAGAAAATTATTAATAAACATTAAACAAAAGCTTATGCAATTCATGGACAATTTCTTTAGCATTTAAATAAAGATTTAATTTTGATCTACTTTTAGAGTAAGAAAATTTTATATTGTCATTCAATTATGTGTTGGAAAATTATTAAAGGAGTTTAATTATCATAATAATTACTTAAAAAATTTAACTCTTTTAAGAATGTGTCAACACAGTTGATCAAAATTAAATTCTTTTATACTATCAGTACCTTTAAACAATTAGCAACAATTATATTTAGCATCTATCCTTTTATTTAACAAATTCTCTTTTTAACATAAGTGGGTTAGTGCGTTTAGGGCTTCTAGTTCCAGCAACAACATCAAATTCGACAATAAAAAATAAAAAAATATACTTATTTATTGAATGTGAGTCTAGTATTGCTATAATCTCTCTTTAACTTTTATCTTCTTTATCTTAAATGTGTTTTGTATTATTGGATAAAAGTCCACTTACAATTCACTAGGGCATCTCATAGATATTTATAGTGTGTTTTGATTAGCTTTTTTAAATTTCAAAATAGCTTATAATCAAAATATCCAAGAGAGAAATTTTGAAAAAAAAACTGTTTTGAGTGTAAAATAATCAAAACCAAACATGCTATTATTAGTTTAATTAATTACTTAAATTGTAGTCACAATATAAGCCACATGCAAGGCTAATAAAAAAATATCAAGGAATATTTTTTCTTACAAAAAAAAAAATTCATTACATATACATTACAAATTTGTAAAAGAGCGGGCGGGGCGTCCCTGTTTTAGACATGAACCTTAATTACAAGCGATTGAAGTCATATAGGTTTAATTAATTATTGAATTGATCTCGTTGATTATATTGTTTTCTAAAATATCAAGCTGACAATCTCAAAATGTATCTTATATAAAAAGTTTAAAATAATTTATCTCTCTCCTTAATTAACTTGTAAATTAAGTATAATGACTTGCTTTTTAAACTGGTTGAATAAAATGTGGCTGCGAGGCAATTTCAAAATAAACGGTAGTGGCAATACACTGAATCATATATTTATGTATACGTATAGGAAAATGTTATGAGGTCAGTGGCGAGTTTTCCCGGCAAAAAATTTCATTACATAACTATTATTTACAACACGATTATTGTTTTTATAAAAATTATTCCCAAGTTTATCTCTCAGAAAAAATGGCATCATTTATTGAATTAGAATAAATTCACAAAAATAATTATAACTTTAGATATGAGGATTTATTCAAGCATTCACACCGATCATGTGTGATTAGGCTTCAAAATTATTAATTATTTGGAGAATGATAATTTAATGCGGTTTGTAACAGATTTTTTATTTTAATTTGTAAATTAAATTAATTAAGTCTTAAATTAATTATTAAATTATTTACAATTTAACTACATATTAAGTATTACAATAAAAAAATTATTTAATTATATATAAATTATTAATTAATTAAATTTAAATATTTAATTAATTTAATAATCAAACTAAAATGGTATCATTTTTTATTCAAGTTAAACTAATGAGGGTATGTTTAGGTGGGAAACTCTCATTTGCAAAGTGTAAACGGGTTTTTAAGACATTTTATCTTGTTTGAGTGAAATCTCAGTGGAAGAAAATAAACAAAATTTTCATCTCAAATCATGTATAGGCAGAAGCAACATTTTGTTACTTTTGCGGTAAAAGAAAATTTATTTGTGTTTATATTGACAGAAATACTCTTATAATTTGATATTATATCACTATTTTAATAATATTTAAATAAATATAACCTAATATTTTTTTTATATTATTATAGTTATACTTAAA
Organism: Styphnolobium japonicum; assembly: GCA_023212625.1. Classification (NCBI taxonomy): domain Eukaryota; kingdom Viridiplantae; phylum Streptophyta; class Magnoliopsida; order Fabales; family Fabaceae; genus Styphnolobium; species Styphnolobium japonicum. The sequence continues at coordinate 27,397,674 of JALBWW010000006.1, forward strand.
ATGATTTTATTTTATAATATTCTAAATAATCTTAACATTTTAACAAATTTATTTTACAAATCAATTTATTTATTATCAATTTTTTAACATTAATTTATTAATAATCAAACTCAAAATAATTCATATTCTTTTTAGTAATTATACATTTAAAAATAATTTTTATCAATATTATTTAAATAACATTTATTTAATAAAATAAATTTTCAAATAATTTTTTTTAAATATATTACTTTACTCAAATTCCCTATTAATTAAAATTAAAATTACAAAATTTAATGGAATGACCATTCTTTGGACTATTTCTCAAAAGGTAGCTTGCACTCTATTCAGACCGATAATGCGTGGCTTAGCTTCAAAATCATTGATTAGTTTGTTGTAGAGAAAATCTTCGAGACGAGGCGGCGGGGGCAGAGAATTAAAAATAGCAGCATATGAAAACTTAATCATAAATGTAATACATAAATTTAAAATAAAAACCACAATAAATTGTGGGTTAAAATTGAGAGTCTAATGACTATTAAAAAATCTACAACAGTTATATAATTGAATTTTTTTTTAAAATATCGATTTTTAGATAAAGTTTAAAATTTAAATATTAATTAAAAAAACTTTTTTAAAAAAATGAGCCACATTATATAACGCGCAAAGTGGGTAAATCATAAATTTGAACTAACTCAACGCTCTTGGGTTCACTCTTGAATATGCGAGGCTCATCTTTAACTTATTTGTTATTAAGTCATATCACAAACTAATATATAAAGTTTTTCAAAATGTTTGTTTTAAATAACATAGGACTTCATTCTTTTAAAATATTCAATATTCACAACATAATTACCCCCAAAAGTACGACCCAGTATTTTATAAATTATTAATTATCATAATAAATATTTAACAACAAATTTATTTATCAATCAATCTATCTATTTATATATTCAAAAAAATTTGAATATTAGAATAACTATAAATTTAACAAGATATAATTTAAGTGGAGCCACTAAATTCAAATAGTCATTACTGAGATTGTATTTATAATTACAAGGATTGTATATATAATATTATTCATTTAAAATTAACATGCTCGTTATATATATATATATTAAAAAAGTGAGATATGTATGTTAAAACATAAAAAAAGGACGAGTTCCTCATGTAAAATAGTTTTTGAAAATAAAATCCTGTTATTTAAAAGATCAAAAGCATAGAATATAACGGCTTTGTTTATTTACATGTGTGACATGATAATATAATATCATAAAAGCTAGTTGTAAATATATTATAAAAAAAAAAGCTAGTTGTAAATATATATTTATTTATTTATAAAATAATAATAAAAATAATTGATAAATATTTTACTTTTATTTATTTATTTTTCCACTTTAAAAAAGAAATAAAATAATTATGAAGACTTCCAAATTATTTATTTATTTATCCTTTAATTAAATAAAAAAAATATGTCATTTCTTTACCTTTTCTCTCCTCTTTTAAGTATCTCTTACCTATTTATCTCAAAACAGCCATATAAAAAATGTGTACACAATGACAATACACACAGGTTTTCTTTGAACTGTGCAGTAATTGTTCAAGAACTTAAAAGGAAAGCAAAATAAGGGAAAGAAGATTAAAGCAAGAAAACTCAACAACAATGCACAGTTGCACTTGCACACTGGGCTTTTCCTAGGCTATGCTTGCTTTATATGATTTTTAAATATTTCTTTTTCTCACAACGAAAGAAAGTCTTGTCAACCACCCCCAACACGGAGCCATTGCCGGTTTCGACTGCGCCACCTCTTGCTCCTTCTCTCTCTCTCTCTTATAGTCCTCACCTCCGTACAACACATGATGTGAGAGTATCGCTGGTCTCTACCTTCTCCACCCTGTCCATGCTCAAAAGCCAAAATCTGTTGGTGGAATTACCTTAATTCACTTGAGCACCCTAGCTTTTGATCTTCCTTCAAAATCCTCCAACTTGGACCTCTTCAATATCAACATAAAAATCTGACTTGAGCTGATGATTGTGGTCCATGACATTCATTAGTAATCTCTTAATTTTTAGGGTTTTAAGTTGTTGACCGTTCCGTGAATTTACAACAACATAGGGTTTTCTGGCCTTTGCATCTTCCTGATACTTGAGTAGTACCTGCTGGTTCAAGCTCTTGTTCAGCTGAGTGAGAGAGTTTTGATTTTTAATTTGAACTAATGGAGGAATATACTCATAATCACCTGAGAGATAACACAGGTCCAAGTCCAAGGGCAAATTTCTTGTACTCCTCGGCTAGCGCTGCAGTTGGCGGGTACGGGAGAACTAGCAGTGGTGGTTCAGGCGTGGGAAACCATCATCATCATCTTCCCATCAACACCTTTCATCTTCAATCGGGTGGATCAGATCACTGTTTTCAATCTGATCAAGTACCACACCCTGCTGTGAAAACCGAAGCCAGCACCTCGCAGCTGCTCACTCCGATTTTCCACTATCCTTCAATGAGAGGAAATCTTCACCACACGATGCATCCTCATCAAAGTCAGCAGAACCAACAAGGAGGGAGCCAAAGCTCCAACGAAGTTGAAGCCATAAAAGCTAAAATCATTGCTCATCCTCAGTACTCCAATCTTTTAGAAGCCTACATGGATTGCCAAAAGGTCAGCAATTATTAATTCATTTCTTAGCCGAAACCATTTGAGCATGCCCCATATTATATATATATAGCTCTTATCTCTTCCTCTCTCTCTCTCTCTTAACTATTTGTAGGTGGGAGCTCCACCGGAAGTGGTGGCGCGTCTGGTTGCGGCGAGGCAGGAGTTTGAGGCACGGCAGCGATCCTCAGTTTGCTCCAGGGAAACTTCCAAGGACCCAGAACTTGACCAATTCATGGTGGGGGTTTCGTTTGCTTTTTTGTGTCTTACCTTTGCCAGTTTTGTGCTTTCCTTTGCTAATTATTAATAGTATTAGAATAGAATTTGTGAGCTGAGGTAGTGTTTGAATGGTGGGTGATAACAGGAGGCTTACTATGACATGCTTGTGAAGTATCGGGAGGAATTAACAAGGCCTATACAAGAGGCGATGGATTTCATGCGGAGGATAGAAACTCAGCTAAACATGCTTTGCAATGGACCCGTGCGGATCTTATCTGGTACTTTATCTTTCTCTTTATAGGAGAGGTGGACACTGTTCCCTCCCACCTGCTCATCACAGTCATCACCTTCAACTTCTGTTAGTGAAAATGTTAGATTAAGTTCACTGAAAATGAACTAATTAATTTTGGACTAAACAATAATAAGCTATGGGTAATGGCGGTGCACGATATTTTGGTCCAGGTTCTGCAATTCTTGAAATTCGTAAAATTGAGTATCTGAACTCTTGAGGCAGGAAACTTTGACCAAAAATTACACCTTCAAATCTTGGGAGGGGGAGGGGACCCAGAAATAGAAGATGATATTTCATCAAGCACAGAACCCTAATCACGAGCCTATATATCACTATTTTTTATTTTTGGTTTTTTGGGGTGGGGGATTAATTCTCAAATATTGAAGCTTATTTAAGGGATTAATATTTTTTGATAGATTTTTTTTATACATATGAATCTTTAATTATATATTTAAGAAATTTAAATATTTATCGCTTATCCCATTTCATATTAGTATATATCACTATTTTTATTAAAAAAGAAATATACGGTATATATTATTTATTTTACGAGAATTGACAAGTTACATTTTATTTTTATATATTCTATTGGAATTTGGAAATATTGTCCAATCTTCACAATTCCAGATGAACTTTCTTTATTTTGCTAAAAGCCCTGAAACCCAAATTTACACGTTCGCGTCTATGCCGAGCTCCTCTTTTCCCGAGCTTCTGAGTTCTGACAAAATTATTCTTCTAGGGTTTCTTTTTTAATACGCTCGATATTTTGCTTAATCAAAACATATTATAAGTATGCGTTTTCATTGGGTTTTGTGGTATGACATTCTTACACACGGACACTGCCCCTCATCATTCTTGTAGAATTTGTAGTGGTCAGTTTTGGGCCGCCTTACAACAAATGGCGATTTAATCGCTTTTTTTTTTTTTTGGTAATACACATTTTTTAAAAATCTGAGTCGAATTACTAATAATAAACTGAAAAAGTTTTTGGTTTAGATTCAATCTAATTGTTTGGTCAAATTAGATGATGTCATAATTATGTATTACATAAGTAAATAAATATATACATGATTTATAACACACATTACTAATAATAAAATGCATAATAAGTTTTTAAAATTTTAATTTTCAAGTCTTATATCATTCTTAAATGAGTATTCAATTGATTAGAAAATTACAAAAATTAAAAGAAAAAACAAGATATAATTGGTTTGGTCTCTCTGGTTCACTGGTTTTGATTAACTTAACTCAGTTTAATTATAAATTTGATTTTAACATTAAACTAAAATTAAACTAAAATCGAAAGAAAGATTGGTTCACGGTCTGACCGGTTCGGTTCATCTAACATTGGTTCCAATTAGATCCAATCACCTACATCACCAACGATTGTAAGTTTTTCTGATGGGTAATAGATGTATAATATGACCCGTCTCATTTTTTGTGTTTGTTTCTGTCCAGTCTGCTCACTATTTGATATTTAATTAATTATAAACCTAATATATTATTTACCAATGTATGCTCATATCTGTGTGAGATTGTTTTCTTCAAGGTGGCACTGCAGAAATCAATTAATAAATACTTGCTTTGTCAATAATAATTTACATACAGACATGGATAAATCAAAATTTCAGTAATTATGTGAGTGTCAGTGCACACAACAGGGAAATATTTAAGAACTTGCAATAATAAAAAAAAAATCTAACTACCTTGGCCGGGCAACAAATTAAAACGACTTTTTATGTCAAGTTTTCAAGGAATAACAAACCGCATAAACAGCTCTGTGGGTTCTGAAAGCCCCGTTACTTTGGTTAGTGCTGATATTTCCACTCTTCATATCTAGTTGTTTTTGGCCTAAAGTTTCTTCACAAACGCATGTCTTTCCAATATGAGTCATAAGCTAGCTGTTAATTTCATGGTGATGACATGTATCCAATATGCTTAATCAGACGAGCGCTTTTGCAGCCAAATTAATCTTACGTTCCTTCTATTTAATTTTCAATTCTGTGTGCCTAAAATAGCCGCTTTAAAGTGCCTTGCATTTCTTAAGGTATCGCTTATTGTCCTTATATTGCTTCCACTGATTGTTGAGTAACAAACGCACCTGTGTGTTTTCTATTCAACGAGTTGACAGGTCATTTGATATAGGCACTTTATATGCATATTAGATTTTCTAAATATTTTTCATGCTTGTTGAGTATTTCAGTAAGGAAGTCGTATATCCGCCGAAGTTTTATTAAATTATGTGACAGAATCATTTATTGAATTCCAGAACTACTTTTTTTATTTATTGGAGGCTTCATGATTCGGGCTATATCTTTATAAATCTCACTTCAGTTTCTAATTAAATATGTACACGAGATTGATACCAAAATAAAAAATATAAAATTTGTACATGAGATCTGTAATATTAGAAAACCAGTACTTAATTTTTGGAGCGTACTTTAGAGTAAATATAAATTTCAAGCTTGCGAAAATGATTGAAATGAATTGAACTTATGGGCTAGGAAAAAGGAGTGGATTAATTTAAATTCACCTCTACATTGTATATGCAAATAAAGAGAACCAAAATAGAATAAAAAGGTTTGTATTAATTCTTCCTACGCAAGATAATATTTCCCTTGAAATATACCCTCAAGTGTTTTTACTTTTTAGCCTCTTAAAATAGTTGAGTTTCTTATTCAACAAACTCGATTTGGCATTGTAGAGCATGATCATTACCATGTAGTACTTCACAATGAATTATTAGTTCTTATTGTCTCTACTGTGCCACTTCTCTTGGAGGATGGAAAAGGTGTTTAGTATAACATTGGGTATTGTTAAGAGTTACAGCCATGGAATTACACATTATTGCTTAGGAACTTGGTAGATGTGTGTTTCCTCGTCCTTTCTAATATTACTACTATGCATCATCATTCGATAACTGTGCATTGGTCAAGTGGAATGATGCTTCTCAATAGAACTTTGTACTTGGTATCTATTCTAGCTAGATGTACATCCCCCTGTTTATGAGGAGCTTACTTAGACATGTATGCATTGCCATTGTTTGAGCAGATGATAAATGTGAAGGCCTTGGTTCATCAGAAGACGATCAAGACAATAGTGGTGGAGAAACAGAACTGCCCGAGATTGATCCCCGAGCAGAAGACCGTGAACTTAAAAACCACTTGCTGAGGAAGTATAGTGGTTACTTAAGCAGCCTTAAGCAAGAACTTTCAAAGAAAAAGAAGAAAGGAAAACTGCCCAAAGATGCTAGGCAAAAGCTACTTAGCTGGTGGGAATTACATTACAAATGGCCATATCCTTCGGTATGTAATTGTATCACTCTCGTGACACTTTTCTGATCTCATCAAGTTCTCTTTTTATTTTTCTGAATAAGTTCTTCTGGGATAATCACTAGGAATCAGAGAAGGTGGCATTGGCAGAATCAACTGGTCTGGACCAGAAGCAAATAAATAACTGGTTCATAAATCAAAGGAAGAGGCACTGGAAACCATCTGAAGACATGCAATTTATGGTGATGGATGGCCTGCATCCGCAGAACGCAACTCTCTATATGGATGGTCATTACATGGCTGATGGTCACTACCGTCTAGGGCCATGACCGCCTTATATTATATATTCAAATGCAAGGTATGAGCTTCTTATTAACAAAGAGACTGTTCAAACAGGATAACAGTCAGCGCTCTAGCTACTAGTTTCAATCGCAGGCATAGCGTGAACAACTGATGGTTGTGCTTGCGGAGTGTGAGAGTACTTGGGTAGTTTGCTATGGTGGTCTTGTTTTATTTATCAGTGACTGTTGCTTGTATTTTTAATATAAAGTAGTTCCCGGTAGCAATAATTCATTCAGATGTTTTACATTGTCGGATCTTAAATCTAATAAGAGGATTGCAGTAGGTGCCTGTCGTCGCGCTGTACTTTTCTTTGATTGTTACATCAACCTTGTGTGATTGGTGTACGCAGAGGAGGAAATTTGCGACTTGGAGCTTCTGTCCCATATAAAGTCTGTAAGGAGCTACTATCTAGCAAGCTTTTATTTAAGTGTATATGACGAGAACATATTCATCATGAAACTTGTGATGATTCAATTTATGTTGCCGTGTTGGTCTCCAATGGTCATGCTTTTTAGGTTTTCATACGCCTTAGTTATATTGATTTGTTTTAAGGAATTAGAAATGTTAACCACTTTCACATATAAGAAAAAAGAATTGCAAATCGCTTAGCTAGTGTGTGTGTATATATATATATATATATATATATTCCAAATTGATCTCTGTAAGGTATTTGAAATTTAAACTTTCATGTGATTGTTACGGTTATTCAATTTATGACACATTTTGATGTACTCGCCTTGGCAATTAATCTAACAAATTTTGATATAGTTAACTATAAAATTTCAAAACATTTTGATTCTAAATTTAAAAATGTAGTTGTGTTACGCGTAAGACGCAGAGATTTGTTTTGTTTTATTTTTTTCGACTTAAAAAATTTAAATGAACCCAGTGGAATATGTCAATATGCAATAGATGCTATAAAATCTATAAGCTTCTAGAATAAAAGATAATCAAATTATACTTCATAAATATTCAATAAACATTTTTTATTCAACGAAGTACTGTTATGTCACAAGTTGCATAGATGCTATAAATTATTGACACAATTTACACTGTGATAACATTAAATTAAGATACTTATTATACAACTAATTATTTTTTTTAGTAGTATATATTATGACTCATACCAAGATTTAATAAAAATTTGATGCTTACTTCAACTTTGTTGAAAGGCATTCCGTTGTTTATGCTGAATTTCCTTCGGCATATAATTTTGTTTAATATGAAAAGAAAAGATTAAATTACATGTTTTCTCTTTTTCTTATGTTTCTCTTAATTTTACTTGAGTAAAAGTGAAGTTAACAGAAATTAAATTATAAAAAAATTGAATTTAAAAATATTATTATAAATCAAAATCATTTTTACATCAATAAATAATATTTTGTAGAATAAAAGTTTTCACATTATGCATATCATTAAGTTTTCTCAGTAATATCGACAATGTTAATTTAGTATTTCATATAAATATCTTAAAATTAAATAAATATACTTGTGAAATAAAAGTAAATTTTTTTAATCAAATACCTATACTTGTTTTTACGGTTATAAAATTTGTCATACAAGACTAATATGACAATTACTTATAATTTAATAGCTGAATTGATCTAAATCACTTTTTATATAATTTTTTTTATCAGTTGGAGTATATAAGTGTGATCAGGAATAGTTTTTGCTCCATAATGGTACACGTGTAATTTATCAAACCACGTTCTTTTTTTATGTTTTCACTTGTCTATGAATTAATTTAATCTTGTTTATATTTCATGGTGAGTACATCGTGTTTTATTGATCGCGCGATTTCCACGTACAGAATTGCTTCGGCTGTTCATGAAAACACGTCTTTAGCTTTTGCGGAGTAATTTCTCACTAAATCTAATTCTTTATATGGAATTTGGTACGATTCCTTTGGGAGAATTTCATGCATTGGCTATTTCCTCCATTCGGCTCCTTTTCTTTTAATTACTGCCTCAATATCAATAACAAACAAATAAGTTAAGTTAGGAAGAAGAAGAAGAACATGATTAATTGTTAGAGAGGAGATATTAACGAGGGCCAGACGGACTTATAGACAGTCTCTTATAACGGAAACACCCACATCATATATATAAAATTAATATTCTTATTAAATATATATGATAAATATCATATATTTTGTATTTTTTTTACAACAAACATAAATTTGTTGAAATTTTTAAATGGCAGCTTTTTTTTTTTGTATATTAATTAATGTAAAAGATGATTTAATAAGTATAAGTAATAGTTACTAATAATATAAATTCTTGAGCCTCAAAATTGGATACATAATCTCTTAAATTATTTCATATAAAAATTACATAATTTTAAATGTTCCACAAGAAATTGGTCTAATTCTTACACAAGAGACCCATTATGAACATGTTTGGTTTTGTTTTTTTCTTTTGGAATAATTACTATTTTTTTAATTAAAAGTTGTTTTATCTAAAATCTATCTTGTTTGTTTAAAGTGTGTAAAATTGATTATAAGTTAAGATTATTTTTTCATAATTAAAAATAGTTTTTTAAAAAGTTGTTATTTTAAGCTTTTAATTATTTGATTTCAGATTATTTCAAAAGCTTTAAGAGAGAAATATCTATTTACCCTCAACCAAATAATTTTTTTAATCATTTCATATATCTTTTGGTAATTTAATACATAAAAGTAATTTTTTTATACAATCCAAACAAAATTATTTATCATAAAATCGATTATGAATTAAAATATCCAAATATAAATTAATTTTCTCATAATCGATTTTATATACATAATTAATTTTTTTAAAAATTAATTATATATATAATCAATTTTTAATATAATATTTTTTTCACTGCTAATTCAAAGACACTATGTGTGAGGGTATTTGTAGAGCACCTATCCCTATGCAAGAATAATGATATAAAAGATGGTGTCTGGAAAAGCATTGATTATAAAAACTTCTAATTTGCCTATAATGAACCTCAATATTGCTTGTCACAATAATTATATTAATTTAATATTTATATTTATAATGCTTAAAGAAAATATATATTCTACGTTTAATTATAAATAAAACTGTTCTGGCATGGTCGCAAGCAGTGTAATGGTAGTGTATCTATCTTGAAATCACGGGAGAGGAATTTGGGTTATTTAAAGGATTATTAATGGTATTTATTGAGCCAAGTTTCATTTAGATTGGGTTAGTATTCAGTATATACCTTGAAATTCATCTGGATTGGGCTAATATTTAGTGTATATATCGCCCGAGCATTAGTCAACCGAGCACCAATCACCCCAGCATAAACCAGTCGAGCACCAATCACCCGATCCACCTGAGCCACACCAACCACCCGATCAACCACTTGAGCCACACGCCAGAGCCATCTGATCCACATCAGCTTCTAACTAACTGATGATAGTTGTAAATAATTAATTATTGTTAGAGTTAGTTAGTTTCGTTTCTAGTTAGTTTCAGTTAGTTATCTGTTATTAATAACTGAGTAAGTTCCACACTTGTATCTGGCTATATAAAGCCTTGTAATAAGAGTCAGTGTCTAAGTTAATTTCATTTCATACACTTTTCAATTTTTCCAATAGTATATATCTTGAAATCATGAAGGATAAAAAAATTAATTAACTTGAATTTTATACTACTTAATGGGTCATTAATAATATTTATTGAACTCAAGTTAATTTCTTTTAGTTATAGGTAGGTCTAATTGGACCTAAAGAGGAATTAAAAATAAGGATGCGAGGGATCAAACCCTCACGACATAATTATAGTTTCTAATAAAAATTTAAAGAGATATCAATTATACTACGTTCTACTAGTAAGTCAAGTAAATTTTACTATATGTATAGATAAAGTTTTGGACAAAACTACAATGCAAAATTCCCGTGTTAACGTTCGGGCGGGCTTTAGGTTCATGCGACGTCTGAACTGGTTGGGCTGAGGCTATTACTGATGCTGAGACCCAATTAGGCATCGTCCATGAAAAGTTCATCATTGAGGTATGGTCATCCCGGGTTGGATTAATTTGGTAAAATTATATTTTTCATCCCTTAAGTTTATATTAGGTTTGATTTTTGTCTTATAACTATATTTTGTTTCATTTTCGTTCTAAATCTTTTTATAACCCATCAAATTCATCCTTAACACTAATACCGTTAGCAATGCTAATAATATTTGCTGATATGGCAGCTTACATGGCTATAAGTGCATAATTAACAATGTATTTTCCAAGTACGAATTTTTTTAAAGTTAGTGATTAAGACAGATTTAGTAGTTTTGAAAAAGATTTAGGATAAAATTGAAACACAATATAGTAGAAGGATGAAAATGAAACCTAAAATAAAGTTGAGGGATAAATTTTTTTTTATGTTCATAAAAACATTTGAAACAAATTAGAAATAAAAAAACTATCTACATTTATATTACTAATAGTGATACTAATTATCCTAAATTTTAGAAGAATATAAATAGACAACCTATTTTATCTATTTTAATGTTTTTAAATAATTTTTTTAATCAAACTTAATGAACTAGATCGAGCAAATATTTTAATATCATTTAATTTTTTCAAATTGGAAAAAATTTAACTTCATGGTATATCCATTTATCTTTGTAAAATAGTCTTTTTAGGAAAATTACTATAAATACTTATAAATTTTCATATAAAAATATTTTTTTTATATTTGTTTTTCATTCACCTAATTTAATGCTAATTTTAGGCTGCCACTGAAAGAAAAACAAATATAAAAAAATTTATAAGTATTTATAATAATTTTCCTAAAAATGAATGGGTATACTGTGAAATTAAATATTTTCCAATTTAAAAAAAATATGATATTAAAATATTTGTTTATTCTAGTTCATGAAGTTTGATTAAAAAAATCATTTAAAAACATGAAAATAGATAAAATAGGTTGCCTATTTATATTCTTCTAAAATTTAGGATAATTAGTATCACTATTAGTAATAAAAATGTAGATAGTTTTTTTATATTTCTAATTTGTTTTAAATGTTTTTATCACCATAAAAATTTATTTTTATCCTTCAATTTTATTTTAGGTTTCATTTTTGTCCCTCTACTATATTGTGTTTTAATTTCATCATAAATCTTTTTTAAAACTACCAAATTTGTCATAATCACTAACTTCTAAAAAAATCCTATTTGGTGAGAATACATTGCTAATTATGTACTTATAGACATGTAAGCTGCTATGTTAATAAATACCATTAGCATTTCTAACGGTGTTAGTATTGAGGATGAAGTTGGTGGGTTATAGAAAAATTTAAAATGAAAATAAAACAAAATATTATTATGAGACAAAAATAAAACCTGTTAAAAATTTAAGGGATGAAAAATATAATTTTGCCATAACATAAGGGCAAGACATTTCTTTTTGTATTTTTGCTGAGCATGCTATATATATATATATATATATATATATATATATATATATAATTGAAATTTGAAAATATATGTAACTTATATAGAAATGAGAGGATATGGGTTTACAATTCATTTTGGATCATACTGAATGATTTGGCCTAAATGGCAATTGTTTGGTGGATGAACTGCTATCGATATACTCATAGATTAGGTTATACATTCGGTTGGTCAAGGGTCATGGATCTTTCAAGATTTCGAGAATACTGAGAAAGAATTTGGTTGAACATGGAAATAAGTACTTGATCTGATATTTTGAAATTATGATTTTTTAAGTTCTTGATTTAACTTCACTAAAATAAGCCAAAAGTTGGGGATGCCTGCCTTAGTTACTTATTTAACAACCTAGTGGCTGTTCTTTGATGATTTTATGTGCAACAAAGTGCATGAAATTTCATTATTTCAAAATTTGATATTTTTACAATTTTTTTTATGTAACTTCAGTCGAATAAAAAGTGTCTAAAGCTATCATGCTTGCCTTAATTACCTATTGAACAATTTAGTAACTGTTCTTATTTTAAATTATGGATCAAAATTTACATAAAATTTCATTATATATATATATATATATATAAGATAAAAAGGAAAAAAATAATTACACAATTTTTAAATGAAACAACATTTCATTCTGTTGCTTATCTCTGATTTGGAAGGTAAAATTTAGTAACTGTTCTTTTTTGAAATTTTGGATCAACATTTGCTTATGCTCAAGGACTCGAATTAAAAACTTGAAAACTACTTATTTAATTCAAAGTTATTTCACTTTATATTGTGTTGGTTTATTCCATATGCAATGATTTTTCACGGGTTTATAAATATTTCATATAATTAATAATATAATATAAAAAATTTTTGAGACACTTTTATTTATTTATTCAGAAAAAAAATTATGTAGATGTCAATCTTGTCTTTTGAACGACCTGTGGTGTGAGCCCCACAGCTCAGCTGGTGACTAATGAGTGTGGAACCTTGCGGCATAGGAAGGAGTAAAAGATTGGGGTAAAGTTTGAGATTAATATAATTAAGTATGTTCAATTCTTATCCAAAGAGGACAAAGAAAGAGAAATTCTCAATGCAATTCAAATATTCTGTGTCACCTACTACAGTTGAGCATAATGCATTAAAAGTAGTTTTGAGTTTGTTAATAAATAAATATATAAATTGGAATGGAAATTGTCCGACACCGTTCGCTCAAGATTACGTGGAAAGGTTACCTAATTCTTGTCATCAAGCATGCAATATATATCCTCGGAAAGGATCAACCTGTTTGTTGCATCCAATAGAACTAGAAGGAACAAGCAAGTTTGTTTATTAATTATTAGGTTTTTCTCAGTGGCTGATTGGGTCTGTGCCGCCGACGAATACAAACAATTGCTGACCATCGGAAATTCGATAATGACAAGAATGATTATATACTTGACCAACACTAATATAACTTCATAATAATCAAGAGTAATTACTTTATTTTCCTTTTGTAAAAAAAAAAAACTTTATTTTCCTTAAGATTTTTATTATATAAAATTTTGAAATAAATACAAATTTTGTATGATTAAAACATATAAAAAAATATTAAAATATTTTAATTATTGATTAACAATATCATTTTAATGCAACCAATCATAAATACGCTCACGCGAATGAAAAACGACACAATTGTGACTAATCTAGATGCTAATTTTTTAAATCTGTCTATTGTACTGGTCGTTTAGTCACTTTTGCTCAGTTTTTCAATGATCAGGCGACAACACATTTTTATCCTGCTTTTTTGAAAGATCATTTACATAATTAATGAGCAAACTAAAGGCATGCGTGTTGACGAAGAGTTGTCTCAATATAAATTCGGGTTTACATTAAATTTTATATGCGATAACATATTTATTTTTTAAAAGATGATTTAAAATTATAAATAAGTATCTATTATAAAATGAGTTTAATTTTGATTCATTATTAATATAAATAAATTTTATATTATTATTTAATAATGTGTTAATACATTATTAAAAAAGTTAAATTTCTTATATAGTTGTGATAGTTAAAATTATTTAATAATTTGTTAACATATGATTAGATGATAATGTAATTTTTTTTACACTGATAATAAATTAAAAATTAATTTTTTTTACACTAACAATAAATCAAAATTAAATTTTTATAAAATTTAATTAATAAATATGTTGTCACATATAAAGTTCACGGTGAACTCACATCTAAAGTAATACAAGCTGATGAATCCTATGAAACTGTTACAAAATATATATTTTTGGGTACATAAGATAAATAAACAGCAATGTTTTTTGTTACGAACACAATTCGTGAAATAAAGTATGAATGAGTGAGGGTGAGACTAAATTGCTACCATACTATATCATACCTTCTTCATATCTTTAAAATTTATAAATAAAAGAAAAAACCATTTAAATTCAAGTCAACCAGTTCGTATCAAATACTTTCGTGTTACTTAGCATTTTCCATAAAAAATAGAAAGAAAAAAAAAAGAGAACTAAATCCTACCGAACAAGGTTCACGAAAAATCAGCAGCAAGAGACGGATTTAGCGCAGGAGAACTGTTACATAGTATTATATTGCATTTAAAACATTAATAATGTCATAAGCATGTATGTCATGCACTTTTTGACTTAATGGACAGCACTAATCAATGTTGGACCAGTCCACGTAAAACACAAGGTATGGCAACAGCATTTTGAAAATTTATGAAGAAAGAAAAGATAAACTTCAAACCTTAACAGATCCTTAATGGAAGTTTGGTATAGCTATAGATAGAAGTAGGAACAAAACTAGAGAAGAAAACCCTCTCTTTTACCCTTCGAGATTGAAGGTACACATAGAGGTTAATTAATTTCTTTCTAGTTAATTAATTAATAAATCTCGCACCATCTTACTTTTAAAATTTTAAACTTCTAACTAACTTAGAATATTCAGTTATTCATTATTTTCGTAATTGAAATTATTAACATACAGAAAGGACTATGATCACATATATATTCAGCTAATAAGCACTGATCGAGGCAAAACGTAGTGGTGCTACAATAATTTAAGGCATGGTCATGACTCATGACCCTTCCTGCACCATGTGGGCACTTGATCGTTGTTCGAATAAAATGAACTCAAGCGTTGAATTTTTGTTTGCAATGCAGTTAAATGAATTATGGAAATCAATTTTCTTTGTATAGATTAGCTCCTATTCTCTTATTGCATACTCATGGTACCCGAAAATGTCAGGTCAAGTCTATGGGCCAGAAGCAGCGACTCAGTCCGTGCTTCAGCTGAAATTAATGAGCAGCATGTTGTGAGAAAAGGATTTGGATCAATATTTGACTCAGTCAATGCTTGAACCAAGTTTTGTGGGCAGGTTGTAAGAGAGAAGTGCTAAGCCATTTTTAACTTAGTCCAAGTGGTGAGTGCAAGTGGCTTGACATGATGAGAATAAGACTCCTAAAATATAAGGACGTGCCAATTTTCATTGTATCCCAATTCTTTTCTTAGAATGTTTGCTTCTTTGAACCCTTTTTAATGAAGTTCACTGCAATTTGCATTACGAGCACACTCTTTTAACATTTTATTAGCATTTTATAGAATACTTTTTTAATCCTTTACAGTGGCAGAACTTGCCTCAAGATTGTGATGGGGCAAACGATGAGATCTTGATAAATAATTAAATAAAAAAATTACTAACAATTAGAAGATAATGTAAGGAAAATTTAAGATATTCAACAATGTTGACCTTTAAAACTTATGAGAACATATTTTTTCGCTTTTTATTTTGATAAGTGTTTGAAGTTTGGTATGTAACTAAAGACATAAATTTCAGAAATGAAAGAACTTTTTTTTCATCTTTTGATGACAATAAACAAGATGTTAGGGAATTGTTAATTTAATGTTACCTACAACTACTATAAAAGAAACTAGTAGTATGAACATAGCAGATAATTTCTTATAGTTTTAGCTTTGACCTTGTTGCAAGATAGTTTGAGTTTAGGCCTATGAAATAAGAAAATAATTAGACAAAAAGCTATTTTGTTTTAATAATAGTTATCTCAAGGGAGTCTACGACTAACATGTTAGCATTTAAACCAGAGAGTAGCACAATTAAATTTGGATCAAGAATGGTATAATTCAACACTCATTCTCATATATGCTTGTAAAAAAAATTGAAAACGGGGTTGGGGAGGAGGGCAGGGGGGAGGATTGTGCCCCTTAGTAGTTCCGCCACTGGTCCTTCAAGATCACACCAAATTAATGACATAGCTTTCTCTCTTCAGGAGTTTTTAGGAAAAACTTATCACATTGGAACAATGATAGAAGTGCAGAAGTTAAACTCAACGGTAAAGTTAGTTTAGCTTTTATGCACCGAAACACATACAAATAGAAGCTTGGTAGAGACTTCTAAGGTTTTCAAGGTCATGCACTTGTTTTTTGAGAATTGAAATAAATGAAAAATTATGAATAAAGATTAATATTTAATTTATTTAAAAAACCATATTGATTATATATTCATTTGAACAGTTTCAAGAGCCCATTAAAATTTAAAATCTTTATTCTTTGAGAGTTCTTATAATATATCGTCTGTGTCACATAATAAGATTATTTTATAATTTCTTCTAAACCTTACCTTCCTATTTGTAATGCAATTCAAATTTAGAACTTTTAAAATAAAATGTTAGGAAAGTTCAATTGTTGATATATTTTTTTTCTTTTTCTTTTGGGGGTTTGTATATCAAGAAATTATTATCACAATTGAATATAGCATTTTATTTAAATTCTCAATCACCCACTTAATCTACATTCATGTGGCTAAGTAGAGATAAAGATACAACCTTGGGGAATGGAAACAAAATAGTTCTCAGATCTGACACAATTAAGAAGTTAAAATAATTCTCAAATCTGAATCTCTCACAAACTTATAGCAAGTAAACAATGTTTAAGCCAACATTTGCTGAACCTTCATGCCCAAAACTTGATGAGCCGGTTTACTCCATAATTTCGTATCGAAAATAAAAAGTTCTTGCCATTTAAAGGTTAGTCATAAGAGGAAATTAATTGTATTACAAAGAATTTAATTTTAATATGATAACTAATTAAGGACCTCAACTTTAAAATTTATCAATTAAGAACCTCAATTTCAATAAATTTATTTTTAATAATATTTATCAATTGGAAAAATAAATTAGGTCATATATACCATATATTTTGTTCATGTTATAATTGTTTTTATATGTCAAGTTAAATATTTGTGTCTTTTCAATATTTTTTATTAATAAAAATATTTTCAATAAAATTGAGGTTCTTAGTTGATAATAATAAAAACTTAAGTCTCTTAATTATTTGATCATAAAAAGTTTAGGTCTTCATGTGAAAATATGTTAGCCCCAATGGTTTATTGTTTTATGTTTTGATGATGACAAATACATTACTAAAAGGATTTCAAATATGCTACATATGTGCGTGATGAGCTATATTGGATAATGCATGGTTATATATTATCTTGTTATTCTTATTATAAGAATCATGCATTAAGTTTTGTGTAGCATCATTGATAGGATATATCCAATGTACTTGATAAGTGATATAATTAATTATTGGATATGTGTCTATATGTGAATCATATATG
This sequence comes from Styphnolobium japonicum, assembly GCA_023212625.1. Lineage (NCBI taxonomy): Eukaryota > Viridiplantae > Streptophyta > Magnoliopsida > Fabales > Fabaceae > Styphnolobium > Styphnolobium japonicum. The sequence continues at coordinate 27,415,504 of JALBWW010000006.1, forward strand.
CATGAAGAACTTTATAAAGTTATATACATGTGAATCATGCATATTTAGTTATTGAGTTATGGATTTGGACTAACCATGGTTTTCAAGTGAGTTATGCTTTGTAGGATAGTCCAAGTATCAAGAGTGAGCATTGGAATAAGAAAGTGAAAGATCCTATTTATGCTCAACTCAAGAAGGAGAATGAAGTGATGAACCAAGCATTTAGAAGATTTGAAGAGAAGAAATCTTAGAAGCTTGAAGTGCATCAAGAAGCTTATAGACTCAAAAGGGTATACTTTCTCTTATAGGCTATTCTCCTTTGTAAGGACAGAGGTTTTACATGAAGAGAGCTCAAATATCTTTATTCAATCTTGACAAATGTTTTTAACATGGTAAAATGCCCAACAAACAAGTTTTGAGAAGTTAGTCATGGTGGTATTTCAAAACTATGAAAAATAACCAAATCTAAATTTTGAAAGCTGACCTATGGTCACTATTTTTATCATAACTTTTAAAATACTTTGAGTTTTGATCTGAAACTTATCTCATATGAAAGTAGACTCAAAGAGCTTTCCAACGCATGGTCATTTGCTTAATTTGGATAAGAAACGAAGAAGTTATGATATTTTTAAGAAGACTACTTTTCTCGAGCAGGAATCGTGAATCGACTACACAAGACTTGTAGTCGACTACAAGACCTTGAAAAACTGACATATGGTCACTATTTTTATCATAACTTTTAAAATACTTTGAGTTTTGATCTGAAACTTGTTTCATATGAAAGTACACTCAAAGAGCTTTCCAACGCATGGTCATTTGCTTAAATTGGTTAAGAAACGAAGAAGTTATGATCATTTCAAAACGACTACTTTCCGAGTGGAATTGTAGTCGACTACACAAGACTTGTAGTCGACTACAAGACCACCAGAAATGGATTGTAGTCGACTACAAGACCTGTATGATCGACTACAAAGTGTCGAGAAATCAAATATATTTTCCAGAGATGAATGGTAGCTCTGAGGTCACATGCATCTCGCAATGACTACAAAGTGTTAAAACTCGAAAACTACATTCCGGGAATGGATTGTAGCTCGACTACAAGGTTGTGTAGTCGACTCACATAGTGTTAAAATTCAAAACCTACATTCCGTAGAGGAATCGTAGTCGACTACAAGTTATCACGTAGTCGACTACAACGCGAGAAAATGCCCAGAATAGCTTGGTATAACCATTAGATTTCTAAATTAATCATTCCTAAACACCACCAACTACTATTTTATCACTTGGGCTATTAATATATGCTAAGATTGAAGCATTAACAAGTTGATGAACACCCATTTGCAAATCATTATGAGGATTTGATCATTTTCTATCAAAATCAATATTTGAGCTCTTCATTTTCATAATCCCTCTATCCATTAGTTCTTCCAAGTTGTATTATCTACTCTTCGAGAGAGTTTATCATTTTCTATCAATCATATATACTTGTAAGAGGGTGGATAATCCTCAAGAGAGTTCAAGGGTAGACTTCCCTTGAAGAGAAAAGAAAGAGGCTCAAGCATAAGGGTGGAGGATCCCAAAGTGTGAAGAGTGCCTGTTTTTTGTAAAGGTTTCTCAAGCACCTAAGTTACAAGCTTGAAGAATAGTGGAAACCTCAAGTGGATGATCTTGGGGCTGGATGTAGATCACAAGAAGTGATTGAACCAAGAAATATTGTTTGCACTCTCTTATCCCTCACTCTCTTTACATTCTAGCAATTTACATTTAACTACTTATTTGTTGAGTTCTCATGATTGCTATAATTATTGATCTTGCATATCTTGTGATATTTCTACTTAGATCATTAGAACTTGATATATATCTTGTTTGCTTGATTTATATATATATCTAAGTTATACTCAAGGTATCTACATTGATTGACAAATCTTCATAAGAGTAAGGCATTCATTTAAAACCCAATTTGCTCACAGAAGCAAATTGTAGTCTACTACAAGAAAAGTGTAGTCTACTACAAGACTACTAGAAACTCAACATTAGTGTTTTATTTGTTGATCTTACAAAACCACTTTCGAGGATTTATTGTAGTTGACTACACACCACTTGCATCTACTACAAGGTTTCAACCAAGTGATTTTCTATCTTGATTTATTTCCCACTAGTCTCAAATTAATCACACTATAATTTACATTGTTCAATATATTTATATGTGATTGATATTATGCATTATATGAATTGCTAGTAATATGAAAGCATGAATTGTTGTGAAATATATTTATTCCGGCCGCATGTATTGATTGGGTGCATCAAAATGCACAATTACTTAAGTTTGTAATAAAATTTGTGATCACCCAATTCACCCCCCTCTTGTGTGATGGTTGCCCTTGGCTAACAAGTGAGTATCGAGCCTTGTGCTCTGTTTAAAGCTTAACCGCTTAGAGTTAAAGATCCTCATATAATGGCAACCATAGAAAGTTTTTCAAATATGGTGGGTTTTGAAATTGATAAACCACCATTCTTTGATGGTGTGCATTTTGATTTTTGGAAAACTAGGATGGAATGTTATTTGCAATCTATTGACTTGGATTTGTGGGATATTGTGCTTGATGGTTTTTCCTCTAAACCAAAATTGAATTGGGATTCCTATGACAAGAAATGTTTTACCTTAAACATTAGAGCAATGCAAATATTGAGATATGGTTTAAATGATGATATTTATGCTAGAATTAAAAATTGCTCTAGTGCTAAAGATATTTGGGATACCCTTGATGCTATTTATCTTGCTAACAATGTTTTTGAGCAAAATGTTGTATCTAGAAAGCAAGAAGAGCAAAAGCCATTGGAGGAAGAACATATTGGAATGGAGCATGCTCTTGAAACATTGATGGACAATCACATGGAAGAAGATGATGTTTCTCATGAGTCAAGTGTGCTAGAAGCAGAAACTACTTCTTACATGGCTCAAGAGGACTTTGAGGTAAACTATACAAGTATTGATAATAGTCCTTCCTATGATGAGATACAATATGCATATGATGAATTGAATGATGGATTGATAAATTTAGAAAAGAAAAACTTAGCTTGCTTGAAAAGCATTTCCTCTATTGAAATTCAAATTGAGTCTTTGAAAAATGAATATGCTTTTCTTGATGAGGAAATATTGATGAAATGTGAAACCTCAACTACTAGTGAAATATGTATTGATTTAATAACAAAAGTTGAGGAATCATCTTCCAAATTTGCCAAAGTTAATGATTATACTTGTTTGCATTCCATGTGTGATAATAAAAGGAAAACCAAAGATGTTTTACATGGAAAATCAAGAAAGACTTGTGGCAAAAATATTTTGGAAAATGATTACACTAAAAGGCATAAGTTTTGAAAATGATCTTCAAAAGACCAAACCATCATCACATTCAATTGTTTGCAACTATTGTGGTCATCTAGGACATATTTCTCATTTGTGCAAATTCAGGAAGAAATTCTTATATGAGAAATAACATGATGTGGGTTCCTAAAACCCTTAAAGGCTCTAATACTAACATTGAAGGACCCAAGTTGAAATGGGTACCAAAAAGTCCACCTAGTGCTTCTATTATGCAGAAAACTCTACAAAAGGATGGACAATTTGATCAAGCCAAAATGGAAACATCAAGGAAAATATTCCCAAAGCCCAATAGTAGATATTTTGGTCAAAGAGGCAAGAAGGCTTCAACTAAAGCTTCTCATATGCATGATGTGGAACTTGCAAAGTTCAAATATCCAAAGGAGAAGCAATGGGTAAAGAAAAATGTTCCCTTAATTTCTAAGGCCATGGTATCATATGATATTACCTCTCATACTAATTCAATTGCAAAATCTATGAATTTAAGGTATATTGCTTATAGGCCTTGAATAATGAATTAAATCATGTGTGCTTGATAAAATTTGAATATTGTATTTAGCACATGATTATATTCATTCTTGTTGTACCATTTGCTTATTAAGTTGAATATATTTTGGTACATAAAGTTCTATTCTATGCCTAGCCATGCATGATATGCTTTAAATTGTTTATATATCATGAAAAGAAGCATGTCATTGACATTGTGCTTAATGCTAAATTGATTATTGAATTATTATGCTCAACTAGCATATTATGGCTAAATTGATATTTGTAAGAGCATAATAGATTAATGATCAATGACTAATCCTTGTGGATCCAAAATTTGTTGGATACCAAGGAAATGTGCTTAAATTTGATTGTAAGGTGACAACTACCTCAAGTATTCATTGAAATAGAATACAACTACTCTACTTGAGGTTAGCACTACTTGAATGGATTCAACTTCTCAAGAGGGATACAAACTTCATGAAGAATCTCTACACCCTCAATGAGACTTGAAGTATAGAAGTTGGAGTCACCTACACAAATTCAAGGAATACTAATTTGGTGATATCAATATCTTATCCCAATTTATGCTTTAAATGTGATATACATGATATCTTGGGATTTGGAGAATTGATTTATGCCTTAGCATGTCTTAAATTGTGCTTCTCTAGTAATGTGACTTGAACATGTGTTTGCCGAAACTATGCTAGATAAGTACACTTCTTCATTGAGACGGCATGATAATATTTTTGTGTTGAGCTTGTGACTATATTTTATTGAACTTACTGTGAAATGTTCACATGCTCAAAGAATTCTAATCCTCTCTTATTTGCTTAAATATTTCATATGCTTACTTTGAGATTGGATGGTTGAGGATAACATATCTTCTTGTTTGAAATTGCTTGATATGATAATTTCCTATAAACAAGAAGAAAATGATTCATTTGTGCTTTTAAACTTGCCTTTGAACTTCAATGATTCTTACATTGAATCTATCTATTGAAATGAATCATAAATAGTTTTCAAAGATATAAGTTCCATGATTTTTCAACTCTAGCATTGCAAAAGGGAACTTTTACTCTTGATTGGCATGTGTGCATACTTGAAATTCTTACATCACATAACATGCATTACATGATCATTGTTTGCCCCAAAGTGCTTATACAAGTTTTGATGATGGTCATGCGTTCTTAGTTAAGCTTGAATCTTGCTTTGAAATTACTAAATCTTTGCTTTGGATTCAAGTGCATATATACTTCTCTTGTCATTATCAAGTGGTAAAATTGTATGGTTGATAATGTGATACATTCTTGATATTTTATATCAACCAAAATTATGCTTGTGGATATGCTTAAATGATATTTGATGCTAACTTATGATTTGGAGAGCTTTTAGAATTGGATTTGCAAGTATCTCCATGTGTATCCAAATGTAGCCATCAAATATTGAAATACAAGCACAAGTAGACAATGAGAAGAATTGAATGAAGAAGAGCTTGAGGAGACTTTCTTCAAATTCTAAGAAATGAAATACTTAAAGGAAGAAAGTTCAAATTCAAAGGTTCAACAAATTGAAGAACATTCTAAAGGAGCATCACACTCTCTCGAAATCAATAAGTATCTCTATCCCTAAACTTTTATGGTATTATATTGAGTGATACTTGTTGATTAAGTGCTTTTAAAATGATTAGATGTTATCCTTATATGAGAAGTATGTTTAGCAATGACTTTGTGGATAATTAGCTCTAATATTCTTAATATTGTCATTGCATATAGGGTTATGTTATTAATTTAAATATACCTTGATCCCTATGGCATATTTCACCATGATGAATATTTGGTATGATTATCTTGATTCTTAGTGCTATAATTCTTGTGAGAATCATGCTCTTGCTTGAAAATAGATTTTGGTTTAATTGAAAATATTTTTCATAAAAAAAAAAAAAAACTCCCTTAGTTTGTTTGAAATGAGTTTTTCAAATTCCATATCCTTGAGAATTATTTGAATTTATTTCAAGACTTTGAAAGTGCTTTTCACCTCTTATTACTTTTCAAAAATTGGGAAAATGGTTTGGATATGAATGAAAAAAAAAAAAACTCTCAACATGCTTTGGAAAGGATTATCAAATCTTGAGAGAATGCTTAAGAAAATTTCCAAACTCGAAAATTTTGAACTGCTCTATAATGTCTATTTCTTTTGAAACTTCAAAAGATAAAGCCTTGCTCTTCAAAGTGATTTTATTTCCCTGAGGCTTCTGTTCAAAGAGAAAAAGGTGGAGATATACTTTCAAATGTCATCTTGAATGCTTTTATTGGATTATTCTCAAGGAATGGGTTTTTCAAAAAAAACCTCATACTCTTCTTAAATGATTTTGAAAATTGAAATGTATAGTTGCAACATTATTTTTGAAAGGGGGAGAAATTTCTAAATCTTTTGTGGAAAATCAAATTTTGTTGATAGTATGCTTAAACATATTTATCTTGATCTATCTTGATTTTCAATAAGGGGGAGCTCAACTTCTCTTTAAATACCTTATAACTTCCCTTACTTAAACTTTTGATTAATAATGGATTTAAATATCATGCTTGTTTGCTCTCGTTAACTTTGAATATATGCATGACTTTGCTAAAATAATATATTATTGATATCTTAATGATATGCATATTTTGAGGGGGAGCCTAGCTCTTAATTTGTCATTATACTCTCAACATATCATTGAAGATCATCTCTTATTGTATTTCCCCTATCAATGAAAGAAGGCAAGCTTTCTTAACTTTTCAATCATTTGATTCTTTCATTGAGAAATGTTTGATATATGTGGCAAGGTATATGATCTTTTACTTTGAAAAACTTTAACACCATTCCCTTATATGTCTTATTTGTGACATGCATCAAGTGGTACTTGTTCAACATGTGGTTTCAATATTTCAAGTCTCACTTAATCTCTTAAAGCATCTTGCTATCACATGATAAATGGAGGTATACCATAAGATGACAAACATTGCATGCATCATACTTGATATCTTGATAAGCACGCTTGTTTCATATCTCCATACTTGAATCATATTGGCATCATGTGTTTTATCTAAGGGGAGAAAGGAAACCTTCACTGTCACTTTATCCTTCATTCTTAAACCTTTTTGTTGATGTCAAATAGGGGGAGAGAAAAGAGGAAAGAAAAATATGTTATCGTGCTTAATGTTTGATACTCTTACTTGCACATTCATTTAGATATCTTATCAAACATATTTTTCTTGGGTGATTTGTCATCCTTAATGTTTGATACTCTTACTTGCACATTCATTTAGATATCTTATCAAACATATTTTTCTTGGGTGATTTGTCATCATCAAAAAGGGAGAATGTGAAAATATGTTAGCCCCAATGGTTTATTGTTTTATGTTTTGATGATGACAAATACATTACTAAAAGGATTTCAAATATGCTACATATGTGCGTGATGAGCTATATTGGATAATGCATGGTTATATATTATCTTGTTATTCTTATTATAAGAATCATGCATTAAGTTTTGTGTAGCATCATTGATAGGATATATCCAATGTACTTGATAAGTGATATAATTAATTATTGGATATGTGTCTATATGTGAATCATATATGCATGAAGAACTTTATAAAGTTATATACATGTGAATCATGCATATTTAGTTATTGAGTTATGGATTTGGACTAACCATGGTTTTCAAGTGAGTTATGCTTTGTAGGATAGTCCAAGTATCAAGAGTGAGCATTGGAATAAGAAAGTGAAAGATCCTATTTATGCTCAACTCAAGAAGGAGAATGAAGTGATGAACCAAGCATTTAGAAGATTTGAAGAGAAGAAATCTTAGAAGCTTGAAGTGCATCAAGAAGCTTATAGACTCAAAAAGGGTATACTTTCTCTTATAGGCTATTCTTCTTTGTAAGGACAGAGGTTTTACATGAAGAGAGCTCAAATATCTTTATTCAATCTTGACAAATGTTTTTAACATGGTAAAATGCCCAACAAACAAGTTTTGAGAAGTTAGTCATGGTGGTATTTCAAAACTATGAAAAATAACCAAATCTAAATTTTGAAAGCTGACCTATGGTCACTATTTTTATCATAACTTTTAAAATACTTTGAGTTTTGATCTGAAACTTATCTCATATGAAAGTAGACTCAAAGAGCTTTCCAACGCATGGTCATTTGCTTAATTTGGATAAGAAACGAAGAAGTTATGATATTTTTAAGAAGACTACTTTTTTGATAGGAATCGTAGTCTGACTACACAACACTAGTCGACTACAAGACCTTGAAAAACTGACATATGGTCACTATTTTTATCATAACTTTTAAAATACTTTGAGTTTTGATCAGAAACTTGTTTCATATGAAAGTACACTCAAAGAGCTTTCCAACGCATGGCCATTTGCTTAAATTGGTTAAGAAACGAAGAAGTTATGATCATTTCAAAACGACTACTTTCCTGAGAGTGGAATTGTAGTCCGACTACACAAGACTTATGATCGACTACAAGACCACTGGAAATGGATTGTAGTCGACTACAAGACTGTAATCGACTACAAAGTGTCGAAATCAAATATATTTTCCGAGAGATGAATGGTAGTCGACTACAAGGTATCTGATCGACTACAAAGTGTTAAAACTCGAAAACTACATTCCAGAATGGACATCAGAAGCCGACTACAAGTTGTGTAGTCGACTACATAGTGTTAAAATTCAAAACCTACATTCCAGTAGGAATCGTAGTCGACTACAAGTTATCGTAGTCGACTACAACGTGCCGAAAATGCCTCAGAATTGGCTATAAACCGGCTAGATTTTCAAAATTAATCATTCCTAAACACCACCAAATGCTATTTTATCACTTGGGCTATTAATATATGCTAAGATTGAAGCATTAACAAGTTGATGAACACCCATTTGCAAATCATTATGAGGATTTGATCATTTTCTATCAAAATCAATATTTGAGCTCTTCATTTTCATAATCCCTCTATCCATTAGTTCTTCAAGTTGTATTATCTACTCTTTGAGAGAGTTTATCATTTTCTATCAATCATATATACTTGTAAGAGGGTGGATAATCCTCAAGAGAGTTCAAGGGTAGACTTCCTTGAAGAGAAAAGAAATAGGTTCAAGCATAAGGGTGGAAGATCCCAATGTGTGAAAAGTGATATGCTTTTGTAAAGGTTTCTCAAACACCTAAGTTAGAAGCTTGAAGGATAGTGGAAACCTCAAGTGGATGATCTGGGACTGGATGTAGATCACAAGAAGTGATTGAACCAAGAAAATATTGTTTGCACTCTCTTATCCCTCACTCTCTTTACATTCTAGCAATTTACATTTAACTACTTATTTGTTGAGTTCTCATGATTGCTATAATTATTGATCTACTGCATATCTTGTGATATTTCTACTTAGATCATTAGAACTTGATATATATCTTGTTTGCTTGATTTATATATATATCTAAGTTATACTCAAGGTATCTACATCGATTGACAAATCTTCATAAGAGTAAGGCATTCATTTAAAACCCAATTTGCTCACGAGAAGCAAATTGTAGTCTACAAAGAAAAGTGTAGTCTACTACAAGACTACTAGAAACTCAACATTAGTGTTTTATTTGTTGATCTTACAAAACCACTTTCAGGGATTTATTGTAGTTCACACACCACTTGCGAGTCTACTACAAGGTTTCAACCAAGTGATTTTCTATCTTGATTTATTTCCCACTAGTCTCAAATTAATCACACTATAATTTACATTGTTCAATATATTTATATGTGATTGATATTATGCATTATATGAATTGCTAGTAATATGAAAGCATGAATTGTTGTGAAATATATTTATTCCGCTGCATGTATTGATTGGGTGCATCAAAATGCACAATTACTTAAGTTTGTAATAAAATTTGTGATCACCCAATTCACCCCCCCTCTTGTGTGATGGTTGCCCTTGGCTAACACTTCAAATAATACTTTCATTCTTAATCATAATAAAAAGAAAGAGTGATGGAGATCAATGTGACCCATAAATATCTTACATATATATATATATATATAAATTACAGAAAAATTAAAAAAATACCTTTTAATTGATACACTTTCTTTGAAGTATATATATATATATATATATATATATATATATATATATATATATATATATATATATATAAACACGTTCATTGTAAGGGGCATGTGATGGTAATTGATCTCTACTATAAGCCATCTTTAATTACATGACACATTGCTAACTAACTATTATAATTACTGCAAATCATCATCTCTAAGGCACAATCCCACGAAAAAAATAACGGTTTGCCTGAAATTTGAATTGTGTTTAGCCTCTCTAGCTAGCTAGCATGCTGCGGATGATGAGTTGGGGAATGGATAGTTATTATTATAGAAGTGATGATGGGCCTTTGAGCCAATAAGCAACGCCGTCGTGGGAGAGGAGCCATTGCTGCTCCCGCTGTTACCACCGCAAATTCTCTCACAAGAAGGGCATATGGTAAGGGTGGCTGCTGGAATCTGCATATAAAAGGGTCCTGGAGTTGTTTTCATTGATTTAAGTTCTTGCAGCTCCTTTTGCAGCCTCTTGTTCTCCTCTGTTAGCGTTTCGCAGCACTTCTTCAGTAACTCACAATCCGATTCGGTTTGTTTCAGTTTTGTCCTGTATATGTAATAATATTTATATTAAAAAATTAAGAACAACACACTGTCAATAAATTAACCATGGAGCTTCATATCATACGCATAGATTTATGTGAATATATAGTTCAAATATCACAGAAATAAGGTTACGGTCATCATAAATTACCTGGCTCTCCTGTTTTGAAACCACACCTCTACTTGTCTCGCCCGAAGATTCAGCTTTTTTGCCAATTCTTGCTTTTGCTTCTGAGGGAAAAAACAAAGGAATTGAAAAAGCGTTAAAAGACCTCCTCAAATTAAGACCGAAAAATCATTTGCAAACATAAAGATCGAAGAAAAAAAGAGTAATCATGATTAACTCATGATTCATATTTCTACTACTAATTAATTAAGGTACCGGACTGAGAGTAGAATGCTCTTTGAAGTTATCCTCTAAGATTGCGGATTGTTCTTTGGTGAGCCTAAGTTTCTTCCTGGGGTTACCATCTTCATCAACATCACCTACCCTTGATGCAGCCTTCTCTACCTCTACCTCTAGCTCAAATTCTTCGCCTGCAAACTGATCTCTCTCCCTCTTGATGCTAGACGAGTTGGAAAATGAAGACACCGCGCTGGGAGAAGAGGCTTGTGGATGGAAATATTCATTGGATTCAGTCTTTGTAGCTAGTTGATTATTTGCCTCATCATCAGGTGGTCCTAACGTAAGAGATGGGTATGCCTTATTACATTCTGATGGATCCTCCTCCTTTTTCTTCTTGCTTTCTCTCTGCCTGTGGTCATCAGTCTTCATGCAATTCCCTGACTGATCATGGAAGCCAAGACCAAGACCCAGACCAAGTCGAAGCCCCATGTTAGAGATCATATCATCAAAACCCATGATATTCTGAGACGGAAACCTCGGTGAATAATGTTGAAGGAGTTTTTAGCTTGCAATCTTCTGAATATATATTATATATGTGAAAAAGGCGACATGGGGTAGGAAATGAAAGGAATGGAGAGACTTGTAGGAGGGTAGTGGGAAGAGGGTTTATGATTGAGTAGAGGGTTTGTGGGGACTCATTTATTTATTTGTTAAGCAAGAACTGAAAGAATAAATGCATTGAGGAATTGAATATGAATATGGTTATTCTGGAATTATGAAATTCCCATCTCTCTTTTTGGCTCATATGTTGACCGTGACAAAGTTAATGACTCCCCCCTCTCTCTTTCCAAGCAGGATAGTTGTACAAAATAATATGCAACTGTACATGATGAAGCGTATATGGTGTATGGTATACGTGGAATCACGTGGAAAGTTGGTAGCACAATAAAGAGCATATAATCGAGAAAATATCTCAGGCCTTTTAACCTTTTTTTTTTCCTCCACTTTTTTCCTCCTGAAATTTTTTACTTATCAGCTTTATTCTGCAGTAAGGAATACCAAATTTATGTTGTCAACAATTACGAATAAATATATATACGATTTATTTATTTATTCTTTGATACGAAAGTGCAAACTTTAAACTTGAGATTTTCTGCAAAATATCCAAGTTTCTTAACCATTACTTTACATTACCTAATAACTTTAAAATAATACAACTCTATGCTTAAAATAATTAAGATTAATTATGACATTGCACCTGGATTGTGATGTAGTACGTTGGTGGATTTAAAGCGGTACTGAGATAGGTTTATATATTTTTATTAATTATGAAGTTATTTTTGCGACTGAAAGTTAAATATTTTAAAAGAAAAGGAAATAACAGGAAAGTATAATAATATAAGATTAAATAAATTTATTTAAAAAATCTGACAAGACAACGTTCTTAAGGATTGGTTGTTGACCAAGAGGACGTCTGCTCCAATTGGCTGACCAACAAAAGCTTCCACAATTGACTTAACTTTTTTTTAAAAAAAAGGATCACAAAAGTGAAACATCATCTCATTTTGCTTAACGCATAAGATATAGAATCTTTTAAACATGTCCACACGAGGGATGAGAAGCCATCCTTCTTGGTATTTATTTATTTTTTTTTAAGAAAATAATATTTAAGATGAATTATTAAATATTTATTAGTTATTATTTATATTTAATATATTTTTAAATATTTATTATAAAATTAATAATTAATAAATAATTAATGATAAATTATAATAATTCCCGAGATAGAGCATGTAAATTGTAAGAGAATATTTTCATATTTATGAAGTAAAAAAGTTTCCTTTTTTATTTTATTTTTTATCATAGCCACTCCATCTAAAGTAGGGGCAGATTCAAGACCTGCCTTTTAGCTTAATAGAATAAATTTTAATTAAATTATAATTTTAGGTGATTTTGAAAAACTCAGTACGACCTCAACTAGAATGATAATTTATTTATTCTTTTTAATTTTGAAATATTAGAAGTATGTAGTAAAAAAAATTAACTCAATTTATTATACTTATGATTTTATAAAAAAAATAATAAGTATTATATACAATTAATCAAATTTGAGTCGAACTTATCAAACATCTAGTAGTCTTAAGTATATCATATTTGAACTTGATATTATCAAATTTCAAATTGAGTCGTTCCTATCAAACTACTCGATTTGATTGTCACCCTTAATGAAAATAAATAAAAATCATAGCAGCTTAGGTAAAAAAAAAAGTATTGTTACATGAATAACTATTTGCACATATAAAAACTCACGTTCCTTTTTGCGCCATTGGAGCTATCTGTTGTTGAGTTTGACCTTAATGATCAAGTTGTATTTTGATGATACAAAACATTGGGTATGACATGTGCTAATTTGATTTTAATGATAACTTAATTAACTTTGAGATGCCATGTGCTTTATAATATGATGATTAATATGTATGTGTCATGGTTGAGATTATATTTTATGCATGTATGTATACATGCATTCTACATAAACCCAATGAGATGTGGCTTATAATTATAATCATATCTATGCTCATAAATGATTTGTTAATAGCATAATTTATACAGCCTATGACACATGATGGCTTGATAAAAAGTGTGCTTAATTCCTTGTATTCATGACTATATAAACCATTATTGCCATTTTTTCTCTTCGATAATTGTTCACATATCATCTCAAAAAAGAATTGAGAAGATAGGATAGCCCATCAAAAAGGACAAAACGAGTTGATGGTTTGAATTGAGAGGCAGCCCGCACCCATCAAGGGAGCAAGTAAGAATGAAAAGTGAAATACGAAAGCAATATCCACTGGGAAACATGTTTCTCAAGCTTCCTCTTTCTTTGCATCTAGCAGTCAGAGCCGTCATAATGAATTATGGGTTTTTTTCTCTTTTTTAATCTGTATTTTTGCACTAATTCAGTGCATATTACACTATTTTGCTGTATCTTGGGAAGCAAATACTAAATTCATTGATAAGTTGTTTGTGAGATTAAAGTCAACTTTGGATAAGAGAATTTTCTTTTTTTCTTTCTATTGGAAGAGAAAGAGATGGCCATTATATAGAATTTTGGTATCCAGGAACTTCACATCCAATAATTAAACATTTGGTAAGAATCTCAATATCACAAATTGCGAATATATATATATATATATATATATATAGAGTGAAGAGGTGGTACAATACTATTCATCAGCATCTTATTCTTATTTAAGACATTTAAGAATAGATCAATTTTACAATACATTTTTTAAAATAATATAAAAAAAAATTAAATTTTACTATTATAATATGATACGTGATAAAAAAAAATAAAATATATAGCATATATATACGGAAAAAAGTGGCATGACTTCAAGGCCATCAAATAAAATAGGTTAAATTAATGAGTAAGTTTCTCTTTTTTTAAAAATAAGTCTTTATAGTTTAAATTTTTTAAATGAGTCTCTACAATTTAAAAACATTTTTAATTGGGTCTTTATAGACTCTAACGGTATGTTGAATCCAATACTCCATTAAATTCTTTTTTTAAATTATTGGGACGTATTTATTATTTTAAATCAAAAAAATATGACATTTGGTAATAGTAGTATAAATGAGAACTCAAAATTTAAAATTCAGCCAGATTAAGCCGTTAAACTTGTTCATGTTTTCTCCAGTCCTCCACTTCTAGAGGACACAATCTAATATAAAAAATGTTGAAAAATAAGTGTTAAACTATACCCAAAAAATGTACTATTATGATTTAGACTAATTATTAGAATTTGAGAAAATTCGGTTCTAGATTAATTCTTTTTTATCAATTTTCTCAATTTTCAAATTATATTTTAAAGCAAAATAACCACAACAGATACATGGTCAATATTTAGTGCTTTATAAAAATAGAAATTGTAAGAATATAGTGATAAAATAACGAAAAGTAATAAGGGTGAAATAAAATCACGTCGGTAAAAAAAAATGATACTCGGTAGGACATAATTGATATGAATCACCGACGAATCAATTAGTTCAATGTATCATGATTGAAAAATTGAAATTGATGTGACGAGTAACCATCAACTATATGAAAAAATTTCCCCTATCTGTGCAGAGTTAAACTTTTATAAAAATAGGTTTCATAGACATTAGGACATAAACAATACGTAATTAAAAGAACTAAGGATTTTCAATCATGAAAATATAGAATTGTAGATACTCTAAACGGACAAGCCTCTTGCACGATTAGATAGACATTTGACTTTGACACAGTGAACAAAATCAAAAGCATTGTTTAAACCAAAGGGTGATTGGGAATAATTGGGATTAGACTGTACACAACAGTCTCTTGCTCGAAATGGAGTACTAGATTAGATTTTTTTAAAAAAAAAAAGCAAGAGAGAAAATAAAAGAAGGATGTCCTATGCATGGCATTGATGCTGGTTCTCCATTTTATTTTGATATTCTCATCATCTTGTTCCCATCAAGCAAGATAACAAGTTGGTAACAAAAGTTATGGACATGTACACATTGAAACCTTTTATTTAGTTTGGTTCCCAAATGTCAATCAAAGAGTGGTGCCAGGTTGACATGGGGGAGGGGGGGTGGGGCAAGGGATAGGGTAGGTGGACCAACAAATAATATGGCATGATTGAATATTTGATTCTAAAGGAGAATTATGATGATGAATTGATGATGATTATGGAGCGTAGAAGTTGGCAATGATGGGGGAGGAAGGCAAGGGGGGAGTGGAATGGTGTTGGAGATAAGGTTTCAGATGTGTTTCCGGGCTTTAAGGCCAGTCGACCAGTGGGAATTTGGGTTTGTGCTCTTTGTTTGGCCTTTCCACATCTGCCTTTTTTCTTTTCATCCTTACCAACCGTCCTTGTCAACAAAGCCACCACTCTTGTCCGCATTTAGAATACAGGCTTGGTTTTGATTGTAATCTACGTAATCATTTTACTACTCTTTGTGCATTATTGCCGCTGATCAGCTAGCATCTTGTTCTTTCTCTTTGGATTTATTGCCTCATTTATTGAGTAAAACAGGGATATGCCAATGCAACTAGCAAGTAGGCAACAACAAACGTGTCACGCTTCAAATTTTCTTTAGGAACATGATTCATACAGAGAAATAAGCAAGTATTCATCGATCTATGTTAGGCATATAAAATAAAGCAGAGTAGATTAAAAAGGTTTGCCTTTCAGTGTAAGATTATATTTATCATTGACATATGAATCAGGCACTATTCTAGAATCGAGGCTCCTATAATATAATTTGTGCCCTAAACTATGCAGAATATATAAAACATATATATATATATATATGGTCCTTAGTTGAACGTAAGTTCGGGTTTCCCACAGGTTTTGGGTATCTGTCTATTGGTAACACCCCGAGTCCCAACTTTGGGGTTTGATTCCCCCGTTGAATAGTGCTCCTATATTATTAATTAAGGCCTATATAAGAAGGCCTTATGATGATCAGATGAATGGAATAGGTTAATTGGAAGTGACTAGTGAAACAAGAAGGTCTAGTCAGAGAAACACAATCGCCTTCGGTATCAGCAAGAGTGCAACAGCTGGGCACCGTCTTTATCAAAAGCGAACCCCACTCATGTCATCTGTGGTCTGCTTCTTCCTATTTATGACCAGTCTGAGCTCTCACATTTCACATGGACATTGGGGCATCATACTTCTTTTAAAATAACTATATATCCCCCACCCATTTTTTCTAAAACAAACAAACTATCCCCCACCTGATCTGACTCTCCATGAATCAAATTCAAACTTGACTAGTTCCTCCCTTCAAGAGGCCCACGAGAAATATACGAGGGGTCATAATTGCAATGCTTGACTTCATTTGTTGTTGCTGCTCTCCAAATTTTGCCTGATTATTGGAGGTCAGAGAAGATATTATTGTAATTTGCAATTTCAGATAATAATAATAATATTATTAATAACAGTAGTAGTAGTAGTAATAATAATAATAATAATAATAATAATAATAGTAAAATTCCTTATTTTCATTTGAGTAATCTTACTCAATCAGATTTGCCAAGAAAACTGCTAACTTCCTCAATTGTTTAATATGAAATAATAGTTTTCTACACAGATAAATATTTATTTTCATTATTACTGGAAATGTTAGGAAGCTTCTAAGAAATCTATAAAAAAAAAATTATAATAAAAATTAAATGTTCGAGTATTATTACTTTTGTTGTTTATTTATACACGAGAGTAACGGCATCGTTATTGTCATCAAGAAAGAAGCATTTTATTCTAGAACCAGCCGCGATTGTTTTCACCGAAAAATCACATTGCCTAGATGACTAGATCATCCAAGGAATTATTTTGATGACAAACTTTGATATATATAGATTTTTTTCTTATTCCGAGATCTCTATCTACAGATAAACTGATTTTTCATGCATCAAATCTTCACATCTTTGACATTAAAGCTATAGGTACAACAAGTTCTCAATATTGATCGATGTTGTTTGTGGGGAAATATTTTAACATATCATATTTTTTTTTTACAGTTGTATCCCTATTCCTTTAATTAAATTGTTTTATACTTTTAGCACAAAATTTAAGTGGATTTGTGTTTCATTTACATTTTAAGTCTAAAATTTTATTGTGTAAGACGATATATTTAACATTAAAATAATTCTTTCATTAAACTTAATAACTTCAAATGTGAAGAAGTTCCAAAAAAAACTCTTTATTCACATGTTTGCTAAATAAATAAATAAAAATTAGTCACATATAATTATCAAATTAAAAAATATTATTTGATAAATATATTCTCTCTAAGTACCTTTTTTTATTTTATATATAAATATTTGCTTTGATGAATTATCTCCATACACGCTATTAAATTTCATATCTTTATGGTCACCAAGCCTATGATAAGTGGGAATCGGTTTTAGAAAATTAGATACACTTGAATTACTTAATTAACGTTCCACCCAATTTTTTATTTTTTTTACAATATACATACATACGTCATGACGTGAGGGTTCAAATCCTTTCTTTTTTGATCGGGCTTACTTGTATGGTCTGAATTCTGAACGTATTTAGCATATGGTCTGGTGCCTTGGTGGGCTAGCCCAATGTCGGGTAATACCCGTGCCACGGTTGTTATGCTTTGGGCTTGTGAATGAGTTGTGCATAGATCACAATTTCTAAAAAAAATTATATATAAAAAATTAGTTGTACCTCACAAATACTCTTAAGTTAAATTTCCTTTATTAAATAAATATAAAATAATAAACTATATATTTAAAAAATATTTCTTATTATCTTATTAAATCATTTTTAAAATATTATTTGATAATTGTCACAACTACTTAGAAAAAAAAATTTAGAGTCACTACTATAATTTTTATTTGAGTAGAGAACAAGTTTAAAATAATCCTTCTTTTTATCAGATGAGGCATGTGAAACTAGAATTAAAAGAGTTAGGCTTCCTAAGTGATTATTATGATAATCAAATTCTTTTAATAATTTGTTAACATATACATAATTAGATGACAATATTTTTTTTTTGTAGTGACAGTGACATAGAATTAAACCCGAGACTTAATCCTACTAACATCAAGTCCAACAAGATATGGCTTGGAATACCATTTTCTCTCCTTCTTTCACTTCTTTTTTTGTTTCTTTTTTCATTTTAGTTTGCTCTTTTGTTTTTTCGTCTCTCTCTTTCTCTTTCTCTCGTTCATTTTTTTTACATGACTCACTTCATAAAGAAAATGAGTAAATGATCATTTTAGTCTTTGAAATATTCCCGTAAATACATTTTGGTCCCTTAATGGTTTTTCAGTCACACTTTGGTCCCTAAAACTATAAACATTCATACAGGTTAGTCATTCTGTTAAGCTCCAACATTAATTCTTGACGGAGTTGCTGACTTGTAACGTTATATGCCACTGTGGATCCTTTCTAACAAAACCTGTCGATCCATCTGCACATAAAACGCCTCATTTAATTTTATATTGAAATCATGTAAGAAACCCTAAAACTCACAGCCACAATTCATCCCCAAATCCATCCACCTATTACCTATATAGGTTTCGACGAGGGTGGTTCAAGCATGAGAGGTGCTGTTATTGCTTCAGAGGTGAGTTGGAAAGTCCAGCTTCGAAGGAAAGGATGCCAGTTGCTATTGAATTTCCTGCTAGCCTTGTTAAAGATTTTCTAAGTGTTCAACGTTGTTGCCATACCAGCTCTTGCTTTTGGGGAATTACCGCTACACGTAACCGGTGCTGCTGGTGTTATTGTTATATAAGTTTCTGGTCTTACTCTTTCTGTTGTTGAGGAAGAGAAAAAAGTGGCCACATCTCTGAAATCAGCAGTTAGTTGAATTCCCGATGCAAGAGTTCTCATATCCGGTCAACCAGTAACCTGTGTGGGAGTAGGAGAATAAGCTCTTGGTTTTATATGCTCAACCGGTGCCCTTTCATCGACAGCAAACAGATCTTCTTTGGCTAAATGTGAAATCATCTACTTTTGTCTTGGCATATCCCCTCAAGCATTTCAATTTTGAAGGTTGTGTATGAATCGTTTTTGCCCATTAAGGAATTGCCAACATGTTTTGCTAGAAAGAATTCACGATGGCATATAATGTTACGAGTCAGCAACTCCGTCAAGAATTAACGTTAGAACTTAACAGAAGGATTAACCTGTATGGATGTTTATAGTTTCAGGGACCAAAGTGTGACCGAAAAATCATTAAAGGACCAAAGTGTATTTACTCAAATCTTTCAGAGACTAAAGTGATCATTTACTCTAAAGAAAACAAAAGTGGAAATGAAAGGGCACATTCTCAATAACAAATAAAAAAAGTTTAAAAAATTGTTATTCACCAAATAACAGTCAAATACACAATCCCTAGTATCTGATTTGTTACAAAATTCTCCTATCCATCTTCTCAACCTTCTCCATACATTAATAATGAACTTGTATGCATATTAAAAACAGCCTGAACTCAATCACAAGTCACCTCTGAAACAATATAGAGTGCTTAAATGCTTTCATAAAATGTGTCATCAATGCTTCGAAGAGTAATGTTTGCATCAAAAGAAAAGCATATATAAGGGATTGGAATCTGATGCAAATTCAATTAATGAAGATTGGTGTCAAATGACCAATGATAAAATAGGAAAGAATAAACATTTATTTTGGTCATCTAAATATAAAAGTGTTATCGTTAGGTTCTTAAATAATGAATACATCAAAATAGTTTTTAGATGTCAAAATTTGATATCAAATTGGTCTTTTAATATCAAGTTTAACATTAGATTGGTTCTTTAAAAGAACTAATTTGATGTCAAAAATTATTAGAATACCAAACTAATGACATTTGTATCTTTAAAAGACTAAAATGAATGTTTACTCAATATAAAACTAGCCTTATGTTGTAACTTTCTAACAAACCAAATGGTCCTCAAGCTCGTCGTGTGTAACTCAAAGTGGCGGCAAACAGTAAATACTGTCCAAATGAGACACGATGTAGAAAATAACATAAATTTGAATGCAAAATTGACATAAAATGAAAGATTAAAATATGAGAACTTTACAGTTTATAGTCTTATGTCTCATATTTCCAATATGATAGACTGTGATTTTAATTTTTATAACTTTAGTTATGACTAAAACAGTACACACTGCCAAACTGATGATAACATGCGAATTTTAAAAGAATTTATTCAAAAATAATTATAAAACTTAGGGAAAAACATCAACCTTATAGACTAGATTTTCCTTTTAACTGCTCGAAAGGGCCAAGAATGAATGACAGCTCAAAGTTTAGACCCAAGTGTGACATGGTCCCTCGAGTGGAGAATAGCCAGTAAATTAAAATTCATGAGAATACCTAACCATTTTAGAAATTGAGAAAAGACACTCTGTATATTGATGTTTATTTGCTATCACTTTAGCAGTTCGAAATTTTAAAATAAATTCATTTTGAACACTAGGGACAGATTTATGGGGGACCGAGGCTGTGGTCCCCGACGATGTTCTAGTTTTTTATTATATGTAGTAGGTTTTTTATGTTAAAAAAATTAGGTGATGCACTAATATTTTTATTTATCCTTTCCATTGCATGAAAAATTACTCATTATAGTGATGAGTGTGTATATTTTCATGGGTTATTTGGTCCAATAACTTAATCAATAAACAAGTAAAATAATAATTTTATATCTCTAATATACCTCCTCATGCAAAAATCTTTTAGATTTGAAGTATGTTTATTTTATCTTATGCTAAAATTCAACATTATTTAAAAAAAACCTTTAAAAATTGAGAGCGACAAGAATTTAATTCCAGATCATTTTTTTATAGAGACTTTGATACTACGTCCATTACTAACTCTTTAAAGACTTACGCTATATATTAGGTAGTAGACTATCAATAGTTTTATATGTCAATCAAAAAGCTGAATAACGCAATATATCAATATCTAGTATTGGAAAAAGTTTTTTTTTTCTTAAAGAACAAAATACGTTGCCTTCTGTTGTTTCCTAGCAATGGGTATGGTCAAGTTTTGGTAGATACTAGTGAGAGGATCTCTCTTATAAACAACCCAAAGAATTAGGAGTGAATTAAAAAGGAGAATTTAAAAGCATTTAGTATGGAAAAGTCTACAACTCTTGAATCATTTTGCTTAGTAACTTATTTTGAAAAAAATATTGTTGAAAATTTTGAAACTAATTTAATCATGAATGAATTTTATGATATAAAAAAAAGTCATGATCAACTTCAATAACGGTATGATACATTTAATTTTTAAAGTAAGAAATTTTTATTTAAATATGCTAATTTTTATAATTTTATCCCCTCAATAATTAATTTCTGGATCTATTCAACATATAATGGTACCTTTAATTTGGATAGAAGACACTTAAATGAATATAACATGCAATTTAAACACCTTAAACAAATTTAAAAATTTGAAGGTGTTTCAAAAGTAAAGAAATCAATGTGTTTAACTTGAAATTTCAAACTTGTTTAAGCTGTTAAAATTGTATATGATAATCATGTGTTTGTTTGAATGTTCAAAATAAGCTTATTTTAAAATATTAAGTGACTAAAGTGATACAAAATAAACGTTACATGACTAAAATGATATTAAATAGAAATATTAGTGGCAAAGTGTCTTGATCCTTAGAAATTGACTGCCAAGTACATGAACAAATGAACTTGGCATGTAGCAATTCCGTCGTGGCATTGGCAACATCCTTACTTATGGCCGTTTCATATAGTAGACTGCCGTTAAGGTCGATTAAGAGAGGTCGTATTGCTGTAGAACTATTGTGATATGTTGCCATTTGGTTCATGATGTCTTTCTTCTTATTTATACGACCTGCTGATACATGGTGATGAAATTCATATTGTGAGCAAGGATGTGTGTTTCTTACCTGATGATTTGCAACTGAAAGAGATGTTTACTAGCTAGTATTGGGATTGATCCTCTATTTTGATCGATCTCTTGTTCAAGGAAGTTGTATGAGATCTCTTGTTCTCTTTTAAAGTAAGAAAGACCTTTGAGTGCATTTGGTGCAATGTGATCAACATGTCCTCTTCAATTGTAAGACTTGTCTTGGACTTTCTTGCTGGTCCGCAAATTAACATGCCAGTCAGACAGACATATGGCTGCAAAATTATTGCTTGATCTTTCTATGTTTGAGAGAGATTAATCTATTAATATAACCTATCGGTTAACTCTGTTTGCTAATTCAAAGCTGTAGATTGAAGAAAAAAAGATGGTGATCTTTAGGTGAAAATTTCCCAGCTTTTGCTCATTGATAGATCAGGCTTTGAAGATCAGGATGCTGACATAGATAGAATTTGTTGCGTGTTTTTGCCCCAGAAATTGCTGAAGGTACTGTGGCAAAAGCAGGAACTAATGTTGTAGATAACCTCAGTAAATTAGTTCAAATGGGATTCATTCATGTTTGGGTTTAAGAAAGATGCAGTGGAGTTCTTGCTTACAGAAGAAATTCATCGTACTTGTTACTGACAATTAATCTCCATAATTCAATTTCTTCTGAGAGGAAAATAATATCGTGTGAGAACCTTTATGTAGTTGCTTGGTCGTGGGAGTCTTTCTACAAATGAAATGAGAGGCAACATCTGCATATTACGGATAACAGTCTCTGTCCCAGGTGTGGCTTCATGGACGAAACCTGTCTTCATGTTGTTCGAGATTGCCCCCTTATTCATGAATCATGATCTTTGGTTGCGTCTTGTAAGGCCTCAAAGATATACAGAATACCTTTTTCCTCCTTTCTTAATTTCCATGTTTGTTTCCATGAGAGTTCCTGACTATGAAACCTGGACCAGAGGATGACTCCTCCTGGAAAGTTATTTTTGTCTTCACTTGTTGGTAATCAGGATGCAAGTTTGCAAGACATGTGGTTTGCTGTTAAGAATAGGATATATGATTATCAGGATTTGGGTAGGCCTCTCTCCAGTGTAACTCAAGGAGAAGTACCTAGGGTGGGAGGGAATTTCCAAAGCAAGACTGGCTCAAGTGTAACGTGGATGCTTCCTGTAAAAAATGGTGGGTCTCTTGCTAGGTGAGGTGGTGCCTTTAGATTGGCTCTGGAGCTTGGGTCCTTGCCTCCTTGGTTTTGCCGCAGACTTCAATGTAACATTCTCACTGCTTAGCTGTGGGGCATCGCTACTGCTGACACTGAGGTGGCTAATAATCTTGTTCTGCACAACTGCGATTCTCTTCATCCCCGTGCGCCTTTGGTGACCATGGTAAGTTAGAACATCTTGTTGCGTCTATGCAGAGGCATGGTTTCTCAATTGACTCCAAATTTTGGTTTATCTCAACTCTCATCACAAGTAACTTGTATAGCCCATTGGATTGTGGTACATTTTGTTGGGTCTGGCCTAAAGCCGAATAACACATTTACGAACCCCCAAATTTTTGATCTTAGGCTCTTAGCTATCTACATAAGGCTCTCTCTCTCTCTCTCTCTCTCTCCCCCCCCCCCCCCTTTCTTTCGAAATTTTGATTCTTACTATCAAGAGTAGTGATTGTAGACTGATGTCATTTCTTCTGTTCACTTGCATTTTTACACTTTCTATACTTCGCTATGCTTACTTTTATATTTAGTATTTTGAGTTAATATTTTTCAAATATGTTAGTGATTTTCTTTGAAATTGTGATAAAAATAATTATATATAAAATAATAAATATATTATCAAACCCACTTATGTTATTAATTATCATTAAAAAAAATGGAAAAATGGTGTGCAAGTGGCGACGTGCAAATAGTACACCTATAAGAGAATACATGTTGAGGCACCTGTTACTAAATAAGGTGTTCTATATTGAGGCAATATATGTGTTTAATTGGATTCACACTCACTTTACCTAAAATTTAGTTGAAAACAGTTTTATTTGCCTTAGATTATATAAATTATTTGGATGTGTACAAAGTGGGTGTAAAATAAATTTCTCATTATTTAATCATAGAATCAGAGATACTGTCTTATTTTCTATCACGAGTTATATCTTGTTTGGATCTAGAGCATGATGCTTCCACATAGCAAATTCATAAACTAATTGAATCTTTTGGAGAAAAGGAACCTAATTTTTATTAAGATTAAGAGTAAATATTTATTTTAGTCATCAAAAAATGCACAGAATATTAAGTTGGTCTTCTAATGATTGTAGATATCAATTTAGTCTCTCAATATTTAAACTAGACATCAAAATAGTCCTACAATGATGTTTCATCTTGACACCATTACTAACCATTCGATGTGACACATTATCATCCTTGTTGGACAATTTTATACACAAGTGGTTTTCCTATATGATTATTCTGAGATGGTTACCAAGTGGGTGGTGAGATGGGTTCTATATATAAAATCCCTAAATTAAGAACCCTAAAGCCCCAAAACACTTGATTTCCTAGAAGCTAGTCTTATGCAAGGGAGAAATTCCCAACTTGATACTTGGAACAAACCATTTGAAACCCTAAAGATGAAGCTAAGACCAAATTGGGAATGGAGTTTCCAAATTGGGACTGGGTCTGTTCTCATCAATGATGTTCAAGAGATCCACTTCTGTTTGTTGTTGCTGCGGTAGCCTTTGCACAAAGGAAATTGCAAGTGACATGAATATGGATCTCGCCTCACCTCCCTGACCCTCCTCCCTTTGAAACCATCACCCAAAAACCCAATCACAACCACTGACCTTGTGTCAATCCTCTTCAACCTTAACCAATTTCGTGCCTCTACACCAATGCGGATGCCAAACACATCTCACCACCAAACAAAAACATACCTTTTCCCTTGACCACATACTGACCCAAATTTCCAACATTTAACCCAAAAAAACTCAATCTCTAAGAAAGAAACAGGGGCGGGGGCAGTGAAGCATGTGGTGATCTTGGGTGATATTTCAATATGGCTTGACACATGAATAATGGATTTAGGGGGAGAAATGGGGTTCCCAAATTCATCACAAAGTCAAAGCAATGAAAAGGAAGAATGAGGGAGGCTTCCAAATTCATGTTGGAATCACCTCTCACATGGCAGCTACCTCAGCTCTAATAACCACGTAAGGCAGCTACTTGTGTAGAAAATAATTCAACAATAATGATAACATGTCACGTTCCACCATTAATAATAATGTCAAGATAGAATGTTTTGTTAGGGCATTTTGATACCTATTTTAAATACGGAGGGACTAAATTTATGTCAACAGTCATTAGAAGACCAACTTAATGTTTCATATATTTTTGAAAATTTAAAATGTATATTTACTCTAAAATCAAATATATATTAAAGTATCTGTTAAAAGGTATCATGCAAATGAAAATATAGTACTGGATTTTCCGAGCTTAGAATAGAAACTCTCCTTATAACTAAAAGTGCAGTGTCAGTGTCTATAATGGGAGATTCTTAAGTACTTTAAAGTACTACACTAATCTATTAAAAATATAACATATGAAATAGCATGACAATTTGGTTTAAAATTTAAATTAAATTGCAACTGTTGATTGTATTACTCTCATACCGCACTAACAGTGAGAGATAGAACGTAAATTAGCTACCAAACATGTATATCCCCAATTAAGTGCCAAACTAGACGGCAATTGTAAGTACTTTCTGGTCTCTAGTGTCTTGAAGCCAACTTGCACGAACCATTCATCTAAAAGGAAAATATGGTAAATTAATTCACATCATAGAAAAGCCACACATATCGTGGTCATAACATAATGGACCCGCACTAGGTGGACGTATAAACATAGGCATAGCCATGCATAGACATCAAATAGAAACTTAATCGACCAAACTAAGTGGGACCCAGTATTAGCCCTTACAGCTACTAAAAAGATTATGACTAGAAAGAGGCCACGTAAATATCATACTACACACTGTTCAATGCTTGCATTGAATCTAGCTAGCTTCCCTTGGCCATTGACATCCCTGTTCACTGTCATCAGAATTATCTGTCTTTAGTAGATTTTAGAGCAAAATTAGCATGAAAAGTCAAGCTGTCAGATTATTGAACCCTTCATTTTCACCACCTACGAGCTTAATATTTTTTCAATGTCCTCTTCACAGAGGAAGCTCTTTTGCTACATTTCAAATCCGTAGTCACTTCATGACAATTACACCAGTATCACTAGAAAACAGTGGTTCTCTCCTTCGATGTGGAATATGACCCAGTCACATAAACCTTTTCTACTAAATTCAATTTTTTATTTTAAGATATTAATTTATTTTTATATTTTTTTAAGTGTGAAATTAATCATTATTCAAATATTGATTTGGCCAATAATAACAAAATATTTTAGGTGAGATTCAAACTCGATCTTATATTGTAAATAAAGTTTACTTATATAAAGTTTAATTTATCACAAGAGCCGCACCTCATAATTTATTAAATTCAAGTTGCACTATGCTTGTGTACATACAATTAATTAGCTGGCTTTGATTATGATTGTCATACGAGCCACAACTTTTTTTTTTTTAGAGCTTTTATAAAAAGTATAAATTATTTTGTGTTTAAATACAATTATCAAAAAATATTTTTTAGCATCAAATTGCAATTATGTTGTTTAGATTTACATGTAAATATATAGAAGTATTTTCTCTCTTACAAAATTGTGATACACCAAAAAAATTGTAAAAATTAAAAAAATTCAGGAATAACAAAACCCACGTCAAGAAATCCTAATTAATATTTCCTTTTCTCCAAATTAAACAATATATACTAAGTAATTTAAGAGTTCATGGAAATCTTTTATCACAACAAAATAAAAAAGAGAAGAAAAGCCACAAACCTAACAATTGATGATGAGATGAGAGCGAGTAAGAAGAGAGTTCAGGTGAGCAAAGCTCGCAAGGAAGAAGAGAGGAAGAACCAGGGAGGAAGCTAATGAGGAATCGGTGGAACCATAACAGAACCAAGAAAGAAAACTTTCGTTGAAGAAGAAGGGGATGAGGATTAGGAAGAAAGAATCGTCAAAGAGAAGGTGCTGAGGAAGAAGAGGATATAGACAGTAATTTCCAAAAACTATTAAGGGTAATTTTGTAAAAAAGAATTCAACATTGCTTTCCGCCGGTCCATCTTTTTATTTTTTCTTCTCTGTCATTTATTGGTGGAGCTTTTTAAAGAAGTTAGGAGTTATGACTTCTATGCCTATTTTTTCAAAAAGCTTAGAGAAACAACTTAAAATTTTATAAAAGTAATTTTTTATTTATAAAAAACAGCTTAAACAAACACAGTCTAAGAGCATGTTTAGGAAAGATTAAGGGTTCGTTTGTATTAATTTTTTTTGGAGTATAAGTACTTTTTTGAAGTAATAAAAATATTTTTTTTATAAGTTAAAGAGTTCAAGTTTTTAAAAAAAGTACTTCATGTGCTTTTTTGTTACACATGAAGTACTTTTTTTAAAAGTTTAAACTATTTAGCTTATAAAAAAAGCATTTTTATTACTTCAAAAAAACACTTCTACTCCTAAAAAAGCTAATACAAACGGGCCTTAATTCTTTCCTAAAACAACTTTTTTTCAATAAAAAACTAATTTATTTAAAATCTATTTTGTTTGTTTAAAGTGTGTAAAATTGATTATAAGTTAAGATTATTTTTCTATAACTAAAAACAACTTTTTTAAAAAAGTTGTTATTTAAGCTTTTAATTATTTGATTTCAAATTATTTCAAAATTTTTAAGAGATAAGTACCAATTTACCTACAATCAAATAACTTTTTCTATTATTTTATATATATTTTAATAATTTAATATATAAAAGTGATTTTTTCATATAATCCAAACAAAACTCTTTATCATAAAATCGATTATAAATTAACATATCCAAACATAAATTATATTTCTTATAATCAATTTTCTTAAAAATTAATTATACACATAATCAATTTTTTACATAATTTTCTTTTTACAGCTAATCTAAACAGACAGTAAATTCAAGTTCAACTGTATGCTTGTTAAACAATCATAGCTTTGATTACGATTGTCGTCTTTATTTTTCAAATGGAATGCAACCCATATGTTATAGACCCAGCCTTAACATGTTTTTTCACACGGTCCATATGCATGCAAGGTCACAATATATCTCACAGGAGCAAAAAAATTGCAACATGATGTGTGGATATGCATTGGATTGGACTCAAATCTTTTCTCTATTTTGTTTCCTCTCTGATATTTTGTTTCCTTATCTATTATCGTATAATACTCTTGAAGTTGATATTTTTAAATTTAAAATTATTTTTTATACATTTTTATTTATATAAACTGTACACATGACTGTATAAAATAATATATGTATTTAAAAATTAAAATTATTTATTAATAAATTTTAAAATAAATTTACTGTAACTTTTTATATTTATAATATAAAAAATTATCTTATAAAGTTCGCTATAAATTTATCAAATCTTATAAAAAATAATTATTTATCCTTAAAATATAATAAGGCCTGGAGAGGACTGAGGAATGAGATTCTCGATAAAAATGATTGATTTTTCAAACACGACGGTCAAATCAAAATATAATATTTTATCTGCCCAACAGAGAAGAGACGTTTGTCCTTACACTTTAATTATTTAATTACCATTATACAGCTTGTTGCCTCCACTAACTTTTTTTTTCCGAACCTTTTGGGTATCAGGGAATGCCTTTTTAGCTTGTATATATTTTATTTTTTGAATATGAGATTAATATATGATTAAATATTGACTTAATTCTAACACAATATGTTTTTAATAAATTTTAAACCTTTATATTACATATAAATTTTGTTCAGTATTTCATTCCTTATTATCAATTAGCCTAATAATCGCATAGTTGACTCCTTAATTTTTTTCAAAGATCAATTCCGAAAGCTTAAGCATCATGCCAGGAATTAACTATTTCAATTTTGTTAAAATAGTTAATTATCAAGTGAAGCCTTATAATTAATTTTATATCTTTAATAATTTTGTTGCATATAATTTAATATTATAATCAATTTCATATATTTTTAAAAAGTAAGAGAAACAATTACAACAATGCTACATTACAGGAAGGCATTTGATGAAATGCTCTAAGAATAATGTGGCAGACACATGCGTGTGATATAATACTGTTGAACAAGCAAAAATTACAAAAATAAGAAAAATAGAAATTCCATTTGCGTTCAAGCCAAGCTCATTCGTAGTAATTTTTATGAAATAATTTCGTACTAATTATCATTTTTTAAAGTTAAAAGATGAGTTTTTAATATTTTTTATATAAATTCCATTCCTGAGATATTCACTCATTTTTAAAAGGTATACTAGGCTGATCACAGGGGAAGAAAAAGTGCCACGGATAGTCAGAGACCTATGATCCAAAGCATGGATTCATTAGCCTTACCCCTTTTAAGATTTATTGGATGATTCTGGTGCTATAAAGTACAAACAGTGTAGCCTGCCCGTTGCCTCTTCAGAAAACAGGGCCTAACTTGGGTGCAGGATATTTAATATTTTTATCCAAAAAGTCATTGAAGTGAAGTGCAGGTGTGGTAAGTGGTAACGGTTTGTTGATTCTCTAGCCTACAGCTGCTACTATTTCATATTTACATGGCTCCGCACAGCTAGTGCAGAAAGCAGAATCAACAATCAAGTCTGTAAAGCACTAACATGTGGGATGTGGCCAAACCAACCAGGATGATAAGGTCAACCAAATGACGCCTCTGATGTGACACTAGCTTCTCTGCCCACTAAATACGTCGTTACAAAATTTTCCCCTTTACTGGCACACCGTTATTTGTGACTTTTGACTGAAGATTTTTCATTTTTGGGGGCAGAAGACCTAGCAATTATAAGGTGAAACCTTGTTTTTCTTTCTTCTGAATTCCCATTTGCTTCATTCCACTACAAATTATTCTGTTATGGTTTCAACTGAGGGGTAGGTAATGGAAACAGAGTAGTGCTTGCCGACTAGTCAGCCTGCTGCCTCGGTTCTCACGGCATTCTTATTATCTTGTTGGTCATTTGTTCACCAACCAAAAATGGAAATACAAATTTTCTATATCAATTCAATGCTCAGTATTGCCCTGTTTCTTTTGCTTCTAGAAACTTTATAAACCTTTCAATTTTAGTCTAAACGCAATGAGAAGGATTTGACCTCTGTTGATTATAAATTTCAACATCATGGTTTTTAAATTTCATTGATTGGATGAAGTTTGGTAGGTGAGTTACTGACCCCGAAAAATGACTATTCAAATTATCTTGTTTCTCAAATTCTTAGACCATGTGTTTTTCTCCTTTTCCCAGTGCAACTATAAATTTCTTAAATTCTTATATTTTTATGCCATCATCTCAATTATAATTATTAAACTTGGATTGGTAATCAACTCGATTAGTATACTAGATTAATGGATCATTAGTTCAATCGATAAGTTACAGGTTGAACTGTATATAATTATATTATATATATATACATATGATATTTATTATTATAAATAACTAAAGTACTATTATTTTAAAAGAAATGATGACCTTAAGAATAACAATAAGAGTTTAGCCTTCAATTCATTAAAAAAAAACTAATTTTTTTTTATAAAAATACTCATAATTCACAAAATAAGGGTTTGTTTTAGAAAATTAGGTGACCATATTCCCTTCAGTCCACATCAACATGATGTAGATTTCGAAAAGTTATATGAAAAGAACATATAATTTGTCTAAATTAGACAAACGAGTTAAAAGTTATAACTTATCAAAATTTTAGATTTTTTTTTTAATTTTGTGATCTGACCGAGTCATCAATTTTTACTTAAAACTGACTAAATCAAACGTATTTTCACTGATTTACATGTAAAATCAATCTGATAATTGACTCGAATCAATCAAATGACCAGTTTATCGATTCAATGATCAAATCGACCGATCCAAATTAATTTTAATAATTATGATCTCAACTCTCATCATTCTTATTTCTCTATTTCATCTCCATTAGAGTCAATTAGAAAGATGATCCTTTAGAAGTAAATATATTTTTCTCTATTTTTCAACAAGCTGGTTTGAAAAGAAGACAAAACTTTGGTTTTTGAACAGTCTACCAATTAACGCAGTGTGTAGCAACATTGTGCCTTTCACAAGTAGTATTTCGGACTGTCGTTGTCCTAAAGTGATAAGGCAGTAAACTTTGAAAATGTTACATTAATTAAGACAATCAAAACACATGACAAAATATTCAAAGTATTGAGAAAAAAACCTATATCGTAATTAAATAATGTGCTAAATTGACCATTAATAAACAAAATGAAATGTAAAAACTTACATGTTCATAGCTTTTTTATAGTAGAACTCAATCATAAAAAATGGTAAGTTTTTTTTTTATACAGAAAAATTTAAGGTGAAAGGAGGATTTCCCCATTATAAGGTCACCCTCTCCCCATTCCATTCCAAATACTTGTGGAAAAAAAAAAAGCGATAAGTGCTAACAAGGTTTAAGAGGAATGCAAATAATTACATATATCCCAATTTTGTAGAGAAAGAAGCAAAAAAAAAAGTGCAACACAAGATACTGCCCCCATGTATAGCGTATCCCATTGGAAGAGGGTTCTAACAGGCATGTCAGATGCACATTTATGTCGCTGGACTCCAAAAAGGAGCTAGGAAAATTAAAAAAGGAGCCCATAATATATACAACTTAATTGATTCCGGTTTATGAAAGACAAGAAGAACAAACCTTATTCTCCTATTCTGGCAATACTAAATTTGAGGAATTTTTTATACAAATACCTTTCTTTTTCTGCCACACTCTTACATAAATTAGTGAGATGGATGTTCTCGGAATCATGTTTATCCCCTCTCAGTTTTTATAATAAATAATTATCTTTCTCTCTCCTATAATTCTGACTTGGGGTTGTAAAGAGAGGTTACCCCAATCAATCAAAGCTCAAAGCAACACCAAAGCCAAAACAACAACATGGGCAGGGCTCCTTGCTGCGACAAAGCAAAGGTGAAGAAAGGCCCTTGGTCTCCAGAAGAAGATATCAAGCTCAAGTCCTACATAGAACAGCATGGCACCGGCGGCAACTGGATTGCTTTGCCACAAAAGATCGGTATTATATCACACACTACTTACTTAACCCTATTCATTTGGGTTTCCTTTCTTTTCCTTGATTCATTCACATATATCTTCCTTGGCATATATATATATATATATATATATATACTAGCTAGGAGCCCAGGACTCATTCAATAAAGAAATTTTCTGCAGACTTCTTTTTTTTTTTTTTGGGTATCTCACAGTTTCATTTCTGATTAGGCCTTAAGCGTTGTGGCAAGAGTTGCCGTCTTAGGTGGCTAAACTATCTTCGCCCTAATCTCAGGCACGGGGGTTTCTCTGAAGAAGAAGACAGCATTATTTGCAGCCTTTACGTTAGTATTGGAAGCAGGTATGTGTTCAGTGTTCCTGGATGATTCCTATCTAATTATTCAGAGGTGTGTAGCCAGCCACTGTGTTGTTTTGGTGCAACCGGTCGAGCTTGATTTTGCTATACATACATGAAACCCTTTGCTTCGTGAACGCAGGTGGTCGGTCATTGCAGCTCAATTGCCAGGAAGAACAGACAATGATATAAAGAACTACTGGAACACGAGGTTGAAAAAGAAGCTTCTGGGGAAGCACCGCAAAGAACAACAGGCACGTAATAGAGGCAACAGTTTTAAGCAGGAAAGCAATAGAGGGAGTGGGGATTCCTCATCCTTGGTTCCGGAAAATAGTACTCAACAGCCATATTGGCCACAGATGCCTGTGCTACCACCGTTGCCATACATAAACCAAGGCCCATGTTTCAACGACCAAGATTCTATTAAAAAACTACTTATCAGACTCGGAGGGAGATTTTCCGTTGATTATCATCCTACCCTTGATGGGTCGAATCTTCAATTCTCAGATGGTACTCCCTACACACAACAAATTTATGAAGATCAAGTCCATATGGCCTCTTCTGCTTGCATTAACACTATTAACAACAACCAAGTACAATTCGCACAGACTGAACATCAGTACTGTGCAGTGAGGGCACTTGACTTGGTGCAAGGGCAAGGCAGTTTCACCGCAGCATTTGAGGAAATGGTATCTACTAATTATCCGCAAAGATTAGATGCGCTGGAGTGCTTCTTTGGGGAGGACATGGTTAGCGATAAGATAATAGGCTCTACTACTTGTAGCCAAAGTACTAACTGGGGTGAGACCAGCACTCAGATTTATCCTCCTCTTGTTGCTTCGAATTACCAGGGCGTGCGGCAAGAGACGCCACAAGAATGTGCTTTGCAAGAGTTTAGCTACCCCGGGGGGCAATAGCATCATGTACATTTTTATTAACTGCTGGTACTAGGCATTTGTAGCAAAGGGAAAGCTTGTATTTGATTACCATAGATAATAAAATCAGCTAGATATATAACTAGCTATATATAGTCTTTCCCATGAATGTTGATCCGCTAGTGGCAGTGTAGTTTCTCTGACTTTTTTGTGTATTAATTTGGCTGTCAAAATATCCTTCATGTTCTTACTAGAATTTTGCAGCACGGGACCTAAAGTCAAGTACAGATTAGCTGATCTTACGCTTCGAGTCAGAGAAAACAGGCTTCATTTCCTTTCTACTGAATGAGTCGCAAGAGATAAGAATTTGTCAGAAAAACTTAATTATAACTGGTACGTGTTATCTTTCCCAGATTTATGATTTCTCATATGCATATAGAAGACCATATTCTATGCAATCGCAGGAAGAGGCACTAGGTACGGTGCCTTATAGTCTGCAGTCTGCACGGGATGTGGTAGGTCATAGCCTCATAGGTGTGTATATTCCTCTTAAAAAATAGAATGAGGCACATGCCATGAAGTTCATTTCTCTTCAGCATTATCTTGCAAGTTGCCACCTATGAAGTCATTTCTACTTGGCTAAGTAGAATATATTATACATAAAATATCTCTGTTATTTATGGTGAGCGAGTAGTCTTGTGGATGAAACTGAACATTCCATATCTTAGCATGTTTACATGGGATTTTGTTTACTCCCTAACTAACAAAGATATTTTAGTGCCCTTACATCATGTAAGCAATTATACTGAATTAATTTGTAAATTAAATGAGCCTGCTTGTTGGGATTTATCCAAATTCTTCTTTTGATTATTATGATTATTTTCTTATTTTATTGACAATTTCTTATTGAATTGTAATTAATATCAAGATATGAGATAAATGTTTTTAATAAGAAACTAGAAAAGTATTTATTTAATAAAAAGAATGTGGAGATGGTTTCTTGCCAAACAAATTATTGTAGGTTATAAATACTTGTATTGGAGAATGGTTTGGGTCATGAGAATAAGTGGGGAAAAATTATGAAAGTTTGGTATAAGGTTGGTAGAGGGTTTGCAGCTTTATCCACAAAAGTTGCATTGACAGAGAGTTTGCAACTTTTATCCATAAAAGTTAAGTAGGAGAGAGTTTACAACTTTATCCCTGTAAAAGTTGTAGTGATAGAGAATTGTATTGTAATGTTGTTCATAGTGGATTTGATCTCTTCTCATTCGTGGATATAAGCATGTTAGGTTGAACCACATTAAATTTGTGTGTGATGTGTTTATTATATTTTTCTTAGTTATAAATATTTATCAAAACACGTAAAGAAGGGGATATGGTATTCCCCAACACTGCTAACATTCTTTGACGTATGATTTCAGGATTACTATATATGGGTGTTCCATCTTTTATTCATGTTGTTAATTAAACCAGATCTTGGACTGTACTTGAAGTTCAGTGTCATTGGCCATATAATTTTCATTTCGTTTTTAGACCATTATGGCATTATATACTTCAATATTAACGGGTTTTGTGTATCCAAATTAAAGCTAAGAAGTTAATTTATCATCACTCGTCAGTATCACAGTAATATATACTAATAAAGTTATAATAGACATCAGTTCCTCTTTAACAGTTATCTAGCATGCATACATCATATATATAATATGAAAGTGCAACATTATTACTACATATTTAGCTGGACCTTAAATTAATTTGATTTAAGATTTCCCTTTGTTTTCCTTCATATGTTATTTCTTTCCCTTCCCTTTCCTATCCAACAACCCCTCCCCAGGGGGGCGGTTTCTCTCCCTCCCCAGGGGGGCGGTTTCTCTCTCTAGGGATAAGGCTTATAGGCCCTATATATTAATTAGTTCAAACCCTCGAAACGGGTTTTGTCAAACAGTGAATAAAAGCCATGGTCCAGAGTTCTTATAAAGTGTTGCATTTAATAATCTCATCCTGTGATTTTTTTTCTTTCTTTTTTGACACATAAAAATTTAAGTGAAGAGAATAAACATTGTTAGTTTAAAGTAAAGCAAATTATTAACTTTAGTGAGAATTTATAGTGAAAATATAAATAATCTATTAATGGACATACCTAAGTTTAAACTCAAAGTTATAATTAATATAAGCAGAAAGCCCAACAAAATAAGCTAACTCACATCGACTCTCATCCTGTGATTTCAGATCAGTCGAAGTACACAACTACTTATCTTTTTTACGAGAGACTTTAAGCACGAAAACATATAATGTGTGTCCATATTATAAGTAGTGGACGGTAAAGGTTCCAGGAGAGCTTCGTCTAATGGTTGTCTGCAAGATGCATGTGGTAATAAATGCTGCCAAACATCAGATTGGCTTTTTCCGTGAGACTTTTAATAGTTGATACTCTTTGGATGGGCTTTGTGTATCTTTTCTCGGCCAGTCAGAACTGCATTTGCATTTTCTGTAATTTCGAGAAACACCCTTTCTTTTGCTTCCATCCAGAAACAAGAGGGACATGTACGTACATTGAAAGCAATTTGCATTCACTACACTAGGTTAATTAATTTGAGCCCCCAATATTTTCCTACTTCAGATACCATCACAAAATCCAAATTTACATGTCCACAGTAATCATAGAACATTAACGGCATAGACCAAGGGCTTTTGACTTAATAATCATGTATCTAATTTTAAAATTGGAGAGGTCTTTAGAGACTCATTCAAAATTTAGTAAATACTTCATAGTCATTTCTTTTTGTGTGATTTTTTTATATTAATTTTGCTTTCCCAAATGGCTCTTATATATATTTAGTCAATATAATATAAAATACTATCTTTCACAAAAGAAAAAAGGCATAGAGAAACTGTTTTTATTTCCCCACAAGATCGTTGACATGCATGTATCTTCTAACAGTTGGTTTCCATCAATATCACAAACGAAAGACAGCTTTGCATTACTTAAAGTATTGTTGTTTAATTACCACAGCTTTGACCTTTAACCTTATGTTCAAAACTAACAGCCATATAACTTTCAACAATGAAAAATGTTCATCAATTGGATAATATATGCCATGATTGAATTTATACTAGATGTGGTTGTCAGTTCTGATCGAATATAGTTGGCATGCATCTTAAGTTGACGACAAGGCTGATTAAATCTCAGTTCCATCCCACATAAGTCAAGCAATTTGATTTGTTTAAATTGTTTAGAAACTTATGGACCAAAGTCCTCTAGCGGTCTTCATTACTAGAATTTGTAACACTAAATTGGTTGGCATGCAGAATGCATGGGAATGGAATCCAATGCGTCATTACTGGTGAAAATGCGATGATCATCTTATTAATTATATAATAAAAAAATGTTTAAAAAAAATGTTTAGGGGGAAGGGAGGCATTCATTCTAATGATAATGTATCCTATAAGTCTTAAAGATGGCTATATAGTAGTACGTACATATCGCCTACTAAAGAAAATTAATAGTAATGATAATTGAATCTATGCATTTTAAGTGAAGTATTTTAATCCTTACCATCTAAATTCGTTGGTCATGTTATTATCTCTTTGCTTTATATTTTACAATATTATTTTTGTCAGGCCATAAGAGTCGCCATAAATAATTAGTTTCTCTTTGTTCTTGTGTTCACCATTCAGCTTATATGTTTAATTAAAGAGGAATTCTATCCTACCCTTTAAATGTATCCCTATCTCAAGTACTTTCATAATAAAAATATATTATATATATTTAAATATTATTATGTTAATATATATATATATATATATATATATATATATATATTGTTGGAGTAGCAAAACCGCAGGGTAGTTTGACCCCTAATTGAAACAAAGAAAAAGATGGAATAAATTAATATTGATTTAGATCATCACATCCACACAACGCAGCAAGGCATATAGACCTTCCATTTCTGATGACTTTCACTTGTTCTGGTTTCTAGCTTCTAGATTAAGTGCGAAAAACAAAGAAAAGATAAAACGAAGAGATGATTTAGGTTTACACTATCACATCCAA
This sequence comes from Styphnolobium japonicum, assembly GCA_023212625.1. Taxonomy (NCBI): domain Eukaryota; kingdom Viridiplantae; phylum Streptophyta; class Magnoliopsida; order Fabales; family Fabaceae; genus Styphnolobium; species Styphnolobium japonicum. Next base: position 27,453,245 of record JALBWW010000006.1, read on the forward strand.
GTATCCAACACAAGAAGTTATAAAGTCTATAGACTTCCCTTTTTTTTTTTACTTCATTGTTTATATAAGATAATGAGTAATAATACTGGTACAAATTTTTTTCTCACAAATCTCTTACTGACTTTAAGGTGGACTCATCATATCATTAAAAAAAAGTTACAATAAGACTAAAATGTTATCCAATAACTTGCATGAAAGTTTATGAAAATTTTGTTAGGATAAAGTACCTACAAGTATGATTTCTCTAACATAATATATACCTTGGCTGGCTACTTGTATATGTAGTTGATTACAGAGTTAAAAGTTGTAATATTTTAGATGAATTTTTGTTGACTATGGATATTCTGGTAAGCAATGGTCATGATTTCTTGGAATTAGTTGACATTATTTGACACAGGATAGGTAATGATTTTGTCGATAGTTTCAAACTTTGGCCCCATTTAGCTGATCTAACTCTTTCAACAATTATTATATAATTGCACCAAATATATATAATATATTTGTTTCCTTAATTATTTCAAACCCTTCATTTTGTGCTCTCTATAACAGAGTCAGCCACCTTAATTAATGATGGTGATAAAGATGAGAGTAGGTTGGTCTTTATAATTAGCTTGCCACAGATCTTATGATTTTATCACTTGGCAAATAGAAAGGTACCGCGTAGGATGAAACCGTTTACAGTATTCTTGAATGAAGCAACATTTTCTTCACTGAATCATAATTCACAACTCATAAGAAAAGCTCCAAAAGGAGAGGGCTTTCTTATAAATAACACAAATTCGCTATAGCGAACAGTAACTGAAATATTAATTGAAGCCCACCAAAGAGCTATAAACATCTCCCAAACTTCTAAGCTTAATTAGTATTAATAAGAAATAATTTAGTTAAACAATTAAAGTTTATATATGAATAGTTTCGCTCTGTACTAAAAGCGAATATCCCGAAGCCAGAACAAACACGAAAGAACAAGCCTACAACATAAAACCAAAGATTTCAAAACTAGACTTGTGAGTTAGCGCATGTTAGTAAACAAATATAATGATAATTATTAATTAAGCACACACAAAAAAATTAACATCGATACGTGATTGAGGCCCCATAGCGAGGGCACGCTGTAGCCCTGACAACAGCCAAACGACAAATTATCTCTTATCGTCTTATTTATTTGTAATTATTTATATTAATATATAATAAAAAGTTTTAAATTTTGATATTTGATGTCTTCTCACTATATAAATTTTATTTAAAAAATATGAAATCATAGATAATAAGTAATCATTTTAATATTTTCTTTCTTTAAGTAAAAATAAATAATAAATATTTATAATTTATAATTTTTATGATTTAATTAAAAATAAATTAATGTGTTAAGATGCTAATTCTTATAATATAAATAATTAAGCCTCCTTTTCTGATACTGAGCAAATTTAAATCTGCCACTTAATTATTGAAATTTGGAATGGGCTTCTTTGTATATGTGATCATGACACTCACTAACATGAAAAAATCTTCAAACTTCAGCCCCGCCTTTAGTCCTGACAAACGTGTTTTATAGGCTAATTGCATTTATTAGAGTTTGGATTAAATTTTGTAAATTTGATTTTAGATGAACTTAATTTTATAAATTTAATTTTAGTTAGAAGTGAGTTTGAGTGAAATAATTTATGTTTAGAAATCTTTATTTAAAAATTAATTTTGTTAAGTGAATGTTGTTTAGATAATGTTGATAAAAATTAATTTTGAATATGTAATTACTAAAAAAGATATGATTTATTTTGAGTTTAATTTTTAATAAATTGATGTTAAAAAGATTGATTATAAATAAATTAATTTGTAAAATAAATTCGTTAAAAAGTTAAGTTTATTTGGGGTATTATAAAATAAAATTATTTTGAGTATAACTATAATAATATTTTTAAAAATTATTAAGTTATATTTATTTAAATATTATTAAAATAATTATATAATATCAAATTACAAGAGTATTTCTATCAATATATACACAAATAGATTTTCTTTCACTCTAAAAGTAACAAAATGTTGTTTCTGCCTAAACGTAATTTGAGATAAAATTCTCATTCATTTTTTTCTAGAGAAATTTTATTCAAACAAAAAAAATATTTTAAAATTCCATTTAAACCTTACAAAAGGGGATTTGCCGTGCAAACGGGAATTTGCTCACCCAAAAACACATTGCTTCAGAATGACCGCACACAATTTTTAATATTGCACATTGTACTCTTTCCAATAACAAGAGCCGACCGTGGCCCACTGTTTGTGTGTCAAAGGTGCCAAAGATTTATATAAGATACCTTTGAATTATAATTCATTCTTCTCCACCTTCAGAATGACTAAAATATATGACCTGATGGCCATTTGTTTTTTCTTTTAATAGCGAAAGGTGCAGAATAGTGAGAACTGAGAAGCCACAAGAAAGGTAGAATTTCAACATTATGTCATTCGGATTTGTGTTCATATATATGATTTGAATTAAGTATCTTGTACGTAGAAATTTAAATAAAAGGTGTTTGTATGTCATAGGCATGAAGTGGAGGTTTTACGTTTAAAGAATAATTTATTCAAAAAGAAAAAAAGTTTAAAGAATAATGGTATATATGTCATTTATTTTAAGAGGTTGTTTAGTGTGCTTAATCAAATTGATATATATATATATATATATATATATATATATATATTATCGTTTTATCGTACACCAAATAATAAATGATATAAGGATTTATTATTTTATTGTTTTGTCTAAAGCTTATATTATCCTATCGTACCTGATGCATGAAACGAAACTTGAGTAAATTGTTGTTTATAAACAAGCTGGGGTGATAATTACACTTACACATGTATTATTCCTATATTGTTTTTTCCTACAAATATAGTTATGTTTTTAAAAAAATAAGGGAATTGTCTGCACATATATTAAACGTGACACTTAATAACTCATGATCCTTTTGTTAGGTTTTATCTCCATATAAAAAATGATTATTATGTCCCTATTATGCCATAGATTCTTATGAGAGTTCTTTATTTCATTTGCATAAAAGGGGTATAATATTTATTTTTCCTATGGAGAGAAACTTAAAAAAGGCTCCTAAGTCATTAATTAACATATGCAATGTATTAATTTTTTTAAATGGAACGTTATTTATATGGGGAAAAAATATAGGAATAATACATAATTTAAGAGATATAGGCATAATTTTTTAAAATAAGAGGATTCGTGTAATTAGGCTAAACTTCAGTGTAATTACCAATGTTGTGAAAGCCGGATCGGACAGTGAGCCGGAAAAGCTTCCGGTTCAGGTTCAACCGGTTTAACCGTGTGGTCGAACCGGATGATGTCATAATTACATATTAAATAAACAAATAAAAAAAATATACATATGCATGACTCATAACACACATTATCAATAATAAAATACATAATAAAGTTTTGAGGTTTCAATTATTAAGCCTTATATCACTCTCAGTTGAGTAGTTAAGTGATTGAGAAATTAAAAAAAATTAAAAAAAAAAGAGAGAGGACCGGTTCAACCCGGTTTTGTCCGGTTTTGACCGGTTTTGCCCGATTTTGACCAGTTCAATCCAGTTCAACTCGGTCCAACCATGAATCCGATTTTGGCATTGAATCGAAACCGGATGAAGGCCCGGTTCACGATCCGACCGGCTGGTCCGGACATCACTGGTAATTACCCTTATAAATTACCATATCTTTTTAGGAAAGGACACTTTTTTGGTTGGCCTGAAGAAATGAAAAAAGAAAAATCGATAATGGTATTATTTTGGGCCGAGCAAAAGTGATTAATTTTGATGATGGGCTGTATATTGGGCCTGATAGGCCTTTCTAATAACTAAATTGCATCAGGCCCATCAGCTGTCCTCTTGCTAGCTAAACCCTAGACCCAGAGAAAGAAGATGAATGATGTTTGCACAATTTGCAGCTCAACAACTGAAACTGAATGATGGCGCTTCTGCCTTCTCTTGCAATTCCCTCAACTCCCAAGTCTTGGGTATGCTTCTATTCTATCCCTTTGTTTCGTCGCAGAAATGAAATTATATTATCCCATATATCTGAAATTTCAGTTTATTTGGTTTCTGTTCATTGAAGTCTTTCAAATCACTCCATTTAGCTTCAAAATAAAATATTGACCAGAGCAAATATTTGTTATCATTTCTATGCTTTCCTTTGTGCTCAAGTAGTAGTGTTCGTAATTCAGCAAATGTGGGTAGAGGTGATTTTGACATAATAGAAATGGCAAATGATTTTTTATCTCTTTTAGTGCGTTGAAGTTTAGCTCTTAAATGCATCGATTTAACCTTCGTTTTTCTGAGCATATGATTCATTGAGTGTTGACCATAAGGCACTAGTAGGGGATGTACCAATACTCATACTTAGAATTGATACGTGCAATAATTTGTTGATCAAGCGCATACCAATACTCATGCTTAGGATTTGCAACTTCTTTGACTTTGCCGGCTTACACTAAGAAGACTTGAAGATAGACATTGATTTAGAAGGATACAGAAGCTTTGCTTAGGGAAAAAGTTTCGAAGAAAGGATATAAAAGGGTTCAGAAGGAAAGACCACCGATTTGGGTATAATAATATGTTTTTTGAAGTTGAGAAACTAGAAAGAGATGAGAAACGGTTGAGATTTAGATCTGGCTGGACTATACCATGAGGAAATTTAAGTAAAAGATGTATGAATTGGAAAAGATGTTAAAGAGAAGAAGATGAATGAAGTTCTGTTCTGCTCTGTGCTTTTGAATCTTCTATGACAGAACTGACCTTTACAAGTAAATATATTATATGATTCCATGATCCATCAAAACAATCCTTCATCAGAGTCTCCTCATGTGACTCTACAAGAAGACATAAATGCTCACACAAATATATTTTACAATACACTGAAAGCATACAATATAATATAACTTAAGTTGTAGTTAACAACAATTTATGCATTATGATATAACTTAACAAAATGGAATTGTTGGAATATTTCCAACTGACATCATCCCAATGTTCATTCATTCCTAACAATTTCTTTCATTCTGTGCACAGGTTAAGCTGTTTCAAGGCCAACCCTCTCAATTCCATAGATGCTCAGCAATACATCTTCCCCATCAAACATTTTATACTCGTAATCGTTCAATTAAAGTATCAATGGCAGACCATAACGAGCCTAATGAGGTCAAGATACAGATCGGTGTCGTGAGGGAGAAGCTCAAGGAGGCAATGCCAATCTCAGTTCAAGAATTTCCTTGGAGAAAAGCTGAGCATATACTTCTTGACAGACTACTTTTTCTTATGCAAGAGGCACTGAAGTGGTCTCTTATTTTATTTTTCATCTTTAGCTGTTTATCAGACGTTGTATATACATTCTCTGTAAATCATGAACTGATAATTCCCTTCGGCCTCTTTGTTGGCTGCCTTGTGGCTGATTTCTTGAAGGAGATATCACAAGAATTGTTGCATAGATCTGAGGTATATTTTGTTATGTTATTCTTCCACAATTCCATACTCAGTTGCTTTGTTCCTTTTTTTAATTACATTCTATTAATGTACTTGCTTTTGCCGTATCTGCACATGGATTGTTACTTGACAGGAAAAAGATTTGAACTGGCATCTTCTGGGCATGTATTGCCTTTTCGTGTTTGTCAAGTTTATATCCACATGGTCCGCGATACAAGCACGGGTGTTTCTTTTGCATGTCGCAAATGGAGGACTGATGCAGGTTTTGTGGTACTGGAAAAATCTTATGGCAAAGAACAAACAGGAAGGGAGTACCCCCTCTGGTTTGGAGGCTTCATGATAGATGGATGGAGAAGTTAAACTTTTTGGCGCATCTTTGTGCGCAGACTGGCCAAGCTGATAAGAACTGTATTTTTCTCCAACTATCTTACCCATGTGATCTGGTAATCTTTCTGCCTGTTTCATCCAGCATCAACTAACCACTTTCAGTCTTCTTGCTCATGTGATCTGGTAATTCTTCTGCCTGTTCAAGTGGATGCAAAACCCAAAGGAGCAAGTTATAAGCATCATTTAACAAGAGATGACCATCCATTGACGTGTTACATTTTTAGTAGAGTGGTGTAGTATTCTTACATAAGAATTTATCGCTCGTAAGTTTTATTCATTCACGCAACATGAGATCGTCGATAACAGTTTTCACCGTTTTATCCACCTCTTGCTTTAAATCTATCATTGTCACTCTCGCCGTCGGACTAAAATCCGCCACTTATACAATAAAATTGGAAATAATTTATTCTACGTTTTGTTATAATTTGTCATCAATATATATTAGAAGTTCGGAAAAATTGAAATTTAAAAACTTTTTAACAAACAATTTTAATTTGCGCATTACTAATAACTTTGTTTTATTGTTTCTAAATCAAAACTTTCTTCATCATGAATCCTTAAATTGTATTTATCCTTATAATTTTTTTTAAAAATTTAAAATAAGTCAAAATAATTTATGTAAAACAAACTTTAATAAATGCTTGTGGATATTTTAGTATATACTCTTCCCGTATCCTTAAGTTTCTTTGTAAGTTTTTAGCTAAATAAATTCCAATACTTATGTTAATCGTATTTGATTCTTGTATTTTATATCTATGCGTGAATGTTAATTTTAATAGTTTTTGTAGTGAAAATCTCTGTATACTATTCATCTTCTCCTTTGAGAACTTTGAGTAGCGTTGCGTAAGCCTATAACTAGTTTACATAAAATCTAATATAGAGGAAAAAAAAGAGATTCAATTGCTCTAATCAAATTTTGTCTCATCTCCATGTCTCCAATCATGTCATTCTCATAAAATATTACCAATATATATATATATATATATATAGTACTTCTCGCTTATGTGGACAATAGCTCTCTTTTTAAGAGTATATATTGAAAGAACAAAACATAAAATTTGAATTCGTTGCTCTCATAAAACAGATGTATATGAGATAGAGAATTATTTCGTAAGCCTTCACTATATTATCTTATTATTAAGGATTCAATTTTAATATATTATCAGTGTAAAAAAATTTATACTATCATCTAATCATATACTAGTACATTATTTAAAGAGTTAAACTTTTAAAATAATCATTGTGATAGTCAAACTCTTTTAATAATTTGTCAATATATAATTAGATGACAATATAAAAAAACTTTACATCAAAATTAAACTCCATTATTAATATTTATAATTTACATAGAAACTTTTGAAAGTTATAAATTCGTGACGACAAATGCATATATGTAGAGATCACATGGTTGCTCAACTGTAACCTTTTCGGGAGTCCAGTTCCAACTTTCTTCTCAAGTATTTGGAATTCGGACTATAAGCTATTGACACCCACAACTGTCTCTTTACTTTCTTCAATAACTACCTGCAATTTTAATTTTCTAAAATGTCTTCAATTAAATAATACTTTTCAGCCAAGTCAAATTTTAATCAATTATATTCTCGTTTGTCCATTCACATTTTATTGAAAATATTTAAAAAATTATAATTTGCAATTAAAAAAAGTTAAATGAAAAGTGAATCAAGAGACCTTTATCTTCATCTATAATTGTTCATGCATTGGCACTTTTAAGGCACATCAGGATGATTCTTATACATGTACAAGCCGAAGAACTCATTTACTTCCCACCAAGTACCGTTTTGTCCAAACTCAAACTGCGATGAACGGGCCATGATCTATCTTTTTGGCCAATTTCCTTGCCTGAAAATTGAAAAGCAAACATAGCCAAGTCATTATATCCTTTGTTTCGGAGAGAAAAGTGAAATCCCAACCCATTGGATGAAAGCAAACCTTTCTCCAAATCTTCTGGAGGCTGAACACTCCCCTTGTCCTCGTGATGAGTGCAGCATTCGGATTGGCTCGAGGCATGCGGCATTAAACTGAACTGGCAGTAGGCTGAACGCAATTGTTCATAAATCTCTTCCATCCTTCCACAGTGTTCATCTCTCCTATCCATGTCAATAAGAACCTAAAATAAACTGAATTAATTTTAAAGGGGGTGAATGAGAGACTAGGGAGTGGGGAGAGTGGCAGTGAGAAAGGGAGGTCTACCTGTGCTGAATAGCTGCCAAATACCGGGAGAAATCGTTGTCTACAATACTGGTGAAATAGAAGTGTACCAATCAGCAGCGGAATGGTGAATCCAGATGCAACTGATGAGCGTTTTAGTCCAAACACCCCAAGCGCGATAACTTGAGCAAAGAGCAATGAAAAGACTGTTGTGTTGTGAGCAATGGGCCAGAACTGTCCCCCACTATCATATTTTGTAATATACACATTGAGAATCTGAATAAAAACAAAGGCTGAGGTTAAATGGAAGCTTTTTCTGAATATTAAAATTAAATCAAGGAAACATTATGTATCATTTGACGTCATAAAGTGGAGTACAGAATACATTTAGGCTAGCAAATTATCCTAGAAACAAATCAAACATTATAAGATGTAGGTATAATACATCACGCCCCTTTTTTTGCCATCTACATCACTCCCGATTAAATTCTCTCCAATAGCAAGAAAACCGATGGGGACTAGGTGAATTTAAGTGAGAAACTGCCAAGATATAGAAAAATAAAAGAATCAAATTCTACATACAGCGTTGTTAGAATCAAGCCATACAGAGTTTCTAATTTCTTAAGTTCACAAGACTTAATATAGTAAATGCAAATGATATTCCCTGATTAAATTCTGTATATAGTTTACAGCTTTCAGTCTGCTCTTTTCAGAAAAAAGGGAAGAGAAATCTCCTTACTAGTACGGTCCCATGTAAGCCATAAGCATTAACTTCCTTTAACAATTCCTTTATATTATAAATAATTTCATTTGTGAAAACAAGGTGACATGAACTATCTTGCAACCCCTTATTCCCCCAATAATTAGTCACTTAAATCTCACATCCCACAAAATTGTTGGGAACAGTCACAATACGAGAATCTAGTAATTATGGTTGGCCAAGTCTATTAAATATTAATGCCTAAAATGAAATACAACAAAATAAAAAATAAAAAAGAATCTCTATACACAAATTAGGTAAATGTTTATGAGTAAAGAAAAGAATTAAGCGCAATGAACTGGACATAATGAGGAAAAGAGAACACATGATACAAGTACTAACCTGGTTTCGGTAAACAAGGTAAGCAAGGAAAAAGTAAATCAGTAAGAAGGGCAACATTAGGGGTGCCAGAATAGAACAGGTGAACCCAAGGAATCCAAACAGTAAGATCCTTGGAACTTCTGTATGGTATGGAAAAGATAGGCTGCCATCCAGTGAATCATCCTTAAGCCTGAGTATGAATCTCTGGAACAGATTGTAGAGAAGAGGAAAAATTTGCATAACTTCAATTGCCAAACTTGCCCAACCAGATGATAAAACATAAGTTGTGAAGAAGGTAGCCTGCATACCATGAAAAAGACACAGTAAAGTGAATAGCTAATCACAGAAGAGTTACTGAGTTATCTCTTCTTAAAAAATCTGTAGAAAAGGGAATCAAGTTAACAAGAATGTTCATAGTCCAGTGTTGCTCAAATCTCTGATACATTCAAGTGCATAAAATCATTTCAACCAGAAAATACAGTACTCTATAACATAACAATACACTATTAGAGTACCAATCGATAAGTCTGAGTCTACACACAAAGGGTGCATAGTTTAAAATATGCATTATTCATCTAGGAATCTGGATATATCACCTGCGCTGGCACTGCCTTGGCAAGTTGGGCAGGTAGGTCTGTAACACTAGAAAAGACTGAGAGTTGACTGATAACGGAACCAGCAAAAACATTAACGAAAAACACATTCCAGATTGTGAAGTACAAGACTTTGCAGCATGCACTCTTCTTCCTTCCACTGCGGGAAATAGACCCCTCCACTGCTGAAAATAGCATCATCACGGGTGGAACAGCACACAAAAATAAAACCAATATCACACTTGGAAGGTAACCAGTCACCAGCTGATTCACAAATTTCCTGCACAACAAAAAATTCAGGGTTAATTTACAGTGAACTGTATAGAATTTTAAAATTTTAAAAAATACATACCTAACACATTCCATGTCTGAGTTGTCATTAATAATAGTTTATGATATAATCTCTATTTTAACAAGACAGTGTGATGTATATAAATACAAATGCAAATTTTTTAGCATTGCTTATGCATGAAATTATATACTAAAAGTAGGTGAAGTAGAAGGACAAACAATGAGCAACTTCAACTAGTAGTACGTGATACTGAATACTGACACCATCACTGCAAACAAGCAGCAGACATGGCAATAACTTAAAGCTTAATAGAATGCCAGAGATAAAAGCTTGGGAGAATTACAAAGAAGGAATTCTAGGTAAAAATATTTCAAGTTCAAGAACAATTAACCACTCAAGTAGTTAGTTAGTTAAATAAGTGGTTACTTGAACCACTCTTTCAACATAGTTAACCAGTTGAGTGGTTAATTTCTTTTTTGTAATTTTCCCTAAAACCTTTGTTAAAGTTCCACTCATCATAACAAACAAATTCTTGAATCTCATCAATTGTTCAAGTATATTAATGCACCTATGTTGCTTATTAAAATGAAGTTTCACATACAATTCATCATGCATAATTCTTTCTTTCAAAACCCTAATCTGTGTATATTGCCAAAAAAAAGAGCCATGCCAAGAGTATAGAAGTCCATGACATTTGTCCCTCATAGATGTGCGACATCTTACTTTTGAAGTATCCCCGTCAGAAAAGGGAACATTTTCTGAAGCTTGTCTAGTTGAGTCAAGCCTTGTACGAATGTAACAGGGATAAGGAACACAAGCATGAAGGCGATAGAAGCCACAAGTGTAGCTATCTTACGGAACCAAAGTTGCCTATATGGTATGCAAATGTTGGACCAGTAAACATCATGTGGTTCAGGAGCTAGGTCTGTCACCCATAACATAGGATTTGATGTTTGAAGAATTTGTGCAGCCATAAGAGCAGCATACCGACTTTTAAAGAACACAAAAGCAGCTGCACATTCCTGTATTAGAGACCCAAAGTTGAAGCACAAGTTAGTGAACATACAAAATTGTTAACATCACACGACCTGAAATTCTTTAAATACTTCTACAACTACATAATGACAAAACAAATTTTTTAATAACATTGATTTCATTACATAACAAATAATGATAATGATAAGCACAAAGAAGAGAACATTAATTATATTGAGACAACATAAAAAGTAATTGTATCTGTCAAGAATAAATATAAGACTAGTGTAGAACAAAATTTTCAGTAATGACTGCTTCATATGTGGCTAATACAAAAGTAGGAAACATTACACATATGTTCATGTCTTAGACTCCCAGTGCGCACAGAAATTAAGTTTGAGATAAATTCAGAACCAAAATCATAAGCTTGAAACAAAGAGTCACAAACCAATGCAAATTATATGCTGAACCTTGAACATACAAAAAAAAAAACATTTCAAATATTTTTCACTGTTTTCCACTTTATATGTCTCTTATTTTTGGGGACACGTCTATCAACCTAGTACACTTTGTTCTTCTAGGAATGCTAACACCTTTTTCCCAAACAGGAACTCTTTTGTCAGCTATTCACCACCTAAATAATCAGCATCTACAATAACCTTATCCAAGAAATGTTTCCTAATAGTTTAAGCTGTTAGGGAGATGCACATGAATGGTTTTTATCTCTAACACACCTCCTCACACAAGAACCCTTTGGACTTAAAGCATGGACAATGCACAAGCTCACTTTACCTAGAGCTTATATTTAATTTTAATTATGAAGAATGGGTGCTGCAAGGATATAAATCTTGACCATTTAATTGACGAGGCTCTAATTCCATGTCAAGAACCAATTCATTCCAAAAGCTTAAGCCATTAGGTGCATGTCCAAGAATCGTTTTAATATCTCTAACTAACCTAAAAGAATGCAGTTCCATCAATGATTCTTTGTTTGTCCAAGTTACATACTAGGAACTTGCATTTCTACATTCACATTTAAAGGCAATCATACATTACCTTTAAGGATTTGACAAACTTCAATAGGGAATAGTTTAAACTAGATGTTTCCCTGGTTTACACTGGGTACAGGTCAAACAATGTACTCAAATAGAAAATAATTAAGTGTATCACCAAAAATCAAATAGAAAAAGGGGGGGGGGGCAATAAATCACAATAATTGCTTATATTGAGAAATTAAATTTATGTTGAAAATTATGTTTTTTCTTTTCTTTTCATATGACAATATTAGTTGATCTTGATCACATAGTAAATTTCTAAATACAGTAGTTCAATGCCAAATCATAAAAAGGAAAGATCACATATTAATGTCATAATTATATAAACCAATCCAGCCAGAAAAGTTACCTTTTTTCTTGCATCTAAATGCATGTCACTGTAGCCCGTTCTCCCATTTACACTATCTATCTCATCAGAAATAATCTTAAAAGAATTTGTGGGTCCTCCAGAACAGCAACATTGCGTAAAACTTGGCTTACAAGTCTTTTCCAATGAAGCATCCCTAAGTATCTTACACATATGTTCTGCATCATCCTGGGGGAAGAAGATTTAAAGAAACAAAAGTGTAAATAGCTGTTATGTCAACAAGAAGAGTGCTACAGGTTTATATTATTGGAAAAAAAAAAAGTCTCTACAAATCATAAAAGAAATCAGGAAAATATATAGACTTGAACTTCTGGAATCATAATCAAAGCCCCAACCTGAAGGGAGCGAGGGGATTTAAATAGATTATCTCAGAACAGTCTACATTGCACATTCTCCATATTCATTAAATGAAGAATGACTCCATAGGTATTAAGAAATTCCACAGATATCATACCAATGAAAGCCAACAACCATGACCATGATACTCACCTAGGAAATGAAATTTAGCACACACCTCAATTTTATGCATAAGAAAGTTTACTAATTTTCCTAGTACATGAATAACTTTGATACAGGGGTCAAAGGGATGCAAGAATCTTTTCGACATCTCAAAGAGGACTACAAAATGGAAAGTCAGGCATATGTCAGAAGGAGAAAGGAACTTCCATTTCCTAGGATTTGGTAGCTTCCTTCAGAGAAAGAAATACAATAAGAAAGTTCCATAGCAAATAGCCTAATAAAGTGTAAAGCATGAGTCAGAGAATGAAAGAAATGTAGATACCCATTTCCATAATAAGCCTTCATCTTAGTTCTATCTAACTTGATCCAAATAATCACCTTAGACAGTCTATTGAATAAACACACACAGACAGCTACGACTACACTCAGTGATGATGACATAAGCAACAAAATTTACACAAATATAAATTTGGAAAAAAGAAAACAGTATGATCCTGAAATGACAATAAAAAACTATTTAAAGAAGTTAAAAAGCAAACCTTCAGTTTCTGAACTGCACCAGACTTATAAATCATTTGGTGTGACAAATATGTTGATGCGTGGTAATATGAGAAGAATTTTTTCACTGTTTCACAGTATGATTCTTCTGAAGACCAGGGAATTGCTCGAACAAGAATTGCAAAATGACTTGGATTTGGAGGTGATCCAATAGTATGTACTAGCCTCAAATTAGTAATGCTCTTATATTCCTAGACATAAATGCCACTTGATTAGTCATATTTAAGAATTGGAAAAGAAAAACTAAAGAAACCCGTGAGGTCATTCTATGAAAACAAGTAGAGAAGTCAATCTTGCAGGTGAAGTCATCTCCTTACAAAGTAAAGAAGAGAACAAGCTGCGAAAGTTATGATGTATAATGCGAGACAATGAGCCCAAAGCCTGACATCAAGCAAAACAATAAAAGCAACGTATCAGTAACCAGTTTGGAGGTGTATTCATGAATAAAGTCATTAATTATTAATGCATCGAAATCTACAAATGAAACATAATAAAAATGGAGAAAGACTCCGGCCTATCCACATTTTTCTTTGAGAGCATTGTTCATTCCTACCTATGAAATGTCAAGAAACCTTATATATTCTATTGCTTATTCATTATTTTCTCAGCTTGTCAGAATCATTGGCTATTCAAACTAAATTAACATAATTAACACTTCCATTGAATAATAAGAGATAGCTCGTACCACTTTGAACCTTCTTTGACATTCTCGATGGTAAATACTTCCAGTGACTCAAAAGGTATAATCTTATGCATTCTGTCCATACCATAGTAATTCACTGGAAGCACAAGAACAGTGCAGATGACCGCAGCAATGGAAAATACTCGAATACTGAAGGAGACAATAGTAACATGTTAGTAAAGCCACAGGATGGACAATGAAAATTCCTTTAGACTTATTTAGTTTTTTATTTGATATGACTTTAAATGTGTGATTAACAACTGGTTTTGATTTTAGTAACATAAAATGATGCGGAAAGTCAATGGCCTTGTAGCCTAGTGGCACCTCCCTTGTCACCAGGGGGCTATGGAGTTTAAGGTGGGGGGTTCGATCCCCCCGCACCCCATTTCCGCAATTCCCCACCTAGATCCCAATAGGGGTCTCCTACCTTACCCAAGAAAAGAAAATGGTGCTGAAAGCAGACATATAAAAACAAATACAAGTAAATAGAAAAAGTTAGGTACATTTACCGTACTCAAATGACATAGGTACAAAAATTCCATAAAGGCCTAAATGCAAACTCACGCTTAGCATCACCAAAAAGTTATTTTAGTTACTTGATGACTCAACTGGCTAACCTATATCAATTATGCATTATATATGGTCAACAGCAATGTTGCTTCTAGCTCTGGGAGAACAAATATCAATTCTGGTTATTAATGTATGTTAAGCAAATGCCTTCTTATGCATGCAGACAACAACCATTATGGATGATAGATAGTTAGATACACATTTTCATCTCAAGAAATGTCAAGATATATTGATCTAGCCATAACATTATATTAGATTTTAGAGTAAGTGTTCATTTTGGTCCTCCAAAAATATAAGCGACATCACATTGGTCTTCCATTTATAAATACATCAAATTGGTCCTCCAAAGATATACATGACATCAAATTGGTTCTTCAATGTCACATTTTTTTTCATCAAATTGGTCCTCAAAATTATATCAAATTAGTCCTTGAAGGACGAAACTAACAGCATTAATTATCATTAATGGACTAATTTGATATCACTGATAAATAGAGGACTAATGTGATGTCGTGTATATCCTTGGTAGACAAAATGGGTGTTTACTCTAGATTTTAAGTACTTGCACTGTCCAACAGTATAAATATGCATTGAAACATGACTTTTACATCAGTATCCCATTTCCTAGCCAATTTTAATGTTTAGCTGCCATTTAGCCCAGAGGCTCAAAAGAATTATTCTCATGAGAAATTGTTATTGAAACCAGGTAAAATCATTTATAAAATAATAAAATTGTTGTGCAACACAGTTAGCATGTTAATAAATATTGATCAGAGAGGTTTTATGGAGCATAATGCAGGTAAATGTTATCAACCACATATTCCTGATATATATTCTTAGGGATATCAAGTGCATCCAGAAAGTAAACTTCAAAAACAAAAAAAATATCATAAGAATGAGCACAACACCATCTTCACTTCTACTTATCTAGGATTCATAAATCTTCATTCAGTAGGCTCACATCATTTGGACATAGTTTCAAATTTCACTCTAGTGCTATGTTCATCAAGACAACATAAGGCACATGGCTAAAATTTTCAAATTTTAGAAGGATTAAACAACCTGAACACAAGTATCCTGACAAAAACGACAGCATCCAAGCCACCAATAGCCAGTATTTCATCTTCAGACGTTTCCCATGCTTTCAATATCCAGCTTGGGGAGGGAACAAATCTTTCCAAACAGAGATCAAGGTGTCTTGAATGCTGAGAGGCTAGCCTCCGTCCAAAGTACACATTAACATTGCTGGGCTGTTTCCTTAGTACCGAATAGAATGAAAAGAGCACCACACACACGGCGATATTAATTCCAGCAGAAGTTAAAAGAGCAGCAATGTCCATCCCTGCCCACTGTATTGGCAAACTTGACACATCCCATTATCCAAGAAGTAAGACATTAGAAATCCAAATCATGCCCATCACCTGAAAGAGTATATAGTCCAACCACTGTCTCAGTAAGAAATTGATTTCTTTAGAAAAGTTCAGGAATGCAACATTGAAAGATCTTTTTCTTTCTTTCGTTAAGGTACAGCAGGATGTCTGTCTGTAAACTATGAGATTTTGCACCTTGAAACAATAGGCAACAGTACAGCAAAGCAAAGGATTAAATTGAAGTGGAAAAAAAAAATGATCATTCACTTGAAACTAACAGACACACATGCTGAGAGCTATACAAGTGAAGCTTGAAAGAATTATAAGCAAGAATCGTTTACTTTCACATTCTATAGCCACCACGAAAATACATGCCTAAAGTTTATCTCATACTTTGTTAAAAAAAATATTTCAACAATAAGCAATCAGTCCAGTATGCAACTTGTTCTAGAAAAAAGAATTCAAATTATTTTTATTAAAAAAAAAAAATCGATGATGACGTCAGCAACCACATTAGAAGTCCATAACCCAATTCAGCTGCAAGTTTCGGAGGAATTGATAAGAGCACCACGCACAAGAACGCAACGATACATGGCATTAATACCCTTTTCCAAGTTACCAACAGATACCGAACAGAAATCGCAGTTAAAAGGTTCAATTTATTAATTAAGAAATCTACTATTGAATTTGCAAAACTCTACTTTAGTTTCAATGCAGGAGGAGTTAAAACTGGTAGTGTACATAACTGAAAGGTAGGGCTAGGAAGCCTGAAAAAAAAAAACAACGGAGCAAAAGCTGTGCAGTAAATCACTAACCAGTAAAATGGAATAAACTTAGGCACCGAGAGTTCTCTAACTCAGAACAACGAGAATAGATTCGCACAAATGACCAAAGAGGCTCAAACTAACACAGCTTTTAGACTCAGTCATTTCCTTCCCACCAGTTAAACCAAACACGATAGATGAAACTCCGAATCAAGAGAGTAAGCATAACAGCATAAAGAAAAAGAAAGAAAGAAAAAAAAAAAAAAAAGGAAACGATTGACTAAATGAAAAGACAATGAACCAACTGCAGGTTGTCTGTCTCCCACAAAACAGACAAAACCAAAAAAAATCTAAAAAGCAGTTTTTATCCGAATTGAAGAAAAGAAAAAAAGCAAAAAGCACTTACAAGCGGATGCACAATTCGCCGATGAAGATCAAATAGCCAAACAGTGGTAGAAGAAGCGAGAATGTTCGAAGGAAAAGAAAAACAAAGGTAGCCTTAAAAGTTAAACCTCGTAGGGCATTGCCGCGCGCGTTTGCTTCAACTTTACAGGAACGTTTAAACAAAAGATTGATTCGAAGGCAATAGAGAATAATTGAAACCCTAAAAGTTTTGGGGTTTTTTTTTCTCTTTAAACTTCGACGATAATGCGAATATGTAAAACGGGAAATCGCACCAAAAAAGAGACTCAGAGCATTATTGCCTCTCTCTCTCTCTCTCTCTCTCTCTCTCTCTCTCTCTCTCTGTTGCAGCCTCGCACGCAATCAGTTAAGCGTGGCCGCAGATAATCACCAAAAAGCCACGTTATTTGGTTATATAAAAATCAAATTAATTCATTTAAAGGTTTGAAAGAAATAGCGGGAGCAACGGATTCTCCACGTGGCGTACACCGAGGCGCCAACCCAAGTGCATTGATGGCGAGTGTAACCGCCCAAACTGGCCACGAAACTTTCCAGATACACTGCATCGCAAACCATGATGCAACTCTACGTGATCACGTTCGATGATGCTGCCAAGTGGCTTCATCACTTATAATATAGAACTATTGGCTCATTTCTGCTGGCATTCCTAAAAAATTTGGGCTTTTGGGCCCTTTTATCTTTAATTTTAAAATTAATTATTAAAATATTTTACTTTTTAAACTAATTACTTATATATCATTATTTTTGTCACGTGAGTCACACTAACATAGTTAGTGTGATTCACTTATATCACGTCAATCGTGTTGGCATAATATATGTGTATCACTCCAATCGTATTGAAGTGATAAACTTGTATCACGCCAACACGATTGATGTGACTTACGTAGCACGTGATAATACTGAGACAAATAGTGAACCGCTAACATATAAAAGTAATTTACTTTTTGAATTATTATGTCATGTTAGGCCAATACAACTAAGATGAAGCATCTTGAGGTTTAAATCCAACAATGTAGCTCAGGAAATAAATTACGCTAACACAAGATGCTTGATCCATATAAAATTACTAATACATAAGGGTCATATTATATGACTCACTATCACGTCATTTGCCTCAACATTTATGGATCACACTATTTGTTTTAGTATTATCACGTGGACTACATTGCGTGAATCTTCCCAGCACAGTTAATGTGATACAAGTGGATCACGTCAACCATGTTGATGTAATCTACGTGAAAGTAAAAAAAAAAAGAATTTAGCATAACAAAAATACAGTACATAAATAATTAGTTTAAAAATTAAAATATTTTAATAATTAATTTTAAAATTAAGGATAAAAGGGTAAAAAAGTCAAAATCCTGTGCCGATATGTTGCATATGATTTATTGTGGGTCAAAACTCGTGTTACTCGCTTGATGTGCGCCGCCTACTAGCTTTCTATATTGGGTCCACCACATGGGCCTTCTCCAGAATTGGACCAGAAGGGCATTCGTGTTCATTTAGAACTCTCAAATTCTCATTCATCGCCTCAATTTTTAATAATTTATTATTTCATTGCCTACTGATGGAACACATTATTCGATGAAAAAAAAATTGTGGAGGAGATATATCTTGTTTTTATATCTTATCTTTGCTTAACGCCAATTTATATATATATAGGACAAAGCCTACATTGTCAATTCTTTGTGCAATATTCTTTATTCAGTGATTGGATTGTTGTAAATCTTACACAAAAAGCAATATATGAAACTATTATTTTCTATTGTAAAATTAGTGTTACGGGAAGTCTTACCCATATATCTCAAATGGGCTTAATTTCTTGTGCCCAATACCACACCCCAACGTCTGATTATTAGTCAACATAACCTTGCCTAAGATAATCTTTACCTGTATAGCACACAACCAAGTGCTACACCACCTGAAGCACGTAAAGGATTAATGTAATCATACTTATATAAATTAACACTAAGACAATCTTTACATATTCTTAAGTTAGTCATTAAATAACACTCTAATTTAACTGTAATTTTTTTTAATTATTTAAATTATGCACATATCTCATATAATTTATGCAAATATGTTTTCCCAAAAGATTAAGATTAAGTTGTCTAACCACCGCCTACTAAACTATCGGATAAGGAATCACTTGACTATAGTTTAAAGGCAATTTGTATACTCCAAATAGGTTTCCCAATGCTTATAAGGGAGCTATTTTTTTGGATTTAGATCCTCTCATGTTAGTAAGTAACATGAGAATAGAGATGTCGACGAGGCAAAGCAAAGGTGGGGAGTATTCTCCTGCTCCCAGTCCTCATTCTTGATTCTCGTCATCGTCCTCAATCCCGTCCTCGATCCCAACTGTAGGAAACTTTCCTCCCCTGTTTCCGTCCCTAGAGATCCCCATGGAAACCTCAAAAATTCATTAAAAAATTATAAAATTACAAACTAAAATACAATAAATTTTTTTAAAAATTATATAAAATTAAATTATTAAATTTAAAGTTAAATCACAATAAGTTCAAACTTAAATAGTACAATCATAATATTCAAATTAAATAAAAAAATATGAAAAGACTAAAATGTTATTAGTATTTATGATATATACTACACATAATAAACGAGATATATGCAATCTACTCGAAGCGGGGGGTATGATCCCCATCTCTGTCACCAAATCACCCGTCGGGGAATTTTGTCTCCCGTCCCCGTCCCTATCCTCGCGTGAAAATTTCCCACTCGCAGGGTCTTAAATGGAGCAATCCCTGCAGAGATTCCCACATATGGGTAGAAATTAACATACCTACATGAGATGGTCATATTAAAAAGAGAAATACATAAATTTTATTGTCACAGGACCTACTAGTATTTATATAAGATTTATTAATTTTATTTTTATGTCTTTCTTTTTCTAACATCACCCTCTCATTTTACAAACTAAGATTTTTTTTTTTCTCTCCCTCTCTCACTCTGTGAAAACTATCTTCAATTAGTTAAAAGTTCTTCTCAATGTAACGGCTTAGGAGTAATAAAACAATGTCTTACATTTATTTTAATTAGTGTCTTACTATCTTTGTTAAATCATCCTTCAACAATCAGAGATTCTCTACCTCATAGTCATATCTTCGTCAAAGCATATAGAATACCATAGTATTTTAGATTTCCGAGTTATATATCGTACCTCCAATTCTCATCAATTGTGAATGTACCCTCAGGCCTTAGCTATATATATGTTGACATTTCAATACGGGTACCTTATGATTGGCATATTAAACATGGGCGTCTTACATAGAGGTCACCTTTACCAGATGACATACTTAAAAAAGTTTTCAAGGTTCACAAACGCTGCCGGTTGACTCAAGTGAGATGGATTTGGAGGACTCTTAGCTAATAAAACCAATAAACAAATTAAATTTTTTCTTAATATGAGATATATAATAGAAATCGAATTTGGCGGTAGTAGTGGTTCTTTTCCCGTAATGAAAGGCTTTATTAGGTACAAAGAGGAGAATCCATTCCATCTGAGGCAGCCAACAAAATAGGACAAGGGATCTTAAAGTTGTGTGGGTGGGGCCAGATCTTTTACAAGTTAAGAGCCCAAATAGCTAAATTGTGGTTGAGAATTAGCATGCCGACATTACCAGCATTATTAATTTATTATAAACATACTTAGCTAAAGTTGCTTTGCAGTGGTCCAGGGTGGTGGCAATGGGTCACTCGTGTGTTAAACTCGGCTCATCTTTATTCCCTGGCTTTTTATCATTTTTCTCATTCGTGCAAGCTCAGTCTTGAAAGTTGCCCCTGCCCACCTCTGTCTATAAATCCATCTGCTTTATCTGCAGCTCAAGGTTTTGCCTTCTCTGCCATGCCAACTAGCTTGATAGGATATGCTGTATGCTGTAAGCTTGCCCAAACAGCTTCTTGACACCTTAGAATTGGTATCTAGAAAAGCTGCAGCCTGTAATGAGCATGGCAACGGAAGAGTTGGATTGACCTTTTAGTCATGAGGGCCTAGTATTGGTTATTCAGGGAAGGTTTGATTCAGTTAAAGAGGGGCTCCTCGAGAATATGATCATGTGCACAGCACGTGAGTTAATTGCCTTATGATTTAACTGAAAACGTTTTTTCAGTTAACACGTTTTCAGCTAAAACGAGGTTTATTGACTAAAAAAGTACAGAATAAGTTGAGAAAGTCCTAGCGTAATATGCATTTAACTTGCTCATGTAGCGGCAACTTTATTCAAAGGGCAAGGAGCTTTGGACCCTTTTCCCTCCAAAACAGAATCAGAAATAACGGTCCGGTTGGGAATGCTCATACGAGGATAACTGGAAAAACCACTTGACAAATGACCATCTTGTGGTACTGGTAACTAGGTATATAACTGACAAATTGTTGTTGAGTCCAACTGCTGCTGTCATTGACTGCTGAAATGGTTGAGTGACTTGAGTCTGTAAAGTCCAACACTAGATCCTTGCATTCACAAGGCCGGAGACATGCATTTGCTTGCGCCTTCTCAATCTCCTGGGTCTCCTTCGTTCATGTATTTTTTTTTTTATATATACATCCTTCATTCATTCACTCATGTATTTGTTTGCGAATTTCTTGTCCAAGAGTAAGTTGGCCAGCAAAGACTTTAGTTTGCGAAGAAACCAGACCAAAGCTTCACATTTTGGTGGCTGCAGCCACAACCATTCGTTATTGGAGTAAATCATTCCTGCCCGAACTTGGAGAGACTATAAAGGGCGTGAATGTGGGTCCAAATGGCAACACCATCAAGACTTGTCTCATTTACAACTTCTACAATGCTCACAAGCCTGGGAGAGTCGAAGACTGTCCCTGAATACATTTCGTTTGTAGCTTATTATATGAATGTCTTTGTCAATGACAAAATCAACCAGATGGTTAAATTCGGTTTTGCTCATGGTAATTAATAGATTCGAGTATTTGCAAAGAAAAGGTCGTGAAAAATAAGAAGAGAAAGAACTTCATTTTAGTTTACTCTAATATAACGAAGAAGTGAAATTGTCAATAAAAAAATCCACAAAATTAACCTTAAAAAAAAAAAAGCCAAGTTCTTCAAGCTGGAAATAGTCTTGTACTCCCATCGTTTGCACTTTCATGTGTGCAATCCGTACTGAAAGTAAGTATAGGCTAAGACCACAAATACCAAGATCTGATTATTCCTCATTTTGTAATAGCGATGGAGTAGAGATAGATGTAAAGTAAAGAAAAACGAATGTGGTTATTCATCATATTGATAGATAATTCGAGCAAATGTAACGAGATTCAATTTATATCTGAAGCAAAAGAGAGTACCACAATGGGCCAGACCTCACTTGCTATGGGCTCTATCTATGTCGACCCAAATGTCATTCTTACAGGCCCAATATAACCACTGATATGGTGCCACGTCATATAGAGTGCTGATTCAGATTCACAAACCAACGAAACCGAACCTTTTCTTTTTCTTCTTTCTTTCTGTTGGTTCGTCTTCTGGCAAATTCGATCAACCAGGGAGGGAAGAGAAGATATGCATGGCAAGGCAATAGCAATCGGCAAAAAGGAGAGAAAAGCAAAGAGTTTCGTAACTCGGCATAGTAAGTCGGTGAATGGAATTGGTGATCGGAATTATTGAATGCGATCTTTTGAGTTTGGTTACGAAGGAGAAATGAAAGACGACGCAGGGGATCGAGACAAAGATAAAGCCCGAGATATCAAGCTTTGGGGTGTTTTCCTCTTCGGCCTAATTGGCGCCACCGTCACTACCTTCGCCGTGAGTTCTCCGCATTCCTTTTCTTCAATTTCGTTTCAAACTGTTCTGCAAATCACCTGCAACTAGTTCCTTTTTTTTTTCTTCTTTCTAAAATTCCTGAAATTTGTATACTTCTCATAAGAATAATTCAGAATCTACACATGTGTAAGTTTTAATCTGTTCAAGCTTTATGTTTGCATAATCAATTTTGTTCTACTGGTTCGCGTTATCTGAATGAGTGTTCACAAATCGGCAGAAAAGCTTTTTTTTTTTTTTTTATCTTATATTCTATAAACACATGCTTTTCATCTTATGTTTTCAGGTGTTTTGTTTGTAGGAAAAGTCTTGAAGTTTTTCTTTTTCAATTATATTTGAACTACAAGCAAGAGATCGACACGAATCACAGTGAAACTGATCATGCATGCTATTCAACTATTTGTAGTTGTGCAGGTCGCAGCCGTCATGGAAAGGAGGGAGTGGCAGTTCTTTCAGATCAGCTTTTCAGGAAGAAGCATGGAAGAGGTACAATAAGCGACTGCAAGAGGAGTACGAGGAGGAGATGGAGAGAGTGGTGAGTTTTGTAGCTTGTACTTCTATACTTCTTTCATTATTATTTGTATGATGAGTTTTAAATTGCGGTTGCGGTTTTAAAACCCTAGACTCTATACATTGCATTCTTAAAATTTGAGATGGGAAGATCTGCTGTATTTCAGAAAGGTGAATCACAATATTTTGTGAAGAAAATAAATTTTGCTGCAATCTTTATTAGTTGACCGTAGTAAGCCACAAGGAAATGTAACGTTTAGCTTGCTAAATGTTTAATTGGCTGGTTATGCTAGGCATTTTAGCTTGAGCCTAGGTAATTTTCTATCTGCTCTTTTTGTTCTAGGAACGGATAAGGCGTATGCAAAGTGTGTTTAACAGAGAAAGGAATAAGTATAAAAGAAGCTATGAAAGCTGGAGGGAAAGTGGTCCTGGTGCATATCATCAGCATTTCCAGAGAGATGATTGGTATTGGAAGGCTGATGCATCCTTCAGAGACCAGAGGACTAATTATCGAGAAACTCCAAGAGAGAGTGGAAACTATTCATTATCACATCACTACTCAGTTTTGGGTCTTGACAGGTATTCACAGAAATCTATTATGTTATTCAAAGGCCATGTTGGCAATATCCATTGCCTTATATCAGCGGCAGTTATATCAGAATACTGTAATACCCCTAAAATATATTCAACATTTTTGACTATTTATCAAAATTCAAAAGGATTTAATTTTGATCCTGTAAAGAAGTTTACACTATCATTGAACCATATGGTCTCACTTGTTTAAAAATTGTTAAAAGCTTCTATACATGTGAAAAACCTTAGTTGCTACAATGATTTAGCACTTTCTTGTTTGGCTGTAGTTTATCAAAATGCTGTATTTTAATCATATAAGTCTGAAGGTAAAATCTTTTTCATGTTGTGGATTAAAATCACATATAGTATTTAGTGACAGAAGTTGAAACTCCTGTTTGTTCTCCACCTTTCTAATATTAGATACAGACCTGTCTAAGATATGGTTTGATAGAAAATACTGTGTTTACTTATATAGCTTGAGAGAGTACAAGATAGTAGTTCATACTATTTAAAACTGTCTTGATTTTAAGGGAAGATCCTTATATGATACATCTGGAGAGTCAGTAATGGATTAATGGCATATAATTCTTAAACCAGTATGTGATTTTGGTATCTGTTGATAATTGCTAAACCATTATTTCGGAATGGAAAACCATGCATGAATGATGTACCATCCGCATAAGAAGTTAGCATGCTTGTTTTGCATTCATGATTAGCCATTAAAATTTAGCCTTCTTTTGATGGACCTCAGGTTTAGAGCAACACCATATACCGATGCCGAGGTTAAGGTAATTTATCTTTTTATCATAATCCCTTTGCATATTACTGTTAGTTCTTTGCTATGTATTATCTTCCAGTTACTATAAGCATCACATTTGTCGTGATAAGGAGAGTGATTTATAATGATAGTATTTTATCTAATTTTCCTTTCATCCTCTATGATGTGTAACTAATGGCTAGTATTGATGCTTTGTTTGATACTATTTGATGGATGGTAGGCTTGGCACCCTTCTTAAATAACTAGTTTCATAATCATTTTGTTGGAAATTAGTGAAATCATATGAAAAATAATGTCGCCTATGATTTCTGCTGAAGGTAAATTATAAACCTGCCATTATTTGTGTTTATATGTTACCAAATATTTTGATTTGCCTCCCTAGAGAGACAGTGTCCTATTTTTGTTCACATATGGTGATTGATCTAGAAAAATCCTATGATAGGGTGTCACGTGAAGTCCTATGGAAGGCTCTAGAGAAGAAAGGATTTTGTATCACATATATTCGAACTATAAAGGATATGTATGATGGGGCAACAACTAGTGTGTGAACTGTGAACTCATGAAGGTGTAACAGAAGATTTTTCTTTAACAATAGGTTTGCACCAAGGGTCGACTTTGAGTCCATACCTCTTTTACCTTGGTATTGGACATACTCACTGGCCACATCCAAGAGTCAGTGCCTCAATGTATTCTTTTTGTGGATTGTATAGTACTAGTTGATGAGTCAAAAGAAAGAGTAAATTCTAAACTTGAGTTGTGGAGGAGAGAAGCTTTGGAATCAAAAGGTTTTCTGTTAAGTAGGAATAAGATGGAGTATATAGAATGCAAGTTTAGTAAGATGCAACTTAGCAATGTTTTTTAGATGAAAATTGGGGATCACATCATACAACATGTTGCACAGTTTAGTTATCTTGAGTCCATCTTACAAAGTGATGGGTAGATTGATGGGGATGTCACACATAGGATTCAAATTGAGTGGATGAAATGGAGAAATGATTTTGGCTTAATTTGTGATCCCAAAGTTCCTATCAAATTCAAAGGAAAATTCTAACAAACAACTATAAGACTAATGATGCTCTATGGTAGTGAATATTAGGAAATGGAGTGCCAACAAAAACAAAAAATAAGTGTAGCAGAGATGAGAATGCTGAGATGGATGAGTGTACATGAAAATATAAGATTAGGACCAAATGTATCCAAGAGAAAGTTGGAGTAGTACCTATTGAGGATAACATGACAGAAACTCACCTAAGGTGGTTTTGTCATGTGAGAAGAAGATCAATAGAGTCTCTAGTGAGAAATGTGAATCAAATGAAAGATAGTATGATTAAAAGGGGTAGAGAAAGACGTAAGAAAACTGTAGGACAAACCATTAAAACACTCCATGCTGTAAATGGTTTTACTAAAAATTTGGTTGTTGATAGAGCCCAGTTCGTTGATTGATCCATGTAGTCAACCCTACCTAGTGGGATAAGGCTTGGTTGTTGTTGTAAATGGTGTTTCCATGACATTAATCCTGATTTTATATTGTAGTGTGTTCTCCCTTCATATTTTTGTTACAGGTTGACATGTTGTCAATACTATTGTTCACCTTTCAAATATAGTACATTATTGTTCATTTGTGTTATCTATGTTGCTTTGTTTTGTCTTAATTTCATTTTATAAATTTTCCTCTTATCTCTTTTGTAGACAGCATTTAGGACCAAGGCAAAGCAGTATCATCCTGACCAGAACCAGGATAATAGAGGTAGGTCTTGACTAGTTATCATTGAGTAAGATCTTGTAATATCAAAGCATGGCATTATTACTCACAGATTCATGGATGTGAAAATGTGACAGAGGCTGCTGAGGCTAAGTTCAAAGAAGTTATGAGTTCATATGAGGCCATACAACAGGGAAGAAAGAACCAGAATCTGTAATTGCCTCTGCGTGACAAGCCTAGGACCTTAAAGGATGTGAGGTATTCAAAATAATTATCAAAGTTTCTCATAACTTCATAGAATTATCATCCAGCTAAAATATGATTCTGCTGTAAACAGAATTGGATTATTAGATTATGGTGTTCTATTATAAGGCTGTTATCCAGGGATGCATTGAATTTTTTCTGGAAATTCATAGAAGAAAATATATGTATTTAATTAATTTGTATTCCAACCAGACGTCGAAGGGAAATATCTCTTTCATGAAAGCGGAGAAAGGACACTGGGAGCAAGGGCAATATCTCTTTCTTCACATAAGAAACAATAGTAGGATGGAATTTACTCATTTATCTATGTATTGGGGGGGAAATTTGAAAGACAGTGAAGGCTAAGATGGCAAATTTCCACTACGGTAATAAGAAACTCTTAAAATTGAGTGGGCATACATGGGTCTGTCACTGCCCTGATGCTCCTTCAATGGTAGTGCATGTTCCTTAAATAGTTTGTTTTTTTAAAATTTATTCTTATCTTAAAGATAAATAATATAATTAAATTAAAAAAATGAGAAAATATAAAATAATTAACTTTTTATTAGGTTAAAATAATCACAACCATTCATATCTACAACCTGAAAATCAACAATAAAGATATTTCGGTGTATCCATACACTACAACTTCAGAGTGTATGTAGAAATAACCCTTCTACTCACAGATCCCTACTTTCGACTCTCGCTACTTGCTCAGAGTTATTTGTATTCACTTTTTTTTTTTATCAATTGAACAATTGTTAAGTGAATTATTGACTGAAAAGTTTAAATTTGATTTACTTTCAGTGAAAAAAATATATTATCATCTAATGATGTGTTAATACATTATTAAAAGAATTAAATTTTATAATTATTATTTATAATTAAACTTCTTAAATGATTTGATAATATAGAATTAAATAATAAAAAAAATTATAATCACAATAGATTAAAATTAAATGCTAAAGGTAATTGGTTGAAAACTAAAACTAAAACGAGGCCACCACATCTTGGTCCAAGTGGTTATCGTGGATAATATATGTAGCTAGCGTGGATGGTAATATGGTTAAGATTTAATTTAGATTTCTATTTGTATTAACTTTTTTTATATTATTATCTAATCAAGTTTTATAATATCATTAATAGAGTTAAACTATAATAATCAAACTCTTTTAATTTTTGACAAATTCGATAATAAAAAAAAATTACAATGACAAAATTACACTCATTTGGTTAAAAGGCATATTTAATTTATGTGACTAGTCTGGAAGGGAATTTGGTTTAAGATCATATATTTTATTTCTAAAATAGCGAAAAAGTGAAGAAATAAAGAAACCATACATGCACTTTTAAGATTGTATCAGTTACAGACTACAAAGAATACACACTAACGAAGCCAAAATGTTTACAAATCTCTTCATTAAAGCATCAACCTTCCCTCAAATTCTGAAGGATGGAGGATAACGCTAGTTCAACTTTAGAGCGCCTTGACTTTACAAAATGTATTCACTGATACTCACTTTTATACAGCCGGGGGAGTTCTGTAATAAGCTGGAACAGTTGCAGGGAAGAACATCTGGCGAACCCCTTCTGCCTTGATTATGGGCAAGATGATTCCTGATGCACCCTAACAAAAGATAAAATTGGATTTTAGGACCAGAGAGAGAGTTTCCCTGCTATTTATTCAGGCGCCAAAAACTGAATTTAAAAAGGCTCCCACTTACAGAGATTAATCGGGCTCCAATCCATATCCGTTTAGGTGAAGGAAATGGTAACAGTAAACGGCCAACACCAAATATTGCAACAGCAAAGAAATGGAGAACCAAGCTCAAGGGACGAGGGTTTAATCCAGAAAGCAAAGAGACTGGTCCATCCGAGAATAGACCTCCAAGGCTCAGATAATCAAAGCAAGCTTGGCGCATTTCCTTCCTTGCCTGATCAGGCGATGCACAAAAAACCTTGTAAAGGGCTCCTGCCAACGTATTTATGGTGGATGCCACAGGCTGCAAATTGAAAGATTAAGATTAGCTTATTTAGCTCTACTGGGTTGAGTGAAGTCAGGATTGTTGCATCAAAGGCATTCTGCTCGATCTTAAATTAAAAATTAGATAAGAAACAGAGCCACATAGATTCGTGAATGCTTATTCATGAGGTTACCAATTTAAGCAAAAAAGCAGACAACAACATTACCTTACGCAAGGTATAAAAGGATTCAAGATATTTGCAAAGTGTGGGTGCATCATTCAGGTCACACAAAGGCCTGAGAAGATTTCTCAGCACCACAATATCAGACAATGCCACAGTCATTCCACCCCCCGTTAGAGGATGCCGCATGTTAAATGCATCTCCCATCAGAAGGGCTCCAGGAGTAGGATGAGGATCTGCTGGCATGCTTCTGTTCGGCATGGTCCTTATGTTGCCTTTGTCCACCGCAGCTATGAAGGCATCATAAAGCTCAGGGGGAATCTGCAATAATTTGCCACTTGATCATCATCTAACATACCAATAACTGTGAATGTGAAATAAAATTCTACTCTCAATGAAAGAAGGGTAATCAGATGCCAAGGTTAAAAAAGAATTTATTGAACTTGGAGGAGCATAAATGGGTACCTGCGAAGCCACCACTGTCTTCAAATACTTTGCCATTTCACCGTTTGAAATAGAAGGAACCTTCTGACCAGGTACATCGACCAGACAGCGAACCTCTGTACTACTTATAGGATAGAACAGAATTGGTGAAGGATCTCCCAGGATGACATGACCATGATTTGCACATGGAAGTTCACAATTCTCTAAAACTAAACCAACAAAACAAGAGGGAACATCTACCTGCAAATAAAGTAGTATCAAATATTAATGATCCAGAATTCTACAGACTGCGCCTTCTTACAAGTATGACGAACAAGAACTTTTAGTAGTCAAAAAACTGAATGAATTATTGCAAAATGTTAATTCATAGTATGGATGTCAGTTATTTCATAGGAAGAAGTTGACCAATTTGACTGTGGAAACTCCTTCACAGAATTAAGCTGAAAGGCATTCTCACCTTAGGATTACAAAGAGAACGACGCAAGTTTGAGAAACAGCCATCACAAACAATGGTAAGAGGAGCATATACTGCCAATTCCTGACCATCCTTAGTCTTGTATTGCACACCTTTAATTGTCCCCTTCTCTTCAAGTAGGGAAGTAACTGTTCCTTGCTCCAATCGTACACTACAGAATATTTTTAAAATAATCATGAAAAAATGAGTTAACAAGAAAATACCTTTAGTTAAAGGGAGTTGCTATGGTACCCTGATGGGTTTGGTACTGAGGGTGAGTTGTCAATAATTTATTGACTGTTGGTTTCACAATAAATGTTAAAAAGTCTATTAAATATAAATAACAACTAATGAATGCTAGACAACTCACCCTGGGTACCGGTACCCTGAAAAAAAAGATGGGTACCGGAGTAATGCCCTTAGTTAAAGAGAAGAACGAAAATAATATTTAAAATTCTCAAATATCATTTCCGAATAGTATTATGAGAATTTATATCACATGGCTGTCTGTATGATCAGATACTAGGAGACAGAATCTAATTGCATAATAAGTAATAACTTTCAACCAAATTACTTTGGTTCAAGTAACATGATTAAAATATCTACCACATCTATGTGAAATATAGAAACTTAGAAACTGAGGACAAATTATATATTTGCTACAAAAATGAAATCCTAAATGTAGAATCATAGGCAGTTGCAACACTGTAGCAAGTCAATCTTTATACATGACAAACAAGAACTGAAGTAAAGGAAGAGATACACAAGCATATGCTATACATCCGCAAAGGAAGAAATCAATACTTGGGAAGGGAGGCAGCCTTCTCCCGCATCCTCTGAATAAAACGCCCATTGTGAAAGCTTCTGCCAGAGACATCTGAGTGAAACTTCTCCAAGGGATAAGAGAGTCGAGTATGTTTCCCATCCTTGAAAAGAGCGTAACCAAACACTTGCTGAGCATCAATTTCCCGCACACAATCTGCAGTTAAACAGAAGACATGATCATTTGGTAAGGAGGTTTTGCTCTAACCAGAATTAAAAGGGACAGATTTTCTTGTGTGTATTTCCAGCACTCATGATCCGCCACAATCTACAAGTACAATAAATGATATGCGCATAGTTAAGTTTACACTACCTTCAAGTCCCAGCTCAATTAATTTGAGATAGCCCCCAGGTTGTAGCAACTCTCCAACAATTCGGTCAGGCTCACTCAGATCTCTTTCAATGACATGTACTCGACGTCCATCCTGCACTACATAATATAAAATCAATACTCTACAGTGACATCTGTATTGGAAAATTGGAAAACAGTACTCAATGCAATCTTAATGAGTTAAAAATAAACCCCAAAAAAATGTATGTCCTGAATCACACTGATCAACAACACAACACAAACAAGATATGCTATTGAGAATATAGAGGATCACGATCAAACTAAGAAAGTTGAGGACCGCATAACCCAAAGTAAAGTTCAATTCTCTTATGTGGTCTTAGTCCATGATTGAGAGTTTCAAGCCACAGTTAACCCCGCCTAACTGAAGAGTATGACGATAACAACCAAGCCAGATAGGCAAAGAGTATTAACAGAATCATCAAGTGTATATAGTTAATTTCCATCAGTAAAACTGAGATTTGCTGGCCTCGCTTTTAAATCTGACACGCAATAAAGTAATAGTGAAAATCAAATTCCGATGAGACTTGAAAACACATTTAAATTGCCACTAAAATAAATATGTCTTCAGCTGAAAACTGTTAATTTCTAGATTTCTGCAAATATCTATAATCACACTCATGGATCAACCAGGCAGTTTAGAAGCAAAGATGTTATGCTGCACCTTGATCTTAAACGAAACAAAATTTCCCGCACCATAAGTTGACTACCTGTCCTTGAATATATTCTATGAAAAACAAATTTTTTTAAAAAAAGTACCTAACATCTTGTTCATCCTAAATCAGACATATCACATCTTCAGCTACTTAGAAGAGAAAAACTCAAACTCCACATAACCACATAATATTATTATAAGTGCGTGACTGAATTGCAATTTATAGTCATTTTCATTCAACACACGTAGTTAACAATAAAATCAAAGACAAACAGAAGATCCTTCATTGGTGAAACAACTCAATTCATAACATTTTCCTCCCAAATTCAAATTTTCAAAATATTTCAACAGAACACGAATAGCAATAAGAAATAAATTTTTATACATGGCGGAGCAACCTTCTATACATTTTTTTTCTAGTTTTCTCATTAACTATTTTGAAGATCGTAAACAGATTCTTAACACTTCATCTTCCTCACAAATAAACCACAAAAACAAACACGCGCATAACCATTATAATCAACCAGGGATAAAATGCAAGAGGAAGGCATAAAAAATGAAATATGCGAACGAAATTAAAATACCTTGCCGAGAGTGTGAGCCAGAGCGGAACCAGCGACACCAGCTCCGACGACGATGACGTCAGCGTCGCCGTTACTGTTCACGGATCTACATTCTCCGGTGGCGGTTGTTATGCTCTCCGTGCACTGAGTCGCCGGCTCCGACGAAGAGCGACGGCTCTTGCCGGCGAAAACCAAATTATAGAGCGCAACGAGGCTCAGGAGAGAGCATAGAATCCAACCAAGCGCGTATGGATCCACCATTTCGGAATGCAAATCGGAGGAACCTCGCGGTGACGGAGACGGCAATGAGGGAAGGGGTGTTCGCTCGCTCCGTCTCTATCTCTCGCTCTAGTTTCTCTCTCTCTCTCTCTGTGCTTCGCTGGCTGCGATGCGATGCAAATGAAGTTTGCAAGGTTCAGTTGATCAACAGAACTAGAGAAATTCTACGACTTAGTGCGCATTTTATAGGCATGCGGGGCACGTGGGTAACACGCCCACGGCGCATCTCAGTAGCTGTAGCTAAACATGGAAAAAAAAAAAAAAAGGCTTTCCTGCTAATCTGCGCCGCGTGGGTATTGGACAATGGACGCAACTCTCGCATTGCTTTGACTCCTTGGTATTCGGTCTTCCAATGAACAATAAAATTCGTTGCTTAGCTTGACTGAAAAGTATTACAGTACACGGGTATAGCGTACCTCAACCGATATCTCTTAATCTTTATGATGTGGTTATATGATGGTAATTTAATCTCTGATATTATTATTTTTTATTTCCTTTTTGAAAAATTAGACAAAAATTTAAACATGCCATCTGACCAAAAAAATTTAACTATTAATATTTTTCTTAAAATAAATAATCGTAAACAAATTTTTAAGGATTACAAAAATTGACATTGTTGGGTGTGATTTAATCTCCAAATTAAAGAATCTCCAAAGAAATTTAGTATCACTTAAAATAAGATTTTAGAATATTTTATTATTTTCATTAATTATTGTTGCTTATACTTGTACAAACTTATACTCACACATTTTTCATATTCTTTCTTTCATGTAAGTTATTAGATAAACATATGAGAGTTTAATTTTAATTCATTGTCAGCATAAAAAAAATTTTACATTGTCGTCCAATCATATATTGTCAAATTATTATAAGAGTTTAATTATCAAAACAACTACCTAAAAAATTTAATTATTTTAATAATGTGTCAGCACATAATTAAATAACTGTGTAAAATTACTTTACACTGACAATTAATTACAAATAAATTCATAATATGATCCCATTGTAATATTTTCTTAAATAGTCCAAATTATACACATACTTTACAAAAAAAAATGTACAAATTTCTTTTTTCTATTTTTTAAGATTATTTATTGTTATCTTTACGAATGGACCTTGGACAGTATAAGGAAATGATGAAGAGAGTGCTTATAAAATAGGGGGTTGCATTGGATCAATATCCTGACGGAATTTGGTCGATCCTTGCATTCTGCGTGCAAAGCATGGCCTATTTTTTATATATTATTTTTTCGTGCATAGCTTTGTTTATTATTAAACTAATTAAGAAGCATTAATCCGCTTTACAGACAAATCAAGGGGCTATGGTATTGCATTGCAAGTTACTTTTGTTTAACAAGGAGATAATGCAATTATATTATTTTAGATCTGGTCCACGTTTGTTTTCCTTTGTGACCTGAAATTGAATTTTTTATAATGTAATCCCAAGCAGTGGTGTTTAAAACTTCAAACCATATATAGATATAAGGTTAAGATTTGATAAAACTACGTATCAACGGACATATTTATATTATTTTAATATTTTTTTTATAAAAATAATTTTATTCAATTTAATTATTGAAATATATAATTATTACATTGATTTTACATATTAAATTTCATAAAATTTAAATAACTATAAGTATGTAGCCAAATGGTAGATATTTTCACACTCTTAAATATAATAATATACATTAATTTGAAGAGTTAAGTGATAACAAAAAAAACTTCGAGGTAAGTTGAAAAATGCATATACATCAAGTGATAAAATGTATTTTATTCTATATCTAAAATATCGTATACGAATATGTATAAGAAATAAAATTAAAAATGGGGTAAAAAAAGGCGAGGCTGTACAAGTCAAGGGCAATGAACGCTTTAGTTTGCAAATTAACTGGATGACGTTGAGGTAATGAAATTTGGTTTCAATGAATAAAAATCAGAAGTTGGCAAAAGGCAACCGAGCAGGAGCAGCAAGCACCACTGATTATACTAGTGTATTAGCGAAGTCCACGCATGCATGCAACAAATGCAATTGCACTGTTTGTTTGGCAGCTGATTGGCGAGATTTTCAGGACCATATTGATATTGCGGAGATTTGCATGATGAAACCATCACAAATTATAATGAGTATTTGAGTAACGTTAAATGAATACAAATTAAATAAAACAAAGTGGCTCTGGTGGGCGTGTCTTGCGTGCTATGCATGATGATCAGGAAATCATATTCATCATTTCTAACTTGAGTGATGCAAAATAAATATTTAAATAAAAATTATACTTACTTACTATAAATATAGTCTAAATTTTAATATAATGTTTGGAAATACAAAATCTTCACTTTTAATGTAAATTTACAAAAAAAAACTACATATAATATAATGGTTTATATATTAATATTTATAGAATAATGCTAAATATGTAATACTTAATAATTATACCTCATTTTATATTATTAAAATTACCCCTAATTTTGTATAAGATGATATATATATATATATATATATATAAACATATATATAAGTTTACACAAAACTTCATGACAATATAAATTAATTATTTTTATTGATTTATTAATTATCTATTCAGAAATATTTTTAAAAAATTATACATTTAATATTTTGCTTACAACATACTTTAATGTTGTGTTTGGAATCAATTAAAAATTAAATTGATTTGATTTAAAAAATAAATGTTATGATTAAAATTCATTATAAAAAAGGATTTAATTTTAATCCACTGTCAGTGTAAAAGAACTTTACACTGTTATCTAATTATGTGCTGGTATATTATTGAAAGAGTTACTGTGTGTTGGATTAGCTGTGAAAAAAAGATTACGTTAAAAATTGATTATGTGTATAATCAATTTTTCAGAAAATCAATTATGAGAAATTTAATTTATATTTAAATGTGTTAATTCATAATCGATTTTATGATAAAGAATTTTGTTTTGATTGTATAAATAAATCGCTTTTATGTATTAAATTACCAAAAGATATAAAAATGATTGAAAAAGTTACTTAGTTGAGGGCAAATAGGTATTTCTCTCTTAAATTTTTTGAAATCAAATAATTAAAAGCTTAAAATAATAACTTTAAAAAAACTATTTTTTGTTATGAAAAAATAATCTTAACTTATAATTAATTTTTCACACTTTAAACAAATAAAATAAATTTTAGATAAAATAACTTTTAATTGAAAAAAGCGATTATTCTAAAAAAATAAGCAAAACCAAACATGTTTTTAGAGTTTTTAAGTAGTTATTATGATAGTCAAACACCTTTAATGATATGTTAGCACATAATTTAATAACAGTATAATTTTTTTTTAAATCTAACAATGGAGCAAAATTAAACTGTAAAAAAATGAATTTGAATTGATTTATTAATCAATTCTTATATTAGAACTCATTAAAAAATGAATTGATTTTATTTTATTTTATTATTTTACTTTTCTAACCTAATATCATTGTGAATAATATTATTAGGTTAGTGAGTTAAAATTAAAACAATGTAATAAGGATAAAATAGTCAATTTAAATAAATAAATTTAAAATTAAATTAAATTCACTCAAATTCAACTAAATTTAAGTGAATTTCTAAATACTTACAACTTAAATTAAAATAATTTCAAAATCAAATCAATTACTACTTTTTAACATTCCAAACACAAAATTTGATTTATAAATTAAATTAATTCTCACTTTTTAACATTTCAAACATATTGTAAATATTTTTTTACAAAGGAAGAGAAAGAAACTAGAACATAATTTAACAAAAAATGTGCTCATATAATCTAATTAATGTAATATACAATTTGGAGACATCGAGAAATAAATATACATACATATAAATACTATATAGTTAAACTTCCTATACGTTTGGGTGACTACATTATATCGCTCTTCATAGTCAACCGTGTAAACAACTAAACAATGAAAATGACATTCAATATTATATGAGTATATTAATTTGTATAGTTTAATTTTAATCACGTGTTAGTATAAATATATTTTACATGTTATTTAATTTTATGTTAATATATTATTAAAAGAGTTAAATTTTTTTAATAATTATTATGATAATTCAAATTTTGTAATAATTTATTAATATATAATTAAATGATAATATAAAAAAAATTACAATCATAATCAATAAAATAAAATCCATATTTGTATATATGTTATTTCTTCATCCAAAAAATGGTGTATATATATGCCCCATATGGTAGAAACGCGGACTCATAGCGAGCCGTATATGACGGCTAGACAATCAACGACGGATGTAACATTTATCTTCTTTCTATCAAAATGCAAAGGGTGGTCCTCGGTATACAAGGTTGGGGTTGGGGACCAGATTACACACAGGAAGGAAAGGTCCATATAACGAGCCATCAATTCCATGGAAAATAAGACATCTCGTACAATTGTTATAATTTTTTTATATTATATATGTTGGTACTTGTCTACTAGTCTATTAATTTCCTCATTAAATTTAGAACAACTCACACTTTTCCCCATCCGTCAAGAAAACGAAGTTGAAATTATCTTTAAATTAAGAATAAATTAAGATTATGGATTTTGACAAATAAAATAAATTATTGATGTAACTTGGATAAGACGTGAGTTAATAATGTTTTGGGGGTAAAAAATGAGAACTACACTAACTCACTAAGTACAAGTTGTATTATTAAGGTATCGTGAATTCATATTATAAAGTGATTAGAAAATTGGTGAAGATGTCACACATTGAATTTAAGTTTAGTGAATGAAATGCATATATGTTGCAGGTGTAATTTGTAATTGCAAAAAATTATAACGAACAACTATAAAATAAGTGATACTGGTGAAGGTTGGAACTTGAAATTGAAATGCCAACAAGAATATCAAAAAATAAGTGTTGTAAAGATGAATTACGAATATGGAAAAATGAAGATATGCGAAATGATAAGATTATAAATAAATATATCTGAAAAAAAGTTTGAGTATCACTTATTAAACTAGATCATGACAAAAACTCATATAAAGTGATTTTGTCATGTTAGAAGAATACAAATAAAGCATACAGTAAAAGAAACTAGATCAAATAAAAGATAATCTAATTAAAATGTGTATAAAAAACAAAAGTATTAAGAAAAACTATTAAAAAAATGTTACTTTAAATGATTTTATTAAAAATTTAGTTTTTAATATATTCTAATAAGATTAATTAATTGAGACTAATAAGCGTTGACTTAATTAATAAGATCAATTACATGAACTTAAAATTTTTAAATAAATTATTTATAAGTAATACGATAAACCATGTTGTGGACCTTAAAACAAAGTAACGTTCCTTCTTTTTAAACTTTCATTCCCCACCCCACCCTACCACCCTACAGAAACAAACATTAATTGATTGATGTTATCTACCTTGTCTAACGATATAATACTTAAATTGTTCCAAGTTCATGGATTTATATGTGCGCTGTGGCCGTTTGGAAAGGTTTCCCTTTGATTTGCATGGACTGGCCATAACACAGTCAAAGATGCGGATTTGGTCTGTTCCCAATCCAACTTCCAACTTTCAGCGGTAAACAAATTACAAACCAATAACGTGTAGCACTGGGGCGATGTGGAGTCTGCACTTTTCTGGGTGAGTGTGACTTGTGGCGAACTCCTCAAATCTAAGGAAAATGAAAGGGGACCAAGGCCCGTTTGGATATAATTATTCACTTTATTTAGATTTATTTATTGTAATAAATATTTATAAAATATTATTTAAATAAATTTATTAAAATAATTTTTAAAATTCATACACATGATTTTGTGATTATTTTTATAAATTAAAAATTAAAAATTAAAACTTATAAAAATATTTTTTTTATAAAAGTTAAAAATATTTTGAGCCGGAGATGTTTTTATAATAATTTTTAACTAA
This sequence comes from Styphnolobium japonicum, assembly GCA_023212625.1. NCBI lineage: Eukaryota > Viridiplantae > Streptophyta > Magnoliopsida > Fabales > Fabaceae > Styphnolobium > Styphnolobium japonicum. The sequence continues at coordinate 27,491,694 of JALBWW010000006.1, forward strand.
AATAACTTTAATTAATTGTCAATTTTTGTACGTATGCTAATCCCTTACGGAAACATATATCAAAATCTTATTTAATTTTAAATTGTACTTATGAAAACATGACTTATTTTACAAGTTTTATTCTAATGTGGTGCACACTCACTCTAGTAACAGAAAAACGATTGGTTTAATTAAATTTTAAGCAAGATTAATATATATATATATATATATATAATAATTTGGACCCATCAAATCTTGGAGGCTCTTAAACTCAATTCAACTCATATTTTAATTAAAATTATATCCGATTGATCAACAAGTCTCAAGTCAACCCAATAGCCATCCTAATTGATATTATCACTTATTATTAGGTAAGAGTTTTAATTTCATCTATATTATGATTTGATTATGTATTAATATATTATTAAGAGAGTTGTAAATTGAACTCTTAAATAATTGTTATGGTAACTGATTTTTTAAAATTTTAATAATTTAATAATATATAATTAAAAGATAATATATATTTTTTACACTAATATTGCATTAAAATTAAATTTATTTTATAGAAAAAGGAAATGCATTTTTATTTATTTTTTAAATATTTAACATAGGACCATAGTCAGTTACGTCACTACTTGCTTGGCATCCAGCAAGAAACTCCCGAAAAAGGTGTCTGAGTGGGGACAAACGAGGGATATCTTTGGCCATGACAATTTTTTTCGTCCCGACAGGTATCTGCTGGCAATATTCGTCGTGGGATAAATTTTGAGGGATACATTTTTTCTTACAGGAGAGTAAGAGTGGATTTTTTAGTACCCATTTATTAAACGGAGTAAGGGTAAATGTTGTTTTTCTCATATTCATTGGTACTTAATATATAAAATTATTAGAATATCTTTAATTAATATTTTAATTTTGATGCTAATTGTGTTAGTTAGATTTAATGTTTAAAATTTTAGTGTTTTAATAATGTTGAATTATTATGATATTATTAGATTGTGTTTGGATTTAGTTTTTAGAATTTACTTTAAAAAAATTGTATTATTTTTTTATTTAAAGTATTTAAAGTTATTTAACTAAGTTAATTTATAATTGATAAATTAGATAAATTGTGGTATTAGAAATTATTTTATTTTATTTTTTTCTAATAAAAATTTTATTTTTTTAATAATTTAATAAGTATTTATAAATATCTATAAATACTTATTTATTCACAAAATAAATTAAAAATAAATATCCGTATGAATATGAGACGAGAATAAGAGTGAATGAATGTGGATATAAATTCACATGGCGGATGAACGGGCCTAACCCAATTGCCATCCTTAAGTATTTTATGAGTTTAGTTTAGAATCATTCTTAGTATAAAAAAAATTAATATTATTATTTAATTATATAATTATAAATTATTAAATAAATTTAATTATCACAATAATTATTTAAAAAATATAAATATTTTAATAATATATTAATATATCATTAAATAATAATATAAAATTTTTTTACACTCAATAAATTAAAATTAAATTCATACGGCAAAGGCATAATCACCTTTGTGGCTAGGAGCGTTCTGGACTAGGCTCCTAGAATTTTCTCAAAATTCAATGGTACATACATAAAAGTGACCCTTTATTTTATTCTATTTGAACTTTGAAGATGGATACGTTACATTATAAATTTGGAGTTAATGACAATGAAATTGCCTCTCACTTTCTCTCTTTCCTTTTCTTTTTTATAAATTATTTATTAATAACTTTGCGTACTGTACAAGTGTTGTCGCATAAATGACAAGTACAATGTCAAGCGTCATTTCACTCTTTCTCTTTTCATTTTCTCATTATATAATTTAGATTTATTTATAGAAAAGTATATAATGTAATTCATTATTTGAAAGTTAAAACTAAATCATTCAGATCAAATCAATCATATATACATATTATATATTATATGTAAAAAAAATTTATAAATAAAGTATACAGTATATATATAGCATCATTTTTTCTTATAAATTAATTTGCAAGTGTTGTCGCATAAATGACAAGCACAACGAATACCATGTCAAGCGTCATACACACTCTCTCTTTCCATTTCTAACATCCCTAATTCAATTGAGATTTTTTATGATTTTTTTTGGAAAACTGTGATTATATAACGAGAATTCAATTCCTACATTCTCATTTTTTATTTTCTATTAAGTTTAATAAGACATTCCTAAAGTTTTAAAAAATTATATTACGAATTTGGTTTCATTTTCTCATTATATAATTTAGATTTATTTATAGAAAAGTATATAACGTAATTCATTATTTGAAGTTAAAACTAAATGATTCAGATCAAATCCATCATATATACATATTATATATTATATGTATAATTTTTTTTAAAATAAAGTATACAGTATGTAGCATCATTTTTGCTTATAAGTTAATTTCAAACATTTTTACCCTTTAAATCCCTCAAACTCTCACTTCCTGGATTTCACACTATCCTTCCCCCCCATATCAAGTTTTCCACAATTTTTTTGTTTTGATGTTAAGTTATGTATTAGTTATTAAATTTGATTTATGACTATTAAATTTATGCAAAGCATATATTTTTTATTTTAGTATTTTGTGATGGGTCGTAATATTTATTAAATTAATGTAATATTATTAAAAATAAGAAATCATTAAACTCAATCAAATCAGAATCAATATGTTCGTTTAGTCAATTTCTTATGTTTTCATAGACCGAGATGCTTTTTAAAATCTAAAACCGGTAAAAACATCAGTTTGGCTAGAATTTGAATTTTAAATGAAATCATGACACTATTGTTTATATGAATAGTCAAAATTAAAAGTTTTTTAAATGTCATATGAGTATTTAAAAAAGTCATAAGATTTTATGTTATAATTTTGACCATACATGCATGATCTAATGGTCAAGAATTACTTCTCTTACCTTACAATAAATCACTATATATATATATATATATATATATATGTGTGTGTGTGTATAAAGTTTAAACATTAGTTTTCGTCCTTTTGGATGTTGCTGTTAATGCTTCTACATCTTCTTCATGGGCTAAGAAGATGGGCCTAGACGTAAAGGCTCTAATTGGGAAACTGGAGGTCCCATAAGAAGTGGCATTATGGGCCATTCTTTTAGTCAACATAGTTTGCAAACCCATATTATAATTATAAAAATACTACTTTAATTTTATTTTATTTCTTATTTTTAATATTTTATATAAAAAATAAAAATAAATGAAAGTAATAAAATGTTATTTTCATAAAATTTTAAAAATAAAAAAATAACGTGATATTTTTATAATTATAAAAAAAAAATGAATACTTAAAATAAAAACAAAAAAGAAAACAAACGTACTTCAAAATTAAAAATTTCATTTCGAAGCTCAGAAACAGAATCGAACGGGGTGTAAGGAATGGATTTTGGGTGCTCAGACGTGAGTGTTTGGAAGCAAGCACTATCTGCTTACCCATCTCGAATCAAGTCTCTGTCTCTGAACAACAAACCCAATTTGGTTTCTTTGGACGACTTCTATTTTAACCAACTCCCTTCCCTCCTTCACCAACGAAACCCTAACCCTTTCATCACCACTGCCGAGCTTTCCAAGCTCATGCAATGGAAGCTCACCCGCGGCAAATGGAGGTTTCTTTCTTCCCCCCTCTCTATCTGTCTCTCTTTCTCTCTCGGTGTAAGTAGCTATATATTTATTTATATATTTTTTTGGGGTATACCTATATATTTATTTTATTTATGTAACTTATGCTGCGTTGATTATTTCATTCAGGCCACGTCTCTTGGATTATGTTTCTTCCCTAGACGACGCTGTAGTGAATTCCGCTTCTCAGAAGGCTTTCCAGAGTCTTCCTGATATATCGAAAGCAATTACCGAACTCAATGTGCTGAAAGGCGTTGGTCCCGCCACTGCCTCTGCCATTTTGGCTGCTTTCGCCCCTGAGTTAGCCCCCTTTATGTCCGATGAGGTCTACTTTCAATTTCACTTCGATTCCACCCAATTCACAGTTTCACTTCCACACCCTCATTCTATTTTCGTATTGGTATTGTTTCTTTGTATTTCATGGTAATGGTTAGATTATTGGCTCCAGGCTATGGAGGCAGCTCTTGGTAACTCAAAAGATTATTCGCTGAAGCAATATCTTCTATTGGCCAATAAACTGCAGACGAAAGCTAAGGTATTCAATGCGTGGCTGTATGTTTGAGATATATAATCATTTTTTAGCCTCGACTTAAAAACAACAACTTAAACTTCTAGTAGAGTTGACGTATAGTATGCATTAAGTGGTTAAGATTATTGACTGAGTGAGACTGTGCATTGTGCATACTCCAAGTTCAAAAGGCTATTGTGTGAAGAGACATGCTAGAGATTTGAAACCATTCAAGTGCTTTCACCTAACAATTTAAGCTTTTAAGTGAAAGTAAACCGTGTATGCATGGATTTTCTTGTTTGGTTATTATATTCATTAAGTATACTCTCCTAAATTAATACTTAACTGAATCAATTATAAATTTTATTCCAAAAACCATTTCCCTGGTTTTTTAACATCCCTAATCCATGATATACACATTGTTTAATTAATTTTTGGATATTTTGGTCTGAATAGTGATAATGTAATATTGGTAAAATAATTAAACAAGTACTCTTTGTTCATCCAACGGAGGCCAGTTTGGTTTTTTAATGAGCTAGAATATATCCAAATCACTCTTTTGGTTTTTATTTGGGCATCAATTTTGGTGGCAGAGTAATCATGTTTGAATACGCTAATAGATGAAGTTACTATACCCCTTGCGTATTAGGAATTTGGCTGCTTTCTTGAATATCTGGTGAAAAAATCATTTGCAGGAATTAAGTTCAGAAGGGCCCTCCTTTACTCCATCCGATGTAGAAAGGGCTTTGTGGAGTTGTGCTGTAGGAAAGTCATTAGCATCCCAATTGAACCAGGACCCTAAGACCAATCCAAGCAGGAGCTCTAAAAGAAAGAGAAAGAATTGACATTGCAGCAGACAAAAAATTGAAATTACAAGTAATATCTGTTCTCTCTAGGTCTGCTAGTTTTATGCCCGTATTTGGGGATTTGTCCTTTCAACGGTTGGATAGTACTAGTCACTAATTATTATCAGATATTTTAGTTTTAAAAGTTGTCGCCAAATTAAAGATTCTTGTTTTCTTATAAATTTTGTTGAAGCTGGGTTTGTGATAGAACTTTGATGCTTGCGTGCATGGTTTTAGCATTCATCTTGTTGATACTAACACAATACGACGGATAAAGATTTTCTAAAATATGTAATGCAGAGAGTAGAGTGTTAATAAACAAATAAATGGTTTAGATTTTTCTAAAATACAAATAGATAACCACCTATGGTAACTTTCTTGATTTTCTGATTAGTAGTTAGCGTTTATATTTACTTTCAAATGCGTTGTATATACTTTAGAGGCGCTTGTCCACAATATGAGTGTTACTTATAAAACTTAGAAACCACAATGTAGGTGTTATTTTTTCCCTGAAGTTCATAGCATGAATGCTTTTACGAAAGTTGAGATGGGTTCTCTCTGTTCCTTTATCTGGAAAAAAAGAATCTCAAATTTCAGTAGTAAACAATTCTCATTTACGTGTATTTGACAACTAGGACAAATTCCATGTATTTTGGAATAGTTTAGTAATACGAAATACATAATAGATTCCATTGGTTTAAAATGAATTATCCTCAAGGCCATTAGATTAAACATTTGTCACTGGAGGGTTTACTAAACCATTTCATTTAGCAGCAGTTTTTCATTTTTTCAAACTTCTAAACAGGCCAATAATATGAAGTTTTTATTAGAAATATATTTATGATATTCATAGGGGGTGACTTCTTTGGTACTCTCCGATATATGACTATATTCTTTGAAAATGGCAAGTTGGTAATGTCCATTATCCAATTTCTAATTTTTGAAAACAAACGAAGGGTTGTTATTTCATTTCTCCTCTATATTTTTTTATTCATATATCTATTAGGAATATTACTGTTGTCACGATTGGCCTCTAAGGAACCAACACATGAACAGTTGTCACTCTATCTCCTTCCCTTATCCAATATCCATTCGAGAATTGTACCTTAGGCCGCAACCCAACATCACAAAACTTGCATACGTGTATTCCCAGTTCATTCGCCAATACCAATGGAATGTTTGTTCTTAACGTCAATTCCCGCCTGAGCCTTCCGTAAACGGGCTAAAATCCCAAATTCCACAAACTTTCGAAACTCTCTCTCTCTCTCCCCTTTTTCATTTTAATTTTTTTTTGGTTTTTGGTAAAGCTCTCTACCCCTAAGCTTTGGGATTAACGCACAAAATGACGATGTCTCTACCCTTCTCCTACCGCAAGTACCGGCGCAGCACAAAAACCCCTCTTTTAAATCCAATTCCAACAAAACACGACGTCGAAGGCGGCTTCGATGGCTCATCATTCTCCGGCGCAGTGTTCAACCTCTCCACCACGATCGTCGGCGCTGGAATCATGGCTCTTCCGGCCTCCGTCAAGCAGTTGGGGTTAATTCCGGGTTTAGCTATGATTGTTCTGTGCGCCATGTTAACCGAATCGTCCATTTGCATGCTCCTGAGGTTCACCCGTGTGTCCAAGTCCTCCACCTATTCCGGTGTTGTTGGCGACGCCTTTGGTGCCCTTGGCCGGATCCTTTTGCTCCTCTGCATTATCGTCAACAACATGGGAATGCTCGTTGTCTACATGGTCATTATCGGTATTATAATCTTATAATTCTCATTCTCTGTCACTTCCTTCAACCTTTTCTTTTTTTGTGAGGGGTACAATTTTCATATTCATTTCTTCTCTTCTCTCAGAAAAAGGAGAATTCGACATTTCTAATTCATTTTTGGATTCATTTCATAAGTCAGTTTGACGAGGTACATTTAACGGCTATGCAACGGTTCTGTTCCCACAAAGTTGGAAAATTAAAAAACGTTTTTAAATCCAATTTGTTTTTTGGGGGTCAATAAACCCATTCTTTATAGCTCGGGCTCGAATGTTGGGCAGGCCCAATACCTAACCCAGTCTTCATTTGTGTTGTGTTCCTAAAACTTGCTGAAGGTTCTCTTTTTTTTTTTTTCTCTCTTTTGGGTTGTGGAAGACATGCTAAAGTTGCACACTATGGGTTGAAAATTGAAATGCTTTGTGGGGAATAAAGAAACGTATGGTTTGTTTGGGACTTGGATGTAGGTGTTTGAACTTCGAAGCAAATGTTGTAATGTAACTAAATAAAATTAAAATAGTTGTTGTTGTTTGTGGATTGTGTTGTGACAGGAGATGTGTTCTCAGGAACGTGGTCGGAAGGAGTCCGCTATTCGGGGGTTCTCGAAGGATGGTTTGGTCAACATTGGTGGTCAACGCGTCCCGTCTTACTGCTGCTCACTACGCTTCTGGTCTTCTTGCCTCTCGCATCATTCAGGCGTGTGGGTACGTCTCCTCTCCCGTTTCTTACGTTGCAAAAGATAAAAAGTGTTGTAAAAGTATCTTAAATTTATTGTGATAATTAATTAAAGAAGTCAGCTTTGCCCAATAGCCTTTATTCTGTTGGTTGGGCATATGCTGGTTATTGGAGAGGTGGGGGGATCGATTCCCCCCAATACCACTCCCACCCGTTCCCTATTCCCCATAGGCTTCCTGTAGGGGTCATTTTTGGTCCCACCCCAGTGGCAGGATCCTCTTACGAACCAAAAAAAAAAAAAAAGTTAGCTTTAAATTTATTAAGGATCTCAACTTTAATATAAAAAAATATTTTGATGATATTTGTTAATTGAAAAAAAAAATAGGTTGTTTTTTTCATGTGTTAAATTGTTTTCATGTCAAGTTGGATATTTTTGTAGTCTCAAGACGATCAGTTGCCCTAATGTGGTCATGCATATCTCAGCGATGTGAGACATGATTAGATAACAGACACTTTCTTCATCTCTAACTGCAATTAAAATGAAAAAGAAACAATTATATTTTAAGGTAATCCCAATTTCTGATTTTTATGCTTGCTGATAAATCACGGAGTTAAACAGTCATCAAGTTAGTGAAGTGGCTTTTTTAAGCACCCATTTTGCCAAATATTTCACACCCTGTATAACTAATTTTTTGTACAAACTTATTTTGTTTCTGGACTTTCTTCCCTGATTATTGAATATTATATATTTTGTCTTAAGACTGACTGAGCCAACTTTTTCAGGTGATGCACATATTGTATCCACCAAATAACAGTTTACATTTATGAAATAGTTATTGATTTGCCCTTCTCTTACCTTCACTGTATCAGATTCACTGAGATACACATCAGCATTGTCAGTGGGGTTGGCTGTCGTTTTTGTGGTGATAACAGCAGGAGTAGCAATTGTTAAGTTTATTGATGGAAGCATTGGGATGCCACGCTTAATGCCAAAATTCACTGGCCAGGAATCCTTTTGGAAGCTTTTCACAACTATCCCTATTTTAGTCACTGCTTACATCTGTCATCATAATGGTAAGTACTAAGTGCGGTGATAGATTCTTAATTTTATTGTCAATTACTCAGTAAATAGTTATCAGTGATTGCAAGTGTGTATTACAAATACCTATTGATCCCCTTTTTCCATATTCGAATTGCTTGAGTTGTGATGATTACTATTGCCAACGAGGTATTATGCCTTTTCTGTTAATGAGGGAATTTCATATCATTATTCTAATGCATTATGGTTGTCAATGATTGTCATCAAACTACAATCTAGTCTGATGTACGATACTAACTTTTTCTTTATCATGCTACCTGCTCGTGTAAACTGGAAACTTGAACTAATTCAAAAGCTGATTGGAGGTCTCAGGTGATGGTCTGATCTGAAGTTAAGTGTAATTAGTGCAGTTGAGAATTATCCAGCGTTAGCTCTTCTAATTTCCTAAAATGTATGACGTAATTCAGTTGCATACCTTTTATAATATCCTAACAGCCTTACTTGTTCTAATTTTAATGCAGTTCACCCTATAGAGAATGAACTTAAAGACCCTACCCATATGAAGTCAATAGTCCGGACATCACTCTTATTATGCTCATCTGTGTACGTAGCGACCAGCCTTTTTGGATTTTTCTTATTCGGTGACAATACACTGGAAGATGTACTTGCCAACTTTGATGGCGACCTTGAAGTTCCTTATGGCTCATTTCTTAATGATGTAGTTAGAGTGAGCTATGGCGTTCACCTTATCCTTGTGTTCCCAATTGTGTTTTACTCCCTACGCCTCAACCTAGATAGTCTTCTGTTTCCGTGTGCCATTCCTATTGCCTATGACAACCGGAGATTCTATTCATTAACCACAGTTCTCCTGGTTTTCATTTTTGTTGGAGCCAATTTTGTTCCCAGCATCTGGGATGCCTTCCAGTTCACAGGTGCCACGGCTGCCATTTCTGCTGGATACATTTTTCCAGCTGCCATTGCGCTAAAGTAAGTAATAGTGACTAAATGAGTAATGTTGTAATATTGATAATGTGACATCTTCCAGATCTTCACCACTGCAGACAAAAAAAAAAAAAAAAAACTATCCCCACAGTACTCGCATATTGTCATATTTTGTCGTCAACCTTTGGCAGGGACACTCGTGGGGTTGCAACAAAGAAAGACAAGCTGTTATCTTGGTTGATGATATTTTTGGCTGTCTCGTCTAGCACTGCAGCCATCTCTAGTGACTTGTATAGCATCTTCAGAAGTGAAGCAACAGCAACTGGAACCTGACATTATCAGGCAGCAATTATCGAGATTGCTCTGATAGATGGTACTCACCTTGAAATAGCCTTGACTGGATTCCGGGATATTTATCAAGCAACAAGACCGAGGTGCCAGAAAAGGAACGCTTCAGTACCTAAACTGATTATGTTGCTACTGTGAAAGCATGTATAGTTGGTTGTTATGCCTTCACTATAATCTTACTAACAGATTAAGGGTGTTTGGGTTGCAAACTAATCCTGTTTATTAGATTTTTTATCTTCTTTAAGAGAAATTTTAATGGAAGAAAGTAAACAAGATCTTTATTTCAAATGTAGTTTAGGCTGAAGTATCACTTTGTTGCTTTTGTAGTGAAAGAAAATTCATTTGTATGTATTGATAGAATATTCTTGTAATTTGATGTTATATCATTATTTTAATAATATTTAAATAAATATAACTTGATAATTTTTTAAAATATTATTATAATTATACGTGATTTTATTTTACAATATCTTAAACAAATTTAACTTTTTAATAAATTTATTTTACAATTAATTTATTTATGATCAATCTTTTTAATATTAATTTATTAATAATTAAACTTAAAATAATTCATCCTTTTTTGTAAGGATTAAATTTTAAACTACTTTCAGTGTAAAGTTTCTTTACACTGTTATCTAATCATGTACTGACACATCATTAAAAGTGTTAAACTTTTGAAGTAATTGTTATAATAGTCAAACTCTTTAAATGAGTTGGCAATATATGATTGAGTGACAGTGTAAAATTTTTTTATATTGATAGTTGTTTAAAATTAAACTCTTTTTGTAATTATACGTCTAAAAGTAATTTTTATCAATATTATCCAAACAATATTCATTTAACAAAATTAATTTTCAAACATAAATTATTTCATTCAAACTTACTTCTAATTAAAATTAATATAAAATCATATTTGTAAAATCTAATCTAAACACACACTAAGAATAATCAACAGTCAAGGCCATTCACTCACACCTAACAGGGTAGCCATGGCATGGATCTTCCATTTTTAGTTTGACATCGAAGTCTCGCCTTGTATAAAACGCGCATCCTCTTTTGCGAATGTGAAACAAAAGGAATAAAAAGAAAAGTGGAAATCTAAAATATAAGTCGTATATGTAAAATTACACTATTTATATATATTTTTATTTTTATTCTACACATTCTAAATTTGAATGTAATTACTGTATATTTGGTCCATACTCACGAGAATCAATATGAGAGGCATTAAGATGAAGTGAAAATTGTCAATTTGTGAAAAGTAGAATGTGATTCTTTCTTCTAGACACAGATGTTCCCGTAGCTTGGCATCCTCTTCTTCTGGGATGGTGCAAACTGAACACAGATGGCTCCTTTTGCCAAAATGGCGGAGCAGCCTCTTGTGGGGACATTCTCCATGATCACACAGAGTGCTTCTCTGCCTTTTCTTGTATCCTGGATAATTGCTCTATTGCTTCTGCAGAGCTTTGGGGAATGTTGCATGGATTACGTCTTGCTCACTCGTTTGGAGTTCGTCAAATTTTCTAGAATCAGATTCTCTAGCTGCTATTGGCCTTGTAGAAAATGACTTTCAAGACTCACATCCTTGTGCTTTCTTACTTCGTCAGATACTTGCTATTCTTCGCCTAGACTGGAGAATCTCCCTCCAACACATTTATAGATAAGCAAATATGTGTGCAGATCTTCTTGTCAAGTATTGGTCAGTCTCATGTTCTAGGTTGCAGAAACTATTCTGAGGTGCTATCTTTTTTTTTTTTTTCTGTTACTTTCTTTGCATATGTAGTTGGGCCCCTTTTTGAAAGAAGTGTATGTTAATTTTTCTTTGTTTCTTTGGGTCTTTGACCCGATTTTATTACCTAAAAAAAACATTTTGTAGGAAAGTTTTTGTGGTTCCCATTGACGCCTATCCTTATCAAGTCAACAATATTATTGACCATTGAATGATTGTTATACATGATAAAGATATCATAGAAACATCCCATTTTATAATGTTTGGATTGGTTTGAAAATGATATTAGTTTAATTTTGATTCATCTAATTATGTATTATGATTTTTTATATTATTATTTAATTATATGTTGTTACATCATTAAAATATATATGTACCTTTCATGCTACTGGGATATGTATGTATAAGCAATTCTTTTTTAGTTTATTCAATTTTAGGTAAGGCATGAGTAATGTACAATAAAAATTAAAAAATTAGTCTTCCTCTTTTCATAATAAGAAATTACTTTTTATAAGGTAAAAAAATTAAAAAAAATCTAATATTCAAGCCTTTTAACTAGGTTGGTATTAGTTACGGGTTTTAAAATGTTATATGCAGATAACTGTTCAAGTGCAAATAGTTAAATATTATTTAATTGGATTTACGTTTGGGTTTAAATGATGTAAAATTTTGCTATAGGTCATTAGCTTAAAAAACGTTATTGTATAAACTTGTTTTCATACTTTCAACTATTTGAAATATTAAGTGTAGAAATTTGTACATTGATCATAAAAATATAAAAGAAAATTACTATTATTATTATTATTATTATTATTTATTATTATTATTTTTACTTATATGACAAAAGTTAGAGAAAAAGTGTGTAGTATAACAATTGTAATTGAGTTAAATCTTTAATTAAGATGTGTGACTCAATTGATAAACTAAATTCTCTATAGACATTTTTACTTGTAGTTTAGGGCTTTGAATCCTATTAAAAATGAATTAGGATCCTCTTATGTTACTTACTAATATGAGAATATCGTTTTAAATAGAAAAAAAAACATAAAAGTAAAATTAATATATCCTACATAAATACTAGTAAACCTTATTATAATAAAATTTGTATTTTTTTTCTCATAAGATTACCCTATCATATTAATGAATAATATGAGATGATATAAATTCATTGAAAATATTTTGTGACCAAAACAAAGTTAACATCCACATAAAAATTAATCTCACTCAAATAACACAAGAATACCCCGTATTCTTTTTTTAAAATAAAAAAATTGATTTAAATCTTCGACAAATCAAAACATCCCTCAAAAAGGGATTTAACAAGCTAAATGCATCTCATACTCTAATTACACGGGAGGATTGTCATAAAAGCTTGCTGATGGACCGGTTGACCAATAGTACATTTTATTGCCTGCATGATTTTGTTTTTAGTGATTTATTTAAGAAATGTTAACCTCATCCATTACTCATAGTAAACAAATAACTCATTGGGAAGTGTGGGTTGTAAATGATTAAGATTACCAGAATAACAGTAATTTTTATGGGAGTTTGTTTTTATTGTCAATTATTTATTAATTATTAAATTATAATAAATATTTAAAATTTATTAAATATTAATAATTATTAATAAATATTTGATAATTTATTTAAATATTTATACTTAAAAAAATATGAGTATAAGAATAATATTTAATTTTGATTTGTTATGATTTGTCAATATATATATGTAGCTAATTTAAAAAATTAAACAAGCAAGTTTACCATGCCGATTCATTTTCAACATGGCTAAAACTTTTGTGCTGGGAAGAAAAAGCATTGCACGAGTAAAGTGCTTAATTTATTATTTATTTATTATAATAAATAAAATTTGAAACCAATGTTATTATAACTGAATCAAAACGAATTGAACTAGACGATTAAACGAATTTGACTATGAACTAAATATTTAAATAATTATAGTTCAGTTTTATAATTAAATTTACGATAAGATCACTTTGTACTAATCAAAACCAATCAAAATTATGTTGAACAAGTTGATCATTAAATTTTTTAATAAAAAAACTCTATATTTTATATTATTATATGTAAATTATTTTTATGACATTATTCGATTTGATTAACTAATTAAAACGATTAAACCTAAATTCAAAAGTCTTACTAATCGACTATCTAATCTAATTTTAACAACCTATAACACACGCAAGAAAAGTTCCACAATAATAATGACGAGTCTTCATGTTAACGTAACATATACATAATTAGAGATTTAGAAATAGAATGAAAAAATTAAGTGTTGAGAGGGCGAAGCTAGGTATTTAATTTTAGGGAGGCCACCGACTAATATATTATAAATTTAAAAATCTTAATAACATCCACACTTGGTGTCACAAAAAAATAAAAGCACATTTTTTTCACAACTTTTGTTTTCTAAATTTTAAATTATTTTATAGTGAATGCATCTTACCCACACTTTGCTGTTGATTTTTTTTTAAATAAATAATATAGAAAACAGAAACAAGCAAGCTTCTTATAAAATCATAATTGACAATAAGCTTCTACAAATTATGAATTTAAAGAAAAAACAAGAAAGAAAGAAAAAAACTGTGATGTTTTCTTATGAAGTCGCTGAGCTGCGAAATGAGCAATTTGGCCTTCTGAGTTATTTATTTTTGGAAAAATAACCTTTTAGTGTAGTTTGGCAAAGATAATGTTAATTTAGTTCGTTTTAAAAATTAACTAAGTATTTAACTATATTAACTAATAATTTATATATAATTAACTAATAATTTATCTTCATTTTGATACTTGATATGTGGTTAACTATATGTAAATTATTAATTAATATAGTTGAATACTTAATTAATTTTTAAAACTAACCAAATTGACATTATCTTTACTAAATTAACCAAAAATGTCCTTTTCCCTTTATTTTTTTGGGTGAAAAGCCTTTTGAGTTATTTGTTTATGTGAGTGTGTGGGTGAGTGACGTAAGAGAGTGATATTAGGATATCTATTTTCTCTTTTACAACTTCCTTTCTACTTTTAAATAAATGTTTAGAGTTGTTAAATTAGTTGAATGGTAACCTAACAATCAATAGTTAAGAGTTTTTTTTGTTGGGGGGGGGGAGGGAGGGGCCAATTAAAATATATACAATAAGAAATAAATTCAAAGTTTTGGGGGGTGTCTTTTGCGAGTTTACAGCCAAATAAATTCTAATATTTATATTAATTATATTTGATTCATGTATTTGGTTTTCATATATAAATGTTATTTTTAATAATTTTGTAATAAAAATTTCTCTAGCCTCTTCATATTTTCTTTTGAGAAATTTGAGATACATGCGCGACATGCCAATTAATATAATAAAGGTTGACTGATTACATAGAATCCACATATCTATTTTAAATTAGCTAACTTCCATTTTTTTCCCATTCTCTTTGTTTTTTATTTGATTTTGTTTTTATTTTTTGTATTCACTCAAGTACTATGTGTATTATGCTGATGAGGCTAACGATAATGAATTTATTTTTCTAATTTAAATAGATTATTTTTTTCATTGAGGAATTATTAAAAAATAGTACTTAGTGTTGTTGTTTTTATTTAATTTCCTATAAATAATTTTCAAAAAAAATTAAATAATCAATTTCCACTATAAAAGTCAAATAATAGAAGTATTAATAAATTAATTACTTTTTAAAATAAAATAATAACATTTTGTTATAATTATTATATATTTAAAAATAGATATTACTTATTTAAAAATTTTAAAACAATATAGAACATCAAACTTAAAATTTATAATATGATACTAAATTAACATTAAATAATATATTTTAAAATAAAAATAATATGAAATATAAAAAATGGATGAAATTACGCGACCTATATGATTAGATTAATCTTACAAATACAAGAATTGTAATTAACACAAATTGAAAGAAAACTAGTTATTGAAAGAAGCCAATAAAGTTTCCACACCTGAGGGTGCATTTGCATCAATTTCTTTTTTTGCATCACAAGAAAGCTTTGGAGGAGACAAACCAGGCTAAAGGGTTAGGGGAAGAGTGAAAGAAAGACTTTCCCTTAGATAGGAGAGCTCGCATAAGCACTATCGGAGTGAAGGCTGCTCGACTAGACTAAAAGCATATTTAGTTTAATTTTTTAAATTTTTTAAATTATAGTTTAGGAAAAAAAAAATTATTTCTTAATGTTTTTGTCAAAATTAAAATTTTGATTGATTAGAGAGGAGACACAATTACTTTTAGGGTAAGGAAAAAATAAACGATTATTTTTTTAATTTAATATAAGTATAAAATTATTTTACACCTATCTAATTATATATTATTAAATTATTAAAAAATTAAATATCATAATAATTATTTTAAAATTTATTTTTTAATGATGTATAAAATAAATCATTAAATAATATTATAAAAAATGCTACATTAATAAAATATATACTTATGTTTTATTTGTACAAGAAAGAAATTTTATGTAGGTGGCACGAACTGGTCAGAAAGAAAATGGCCTTTGTTGCAAATGCATGTGTTGAAGTGTTGATTGGACCAACTGGACCTGTATTTTGCGTTGGACCGCCGCCACAGGACATGGGCATTGATTTAGAGGCTGGCACCAAATCAATAGCTCCAGTGAATATTCGAGTTTATACCTATTCAATTTATGATGCAATTTGGAATTATTGGTTGGAAAAATTCAGTTGAAAATTAAGGGACAACATAAATCCCCAGAAGTTATATTCTTTTTGCTTTTGCAAGTTGCGAAGTAGACAATCATGCATACATATTCGAACGCATATGTTCTCGTATTGTCATGTTGGCATCCATACCTATATATAGCGGTGGAAATAGGTGCCCTAACCGTGGCTTATAGTGTAATTTAATTTAAATTTAAATTTAATTTAATTGATTAAATAAGTCAATTTTAAATTTAAAAAAAATTATTTAATTAAATAGGTCAAGATTTAAGTATTTAAAAAGTCTATTTAACTTATTAGACCAACTTATTTATTTATTATATATATAATTATAAATTTATAATACTTATATAATTTATTTATTATATATTAATATTATTTTATTTATTTTATACATAATATAATAAATTTTTTAAATATTAATTATATTTAAAACTCATAAAATTTAAATTTATTGATTTATTTAAAAATCTTTATGTGATGGAATTCTTCAAACAAGTTTTTAAGACAAATCAGGCTAGACTTTTTATAAAAAAAATCAGACTAGGCCCAAAATAAAACATGGAATAAGTAATAATAGGTCAGACTTATTTAATATAAAATTTAATATATTTCTACCAGTATCTATATCAAAGGACAACAACATCAAAGGTGAAAATGTTATGTGTTTGCAAATTAGGTTGAATAATAAAATAAAAATATAATCTAATACAATCAAGGAATTAATGATACATTAAGACATTAAACAATAAAAAAATATAATATAATATAATAAAATTAAGTAAATATAGTTTAATTAAATCAAGTAATTAATGCTCGTTGAAAAATCTAACATTAGGCAACCCAAAAAAATCAATGAAGCAATTAATACACCGACCGTGGTACAGCTTGAGAAGATTTGAGATAAAATAAATTAAGATTGATCCATATTAATTAGAGAATCAATTTATAATTTAATTAAGATTGAGATGCTTATATGTTTAGGTTATAAATTGTCAGAAGTAAAAGAATAACATCATTATTTATTTTTGGCACATAGAGTGATGCAATAAATAAATCTCTTAATTATATAATCTCAACCACTCAAGTATATTACTCATCTTCCATGCCAGGTTGTTACTTGCTACGGGTATAACAGTCAGAGTTGGGTACTCTACTTTATAATAGACTGAGTTTTTTTATGTTATATTATTGGGTACATGTACTTTCTTTAATTAATTTTTCTTATTTCCTATATTCTTCCTTATTTTGAGTTTTATTTTTATTCAAGCCAACTTCTTCCTAAAATAACAGTTAATTAAAAAACAGTACGAGTTAATTATGTTATTTTAGAGATAATTGTGTTATTATTTATTTATTTATTTTTAATAAAATTAGTGATGACAAAGAACTTATAACGAAGTTTACTCTAATGCTACATCTTTAGGTGAAGAATCAACTTTAGAGATTTCAAATATCAAACCAAGAAAAAAAATACGGTTGAGAAATAATATATTTTTGTCGTCTGTGATAATTCAATTAAGAAAGAATATGAGTTATTTATGTTATTTTTTAAATGATTGTGTTATTTACTTTTTATTTTTTCCATATTTTAGAGGTCTTACCGTGTTTAAGGGATTTTATCTTATTTTAATAAGTTATTATGAGATACTATTACACTATTTCAAATTATGTCAGATACTATTATATAATTTTAATAGATTTGGCTTGTCAAGTAAAATAATTTATATACAAAATATAGGAATTGATTTCACGAAAACAATATAAAAAATTCAAACCAAACATATCCAAGGAAAAAATTAAAAACTCAATGATTATGTCATAAATTGTTATCATAGTTCCTATATAAAAATCAAAATTGTTGACATAAATAATAACTTTTACTTTATTAGTTGACGTAATCTGAATCGTTGTCATATTCAAAAAATTAGATTTATATTTGTAGGGATCTTACCTTATATTTTTTTAATTTTATATTATTATTATTAACTTATTGGATATTGTTACATTTGTTTCAGATTATGCCAAATATTGTTACATAATTTTTTAATTATATGAGATATTATTACATAAATTTTTAATTATGTCGTATACTATTATAAGGATTTAATTTTGTTCACCATTTACTGTCAATTTATCAAAATAGATTTTTCTTTCCAAATAAAATAAGTTAGGAAAACATGTATGTAAATTGAATTCAAAAAATAATATAGAAAAATCAAACATATGCAAATTAAAAAAAAGTCTAATGAATACATCATAAATTGTTACCGTGTTCCTCTTAAATTTACTATTTTATTAAATAATAACTTTAATTTTATTTGTTGACATAATCTCAATCGTTATCATATTTAAAAAGAATAGTGTTACATAATTAGAAAAAAAATTTCAAATTTTTGATAGATTTCACCTAGATTCACAAGTGGCTTTTGAATAAGATAAAGTGATAAATAATACTTATGTATCTAAATCATTATGTCAAAATTCTAATAAAAAACTTATGGATATTTAGCATTTTCCATTTCAAAAACTAGATTTATATTTGTAGGAATCTTACTTTATTTTTAGGGATTTAATTTCAATTTTTAATAAGTTATTGTGAGATACTATTACATTGTTTTAGATTATGCCATATACTATTACATAGTTTATTGATCATGTTAGGATCATGCGAGATATTGTTACATAGTTTCCTAATTATGTTGTTATAATGATTTAATTTTGTTCATCATTTATGGTCAAGCTATCAAAATATATTTGTCCTTCTAAATAAAATAAGTTAGAAAAAAATATGAAAATTGATTTTATAAAATAATATAAAAAAGTCAAACAAATGCCAAGAAAATGCCTTCCAAATAAAATAAGTTAGAAAAAAAATATGAAAATTTATTTTATAAAATAATATAAAAAAAGTCAAACATATGCTAAGAAAATGCCTAATAATTACGTCATAAATTATTACCTAGTTTCTATACACTTTTCCTCCTAAATTTACAATTTTATTAAATAATAATTTTAACCTTATTCGTTGAGATAATATGAATTGTTGTCATATTTTAAATACTAAAATTATATTTAAATTAGCAGCTATATCATTCAAAATTTTCAACAAAAAAAAAAATCTAGATTTATTTTCTCATAGTAGAATAATCGTATCAAGTCATATAATATGAACGATTCATGAAATAAAATCATCAACCACATTATTTATGAGAATTAATCAAATAATAATAATAATTTCAAGAAAAATATAAAATAATAATATCAAATATTCATATAAAATTATACTCTTATCATAATAAAGCTTAATAATTAATTAAAATATAATAATAATAAAATATTATTTGTCCTGTGCACCGCACAAGTTAAAAAAACTAGTGTTGTTGAACGAAAAGGTGGTTTCAAATTATATGTCCAATTCTCTATCTTTATGTTTTTGTGGTTGAAGTATAAAACCTCATTTCTATGTTTTATATATATATATATATTACTGTTTTAAATGAGTTCAATGAACTCATATCTTAGAAGCAAAATATAACCCAAAAAAAAGAAAATAACTCAAGGTTATAACCTTTCATTAAGACCCACTAAAAATTTCTTTAGTGGGAATTAGGAATCCATAATACAATATGTGAGATGGTCAGTCTAAATCTGAAATTATAGTAATGTATAGATTTACTGAAGGTCAATCTAAATCCGAAATTATAGTAATGTGTAGATTTACAGGAAATTTTAAAAATGAGAATAGAATGATCCCAAAAAATTATCGAAGTAAACCTCTTTCTTTTGTAGTTGTATTTGGAGAAATTATTATATACTCATAGCACTACGTCACTTCATTAAAAACATAACATATGATGTCATATTATTCTATTAACTATTAGATTAAATTTGAAATATTAGATATTACAATTTAAATAAAATATGACGATTTAAAAACTGAAAAGGTATCAGGATAAATTAGTGTTTTTTCTGTATTTGAAAACTTCTTTACACTATTGAATGGAGGAGAGTTGTTATAATATCTTAACGTGTTTAGTATTTATAATAAATTATTAATTATTTATTAAATATTAATTTTATAATAAATATTAATAAATTTATTAAATATAAATAATAACTAATAAATAATAAATAATTCACAATATAAATATCAAAATAATACCTTAAGTGCTCACGTGATTCACGGGTTAACTTTTTCTTTTAGTCAAAACAGCTAAAAACTCAGTCTACCCAACAAAATTTTGGGAAGCATTATTGTGAAAAAAATACTATTAATAGTTAAAAATACAGGAGTATACTGCAAATCACTTTTTTTTATATATATATATATATATATATATATGTATGTATGTATGTATATTCAAAAAGGCTAAACAACAATTAAAAGTAAGATGGGTGAACTTCAGATTTTTTATATGAATATAGTTTTTTTTTTATTTATCAAATTATAGCTGATTTATATTTATGTATTGAAATGTGCTGATTTTTTACCTATTAAGAAACCGTCTTGGACCAAGTCAATTTTCTTCAAGAAATGGAGAGAAAAAAAGGATTTTTTTTTCTTAAAAACTACTGTAAGATGAGACGGTTTTTCTAAAGAAAATGAAAAGGAAAAAAAGTATTATTTCTCTTAGAAACCATGGTGAACTGAAGGGGTTTTTTAAAGAAAATGAAAAAAAATGTCATGGAGAGAGGCAATTTTCTAGCTTGTTATTTTTTAATTTTTTTCAAAAATTCTTTATGAAAACCTTCTTAGGTGGGGCCGATTTCTGAGTTTAAATTTGTTTTAGAAAAAAACTGGCCTTGCCCAAAGTGATTTTTCATTAGGCAAAAAATCAATACATTTTGATATATAAATATTAACTGTAATTTAGTAAATAAAAAAAACCTCACAAACAAAAAAAATTCAATATTTTTTTCTTCCGGTCAATGTTTCATCATTTATTCTCCAATATAATTTGTTTATAAAATGATAGTTTCAAACCAATACTGAACAAAATATCTTGAAAGATTAATCAGTTTAGTTAATGAGTAGTTGTTTTAACCGCCGTGTACTTTA
This sequence comes from Styphnolobium japonicum, assembly GCA_023212625.1. NCBI lineage: Eukaryota > Viridiplantae > Streptophyta > Magnoliopsida > Fabales > Fabaceae > Styphnolobium > Styphnolobium japonicum. The sequence continues at coordinate 27,512,957 of JALBWW010000006.1, forward strand.
AGAATCAACCATTTCTTTATCGGAGAGAGATAAGGAGTAAGGACCTTACATAATACTGTTGGCTCAGATATTTTAATAAACGTGAAAAGATTAAAAAAAAAAAAAAACAGAGTTTGACCAAAGGAAAAGCCTTCTTTGTAGTTGTTAAATGGATGAATGGCTGTTCTGTTCAGCATCATTTTTTTAAAGAAATTTGTAGATCGCGGCACTCCAATGGAGATCAGGAAAAAGTTGAAATAATTACAAGAACAGATAGCACCATCTACAAGTTTGTAGCGCACAAAAATAAAAATAAAAATAAATGTTAATCAAATATTCTATAGGGAGAAATGTTAATTAAAATTTTGGTAGGACACTCGTTAATGAATTAACATAAAAAAAATAAATAAAAATTAAAAATATTAAAGCATTTAATATTTTATTCTTTAAGTAATTATTTATTCAATAATATTGTTAATTGTTAATGTATTTGTTAATGATTTTTTTGCACTACTTAAAAAATAAAAATTAAAAGTATTAAATATAAAAGTAAAATATTTAATATCTTGAGCAATGTCATATTTTTTTTTAATATCCTCCTAATTGTATTAAATAAAAAGGTTGAAGAGTTTAATATTTTGAGAACTAATTTTTTTTTAATATTTACTTGTTTAAGTAATTAGGAGAATATATAATTATTTTAATATGAATCAAAAAGTATTGATATTTGCTAATGAGTACTCTTATGGTATTGGTTAAAAAATTAAAATAAAAAATATTAAATGCAAAAGTAAAGTATTTAATATATTGATAACACAAAAAATAATTAAAACTTTTTATAAAATAATTAATATAATTTATTAAGAAATATTAAATAAATTTTAAACTATACACTTACATGACATTTGGTTTGCATATCATTTTTCATCCTGTAAATCTTTATATGAGAATTTTGGACTTTCATGTTTATTACAAAATTTCAAAAAACATTACCATTTAAAAATAATTTCCAGAAATGATTTTTGTCCAACATTCTCACACTTTTATTCTTATTGGGAAATGAATTTGTAACATTCTCATAGCATGAAAATATTTTTGTCATATGAAATATCTAAAATATTTACATTTCTATCGTCATGTTATTAACCAATCACAGTCATGTTATTATCGGTGACCACCATCTGCGGCGGTCAATCACCGAAATCTGACCACCTCGTTATCACCAGCGGTTGACGGTGACCAATGACTTCGACCACCTCATCGGTGATTGGAATCCGACAACATTGTTACGACATGAAATTTTTGTTGTCATGTGAAGTGTCTAAAATACTTACCATTCTATTGTCATTTCATTAACCAATCATTGTCATGTTATTGACAGCGACTATCATTCGCGACAGCTAATCACCATAATCTAGTCACCCAACTATCGCTTGCGATTGATAATGGTTGACAATTTTGATTACCTCGCTAATTATCGAAATTTGACTACCCCTATTGTTAATAACGACTTCGCCCATTGTGTTGGTCACTGAAATTCGACAACGATTGACTTTGACAAGCGACTTTTACCACTGTGTTTGTTACCAGAATCTGATCATCCCTTATTATCATCAGCGGTTGATAGTGACTGATAACTTTAATTAATGCATCGATCACTAGAATCTAGCTACCTATTAGTGATATCAACAATTAATAGTGACTGACAACTTAAGTTACTAACAACGATTAAAGCCATTCTCATGAATATTTTTAATCAGGCAATGATAAGACCTTTTAACAACAGTGTTTTTTTATATATAAATTTCAGTCTCCTAATTCCGTTGATATTCTACCAAACCTATTTATTGTTTTTTGCTTGATTAGTGCAACTTAATAAACTCTAAGTTCCTGCTAAAAATAAGAGAGAAAAAAAAGTGTATGAATGGTAGTGTCACTCCATCAATCAGGCGCGGAGCGTCCCTCTTATTGGGTGCCCTAAAGTCATTGCCTTCCTAAATCCTTATAAAAATATTTTACAATATATATATATATTTTATTGTTTAAATATAAAATGTCTTTCATAAGTGTTTTACTTTGACTGCTTAAATATTATATAAATTATTTATAAAAACACACAACTCACTAAAAATAATATTTTTTGTAATGATTTGTATGTTATATAAGATTATTGATATTTAGTTTTCAAACTTTTTTTTTAATAAAAAGGTGTCGGTACTGGGTGGAATTCAGCGAACTGCCTCAGATGGACCAATGTTTAGGCATATTTTCAAAGAGAATCAGAATTAGTTTAATTGCCTCAGAATATTCTATGACGAGCATTATGCTCCCTTGATGAAGGTATTACAATACTAAATTAGGGTTTATATAACACGCACTACGAGTCTTAACCAGCCCTTAATGATGCCAATGCCATTAATTACACCTAACCCTTTCATTATGCAATAAAAGACGCAACAGAGCTCAGGGTCCTACATGGTGATAGTGTCATTCATACTCTTATAATTTTCTCTTTTTTTATAATTTTTCTTATTTATTTTTCTATTTTGTAAATTATAATGCCATTGCACGAGAGACTTTTACAATTATCCACGTTCTATTGGATGAAGGAAAAATGAAAAGGAGAATTAAAAGTAATCATTGGAACGAGCTGTCATCCATGAATTAACTTTGAAATAACTTTTTGGTCGATTCGTCACTAGACAATGAAAACCACGTTGCTTCTTTTTCAGTTTTTTTAATATAAAAAATTGATTAGAAAACCATTTTGCTTGGAAATTGATAGGCGTGTTTATTGGATTGAATTGATGAAATTAATCTGATAAATTAATTTAAATTAATTAAAAAATTGGTTTGAATTGGATTATTAAGCCTAACTTAATTAAAACGGACCAAAATTGGTTTGATTTAAAAAATTTATATTTTATAATCTGATAACTTGATGAAATACTTAAAGAGTAATAAAAAATTTTATATTATATTATTGTTATTTGACTTTTTATTTATTTAAAAAATTAAGATATAATGATATTTTTAATTTTTATTTTTAAGTCTCAATAATTTAATTATTTTTATTTTATTTTAGTTACATATTAAGATAATAACATTTCAATAAACTCATATGTGTCACATAATTTTATAACTTAAAGCATTACCTATGAAGTAATATATATATATATATATATATATATAAAATCTTCAAATGAAGCTTATAATGATTTTAAGACATTAAAATATTTCTTTTCAAAATTTATTTTATTTTTATCTTAATATTTGTATTGTACTCCGAGACTTAAATGCTTAAAATTCATATATAATTATTTAATTAAATTTAAAGTATTTATCAATAATATATTTGTTATTTTACTGTGAGAAAAAAATTAATCATATAATTTAATGACCTGAACCAAACTAACATAACCTTAATTAGGTTAATTTGGTTCGAGTTGTTCAATTTTTTTTTTTCAAAAATCAAATCAAATCAATCCAAACAAAATTAATCAATTTAAATCTTTTTCTCCCTAAAACCTAAATTAACCCAACCCATAAACATTCATATAAATTGATGCTTGCATGAACCATATTCTATATAAATAATAGGTCTGTCAATTACTTGACTCGTCTCGCGAACTATTTATAGAATCATTAGTTAACAACTTAATAATAACTAAAAAGTTCTCATTAAATAATTGACTTCATTTATTACATGGATTAAGTTTAAATTTTTATATGTTTTTTTAATTTTGGTATTCAAAAGGGGCGAAAGCCCAAAAGCATAAGGAAAATTTCAACAAAAAAGTAATTACACGGGGTATGGAGGCCCCAACCATATCAACAAGAATCAGGATAGCTAATGTTACCTGAGAAACAGAACGATAATGAAGCCCAAAGTCATAGGAGAAATTACGGTTTGCCAACTAGTTAGCGGAATGTTCCCTCCCTTAAAGTGTGGACCAGATAGATGTGCCACTCAGCATTTAACCAACGAGCAATTCTAAATACCAACTGGTTGTGGTACTGTTGAGAAGAGTTATACAACCTAAGAGTGAAAATCACAACTGAGGAGTCACTCTCCACGACCACCTTTCTGATACCAAACCATTCAGAATTCCCCAAAGCTCAGCTATAAAGGAGGAACATGTTCCAATGTGTTAGGTGAACCTTATGAAATGATGATAAATTTTGAATAAAATTTTATATGTTTAACTCATTAGTTTCTTAGTTAATATATATATATATAATTTAATAATATTATAATTATAATAATTATTTAAAAAGTTAAACTTTTCTTATAAGAATATATCTTAACACGTAATTAAATAAAAATGAAAAAATTTATATATTAATAATAGTTTAAAATTAAACTCTTGAAAAGAAAAAGAAACAAGAAGAAAATATGTTTTTATGAAAGAAAAATCATAAAAGTAAATAAAATAAGATTATATAATTTAAAATTTTATTCAAAATTTATCATCATTTCAATTCTTCAAATTGTGTTTCCTCTTTCACCTTCCATCCCTCAATTCAAATTGGATAACATGTTGTAAGTGATAACAGGCAATAATCAATTAACGATATTAGATAATATATAGCTCCAGAAGGAAATATCAAAAAGGGCAAACCATGTAAAGAGAAAGAGCCAATTAGTGAAAGAAGCTTCTAGTTTGGTGAAATAAGTTAAAAATATATTAATGCATGTTTAAAATAAAATAAAGTAGATAAATCATTAAACGCATTTAGCAGAAATCCTTTTTGGTTTAAATTACCAGATGAAATTAATTTCCTTTAACAAAATTTTATTTATTATATTAATGTAATAATTTTATTTAATACAATTTAACACCTTAAAATGAAAGGCTTTGAAAATATTATAAATTTATACTTAAAAAAATTATCACTAAAAAATTGGTATTATTTTTTGAATTATTAAACACACCTAAACAACTCTTTTTTCTTACTTATTTAAATTATTTAGAAATAAATGTTTAAATATAGGTTTTTTCTTATAAGAATATTGCTTATTTATTTTAATTTATCAAAATATCTTACTTTTATTTTTATATATCAAAATACATTTTTTTAAAAATTTATTAAAAAACCACCACGAGTCAGGGTGATTTTGTAACATATTTTTTCATATATTTTTGCCATTATATAGCGAGTGTAGTTTTTATGAAGAAATTTAAAATTTTTTAAAATAAAGCAAGTTAGAAACTATCCCCACTACGATAATTTTTGTTTATGTTTCTGATATTTAAAAGCATAAAACTAAGAGAAAAAATATGATAAAAACCAACGTGGGCTAAGATAATTTTTGAATAAAAATAAAAAAAAATCATATTTCGGTACATAAAAATAAAAGTGAAGTATTTTGATTAATTAAAAATTAACAATATTGTTATAAAAAACCCTAAATGTAGTCTTAAATATTATATTAAATACTAATAAATTTATTTAATACAATTTTACAACTTAAAAAATTATAAATTCAATGTTATCACTAAGAGTGAACATAGGTTATATTATGTTAAGTTTTACTTTAAATAGGTCTGACTTGTTTTGAAAAATATTGTCCTTAACTTGACTTATTACCTATTATATTTTTTTTGTGTTTGATTTGACCTTTTTGTAAAAACATAAAAGCCTACATTACATAAAAGTCTTTAACTTAGCAAATAAACTCAAACTTTATAAATTTTAAATATACATAGCGTTTAACAAAATTATTATATCGTGCATAAAATAAATAAATAAATATTATTAATATATAACTAATAAATTATATAAATATTATAAAATTTCAATTATATTTTATTATAATAAATAAGTAAACTTGTTAAGTTAAATTAACTTTTTTAAAAGCTTATATCTTAGTTTATTTAATTAAATTATTTTTTTAAAAGTTTAAACTTAACTTATTTATAAATAAATTAAGTTAAAAGTAAATTACACCGGAGCTATTGTTGGGCTCCTTAACCTATTTTTACACCTAATTATAACTAAAAAAATTAATGCTATTTTTTAGTGCTAAATTTATTAATTTTATTAAACACATTTGAGTAAAATCCATCACAACGCTGTCGTTCTCCAATTTGCAGAGGATGGCTCTACTACAAATTGACATTTTAACCGGACTATAAAAGAAAAAATGTTTTTCAAAGAAAAAGATAATTATAAAAACAATTAAATAATGAAAAAATCTATTTAAATGAAAATAGAAGAAAAACTTATTGTAAATATCAGAATCTACTAATATTTATACTGAAGTGAACGATCAAGTAATCGCTCAATACTAATACTAGTCAATACAATAAACTAATTGAAAGTTTGAATTAAATAATTATTTATATTTAATTATTATTCATTATAAAATATCGTTGAAGTGGCGAAACAGCGGTGATTGCGCCCAAATAAGTGGCGGCGGCGGCGGCGGCGGCAGGAGCTCGACTGGCCAGCCGGCCGAGGTGATTGACCGAGGCCCATGCCTTGCCACGTGTCCCTCAACCTGGCCGATCGTAATCACACACACCACGAAACAATATAAACATAAGAGTATTGCTAACTATTGCGGGGTGAAAAATAGCCAGTAACTTAATAGGACTTTAAAAAAATTTATTTGAATTAATAAGTTAACTTATTTATGAATTATACTAGTATATTCTCCAGTGAAATTCACGGATATTTTTTATGATTTGTTTCATTTATGTTTAATATATTTTTCTTAATATGATTTTAACTTAATTTTATACATATTTTTATAATTTCTCAGAATATAATTATTTTTTAAATGATAGTAAAAAATACAACTCCGTGAGGATATTTTTTATGTTTTTTTATTATGTTTAATATTTTTTTATTTTATATTTATGTTAATATGATTTTAACTTAATATTTTATGCATATTTTTATAATTTGTCTTAGATAGTTTTATTTTCAGAATATAATTATTCTTTGAATAATAGTAAAAGATACACAATTAAATTACTCGGAGCTATATATAATTTTTTTTAATATTCATTAAATATACAACATAGAAACATTCAAACGTGTTTTAAAATTTTAAATTTAATAAAAATTATAAATTCCATTTAACTTTGATTTTGTGTTCAGCTAAAGTGAAGAATTTTTTTTTTCTCATTTTCGATTTCAATTGAAAAAATTTTAAGGAAAAAAGGAAAAAAAGTTAATGTAAGAAAAAAAAAGAATAAAAAATGAATTTAAAACACGCATGAAAGGGAGAGATTAGAAGGAAGCCACATGGGCCAAGGTATGAAAATTAAAGGAAAAATGATTTAATGGTGTAATTTGTAAGTAATGATTATTTTTTAATTTGAATTAAAAAATTAATTAAATATTTAATTATATTAACTAAAAATTTATATATTATTAATTATATATCAAGTATCAAAATGAAAATAATTTATTAGTTAATTGTATGTAAATTATTAATTAATATAATTAAATATTTAATTAATTTTTCAAACTAAACCAAAATGATATTATCTTTTATAAAAAGAACTAAAGAGTTATACTTCCACATCTAAAAAGCTCATTCCACTCTAGGACCCAAAATTCTACCGACTTGAAGAAATATCAAATACTAAAAAAAGCCACGTGGGATTAGGAAACAAAAACTTGATAGAAATCACGTTGAGAAGAAACACTAGGCGCGAGAAAAAAAAATTGAGCGAGAAAGATTTTAATCTAATTGAAACCAGAACATGACACAAGGCGATAGAGGCAGTGCAATTATAATAATATAATGATATATATATAATTAAAAATTTATAATAATTATATAATTATATATTAATATAATTTATTTATTTTATATATAATATAATAATTTTTTAAATATTAGATATATTTAAAATTTATAAAATTTAATTTTATTAATTTATTTAAATGCTTTATGCAATATAAATATTTAAGTAAGTTTTTAAGTTAAACAAAAAAAATTCAATAATAATAAAATATTAAATTAAAGTCAATATTTTATAAAACATACTAAACTTATTTAAAATAAAACTTAACATAGCTTACTTCTATTCTTACTAATACGACATTATTTTTAAAAATAATTAATATTTTTTAATTAATTAATAAAAATATTTTATATATTTTACAATTATAAAATTTTTACTTTTATATTTAATATTTTCTATATAATTCTTTAACTAATTCACCGCACTGTATCAAATCCCTAAGCATAATCATGAGTATTATTAATATAATTTAATTTTAATTCTGTGTAAAAAAATTTATATTATTATTTAATTATATGTTATTAAATTATTAAAAAAAATTAATTATTATAATAATTATTTAAAATTTTTAATTATTTTAATAATATATTAATACATAATTAAATAATCATATAAAATCTTTTCATATTAAAAAAAATTAAAATTAAATCCTTATTAATATTTCCTATCCAGGAACAAACTGCTTCGCATGTGCATATATTTTTTTTCGTTTGAACGCATGTACAGAATACATGATGTTTCATATCTTCTTACAATCTCTCTCTTACCTAGCACCACACGTGTTATTATTAGTTAATTAAGCCTCAAACATGTTACACGTACCCACCGCCACTGGGTCTGTTTATAGTTTTTTTTAATAAATATTTAATTTAATTTTTTAAAAATATATGAAATATTAATTTAGTCATTTAATTATTTTTTATATTAAATTAATTATTTTTTAAAAATAATTTAATATTAAAAAATTTAAAAAACTAATTTAATATAAAATAATTAATATTTAAAAATTATGTTAATATAAAAAATATTAAAAAAATTAAATTAATATTTCATATATCTTTAAAATATTAATTTAAATATTTATTTATTCAATACGAAAGATCCAAATCAAGAACAAGTTCATAGTAGTAACTTGTTACTGTTCTGTTGGCAATTTGGTATAAGCAAAATTTCCATTTTGCCCTCTTAGATATACCGCTCTCAAATTCCGTTTGAATTTTTGAAACGGCGCCTCAGCCCCAGTTTCCGTTTATATTTGATTACATGACTGTGACTGTGACTGTGACTGTGAACTGTGACGACATCAACATCTAGCTGCAACTTGCAACCGGTGATTCGTTAAAGTACCTCTCATCCGCATACACTTCCACGCTTCATATCATCGCATCACGGCATATCAAATCAGAGATACCCCTCACACACGCCTCATCTTCTGCCCGCTGTTTTTCCAAAATTAACCCTTCTCGTTTCCTCTCCTTTTCACTAAATTTGTCGGTGCCTACTCTTCCTCTCCGTACCAGTCGAGGCTAATTTTGAACTTTCATAAATATCCTTTTACTCCATCTGCTATCCCCGCTTCACTCGCGTATGCTGCGCGTGTATGTTATTGAACTCAAGCGTAAAGAGAAAGAGCACTGACCACCGAATGACCTTTAGATACACTAAGGCAGATTTTAACTATAACATCTACACATATGTGATTAAAATACGTGATTCCTTATGCTTGGGTGAATTTCACATATCTAGGTGGCTAAAATATATGATTCCACACATTTAGGTAGCTAAAAGTACCAACAAAAAAAGAAAAAAGAACAAGAGCAGTGTTTGTTTGTTCCAAATTCAAATGTAAAAAAAAAAAACTCAAAATTGCTCTCGTTCGAGTGTAACAATAGTTATGAAAGGGGGTTCAGAACTCTAATATAGTCATATGTTTTAGATTATTATTATTAAAAAAATTAATATCGTTAATAAACTAAAACTAGAAGTAACCTGAACGGGCTTAAATTCATTTGAACAAAATTTATATTTTATACATAATTAATCAATCATTATAGGTTGACCAACATAGGCTACCACACCATAAGTTTGTCAAACATATGATTTGTTAATGATTTTGATTTTTCACAACCTTGTTCTCGTAGGCTAGATATGTGCTGTTGTATATGAAAACATATTATATGCGTTCTTATTTAGCTTTTTCTTTTTTAATAAAAATGTTTTACAATACTCCCATATTTATATTTTATTTTCAGTAGATTAGTAGCATGTTTAGTTTGAGTTTTAAAATCTTTTAAATTATGATTTGAGTCAAAATTTATTTCTTGATATTTTTATTCAAATTATAATTTTAAAGTTTAAAAAATTAAACTAAACACACACTAAATTGGTGATTTTAGTCAAAGTTCAAAATTTTAAAAACTAATCCAAACATATTTCTATAAAAATATTTAAAAATTGCATCATACTCATCCCTCCCCACTCTTATGAAAATTTCTAACATAAATTTATATTAATAACATAATTAATAACAATCTTAAATATCATCTCATCTAACTATAAGATATGTAAATACGAAAACCTTTTTTTTATCAAGAATTAACTTAATTTTTATTAATGATATTTTATTGATAAGTCATTTATAAACATTATTGTAAGTCCTCACCAAAATTTATGACATATCTTAACTTAAAAATGAAACAATTTTTCTTTTCTCTAAACTTTCCTTCATATAAAAAAATAAACCAAATAAATAAATACTCCTAAAATACTAAAAACATAAATAATAAGTAATAAAATTAACTTAAAGATTTTTTATATACAAGATGTATGATGGGACAAAACGAATTAACCTATACCCATGCCCTCCCCTTCCCAAAAAGAATTAACAATTGATGCTTGATGGCATCAATGTACTATCACAACACAACAACAAATAAAAAGGAATAATGATTAACTATTTGTGCACTCTCTTTTGGAATGTGTTCTTTTTTGGAAAGAAAAATGTTATTATAATCAAAGGGTTCCTCAATTCTATTAAGGCACGTGTGGTTTTGAGGGGGAACAAAACTACGGGTGGCTTAGCAAAGAACAAGTTAGACACTTGCAGCCCAGCGGGTGGACGGTCAAGGAGTTTCTGCGGGAGAATCCCTCTTTTTGGATAACTGACGAGTGTAGCTGTAGCTTTAATACGTCTCATTATATGCTCTTTTGGGGTCTTGTCCCTTCCTCATAAGGGTTTCAATATTTATAGGAGGGGTTGGGGCCTTCTTCTTGATGGGTTATGTAACGTTCAATTGGCCTGTCCAACTATTCTCCTTCTTGTCCAAGTGGGATGTAAGCAGTTAAAACGTCCATAAGATAAAAAAAATTGACTCACTAACAGATCTATAAATTTTAAATAGAAAAGGTAAAACAATGAACAAATATAAGAATTTAATTAGGCAAGAAGTATCTAACTTAGACTCACTTAACGTGTATTTGAGAAAGAAGATATTTGAGAAAGAAGATGAATGAAAAAATTTGAGATTTAGGAAGAAATGACTAGGTGATATAAAATTTGTTCATAGGTAAAGAATAATTTAAGAGTTTTATGGTTGAATAAATTTTTCTATACATGAGAAAGTTAGTGATGTGAATAATACTCAATCAATCTCATAATAAGGGCAAATTTTAAAAAACTTCGAAGATAAAAATGACAAAGTAGTAATATATTAATAAACAAATTTAAAAAATCAGTTAGAGAATATGTCCTTGTCTCTTACAGTTACACATGAATCCTTTCGAGTGACATTGTGACAGTAACGATCCAAGTGGGGAGATAACTCGTTAATCTCGTCGGAGAATCCCAAAGCCTGCCAAGCCATGCACAACCATAGTTTGCACTCGCGGGGAGCGCTTTATGCACTCTACCACACAGGTCATGGGGCGATGTCCAGTGCCCTGCGGATTTATTTTTGGCACTTCATATTTTATTTTCGTTTATTTTTTATCGTAGTTAGGTTTCTTTCTTTTATTTTTTAGGTAGCGCATTTCAAAACACACTCCAAAAAGAAAAGGAAACACAGGGTAGCTTAACTATTAATTTGTATACATGGTAATTAATAAGGCGTGAAGGAGAAAAAAGAAAAAATGAGAATGGCTCTATAATTCTTCTAGTAAAAGATAATAACAGTTTAGTTCGTTTTAAAAATTAATTAAGTATTCAACTACATTAACTAATAATTTACATACGGTTAACCAATAAATTATCTTTATTTTGATACTTGATACGTGGTTAACAATATGTAAATTATTGGTTAATGTAGTTAAATATTTAATTAATTTTTTAAGCTGAACCAAAAAATAATGAGAAAATGACTTAATAGTGCAGCTTGTAAGAAATAATTATTCTTTGGTTCGGCTTGAAAAATTAACTAAGTATTCAACTATATTAACCAATAATTTACATACTGTTAACCACGTATCAAGTATCAAAATGAAGATAATTTATTGGTTAACCGTATGTAAATTATTGGTTAATGTAGTTGAATACTTGGTTAATTTTTTAAGCCGAACCAAACTGGTATTTAATTTTTCAAGCCGAACCAAACTGGTATTATTTTTCACAATAAAAACTAAAGAATCATTCTCCCAAAAATAATTATCTCTTACAAATTACACTATTAAATCATTTAAAAAAAAACCCAAAAGGAAGCCGATAAGACGTATTTTTGTCTGTCATAGACTCATAATAGTTCCACAGTACCCATTTTTATATACATGCTCTCACTTATTTTTATACGTTATTAATTTGATAAATAGTATGAAACAGATTCTAAGTATTTTTATTTTCTAGATACTATTATTACCTGTTTTAGGTGTAGCTTTTCCTATATTAGCTTTTCCTGTATTTGACCAATTAATTTAGGGTAAAAAGGCAAAACCATTGGCGGGTAATCCATGTCCTCGCATTGCTTTTTACATTCTTCTATCCTAAAATTATAGAATGGTGAAGAAGATATACTAATCCTTATTTTTTGTTTTCTTCCTTAATGGTTAATTGTGTATATTCTGTTGGCACCATTATAATGTTATTGCAAATAATGTTTCAAATATGATATTTACGTGCTTACAATACTGTCTCTTAAATGTATGCCTTAAAAAATTGACTTGTATACATTTAAAAATACAATAGAATGTATTGGAAAGGAGAAGAAATGAATAGTTTTATTACTTTTTTATCCTGTTATTTTTATTTTTAACAAAATTAATTGAAATTTCATAAAAAGTTACTTTAAATTTTTCATTAACTTTGTTTTCTCTCCTTTTCAGCCATTTTCTAAAATGAAATAGGAAATTAAAAAATACATAATCACGGAAACACTACCTTAATTGCTTTTTAGTTTTGACATTTATTATAACTGATTTTTTTTTAAAATAAATCCAGTGGTTCATTCTATTATCTCTTGTTTCCTTTTCATATATCCATACGTTACACTAGATATAATATATCCCTCGAAACTTTAACATAAATTTAAACTACTACCCTACATGTATTATGTTTATCATTTGAATTTAGTTTTCACTAATTGTTTGTGTAAAATTTTAATATGTTAATACTTGTTAATAGATAATTAAATGATAATATAATTTTTTTATATAGATAATAAAATAAAATAAAATTATTATCATTTTCTCCCTAACCGAACACATGATATACTTATTTAATTCAAAATCACAATAATAACATTGAATAATTACTGTTGAGTTATATCATATAAGTTCAGTATTGATGGTAAATACAATCACAGTCTATATAAGCTCCGTAACAAATTTATGTGAATATCATATATATTTATGAAATTTCCACTTATAAACACAACATCCACACCATTTTTTTAAAAAAATTTATAAAGGGGCTACTTGAGTTAATATTATGGCCAAAAACGACAAATGAGAAGTATGTTTGTCACGCTCTTGAGTAGGGCGTGTGTAATAGTAAATAGACTGAAAATTATAACGAAAATAAGCTGATTTGAAACGTTGATTGATTTAGATAAATAATGTAAGTATTTATTAAAGTAAAATTTATATAATAAAATTTATTATTATAAATGTTATTTAAAATAAATTAAATAACCTTTAAATAAATACTTTAAATTTTTTTTATAAATTTTTTAAAATAAATATTAAATATTTAAAATATATATTACGAATTATATTAATTTTTTAAAATTAATTTTGTCAAAAATTATTATAAAAATAATTAATATTTAAAATATTTTTAAATTTTTAAAAAAATATAAATAAATTTATTTTTTATAAAAAATAAAATAAATAACTTATAAAATTTTTATAAATTATTTTAATAAACTTATTTACCTAAAATAAAAATATTTTATAAATATTTATTATAATAAATAAATTCTAATAAATTACATATAAACCAATCTAAATTAAACGTTAGCGGCACCACCTTTTACTGTGGGAAGACTAAGGACCTGGTCATCTCCTCTCCATATATGGGGACAGCTTTGGATTTCTCAAGGGCCCCTCTTTCCCTTTCTCCTCCAACAAAAAAATATTCTCCCTCTAAAAATGAATGAGAGCATGGATCCCTCACAAGAAAATCAAATTAAAATTTTAAATTATCTTAAACAAAATAAAGCCAAAGACGCTTTTTTGGCTGGTTGGCGCCTTGGTTTACACTTGGTTGTTAATGATAGATTGTCACACTTCCTTTGAACTTTCTCGACCTCTGCTTTCGGGTGTGATTAGATTAACCCACTTTTTATTCATAAAAAAAAAGGATTGACCCACTTTTTAGTTTTTAGTTTTTAGTTTTTACCATTGTAAATAAATAATCATCATTTTTACAAAACTTGTTTTTCTTTTGTCTCACGCCCCAAGACCCACCTGGCACCTACAAAGGAAGAAGGAACCAAGGATCCAAGCCTTTGAATTTCAGCACGCAGAACATATCTGTAATTTTAAATGCTTACCACTGTAAAAAGAAAAAAAAAATTGCATTTTTCTGAATAAATTGGAAAGTGAGTTGTTGTGAATGTTTATTGAAAATTAAAAGAAGTTGGTGGAAAATAAGGCGTGTGTCTGAAAATTTGTGTGTTACTTGGTGATTTGATTTTGTCCATTTTTATCAATTGTCGCCTTAAGTGGCACTGAGCGGTTATGTGATCGATGTCTTTCTATATTAGAATGGATAGGATTTGAAGGATAAAATCTGAGAGTGTTTTCGATAATGGTAAATGAGCTCTCTTTGCTTTCCGGGTAATAGTTCAATTTTCGTTAAGACATTTTTTTAAGGAAAAAAAATTATTATCGGAATAAAAATCAAAGACGTGTTGAGCTGTTACCTTTCCTGTTTCCATTATCTTGCTTTTTTTTTTTTTTTTCCCTTCTCACTTGCTCCTTCTTAATATGCTTGAGACCCCCCCCCCCCAACGCTCTGTTGTTGCAAGCTGTAATTGGATGGGAGCTGTTTTGGACTCATCCAATAGGTCATAGACTCAGTACTCTCTCTCTCTCTGAAAAATAGTTCACGTATAAGTTTGCTCCGAATGTCACCATGGCTTTGAGACGTCTTGCTCTGCTTCCTTCTCCACGCGTCTCTATCTGTTACCATTTCTCGTTTTCATTTTCTTTTCTAACAATGAGATCAAAGTTATAGCTTTTAGCTACTCCTTTCAGAGCGTTTTGTGGGGAGGGAAAATACAAAAAACAAAAGAGAGAGAGGGAGTCACAGCTTGTGGGAAAGTGTTATTTTTGTTTTGTTTCTTGAGGTGGGTTTCTGAGATCAGACCCCAAAAATGGCACCTTTGTACAATTGGTGGGCGAAGGAGAGTCACCGGGGAACCCCTGTGGTGGTGAAGATGGAGAATCCAAACTGGTCTATGGTTGAACTCGAGGGTCCTTCTGAGGAAGACTTGATCATCACCGACCCTTCGGGTCTTCCTAGAGACAAAGGCAGAGGCAAAAATGCGAAGCAACTCACTTGGGTTCTTCTCCTTAAAGCTCACAGAGCTGCGGGTTGCTTGACCTCCATTGCCCCTGCATTGTTGGGCCTAGCTTCAGCTGTGAAGCGCCGCGTAGCTTCTGGAAGAACAGACGCTGATGCTGACAACGAAGGCAGTGTCGGCAGGGAGAAGGAGAACCACACTGTGAAGAGCAGGTTTTATTCGTGTATTAAAGTGTTTCTGTGGTTGTCTTTGCTTTTGCTGGGTTTTGAGGTTGCTGCTTACTTTAAAGGTTGGCATTTTGGTGCTCCACATCTTCAGCTGGACTATTTGTGGGCACCCTCATTTGGAGTTAAGGGTGTTTTTGATTGGCTTTATTCTAGGTGGGTTTTGATTCGTGTGGAGTATCTTGCTCCTCCTCTCCAATTTCTGGCCAATGTGTGTATTGTGCTATTCATTATTCAGAGTTTGGATAGATTGGTTCTTTGTTTCGGTTGTTTTTGGATCCGGTTTAAGAAGATCAAACCTGTTCCTAAAGTAGGTTCTGCAGATCTTGAATCTGGGGAGAACGGTTTCTTCCCCATGGTACTAGTGCAGATCCCCATGTGCAATGAGAGAGAGGTTAGATACATTAGTCTTTATCTGTTCTTTCATGTCTGTTGAGTTGAGCACTTGGTCCTCTTAGTTATGTTGATCTAACTTGATGCGTTTGTACTTTGTTCAGGTTTATCAGCAATCAATAGCTGCCGTGTGTAATTTGGATTGGCCAAAATCCAAGTTGCTAATTCAAGTTCTCGATGATTCGGATGACCCAACAACCCAGTCGCTGATCAATGATGAGGTCCAGAAATGGAAACAAGAGGGTGCCAACATTGTGTACCGGCATCGGGTAATTAGAGACGGGTACAAGGCTGGTAATCTGAAATCTGCCATGAATTGTAGTTATGTGAAAGACTACGAGTTCGTCGCTATTTTTGATGCCGATTTTCAGCCTACGCCGGATTTCCTTAAAAGAACAGTTCCTCATTTTAAGGTACTTCATTCAATGTCGTTGTGTAACATGAAAATTATGTTTTTATTTATTTATTTATTATTATTCTTTATAATGATGAGTGTCTTTTGACCTATAGCTTGAAGAACCATGGTAGATGTGTCTGTTTTAAGTCAACTAATCCATCTGGTGATACTACAGGATAACGAAGAATTAGGGCTTGTTCAAGCAAGATGGTCCTTTGTGAACAAGGATGAGAACCTACTAACAAGGTTGCAGAACATTAATTTGGCATTCCATTTTGAGGTGGAACAGCAAGTCAATGGGGTTTTCATTAATTTCTTTGGGTTCAATGGAACGGCTGGAGTGTGGAGAATAAAGGCTTTGGAGGATGCTGGTGGTTGGTTGGAAAGGACCACTGTTGAAGACATGGACATTGCTGTTCGAGCTCATCTTCACGGCTGGAAATTTATTTTCCTCAATGACGTTGAGGTTTGCCTCACATTAATTTATAATAACCGTTAGTTTGTCATTGCTAATTCATTATCTGACTGATTATAATTTATAAGTTGTTATTGCTTCCAGTGTCAGTGTGAGCTACCTGAATCTTATGAAGCTTATAGGAAACAGCAGCATAGATGGCACTCTGGGCCAATGCAATTGTTCCGCCTTTGTTTGCCTGACATCATACGCTCTAAGGTATGTAAATTTGAAGACCTTGTTTTTATGTAATACCTTGTCATCTTTTATGTTATTGCTGGTGCTTATATAGTGTTGGTACCAATTATGCTTTTGCAGATTAGCATATGGAAGAAATTTAATATGATATTTCTCTTCTTTCTTCTTAGAAAACTGATATTACCCTTTTATTCATTTACCCTATTCTGTATAATTCTGCCCATGACAATGTTTGTACCAGAGGCTGAGCTTCCCGCTTGGGTTGTTTGTTATATCCCTGCCACCATGTCATTTCTTAACATCCTTCCAGCACCAAAATCCTTCCCCTTTATTGTTCCTTATCTCCTTTTTGAGAATACCATGTCAGTTACCAAATTCAATGCCATGATCTCTGGTCTGTTCCAGCTTGGGAGTGCATATGAGTGGGTTGTCACTAAGAAATCTGGTCGTTCCTCGGAGGGTGATCTTGTTTCCTTGATTGAGAAAAGACCAAAGCATCAAAGAGGAGTCTCAGTTCCTGATCTTGAGGAAATGAAAGAAGAAATCCAACGACAGGAGAAAAAGGCTTCTAAGAAGAAGCATAACAGAATATATATGAAGGAGCTTGCTTTGGCCTTTCTACTTCTAACAGCTTCAGCAAGGAGTCTCCTCTCCGCTCAGGGAATCCATTTCTACTTCTTGCTATTCCAGGGCATATCATTCCTCTTAGTTGGTCTAGACTTGATTGGTGAACAGGTTGACTGAATCTGAAATAAAAATGATAGGACTCAATACTCTGTAGAGATACATGCACGAATCGTATACACATAAAACAAGGGTGGACAAGCCATGCCCTATGAATCACTGAAGACAGTTGTGGGGATTTGGGACACTGCAGAGGCCCTAGAGTGCTTCTTTTCTTGCTCATGCTCCTCCTTCCAGGCTCCTAATTCAGTTACGCCCAATACTAGACCACATTGTGTTATTATGGACAGAAAAATGAAGACTATAATTTGGAAACAGGTACATTTGCAGCCTTTATGGCTCTTCAATGTCTAAGTTTACCCTTTTTTTTTTCACACTTTGTAATTTTCTGTCGATTCTTTTCTTGCTGGATCAATTCTTTTGTAAGAAAGTTTGTGGCTCAAACTTAAAACCTCAATTGGGAAATTTTTTTTAGTTGCAGTGAAGAAGTCAGGAACATTATCCTCATGGTCCTGTTTCTAAATCCACCGCTTGGTATGCAGAAATGCAAATTGAATACTTAAATTCATTTTTGTCAACTTCCGGAATGGTAGAAAAGTGGGATTTGATTTTCTGTGACCCTGAGATGCCTAATAAGTATCACAAATGTTTCGTGATGATATTGATTCAATGTGGTCCTCCTCTCTCGATTTTGAATATGCCATTCAGGTTTGCAGTTTGCAGTACTCACCTCTTGCCAACCTTTAGCAGGAAATGACTACAAATACATGAGCTTGATAGAGAGACTTTATTTATTTATTTTAGTTTGTTAAGAGCAGGCCATTTTACTCTATCCAAAAGAAGATTGAAATTGAAGTTTCTAATTTCTATTTTAACTGCTATGCTGCAAGATGACAAATGCACTTTTCGGCCAGAAATAGTGGGGAGGAAACATAATCCGAAATAACCGAAAGGTAAATGTACTTCAAAAACAAAAAAACACAGCCAAAGACCGTCAACGTTGGTGAAATTCCATGGCAGGGTTGATTTCATTTATAGCACATGGATGCACTTAAATGTGATTCATATAGCTACTTGAAGAGGTTGGGTCACCAAAATATCGGGTTCCGTACTTTGTGGTAGCTGGACCACTGCGCTGTTGTGTGAACTCTTAAAACAAGAATTAACTTTCTTCGACGACTATCAATCACTATAGATGTTTGTTTGTTCTGCAGTTCTCCTTTCCTTTTTCGTGCTGTATTTCCATTCCGAACGGTTGCTAGTACGACAAAACAAAAAATATTGTTTCGGTGCAGTGGTAAGAAAATCACCATTCACCAAGAAATTGGACGTTGGACATACTTATCCATAGTAACGGTTAATATCAGAGGCCACGATAAATTTGATTGAATGGAACCCCACAGCTCTTTACCTTCCTTGCTTTCATGCCATGCTTGTGGGAACACTTGGGAACCTATTTATTAGGTTTTTGCTGTTACGCCTAATATTAGAATGAAAGTGCTTTGATTCCTCATGCAAGTTGACATATATTTCTTGAAGGGTCTACTACAGAATAGTGAATCTAAGGGCACGTGGCAGTGGCATATATGGGTTGTGTCGGCTGCATCTAGACGGCTGGTTGTGGTGTGTTTGCATTCCCCATTTCATTCATATATAATTTGATAGCATCTTTATTCTAGCCGCCCCAGCCTCCAACCTTTCCCTAATATTGTTTTCTAAGTTCGATTTATGAACTATATGCACTGGAATGATAAACATGAGTACGAATTTAATTATGCCTTTCGTTTTGCTGGTTTTGCTTTCTTTTTTTCTTTTTATATTTAAAAGGAAGACTGAAAATTTTACGGCTCTACCATTGATTTGATTCCGTCTATGCTTGATGCTCATTCTCCTATTGAGAGTCATTTTATCGTCATCAGCTGCGCAACATGTGCGGTTTTCGTCACATCTAATCAAGTAAGCATCAGTGAGCTCAGCTGCCTCAACGGGAAGTCGGGAACCATTTTTCTTGACCTGTATTTTTAACACTTCAAATTATGGAAGGCTAAGTTGTTAAAATGATTTGAGAGCTTTCATAACTTGAGGAGTTTGCTTATTGTCGCTCCCACTCTGCAGATTAACCCAAAAGCCAGGCTACTTTTTTTTTTGGTCTAAATCTAGTCTCTATCTATCAAAATGGCCTTGCCTAGATCTTTAATATCACGTAATAGATTTCATTTTCTACCAAACAATGAGGGGAGGGTGGTGGTGGGTGTCTCCTCTCCTAATTAAATGAACGAATGGGCCAGCAGCTGGATTGAGCACCCACCAAATAAATGACTTACAGGTTTTTTTGGTGAAAGGAAAGTTTGGATGGGAACAAGCCTAGGGAGGGCTTATTGCATATGGCCTGAAGAATCATCAATAACAATTGAATTCAAGACTTTTTTTGTTGATGCCCTTCTTTGAGATGCAAATTATTTCACATTCAGCCTCTGGTTTTAGAAGTTGTGCCATTTGTGATACAGGCAATAAGATTTATACGTTCTCCCATTTGTTATGCCCAACGTGGACTCGCGCATTTTTTTGCAGACATTAGATATTTTCCATACGTTGTTCCTCTCGCCAAACTACTTCAAGAAAAACCTTATTTCACCCAATCATTGGTACTGATGAGTAAAATTGTGAGTTGAAATCACAAGTTGACTTATGACCTCAAAAAGGAACTAAAGGTTCGAATTTTAAGATAGTCAATTGTAAGAAAGGTTAATAACAGTAATTACTCGACAATTTGAAAGAAATTAATCTTACATTCAAAGAGTGCGACGATACTTTCTGATATACACTAAAAAAAGGAATTGTGTGAGATGATATTAATGTTTTACCCCTAACAGGCCTAACTGAAATCTAAATTCATGCATCTATGCATCATAAGCCGTTGATGTAATTTTTCTAGCGGATAAACTTGTTTTGTCTATAAGAATACCATTACTGTTAGTTCAGTCACAATTGTTTTGTCTGTAAGAATACCATTAGTCCATTACTGTTACTTTAGTCACAATAGTAGACTCTTACCGTACAAATTAAGTTTACACTTCAGATGCATGGTTACACCTTGAAAACAACGAGAGACTCGTAAATTTTAAGTAGTAGAGACAAACATAATACACAAACACAAAAATTTAAAAAGGGATAGAGATGAGTGGGACTCGAATTTACTCTCTTCGAAATTTACTGTCTCATCCACACGACGAGGACAAAGTTTAAAACATAATGAGAGCAAAAATAATCTATCATTACTATGATTAAAAAAATAAAATAAAATTGAGTGGGGCATGTGCCCCCATTATTTACAACCTAGATCCGTCGTTGCTTGAAAATAATAAATAAAATCATTATAACTTTTCAATTTTCATGTATCTTTGAAAATATTAAATAGTAATACATTATCAAATTGTTATTTTTAAACGGTGCAGTCATACACCCATATCTATAGAAGTTACCTTACTATTCGAGGGAGGAGAAGAAAACAAATGACAGCCAACACCCAAGTCCTGAGAGAAATTTACCATAAAATCAGCCACCCTGTTGCCTTCAGGGAAGGAATGCACAATTTCCACTTACCAAGAACGATGAATAAGCTCCAAAATATTGTCAATCAAACTAGACTGCGGATGATTCATATCACACCATCTGCGTGTCAGGTTAGCTACAAGTAAAGAATCAGTTTCCACCACTACCTTTCTAATTTTCAGCTCCCGAGCACTCATTCATGAGAGATCGAGTAGCATAAATACCCCAAAGTTCTGCAGATATAAAACATTCCCGACCCAATATTATGGCTGAACTCCTGAATCCAAGTACCAGATTCATCACGAAGGACCCCCCCCCCCCCACATGCTTGTATACATTCCTCCATTCCAGCTGAAGCCTTCTACGTTGTATGAAGCGTTGATATATATAAGATGTCTTTCAAAGTGCAACTGAGTTGTTAACATTGGTCATAGTTTGGGAGAAGGAAATTCAATGTGCATAATTTTTAAAAAGTATAGATATGGAGCTTTGCAAGATTTGGACTTTTCCATTTGGCAGGAACCTCCCCAGGATGTTTCTTAAGTGCTTCTTCAGTGCTGTGGAATAGATATAGATACTTGAAGTTAAATATTAAAATATTTTTTTCATTGAAATTAATGGAATTTTCTTTACTTGAATTTTTTTAATGCTACGTTTGATGTGAAGAAATAGAATGTCATTTCACATAATAGATGATTCCTATGTTTGTTTGTGACCAAAAAAAATAAAATGAAATAGCATTCCTTTTTGAATTTTATTCCACAAATTTATGAAATCTCATTCTTCCATAAAAATGTAAAATTGGAATTCAATTATTTTGTAGCATACATATATTTTTCCTAATATACCATTATTTGAATTATTAAATGACACAAATTGCACTTCTATAATTTACAAAATATTTTCACTCTGTACATGACTCATCTCTCATCTCGATTGCCTGTTCCCCTTTCTCCAAAGATCTATTGATACAAGATGAAAAATATTTGTTGACTTATGGTGGTGTAATTTTTAATCTTTTGGATACTTGGACTTTGAAATTTTTTTTATGGTGTAGTTTTTATTTTGGGTTATCATAGAACCATTATTTTTTTACAATATCTTGAATGATTTTTTAATCGTAATTTTTATTTAATTTTGTCTTAAAATTTTCAAATCTTGCACAATACTAATATCAATATTGTACTAATGTCATAAAGCATAAAGTCATAATTAGAATATGTTAATTATAAGGAAAGAAAAATTCATTGAAAAGAAAAAAATATTATCAAATTTTCTGTTATCAATCAAAAAAAAAAGTTGTTGAAAAATTAATCTTGAATATTATTTCCAAAAATGCAAATTCATATTATATATATAAGACAAGGAAGAAAAAAAAGTCAAACTTTTTCATTTTTCTAATTAGGAGTATTTATATCATTTACATCAATTTAGATTTAATTTCTTATTGTATCTGATCAATCAATTTGAGACACTTATGTTACCTTTGTATTAGGCATTATTAGATGTTTATTGTGCCCAATATTAGTACTTTAGATGAGTTTAATGTTGTTGGGCTTCATTGGGCTTTAATGCAAATATTGAATAATTTTCGGATTTTGATGCATTTTGACCTTTCTTCCTTGGTTAGGTCATAACTTGGGACTCGGTGATCCAATTGAGGTGATCTTGGTGTCTTTGGAAAGCTAAGACAATTCTCTACAAGTTTCATGAAGAACTCAAGAGCTGGATCGGAATGCTAAGGGTCCAAAATATCCCTGCAATGCAGAGTGGGTTTGCTGTCACGGAACCATCTGGGCAGTATGCACATATTGGACTATATAGTGGGTTATAGGCCTCCTCTTGGGCTGAAACTTGGTCACTTGAAAGATAAGACCCATATCTCCAACTTCAATGAAGACCATTTTGTCAATAGATGTCGTTTTAGGCATGCTTCAGAAGCTACAAGTTGGTCTGAATTTGGAAACACGTTCTTCCAACCTAACTTGAGGTAGGTGAAGTGTTTTTGGCATTTCTGGAGTTCTAAAAGTCCAAATGACATGATTCAAATTGGAGATTTTCAAGGAGACAACTGGCTACAATTTTGATGAAGACATCCAAGCCAAAATGCACCGTCTAGGTGATGAATTTGAAGCCAGAAGTCGGATAAGAGTTATTGACTAAAAGCCACCAACCATACACCAACCCACCTACCATGCACCAACCCACCAACCATGCATCAAGCTTCCATTTTTGACAAATTTCAGATTCTTGTAGCTTGTATTCAGATTATGTACATGTACAAATTGGCTTCTAGGATTAGTATAAATAGACCCAACCTCTTTGTATTAGAGAGATTCAATTTGGAAGTAAGTTTCAAGAAAGTTTAAGTATTTGTGAGAGTTTTCTTTCTCTTCTTCTCCATTCTCTTTGCAATTTCGTTTTTGTTCTTTAAATTCTGAGTTCTTCCTTCCCATCCATGGAAGGCTAGGCTCTCATAATCAATCCAAGGGATTAGCCATCTTGATGTTTAATTTGGAGATCTTGTTTTGCTTGTTCATATTGCTTAGTTGTTATTCAAGTTTCTCTTCTTCCTCTTTTAATTTTGATCTAGATTGAATTGCTTAATTTGATTTAGATATTGATGTGGTAATAGCTTTATTATCATGTATTCAAAGAGGATCACATAGAATAAACAATTTATTAAAGCTTTTTGATGGATTGTTTAGCTTGGTTAAATTCTGGATCTTAAGTTAATCTATGTTTGGATGGTGCTTACTTTATCTAACCTTGGTTAATTAAATCCTAGATGCTTATCTAGTAGAGGATTCTTGGATCATGTTGAGGCTTCTTGATGTGATCTAAGGCCAAGAACATGGTTAGCGATTAAGTGAATTCCTTGTGATCAATGATGGATTAAACTAAAGATCGGTAAATTTCTTTGGATTGGTTGTTTCTTTAGATTTGTTTTCAACTTTAAGTCTTGTATTTTTATCAATATTGTTAATCAACAACAAAACCCCCCATTTTAATTATCTTGATCTGATTAAATCTTTGTTTTTCTGGATCCTTGAGAGACGATTCGGTTCATGCTCTATACTACAAATTAGTTTGCGAACCGGTAATTTTTATTATTTGACGAGGTCTCGACAACCTCTTGTCAGTATCCCATACACCAAACTACGTAATCACTTTCTAAGCCATTTTTTTCCTAAGCCTACCAAACTATAGAATCGGAATAGGATTCTCGTTTCTATTTATTAATTCCTATTCTTATTACATGAAATTCTATTCTTTGCATCAAACGTGATATTAGTTTCCTTTAGATGCTACAAAATTCATAATTAAACTTTTATAATCAAGTTCTTCTAATAGGTAAGGCACAATCCCTATATGCACTATAATAAAAATAGAAGTGATATTCTACAAAACAAAAACAAAAACAAAAACAAAAACAAAATAGAAGTGATATAAAAAAAAATTTATTAGCCATTTTGTTCGAGGAAGAGATAACTTTTTAAGACATTCACATTAGTTTCAATATATTATTTACTAAATTGAAGTTAAGAAAGAAACTTAGAATAAAAAGTCCTAGGAGAGGAAGGCAAATGATGAAAAAAGAATTAAAAGTGGATGTTACATCCATAATCGCAATAAAATAGAGGAAAAAAATATTAAAAATGAAGTTGCCACTAATCTTTTATTTAATAGGAGTAACAATTTGCAAAAAATTTTAAAAAAATTTAAAATAAAATTGTTTATAAATCAAATAAGGTTCGATAGTTGATTTATACACAAGAAATACAAGAACTTAATCCTATAACACTTCTAATACAATAAATTTAATAAACAATATTTGACTTATCCCTTAAAATAAAATTATGGCAAAAAATAAATAAAGAAATTTAATTACAAAGTTTACAAGATTGAAAAAGAATAAAAGAATAAATTAAAATAAATATGAGATAAGTAGAACATAAAGATTAAAATATTTACAAATTAAGAGATAAAAAAGGTAAAAGATTAAATTTTAAATTTATAAGTTGAAATAAAAATCAAAACTAATTATCGTGGGTGCTTCCGTATCCTTTGCATATAATGAAAAATTTAAAGTGACATAATTTTTTTAAAAAATAATCATGAATTAGTTGATTTTAATTAAGAAAAAATAAATTTATTTTAAAAAGATTGAAAATTGGTACCAAACATGTATGAGGCAAGCATTGTCGGCTGAAGGGAGTAAGTGATAATATTTATTGAGTGTCAAATAACTAGAAAGATCATGTATACATGTTAGGTGACAGTGAAACTTTATAGAAGGTATTATACCCAAAAAAAGAAAAAAGGTAAAAGCAATGAAACTTTCTCACACACAATCGTCCCCTTGGGTTTAATACAGAACCACAATCAACAGATTAGAACAACAGTTCAAAGATCATTTACTCATCATACAAAATAAGAGTTTAGATTCTTCATCAAACAGATTATATTCTAATGATCCAACACATAGCATCAACCAAAAGGAACTAGAACCTTAAGGCCCTCATGGAAACAATCTAGGAAATTGCGGTTATGAAACTCACCAACAGATAGGAAGACAGGCAACACAGTATGTTGATAACCATTATTAACTAGAAAAAGCAAGATCAGCCACGTCAATGAGTTATTCCAGTCACAAACACACCAGAGAGAGTTTTTCATTCAGGCCTTTTATCAAACGGTTTATATGCAGCCAGATGAATACATAAGAATTATACCATCATGAAACTCAAGATGAAACAAGCCAAATGGCAGAGCTCAGTTACAGGATTCCAGCAAATAAATCACCCACACCCCCAAGGGATACCCCAGCATTCTCTTTACAAATTTAAACAGTCATGAAACCATAAACAAACCATACAGAATGAACCATAAATCCATCATAAAGAAGAAAATGTAATTATTACATTGATGAGCCTGAATAAACTGAAAAACGTAAACAGGAAGGGCTTATGAGTTACCAATGAGCCTAGCTAGGATCTGCACTCGGTTGAAGAAGAAAGCTAATAGTAACACCCTGATTCTCCTTCCTCCCTTCGGAAGCTCTTTCTCCAACTCCCTTCTCTATTCTCTCTCTGCTCTCAAGATACTCCGAACGCCGTAGTGAAGTGAGTGCTTTGGATGGTGAGATAGAGGTGCAGCGTGTGTAGAAATTCTTAGGTACTTACGCCTATATAGGCATGTATTTATAAAACTTATACATGATTAATATTGAATTGACCGTATATACCTAATAGTGTTTTTTTAAAAAAGAGATTCTTATGTTGAAAATAATATATTAGTCCATTAAAAAAAATATTATATGACACATCATGATAATATATATATTAAAGAATTCAATTTTAATTCACTAAGTATTATTGTGATAATTAAACTCTTTTAATGATTTAACAATACATGATTGAATGATAATTTTTTACACTAACAATGAATCAAAATTAAACTCTATATTAAACATAATACATTATATAATAAAATTTAAGAAAAATTGAACCGTTAAAAAGTATTATTCTCGAATTATCTAAAAATTTATCATGTATGTGGGGTTGGATCATGGACCTGATAAATGTGTAATGAATTCATGTAATGGGCTTCTGGGTGGGTAAATGTGTAACGAATTCAGGAAATGGGCTTCTGGGTGGGTAAATGTGTAACGAATTCAGGTAATGGGCGGCTGGGTTAGCTAATGTGAATGATGGATTAAATGGGTCAGGGTTGTTTTGATCCTATGTGAAATGAAATTTGGCCAGGCTTGGGCTATTGGGTAGAATCTGATTTTAAACTGGATTAATGGGTGATTGATCTTAGCTTTGGGCCTTAATTATTTTATTATTATTTTATAACTTTGCTTTTCTTAAAATTAGTTTTTATCATTTTTATTTAATTATGATTCAGACAAAATTTGATGTTCATAGTGGATGTTATACATTTTTAAAAAAAATTGGTTTTATAGGGGAAAAAAAGCATTGGTGCTCAATAAATACATATAACTGTTGATTAATTAAAATGAGGAAAATAGTTGAAAATTAATAAGAATAGTAGGAAGTAAAAAAATAGTAAACATTTATTTTGGTCCTCTAAAAATATACGCGACATCATAATAGTCATCTATTTATTAGCGATATCAAATTGATCATCTAATGATAATTTATGTCATTAATTTTGTCTTTTAAGGGCTCATTTGATGGTAATAATGTGATATCAAATAATTAATTTGATATCACACATATTTTTAAAGGACAAATTTAATGTATTTATAAATAGAGAACTAATTTGATATCACATATATCTTTGAATGACTAATATAAATGTTTACTTTAAGAAAAAAAATAGAAATTTAATTAATTAGAGAATCGAGAGGATATGTGAACATTTTATTAATTATCTTGACTTTTGCATATTTTAAAAGTAAAATTTATAAATAATAGAAATAGATGAGAGTTAATAGGGATGTTGGATATGGCTATAGTGTGATGACATCTCTTGATCTTACACAAAAAAATATGTTAAAAGTGAGAGAAAATAAAGATTTAATAGGCATTTGTGATTATATTATTTTCATTAAATATAAAATAATCAAATTTTATGTTGAAAATATTTTTGTTGAAATAATAAGAAAATAAAAATAATTGCTCTATCGATCTCAGGAAATAATAATAATAAACTCGTTAACTAATCATTTTAAATGAAAGGCAGTATTTCAGGTTTTTATTTTTGGTAGCGGTCTGGTCATTTTTATTTTTTGTTTTTAATCATTATAAAAAATGTTATTACCTTTTTCATATATTTTTTCTTTGTAATTTATACGACAAAATGATTACTAACGCTATTTTCCTATGCATGAAAATATGAAACTGAAAAAAATTACAGATGCGTTTTTTTTTTTTTAGTTAAATGAAATGTTAATTCATTGAAAACTTAAAAGAGACATGTCAATATTGTAAATAGTAGATTGCTACTAGTAGTATTACCGGTACTCTGGTAATACAATTATTATAATTACTCTTTCGATTTGCTCGCTATAATACTAGAGAGAAAAAAAAAAACAGAGAAATCTGTTTGATGAAAGATACACGAAAGTTCCACACACAAAAATTTAAAAAAAATTTAAAAAAAATACAAGAAAGTCTAAAAACAAAGATTAGAAACACAATGGGATTTGGATTAAATACGCAACGAGTGGATATTCAGATTCATGTAATCTATATCTCATTAATGTACATAGTAAGCAGACATTTTTCTATAGCATTACATATTTTTAAGTGCTGATTAGCCCGACCCATAAATAATTTTATTTGCTTAAGACAACTCAAATGCGCATCACTTCAACAGGGAGACTCTACTTAGCAAGGCCTTGTTTCTTCTGATTTGTGGTTGTTTCTTTCTTCTCTAGAGTTCACCGTTTAGGTGCTTTTGTACTTTCTGGTATTTTGTTTCGTAATCATCCATGACCCGGAAAAAAAAAATGAAGAACAAGGGAGATAGAAAGAAAGAGCAGAGGATACAAAAAACGCAGGGGCATGGCTTTAAATGCTAGATGATTGGCATCCAAGAGTGATAACCAGTATAATCTACTCTAAATTAACAATTATGATTTCATTGTATACGAGCCTCCTACTTTTAGGGTCTTTGTTCATTGTGCAGCAGGGATACATGCACAGGTTAACATTTCACTTCTGGCATCTGTGAAGAGGGTGTAAGCTTTTAACATAAGTGAAGCTTCAATTCTCCATTCGTAATAGTGGAATGAATTAAGGCCAAAAACACAAAACAAAAGAAAGAAAAGGAATAGGATTAATTTCCAATTCTCTTGTAAACATTATATAAAAAATAGAAATCTCAACAGGATGTGGCCAATCTTTGAAGCACTGATGCCCTTAAAACAATGTCACCCTCATACATGTTGCAACATTTTTTCGCCCATGTATGCACTAACAAGCGCTTTCTATTCGTTACATTTGTTTTTTTTTTTTAAAAAAAAAAAAAGAGAATGAGAACCAAAAATCTTACAGAAGTACACACATGATCTATTATGCAACACTAGTCGAAAACAATCAGCTTCACAATCAGAGCCTGACAACTCTATACATAATTCGTAGGAGTAATAATAGTTGAACACACTATACTCCTCAAATACTCTCCTCCAAGTCATTAAACAAGACCACCACTACAACTTGTTCAAATGATCCAGATTTTACACATATCTCACATAACATGTGTAACTATCATCTTCCAATTGATAAATCTAACAAGTCATCTTCTGCTAAAAATTCGAAGAGCCAACAGTTAGGTATTAAGATCCTATACAACTAAAACCTTTATTTATCTTTCCATCTCTATTTTCTCTCCTTTTCAACTTCAGTTATATTGTGCAGTCAACTGGAAAATTCCAAAGTCTCTGTTCCAAGAAACAAGGCTATATATTCCATCCACTATAAGTCTGTTTTCAATCGCCCTGTTCAACATGACAATATATTAGAAGAAAGCACAGGCATTTGAGTTGATTATGCAAACAAGCAAAATTAAGAAGAAGATTCTGCCTATTACCATTGGGTCCCAAATTGTCAAGTGCTGTACTGGAATCATATCCCATTCCATAGAAGCTTTGGAACTCGTGGTCCACAACAGTCTGCACGTACGTGTATCAGTATTTTCTCAAACAAGAGAGCTAAAGAGTGAGTGTTCAAAGATCTTTACTCTTTATACCTGAGGCAAAGAAGGGAATTGTGTCGATGTACTCGGCATCCCTGCCAAGGTTCCCTGAAAACTTCCACTAGGGAATGGGTTAGAGGAGCTGATACCAGGACCATATCCACCAATTCCATGTCCTATGCGTGACTGGAGAATCTAATTAAAAGAAAGAAATGAAGTCAAAGAATAATTTTGTGTACTACAAATAGTCAATGGACCTAAAATATTAAATTGGAAAGACCTTCACTTACATCCTTGGATAGGATTCGCTCTACGTCAAAATTCAGTTCTGGGTTCACAGTGGCAAGTTTCATGGACAAAAACTACAAAATATATCTTAATAAGCTGAATAGTCACATAACCATGAAAATGGAATTGACTCTTAAATTGTGTGGTCGACTTATCATAAAATAAAAAATGATTAGCAAGTAGCAACATTGATATGCATTATTCAGTGAAATGGTTAAATCATATAGAATATTTTGCAAAGATAGGTACAGAAATCCCCTTTCTTGTTCATTTTTCTGGGAATGAAGCATGTGCATTGTGCACAGTGGAAATCATATCGAACATTCAAGTTTGAACAATAAATAAAATACTTAACTATGGCAATACTTTCCTAACGATGCAGAAAAGTAGTTATTTCTTAGACTGCATATATAATAGCATACCTCAACCTGTTGCTGCAGTGATTGCACGTAGTTTATGATCTCATCAAGCATGACTGCTTTGCCAGTTATCTGAAAGAAATCAATGACACCAGAAAATTAGTATTCAGAAATCGTCATAGTTTCATGAGAAATCATAACACAATCATCTCAATCAAATCACCTTGGTGCATCCTGGAACAAGTTCTTGAAGCAACCTCATTCGCTCACTAATCTTTTCTCTTCTCACCTGCAAACAAAAAGTTCTATAACTAAGTTTACAATAAGAATGGGTTTCTTGTAAAAAAACATTGTAGTAAGATGGTGGTACCCTTTCTGCAAGGCTGTGACTATTCGTAGCTTGACCTCTTCGAGCTCTGACATGAATGAAATTATCTTTCGGATCTTCTCCACTGTGAGAGTTGTCTTTAGCTTGCTTCACTGATTGCTTACCACGCAAATCTGCACTAGTATGTTGCTCAACTTTTGGTTTCTTTTCATGTTCTTTCACACCATCTGAGCTCTTCCTAGGAGAATCTTCCAGCGCATCACCCTCAGCATTCTAATCAGAGGTTATAAAGCATTTAATTCATTAGCTCACTAAACCAAATAAATAAGGCACCTAAATATTCTAACTTTCTAAGTCCTAAATGAGATTGATATATTACACTCGACCTACCTTGTTTGGACTGAAAGTAGAATTATGATCAAGCCCTCGCTTTCTTCTATTTCCACTAGGTGCAGACCCTGGGGCCCCCTCTTCAGGAGTTGAATCCTCAACCTGAGACTGTTCACCATTTATTGGAGCCCTTTCGATTCCCGCATCCTTCCTCGGATTATAATTTGGTCGATACCCAGTGTTAGCTATATCACCAGACCCAGGTTGGCCAAATGAACCAACTATTTCTGAGAAGCTCCCACTTCCATATGAAGGAACCTTGGCGACCATGTCCGCAAAATTTGAGTCAGACATATATTGAACGAGGTGAGAGGTGCTGCTCATTCCCTGATTTTCCAAAACAAGAGGGTAAGATGAATTGGCAAACTCACTATGAGAAACCATTGAAGATCCTCCAAAAGTTTCAGCCTGACTGAATGAAACAAGTGGATCCCAAGCAGAAGAAGCAAGAAAAGGATTAGCTACATCTGAAGGCTTAGCCATAGACACAGAACTAATTGCCATTTCGGAAACATTTGTGCTCAAACCCGATGATGGACAAGTCAGAACGCTCTCATTTCCATGTTGAAAACCCATGGCATTTTCATGACCACCCATCTGAATTCAGTAGTGCCTAAACACCTAGAACTAAGAAAGTAACCTATATATAGAAATCAATTAGTGCAATCCCGACTCAACAGTTTGATCAGACCAGGGCTGAATCTATTTATAATACAGAAGAAATAAGCAATTGCATGATTAAAGGGAAAGTGAATTTTGACTAAGTTGGCTCGAGAGATATCTTGCAGGACTCAACAAGGAACAAATAGCTTGGCAGCTTTATAGGACTGAGAGGAAGTTAAAGTAAAAGAAAACCCTCATTGTAGCATAGATAAAAAGTAAAAGGAATATAATCTACTCGACAGTCACCAGCTTGTTACCTCTTCCTTCAAAATCCCTAGGATCAAGTCTACTAATACAATGCTCAGGAAAAGGGAAAATGCTCCCTCTCAGACAGGAAAGTAAACCTTTCAGTCTTCAGAGCATAAAGCGGACATAG
The DNA here is from genome assembly GCA_023212625.1 of Styphnolobium japonicum. Taxonomy (NCBI): domain Eukaryota; kingdom Viridiplantae; phylum Streptophyta; class Magnoliopsida; order Fabales; family Fabaceae; genus Styphnolobium; species Styphnolobium japonicum. The sequence goes on from JALBWW010000006.1 coordinate 27,545,633, forward strand.
ACAAACAATGGGATTACCTAACAGCTCATCAAACTGCAAGTAAAGCAGATTCCCTTTTCTCCTTTGTACACAAAACAACTAAAACCTCCATTCCTCCATATTCGATCAAACACCAATGTGATTGATGTTCAGCAAGATTATTGTCTCGAGTCTTTTCAGCCAAGACCCGACTGATGAGTTGCTTAGCTTGGAACACTTCGAAGAAGCACCAACGCGAGTGAATAAACAATAAGTACTTTTATTTAGTTTTGATTTAAAAGACAGGATGGGAGAAGCTGAGAAAACTCTTGCAGCTATTAAATTCAAGGAACGACCAAAGGCATCAAATTCTACTCAAATCCTGCGATGACTGATGAAAGGGTCAGGATTTAGCACAGTACTCTTTGCTGGGTATGTCTGACCGTATCTCCAGGGAGCATCAAATGCTTGATTAAATTCGACAGGAAAAACCAAATTCACCAATTGGGTACTAGCATAAACATCAAAGGAAGCATAAAAATCCAACTTTTATAGATTACAGACAACACAAGGAGCTACTAAGCTAGAAAGAGAAAGACACAGAGAGAGAGAGAGAGAGAGAGAGAGAGAGTGAGGCTTTGCTTACCTGCTCAAGCTTAGAGGTGACATGTATCATTTTAAAAGACAGACTAACTACTGCCAACTGCTCCTGTTGGTAAATTATTGCGGAAGCAGAACAACCTAATCTCTTTTTTCTTCCACATACTTTACTCCTTGTAATTTTCAGTTTTAGTTTAAATTAATCGTTTTAATTAATTAATACTTTAATTACGTCTCTCCTTTTCTTTAGAGCGTGTGCCTTTGTATTTTGCTTTCAAAGTGTAGATTGGATTCGAGAGGTTCTTCTCTTGAAGGCGAAGCTTGCTCCCTATGTATTCATTAACAAACATACTTCTTTCGTATTTTTATTCATTTCTTTTTTTTTACTGACACATTTGCCAACTGTTTCAAGTAACATATCTCTCTCTCTCGGCTGTTCCACACTCATTTTACTCAGTGCCAACTAACCTCCTTCATTTCTTTTTAGAATACTCAATTATATGCACCTAACCTTCATCATCCTTCATCAACCTGAGTCACTGTTCATCATGGTCCCCAAACTGCAGACCCCACCAAATCTTCCTTCTAAACCATTCAACCTGTGCCATGCCAGTGGTAGATTGATCAAGGTTGGTGGGACCACATGTGGACAGGTGTAAGGACCTGATTCAGAGGGATTAGAGAATAGTTTGTGCTGGCAGTGTAGGCTACGATCTCTTCTGTCTCAACTTTAACAAAGAGCATTTATTTAAGTAATAATGTAATAATCCTGAAGCAGCAACCGCTTTTCTATTTTTAACTTCGGGGGAGTGAGGAACATAAGGAATAATGGAATCTAATCATCAATTTTACCTTCTTGTCCTGCTACGTTTTCCAGCTGTAGCCTGTGCCTGTTCCTCGTCCAGCCAATCCAGTCAAACCAAAACTATCCAGTCAACCGGTAGCCTCGTTGTGATCTTGCTGGAAACCCACAAAAAAAAAAATTCCCGAAATCAACGGCTTATTTTCTCCTTAGTCATGATCAGATCAAGAAATTTCATGAGACATACCATTAGGTCAAATAAAATGATAAAACTACATGTAAAAGTATAAAACAATGCTTTGGGGAAAAAAAAAATAGGGAGAACGGTATTTTAGTGTGGATTGGGAGGAAGATATTTTGTTTTAGTTCATAAATTAAATTAATTAATAATTTATATATAATATATATCATATTAAGTATTAAAAGAAAAATAAATTATTAATTATTTATATATAAATTATTAATTAAATTAATTAAATATTTAATTAATTAAAATACTTTACTTTCAAGCCACGTTAATATGTCTTTCTAAAAAAAAAAAAAAAACATATCTTGTGGGACTGAGGGTGACTTTTGTTTTTTTTTAATTCAAACAGTGCTATTTAGAATGAAAGATCTTTTATGAATCCCACAAGAATTCACGTAAAATGATATAAGATTATAAGATAAAAAGAAAAGAGTGAAACAGTTAAAGAAAAAAGTAGAATGCCTAATGAAACCAAATTGTTTCCTACAAAAAAAACTTCGTAACAAATCAATATTAATCTTTAGTTATTAGTAATTAATATTAGATTTGCAATGTCCCTTCTAATTTTTTTTCTTTGAGCACAGTATTCCTTAATCTATCACTGTAATTGGGAGATTTAAATATTTTAAAGTGTAAGGTTTACTTTACAAGATAAAATACAAATTAGTTATAGCTGATGAAAAATTAAGGAAGTGATTCATAATTTTATACAAATGTTTTCATTTTAAAAAACTAAATTATTAATTTTTATAATTTATAATTATCAATTTTGCACTTTTATTCCTAATATTCTCTTACTAGCACCCCAACAAAATCATCTAGGACGGACCTTTTTTTGTTTGCTACAACCATCTGCGACATTCACATGTCTATTATTTTGATCATGCTCTACTTCCATGTGTGCAAATAAGGAGCAATATTATGATATTTATTTGATTTGAAATTTAAAATATGTGAGAATTCGGTACAAGTAAATGATATATAAGTTATTTCAACTATAAAAGCTACCTATAAATGAGGTTTCCCAAATAGAAGTTGATCACTTATTTTGTTCCAATTTATTATCTTTGTTTTCGCTTTACCAGCAAGTTAAATATTTTTAGCATTTTTTTTTCAAAAAAAACTATCTTATTTGGGCGACCACTGACCCCAACAGCAGTATGCACAAGATTCGTAATTTATGGACTTAAGTTCAATTTACCAAAATTTATATGTGTGGGCCATTTTTTACGACCATTCATTCACTAATCTCCTTTTCAGAGGTAGTAGTGGAAAACGACTGCACTAGAAACACAGAAGGAAGACAGAGATATAAAAAACATGAAAAGATTTTTTTAGTAAACATATTATATATTACAATAAAAATCTATCAAATTAATTTTTAAAATTTTTTCTAAAAAAATAAAACCAGTGCAAAGTGAAGGCAATGTTCCCATTCGCTGTTTTGATATACTATACACAAAGAGAATGATTATAAATATATTTGTATTTTTAATTTATTTATTGAAATTAAAGGAAATAAAAATAAAAAAAGAGCTCTGTTAACAATAAAAACAAACAGAAGTAAGAAATGAAAGGTTCACAGCTAGCATTTTGAGACTAAATTGACAATTGTGGTACGCGATCAACTAGAACAAGTTGCCCCTCTAAGTTGACCCACCTACATCGGTGTGTAGCCAATTAGGCTGAAGAGATGTGGGTGAAACCCATTATATTATTATATAATTGCACATTGTTTAGTTTATATCTGAAACTGCATTAAGTTAATTAATGGATACCAGACTGAAGAATCAAAGAGAACCTGCGATGACGCGTGCGTAGGCCTTCAGCTTGCGGTGGAACTCATCCTCTATGGTCCACAAGATGTGGTCCTGCCTAATTAGCAATGATGGTTTTATGCCTAAGAGAAGAATCTCTCTTTAAGATTTGCTCTTGTACCTCCTAATTATCAGCCACCCTCTTCTCTCTACATAATAAAATCACTTTGTTTGGGGTCTCTGCTTTCCCAAGTAAACTACAGTACAACCCATGCTGTGGCTGATGCTTTGCTCCTCTCCACACTTCCTAGTCTTTTCGGGGCAGCAGCAGGAGCAGCAAGATTTCTCATTTCTACTTCTAAAGAAGCTTTTCCCTTCTTTTCTTTACATAAAGTTGCCAAATTGCCAACCCTCACTTTTCCAATTAGACAAGACTTCTCGTGGATATAACCCAAACAATCAATTCGTCCATTAATATATATTAATTAATGGCCAATTAGAGAATCTAATGAGAACATACATAGTACAACTCAACTAAAATTACATCAAATGGCAAATAAAGTTTTATCCTTTATCGGTGATTGATTATACGACTGTGAAGATGAAGAACGCCAAGCACCAAGCCCTCTGATGGAAAAAGATGGAAGCATGCGCAGAAGGGTCGAAAGAGATGCAATCATCATCAGGTTTCCTTTAAAAATTAAACTGAAAAGGCTGCTATTTATTAAGGAAGCTAGCTTAGAACTTGGATGCTTCCTCTCTGATGCAGCTCAAAAAACCCGTGACGGTTCAGTAAGGGCAATCATTTCAAGGCATTGATGTTTCCACATAAAAAAGAGAGAAGTTTGACGAATAAATTGAGTTTTTTAAATGATAATGATTATTATTATCATTTAATTTGTTAGATTTCTAATGTGAACTCACAAAAATTATGGAATTTAATAGGTCAAATAATTATTGTAATTAATGTTGTTTAAGGAATTTTTTTACGCTCATGCCAGAAAGTAAGAATCTCTCTCTCTGCCGCACTCAATATTAAAAAGAATACATATAATATAATTTTTTTATAATGAATTTAAAATATTAATAATAGGGATGTATGCAAAAAACAAAACTGGCAACAAGACCAGCTGGCGACCGTATTATGAAATTGTTGGCTTCGTTGGTACCTTCTCACTCTCAGATCAGATATCCACTGAATATATACTAATTTAGAAGAGGGAATTATCAAGATCTACCGTAGCGTCGTGTTATTTGCTTGAACCAATAGGTTCGGGTAGCAATACTTGTGTCTTTAGATTAAATTTTTTAAATTTAATTGAGAATGAATTTAATATTGTAAACTTAATTTTAATTAAATGTGAATTTTAATAAAGTGATTTATATTTAAAAATATTTATATGAAAATTAATTTTGTTAAATAAATATTATTTTGAGAATATTAATAAAAATTACTTTTAGATATGTAATTATAAAAAAAATATAAGTTATTTTGAGTTAAATTGTTAATAAATTGATGTTAAAAATATTGATTATAAACAAATTAATAACAAAATAAATTTTTTTAAAAGTTAAGTTTGTTTGAGGTATTATAAAATAAAATTACTTTAAATATAAAAATTATAGTATTTTAAAAAATTATTATATTATATTTGTTTAAATATTATTAAAATAAAAATATAATATTAAATTATAAGAATATTTCTATTAATATACACACAAACGAATTTTCTTTTACTATAAATTTAAAATAATACAATGTTATTTTTATTTAAACTACATTTGAGATAAAAATGTTGTTAATTTTTTTCTTTCAGATTTCCCCCACACATGTTGGCAATGACTCAAAATCCCATTTAACATTTCAAACGTGGATATGGGGTGGTCGCTCTACGTAAGACGAGTTAACAGAGTTTACAACTTAAATTTATTTTGGCTTGTCTTATTTATTAAATAAGTTGGATTTAAACTTTTAAAAAGACTTATTTAATTAAATAGATAAAGATACAAGGGGCTTTAAAAAAAATCTATTTAGCCTAACTAATTAGTATATTTATTTATTGTAAATATACAAAATTAAAAATTTATAATACTTATATAATTTATTAATTATATATTAATATAATGTATTTATTTTATACACGATATAATAATTTTGTTAAAAATTAGTTATATTTAAAACTTATAAAATTTAAATTTATTTATGTAATATAACCCTTTCAATATGCTTTTAAATCAAACTAAGATTTTATATTTTTATATAAAGGGCCAAGTCAAATTAAAAAAAAATTATGATAAATAATAGGGTATATTGAAATTAAATTTTTACAAAAAAAATTATGTCTATTTAAAATAAACCTTACCTTAACCTAAGATATTTTCATGGCTATCTCCGATAACCATTTTCTCTAAACTAAGAAAATGCGACATCCTAATAAATCAGAAATAAGAAAGTGTAATTGTTAATGTGCAGTGCAGATTATAACGTTTCCTTCCCTCCCTTTTTTGGACCAAACAACCTGCAGGTTTCAGCTAATTGAGTGGAATAGACATATGGTGCGTAGAGATACCAATGTGCTTTTGTTATCCTCAAGTACGTACATAACGTACTATGGAAAGGATTGGATATCAGTTCACCACTTCCCTTAGCTGACCAGCTCTACTTATTGTCAAATATATCATCAACCGCTTGCATACTTTGCAGCTTTGTACAGTGTCTAATTAATGGCTAATCAACTTTGATCTATATCCTCAATTGTATTGTGGCATGGTGATATTTTCTTGACGGGTTAAAGCCACTGCTTTAGTTCTTCTTAACGTAGTGACTTCTTTAGTTTTGTGGCTAAATCACTACAGGCTACAATTCGTGGATAGAGTAAAGCTTACTACTACGCTCACAATAGAAAGTAGAAACTCATACCAAAACCTTTGGGCTCCGGCACCATTTATGCAACAAAAAAAAAGTAAGGGAAAAATATATTTAGTGTCATTTAGGAGAAAATTATTTTATTTTTGATTTGTAAATTGAATTAATTAAGTATTAAATTAATAATTTACATATAATTAATAAATAATTTATTTTTATTTTAATATTTGATATATGATTAACTGTAAATAAATTATAAATTAATTTAATTTAATACTTAATTAATTTATTCTATCAATTAAAATAAAATATTTTTTTACAAACCACACAAATATATTTTTTTCTCAAAAATAAACCATACCAAAAACCCTTCCCCATTGCCTCTTTAGGGCGTGTTGATTTAATTAGCCATTGTTTTCGTTATGTGAGTAGCTTTACTATCGAGTCTCGTGTGTGTGTATATATATTACACGGGAAAAATTCTCTATCAACGTCACCAGCTTTTGTGAGGTGGCATGACATACCATGTAAATATCGAAAAGAACAAAGAAGCTGAAATTGTCCAGGATCAAATCAATTGTCTAACCTTTTAGAAATTATAAAGTATTCTAAAATTTAGTATCTTTTTAACTATCATATTTAATTTAAATTTAATGTTATAATATTTTAAATTTAACTTTAACAACATGTATAATTATGTAATATTACACGCTATTTTTTAAGTAAAATGAAATAATACTTTCAAAGTACATAAATTTTTTTTTCTTGTTTAACAACATTTAATTAAAGTGACCGAAAAAAAAGATAAAAAATTTAAATGCAATTGAATAATGAAGATCAAAATTATATACATTTTTCTTTTTGCGGATTATTATAACCATGCATGATGTTAAATATTTGACCAACAATTAAGAGTAAAAATAAGTTAAGCAGTTTAATAGAGGTCTACAACTTAACATACTTTTGACTTAACTTAAAAATTTATTTAATAAAATAAGTTAAGGCTTAAGCCTTTAAAAATACTTATTTGACTTAATGGAACAGTTTATTTATTTATTATAATAATATATAATTAAAATTTTATAATATTTGAATATTTGAATAATTTTATAATTATATTTTAATATTATTTATTTATTTTATACCTAATACAATAATTTTATTAAATATTATGTATATTTGAAGGATTTAATTTCAATTTATCGTCAGTGTAAAGTTTTTTTTATACTGTCATCCAATTATGTACTGACACATCATTAAAATAGTTAGACTTTGTAGGTAATTGTTGTAATAGCCAAACTCTTTTAATGATTTAAAAATACATGATTGGATGATACTGTAAATAAACTTTACATTAATGGTTAATCAAAATTAAACTCATATTTGAAACCTTTAAAATTTAAGTTTGTTGGCTAATTTGAATGCCTTTATGTAATATAGACCTACATAGGCTTTCCAGTCAGGTCAGACTTTTAAATTTTTATAAAAGATCAGGTTAGACAAAAAAAAACCTATAATGGGTAATAGATCAAGCTAAGACAAGCCTATTTAAAATAAAGCCTAACTCAATCTAACCTATCCTCTCAAGTCAGGTCAGACAAAAATTTAGTATTCTAAAATTTAGTATTTTTTTTAACTATCATATTTAATTTAAATTTAATGTTATAATATTTTAAATTTAACTTAACAACATGTATAATTATGTAATATTACACGCTATTTTTTTAGTAAAATGAAATAATACTTTCAAAGTATATAATTTTTTTTTCTTGTTTAACAACATTTAATTCAAGTGACCGGAAAAAAAGATAAAAAATTTATATGCAATTGAATAATGAAGATCAAAATTATATACATTTATCTTTTTGCGGATTATTATAACCATGCATGACGTTAAATATTTGACCAACAATTAAGAGTAAAAATAGGTTAAGCAGTTTAATAGAGGTCTACAACTTAAGATACTTTTGACCTAACTTAAAAATTTATTTAGTTAAATAAGTTAAGGCTTAAGCCTTTAAAAATGCTTATTTGACCTAATGGAACAGTTTATTTATTTATTATAATAATATATAATTAAAATTTTATAATTATATTTTAATATAATTTATTTATTTTATACCTAATACAATAATTTTATTAAATATTAGGTATATTTAAAGGATTTAATTTTAATTTATTGTCAGTGTAAAGTTTTTTTTATACTGTTATCCAATTATGTGCTGACACATCATTAAAATAGTTAGACTTTGTAGATAATTGTTATAATAGCCAAACTCTTTTAATGATTTAAAAATACATGATTAGATGATACTGTAAAGAAACTTTACATTAATAGTTAATCAAAATTAAACTCATATTTGAAACCTTTAAAATTTAAGTTTGTTGGCTAATTTGAAAGCCTTTATGTAATATAGACCTACATAGGCTTTCCAGTCAAGTCAGACTTTTAAATTTTTATAAAAGGTCAGGTCAAACAAAAAAAAAACCTATAATAGATAATAGATCTGGTTAAGACAAACTTATTTAAAATAAAACTTAACTCAACCTAACATATTCTCTCATGTCAAGTCAAACAAAAAAACTATAATAAATAATAAATGAGGCTAAAACAAACCTTTTTAAAATAAAGTCTAACCAACCTTACCCCCCCCCCCCCCCCTCAAACACCACCATCCATAGCAACGAAATATTTCGAAGACCCTGGGCCGAGAGGTAGCTCTCAATCCAACGATTCTATGATCTGAACTTGTAAACAGATCTGATATGCTACTAGAAACGATTCTAGGCGGAGCTATGCTTAAGCCACAGTGGACAATTGCCCACACTAGTCTTTTTACAATCCTACTTACACACCCTATCTAGGTTTTGTTTGAATCCATTAGCTTATTTAAGTTACCTCTATTTAAAATACAAAAGCGAAAAGCATAACAAAATAAAAAAAAAAAGTAAACTCACACCTTAATAATAAAAAAAATTAGGCTGACAATTTTTGAGATTTTTTTTATTGTAAATAAAAGGCTAGACCACCTGAAGAGTGTGGTACTCCACCGAAAATACATGCACACTGTTATGTGTTATAATAGCTTTCAAATTTCTTTATTACTATACTTGTTTTTCAATACACTACTCTGATATGTGTTGTCACCCTTCGAGTCGTCATATTCGTCTTTTAAATCGTTTTTTAATACTTTTTTTTGGTACATGTTTTTAATACTTTTATTACTCTGATATGTGATTCTGCAACTGGACCTGTACATAAAATCAAGGTCTGACAGCTGAATTAAATGAGGCTTCTCATAAGTCATAATTCTCATCAGTCATCACTCATCATCAAGGAGCTGATAGAAAGCTCAGTTATTTCAAAACTAGTGTCTTGTGGAACGGCCTGTGGACCCATGTAGCGAGGTTTAATCAACGTGGGCTTTCTTTTGGGTTATGTTTAAGCCCATTAAGTCACTGCAAAGTGCAAAGTCTTTCTTTCATATTTGGGTTTACATTGTACAAGTCCCAGCAAATTAAAGCATCATAGATAGACTTGACTAATGGATCATGTTAACATATTTATGGGCTTCAATAAATGGGAATGGACTAACGAACACAGGATAATTAGGCCTACTAAGAACATGATAAAATTGAAGGATTCGTTATTCGTTATATATCGTGTGGCTTAGGCCCATGGTTAGGGCACACACAGGATTGCAAATATGCTACGATGTAATCATCCAAGGATAACGGAGACCAACGGTTCAACGGTCTGTTCGAAAGGGTCAATACAAGGTTATTTACTACTTTTGAGTTACGAAAGAGGTTTATGACTTGGTGTGGGGAGCGAGGTGAATGGTAGGCCTAAAGTGTAGGCAAAACAGCGTAAGTTTCCAAAAATACTTAGTACCACTTGAATTATAGTTCTTGTTTAATTGTTCGCATAGGATACTACGTATTTACAATTAATATTTGGGCTTAAATAACAAGGGCTTAAACTTGGACTAAGCCCGAGTCAGCTTTATTCAAGTTATTTCTATATTCATTTGTTTACGTTAATGTTAGCGTTAGTACCATTTGAAATCTAACACCCGTGCCTATGCTCACCCTAGTGCCAGCAGAAAGTGAATTCCCAACTTAGTGCTGTGATTTTTCGGTTTATTAGCATGACGAGGGAAATGAAAAAAAGGAAAACAAGAAAAGAGAGATAAGCTATTGTTTTTTATTTTATTTTTTTTATTTTTGGTTGGTTACAAACATATAAAACTAGTGTTACAAAACTTATTAAGGTCACAGAAAAAAATACTTTTAACCTTTTGAACTTATTAACTTGAAACTGAATCAATCATTTAGTGTTTATATAATTTAAGTATTGAATTAATTTTATAAAAATAACTACAGAAACATGGCGTTAAGTGGTATGTTATCATGTTAGGACGAGATGTTCACCAAAAAAAGAATAAAAGAATATAAAAATCATGTTAGGACGAGCTGGCCAAAACAAGACCTAGATCTCGAGGCATTCTGTCTCACTTGCCTAAGATTCTAACCTAGATACGGGACGTTGACACCTCCCTCTCCTCCCCAGCTTTTTTACTTTCTATTTTTCAAGAAAAGTATTGTATAAGGAATACAGTTTTAATGTGATAGTTAATTAATTACCTCAATTTTAATAAGAAAATATTTTATTATTTATCAATTGAATTTTTTTTTATAGATACAACGTATCTTTTTTATATTATAAATTAATTTTATATGTTTAAGTTAGATATTTTATCTTTTAAATGTTAGTATTAATAATTTTTTAATAAAGTTAATATCCTTAATTAAGAATAATAAAAATTCAATATTTAAGTTGATTTATCATAAAAAAATTAAATTCTCAAATAATACTTTATTCTTATTTCCCCCCCTAAAATTGTAATTAATTAATAATATTTTATAGTTATATTCTACTTACAAGTATATAATTATTTTTGTGAAGTTTTGAATAATAAATTTAGTTCTTACTTATTTATCTACTTTTGTCTTTACTTTGAGTATTTTTATTTTATAATCTTTCAGTGTAATATTAATTATGTTTTAAGTAGTTAAGTTACTTTTTTTACTAGTATTTTTCTCCCGGGTTCTTACCCTTTGAAATTGTAAAAATCTTTAATTATTAAACTTAAACTTACTTATCATCAAACTCTTGAAAAAAATTTATCTTAAAAAAATTACGGTAAGATTTATTAAATATTATTAAATTATTATTTTTTTAACAATTGATATATTTCTTGTTTATTATTAATCATAAAAATATCTGGTGATGTGAAATGACAAATCCCTATGACCCTATCTCATGGTTGGCTGTTATGGTAAAAATTTGGAAATTTTAGACGACCTTAAAATGAACCGCAAAAGAAAGGTAGAAGTCGTACTCCAACTCACTTCACTTGTCATGCCTTTGGTGTATGCCTGAGACATGGCAGACAGAAAATATCAGACACAGAATAGAACCATTTAAATGAAGAAGAAGCAGAGAGAGTAGAGTGGCCAATTGAAGGACAAATTTCCCAATTAATGTGGAACGGTCCTCGCTCTTCAGTATGCAGAGGCAGAGGCCACCCTCTGACTCTGCGGGGCCATCTCCATCGTCCTTCTGTGCTTTGCCAGTTCCTATTTCTGCCTTACTACATGGACTATCTCAAATTTCATTAACAAAAATATCATGTGAGAAATATTGAAATGTGTAGATATATGAATGTACCTATTACAATGCCTTTCATAGTTTTTTTGGTACAGTTTCATAGTTTGAATATTAACTTAATGATAAAATCTATAATAACTACTTGCGTGTATGCATTTTTCTGTTTTTCCCCCCAATGTTTTGCAATGTCGAAAAAATATATATGATTCGATACAACCATCAGGGGGTAAATTGGTTTTATGAATTAATAACAACATTTTATCAAAATTAGAAATTTAAATGTAATGCAAGTAAATAATGCGATGGACTTAAAATAAAGAAAGAGATGTGCATGAGTGATTTATCTTAGTTTACCCATAATGCATGATTTATCTTAGTTTACCCATAATGCATGATTTACGTTTAGTCTTTAAGAAAGTTTGAGATTTTTCTTCAATTTGACAATGTTTTTGCTTATAAAGATATCACACTCAATATTCATCTACTTTAACCCAAAGCAAAGTGACAGGGGTGTTGTTTCTTCTAAAGATACCATACCTCAATCCGAAATAAAGTAACCTATATCAAAATAAAATTTCTAAAATGTTACTACACTCTTTTTTTTTCTTACTAGAATAATAGATCAACTCTCAAAGATAAAGGTTCTTTTGAATGTGTTATAATGTATTTCAAGAATTCTCTCTTTAGAGTGAATAAGCAAGTATGAAACACAGAAGATAGATGAATTAATTAACAAGTTGTTGCCCTTCTTTTGAGTGAGTAAGATGAATTAATTAACAAGTTGTTGCCCTTCTTTTGAGTGAGTAAGATGGTTAGATCCGTCAAAGATGTCTTCTATTGTAGACAATGTGTTTTCCATGATTTTTGTTAGCTGTTGGAATGATTAGAATTAAGGGAACGTTATCTTTTAGTCAGCAACACACTATTAGTTTTGACAAATTGTTCTTTTTTTCTAATAGTTGCTCCTTTAGCTTCTGTCATCACTCATTTATTCAAACGTTTTTCATTTATTTTGTAATGCATATGTTTTGCTGTCAATTACCTTAATTAGTCTTTTGGGTCAAGTGCGTCCCCCAGTATTCTCATGGGTTAAGCCCTTTTAGCCTCCTATAGAGTTAATTCATGATCGGCAGCTTAGAATACAAGAATTTTTGTTACCTCCTAACCAGAGTGACTCTTACTGAGATTTGAACTTGCGTTCTATCTCGTGAGGACGAGCTTGCTTACTAATTTGACTAACCTTCGGTTGGCTGTAATGCATACTCAAACATATTATTCTTTATTCTGTTTTATTATACAAAAAATGAATTTTTTTTACACTTTCAAATTTAAATTTGATTCTATAATTGATAGGAGTTTAAAACATTAATGTAATTTAATTAACAAAGTAATAATTTCTTTAATTGAACAATCAATTAATTTGATTATTACCAATCACAATGAATCAATTAATTTAAGATAGGAAATCAATCAATTATTCAAATAAGATTTAAATGATAGGAGTCTAAAATAGAATAAACAATTAAATAATCATTCAAACAAATTGATTCATTTAGGTAACACTTTTCAACACGCAATAAGATATTCAAATTGAAATTTGAATTCACATGCTCAACCAAACATTTATTAAAAAAACCCTTCATCATCAAAATCATAACACCCAAGATAATTAAATAGGTAATTTAGTCCTTAAAAATATTTTTCACTTGTAATTTAATTTTTGAATTTATTGTTGTATATGAGTTAATCATTAAATCTATAAAATTTGTATCAATTTAATCCTTTCTTTATCTTTTGTTGACCAAGTTAAATGATAACCCATTATATAACACGTTAAGTATTTATATGTAACGTTTAGTGTCACATAACACGTTACTCAATATTTTTTCTTAATATACGATATCGTTTTAGCTGAGTAACTAAGTGAGTGCTATGTGTATGAAAAAATTAGAATTCAAGAAGTTAGAACGATATTATATCTTAAGGAGAAAACTGAGTTACATGTCATGTGATACTTAACATTTTACATAAAAACTTAACGTGTTACATAAACTTTTTTCATTTAACTTGGTATAATAAAATTATTAAATTGATATAAGTTTTCTAAATTTACTATTCATTTGTACACAAAAATAAATTTAGAGATTAAATTAAGAGTGATAAATATTTTCAAAAACTAAGTTACATAATTCCTTAAAACCAGAAATATTATACACCGTAAAATTTCTTCGGTCAATTTTGAATACAAATTGGGGCACAAATTGCAACAGAGCAACGAAAACACTATTCAAAGAAACCCTTGTAAAAACTTACCAAAGGAAAAAAATAAAAACAAACACTTGTACAGTTGGATCATGAAATTTCTAACTTCATAGAAAGGAGGGGGAGAGTTTTGCATGGAGAGAAGAAGAAGCTAGACTTCATTTTGGGCTGTCATTTCCAGAGATCCACCTGAGAACAATGAGTAGGACGGGACCAAATTGAAATGAGGAGATTTCGTAGAAAGAGCCAGTAATCGTATTAGAGGCCTCCCTGGACGAAACATGGCTCTTCTATAGGGGACACCCATTATTCTAAGGTTTTCTCGGTCCCCCCTACGGTCCTATTACGGAAGAATACGACGCTTGATTTGGCGTTTCAATCAAGTTTTTTAAAGATAAGATAAGCCTGCAACATATTTCGCGGACCATCTCTCTCTCTCTCTCTATGATTTTGTGGGGACCTTTCCACATTGAACTACCTAAACGCATTATATCACACTACAAAGTCTACACAATAGTAAGCGTAACAAAAAAAAAAAAAATAGAGGGCATATCAACCTAATTGGAAACTCGGGCAATGTTATTGTTCTTCGTGATGTTTTTCATACAATTTTTGGGCTTGAAACAAGTGGATTATTTTGCTCTTGCCACTTCATATAAAATAGAAGAATGAATGTAATGAAGGCCCTTCATTCACATGATATGACAGAGCAAATGCTACCCTGATTCATGCTAAAGGGTTTTTTTATTTAATTTTTTTGACAATGGGGTACACTATACAGGCCATGGGATTTAATTCGCTGGCTAACAGGGGGGCTCATGGGCCGCTGGATGTCGCAGTGGAATATGCTAACTAGGCTATGTCATTATCTTCAGGGTGCCTTATTATTCCACTTAAATTATATTCACTTTGAATTCGCTTACCACATTGACGTTCATTAATTTCACATCCTAACATCAAGTGCTTTGACGTCTTCAATGCAACAATGTACTACGTACGTAATTCTAAAGTTTTCTTCACCAAGTTTTCAACTTCTGATAAACTAGCACTATGATCCAGCTCATGCGCAAGTGCTTTTTGAAAAGCTGTCCTTTGCGAACTTTTTGCGCTTAAGATGTCCACAATAAGATTTGTAATCATATTTGTTGACTAATCTCGTATGCATAGAAGGAAAAACCATCCAATTGAAGTGGATGTTACTTTATTTTCTGTTTAAAGAGCGATGTACATTTAACCAAAAAAAAAAAAGAGTGCTGTACATCTTTTACTTTCCTATCTTTTCCACGAGAGTTGCTAGCTTTTTGACCATCAATCTTATTATAGTTTAACCTTTCGTTCGTCATGCAATCTGCTTCTTGTTGCGTTTCACTTTTAGATAAGCTCGCTTTTTCTTTGTCAAAACAAAGGTTTCTTTTTCTATTCCACATAATTTACTTTGGCAAAAGAATAAAAGAAAGAAGAAGAAGAGATTGTTTCTTCCCATTTGCACTGTTTTCATGAACGAGTAAAGCTTATATCTCCCAATTGAACAAATCTGTTGAAGAACGACATATTCGGCGAGAATTTAACTTGGTAGGAATATAGTTGCTTAATGGGAAATAGTACAAATATATTCTTTTTCCTCGTTTTGGCAAAAAAAATTCTTGACCTTTAACTAAACTTGTTATATCATCTACAGCGCAAATTCAAAGAAAGGGCCAACTTGAGCCAATTTCTTTGCTGAACAGTAAACACAATCTACACTCTTAACTGTAAGGATTGCAGCTCATTGGACATAACGGCAAGTGTATGCATTTTTGTCGAGGGAAAGTCTTTGTAGCTAACATGCATTGTGGGTGTACATTCACAACCTTTGCATTAATGATGATCCTCGTACATTTGCTAGAGACAACTAGCAGTCCGATACAACATACAGCTGTATAAATTTGTTAATTGAAACAAGAGGCCATGGTTTATTAATAATAAATGATTTTACTATTTCTCTTAGGTCCCAAATTATCTGCAGTATAACATCGTTTTACTGTTTAATTAACTCCTTATTCTTTCCAGTGGTATGTACCTAACTCCTTTCTTTCATGTAGGTGCAGTACCTTTTTGAAATCACCAAACACAAGGGGAGGGAGCAATTGGTTAATTTGGAGAAAAACTTCTAAAAAACTTTAGCAGAGAAGGCAGGTAGCTGGATTCCTTAAGCCGATTACTCATCCATCCACCATTATAGATCAATCGCTAGAACCTGTCCTTTTCTTCTCTTGTTAAATAACTTGGACAATGTTATAAATAATTTGGATTATTAACACATTATTAAATACCATGCAGAAAAAACAGCTATTCTCAACTTCAGTTTGGAACTATTTCCAGCTTTCCCGGCACTGATTCCTCGTTGTCGTCCTATGTTACGGTCAAGAATCAAGATTGCAATCGAGCACAAATACTTGCACACGAGGGGGACACACGTGGGAAAGCACTCGATAACAGGATGAACTCTAGTTGTCTTGAGGCTCTAAAGTATCCACACCAGGACATGGAATCGCTTTTACGTCCCAAAATGTGGATTAGGCAATTGGAATGAGAAAAAGTTACAGAAATTTTTAACCACATAACGGCCTTTTCTTTTAAATAAAAAATTAGAAGTGTCCCCAACAAATGATGACAATTAGGCAACGAGAAACTTTAGTGCAAGAATCTCTGCAATCCCCTCTTCTTTTTGAATGACAAGGAGTGGAGTATTTGTTGCCTTTGAATAAAGCTAGATAAGAAAGGTTAATGCAATGATGGTGTTATGCAGATTGAGGAACACATTCGCAATAAAACGAGATAATGTTGATAAAAGGAGAGGCCTCTTTGCATTATTGGGAAAACATCGAGCTGGTTTTGTACTTAGCTGGGCCTATAAAAGTTGCAACTCCAAAAAAGCAAATTTAATAATGTAAGGGCCACTTCCATATTGTCAAACATCATTTCACAGAATTTAATCATCATCCCCCTTCTTACTTAATCCTTTCCCTCCCATTTGGATATCCCAATTCCAATATAGAGCCAAAAGGCTATGTTTCTAGGAAACAGAAAGATGACAGATAACCGGGCCCCACCCGCCTTTAACTAATCCCCCAAATCCCTCCACTAACGTCTCTGCAAAATACATCTGCTGATCGTTACTTCGAAACCCAACTTTTCTCCCCATCAACGATTTCTTGCCTTTTCTCCCCCACCCTTTTACTACATGCAAAACTTAACAACATATGACAAATGAAGGGGATATCTATCTCCAGGTATCGTTCCAAGCCGCAAAAACTGGCAAGTGAGACATTGAGATGGCAGTAGCTGGCCTCAGTTGAGCTGGTGCTGAAGGAAACCAAGAACCAACACCAGTAGCAATGGGACTAACGACCTTAGATCCCATTGGGGGCTTTGGAAAGAGCAGTGTGGGACCCGTTTTATCAGGGCTGCCTTCTCTTGAGCTGCTTAAACTGGTTACCAGCGAGGACGTGTTTGAAAAATGAGTCCCTATCTTGGTAGAGTCGTCCAACATGGGCTGGCTAGAACCTACCGAATCAATCCCAATAAGATCTTGTAGGGCCACAGAGAAAGCAGAATTTCTATAATTTCCACAGTTCATAGTTTTCTGGTCACCACTACTTGACTGTTGCTGTGGAGACTGATACAAAGCCATCTTCCACTCCGAACCATTTTCATTGCTGTTTCCAGCTTCAACTGCTTCCCTGTTGATCATCTGGCTTGATACAACATTATACTCGATGGCCTCGGTTCTCTGTTCACTATCTTTGTTTCGTCTCGCTAGCTCTCCAGCAAGCAGGGTATTGCTGGCCATAATCCTTTCAACATCGTATCTAGACATGTCAAAGTTAGTGACTGCATTTACCCCACGAAATTTGATTGCAGCTATATCATATGCTTCGGCTGCTTCCTCTTGAGTGCCTGAATTTTAATTCAGGTACAAAAAATCATCACAAGAAATATTTTTTAAAAAAAAATGAAAAGGCATTTTAGGAAAATTTGAACTTTCATGAGTCCATTCTTGTCGAGATACCCTTTTTCTATCTTTATCAATAATCTGAGAGAACAGCCTTAAAAAAACTGACTCGTTGCATACCAAAGTAGCGATATTGTCAGCCTTATAAAAGATTTACCATGCACTAGTGTTTGGGAAAGAAAGATTGAAGCAGAAATGACATAAAAAAAAAGTCCTACGAAACTACTTTAAAGCACGCCAGCGCCTTATACAAAATCGTATCATTTCTGGTTCATATTTCGAATGCTTTCGCACTATGTTGGAACAGATTTAGTAACGACGTACGAGGAATTGACACTTTAGAAGGACTTACTGAATGTCCCAAGATAAAGGTCCTTGTTTCCTGCAACTCTGCCTATCCTTGCTTGCCATCTTCCATGTTGGTGGTGCCTGCATAACATCGAAAAGTGGATTTAGCTCTAAATGACCAAGCGTTTCTAATTCAGAGGAAAAAGGGGCAAGGGAACAGCATGAACCTAGTCACCCCTCTGTACATTGAAGCACCCCTTGAAAACCCGCTGCTTTTTCTGCAAAGCAAACAGAAACTTGATCATCAGTAAGCACGTAATAATTGGTAGCTTTTGGCAACATAATAACCAATTAATCGGTATCTGTGTACCTTCTCAAGTGGGCAACGTATTCCTGCCTGGTCATGTTCTTCATTGTTTCAAGTTCGGCTTGGTAATTTTCTAACTGTCAATGAGAACAAAGAGAATGGGATTCCAAGGAGTACATGATCCGAAGAGAGTAAGAAATGCCACACAATTGGAACATACCGGAAAGTTTATATGCGTTGAAGGTCCCCAGTACTTAAGAGCCGCAAGGTCATACGCTCTTGCAGCTTTCTCCTCCATATCATAACCACCTTAAGTTCACAAACAAAATTAACCACTTAGCAATTAGCAATAGCAAGACGGTTGAAAATGCTGGTTTTTGGGAAAGGACTCACCCAAATAAACTGCAACATGCAACGTTTGGTTGATTCGTCATCCACAAGCGTGTGAACATACGATAGGTGAGAGTTAGTGGCCACAGGTCAGATTACTAATACGAATGGACCAAATTTTGCAGTAGAAAGAAGAATACTTCCAAACAAATAATGTCAAATTCCTCACTAACCTTGTCGTCCTTTCCTGGTCTGCCCTTCCTTCTTGCAACTGTTATCCCACAAATGCGCTTCATATCTACCAGTCCATCTGTGCCTAATAGAGAACAATCAACAGGAGTAACTCAAAAATTGATCAGAAAAGCGAACAACACAATAAAACTTCAAAAAGTAGAACAACAACTAAGTAGTAAAATAAATAAATTTTTAAAAATGAACATAGAGGATCAAAAACATAATGAAAACCACAGTAAAGGTTACTGAAAGAAATGGGGTGAACTAACCTTGTGACGCCTCTATACTGCGAGGTTCTCTGCCCGAATGTGTCAATGGATTTCCTATGCACAGGCTGCTTCTGGCCAAGCTTACCAGGCCCTCTCTTTTTGGCTCCCATGGCCACCGAGTCCATCCCAGAAGGTGAGATCTGCCTCGGAGCCGTTACGCAGCTTGACTGAGAACCAGGGCTCATGGATAGGCTTAGTGACTGTAAGTCCCCACAACCTACTGTACCAACAGACCCAGAAGCTCCACGATCATCGCCAAAGCTACTATTCATTTGCTGCTCCAGAGCCTGCTGAGCAGAAGAATACTCCTTCGGGGTCACCCAGTTTTTGAAGCAAGCAATGCCTTCCTCTCCCATTTGAGGCATTTGGGAATCGCAAACTGTAACGTGGGGTTCCTTGGTTTCTTCCTCCAATGGTGCTTGATAAATTCCATGGCAAGCAAGTCCTGAATAATATGGATGGGATTGGACGGTGATATGCCCTTGTTGCCTGAATGGTTCTGAAAGAAGGTCTAGTGAATGGTCTCTGTTGGTTTGAGGCTGTGCATTTTGGCTGTAGTAGAAGCTGTCTAGGCTGAGAGCCATTGCCTCTCTTTCGTGGCCTCCATATTCGTGAGCTCCCATAGTTGCACCACCTAGGAAGTCCTCTAGTTTGGGAGACGAAGTTGGCACCATCACTTCAATACAAACACAAGATAATTTTTAGAGGGCCATATGCAAAATAAAAAAAATAAAAATTGAAGAAGAAAACTTTCGAATGCACGGAACAGCTTATGAAGAAAATAAATCGAAAAAACAAAACTAACCTTGCGTTTGTGATCTACTGAGAGCTTCCATTAAACAAAGTGACCCATCCGACTTGAGTGGCATCATAGCCAAAGGAGAATGAAAGGCACCGTTTTCCCCAACACCATAACAGATTCCAGGGGTACTTAGGTGTGAAGGAGACAAATAGAAGTTTGTGGGAGCAGCGTTAGAAACAGCAGCAGAAGAAGTCTGGGCCTGATGATAGTAGTGATGCTGATGATGGGGAGGGCCAGAAGTAACCTCCATTTTCATGTGGGGTGAGAGAGAGAACCCCAACCAGTTATGATTATTCCCATCATCGGTGTTGCTATCATTCATGGACTTCATCTTCCTGTTTTTTTTTTCTTACTTGAAAAGGTTTGAACTTGCTACTAGTATCTCTCGCAGCAAGGCAAGTCAATCATTGGGTGGCAAATAAACAAATCATCATATAAAAAATCTCTTGCCTCCTGCGTATGAAGACTTGGTTTTTGTTGTCTAGCTACAGCAAAATTTTCAACCCAACCAAACTCTTCGTTCTATGCGCTCATCAAGTAGTATCTCTCTCCTCCTCCCGAACACAACAAAACTGGTCTCTTTAAACTAAGCAAAAAGAATGAATTCCCAGCAGCAAGTGATGCTGGGAGCACCCACTTCATTCCATAGGGATCTGTGTATATGAGAAAGACCACGTCTTTTGCCCTCTCTCTTCTTCTTTACTTTTTTTTTTCTTTTTTTGAGAAAAAAACCACCGTTCCCCCACTTTGCTTTTTCTTAAACCCTATTTTAAAAACCCAGAATCAACCTACATATAACACCTAAAAGCAAAAGTCTAGAAGTGGATAAGAAGAAACACCCAAAAAAAGGTAAATGGTAGGATTAACTTTTTTTGGTCAGTTTCTGAGCCTGTACCATCGAAACTTGAATGCTAGTGGTGAGCTAGCTGAATCTGAATCTAGTCGGT
Organism: Styphnolobium japonicum; assembly: GCA_023212625.1. Taxonomy (NCBI): domain Eukaryota; kingdom Viridiplantae; phylum Streptophyta; class Magnoliopsida; order Fabales; family Fabaceae; genus Styphnolobium; species Styphnolobium japonicum. Next base: position 27,566,970 of record JALBWW010000006.1, read on the forward strand.
GACTTGAAATGGGAAATGGAACTCAGGTAACCAAAATTTGGGAATAATTTTTAAGTTGGTATGATTTATTATAAATATTTTATTTAATAATTAATATGTATAAAGTTATTTTTTAAAAAATAAATATATTTATAACATAATTTACTAAATTATATATTTTTTTAATATTAAATAAAATATTTATATTAGACTATACTTATTTAAAAATTTCTCAAAAAGAAAAAACTATTCTGACCGGGCAGTTTATTTTTAAAGTAATGTTACCCCGTTTAAAAAATTTGTCAAAGTTAAAATTTGATAAAATTAAAATGGTTGTTTAATATAATTTTATTAAAAAATTTATAACAATATCAATTAACTTTAATAAATTTAGAAAAAAATCTCTCTTTTATTTTTAACAGTGACAAGGTTGCAGGTGTCTTAGATAGATTTGACGGCAGGACATATCTGCCCATTCAGTCACTTCAAACTGTACATCCATTCCGGGCCACTCTGCATTCTGCAAAGTAAGCATCTATTTTTTAATTTCAAATCCAATTTAGTCTATTGTTTTCCAATCTACCCCCTTCTTATATACTGAACCAATTTGGTTCTCAGTTTTTTTTTTTTTTTCTGTTTTAACTTTAAGTTTGGTTCAAAGCTTTAAATTTGAAAAAGAAAAATGAAACCAAAAGGACAAATTAGTGTTACAGTACTTCACTAGCACCATGAATGGGTAACAACCCATCGTCCACCGTCAATCTGGACAAAGAGAGGTTTCCTTTGTGGGTCATCTGATCTGACCTTTCCTGACTTTATGAACCTATATAGTATATAGTTTATCCTTCGGTGCTTTGACAGCGAAGGAGCGACTTCTGACAGTCAAAATTCCAACAAGACAATGAGAAATACGGAGAGGTAAACACTAACAGTACAAAATGTGTACATAGTGAGGGAAACATATCTTCAAATGAAATAAAATACATTATATATTTTGAAACGAAAATAAGTTCTACAAAATGTAAATAAAAAAATTAAAAATATAATACAGACAGAAGAAATAAATGATATAACTTTAATTGTATATTTAGATTAGTTATGAAAAAAATTTATTATGTTAAAAATTAATTATTTTATAATTAATTTTTTAATTAGTTATAAAAAAAATTATTATATTAAAAATTAATTATGTATATAATTAATTTTAAAAAAATTAATTATGAGATAATTAATTTTAAAAAAAGTTAATTATGAGATAATTAATTTTATGATTAAATATATTAATTTATAATTAATTTTAATATAATTTTTTGTTTAGATTATATAAAAAAATTATTTTTATATATTAAATTATTAAAAGATATATAAAATAATTAAAAATATTATTTAATTAATGACAAATAAATATTTTTCTTCTATAACTTTTAAAATAATTTAAAATTAAATAATCAAAACTTTAAAATAAAAAAATTTCTAAAAATATATTTTAATTAATAAAAATGTAATCTTAATTTATAATAATTTTATATATTTTAAATAAACAACATAAATTTTAAATAAAATAACTTTTAATTAAAAAAAATTAATATTTTTTAAATATGTTCTAAAATATATTTATTTTTATATATACTATTGTTTTAAAGTAAAACTAATATAATAATCATCATCATCATCTATATTTATATGAAAGCTGGTCGATCCGGTTACAGGTGTCATCACTTGAGAAATCCAACTCCCGCCTAAATTATTCTTTATTCTTTTTTCTACCTGCTTTACTAAATTGTCAATTTTGCCCATTTTGAAATGCTCCTTGCAACTCCGTCCATGTGAGGATGTCATGGTAATTACAAATCATCCATGTAGGGATGTTGGCTTTGTATGTTGACCATCGATCGATTCTGACTTGTGTGACCGAGGAATTTCTTGTCCATGGCTTTGTTGTCAATGGCTCAGAGTTATGGGATGCTTTTTGCTTTCGCTACCCATGGCTTTGCATGTTGCCATTGTTGCCGCTGAGGGATGCTGCGCTGCCAATGAAGGCTATTGGTTTTCCATTTTAAGATGGTTTCGGGTTTTGTTTTACCAGTGATATCAGAGTTTATGTTTATGCTATTTCGGTTTTAAAATTTTAAAATTTGAAACTAATGTTTATTTTGTGGTACTTTGTGATTTTCTAACAGGGAGTATTAGTTTGGTGGGAATTTGAGGTAAAAACGTGAGGATTTGGTAGATAATAGGCTTGTCAGGTGGTATAGTATATATTTTTCTAATGTACATATCTTTTGCTTTTTTTAATTACAGTTAATGTTACTTTATATGAACATTTTTTAAGAAAAATCATCATAATTTTTGTAAAAATAAAATTGATTTGATTGCTATAGGTATTGTTTAGTTGACAAATTAGGCTTAGACTCTTATTTTGCTATCTTTTGTATCCCTCAAAAGTGTGGGTTGCAAAACGAGTACTGTGATGCAGAGGATCACTTCTTTGGAGGATTAGTTGATAATTGTCTCTCAGACCACAATTACTTCTTAGACTAACTATAACCACCACTCTGACTAAACCACTTCTTGAATCATAACAACTGCTTGGCCCAAACCTCCTCTCCTAACACACCACGCTCCGACCATAGCCATTTCTCCAATTCAAACCACTACTAGGACTACAATCCCTTGTTCGATTATAACTATTGCTTGGATCACCTCGGCTATGATCACAACCACTTCTCAGACCACACCTTACCGAAAATCACTGCTTAGATAATACTCATCATTCAAATATCAATATGCTCAAACCACATTCACTTCTCATACCTCAATCCCACCCTATTTTGAATGACTGGTCAACCAGCCCCACTTCCATATGTTGACCAATAATCGATCGTTCAACGACTAAACATGGAAATGATTCAGTCGAACCTCAAAACATACACTATAACAACATGATCCCTCAGACACCACCATGCTCGGTGCACAACCACTTCCCAAACCACACCACAGTCAAACTACAATGACTGCTCGGTACATACCGCCCCTCCAAACACACCACGTTCTGACCCCAACAACTTCTCCAATCTTATCGATAAACATCGCTCGAACCACTTTTGTGGGGGACTACAACCTCTACTTATTAGATCATTGTTGCTTAACAATAACCATTTCTTAAACCATTTTATCGCTATAACTCTTACCGACCTAAATCATTGCTCGGCCCACAAAAGCACCGCTCGAACTACACTTGTTCTTCTGAGCTAACTACGCTCAGACTACAACCACTTTTCGTACCACAACCACTACTTTGACCATACCACTTCTCGAATCATAACTACTATTCGGTGCAGGCCGCCCCTAAGAACATACCACATTCTAATCATAGCCATTTCTCCGATCAAAACCACCTCTAGGACTATACCACAACTACTTGTCTGACCATATCCACCACTAGAACCATAACCACTTCTCATACCACATCATCACTCATACTACACCTCACTAAAAACCACTGCACGAATAATAATACCCATCATTCAGAGATCAACACACTCCGACCTGATTTTTCTCCGGTGTAGAGCACGAGGTCGTGTGCTAGTAATAATAATATAGTCATGTCAACATGTGTCATTAAGATGGTTATTAAAAAATAAATATAGTTAGATAAAAGATATTTTTTAGTTTTGATGTAATTTGGAAGTCAATATTAAACAAATAGTACATATTTTTAAATGTTAAAACTTATTTTTGTTCATAAAATTGATATAATATTAATACATTTATAATTTTAGATGTGTAGAAAATTGAGACATAAAAATTTAGATCAGTCCAGTTAAATTTTAAATGAATCTAATTAAACTCTAAGATTAAAATGTATGTAAATATAAAAGTGATATACATAAAAAAATTGTAAAAATAAATAAATGAAGTGAACTTACTCAATTAATTTATTAAAATATCTTTATTAAAACTATATTCATATTAAAATTTAGTTCATAATTTACATTTTACATGTAAGATTTATTGGAATTCAAATAATCAAAATGGAGAACAAACACCTCCTTATTTACTAGACTTACTCCTTGTGTAGTTGTGTTAATTGAAAAGCATGATTTGTTTCTGGAAAAATCTCATTTTTCGTTTTTCATATTTTAAATTTCTGAAATGAAGATTACCCTTTGTTGTCACTTGTCACGTTTATTATCAGTCAATTAATAAATATAAATACTCATACATAATTTAATTTATTACTCATAGAAAAGTTAAGCGTGCTCGGGGCGCATGGCTCCAAATCCACCTTTCGCTTTTTCTTTGTCGAGAGTAAACTCCCCTTACTGATCACAATTGACTGAATTAAGGATTCACAGCTCTACCAGAAGCTCTAAAAGATTCACAAATGCAACAAAATTATCATCAACGTGTATCGAGTAGCAACGTGGAAAGAACGCATCGTTTTGCTTTATATAATTTATTTTAGGCTAAAATTAATAAAAATTTAATTATAACCTTTCACCTCTTCTATTGTTTAAAAAATTACATTAACATTTCAAAACAACAATCACAATATATAAGATGGTGTATCATGTTATCATGCCGAAGATCAGTTGCTACTGCTAGATATGGATAAGTGTATCTTCCAACGTTTCATATATACTCTGTACAATAAAAATATTTATTATATTTTGAAATAACTTTTCAAATGTTTAAAAGAAAATTCGTATGCCAATAGTTATACTTCTAATACTTGGTAAATTTTGTTATAAGTGGTTATTGATATTTTTGGGTTAAAATTTTTTTTTTGTCCTTATAATTTACATTTATTTTCAATTTAGTTCTTATATTTTTTTTTTATAAATTATTTATTGTATTTATAATCGTTAGCAAAATGGTCTCTACCGTTAGATTTAGTTATAAAGCCTTCAATTTATGGTCTGACGTGACAAACAAAAGTTAAAGTGGCACGATTTTTATTTATGTCATCATTCATGACATTAGTATAAGGATCAAATTTAAAAAAAAAAAAGAAAACTATAAGGACCAAATATATAATATGTATTTACTATATATATATATATATATATATATAAATATATATATATATATATATATACTTGAGAAAAATGAATACTCTTAAAGATTATAAAATGAATAGACGACAAAAAGAAAAACTCAAAACTTGTCATGTTTTTTCTTGTGCATTTTTATCTTTTTATTCAATGTTCTTTTATATGTTCCTATTGCTTAATTTAATTTTTGATGTACTTTTAATCTTTTATATTTTTATAATTACTACTAATTTTAACTCAATGTAGTTGACATATATAGTAGTTAAGGAATAATAAGGTGCAATTCTTACTTTAACTACTTGAATATGAACCTAGGACTAATTAATTCTCTTAAATGTATTATGTCAATGTGGGGGATATGTCCTTAAGATTGTTTAAAGATAGACTAAGTCTCAGTTGACACAAAAGTTGTCTCAATGATACTTTCACATATAACTGGAAAAAAAATATTACTAATTTCTGAGTAAAGATATTTGTTTGTTGGAAGTATTCTTTAAACCCATACTAAATAACAAGTTTCTCTCTTAAAAAGTTTGTATGCCAACATAAAAAACTACAGTAGCAGGATTGCATTTCAGGGACATAATACTTGCTAAATATAAGGTTACAAATTATGCAAAAAGGAAAAAAAAATGGCTAAGCTGAAATATTTTTAAAACATATTATACATTTAGTCCTTATAATTTTTTCTTATTTTTAACTTAATCCTTATCTTTTTTTAATTTAGTTCTTATAAATTTTTTTGTTTTAAATTTGGTCTTTAAACTAAAATCACGTGGACAAATACGCTATCATCTCAACATCTATTTTTCACGTCAAACTATAAACTAATGACATCATAATTGAGACTAAGAGCATGTTTGGATTTGTTTAAATTTTTAGAATAATTGTTTTTTTCCAATTAAAAGCTATTTTACCTAAAATATATCTTGTTTGTTTAAAGTGTATAAAATTGATTATAAGTTAAGATTATTTTTTCATAAATAAAAACATATTTTTTTAAAAAAACTATTATTTTAAGCTTTTAGAGTATGTTTGAGAAAGATTAATTTTTTCTCAAAACAATTTTTTTTCAATAAAAAGTTGTTTTATCTAAAATCTATCTTATTTGCTTAAAGTGTATAAAATTGATTTTAAGTTAAGATTATTTTTCTATAACTAAAAATAATTTTTTTTAAAAAACTGTTATTTTAAGCTTTTAATTATTTGATTTCTGATTATTTCAAAAGTTTTAAGAGATAAATACCTATTTGCTCTCAATCAAATAATTTTTTCAATCATTTCATACATCTTTTTTGTAATTTAATACATTAAAGTGATTTTTTTACACAATCCAAACAAAAATCCTTATCATAAAATCGATTATGAATTAACATATCAAAATATAAATTATTTTTCTCATAATTGATTTTTTTGAAAATCGATTTTTCACATAATCTTTTTTTCAAGCTAATCCAAACACGCACTTAATTATTTGATTTCAGATTATTTCAAAAGTTTTGAGAGAGAAATACATATTTGTCATTAATCAAATAACTTTTTTAATCATTTCATATATCTTTTGGTAATTTAATACATAAAAATAATTTTTTATATAATCCAAACAAAATTATTTATCATAAAATCGATTATGAATTAACATATCCAAACATAAATTAATTTTCTTATAATCGAACGCACTTAATTATTTGATTTCAGATTATTTCAAAATTTTGAGAGAGAAGTACTTATTTACCCTCAATCAAATAACTTTTTAAATCATTTCATATATCTTTTGGTAATTTAATACATAAAAACGATTTTTTTATATAATCAAAACAGAACTCTTTATCATAAAATTGATTGTGAATTAATATATTTAAACATAAATTAATTTTCTTTTAATCGATTTTTTTGAAAATCAATTATACATGTAATCGATTTTTAATATAATATTTTTTTTACAGTTAATCCAAACTTGCACTAACGGTAAAGATCATTTTATTAATAATTATAAATATAAGGACTAATTTATAAAATATAAAAATATAAAAAAAAACTAAAAATAAATATAAACTATAAAAAAATACAATTATATTTTAACATTTTTTATTTTATTTAAAAAAAATGTTTGGTCTCATCAAGCGGTCACCCTCTCTAATTTAGGAGCGTCCTACTTTTGTTATAACAGGAAGACCCTTTACTTTTTCTATTGTCTCTTTGTGTGTATTCAACAACTGCTTCCAGACAAAAAAGTGGAAAGTGGGTCTCTGATAAGCTTCAAATATTCCAGAAATGATTAGAGCAAAAGGGTCCCAAAAACAGACTTTATGCCGAAAATGCATTTTACTCCTATTTTATTATAATCTTCTCGTAATCTCTAATTAAACAATTTCTTCGTTTTCACATAAAATCGCATCTGTGGAATGAGGATATCGTTCTGTACACATTTTATGAGGATAAGGTTTTATTATGAAAAAATTTCCTCACCAATATCTATCTGATAGCTCAAATCAAATCCAGCTTGCCTCAAGTGTAAGAGTTCATATCAAACCCCCAAAAAAGTATGAGTTTATATAAACTCTCTCAACTTTGACTTGTATCACAGTTGATTATGTAATCATATTTTTAAGTCAATGAAGATGCTATCTCACGTTAGAAAGAGTTCAAACTACGAGCTAGTGATTCGTTCTTTCCAAAAAAATTGTTGAGGATAATTAATATCAATTTCAGCTCTTCCAAAACATGCCTTCAGTTTTCGCACATCAATGTTGATTCAATAAAAAGTACTATAAGCAGTCATTAATTTAGCCATATAATTCCGTCGCATGAATTCCATGCAGTGATTGTATAATTTATGTAATTTTCTTGTTCTCTATTAGTATTTTGGCTGGTCAAAGTATCTCTTTTCTACTTTTCGTTTCCTTCAACTTTTTGCTGTGAATGGACATGCAATAATGTGAATGTAATGCATATTTTCCATCTACTAAGTTTTGTTGCTAGCTAGTCGTCGAGGTTCTTTCTCGAATGGAAAAATGTTTCGCGCAGATTTTGCATGGAATACTTCGTGGAGACAAATTTTCAAATGGGAATGATTTGGCTTTGAACCTTAATGAAAGCTTGTCCCAATTTGAGAGGTAAAAGAAATACTGAGGTGAGAAAAAGAAGTATGGGTCTCTCAGTCTCGGCATGAGCACCGAGGTAGGGAGTGATTTGTTGGGCTATATTATAAAGAAATCATCACCGAATCCATACCAGACTCTCTCTCTCTAGCGAGTTACAAGGCTAGCCTTTTAGCAAAGGACTTTACCGTGTTGCCTGCCCACCATCACATTTCAGAGAATTCACTTCTGTTCTTTCACTTTCGCCAACCTTTTTAAATAGAAGCAAATGTGGTAGATTTGGTAGGTAGGTGGGTACATTTCGATAATTTCATGTCATTTTGTTTGCTGTGACATTTATGTATGTCATTGGATCTCTATAATGTAGTACTAAATATAACGGGCATATTCAAAAAAAGAAATTAACAGGGGCAGAACTAGAATAAAAAAATTGGGGACAAAATTTAAATTTAAAATTTGAAACTTTTGGGGGTCAATGGCCCAGACCCCAATCAATAACTTGGTTCCACCCAGATGTGAGCTTTTGTGTGACACTATTGTGTCACCACCATTATTTTATTACAACTCAAAAGCTCACACAGCTTGTTGCCTCCTTCCACTGCCTTCAATCCAATCCCTAATCAGTAGCTAAACCATGTCGATAGCGAATTAAAGAGGGGAAACCATTGTAAAATGGGTTTAGCGCCTAATATGGTAAAAATTTATCTTTAGTACTCCCATGATACTTTAAAAATTTGATATTATTTTCACTTGCATTTGATATATGATGAATACACCCATGAAACAGAACTCATAAGTCATAACAACTAGTAAAATGTTGAACATACAGGGTAAATAATGTTTTAAAGTTTAAACAGCAAGAAGCCAAAGCCAAGAACCATTCATATCTTAAGTTTTTTTTTTCATTTCTTAAAAATGTTTTTTACTTCTTGGAGCTTACCAGTGTGTAGAAGCCCTCTTTAGGATGGTATTGAATACCTATGGCTATGGGCCCATACCTACAAGATAACCACTTTAAAGTTTAAACCATTCTTTAGTAGACCAAACTATAACACCATCAGCAAAAGCTTTAGAGGGTCGAACCTCCATTTGGGTCTTGCAACATTAAGAGCAAAGAGCGAAGCAGCCTGTGAATGTAAAAGTATGTAAACATGAGTCTTGTTAGCCTAACTAACATCGTATAACCCTGTTAAATCTTATTTTTATGAGTTATGAGCTCCTTTTTCACCAAACCATAATGGAAACTAAATTCTTGTCACTAGTCCAAAATCTTCGGTGGTGTTATATATTCATGTCATTTGATGCTAATGATGGCGATGTGAAGATTCAGTTTTGATTGAATTTGATAAATTAAGGCAACCAAAAAGTGAGTTAATTGTGTAATCTTATAACATAATTTGAACAGTCAAACTTTTATGTCTCCTCTGTCACACGCTCAGTTAAACACTGAATTAATAAGCTACTGACATAAAAAGACGAAGAACTAACTAGGAAGACAAAAGAGACAAGCACTGTTCAGATGCACAGAACAGTTGAAGCAAGCCATGCATACGGAAAACCTGCAGTCATTAACAATTAACACGAAGGACGTATATTCCCATTGATCTAGAATTTGAAGTAGGATAAAATATACTCCCAACTCCATTAGTTAATGGATAACGGTAACCTGATGATGAACATGCATTCTTTACCGAAGTAGACTGATGGTAGCACTTGCTTCCAACTTCACACTTGAGTAAATTATTTTTCTCTCTCTCTCGTATTTTGTGTTAATTTCACAAAAATTTTACTTCTTATAAAAATCCATATAAACTCTCATATTTATTATTAAAAAAAAGCTATAACAAAATATAAAATGCTGGCAATTTATAGCGGATTCATTAATTCAATCGTTAGTTGGTAGATATATATTGTGCAACCAAATGCCAATAATACTATTGTAAAATGTAACGTCTTATATGTTCATCTTAGAATTTGGGTTTGACCATTATTTAGGTCATATCACTATCCAATGTAAAATTTTTAACACCTTTCTCATGTTCAAGACTGGACATTTGTTGGTGGCCCAACGGATCTGGATTAGGCTATGATATCATTTTAAAATGTGGGTTTATAAATCATATTACTATCAAATGCGGAACTCTTAACAGTTCAAATATAAATAAATAAATATATATATATATATATATATATATATATGAACACCTTTATTCAATGTAACTAAACTTTCAATTTAAATGGTTGGGTTCTAAAATAAACATTTAATTCAAATGCATCAAATAAATATGTTCTTATTTTAAGTATAAAAATAATATTTAATCACAACGCATCATAAACTAATAGCTCAGTTTACAAAATTATCAAATTTGATAACATTTTATGTATAGTTAATTATAAATTTTTTTATAAATACAATAGAGTTTTATATAATTTTTCATAATAGATCTGGAAAATATGCATGATGATATAATTACAAAATGATTGAAAATTGAGATTAATTTACCCTATTTTCTTTGATTATGATAGATTTGTTATGGGAAAATTCTGTTTTAAGGTTTTCTTTTTGCAACACAAAGTTTTTATTTATTTGAAAATAATGTTGTACAAACTTGCTTACTCAATTATAAATAAATTTCAATTAGTATGTCACAAAAATATGTTTATTAATCAAAACTATTATTTAAGAGAGTGAACTACGAATTTTTCATTATTAATGCTAAAAAGTAACTCGAAACAAAGATGAGTCACAGCTGTTTATTCTGTTTCAAATTTGCTTGTTGCTTCATAAATAGTAATACATATAATATGGATGAGCCCCAGCCCAAAAGAGTGCTCAGTGCACAAAGAAATATGAAATGAAGTAAAAAGATCATGGAGTAATGAGAATCACGTGAGATCAGAAAATCCAAACAAAATCCAAAGCATCATTCATGGCAGAAGCGAAGGAGGAGAGGTCCAACAGAAAACAAAGTTGGATTACGTTATGAGATCACTGCCCCCTGCCGTGATGGCTACCCGACTGAGAAGGACGACTAGCTGTGCCTGTAAGGTATTGTGGCCCTGTGCAGCTGTGCTGCTACTGTCACTGCCAGCATGTTTGGCTATTACAATTGAAATGCCTCCCATGTCATGCAAATTGGTCTATAATCTGGTGCCTTCTTATACTATACTCTCTCTCCTCATTAAGGCTCACTTACGTATATGCAAAAACTGGGCCTTGCACTCAAATTCAATCCAACTCTTTCTTTACCTTACCCTCTTTTGCTCGTCACCACTATTTTCTCTCTCTCAGCCCGTGCTGAAATGTCAAAATCCAAGCTTGTATGTCCTGTCACGATCACCCTAGATTCTCTCTCTCTCGGCTTATCAAGAGAGTGCTTCCTTTCTCTTTTTATTCTTTCTCTCTTTCTTGTTCTTGATTTCTTTGTTCTTTTCTTTTTCTTTATTTTAATGAGTACAGAGATGGAAAGCTCAGAGACAACTTGGTGACTGCTTTTGATCTTGTTTTGTTGGAGAGCCCACTAGCTTCCGGTCTTAGGTCACAAATGTCGCAATAAACTAAGAAAAATACAGTGATGGGAGGAATCCCTAAAAAGGTATTGAAACTCAAAGCAAATCAACAAAACCAGCCACATCCTACGGCACCTCCCCTCCCTCCCTCTAATCTGCGAGTTTCCAAAAGATTGAAAAGGATATCAAACATAATTCTTGGAAGTTGGAAGATGTAGGATTTCAAAGTCCATATTCCATAGGTAGATCTTCCTGAAAATAGGGTTGGGCTTGGGCTCCTTGCTCAAAAAATAATTCATGCACTTCCCTTCTCATCACTCTATATATAGTTATATACAACTATTGCCTTTTTTTTTTTGTTAAGTGTTTGATGCTTCCATGGCCTTGCTGTGTTTGGTTTATTTATTGACTGGGGTTCTATCTGCTTATTAATGGAACAAGACTATGAAAAATGTTTCTTTTTTATGTCCTCCTAGGCTTTTAAGAGCAAGCATTTGCTGACCTACCAGGAATGTGATGAAAAAGAAAGCTAACCCCACATACTCTTCTTATTATAAACTTCCTCCGCATGAAAGGCAAGCAGCAATAGGGAATCTCTTTTGCCCAAAAGATATAACATACGTTCCCTGCTTTTCATGGGCTATGATAATCGTGTCTTCCACACCACCAACATATATATGTCATCAAAGAAGACTAATCTGAAGTTGACAAGTCCATGGCTTTAGTAAAAATCTGAGCCAAATTTAAATAATTTTAGAGGCTACGTTGAAGATATGATTTTGATTAATTATTTGAAATAATTAATTTTTAATTAAAATTTATTTTATTGGTTTATAGTGTGTAAAATTAATTATAAATTAAGATTATTTTTTTAAAATTAAAAATTATTTAAAAATTTTAATTATTTGATTTCAGATTATTTTAAAATTTTTGAGAAAAATACTTATTTGTCTTTAAATAAATTATTTTTTCAATTATTTCATATATCTTTTAGTCATTTAATACATAAAATTAATTTTTAATACAATTTAAACAAAAGAATTTATCTTAATCGATTATGAATTAACATATTCAAACATAAATTATTTTTTATAATTAATTTTCTTAAACAATTGTACATATAATTAATTTTTTACAATTAATTTAAACGCACACAATCAACTAAATACTTGCACAATTACACACACAATCAACTAAATACTTGCACAATTACACGAGGGTAGTTGAAATAGTAAAATAAATTCCTTATCCGCAAACACGATTGAACCAAAGTTGTGCTTTTTTTTTTTTGGACATGCATGCCTATAAGACAAGCAAAATTTTTTTTGGGTAAATTGCACTTTAACCCTTGTAGATTGACTTAAAAATATTTTACTCATTGTGATTTAAAAAATAACATTTCATCCTCTGTGATTTGCTCTATTATTACATAATTACTATGTGTTTTTTTCATTAATTTTTTAATAAAAATTACATGTTAAAATTTAAAAATTTGTTACTAATAAAATCTCAAATATGATTATGCATATCACTCATTTTTTTATAATAAAATTAAAGTATTGTTATTTTGTAATATGAAGAAATAATTAATAATTTGTTTATCTTCTTTTTTATGTAGGATTTGATTCTTTTTCTTTTTTTTTTAATTGAATGTTTCATGTTCTCAATAAATGTTTTAAAAATATTGCATAAATGATTTGCTCAACCTGCAATAATTAATAAATTTACACTTGTTTCATGTTCTCAATAAATGTTTTAAAATCATTTATGTAATTTATAGGAAAATATTTATTGAGAACATGAAACATTCAATTAAAAAAAATAGAGAAAAAGAATCAAATCTTACATTAAAAAAAGAAGATAAACAAATTATTAATTATTTTTTTATATTACAAAATAATAATACTTTAATTATTATAACCACGTGATTCCTCACGTGGTTTTAAAAAATGAATAAAAATATTGCAGGTTGAGCAAATTATAGGAAAATAAAGTGTCACTTTTTAAATCACAAAGAAGCAAAGTAATTTTAAGTTAAACTACAATTTACCCTTCTTCGTTTTTAAACAATGCTACTTTCACAACTCATACATATATAAAAACTCTTACCTGCAGATATGAATTGTGTTAAGAGGGTTGTTTGAAATGTATATTCTATACAGTAATTCTTTTTATAATCTAAGTAGTAATTTTCAATATATAGGAGGATATGGCCGAAAAGAAGAAGGAGGTTTCTATCATTTTTTTTATGTGGTATAACTGTATTTTTAATTATTGAATTTTATATTAAAAATTGTGTAATAACAATTCAACAAACATTAAGATATTATACATTCGAAATATCATATAATTAGTTCTCCTTCTCAATAACAAAAATCATTATTTTGTCTTCGGAAAAAATAAGAAATATTTGTATCATACGGCATGTGGTGCCAATCACATGGTCTGTAAAAAGTATGAGCTATATTATTAAAATAATAAAAATTATGTGAATACAGTTAAAACTTAAATAGATATAATAAAATTCAAATGCCGCTAATTAATAACATAACTCAAAGAAAGAATGTGTTTATGGCATTAATTTTATCCCCTTTTGCAAGATTTATATATGCATGGTGCAAATCTAAATTATCATAACCACGTGATTCCTCACAAGTGTAAATTGTAGTTGATGGTACATCAAAGATATTCGCTAAAAAATTATTATCATTAAATAAGTATACTATTTATTATAAATTCACAAATTTTATAGTAAAAAGAAGTTATAATATAAATATAATTATTATTTACTAATGTATAATTAAAATAATTTATTTAATATTCAAAATTGAATATTTATTTTTTAAAAAATAAGTAAATATAACACTATTTATGTTTAAATATCTAAAATACCATATAAAACATAAGAATACTACCAACCTTATTATCAAAAAAAAAAAAATACTACCTACCTAACATAATCCTATGCTCAGAACACAAGCATCTTAAATCTCCATCCATTTATGGTATCTGCGTCTTATATACCAAAGTCCTCTTTATAGTAAACCCTTGTGTTACGAAGGTCAACCGTTGATGAAGACTAGTTTGCCAGAAAAAACAGAATCTTTGGAAGCGAAAATGAATGAAATATCAGAGAAAAGTGAATACATAGTTGGCAGCGTATCCTGTGTAAGGCTGATTTGACACCGCAGGCAGAGCCCAAACCATCTTTCCCGACGGCCAGCAGCAGTGTTTACCAGACAGAATTCAACACCCTATTGCTATCCCTATCCCTACGCCTATCACGTCATTCCAGTCAGTTGGTATGATATCTTTATAAATACGGTACGAGTTGTTATTTACGGTTAATTTTATAATAAATATTTAAAATTATATTAAATATAATTAATAATCAATCAATATTTAAAAGCCCACTATAAATACCGATAGTATGAAATAAAAAATAAATATTAGGGTAATCCCATATATCATATTACTTCGCTCCTAAATCTTATTTGATTCTTTTAATCATTAGTAACTCACTGTTTATAGGCTCAAGCACTAGGACTTAACCGTGAACGCACAGAAATGAAGTATGGTCTCAGCAAAGGAAGTCCAGTTGCATTTGTAGACCCATAGTGAGGCCCATTAAGAAGAACGCGTACGTATGTGTCTTTGCATGTGTAACACCTTGCTTAGTCCTACGCTTCCATCATTGGACAAGATGATTATTTCATGGCCTGCTTGAATGCTTCCATGATGTTGTTCCCTCTTCCATTAATGCTATGTTTGATAGAGAGGATTGGGTGAAGAAAGAAATAAAATTAAAAAAAAATGGTGCATACATCTTGACTATGCCCTTGATACATATACAATTCCTTTGGTTCTTTCAGCCCAAATCCCTTCTATCAAACAGTATGAGGGATGTCTCTTCTTTGCATGTTTGAAAATACGAGGCTTTAGAAGGGGGGAAAACGTTAAAATGAGACTCACCACTCTCAGTTGATGAAATCGTTCATCAGATTAATTATAGCTGATATTTGCTTTCCTAACAACGTAGAAATGTGGAAATACACCGTGGATATATCTGCTCTCCTCTTTTAATTTTAGCGATTTACAAGAACAATGACGATGTTACTGTTAGAGTGCTCCATGTTTCTACTGCTTCGAAAAACTCACGGAATGTTACACTTCAGGCGACCAACAAATTCTTCTGGAAGCCTCAGAATCAGTAGACAACAGTGTTGTTGACTAAAAGCACAAATTTAACAGCTTATTTTTATTGATAATACATGTTTTCTAACTGTCCATTATGTTGGATTACCCAAATCCTTAATTTGAAGATTATGAAGATCAAATTTAAAGGTAGAGATTATTGGATTTGATGCAAAATCTTATTTTGATTATTATGATTAATTTTTTATTTATTTAATAATCTCCTATTTTAAATTGTAATTAATATCAAGATATGAGTGAGATACATAAAAGACATGTGAGATATGTTTTTAATAAAAAATTAGCAAAATCCTTATTTAATAATGAGAGTGTGGAGATGGTTGCTTGCCAAACAAATTATTGTTGGTTATAAATACTTATATTGGGAAATGATTTAAGTTATGAGAATGAGTGAGAAGAAATTATAAGAATTGGTAAATGGTTTATAACTTTGTCCTCAAAAGTTGTATCGGTAGAGAATTTACATTTTTGTTCATAAAAGTTGCATTAGCATAAGATTTACAGCTTTTGTCTATAAAAATTGTAGTAGGAGAGGGTTTACAACTCTATCCGTGCAAACGTTGTAGTGGTGGAGTATTGTAATGTTATTCATAGTAGATTTGATCTCTTTTTATCTTTGGATGTAAGCATCTTAGGCTGAATCACATTAGATTTGTGTGTGATTTGTTCGTAATTGTTTTCTCGGTAAGTATTTAGGAAAGCATGATGTGGCACATTAATGACTAAACATCAACGCTCATGTAACTTCTTGACGTAACTGAACTAGAATATTCAGCACAGGCCAAAGTAAGCAGTAAAGGAGACAGGACTGAAAAAAAAAGTCACGCCATGAATTTATCCAACACATCTTACTTTCATGAACAACAAAACAGTTATAACTTAGAAGCTAACTCTGGTCTGGCCTTACTAGTTACAAGCTTTGCTCATCTATTTCTGTTGTCATTTTCTTGTTTAAGATGAGATAAACAACAGAAGGCAGATGAATATCAGCACGGAAAAAACAAAATAAATGTAAGCCAATGATCCATAACCTGATTTCACCATCATACAAGGGCCACAGAGCTCAAGAGCAAAATGATTTGGCTAAAGGAACCACATTACAAAGTATCTCATGAAATGAACATGAGAGATAAACACGTATAACAGCCAAGAAGGACTAGCTAGAGCTTCTTAATTGTAAACCTTTTAGGATTTCTAGAGATCTCCCAGAATCCACTTCTACCTGCCAAGAAAGCCCTGTAGTATATATGTATTCCGTCAAGACTACTCAATTATTGCAGTCCCCTTACAAGAGTATCAGCAACCCAAAGATTCAAAAGCTCAAAAGCCCGAAACCTGATTGCAAATCCCTCTTCCCCCCATCCTCAAAACCAAAAAAAAGTAAAACTCTTGCAGTTACTCCTTATCCAATGACCCACTCACCCAGAGATTGTAACATAAACAAGCAGCAGCCTTGTTTACTTTGAGCCAACAATTCATGTAGGCAAAATAACTGAAAATGTTGCCCTAACAACATAATATCATACTAATGAGTAACCACAAACACTTCAGGTTAGTGATGCTTCTGAAGCATATCATATTAGAGTGAACGCCATATATTTGGGAGTGCAAAGTGGCAAGTAACAGGTTTTCTAGATCACTCTTAGCATTACAAGTCCTTCCAAAAGGGTAGCACAAATAGTCCGGTCCAATATTAGCTTCCTTGATGTCATAATTTAATTGCACCATGACCTATCTGATAGATAGTTCTGATGAGTGGATCATAAATCTGAGGTTCGCCATATTTATTTACAGGGGAAGGTGGCTGGTTTTTCATTTTTACATGCAAACTCATTCTTGCACCACCATGGTCCACAACCTTATCATTCAACTCATTAAGCTTACCAATCTGTAGGTAATCTTAAACTCCTCAATTATACTGGGTCAATCAAAATTACATATTGATATTAAATTATTTTATGCAATTTTCCCTGAGAATATTCTTAGGGATTTTATTGTTATTTTAGGTAATTTTAAATTAATCATGATAGAATTAAATTCCTATTAGGATACAATATGGATTAGGAAAGTCCTAGAAAATTGTTTATTTGCTACTCAAGTTCTAACATGCCTATAAAAGGGCAAGCTATGTGTAAAATGAGATGAGATACAACATATGTTTTCAGATATGAATATTATTTGAAGAATTTTCTGCATGTTATGGTAAGTTCCAAAGTATCTACCTAGTGGATTCTAGGTCATTTTCTCTACGATACCTAGCTCATTTTCTTATTCTTCTCTTGCTTCTGTCCTGCATCACTATCTCTGAACGTAGATGTACTCAACAGTCAACACTTACAACTATTTTTTCACACTTCCAAAAGCCTCTACTTTATCATCACGTGACATGAATGGTGAGCTCGTTTGGAAAACCTGGGAGATCTCAAAAAGTGTGTGACCATAGTGCACATGGATCAGAGCATGACTCAAATGACTTACTGCACTTTATAATCTGATCAAAGGTGTAATAATTGCGAACATGTTTAATTGATCAAAATTCAAATACAGTAAACATCTACTCTTACTTGTTTCATTTGAGTCGATAATACAAGGAGATTAGCTAAGGAAACTGATGTCCTGATGTATACACATTACGATGCCTTGAACTTGCAACTCACTGCTACCACCGTCGTACTAATGATGTGAGCAACTACAAAAGAAGAATAAATTTTGTATCATAATTCAGTATCCCAATGTTTTTACAGATGGTTATTCAATTCCTAAAGGAATTTGTTATATACTGATAAAAAAAATAATTAGCATAGGGGGGAAATGTAATAAGCAAAAGATTCAAAATTATTGGCACAATTAGCTCAAAGTATTTGGAAATTGTTTCTGTAGTAGAAATTAACAGTATGTAGGCTGTGTAAATCTTAATTTTTATAATTAAGAACTTCAATAATAGTTTTGGCAAAGCACAAGCATGGATTCCACATGCTAATCAAGGTTGGAATGGTTTCAATATAGATCTCAAGTTACAGTTGCGTTTTCTTTTCTATTATTGTTTTAAAGTTATGACAGCAAAAGAGAGCATTCATAATACATGCATCTGTTTCTAATTCAAGATTTTTCCTTTAACTCATAGTTTATTCTGTACAGTTACAAAAATATTTTCATGGATACAGTAGATGTAGTGGAGGTGCAGCACAAATTCAGGTTTATATAAATGCAATTGTATGGGAAGGCCTCTTTTAACCAATTTCTAAGAATGAAGAACCTATTCTGGACACCAAGACTTGCAATGGTATTAGCAATATAATAGATCTTGAGATCTGATGAAGATGAAAGATTATATACCTCAAAGAGTTCAAAGGGGCTGCCACGGCGATAGACATCACTCTTCTTGCTATTGTCAACCGGAAGAATAGTATATAATAATGCTCTGCATGTGATAAGTAAAACAGCAGTGCTTCCCAGACTCACAAATATGAAACCATAATTTGGAAAATGACCTGATGTCGCTGCCCTTATTACTATTCCTATCTGCCAAGATTTTAAAAATAGATAAATGGGATCTGTTTTGAGGAAGATCACTAGATAAAGAAAAAGAAAACAACTGTGTGACAATACATGATTTTTCTTTCTAGATTGACCAATCTCACTATCATGTATCTAAGTTCTGAAAAAATTTCTTTTCAATCTTAGAAGACAAAAAATTTGTGTGTATTGGGGGGAATAGGGGCAGGGGGAGGGGGGGATTCATAGGATCATCCAAAAGTTGTCTCCATGTGCCAAAATATACCATGGCAATAATGAAAACATCCCTATGAATACAAAGCAACCCTACTTCTTCAAGTTGTTAAAGATATAAAATCAATCTTGGGCCTTCACCTAATAGCTTAAGCTTTTGGGAGAGTTGGTGGTCCACAACACAAGTTGTATTTAAAATGAAAGAATTAATTTCATTTATAGATGAATTCTTGTAAGAAACTTGTTTAGAATGATATTAGTTTAAGAATTCAATTCATTTACAAATCATTTTGTGCGTAATATTTCATGATTTGTAAGCAATAAAACAGAGGCTAAAGCAAAAATGCCAAATTAAGAAGATCAATACAACCACTGCACATGCTGAGGCCACAACTTGTTGAAAGATGGATGCAGGTAAGCTACTAAGTTTCACATAAGACAATAAGAACCGTTCAACTTACAGGGATCCCGAGAGCCCATGACTTAGCAGTAGCAATGACACCCTTTGGCAGACCCTTCATCCCACGCCCATCTTCCCCATAACCTCCAAGGAAGTAAGCACCTAAAAACCACCCTGCATAGCATTCAAACAGATCCAAGTTTTCAAATTTCTCATATGTTCTCTTCAAAATAGAAAAAACTACAAAATATCTAATTTACAATCACAACAAAACAAACAGCGCCATGAAAAGGAAAAAAAAAAAAAAAGCACACCAGCTATAAAAGGATCAGCAGTGCGCAGTGTCTCAACGTCGAAAACAGAGAGCCCATGACTGAATCTTCCAATTGTAGCAAACAAAAGCAACGCCAATACATCACCACCAGCTAGCAGAGCCACACGTCTGCAACATAATAACCCTTTTACCACATACCCCAGATGACTTTTTGCAACAAATTTTCCTTCTTTATGAAGAAAAACAATAACTAGATAGAAAAAAGAAAAATGCAAGAAAAAAAAATCAATGGAATTACTACCCCCATTTTTCAAAACGAGAAGAAGAGCTGGGTTTCTCGAACTGGATGACACCCTCCAAAGGAACATCCTCCCCACCCACGAAAACGGTTTCGTCATTGGCAAAAGGAGCAGAAGCAGTGGTGTTTGAGGTTAAGGAAGAACCTGAGTCAAGGCCTCCCTCGGCCTTGGCGAGTGTAAGATGGAAGGGTCTTAAGGAGCTTCTTCTGGTGCTGAATTTTGGTATAGTATTCGAGAATTTGACATGGGACGTGAGGGAACCCTTGACATTCATAGCTCCACAAGGAGCTTGGCTAACCAGTATCATTATTACAAGCTTTTGTGTCAATGCTAGATATCGCAGCTTATGTTCTGCTTTGTCATCCACACACCACAAGATGGTGGTTTTTTAGGCTATCTTTGGATAGATGGAATGAAGTTATTACTAATACGAGAGAGAGGTAAAAAGATTTTAACATATTGTTTGGGAATTTTTAAGTAAGGAAATGTAGTAGTGAAAGAAGAAAAATCAAATTACTTTTTATTATTTAAATTCTCAAATTTTTATATTTTTTAATTTGAGAGGTTTTGGATGGAATGTTTTTTTTTATTTTTAGATAGTTGTTTATAATTTTAACATTTTTTTTAATTTTTAAATAATGTAGGCAACAAAAATTAAAAGAATAATGTTAAAAGTAAAATTTATAATTTACTTCACTCCATTAATGATCATTGTAACTTCTAAACAATGAAATGATTTTTTTTTATTTTCTTGTTAAAGCTTTTAAATAATAAAGTGATATATTTTTAGATTTAAAATTTATTATCAGTGTAAAGTTTCTTTACATTGTTATCTAATCATGTACTGATACATCATTAAAAGAGTTAGACTTTCTAAGTAATTATTATGATAGTTAAACTTTTTTCAAAGATTTAACAATATATAATTAAATGACAGTATAAATAATTTTTATTTGAATCAAAATTAAACTCTATATTTTTACCTTTTAATTTTGTTCTATTTCAAATTACTCCATTATTAACCACCACACTATCTATTTATAATATATAATTTCAGGCTCAGAGGCTGAATGAAAGCCACATCAACTAACTTGAGTACCATTTAACCTCCAAATCAGATTTTCTTTGTTATTCAACCTTCCACATGTCACTCATATATCCATCTTTCATCATTGCTCTTCTAAATAGACACTCACCTCGCCAACTATGTTTCTTAATTTGCTTCTCATCCCAATAGCCACTTATTCGACCCTTCATTTTCTATCATCTTGCTTGGGTTTCAGTTACTGAAATGAACGATCACTTGCCTATGGGTTAAATGCTCATTAGTTACTCAGGTTCCCTCTCACTCTTTCACTCATGCCCATTATTTTCAACAGTTTTGTCCTCACAAAGGCATTGTTCGACGAAAATATTGAGACAACTCTGGATCTTCAAGGGGGGCATCGCTTCATGCGTGAGATTTACCTACAGAAAGCAAGCAATATGCATCTCCAGTATGCAAAAAGGAAGTCTTGCTTCCTGTTGTCATCAGAAGTAGCATAATCGCCTAAAACAATAGCAGGAACAAGATTATGGCACAAAATAAACAAAACCAAGAATGCAAAATATGGGGAATTTGAAAAGGGGAAATTGAAATTAAAGGCGCACAAAGGGAAGAGTGCTTGAATCAGAGGCAAAAATTAGTGAGAAGGTAACACCCAAAGGTGATCACTTTAATGCAGTATATCATGTATATTATGCTTCTAATTAGAGATTTCAAAATCTAATTTTGTATTTCTTTAATCAACTGTGGTGTTGGCTGGTAGACATTCATCTAATGGTGTCATGGACCAAGGGTCCCAATTTTAAGGTGACTTTAAAAACACAAATGTGAGTATGTATTTTTAACTTTTTATACCTTTTAATCACCTTGCTATTTTTTTATATCTCATTAACCGATCTTTGTTACAGATATTTGTTGGAGGGCTTGATGTTGATGTTAGTGAAGCAAATCTCAGGCAACCATTTTTGCAATTTAGTGAGGTTTTCTCTGTGAAATTTTGCACGATGCCTCTAAAGTTGGAAGTTGTAGAATAAGTATTCAACCTCCTATTGTCATTCAAGCCAATTTACATATCAGTTGATTGATAAAGGTAATTCACATTTTAATTTTGGTAATAATCATGTCTATACTGGATCTTTCTCGCTAGCAGTTATATACAGGATTTTTAATTTTGGTATCCAATTCTGAATTTCTCCAAAATGCCATTGATTCTTATTTAAACACATAGAAAAGTCGTATCAAAAAACACATATAGAAAAGAAAGATAAAAATGTAAATTAACAATTGAAAATATTAGTTTGCCACTAAGCTAGCGCCTAGCAGTTACAACTGCCTCGCTCTTAAATGGTTTTACTCCCCCACAGATATAACTGCTCCTCCCCTATCTCTTCTTCCTGGACTTATTTCTTCTACTTCGTATATTTTCTATCTTTGTTGTTCGACGCTCCCTTTTCTCTGTTCCATTTGGCAACATACGTTTCACCACTTGCAGTCTTCAAAACATGTCCATCCCTTCCCCACTTATGTGTAAGTATTCAAATACCTCTCTCCCCCTCCCTTTCTCTTTCCCTGGCATTGTCATGGAGACACAAGTGAGTGAAGGCACTGAAGGGAAAGAATATGAATACCTCGAAAAAATGAATCTTATTAATGAGAAGACATGAGGTTGTTGTTCATCTTGGTTCAACTGGTAATAACAATAAGCTTAATTTTCTCTTCCGACCGTGGCTACTATTCATCATGATGGTGAAGTTCTGGAAAAAAAAAATATGCAGATAATATCATGAGGTTTACAATCACAATGCTAGAGGATAAATTGAAATTGAAAATAGATATTCGTATAATGTATTTGGCTTCTCTGTTTGGGTTATAATATAGTTCCCAGTAATTTGCTTATCAAATTAGCTTTAAAAGTTGTTCAATTTCCATTTTCAGGTATATATCAAGAACTGCCACCAAAACTAGCAGCAACAACAACACCACCACAAATTGCCTGGAGAACCAAAGGTACTGTTCTTGATTGTGGCTACAAAAAGGAACTCCAAGATGCAGTGTTTCATGTAAAAGATTTTGGTAGGGAAATGCAGGTATGATTTGAAGTATATGAATAGTTAGGTTTAGGCATTGATCAAGTTGTAGTTTTATTTGTACTTCAAAGATGTGAGAGGCTATATTCCAAATATGAGTTAGGCATAAGCCGCAAGTGAAATACTGATTAGGAGTGTGAATAGCAACATTGTCATATTATGGGCATGTGTCCAACTATGATTTGAAGACTAGCACTATATGCATTTTAATTACCCATTTTTAGTATAAGGATATGCAGCTATCTTAATTAGGCATCAGTGGGAACAGAAAGAATATGCCTTTCCATTTCGACTTCCTTTCCACACAGTTTTCAAATAATTGCAGAAAAAATGGAAACTCATTTTGTGTCTTCCTCTCAACAAGGAAAATTAATGTATGCATTTTTAATAGAATTTCAAGTAAAGTGAGAGCTTTATGAAGTTTATATGCACTCTCTTTAGAGTGAAGTTCAACGAAACAAACTCATGTTAAACTCCACTAACCGTTTGGAGGTAAGAACAAGATAATTAAACATTACTTCAAATTTCACATGAAAAGGCAGAAGATCAGTTAAATAAAATTTTTATTGGAATGGTTTAATGGGAATTGGAAATGGGGCAGATACTTTCTTTTCCATAATATCAATACTATAGACATTAATAAGTGAATAAATTTTCATGCTTTATATATAATGACGTTAATTACATATATTATCATACATAAGATGCACTTATAAAGAAATCTTTATTCTTTTAATAATATATGACACAAAAATATTTAAAAATTTACCTTTAAAACTCCCTAACATATAGCACGCCCATGATCCACCCACGTGCAGTGTAGGACAATTTCCTGGCCAGGATTACTATTTGCACAATAAATTCCTCCATTCGCAATGGTGTCTATACAAATCTTGTATTCATATTTCGTAGTGCACAAGTATATACGTGATTTTATTTGAATTCATGTCACTCTATTTAAACATTTTTTTATAGCACTAATAAAGAAATATATGAAGATTTTAACGATATTAAGTATTAAATTTAAAATAAATAATTATTTTAATCTTTCAAAGATATATGTGACATTATATTAATCATTTATTTATAAATATATTAAATTGGTCTTTTAAAAATATATGTAACATCAAATTGATCATTCAATATTATTTTTATTCATCAAATTAGTCTTTAAAATGAATTAATTGATTTTTGAAGGGTGACATTGAGAACATTAATTATCATTGGATAATCAATTTGATATCACTAATAAATTAAAAATTAATAAGATATCGCATATATTTTTTATGACCAAAATAAGTGGTTATTTTTAAATTTATAATATTTAAAAATATTTATTTTAAGTGTTTAATTGATTTAAAAGAAACTATTAATCTCTAATATAGTAAATCATGTTAAGATAAGAGGAATCATTTTTATTTAATAATTTAGATGAAAAACATTACTATTAAATGTGTTTAATGATTTCTGGAATTTAGAATATTTTTGGTATCTTTTTCCTTAACTTTGTTTTTTGAATGTATTAAATAAATACCATTAAATTGATTTTAGTATTAAATCTTATCATTTCAAACACCAAATAAACATTTTACACGGAACCTTTAGATGCGTTTGATAAAAATGAAAATTTTAAAACAATATTTAGTATGATTTTTTTTAATGAGAAAATAAGCACTGAGTTTGTATGTTTGAAAAATCTAATTTTAAGTATTGAATATATATTATAGAAAATTATTTGCATTTAATCAAACAAATAATGCAATGCTAAAAGAAATAATTAATATTTAAGGACTTAAATAATAAAATATTGGCCCCAAAATGTATAAAGTAACCTCACAATTTTTTAATATTTTCAACATTTTTTTAATTAATTATATTTTTAGGAATTATTAAATAAGTTTTTCTAAATCATTTTCAATACTGAATTGAATTTTCAAAATAAAAATTCTAATTACAAAACTTGTGTAAATAATATTATTTGAATTTTTAAAAATATATAATATATACTTAATTTGAGTATAAATTATACAAATCTTGCAAAATAAACACCTCATTTACATATATGTAACAGTAATGACTAGCACAAATATTTGATAAAAATAGGATTTTTAAAGAATGAGAACATTAATAAAATTAGACATGAAAATTTAAATCTTATTGTTAGTCAATAAAATTATACGTGCTTGAGTTTTGACAAAACATATAATTGTTTAATTACATAAATATTTCATTTGTTAAAGATATTGTCTGGTAGAAGTTTAAACCTTCAACGTTAACATTACATCCAAATCTTAAAAAATTTAGGTAAGTATCAATTGAACTACAAGTTGGTGGTTGACAAGATAATTTTAAATTACATTAGTTACTTTGATTAATCAAATGGGACATTTGAGAAGAGTAAACAATAGCTACTAACATAACCAACCACCCAAAAAAAGAAAAAAAGAAAAACAAGAAATTACAAAGTCAGGAAAAAAATCAAATTCGAAACAACATATAAAGAAAATAAATTCAAAAGAATAGGCTTGTGTTTTTTTGAGATGGAGAAAAAAATTGAAACATCACAATTAGCCGCAAATCTGCCAGGTAAACTTTGAAACAGCATGTACAAAAAAAAAAACAAACAAATTGAAACACCATATTCTTAGTTCATAGATAGTACTATCCCCATTTTGTACGGGCAAAATTCTTATTTACTCTCCCACTAATCAATTTTTACAATCTAATCTCTCACACAGATTAAAACTCACCTTAATTTAGTCTCTTTGTGAACCAATCATTAGTAAAGAATATGAAATACTTAACTGTCAACGCCGTATCAAGATCCAAAGGCTAAATTTGGCAGTATTTCGATGATGAAATGTTGACATGTACAAGCTAGGCACTAGACACTGTCTGTGATGCCACATAAGATTTTAATGGTAATTCATAGAGAAACTAAATTCAGGCAAATCTTGATTTGTGAATAACTAAATTAAAAACGAACAAATTAGTTAAATACCAAAATAATTTTTTTTGTTAAATAGAAAAACACAGGACACACAAATTTAGTTAAAAAAATACATAATTTCTTTACATGAGGGTTTCAAGCTACCAAATTCTGGCCTATATTCTGTTATGCCGAAGCCAAAGAAAGATGTTTTTTCTATTAAAATAAATGATTACTTCGTTTTACTTTGATTCGTGGCAAATTTAATTTAAAAGCATAATTTTCTTTGAGAACTCAACTGATGTAAAAAATTAAAACTGTATTTATGTTTGTTTAATATGTTTACAAAAAAGTAAAAATGACAAAAAGTATAAATATTCAACTTATAAAAAAGTTATTGAGGATTTTGGCGAGGTCTAAACCATCGAAGAAAATCTTGATGAAGTTCACATAATTTTTATAACATAAAAGTAATTAAATAATGAATCACAAATAAATTAGAAATTTCTATAACCACTTAAATTTCAAATGGATCCAGATGCAGTCGTCACTCGTTGATCGTTTTTAACACCATCAATTAAACACTTCTTCCTAAATTTCAAATCAAATTTGAGTTTGATTTTGATACTTTTAATGAAATTGTTTTACATTATCAACTTTTAAGTAATTGCTATTCAAACATTTTAATAATATGACAGTATAATTAGGTGATAATAAAAAAAATGATACACTAACAACAATCTAATTGAAGGTTGCTTGTAAGGTGCATTATCACAGTGATTTTTTCAGGCATAAAGCGGGTTTCTTTTGAAGGTTGAATACAATTATACCATTTTATTTGTTGTTTATCATGCCTCTGTTATATAGATCAAAGTATTTGCAGTAAAATAATTTATATTATCATTTAATTATATAAAAATAATTTTCTATTATTATTTAATCATTTTGCAGTGATATAATTAAATGAAAAGTCTTTATGAATTATTATCATAATCATATTCATCTAATTATATATATGATAACACATTATTAAATGATATATATAAAATTTTCACATGTATTTAAACTCGTAACATTATGCTAATGAAAACATGACTTGCTTTTCTCAGCATTTCTTCTATTTCAACCAGCAATAGACTAACAGAGAGCAACCTGCTTAAAAAAAGGTTAAATTAATTTACGCACTGTCAATTGGCCGTGCCACCCGGTAGTGACTGTTTCGAGCAATTAAATGTTGCAGATGCATCTCGTCAAGGGTCGGTCCATGCTACATAGAATAATTAGATCAAATATGGCACGATGTTACCGAAAATCTATTTTGGTCCTTCCCTGGTACCGATGTTCAAAGTATGAAAATTATCCTTTGCCACAACCCACAAGTATTTTCTCGTAAATTTGAACCTTTGAAATTACAAAAGTTTTTCGATCACTAAATCCAGTAAGTGGGCAAACTGAAATTAACAAAAACAAAAAAATTCATTTGGATTGGTGGAAGAATATACCTGCATCATAATTGAATTTAATGATAATTGCATATACACTATTTACTCTATGGGTAATTATATATTTTTATTACAATTACGATTACATATAAGAACACACTTTAATTTTATCTAGTTTAATAAATAAAAAATTGTGTGTGATTAGCATTAATCCAAGTGGAAAGGGCTCGAACCTCTTAAGCATCTTGTCTTAAGTTCGATCCTTGGGACGGTGTGTGTGAAAAAAATGTTATTGGAATGAGTCTCTGCTTCTGGCGCTTGACAGTACTCCGAGGGATTAGTCTTTCACCTTTCGGGCGAGAAGATATCCTGAGAGACGAAGAAAAACTCATGGAGTCATGAGTATAAATGTACATAGTTGTGACTGCACACTTTTAAAACTGTTATTCGCGTTATTGTGTTACCGTATCTAACCACATGGGGGCAAAGTGACAATGTCAATCACAGGATGGCACAATGATTTTGACCCAAACTATATGGGACAAATTGAAAATGCTATGCAACGTTGAAATACATGCATTTATACACATCACGTACTCATGCACAAATTGTGTCAACGGAACAGATAATGAGCATTCACACTCGTTAAAAGCGAGCAAACAAAGAAAATGCATTACAATTAAGAAGGGTGCAAAAGAACCCCGAAGCAATTGCACCAATTGTGAAGAAGGAAAAATAAAAGAAAAGGATTTGCGCATTATTTTATAAGGCCCCGAAACCTCTAATGATAAAACTCCATAATTAAACATGACAGGTTTTTTATCCCAAAAACAAAAATCTTCACAAATTTAAACCAACCAGAAGAAGAAAAAAAAGACCAATGACTAGATCTAACACCATCTAATCATCTATCAAAGAATATACCAACCTTTCATTGCCCTGCAAGAAAGAGTCAGCAAGAATTTACCTACAGGGATAAAGGCCCAATGACCCTTTGTCTGTTAACTAGAAGTTTCACCATTGCTTCCCTTCAAATTTGAGGAGTCAACATTCTGCTTTAGCCCCTGAGTTGATGTCACATTGGCTGGAACAAATCCATTGCCACTAAAAGGTTCGCCATATTTCAAATTTGTTGCAGACCCCATACTGCCATTGTACCCCCTGGTTCCAGTACCACTACCACTACCATTCATTCCAACCCTCCGACCGACATAAGCAGGACTTGGCGGAAAATAGGAATAAGGCACCTGACATGCCTGAGAACTGGGTACCATGGACCCATACCAGAAGTTCCTATAAGCATCAGATGGAACTGCACATCCATTCCCTCCATACCCACCCAGAAGATACCAACAATCATAGTTTGATGCATAGACATATAGTCCATCACTACTATACCAAGTAAGAGGAGTATAGCCAGGGACAATGCACCTAGGACTAAAATGAGGGAAACTTTTAGAGGCTCCTTTTCCAGTCTTATATCTTAAATTATTAAAACCATCACAAATATGGTTCCCCTCTTTTGGCACAGCCCTCTTGACCTCCACCCATCTACCATTCAAGTCATGAAAGTTTTTCACCAAAACATTTTCAACGGATTCTTCTGAATCAAAAGTGATGAACCCAAAACCCCTAGGCCGGTGTGTTACACTGTCCTGCATCACCACTACATCAGTTATTCTACCAAACCTCTCAAAATACTTCTTAAACTCCTCCTCAGATATACCAGCAGATAACCCTCCTACAAAAATCTTCTTTCTAGTCCTAATGTAGTAGTCACTGCCGCAGTCATTACTACTACTATAGTTACTCATCCCTCTACTCTGTAATTGGTTTTGCTGTTTCTGTTGATGTTCACTTCTGGGTATTGCTTTCTTCACATCTACCTATACAAGCAAAAAGAAAAAACATTAAATAAATAACCCCATGAACCTAAATACACACACACAACACATAAAACAGAATTTATTACGGTTTCTTGAAAACTGTAAATGCAATATTTGAAACTTGAAAATACAATCATCAAGAACCCATTTCATTTATCTTTAATAGCCCTAGTGTTGCTTAGTTCTTTCTTTCAACAAGCAAACAGAGCCTAAATAAAAAGAAAAAAGAAAACTTTGAAAAAAACTGAGAGAGTTGAAGTGAAACAAACCGTTCTTCCAAGTATAACATGGGTGTCTTGAAGAGCTTGATCAGCAGCAGCCATATCAGAGAGCTTAACAAAGCCAAAACCTCTAGGACTTCCCGTACTGCGGTCTACCGAAACCGTGGAATCCAAAACGGTGCCGTACTTGGCGAAGTGATCTCTGAGAACAAGCCCCGTTGTGTCCCGCGAAATGCCCCCTACAAAGAGCTTGGCGGCTTCATCACAATCCATCTTCAATTTTTCACTGTACACACAAACACAATCCCTAAATCCCCAATTCAAACAGAAACCCTAAATCCCCAATTCAAACAGCAACCCTAAATCGCCTTTTTCGTTGCCTCACTGATACAAGACAAGTCACTTGTAACTGACTGAACTCCATCCCAACTTACCCTTCCGTTTAAGGGTTTTAATAAGTTTGGGCCCAACTACACCCATTGGCTACTTTCCTGATTTGATCTTTTTTTTTGGGTTATGAACGGCCCAAACTTGATCTCGGGTAACAAAAAAACTGGGTCCACGGACCCTGACTACAATAATGATATTGTCATTTTTTCTACTACTTTCTGTTTGTTTTCAAAAAATAAGTTATTATTAGCAAATTTACCACTCCCAGTAATTCTAATTTTTTTTTCTAGACAAACAATGCCCATGGGCTGCTAAATACCTACCCTAACTCATCCATCTATTTTTTAAGGGTTGGGTTCAACCATACTGCACAGAATCAGAATCACAATTTAAAATTTTAATTTTAATTCTGATTAAGAATATATTTGAGATAAATAAAGAATTGAAACATAAAATTATCATTTTAAGCTGAATTGAAATTCTATTGTTTGAATAATTTATGTAAATTAAAAATAAATTTAAATTTAGAAATGACAAAAATATAAATATTACAAATAAAAAATTTCATAAGAGCTTGCCTTTGTTGATTTACATGTCAAAATTGAATTCAAAATTAAAATTTTAATTCTAATATATACATTAAACAAGAAAAGAATTAAGAAGTTCAATATCAATTTCAATTTCAAAACTCAATTTTAAGCTTAAATTTATCAGCCAAACGGGCCTAACTAAAGTTGATTCTAATTCCTAACGTTTCCAACCCAACTACTTTAGTTCACGATCTATGAACTAAATGGATTTGTCTAAACAACCCTTTTACAGCATATATACTATTATGAGCCTAATCCACTATCTTAAATGGATTATAGATGATATCCAAATAACTTGAGTGTATTTTGACATATGCAGAGGAAAAGTAAACGGAAAAAGCTAGGGACTCACGAAGATCAAAGGTTTGTTTTTCTTTCTATTTATATGCAGAGATTTTGCCTCTTCCATACGAACTAAAATACCCATTAAAAGCAATGCAAGAAACTAACTTCCATTAACAAATAACATGTAGAGGATGAAATTAATTAAGAAAGTTAAAACCCATAGCAAATTGAGATGTAGAACTTGGTTTATGCAATCTTAACCAAAGCAGCAAAAAAGAAAAAGTTTCTTACCTTTTTCTTTCTCTCAGTTCTCCTTATTCTATGTTCTCTTTCTCCAATTTTCTCTTGTGTACTTTGCTCTATTGTTTTGGGCAATTTGTAGCCTAAGGAAAGATATTTTACCCTAAATTGTCGTAATTAAATTGTAAACTTTGATTTATTTCTACCATAAATTAACATCATTAATGTGTTATTAATTGTGATGATTGATTTATGTTGTAAATCTTTGATTTATTTCTACCCCAAATCACAGCATTAATATGTTGCAGTAATTCTTTTATTTTGTTAGATTATGTTTCTTTTTCTAACTTACTAATTTTTAGGAAAGTGGACTTGTTGGACCCCGAATTTATTGTGATACAAGTTTTAATGACAGAAATAAGGGGGAAAATATGGAAAAATTAGTAACTTTCAATTGCCAATCCCAACTTCATAAAATATGAACCCTCAAATATCATACATATATTTTTTAATTTTAAAAAGCTTAGACCCCATAATATGGCGCAATTCAAATAAGCCTGCCTCCTAGAGTGGCGGCTATTGAAGAAACAGGTTTGGGAGCCAGTTCTATCTAAACAAATTGCTCTTTTGTAATTTATGAGTTACGAGCCCAAAACAGTTACCCTCCTCCTGAGAGCTGGATGCAGAATGTGTTCGTCAAAATCAGCACGACAACTTCGCTTTGGAAATTGGAATCTAACAAATTTTGTTAATTAGTAGCAAACCTTATTCAAATCTCTCGTGTTTGAAAATGCATTTTATAGTATATTATATGCTTGTCCATATACAGGCAACCAACACCAGAGCGCTCCGATTATTCTCAAACCTTGATAGATGAAATCATTAGTTACGTCCTTATGAAATTTATTATTTTTTTGGAGTTTAATTTTGATTCACTATCAGTGTAAAGTTTTTTTACACTGTCATCTAATCATATGTTGCCAAATTATTAAAAGAGTTTGATTATCACAACAATCACCTAGAAAGTCTAACTCTTTTAATGATGTGTCAACACATGATTGAATGATAGTGTAAAAAAACTTTATACTGACAGTGGATTAAAATTAAATCCATTTTTTTTTAACTCTTTTTTCAATTCAATCTGAATATGTTGCCACTCAATTACGTTTGTCAGTTATTTTAATCATACAGATTAGTAATTTCTAAAATGTCAGAAGTTAATTTTCTGGGTATGTAAGATGTAATCAGGTAATAAAGAGGTAAGGGGATGGGTGGGATATAGAAAGAAGAAAGAAGAGAGAAGAGAAACCCCAACACAAAGCTTGTCCTGAGGGACTCAATCCCAAGATCTCCTCACAGGCTGGGTTGCTGCTCAAGGTTAATAATTAAAGCAAGAGGCCTCTTATTAGAATAATAACATTCGGTCTGATGCGTGCGAATATTCGATAGTTGCACCCTTGAAAAAATAATTATTAAAATTGAAGGATTACGTGAACATATAAGAATCAACACTAAAATCATTTATGTAATCAATCTTTTCCGATCCACTATTTTAATTTAATTATCTCTGCACGTGACAGAGGGTTTTGAATAATCTATCTTTTTGGGTAGCGTCTGACTGAAGAAAATCGTGCTATATAATCCACGTAGAATCACATGGTAATAACTAATAAGCGTTCTATTAATATATTGTATTAAATATAGTCAAATGTACAAAAATAAGCCCTTATTATCAATTTAAGTGCTTTAAGCTACAATGGACAAACTTGACATATTGCTGTGATTAACTCATAAGGGGATTAGTGACTAATGTGATTAGAATAAAGAAAACGATGGCATGAGAAGCATTTTTAGGAGTTTAAGAATATTAAACTCATATAGGTTTTGCTAATAATTTTCTTAAATAACTTATCTTCTCGTTTTCTTGTTACATAAACAGTACACGTATATAATACTCAGAGCTTGGCTCGATATCCAAATAAGCATTTCTTTGCCTAGGGTTTTGGGTCGTTTCAAAAATAACAAAGGCAAAGCTAATGGATGCCATGAGTACATGAGTACAGCTCAAAATCCAACTCTTTATTTGACTATTGTTTGAGAACTTAACAACTAATAACTAAATATAAATAATTAATTAATAGCAATATATATATATATATATATATATATATATCTGTCTGTGTCATTCCGTTTAAGTTGCTGGTTTTGATTATAAACGTTCAATCGAGCTAAGGAGTTTAATTATGTATATATTTTTGTTTTTGTTTTGGAACCCGCTGATAGGGGAAAAAATTGAAAACACATAATGTTCAAATTGCAATATAATAGCAAAATGATTTTCGATTTAAAATTAAAAGGTATATAGTTTGAAACCAAAAAAAAATTGAAAGCAGTTTGTACTAATATAATCTGGCACAAGTGATAGATACTTGAGTTCCTTAAGTATGTGGTCAGGGATTCGATTCTTGACTCATGTGTATAGAAAAACATGTTAGGAGAAGTAAACTCCTTAAATGGATCTCAGTATCTCAATAGATTAGCCTCTACAGTTATAAGCAGGAGATACCCTAAAAAACTAAAAATAAAATAAAAATGAAAGCAGTTCGTTGTTTGATTAAGAGTGTCTGTCAAAACCACTTGTTGAATGTAGTTTTGCAGAATGAAATATAGTTGTGGAACGTGACATGCTTCTTAGTGCATGTTGTCGAATATTTTTATAATGTTAGTGTACAAATGGTTTTTAGAAGAATAACTTTACGATTAGCGAAAAGATAATATCCCACTTTCGGTGGAGAAACTCAAATTGTCTTGACAGTCAAAAGAGAAAAAGAAAAAGCAGAAGACAAATAAACTCAAATTTCTATAATATACACAGATTAGTAGAAAACTTAATCCGGATTAAATTTTGTGTAGAAACATTACTGAATTGCAATGCAGGCCATTTTCAAAAGCTTATATAAGCCACAATTTTTTTTAATGAATTAATATGTGAAGCCCTTCTCATCACTTGCTTCTTAGTTGATAAAGAGACAAAAAATAGCAGACAAAAAATTTGTGAAGTCTAGCAAATGGAGCTGGGAGTAGCGAAGACAGGGAGAGAAAAATGAATACAGATACCAATGAGATGAGATGGGATGACATCAAAGTGATTAAGAAATTTAAGACTAGAGAACACCTTGGAGACTAGGATTTTGCAATGAGACACCCAAATTGATGCACCTAAAGACCGGGACAAGAGAAGAACGAGCATGGTGGCAGTTTAAAAAGATCGTGACCCTTTCTTTATTTTTACCAAGAACGAAAGGTGATAAGACATACCTTTGAACTTGGAAACCTAGAAAAATTAGGGTATTGTTTTTAATGCCCGTGCATCGATGCCGGTAGATTATTTTTGCTCTTCAATAATATATTAAAATGTGTAGCTAGCCCAGCCCAATAAACTAATCTATCCTAAGCTAGGCATTTGTGATTTATGATGTCCCACCACTTGTGTGGCAAAACCCTAACACATTATATATTTATTTATGTAATACCAAAGAGAAAACGAGAAAAAAAATTATATATTCTATGGTGTCCATGTATTCTCCAACGCATGCATTGTAGTCCATGATGTCTTGGAAACTCAGTAGTTTGTTCCTCAAACTCAGAGAGCGTAACCGAGAAAGTAATTCAGCAGTGTCCTTACATCCAAACATAACCACTTCATGAGGGAAGCCTCAAGCTATGCCATGGGCACATGAGCGTCATGAGCTCAACTGGGGTTACCTATGACATGTTTAATTACCTCAAAAGTCATTATGTTCGGTTAGGCTTTCTAGAAGTAGAAACTAGAACCCTCCCTTTCTTGTTAAAGACGACATAAAATTAATTGTTACAAATTAGAATGAGTGTTCTTTGGATAAGTCTACGTCCCCTAACCCAGGTTTCGGGTAAGCCACAGTCCCTACTCCCTAATCTATAATTTAATTTACTCTTGATCAATCTTTCCTGAAGAATAGCAATTTTGATTCCATGCTCCAACAGTTAGCTGCCAAACGATCCTGTGAGCGATTCTTTTATGGACTGGTTAATAACTTGTTATTGAACTTTACCAAAAAAAAAAAGTTAATATAAATAGTTCACACAAATTGCGTGTACTTAGACCATAATTTCTCCAAAAAGTTATAGCAATAAAATGGGTGAGTGTGATCGTAGCTTCATTGTTGCTGCTAGCCATGTTTGAAGTTTCTAGTTTTCATTGTTAGGTATTAGAGTGATAGAATAATGTCTCACAACTAAAATAAGAGATGAGAAAAGAGGAACTGAACACAATATTTAACGTGGAAAACCTTCAACGAATAAGGGAAAAAACCACGGGGCAAGACTAGAAGAATTTCACTATAGGAGAAAATTTACAACACCTTTCTCTAAATATTAGGAAAGAACAACCTCACAAAGAATACAAGAAAATATACAAGAAAGGAAGAGAATATTTTAGAATGTTTTAAACCATCCCCTTAAGCCTCCTTTTATATGCTCCATGAGGAGCACTAAGAAGAAAACTCATCAATGTGGGACTTTCTTATTTCTAACAATTCTACCACTTGAAGATTTGATTGAGTCAAGCATATCTTCATACCATTCTTTTTGTCTTGTCATTCCATGTTGCTTACGTTTCTGATAGGCCACAGGAGGATTGGCACCAAATAAACTTGTCAGCATTGATCGGCTTTGTCATCACATCTGCTAGGTTGTCTTTGGTGTGAATCTTCTGCATATCCACATTTCCTTCTTCTACTACTTCTCGAACGAAGTGATACTGGATACCTATGTGCTTTGTCTTGGAATGAAAGAATGGATTCTTTGCAATGTGCAAGGCACTCTGACTGTCACAATACATAGTAGTTATCTCCTGCTTGTGCCTGAGTTCTTCTATTAACCTTTGTATTCATATAGCTTCCTTACAAGCTTGGGTAGCTTCCATGTACTCAGCTTCTGTAATAGGCAAAGCTACAACAGTCTGTAACTTAGATAACCAGCTTATCACTCCTCTTACAAGTGTAAACACATAGCCAATAGTAGATTTTCTTTTATCAAGATCACCTACAAAATCTGAATCAACATAACCCCTGACAATAAATTCTGATCCTCCAAAACATAATGCAACATTTGAGGTTCCTTTAATGTATCGTAAGATCCTCTTAACAACATTCCAATGCTCTCTACCAGAATCTACCATAATCCGACTGACCGCTCCCACTGCTTGTGCAATGTCTAGTCTTGTACATATCATAGCATACATAAGGCTTCCCACCGCTGATGCATACGGTACTCGAGACATTTCCATCTTCTCTGCTTCACTGTTAGGACTCATACCTGAGGATAATTTACAATTGACAGGAAGTGGGGTAGATATTGGTTTACAATCTTGCATGTTGAAGCGTCGCAAGACTTTCCTTAGATAATTTTTTTAAGAAAGTCAAATCTTCCTATCTTTTCTGTCTCGATTAATTTGCATCCCTAAAATCTTGTTTGCGGGTCTCAAGTCCTTCATATCAAACTCCCTAGCCAACTGTGCCTTCAATTCTTGGATTCGATCTTTGTTGGGGCCTACCACCAACATGTCATCCACATACAACAACAAAATGATGAAATCATTATCATCAAACCTCTTGTAATACATACAATGGTATGAACTCAGTCTGTTGTATTCAAGGCTAATTATGAAGGAATCAAATCTCTTGTACTAACATCTGGGCACCTGCTTTAGACCGTATAGAGATTTGGTCAACCTGCAAACCAAGTTTTCTTTTCCTCGTTCTTTAAAACCTTCTGATTGGAGCATATAAATTTCTTCTTTAAGCTCTCCATGAAGGAAAGTTGTCTTTACATCTAGCTACTCAAGATGTAAATCAAATGCAGTACACATTGCTAACACTACTCTGATAGTAGTAAGTCAAACCATTGGAGAAAATATCTTATTGAAATCAATGCCTTCTTTCTGAGCATATCCTTTTATCACCAATCTAACACGGTACCGTTCCACTTGATCATTGTCATCTCGTTTGATCTTGAATACCCATTTGTTCCCGATGGCTTTCTGACCCTTTGGAAGTTCAACAAGTTCCCATGTTTTGTTTCTATGTAAGGCTTCCATTTCTTCCTGCATTGCTATCATCCATAGATAAGCATTTGAACTGCTCAAAGCCTCTTGAAAGGTTGATGGTTCACCTTCTTCAGTTAGGAGACAGTATGCATCATGACTTGCCATAACATAGTCTGAGTACCATGATGATATTCTGATTTGGCGTGACAATCGTCGAACTTCTTCACCATTAACCTCATTTGGTTCTTGTTCCTCATGCTCTAGTTCTGCTTATGAAGAATCATCTTTTCGAGAATTTCTCTCCATCTGCATTGTAGCAGTCTCTTTTGAAGTGCTGTCATTTGTCTGCTCACTTTGTAGTTCATTTTCTGCAAAAACTACATCTCTGCTGACAACAAGCTTGTGGGCAGTGAGATCCCACAGGCGATACCCCTTAACATCGTCAGCATAACCCAAGAATATACATTTCCTGGATTTTGGATCCAACTTTGTTCTTTCTTGGGAGTTGTACGTCACGTACACAGAACATTCGAATACATGTAGAGAAGAATAATTAGCTGGCTTTCCATTCCACATCTCCATTGGTGTCTTCAAACCAATCACCATTGATGGTGATCGATTTATCACATAACAGGCGGTTTTGACTGCTTCTGCCCAAAAAGATTTGGCCAATCCCACTATTCTCAGCATGGCTCTTGTTCTTTCTAGGAGAGTTTTGTTCATCCGCTCTATTACATCATTCTGCTGAGGCGTATATGCAACCGTGAATTGTCTCGTAATACCATCTCATTTGCAGAATGCCAGAAAATTGACATCTACATATTCTCCTCCATTATTTGTCCTCAAGCACTTGATTTTTTTCCCAGTTTCAAGCTCTACTTGTGCTTTGAACTCCTTGAATACTGGAAACACGTCTAACTTCTTCTTGATTGCGTACACCCATAATCTCCTGGAGTAATCATCAATGAATAACATCAAATACTTTACTCCTCCAAGGGATATTTTCGGTGATTCCCATACATCAAAATGGATCAATTCCAGTATGTGTTTGCTTCTAGTAGTTACTTCAGCAAACTTCAATCTATGCTGCTTACTTATCACACAGTGCTCAAAGAAGGGTAAATTGACCATCTTGAGCCTGGGCAAGAGATTGCGTTCCGCAAGGACTTTCAAGCCTCGATCTGACATATGGTCAAATCTGCGATGCCACATCATCGTTGTTTCTTCTTGGCTGGCTGCTGCAATTGATGCATCTACCTCTTGCAACATCTCTCCTAAAAGCATGTATAGATTGCTTGTGATCTTCTTTGCTTTCATCACCACAAGGTTGCCTTTCACTACTTTCAAGATTCTACCTTCAGTATGGATCTTGCACCCGAGGTCATCCAATTGCCCAATGGACAATAAGTTCTTCTTTAAGCCGAAGTACCC
The DNA here is from genome assembly GCA_023212625.1 of Styphnolobium japonicum. Taxonomy (NCBI): domain Eukaryota; kingdom Viridiplantae; phylum Streptophyta; class Magnoliopsida; order Fabales; family Fabaceae; genus Styphnolobium; species Styphnolobium japonicum. The sequence continues at coordinate 27,606,165 of JALBWW010000006.1, forward strand.
CTTGAATTTTGCGAACAGTACCATCATGCATTTTTAATCTGACAATATCGACTCTAGCAATTTCTAAGGCGTGATCATTTCCCATGAACACAAATCCTTCTGAAATAGGTTCATAAGTGCAAAACCAATCTCGGTGTGGAGTCATGTGCCATGTTGCGCCTGAATCCATTATCCAGACATCATTGAGTTTCTTTCCACTTTTAGAACTAGTCGCTGCTTCACTATACAAGATTTCTCCATAATCTGAGGTACTTGCAACACAACCTTGGGAGGTTGATGTTTTAGAATTATTTTCTCCACTCTTCTTATTATGCAAACATTCCTTTTTCAAATGTCCTCTCATGCCACAATTATAGCATTTAAGATTCTTCCTTCTTCGAGATTTTGATCTACCATGATTTTGACTCCCACTGGAGCCACGTTACGTTAATCTGCCTCTCATTATCGTCAAAGTCTCTGCTTACTTTGAACTTTTCGACATTTCCTCCTTATAATTGCGCTTGGATTCTTCTTCAAGAATAGCACTGGCAACATCATCAAAGTGAAGAGAGTCACCAACATTGTTATTTGTAATGTTGATGATGAGTTGATCATACGAATCTGGTAAACTCTGAAGTAGAAGTTCCGCACGTTCATTTTCCGCTATTTTGAAATCTGATGCTGTGAGTTAAACAAATAGTGTATTTAGAGTGTTGACGTGATCAATTACCAACGTGGATTTACTCATTCGAATAGTATAGAGTTTCCTCTTCAAGAATATTCTGGTGTGAAGTGACTTCACCTCGTATAATTTGTTAAGAATATCCCAAATCTCCTTTACAATCTTCTTCTCTGCAACACTTGACAAAACTGAATCCGCCATTGGTAGGTGCAAATTGGCAACAGCATTGTCATCATTCTCTTTCCACTTTTCATCAGTTATATATATGGGTCTACCTTCAATTGCTTCTAAACAATTATCATTCCTCAAAACTTCCCTTATTTTTAATTTCCACAGGGAGAAATTATTTCCATTGAACTTCTCTATTTCAAATTTTACTGTCATGGTTATACACGAACTGAACCGAATTATACTATTTCACCGTGAATAGTACCGTATACGTGAACAATATTGTACGTATTCTGTACACTAGAACAAATCCAGTATACATTAACAATCACTGCAAAAGTATACAACCGCACGTATGAATAGTAACCGTATCTGTAAATAGTACCATACAATTGAATATTACTGTATACTGGAACAGTGACATATTCCGTAAATAGTATACCAAGTAAGTTCACAAGAAAGAGAGGTGGGTCACTAATAGGCACACTTAAATACCAAGTCTTTCATAACCAGAACTTTCCTAAACACTTTCACACTACCACACTTTATTTCCAGCAACAAGAATAATTCTTTTCTGATGCGAAAGATCAGATAATACTACAACCACAGAGCATACTAAGAAACAACATTTTCCCAGCTTACTGCAACGGATCACGAACCAATGACTCTGATACTACTTTTAGGTACCAGAGTGACGAAATAATGCCTCACAACTAAAATAAGATATGAGAAAAAAAGAACTGAACACACAATATTTAACGTAAAAAACCCTAAACAAATAAGGAAAAAAACCACGGGGCAAGACTAGAAGAATTTCACTATAAGAGAATATTTATAATACCGCTCTCTAAATATTGAGAGAGAACAATCTCACAAAAAATACAAGAAAAAAAGAGAAGATTTATGAATGTTTTAAATCATCCCCTTAAACCTCCTTTTATAGCTTCTATGAGGAGCACCAAGAAGAAAACCCACCAATGTGGAACTTTCTTATTTCTAACAAATTTTAGAAATAAAAAAGTCCCACATTGGTGAATTTTCTTTTTAATACTCCTCATGAAAGTTATAAAAGAAGACTTAAGGGGATGGTTTAAAATATTCCAAAATCTTCTATTCTTTTATAAGCTTAATAAAGAGCATAAAAAAAAAACCATCGATGTGGGACTTTTTTATTTCTAACATCCACACCCTATGGTATCACTAGGTTACGCATGCATTACACTGTATGACTTCCACCTCTCTATAATTATGTGTTGTCTGAGTTGTCTCTTTTCCTCTTCCTCGTTTCATTTTCATATTATGGAATCAAATCACTAACATCACAAAGCAGTCAGAAGCCAGTACCAATAAATATGGTACCTTAAAAGGACGATTTTTATGTTCAACTTTGATTTTCATTTTGAATGAGACTTGATGTTAAACTTGCAAGGTCGGGTGACGATTGTGTTTTCTTAATTATACGACGCTAATGAGTGATAATAGCATGGGGCAGTAACAAACCAAACGAATCTTTCGAGTTAGGGGTAAACTACTAATGGGCTGAGCTACTAATGTGCTGATTGAATTAGTTCGATTTGATCAATAATTTATATAAATATTTATTTAAGTAAAATTTGTTAAATAAATTTTATTATTATAAATGTAGTTTAAAATAAACTAAACAACAATTAGGTAAATACTTTAAAAAATATTTTTTATAAACTATTTAAAATAAATATAATTAATTTAAGAAATATGTTAAAAATTGTGTTAATTTTTTAAAATTAATTTTATTAAAAATTATTATAAAAATAATTAATACATAAATTTATTTTAATTTTTTTTATAAACTTAAAATTTTGACTTATAAAATAAATTTAAAATAATTTATAAAAATTTCATAAGTTATTATAATAAGTTTATTTTAACAAAATAAAAATATTTTATAAATATTTATTATAAAAGATAAACTCAAATAAATTATACATAAACATATTTAAACAAGACCTTAATAGCCTCATTGATAGATAGCTCATTAAACAAAAAAAAAGAAAATTAAAGTATATGCTAGAAGTGATATTATGCAGTGTGTCAACACACGATTACGTTGATAAATATATTAAACAAACATACAATAAACTAACCACTGTCATAAAAATTATTTTTTTAATCTTAATATTATAAAAATAATTAATATAGACCTCTCGCCATTAATTTGTCATTTATTAAAGATGTGAAGACTTAATAAAGGAAACTAGGATATGAATAATTCTATATTTAGAATCAACTTAATACTTTAACATTTTAATTTTCATAGCTAAATAATTATAGATTATAGGATTGCTTTAAATAGGCCTCGATTGTTGTTATCAATCATAGTGCTAATAAGAAATAAAAAGCTGCAGGTTAATTTATTCACGTAAGTAACCAATTGGGTGGGATTATTGTGGGCTAGAATTGATAGCAGTAGGCTGTCATTAGGTTGCCTTAAGCTATGACACCCTAAACTATCTTTTTTTTTCTTTTTTTGCTGGAATGCAAACCGTCTGCTACAAAAGCTTTTTTGTTGACTACCTCTTCAATTTTCCACCTTCATTTGTCTATATATCTAGCTTTATATATCTTTGAGCGTTCACAAGGATTGTTATAGCATGGAGAAAAATATGCAGGAGGCTTGGCATCTTCAAACCAAGAATGCAAGGGCCAACAGGCGAAGGATCAATAGAGAAAATGCTCAAAGAAGAAATGAAGCTAATTCAGGTAATGCATTCCAACTTCAACTACCAAATCAATACTTCTAAATCCTTTCATTCCATTCGACCTCTACATGCATTGCAGCCAAAGGCTTGGGGTCATTAACTGCTGATTTAGACATCATGAATTCCTCAAGAAATAGGAATGTATTTGTTATCAATTCCACAACATCCATGGTTTCATCAATAAATAATGGTTAGTGATTATTCTTCATTTCATTATTGTTAAATTTCCTGAATTTCTATTAAACCAGTACTTAATTTAAGCATTAATATTTTAGTTACTTTGGACACCTTTGGTACCAATGCAAGAGTTGCTTCATCTTCTCAAACTAGGCATCAGGAAAACAGAACACAGTCCTGTTTAATAACAGCATCCGAATCAGGTTTTTATTACATTGAATAAATTATTTTTCTACCTTTGATTAATATTTGTTAATCTTTAGCATGGTGCAATTTTTTAAAATTCATATTATTCAATGGATATTATTTCTTTTTCTAAATTTTGTTTTAACTGATTTTTTTCCTCTTTATCCTAATAATGGTGCAGTTTTATTTGTTTCACCATCAAAATTTAATCAATCTTCCATGAAGCGAACTTCAACCTTTAGAAGCCCATTGTCAACTATTACAAACAGTAAGTACATACTTCCAATTATATTTTTCTTAAATATATTCTTATTAATATGTAAATTTCAAGTCTGGGAATTATATGTATAGATTAACTAATGACGTCATTTAATTAGATGTCCCCCAAAGTCAAGGTGTTAATGGAGTTGAAACTTCTTCGCATAGAAAGAAACAACCAAGAATCATGACTTCTCCTGTTTGTGATAAAAATTCTGTTTCTCCAGGTACTTTGAGAAATGAAATTATCTTAATGTCAATTTTCAGCTGACGAAATTTTTTTAATTTGATTATCATTTAATCTTAATTTCTGCGTGCAGTTAATTTAGGAACCTTAAGTTCTCCATCGTTGGTTACTAATCCCACCGCAATTGAAGTCTGGAAAGCATATTATTCAAAGAAATTCAATTATTAATTCTGTTTGTAAGTGGAATGCTTCAAATGTTTCCTTTGAAAATGATATGGAACTATTACCATCAAGCTCCATCAATGAAGGTATATTGCAATCCATTATTGTATCCTATTAAGCCAATTTTATAATTCGAATTCTGTTTTAGATATTCAACATTGAAAATGGTTGGATGATGTCTTTGTAGTGCTTAAAAATTGTTAACGTTTGTGTAGGAGAGGATATTTCATTCCACCAGCCCAACATAGCATTCGACCATGTTCTATACGGAATAAGTGAGGAACAAGGTATTATAATGCATTTTATTTATTCAAATATTTCCAAAAAAAAGGCCAAATCTAAAATTCTGATCATTTGTTTTTTATTTGAATTTGTTTGAAGAATGTTTGGATTTTGGAGATTCGGATCGGGTTTGTGCATATTGTGGAGCTTTGGTATGGTATGAAGAAAGATCCGAAAAATCAAAATGCTCTTCCAATCCAGATTTCTCTTTGTGTTGTATGAAAGGCAAAGTACAACTGCCCTTGCTACAAAGGCCCCCTGAACTCATTTGGAATTTGATGAATGGCATTGATTGTAGAAGTTGTTCTTTTCTTGATAATATTAGGTTATACAATAGTATGTTCTCTTTTACATCTATTGGAGGAAAAGTTGACAGCTCCTTAAACGATGGTACAGCAGCTCCACAATTCATTCTTAGTGGGCAAAACTTCCACAGAATTGGATCTTTGCTTCCATCTGAGGGAGAGAGGCCAAAGTTTGCTCAGCTTTATATCTATGATACCCACAATGAGGTCACCAATAGAATGAGTCCGTTCAGGTTACAATTGTCTTATCTGTATTTTTATTTCCAAATATTTGTAAAATCTATTTATAAATTCAAATTTCTATTATTATGGAAATAATATTAAGAGATGCTTTTTTATTCATTTTGTTGTTATTGCAGTGATAATGGCAAAAGAAATAATTTAGATGCTTCATTAGTTCAAGATTTAAAAGAAATGATAGACAAACATAATGTGTTGGCCCATTCGTTTAGAAGAGTCAGAGATCAATATAAAGAAGGGCAATTCACAAATATTTCATTGAGGCTGTTTAGAAATCGATCTCGCGATGCAAGAACGTACAATCTTCCAACATCAGATGAGGTTGCAGCGCTTATAGTGGGTGATTTTGATAATTCGGAAGTTGGCAGGGATGTAGTTGTTCAATGTCGCAATGGAGTCTTGAAAAGAATCCATGAGACTCATACTGCATTCATTCCTCTACAGTACCCACTACTATTTCCTTACGGTGAAGATGGATACCAAGAAAACATTCCTGTGAGGCATTCTGTTGATGATTTGTCAAATCGAAAAAGGATTAGAGTTTCATTGAGAGAATTCATAGCTTTTAGAATCCAAGAAAGGGAATATGAATATGGAAGTATTTTAAAAAGCAGAAGATTGTTTCAACAATTTTTAGTAGATTGCTACACAATGATTGAATCCCAGCGACTGGATTTCATTCGGTACAATCAAGATTCAATAAGATCTGAAATTCTAAATGGACTGGAGGAGGCAGTCAACAAAGGAGAAACAAATGCTGCTACTTCTGGAATGCGTATAATTCTACCAGCATCCTTCACTGGGGGGATGAGATATATGTTCAATAATTGCCAAGATGCGATGGCTGTTTGTAAGAGATTTGGTTATCCGGATTTGTTTATTACTGTGACCTGTAATCCTCAGTGGCCTGAAATTAATCGCTTTGTAACTGCGAGACATCTTAAAGCAGAAGATCGTCCAGACATTGCATGTAGGGTCTTCCAGATGAAGCTTGATGAAATGATGATAGATTTTAAAAAAGGTTGCTTCTTTGGACATGTTATAGCTGGTACGAGTTCTTTCAATTATTATCGCAAATTAACATTATTTAATGTTTACGTCATTATTCATTACTTTCGCAACTGTTCTATCATCCGAAAATAAAATTTAATATATTTAAATATCTCTACAGGCATGTATACTATTGAGTTCCAAAAGAGAGGTTTGCCGCATGCTCATATTTTATTATGGTTGCATCCAGACGACAAGCTAGAAACAGTTGACTTAATTGATAATGTAGTATCTGCCGAATTGCCAGACAAGAACAAATATCCTAAGCTTTTTAATGTTGTTTCACAATTCATGATGCATGGTCCATGCGGAGTAGCAAAAAAGGATTCTCCTTGCATGAAGGATGGAATGTGTTCAAAGTTTTTTCCAAAAAAGTTTGTGAATCAAACATCGTTTGATGAAGATGGATATCCAATCTATAGAAGAAGAGACACAGGCGTTACGACTTCAAAGAAGGGTGTAGAACTAGACAATAGGTTTGTTGTTCCATATAATCCAAAGCTCCTAATGAAATACCAGGCTCATATAAATATGGAGTTTTGTAATAAATCCAATTCTATCAAGTACTTATTCAAGTATGTCAACAAGGGACTGATCGAGTAACAGCTTGCCCTTTACGTGAAATCGATCCACGAAAAGACAACAGTTGTAGATGAGATTAAGCAGTATTATGATTGCAGATATTTATCTGCATGTGAGTCAGTGTGGAGGATCTTTGGCTTTGATATTCATCACAGATGGCCTCCAGTTCAGAGATTGACATTTCATCTTCCAAACCAGCAATCAGTAATTTTTAAGGATGATGATAACATTGATGATGTTGTGCGCAAAAGTAAAGAAAAAAAAACAATGTTTGAAGCTTGGATGGAGGCAAACAAGTGTTATAATGAGGGGAGAAACTTGACTTATGGGCAATTTCCCACACAATTTGTTTACAATAGAGAAAAGCATCAATGGTATCCTAGGAAGAAAGGACAATCAATAGGAAGACTTCATTATGTTCCTCCTGGAACAGGAGAGTTGTACTACATGAGGCTTCTGCTAACTGTTCAACGTGGATGTACGAGTTATGAGAGTATAAGAACAGTTAACAATTGTATCTTTAATTCTTTTCAGGATGCCTGTTACGCTGTGGGGTTATTGTCAGATGATAAAGAGTTTATTGACGGTATTAAAGAAGCTGCAGAATTGGCTTCAGGCCATTACTTGAGAAAACTTTTTGTCACTTTGCTGGTGTCGAATACAATGAGTAGGCCAGCATTTGTTTGGGAAGAGACATGGGAATTCTTGGCCGATGGAATTATCTATGAAAGAAGGAGATTGTTCAATAGACCCGGTATGTATGATTTAAATTTATCTATAACCTTATCAATTCTTTTTTTGTTCATTCTTAAAAAAAAAAACTAAGGTTGATTGTTTATTTTAAAGTCTATATGTGTTTCAACTTTTAATTCAAAATTATATGTTAATTACATTAATTATTTATACCTAAATAATTTATTTTCCATCCCAGATCTTCAAATTGAAATTTCTGACTTGAAGAACTTATGCTTGATTGAAATAGACAAGTTACTCCAATCAAATGGAAGGTGTCTTAAGGAATTTGATTCAATGCCATCTCCAATACACTCAGCAATGAATGAATTTCAAAATAGATTGTTGGTCGATGAACTTAGTTACAATAAAGAAGACATGATTGCAGATCACCGTAAGTGTTTCTCTTCCCTCACAGATGAGCAAAAATCAATTTACAATCAAGTTATTGATGCTGTAATGGGTGGAAAAGGAGGTTTCTATTTTGTCTATGGATATGGGGAACAGGAAAGACTTTTGTGTGGAGAACATTGTCGGCCGCACTCGCTCAAAAGGAAAAATAGTTCTTAATGTTGCATCAAGTGGTATTGCTTCACTTCTTCTTCCAGGAGGAAGGACATGACTCATTCAAGATTTGGAATTCCATTAACTCTCACAGAGGAGTCAACCTGCAATATAAAACAAGGAAGCCTTAAAGCAGAACTTCTTCGTCATACAAGTCTTATAATTTGGGATGAAGCTCCAATGGTTAACAGATGGGCTTTTGAGGCTTTAGATAGAACTCTAAGAGATATCATGAGATTTTCAAATTCCAATAGCATGGAAGAACCTTTTGGAGGAAAAGTTGTTGTGCTTGGAGGAGATTTTAGACAGATATTGCCAGTTATACCAAAGGCAAGAAGAGAAGATGTTGTTATGGCCACGATAAACTCATCTAAATTGTGGTCTCATTGCAAAGTTCTTAAATTAACTAAGAATATGAGGTTACGTTCAGGATGTTCTACATCTGATGAAGAGGAAATAAAAGAATTTGCAGATTGGATTATTAAAGTGGGTGATGGAAAGTTGGGAGATGATAATGATGGTGAGGCAGACATTCAAGTACCAGAAGATCTATTGATTTTGAATTCAAATAATCCTATTGCCGATATTGTTGAATTTGCATATCCTAACTTGATCGAAAACATGAAAGATTTCAAGTTCTTTGAGGATAGAGCAATTCTTGCTCCAAAACTTGAAGTTGTCGAGACAATTAATGAGTTTGTTCTTTCTTTAATTCCTGGAGAAGAAAAGCAATATCTAAGTTCTGATTCTATATGCATAGCAGACCAAGATGTTGGCATTGAAGCGAGTAATGGTTTACTCTGAATTCTTGAATGAGATTAAGTGTTCAGGAATTCCAAATCACAAGCTTATATTAAAAAAAGGAGTTCCAGTAATGTTGCTTAGAAATATTGATCAGGCAGCAGGATTGTGTAATGGCACAAGGCTCATAGTAGATGAATTGGGGACGAATGTTATTGGAGCAAGAATAGTTACAGGAAATCATGTTGGAGAAAAGATTTTTATTCCTCGACTAACTCTTATACCGTCAGATCCTGGAATGCCTTTAAAATTTCAAAGAAGACAATTTCCATTAACTCTTTGCTTTGCTATGACTATAAATAAGAGTCAAGGACAATCTCTCTCTCACGTAGGTTTGTTCTTACCAAAGCCTGTTTTTACGCATGGTCAGTTTTATGTAGCAGTTTCCAGAGTTAAATCCAGGAGTGGTTTGAAAATATTGATTTCTGATGACAACGGAAATCTATGTCATAAGACAAAAAATGTTGTCTACAAAGAAGTATTTTCAGAAGATATGATTTCTAGGTAATTTATATCATTTATTTTTACAAAGATTTTTTTGCAGTGGTTTAATTTTTATCTTACAAGTTGAAATATTTTTTTTGCAGGATTATAAAAATAATGCAAATGAGATGAAGATTCCATTTCAAGGCTGCTTTTGAACATCATTAACATTTTGTACATGAATTGTTTTATATGTAATAAGTGTTAAGTTCTTACATGTTTCTAACATATGAAACTTACATCGAATCATTAATTTAAATGTTTTTTTTATTCATTAGGTTAAATGTTATATATTAAAACCATTTATGATGATATTTATGAACAACTAAATAATTTTGTTACCTTTAACTTTATTAATGAAATAATCAACTTGAAACCTATTAACCCGTGCATTGCACGGGTACAAAACACTAGTAATTCTATATTTAGAATCAACTTAATACTTTTTTAATTATTTAAAGACAAAAATATTAAATATTTTAAAACTCTCAAGATATTATTAATATTATTTTAAATTTAATTTTGATTTATTATAAATGTAAAGATTTTTTATATTATTATTTAATTTATGTTGTTAAATTATTAAAAAAGTTTAACTATCACAATAATTATTTAAAAAATATAATTTTTTTAATGATGTGTCAATATATTATTAAATAATAATATTAAAAAAATTTATACTAATAATAAATTTAAATTAAATTCTATTATTTTTTATTTCATTTAAATAAGAAAATATAGCATCCCTCTAGCAAATATATGACCACAAACGAAGTTTGGTGATTATTGCACTGTACTAAGCATCAATATTTATGTTATTACGGCTGAGGTTGTCGGGTGTCAGCGTCTACGCAATAATCGGCCGTTGCCAAAACTCGGTTCAACTATGAAGGAGAAGAATAAGAAGAGTAAAACAAAGAAAATTAGTGGTTTAAAGCTTAGCACTACTAGTAGGGGTCAGGGCTCTGCCATTTGACCACGATCGGCAATATGGCAATGGAGAGAGAGAGAGATGATCACTGCTCAGTACGCAGCCGTGTAGCCAGTAGCTAGTAGCTACCTAAGGTACCTAATTCGTGTTGGGAAAGAAAGATAAGAAACATTGGGCTTGCTCATCTGGTAGGTTTGGGTGAGTTAAATATGACTTTAATTAAAGTTTTGGTTTAAAATTTTAATTTGATTAATTTTTATGATTTAAATTCAATTATATTAAAATTTGGGTTAAATTATGTAAAGATTAAGTTAATCTAATTAAAATATATAAAATATTTTTTATGTAATATTTTAAAAAAAATTATATAAATTTTTTTATATTTTTTATTTTTTATTCATATCAAAATTTAATTTAATTAATAATTACATAAAAAATAAAAAATATATTAATTAAAATTATAAAAATGATAATATTTAATCAAAGTCTAATTTTTTTAAAAATATTATAAGAATATTAAAAAATAAAAATTTATTCAATATTAAGTCAATTTAAAATAACCAAAAAATAATAACTTAAAAATATATGAAGTCTAAAAAAAAAATTTAAACACAATCTAAATCCTTAAAATCAGGGTCAAGTTCTCGAGCATGAAGAGGTGATAAGCAGCCCTAGAAATATGAAGCAAAGGCCAGCCTGTATCTATCATATCTATCTGGGCCAATCAAATCCAATGGTGGAAGTACCAGCTGTCTTTGACTTTCATCTAATCAAGTCCGTTAAAGTCATGCTCATGCCTTCTCTCTGCCCTCCATTGAAGTCGAGGAAACCCAAGAGTAACATTATATACGTCACTGTACCCTCTAAACCTAAACCTAAGTTCATAATAGTTTTTTTTCGTTAACATATTTCATTTGTTGAGAAACATTTAGTCTTGTTTAATTAAAAAATAAATAAAAAAAATATAAGTCTTATAATTTTTTTATTTTTCTTTTAAGGTGAGAAAAAATAGTTAGAGATAAAAATTTGATTAATATACTTTTTTTTTTATTATTTTATAAATAAATAAATAAAAATAAATATATATTTATAACAAAATTTAATTTTTTTTATTTTTTTCTTAATTTTTTTAATCTAAATAATTTAAAAATTTATTATTTTTTACTATATTTTTTTTTTCTATTTCTTCCATAATTTAAACAAAACCTTAATGCAAATTCAACTTGGTTAGAAATGGAAAGCCTTAATGGGATTTCAACGTGGTTAGAAATGGATATCCAGAAATTTCAAAGGCAAATTAATGGTAAGGAAAGGAATAAAAGATAATGGAAAGTCTAAATGATAGGACATAAGATTGATATGATGTGTGGAAACATAAAGCATTAAAATTTATTTATAATAATAATTAGATTAAGTAATTAGTATTATTATTAATATAAGTACAAATACAAGTTAATATAATAATATTTTTAAATTTAATTAAATAAGAAAATAAATTAAAAAATAATAAAATTAGGAAGTATTGCCTAAATTTGCTCAGGGCTAATTAATCTAATAATATATGTATGGTGCTCTAAAGATATCTTAAAAATATTTTAATATATTTTAAGATATTTACAAAAAAAATGTGATATTTATCAAAGTTCACACTAGAGTGATAAACAAATTAATTCCTTAAGGGGAAAAAAGTGTTATCAAAATATTTTTATTATTTAATAAAATTTTATATAATTCTTAACTAGTTTGTTTTTCTTTTAAAAAAGTTTTATAATTAAATTATTTCAACTAGAACTTATGACAAAAATTTAAGTGCAAAATAAATTAATTTAAACATACTTATAAAATGTAATGGAGAGACTCTTCAAATTTTAATAATTATAAGACTTAATTTTGGTTTGTTTTATTTAAAATTTAATAATTATATGACTCAATTTTTATTTATTTTATTTGTGAACATTTTTAAGTGCAATTTTAATTTAGGTTTATATATACAATTTAATACTTTCATGTAAGTTATATAAATAGAGTACAATCAACAAAAAAAAAGTCATTTCAATTTATATTAACTTGTTAAGTGATTTTTTTATGGCATAAAAAATCTACAAAAAAATTATTATTTCTTTTTTTCATTTTAAATTTTTATTATTAATGAATTTTAATTATTATTAATAAAAAATATTTATCTTAATAATATAACTACTTCCTTCTCAAAATAATATTATATTTGATAGTTAGTAGTACATTAATTACTTACAGTTGTACTAATATTAATATATATATATATATAGAGAGAGAGAGTATGATTAAGTATGATTGAGTCATCCATTTTAAATTTGTAGAACAGTTTGAATTTGATATATTATTAATATAAAGTTTTTAACACTATTATTCAATTGTGTGTTGACACGTTATTAAAAGAATTAAATTTAGATAATTATTGTGATAATAAATTTTTTTTAATAATTTAATAATACATAATTAAATGATGGTGTATTTTTTTTATACTTACAGTTGACCAAAGTTAAATCTTTTAAATAATTAAACACTTTACATTATTTAACAAGTGAGAATTGAATATAAAATTAAAGGCAGGGATAGACAACGATGATTGAGGCAAATGTCATACAACAATTATTAAAGTATTTTCTGTCATAATACCATTTATAAAAATGAAAGAATAGTATTACTTATAGTTCATAGTGATTTAAATAGTAAGTAGCTCGAGTTAAGCGGTTAAGGGATCTTTGTAATTTGGAATGTTTATAACTAAACTAACATGAATTAAGTTGAATAAACCAAATTGAAAAATAAAAAATCTAAATAAAATCAATTAATTTTGAATTTGTTTTGTTTTATTTTATTTTCATAAAAATCAATCGATTTTATTAGGTTTTCAAATTTCATTTATGAAATTTAACTAAACCAATCAAATGTAAATCATACAATTACATAAATGATTTTTTAATATTTACATATCTATAGATGATTATATTTTAATTTGTTATTATTTTTATAAAAAAAATTTAAGTCAATTTATTGTTTATATCCATTTAATGATGTTTGTTATTAGGATTTTTAAACTCATTTGTTATTAATGGGACCATGGATAGAAGAAGTGAAATTGTATATGAATTTTTTTATAAAAAATTATTTGGTAAAAATTTTATTAGATGAAACCAAACCAAACCAATTGTAATTGGTTTAGTTTGATTTAGTTCTTAAATCAAACCAAACATATTTGTTCCTATTGTAAAAAAATCAAATAGTTTGATTCAAATGTTTTTTTTTTCTTAAAATTGAACCAATTTAAATTATAAATATCTTTATTTACAATGTTTTTATATAGTATTTACTTTTTTAAAAATATTTAATTTTATCCTTTTTAATTATAAGCAAGAAAGTTTTGTCTTTTTTAATCCATGTTACCTAAACCCGAGGAGGAAAATTCAATTTTTATTCACATTATATTTGTTTATCTTCATTTCCTCCCGATTAATTATCTTCCAAGAACATCTTCATTCTATAAGTTTTTCTTTATTCAATCTATTAACTGGAAAAAACAAAGAGGAAGAGAAAATACATTTTTGAAAGAAAAAAAGGCGGGAAAGACAGAACAAAAAAATGAAAAAGAAAGACATTATTTTACATTAAAAAAGTGAGAAAGATTGAGAATGAGTTTAAAGCTCCATTAATATGGCATGTTGGGATAAGAGGAAAAGACATGTTGGGATAAGAGGAAATGACATCAGAAGAATAATTTTTATTTTCAAATTAAGAAAATGATAAAATATTTATAAAAAATAAAAAATAAAAAATTAAAATATTACATAATAATATTTTATTTTAAAAAAATCTCAAATAAAAAAAACATCTTACACTTTTTTTTCTTTTAAATTTCTCAATTTAAACATACCATAAATAATAAAGAAGTAATTTAGTACGTAGAATACGAGCAATCTTACAACTAAAAGATTTGAAAATATCTTTAGCAAGGAGGGAAAAAGAAATACGGGTGCAGCCGTGCAGGCGGCTTGATTGCATTGTCTCGAACTACGAAGCAAAGGGAAGAAGAAAATCAAGTGGGGGCCCACGGGCAATAAAAGGCCCGTTAGAATGTACAAAATGGTGACGCAAGTAGGACAAGGATAAAGGTAAGTGGGGCCCAGCCCATAACCTGTCGGCGAATGGGAGGCGAACCTCCTCGCTCTCTTTAAGCCCAACACCCCCTTCCCTACTCTCCCCATCTCTAACCACCACCTTTTACCTTCTTATTCTTCTCTTATCCTTTTTCCCATTTCCACGATCTACAGCTACATTGTATCTCCAATTTTGTTCTTTTATATATATATATATATATATATATTATAATACATACATACATATACATATATCTATACATTTGCATCAATCACTACTACACCCTTCTCTTGACACGTCAACGTCATTGTACCAACCTCTCCATTTCCTCTCTCCCTCTAGAAACACAGTGAACCGCTTTTTTTCTTTTTCTTTTTCTTGTTCTCTCTACTTTTACTGCAGTTTATCATATAAAAAGGTAACTATTAAAAAAATGTTTATTTTTTTATTAAATTACTTATTTAATTTTTATAATTTCACTTCAAAATTAATTTAATTTTTATTATTTAAATTTTTTATATAATTTTTAAATAATAGAAATTAATCCTTATAATTTTACTTTAAATAAGAAATAAACTTAACTAATACTAATAACAACCGTTTTGCATTGTCTGAAATTTTTTTAAATGATTTTAAATATATAAACACCAAATTAAAATTTATATAAAATTATAACGAGAAAATAAGTAATTTAACCTTTTATTTTTTCTTTTTAACAAGTTATATCAAGAGTCATCTTGTGATCCTTTTTCAATACAAACATCATAAAGACTCTATTTCAATGGATGCATGAGTGCCTCACAAGAGAAGCAAGATGACAAAAGCCCCAACCAAAAAATTATCCATTACTATCGTGAAAAACAGCAGCAATCGCACATTGAGGCTGCTATCTATCATTTCCGGTTGACCTATACTTGCACCACGAGAAAATGACGATGTCGACGTTCATTCGTGCGCCTTTTCATCTTGCAGGGAAGTCTTCTAAAACCAACGGTTCTTCTATCCTTTTTTTCCCCTCTTGGCATTCCCATGCATGGAAGGGTGAAGCTTACGGATGGGAAACAGATTCTTTACCTCGTTGCAGAATTATGGGCAGTCACGATTGGCCTCCAATTCGCCTCAGTTAAAGGAAGATTCTCACTAATTGTTGAAACAGATTCTTTGTGTGCTGTTAATAAACTTATCTTACACACTTATGGCACTTTGATTGAAAACGTTGCAGCCTTGCTTTGCAGATCATTAATGAGAGGATTTTCCCATATTTTACTTAAGAAAAATTATAATCTTTTTAATAAATCAATTTAATTGATTTTCTAATTATTTAAAAAAATAAAATATTATATATATTTTAAGTTTTAAAAATATTATTATATGTAATTAAAGAGATGTAAGGAAAATATTACATTACACTATCAGGGTTTGGTGGTCCCTCACTCCCCTCTCCTTTGAATTCGAACCAAATATATATACACACACATAACATTAGACGTGCTCCAAGCGAGACCAACTTGTGTGGGGACGGATTGGTTAAATTCGTAGCGAAGCGACAGGAGAAAGAAGGTTTGTTTTTTCTTCATGAAGTTACATCCTTTCAAATTTATTATTTTGACGTTGATTGTAGGGTAATTCAAATTCACACGTAGACATAAGATTTGTAGCAGAACTAATGGAAGTAGTTCCTTCCGAGCCTTTAAAAGATGAGGATAAAGGGCATTTAGTAGCTCGGCCTCTAGAAATTTCCAACCTTGCTTATTATTAGCAGGAAGGGCGAGATTAAAAGCCTAATGACCACAAAAGCTCGACAATCCCTGTGATTTCGGCTTATACTTTATAGTTTATACATTCTTGCTTAGCTCATTCAATGAATGTTTCGAATATTAGCATTTGTGTCCTACCAAAATTTACACTGGAAGCTATAAAAAGCTACTCATGACACAATTCTTTAGGTAAGTAAATAACACTCATTATATAAGTAGAGATAGTTTGAGCCATTTCTGTTGACAAACACTTCCTTATCTATCATAGATAACAACTTTTTCTTCTAACTCTAAATCCTTAAATGTTTTGGAATCATTAGATTAATTTAAATTTATATAAAAACTACTTTTGTTGGTAGAATAGAATATAAAAACTACTAATGTATATGTTTTAATGACTTTAAATTTAACCCATGATTAATATATACATTGAGTGTACTCAATAATTTTTGGTCTATTATGTCAACAATTTATACACTCGATAATTATTATTTTTTTAAAAAAATTCCTTCAATTGTGCGATGGAAATAGATACCAATCATTTTACAATGCTATTTACATATTTATTTTAGAACAAATTATGAATACTAAGATGTAGGATTAATCGTATTTAATTTTTTTTATTTGCTCAGTTTTTTTTTTCATATTTTTTGCACGTCAATAACTTAAAATATAACTTTATATAAATTTATAAGTAGTTGAATAGCATAAAAATAAAAGATATAAACTTTTTTTAAAAATGACGTTACTATAAATAGGATTAGGATTTAGAAATCCTCATCGGGGGATCCAATTAGAAAAAGAAAGCAAGAAGGGATGGAGAACTTGTGACCGTGGGTCTATACCACCGTGTAGGTTCCTTCCACTTATTTTTCTCTCTTTCGAACTGAACCCTTGGGTGCTAGAGGTAGAGGGAATCCAAATTTGACTGTTGTATTACTCGTTTCCATCTACTCTCACATTGCATTTCTGGTTCAGTTTTTGTTTGCAGCATATTGGTCATTGTCGGGGTTGTTGAAATTTGTATAATCTCATCAAAGTCATAGTAGAATAACAACAATTGCGTTTCAAAACCAAAAAGATAAACAATTGCGTTTGTACCCAAAAAAGAAAAAGAAAAAGAAACATAACTGCGTAACACATAACTTACAACTACGTCAAATATAGCCACAAGCTACATTGACGTGCTTTATGGTAGAGAGAATAATTAGGCTATACAGGCGCTAGCTGGTTACCCGCCGTACTTACTCGCTCTGCGTAGCTGTCTTCCTTGCTTTGCATTCAATTTTGACATGGATGCATCACCCCGCGTTTTCTCCTACTTTTCTTTTGGTTGAAAATTGAAATAAGATACATTTATTTTTGTAATGGACATAAATACAAATTTAATTTTATCTATTTCATTTCTTTAATTCGTGTTTATCTTTTTTTTAATACCCTTTCCCTCCTTAAAATCGCATTTTCTTTTCATTTGTTTTTATAAATTCTCAAACAAGACAATTGATTATTAATATATTTTTTGAGATACTATTTGCATTATATTAGCTACATTGATTAATTAGAAGCCTCGTTTGAAATGTACCGGTAATACTATTAACACGCAACACACGTCACAAGATGGAACAACAGTGTAAAACAAAAAATTTAAAGCTTTCAACTAACCATGTATCAAAAAAGGAAAAAAAATTCAACCATTTGGAGGTAAAACATTAAATTGCTCTCTACATGAGAAACAATACCAATTTTTATTTTAATCAACATTTGCTTAATTATATGATTATATCATAATTGGAAGCTGAGATTGAATGCACCACGTTATGACATATATAATTAGTAACGCACCCTAGTCCTGTTCATGCATGTAGTTGATTGGGATGACAAAATTGCCGAGAATCCCATCCCCGGGAGACAGTGGCTGTGGCGGTACACATGTATTAATGGCCCCTTGAAAGCACTTCACTGTAGCTTGTTCTTAGAGCCACCCCACCTAATTCCTTTACATTTTTTTCTGAGTTACTAAATCGCAAGTAACAAGGAGGGAATAAAATGTTCTCCCCCCCTCTTTGTACTTAAATTAAATAGTGATAACTTAGTAAAAAAGTATTACAATTAAAAGAGAAATTATTATAAAAAGTATTACAATTAAAAGAAAAATTATTATTAATTAAGAGAAATTTTTTATTGTTGAATTATCACCATTTAATTACGAAATAAAAAAAAGTAAGATAAAAGATTTAAATCCAACCATGAAGATGCTATCTCAAAAGCGAGTACTCCTGTGAACATTCTCGGACACGACCACGTCGTCCCTGCTTCATATTTGACACTAATTAATTACTAAGTTTATAGCCAATTAAAATACGTTTTCACACTTTATCTTTTCTCCCCAAGCGAAGCACATATGCCAATATTAATTTTAAGGCAAGCACTATGTGATTGTACCAAAAATTTTCAAGCTGATGAGGTCCATCTTAATGAATGCGGATCTTATTTTGGGGTCTGAAAATCAAAGGAAATAAATATATGTTCCCTGCAAGTTTGGGCAGAGGACCATCGTGGGGTCTCACTAGTCAAATGCAAAGATTGGCCTGCGACAGAGGTTTTAGAATGGTAGCTCTCGTACCTGCACGTTAGGGAAATATATAGAATAATGGGAGTGCTGCTGCTAGCTATAACCATTATAAATTTCAGGTTCTATTCCTTCTGTCTTGGGAACCATTTGGAATTTGGAATCACCAAAGTGAAGTGGAAAAATAGCAAAGAGAAATAAATGAAATAAGCATGGCCACCCCCTACAAACTGCACCTCTTCTCCAAATCTTAACTCTTTCCAAGTCTGATTGGTACCTAAGTTTTGCAAATATGTTCCATATATGGATGGATGCAGAGGATATTATGCAGGCTTCATCGTTCCACGTTCATTTAATTAACAGAAAGAACCACTCTCACTTGGTTCCCTAGCGAGTAGAGTAATTGTATTTGCCCCATTCGAATTTTCTAAAATAAAGGAAACAATAAAGCAACATCAACTTCAAACATTCCTCACCTTTAGTTCTTTTTCTTCACCCTGATTTGTGTTTCTTCTCTGTTGTTAATTTGTGAATAAAAAAAGACTTAATGTTTGACCACTAAGAGAAATTAATTTCTCTTAAAATCTGATTCAAACTACTCCTTCATTATTTTGGGAGTGAAAAAAATAAAGAAATTCTTATGTACTCTACATATTACATTAATATAGAAAAAAATAACAAATGACATAAAATATAAATTCATGTTATTAGATTAAATTTAAAATTATAATAAAACTTAAATAGTTGAGAATACTCATAAAATATCGAAGTATTTTTCCAAAAAATGAAAGAAGGGATAAGATAAGAGCCTCCAAATAACAACATCAGGATAGACTTTCTTTTCATTGATCTTCAAACATGCCACGGCAGAGATAAATAAGATTGGTCAATTGGACTAAAATTCAGTTGGAGAATTAAGATTTGCTATTAAACGGAAATTATACAAGATGACAAAAATACTATATTTTCCATAGGAGGATCATGTGCTTCGTAAAATAAAAAATAATAATATAGCTAGCTAGGGGGTATGAGCTCTTTAGTAGTTTTTCTTCTTTTCTCTCATTGTTATTATTAAGAGGATGACCATGTGCTTTTGATTTCCATTACAGTAAGCCTCCTAAATCTTCCAGCACATGCAATACTATATACAGCATAAGGGGTAAAAATGTCATCTCGATCTCATCATAATCACAAGGTCAATAATATTGCCCGTTCCATGACCCATTTCCTCTGACCATTGAACAAAACCAATTGGCATCTATCTCTCTTTAGGCGGTCTAATTTTGGCTTAACTAGGTTGTCTTGTTCTTCCCTAATAGTGATGTTAGAAATACATTACGACAGAAACAAATTAAACCGTAGCCTTTTAATGGCGTGAGCACTTAGGGCGACCGTCTTTATGCGGGGTTTATCTACTATGTTCAACAAGAAGTGGATGGTGATAGTTTTTACATGAAAAAGCCAGAATTAACTTTTATTTGAAGGAGCAAAATAAATATTTTTGACTCGCCCTCAAAAGGAGAACAAAATTGTGTTCGTCTATTATAGTAGAAGTATAGAAATTAGCTAAGCAAGTGTATACCTTTGCCCTTAAGTTATGCTTTGCCCAATGAACGGCAAGGTAGAGAAAGAGAGAGAGTGTGTGTGATATAGTGTCTAGACAAACTATAAAGGTAGGGGAGGAATTTCTATCGACTATTTATGGGGATAGGGATACTTACGTGGGTAGGATATGTCTAGACAAAATTTTTTAATTATAAAAATATTTGGAACAAGAATACTTGTGAGGTAGATAGATTAATCCTTATTACACTGCATATTCATTTTATAAAGAACATCAACAAGCCATTACTTAGAATAATAAGTAATTATAATCTCAAGTATGGAGTTAAATATTTAACTTTTAAACTCGCCATCATTAAAAATACTTATATAACTATCACATTCTTAATTTCAAACGTAATTAGTCTCAATAATACTAGTGGTTCAGAACAAAAACTAAAAAACCGAAAGATCTCTCTTGTATATGGGCGAGAGTGCGGGACTGAGAAGTGATAACTGAGATGAGAGTAGGGGACAGAGGTAGATGAGGTAGAATTTTTGGAGTGGCGACTGTGTCACGTGACCATACATCTTTGTTCATGCAGCCCACCACTACTTTGGCCTTTTTATCTTAAAGAAGAGTGAGAAGTCTCTCTGAAACCGCTAGCGGACTTTGCAAGGCAAACTAAAACTACTATTATTATTATTATTACCCTCTTTTCTTTCACCATTCCCATGATCCCATCTAATATTAATATCTATCTATTTAATTACGACAAAATATGAAAGTCATATAATATATATTTCATTATAATGGTTAAAAATGAAAAATAAAAATTGACAAAAAACATAACGAAGGTTGTGGAACCTGGTGGTAACTAGGCTCTTATATAAAAAGACATCCACGTCCTTCTCAGTCCAGCTATATTCCAAGGTTTTCTGTGCAGGTTTCCAAAAATGCCCTCTCCAACCATCCTTAGAGTAAAGAGACTAGAGTAGAGTAGACCGTGACCCAAAACAAAGCTACTAACTAGTATATACTATAATAATAATATACTAAATTCTTTTGTCATGAAATTTGGTCTATTGTATTAAAAAACTAGATATTTTTGTTAGCATGCCCGATATGTCCAGTCAGTTTCTTTCTTCCCCCATCAGTTTCTCTCTCATTCTCTCTATCTCTCCAATTATTTTATCTTTGCCAAGACATCAACACCCAAAAACAAAACCAGTCCGGTTTCCACTTTCCAGTTTCAGCTTAGCTTTAAGGTGTCAAGCATATCTCCTATATCTATTTCAGCTCCCTCTACCTATAAGATGCGTCTACCTTCTCCAACGGGAGATTGTGTTTGTGTATTGTTGTTGTCTCAGGAAGAGATGCCCCATTTCCCCTGCTTGTGCTTGATGCTAGTCTAGTTCCTGGTGGGCTTTTCTATATGGATCTTCGGGCGTTGGGTTTTGATGGGTTGGTGGGTTCAGACACTGGGTTTGTTTCTCTTGCTTCAGATCCTGAAACAAAGCAGAAGTGGTACGGATCTGGGTTCCATAAGCAGGAGAGATCTGGCACCACTGAAGATGACTGGAGGAGCTCCAAACTGGTTAAGACTGATGACAACTCTGCCTCCAAAGCAATGCTGCTCCAGCAGAGGAACTCTTTACTGAGATCTAATGCCACTCTCTTTTCTGATGGGCAGCACCAACAGCAAATGCTCAGCTTCTCTTCTCCAAAATCAGAGCCTTTGTTTGGGGACAAGACCTCCCCAAATGCCACATTGCCATATTCTTACCAGCCATTATCTAGTTACACTTACAGCAGAAATACAGGTATATATATATACATAGCAATAGTATTTTGAGGTTGTTTTTTTATTTTGGGGGAGAGGGGAATAATTAAGCATTGTCTTTTAAAAAAGAAAGAAAAAGATAAAAGAAAAGGGGTTTGAGTTTGAGGAGGGCTGGATTTGGATTTAGGTAACGAGTTTTGGATTACGTTGAATGTTTGTTTGGGGGTTACGGAAAGTGGTATCCGTTGTGGGGAGCTAAAATATGGGTTGTTACGGTCTGATTCTACAGTACCGGTGGACGGTCTTTTCATGGAAATATATGAGTGGTCTATGTTTTTAAGTCATGTCAAGAGAAAAGTGGAACAAAAATTCCTACCAAAATCTCTGTCTTCCTGTTTTAGGGAGACGGATTTTAGTAAAGTTTTGCACAGTAAACTAGAGGGTACCAAAGGAGAAATATATATGAAGCCAGCTTAGAGCTATAGGAGCAAGAAAAGCTCCAAATTGTGATTGGTTCTGTACTCTCTTTCTCTAAAATCTTTCTTTCCCTTTCCATATCTTCCTCACACGAAAAAGTTGACTGTTATTTCTTCAATCAAAGGTGGGGAAAATCTATTATTATTTTAGTCCCTTTAATGGTTCACACCATTGATTAACACCTCTGTATTCTGCCACGCCTCTTTTCGCTGTCTTATTTATGTTTTTTTGGGTTCTTTTACGCTCTGAAGTAACTTTCTTTTTGGTTTTTAAATTTTCAATTCCGTTTTGAAACGGCTTTAAATTTGTGCTTATATGTTCCCATTCCTTGCCCTGTGTGACCTTATCTTGCGGGGTATCGACAACAGGTTACAGTTCTGGAAGCATGCATGGGGTTATAACGGGTGCCAGAGGACCATTCACTCCGTCTCAGTGGATGGAGCTGGAACACCAGGCCTTGATCTACAAGTACATAACAGCAAATGTGCCCGTACCATCAAATCTGCTCATCCCCATCAGAAAGGCGCTTGAATCTGCTGGCTTCTGTAACTTTTCAAACGGACTTCTGAGACCCAACAATGCATGTATGTTCCCCTTCGCTGGCCTAATAACAAAGATGGAGTTTTTCATATTCACAAGATTATTTTTTCTTACAAACCCCTCTTGAATTTAAATCGTATTAAGTGTCCATAAATAAAAAAGAAAAATAGAGTAAGGGTCATGAAAAATAGTCTAAAGTGCTGTTCTTAACTGCAACTATTTCTGCAAGGATGCTATACTTCTCAACTATTTCTGTGACAAATTAACCGCTTGAAAACTAGGCTGGGACATGGTTATGTTTTCAACAAAAACAATAGCTTTTCCTTGTTTATTTTATTTTTATGTTGTTCTTTAATTGGATGGTTATGTTTTATTGCAGTGAGCTGGGGAGCTTTCCATCTGGGGTTTTCGAACAACACCGATCCTGAGCCCGGAAGGTGTCGGAGAACAGATGGGAAGAAATGGCGGTGCTCGAGAGATGCCGTTGTGGACCAGAAGTATTGTGAGCGGCACATGAACAGAGGACGCCATCGTTCAAGAAAGCCTGTGGAAGGCCAATCAGGCCATGCCGTCACTGGGACCACTACTACTACAAATACCACCACCGCTTCAAAGCTTATGCCTAATAATGGTACCTCGTCACTGTCCCTAGTGGTGCCCGGAAGCAGTGCATCCAACAGCCTTACCTTTGCACACCAGGAACCCAAGAATATGCAGCCTCTTGCATCCGATACTTCTGCGGTTAACAACATCAACCGGTGAGAAAAAGAAGTTATGATTGGCCTTTTTTTCTTGTTAGCCTATTGGCATCTATTCCAACATATGTTCCCAATTTTAGGCTTTAGATAACATATGCTGATATGTAGACTTCTGTTTGTTTATCTTTTCATTTGGTTTAGGAGTGTGGACAGAATCAAAGATCCTATTATTTCATCCTTTCGGACAGATAGTGATGGGTCAATGTTAATAGTGGTTGTGATTCGTTTTAGGAAAAAGATGGTTTTAGGCGTGTCAAATTTTGTTACTTTTTATCTATGTGGAAAGGGTGCTTTTTAAATAAATTCATGAAATGTGCTTTTTGTGGATTAGTCATGCCTACTCTGTTTAAACGGAAATTTCTTCTTGCATGCAGGATGTTTATGAATCACAAGGAGAATGCGAGTGGGAGAATGCAGGAAGGCCCTGCCCTTCCAATGCTGCCTCCTACTCTTGAGTTGAAACCCAAGGAAAACCCCTTTATGCTTCATAAACAGCAAATCCCATATGAAGAATCCTCAAGGAATGAGTTTGGTCTTGTCACTTCTGATTCCCTGCTTAACCCTTCGCAGAAAAGCTCCACCTTGCTCAGTAGCAGAAGCTTCGGTTCTTCACCAAACCCCACTAACCGAGAAACTGAGTCACAACATTCCCTTAGGCATTTCATTGATGACTGTCCCAAAACTCAGTCTGATCGCTCTGGTGTTTCGTGGCACGAACTTGACATGCAGTCAGATAGGACCCAGCTATCAATTTCCATCCCAATGACTTCCTCGGATTTCATGTCATTCACTTCCTCACCCACCAATGAAAAGGTCACATTGTCACCTCTACGGCTATCAAGAGAGTTAGACCCTATTCAAATGGGTTTGGGTGTGGGAAGTGCTTTCAACGAATCAAACACTAGGCAAGCAAATTGGATTCCAATTACTTGGGAGAATTCTATGGGTGGTCCTCTTGGAGAGGTTCTGAATCTTAGTAATAACAATACAAGCGATCACTGTGCCAAGAACTCCTCTGCTCTCAACCTCATGACCGATGGATGGGACAATAGTCCTCCATTAGGGTCATCTCCTACTGGGGTTTTGCAGAAGACAGCATTTGGTTCACTTTCCAATAGCAGTGCTGGGAGCAGTCCAAGGGCTGAGAACAAGACTCAAGAAGGGGCCAGCTTGTGCAACGACCTCCTCTGATAAACTCTTGGGAATACTTCCTCCTTGCCTGCCTTGTAACTCTATAGGAGCCCTTGCCCATTGAACTATGAAGACATGGAAGGAGAAAGAACTTTGTGTTGACTGTTAATTATCACTTAAGTTTATATAATATGATAATCTCAGAATTTGGAAAAATCTGTTCTTAACTTACCCCACATAATCTGGACGTGTAGGTTTTTGCTTTGCTTGACTTTGTTTTTATTCATGTCTTCTGCGAGCGTTTTGGCAAGTTTGTATGCAATAGTACTGATGTTGGTTGGACTGTGGGCTTGGTTTTTAAGGAGATGGCCAGGTTTGGGTCAAGTGGGGACTCTGATTGCATGACGTAACAGTAAATGTCAATGAGAGTTACTAATTCGTAGGACAGCACGCACATAGAAAAAAGTTATGCACGCAACTCAAATGTTGTCGTCTTTTGAAATTAAATATTGATTTCTGTTTCCTTTGAACTCGTCTTTCTTGTTCTTCCATGGTTCATCCAAATTTTGTTTAGGAATGAATTGGCATTTCTGGACCACGAGCAGTAGCTGCAGTCATTTTCATTCAGGTTCGAAATAAACACAAGTCAGGTCATTTAAACCTTTTGGTTTTTGTGGAGGTTCTGTTAGTCTGGTTTAAAATTCGAAAATTGTTTATTTTAAAACTTTTAATTCATCAACGTCTTTCTTAGTCATAACTTTGTTAATATTAACAAACTTTCTCTATATGCATTTTATATAGCCAATTTACCTAAATCACTCGGGCAAAAGTACTTTTTATTATTAAATTTTTTAGTTTCATTTTGATCTGCTAGATCTTGTTTTTTGGACAAATTTTGTCCTTTATGTTTTAATTATAATCAATTTTTTTTTACTTGTAACTCTTGTCAAATTTACTAATAAAATTAATTTATGTTGCAATTGACATGAAAAAAGTAGTATAACATCATCTAACAGAGAGTTCTCTGTTTTTCATTTCTCATCTTTATAGAAAGGGTTGCTCTGAACCCAACGAATGAGATAATAGTTGTGTTGGGTACATATTTGTTGTTTTTTAAATTTGGGGTGTGTGTGTATAAATGATTAGAAACCATGTAGTGTATATAGTTTTTGAATGTAGAGTTAGTTAACTGTTTCAGATACGCTACGAAGAAGACGAACAGCGAGAGAATATGGGTGCTACCATGCATGTTCCAATTAGACCAGTTCATGAGCTTTGGAGGCACACATGCTTATTGGGCTTTTCGTGATGATGATGAGTTTAAGCCTAAGCTCAAGTAATGGCTCTAAACTATTTTAGGATCTAACCCGGGCTAAGTTAAAATTTCTCGTATCTGTCATCTCTTCTTCAATTTTTTTTTCCTGTTAGGCATGACCAAAATGTTATGTTACTTTAAAAATACATCAAAGTAATACTAAATTCTGCGTAAATTTATCCTTTTTTTTTAATCTATACATTTAAATTTTCATTTGGATATACTTTTTTTCTTTTTGATAAAAAATGATCTTTTTTTTTAAGTACTTTATATATATATATATATATATATATATATATATATATAAACATAAAACAATTAAAACACTAAAAAAAGCTTAAATTATGCTTTTTTTAACTGGATTTTTTAGCTTTAGAAAATAATTTTTTTTAGAATATCAAGATGTTGTTCAGAAAAAAATATTCCTAACTAATTTTAAATATAATATCATTTATCCTTCACTTTCTAAACCTACTACCAATACCTTATTTTCTTACTTACCATGTATCTTTTTCACTATTACAACACTGTACACCTCACCCCACTATTATCTCTGTGTCTCTTTCATCAGGTATGCTCATAAGCTTACTATTGATTAGCTTTTTGTCTTTTGAACAACAGGGTTACAAACACTTCCTAACCTTTGATTATTGCTTTGAACTTTAATTATTAGTCCGTTCTTGCTTTGTTATGTGATGGCCTTCCAACAATAGATATTAGCCTTACTTCAAGGACTGTATAGGGGCAATAGATGATACACATACAGCAGTTCATGTTCCTCAAAAAGAACAAGTACGCTTTATTGGTAGGAAAGGGTATCATATGTTTTACGTTTCTATGAGCGGGTTGGGAGGGCTTTGCACATGATACAATAATTTTTATGTTCAATTTTTCTAGTTCAAGCTTGAGGACGATTGTTGAAAGGACTTTAGAATATGCAGAGCAAGGTGAGAGATATTGCAAAACATGCCACGGGGAATGTTCAAAACTCAACATGATATTATTGTTGCATGATATTATTGAGAATATTGGTTTGTTGCAAGATAATCAACAAGACGCACATAATGTGAATGATAGAACAGAGGAAAATGAAGTTGAATGGGAGAAGCCAGCATGGGTAATTAAAGAAATAAAATATTATATAATAATCATTTATTAGAGTAGGTACATATCCGTTGTAGTCTAGCTGGTCAGGATACTCGGCTCTCACCCGAGAGACCCGGGTTCGAGTCCCGGCAACGGAATCATTATATTTTGCTGCATTCAGCATGAATTGCTTGAAAACAAGTGAAAGTTCATCATCAACTAACTTTTTTATCCCAAATATTTGACAGACAACTAACTTTTGAGTTTTGATACTGTGAAGAAAGTGAACAAAACTAATGATTATTAATTTTAAAAAATAAAATTAAAAAATTATTAGAAAGTAAAAGTATGAAATTTATGTTAGTAGTTATATTCATTCAAAAATCATGATTACAAATTTTTAAGATTAATTGTAGAAACGAGTTAAGGAATAATGCTTTTAAGTTACGAGTAGTTTTCTTTTCCAGAATTAAAAAAGGCCCAAATATTTTTATGAAATTATAAAATAATAGCACTGAAATACATCATCTTATCAACTACTTGTAATCGCATAGTTGTCTTTTTATATAACAATGATTTAATGAAATATTTATTAAATAAGCATGTTGGTTTTAAAAAAATGACTTAAATTCCTAAATTAACTTTTTAGAATAATGTTAGAAAGCAACTTCTGAAAGGTATAAAAAATACAAAAATTAAACCAACAAAATTCGAGTAGTTTTCTTTTCCAGAATGAAAAAAGGCCCAAATATTTTTATGAATTTAGAAAATAATAGCACTGAAATACATTATATTATCAACTACTTGCAATCGCATATTTCTCTTTTTATATAAAAATGCTTTCATGAAATATTTATTATATAAGCACTTTGGTTTAAAAAATGACTTCAATTCCTAAATTAACTTTTTAGAATAATGTTAGAAAGCAACTTCTGAAAGGTACACAAAATACCAAATTAAACCAAAAAGATTCGAGTAGTTTTCTTTTCCAGAATTTAAAAAGGCCCACATATTTTTATGAAATTATAAAATAATAGCACTGAAATACATCATATTATCAATTACTTGCAATCAGCATATTTTTCTTTCTATATAAAAATGCCTTCAGGAAAGATATATTAAATAAGCATTTTGGTGTTTTAAAAAAATAACTTAAATTCTTAAATTAACTTTTTGGAATAATGTTAGACAGCAACTTTTGAAAGGTACCAAAAATACCAAATCAAACCAAAAAAAAAAATGGAAGTAAAGGAGACTTCGAAAGGGAATGACGGACCTATTAATCTATTAAGTATTAACCTAAAAATAATCGTTATGCCAGTTTCTCAGAAAGAAAAAAAGAAAAAGAAAAAGAAGATGGAGTGCTTGTTTTTTGCTTCTATTTTTTTTCCAGAGAAGATGGATCCATGTAACTGATAAACGTAACTGATAAACGTAAATTACTTTTCTTATCTTTTAACTGAGAATGTACACGTTACATATATAGATGAGTTAGTTCTTAGGAGAGCCTTTTTGCTGACTTGAATTTAAATTTACATAATAACTATAATACAACTACATTCTTATAATTAAGAGATAAGTACTCAAGCAACGTTGCTTCATGATAATCCAATACAATGCTACTTCATATTATTTATAAGATCTCAAAAGTACAGAAAAAGTATTATTAATGATTTTTTAGGTGCACTCATATAATTTGAATCCACTGGTGCAAGTGCCAACAACCATGTATTAACTATTGGATGAAAATATCTTAAATGGATATTTAAAGTTTTAAACATATTGAAGAAGCAATTCTCCTTTATAACCACACGACACAACACATTTATGCAACATTCTTCTTCCACACATGACACATGCCTCAATTTTTTTTGGTCTATAAGCTTCTTCGGTTAACAATGGGTTCATAATTATATCAAGAACCCACTCTCCAAGGTAGTAAATTCTGCAAACCTGCATATATGGCTTAAGATATCATCAGCTTCTATGGATCGTAAAGAAAGAAAACCGTTAATGTCTTAACAACAATTTAGAGAACTGTACATGGAAAACCAACTGTTACAGAGAGAGAAGACTGAAACAACTTCGATGCAAAAAAATAAATAAATGCAACATAGGAGTTAAACACTTTGATGCTTTGCAAGAAGCAAGGAGAAGGTAAACAAAATGAAATGATATGGATATTGTAAATTAAAATTGGGCAGTGCTCATATTCTATGGGTGTAGACGTGTCTCTCATGCCATGGCAATAGCATTCAGAACGATGAATTATTTTATAATCATCGCAACCAGCCCTTTTTCTCTTCTATATCATGTTCCTGCCTCCACCTAATAATTGAATTAAACAGAGCTATGTGTATGTAAATATAAACCTTAGATTAAAAAAAAAACAAAACATAACAAGAAGGTGAAATCACACGAAGAGAGTTAAAGGAACAAGAAGCGAAGGAGAATATTGATTTGTATGCCGCCTCCTTCTTGCAGTTGACAACTTAGAACCGAGATGATACTCTTATATATAATTTTAAAGCAGAGGTTGATAGGCTTTGCGGCTCAAAACCCTACCCCTTCATTGTTGTGGCCTTGGGCTTCAATTCGACCCGAAGATCTTTGGACTTCGAGTAATTTGGACTCACTAAACCTTCTTACACAGACAGACCTAACGGCCTCGCCTTGCTCTGATTTCGACCCATACAAGTTTAAGACCGAAATAATAATAAGATTTAATTTAAATTTATTGTTAATGTAAAAAAAATGTATATTATCATTTAATTATATGTTGATATATTATTAAAATAATTAGATTTTCTAAGTAATTATTATAATAATTAAACTTTTTTATTGATTTAACAATATATAATTAAATAATAATATAAATTTTTTTTATATTCACGGTTTGTGTTATAAAACATAGTAGAGCCTATGAAAGAGAGAAAAATAAAAAAGAGTTGTATTGATATAATGTGGAAATGATGAATTACAATAAATACAATAGGATGACTTATATAGCCAATGAGAACAACTAATCTCCTAACTAATGTAACTAATCTATATCTCTAATAGCCCCCCGCAAGCTGGAAGTGTTAGAACTTCAAGCTTGGGATGAATAATACATTCAAACTTAAAAAAAAATTACAAAATACAAGTAATGCCGTAATTACATCGATTAAGCAAGAAATCATAGAATTGAAAAGTTGGTGACGGCCGAGGTTTGTAGCTCTTCATTTGCGTCTTCACGGGTCTCGTCCCAAACAAATTGAAATGTGCCAGAATGAAAATCGGCAAAAGATATAAAATTTGAGAGGAGTCGACTTGCCGGAATTTACATCGATCATAAGTTGCTCAAAATTAGAGCTTTATATGCCTTCAAATATCATCTTTTTTTTTTTTTGAAAAATCCCAATTTTGGGAATAACAATCATAAAATGTCAACTAATGGCAGAATTTACCATTTTTTTTAATTTTGGAAAAAGAAAAAAAATAACAATGGAACAAAAGTATAGAAATGCCATGGAACAATCAGTGGGCTCGTTACCTTGCAACCCTCGATGGCTCATCTTCATAATAAGCCCAAAAGGCATGAAAGGCAATTTGGCGACTACCTTGCCTTCAAAGAGCGAATTCAGCAACCCAAAGACCACAAAGAGAACCAGAGCCACCACATCCCCAGACTTAAACTTGAAGAGAGACAAGGCGCAACTTGATTCTTTGAGGCTTGTCTCAACACAATCGATCTTTTTTTGTTTTTTTTTTTGTGTTTTTTTTTTGTTTTGGACTTCTTGATGTTGATTTTGTTGCTATCTGTCTTCATGGTCTCGAGCTTCTTGGAAGGCTTTGTCGATGGAGGACCGAAGGTTCTTGTAAGAATTGGTGCGGTAGATAAGAACCCATGAGATCTTTGAACGAATCTACTCCCTTGGCTTTTTTTTTTTTTGAAACTGAAGTTGCAAATCTTGCACTGGAGATGAAACTTGCGACTGGGCCAAAGAAAGTAACACTTGAATTGAAATTGGTGGGGTTGACGATGACCAAGCTAGTGGGTTCTTGAAGAAATCAGCAAGTGTCTTTCGATGAGTCCAGCCAATGGGAAAAAAAAAGCATCGTGGTGAATGAATTTCCACCAAGAAACCAATTGCACAAACTCCAGGTACTGTTTTAGAAATTCTCCGAGAAAGTGATGGAAAAATTCCAAGCTACACTGAAATGAAGAGAATTTCTTGGCGAATCATGTTAGAAACATAACAGATCTCATAAATGAGAGAAAGATTTGATTATTGGGTGGCAAACATGACCCCAATAGTGAAGAATCATGCAAAGAACACCACGCGCCTTTTTTTTATGAAGCTTCTGCCATTGGAGAGAGAGAAGGAAAAGAAAAAAAGAAAATGAGTTTCTCAAAGAACCAGCAGCGGAAATAATTTAGCTCTAATATATGATATGAAACATAGTAGAGCCTGAGAAAAAAATAAAAAAGAGTTGTATTGATATAATTTGGAAATGATGAATTATAAGAAATACAATAGGATGACTTATATAGCCAATGAGAACAACTAATCTCCTAACTAATGTAACTAATCTATATTTTTAATAGTTTGTGAAAATTAAACTCATAATAATAACCCTAATAGTGCTATTAAGTAATGATTTATACTTGCACAAATTAACGCACGTTTCACACATATTTCCATATAAATTATTGGATAACATCCTCATGTTACTATAACTTGTTTTAAATAGTAAAAACTGTGCACGTACCTCACACACAAAAATTTGTGCAAATATATTTTATTTAATGTTAATTATTCTTATGATTATTATTAATATTATTATTAAGCAACAAATATGACATTCTATAGACATGCTAGATATAGGATATATAATAAAAGTAATCTATTCCCCTTTTATAATCCCACCTCACTCTTTTTCAATCTATAATCCCATCACACTTTTTTTATTTATTATCACTATGATAGGATATTTAGGCTAAAAAATCTCATTTTATATTTTTCTTTGTGCTGAGCCCATTAATAAACAATTGTTCATTATTTTACTTTCATTATATATATATGTGTGTGTGTGTGAATGACATGTACCTAAACATCCGACTACTTAATCACCTGTTTAATATATTTGGTTGGTTTGAAATTAGGCATATAGAAAATGACGCTACATAAGAAAATTGTTACATTCATATATATACATATATTGCCATTTTTAAATCTCATAAAAATCTATCTGTGCATTTTCAGTCCAACCTAACAAATAACTATTAAATATTCTCAAAATTCAGACATCTTACTTTAGTTTCGATCTTCCCTCTCAATTAAAGTTAGTTGTCCTAGAAATTAATCCAAACAAGGACTTTCGAACTAGCTTATTACCAGTAATGTAAAAGACGCTATTTTTGAGTTGAAATATATAGGATTGGCTTAGAACAATGGATTGTATACTATTTTCAGATTGAATAATCTGAAATAAAATGTATTTTAAGTCCCAAAAAAATGTATGGATGATAATAAATTAATAATATCCTGACGTATACTAGACTTCTTAATTAAGGTGTTAGCTATGTTAATATGATTGATATGAATTCAAATATAATATAGGGCATGAAAAGAAAAGGTGAGAGCTACCAATACTGTCCTATATTAAAAAAAGCCAAATATCAATATCAAACCAAATATTGATTCTCAAAACAGAAACGTACGCGTATTCCAAAATATTGACGAAAAATTCCAAAGAAATAATTTCCAGCTGGTGGACCATAAAGTTTCTTTGTCCTGAACGGCTATATCAGTTGCGTATTATCTGAATGTCAAAATTTCACACAACAAAAAATAAAGTCTCTTTCAACGCCATACGAGCAACCTACAAACTTAGGCAACCAAATAACATAAATTGTGGCAGAGAGCCCAACATCGATTATTGCTCGTGACACAGAGATTTGAATTAAAGAAGTTGCACTTTGACAATTATGGCATACCATAAGTATATAGATTTGTGAATCTGGCTTTTATCAGTATGTATAGTATACGGCAGTGAAAGGAAAATACCAATATTAAATTTGACATCATCGTCAGTGTTTCTTGATGAAGCAAACTACCTATATATGTAATACAACTAAGACAAAATAATCAACATCGGTCATTCAATATGAAAAATCTTTTTTAACCAACCTTACAGGCGCTTAAATAAAACTTCTTCTAACAATGTAAGAAAAGTTTGTATGTCATTTAATGTGATGACTATTATTTATTAACATGTGCTTCACCTTTCTATGTACCTGTTGAGATTGAATGATCTTAATATCTTAACAGTACCATTCTTTTCCTTGACACTAGTAACCTCAGTGCACTTGACTAATTGTTAGTTGTTACCCCCAAAAGAAAAAGAAAAGTTACCACGGCATGTTTTAATTAATTCAATAACTAAGCATTTTAGTACCTAGCTAGTGAATTTGATATATTTCTAATTAACACCCTATACTTTTGAAGTTTTATGGGTTTATATATGGTACTTCTGGCTAATACAAATCGTTGGATTGTAAAGAAGGAAAAGAAAGAAAGAATATATGCGCATGGTATAATTTATAATAGAAGAGATGAATATTGAATTGGGGAGGAAGGAGAAAAGAAAAAAAATGAAACAGGAAAGACTCTTAGGTTGGGGGGCGTAATTTGGAGAAAAGGATATTTTGCCTATTATTCTACCCTTGGGTTGTGACATATGTATTATATATATGGGTGTCAGTCATGGTTAACATTGTGGTCCCTTTAATACGCTTCCAAGTTCCAATATCATATCATGATTCATGACGTGAACCTATGGGAAGATGCATACTTGTGTGTTTCTCTTGTCCCTATGAATAAATCTACATGATACAAGCTATAACTCCTCCACCAGAATTTGGATTAGCCGTTATTAATCATGAAACTCGTGATATAGCTCCTTTATTAAGAACCTAAGGAGAGTCGTTGCATACTGCAAGCAGCAACTCATCACCATGGAGCACATCAAGCACAGCATGAGCAGCTATGCATATAATGACGTTTACTGTCAAAGGAGTGTAAACGTTCCCTTCTCGTGGGAACACAAGCCCGGTCTCTCGAAAGTCACTCATAAGCTGTCTAACGATGGCACAAGGCATACTAAATTAGTGCTTCAGCCTCCTCCATGCTCATCATCTGGGACTGGAAGTGATAGATTTAGAGTGGAAGACACACAGAATCCTCTTAGTCTATGTGCAGTTCAGCCTTCACTCAGAATTAGTTCTTTTCGGATGGAGAGTCAGAAGGAAGAAGACCCTTTTCTTGAAGCTTACAAGAAATGCACCGAAAGCCCCTTTATGCGTAAAGGGTCTAGTACGGTTCAAAAGAACAATGGTTCTTGGCCTAGCATAAGGAAGTGTGTGCATATTCTTTCCTGCAAGTACTCCGGTGATGTTAGGAGCATGGTTTAGTTGTAAAGGCAATGCTATCTATACCTATAAGATGAGAGAGCAGTTAAAATATCAAGACTATATATTGAAGTTGATCTTGAATTTTTTGTATTTTTTGCTGCAACTTAATTGGAAAAATATTTAATTCGTTTCTAATTTGTACTGGATCATTGTGATCGGTTTTTTTTATGTATATATCAAATGACAGTTCAAGTATCATATTTCGTTGGCGCTCTTTTTATAGAGACGAAAAGGGTTGGCGATAAAAAAAGGAAGAAAGAGCCTAGTTCCTAACTAGTTTAATTTCTGCAGCCTCATAGAAACGATGTTTTTGGGCCATGAATGATAAACGTCTCCAAAAAGATTGTCCCCTTTTCCTTATTTTTTTATAAACCGCCTGCTATGAATCATTTTCATGTATTTTGGTTTCTAGTAGAGCTAATCAAATCCATACACCACCACTGGCTGTTTTTCCAGTAAACGGTCCAAAATTAGTAGTCGTAGTAGATTTAAGAACTTCCACAACGAAAACGACAAATAGCAGATTGATTCAACATTTCTTCGTCATGATCCTATTAACCTGAGCATGATTTTAAATAAATAATGCTTTACTTTTGCTAAATAAAAAGATTTTTTTTGTTGTAATCTGATTAAACTTTCTCAATTCAAATTATTACTCTAACAATCTCTACTTATGTAATTTCATGATTTTTGGACAACTTTAATGTCGATTTTATGGGCTGGTCTGAGAAGTGAGGACAGAGGACGTGTCACTTATTTCTTAAGATAAGAATCTCTACATATATGAACCAAGTCAACCATCTTAAGCTTGTCTTATACCCTTCTAACTCCTCCTTATTGTCTTCTTTGATAGATGCAGACCCGTGTGAACTTGGTCTTCTTTTTCCAACTCCTCTGTCTTCTATTTCCAATTTTATTTCAAAGCCAAAAATAAATTGTCTATGCTTACGCGCGTTTTATGTGCTTTTCCATTGAGATATTATGCCATTAAGAACTATGTGGGGGAACAAATATACAAAAGGCCCTGCAGAATCAAACTCCACCACCTCAACCATATATAGGTGTATAGGCCTTGTCTTTATTCCATTAGCTAAAGATGAGTCAACCACAGGCTCATTCAGCGGGAAAGATATCCTTCTCATGGGAAAAGAAACCTGGTGCCTCCAAGGTAACTCATGGTGAAAGTCTCCCAAGAGAGCACGAGTTTTTGCCCAAGTTGCCTCCCCCTCCTTGCACAGCAGAAGCTGCTAGAAATTCTGTTCATGATTTCCAAATTCCACTTCCTCCTTGCGCTTTTCAGCCTCCTTATTACAGAACTTCTTCCAAGAAGGGCCTATGGGTGCAAGACGACGATCCTTTCTTAGCAGCTTATAAAGAGTGCACCAAGAATCAGAAAAGTGCTGGGAGGAACAAACAATTGCCCAAAACTGGTATTGGGTCAAGGTTAAGGAAGAGCTTGTCTTTTTTCTCATGTAAGCGGTCTTGCACTGTTCGTGACAATAATTTGGTCATTATCTCTCACCTCCCACACAACGTAGATAGGGATTGATATGTTTAAGTCTTAGTTTATGTTCTATTAGGGACATCTTCTGTACAACTCAAATTCTTGTGGTATCAGTGTGTGATGAATAATGTAAGTGAGAATGATAAGCAGCTGTTTAGTACGCTCTTTGTTCACGATTGAAGGAATGATAGTTAGTTAACTCATAGACTATAGATGCTTGTGCTGCCGCGATTGCTATGCCAATTTCATATTATTAATATTAGGATTTAGCACTCCACCTATGTATAACTTTTTAACGGGTAACTATCCCTAAAAATCTAAAATACTAGAAATACTGGTTGCGGGCACACTTATTTTTAAAATTTATTTGTAAAACTTATATTTAACATTACTCAATATAACATTTCTAATTAATTTAATTTTGGGATTTCCAAACTACATATAATATAGTTAGGAGTTGTAATTTACATTAATAGTTTTTTTTTCTAGAACTTTGAGAACACTAGCTAACACTTACTAAAAACTAGTAAAAATAAAAAGGCAAAAATATACTTGTTGTCTCTTAATTTTGTTTTAAAT
The DNA here is from genome assembly GCA_023212625.1 of Styphnolobium japonicum. NCBI lineage: Eukaryota > Viridiplantae > Streptophyta > Magnoliopsida > Fabales > Fabaceae > Styphnolobium > Styphnolobium japonicum. The sequence goes on from JALBWW010000006.1 coordinate 27,643,370, forward strand.
TTTATTTTCATTCCACAATTATATTTTTGTCGTAAATCTTTTCAAAATCCTCAAAATTCATTATGACTGCTAACACCGTTAGAAATGTTAATGAAATTTATTAGCATGACATATGATGTGAGCACAAATACACAGTTGGCATTGTCTAGTTATTATTATTATTATTATTATTATTTAAAAAAATAATTGTTAGGGACAAATAATTGTGAGTGGAAAATGAAAATTAAAATAAAGTTAAGGAATAAAAAGTGAAAATTTTCTTATAATAAATATTATGCATAATTTTCTTTTTAAACTTTATATCTATACTATTATAAAGGGAATTCCCATTTTGGTATCCAACTTTGTTATTCTTAAAATGTTATTATTATTTATTTAAACACAAATATAAAAAAATGATTAAATTATAAATACCATTACTTAACAGTTACAATTACTTGCAAACATTTTTCAACTTCTTATCCTACAAACATTCCTCAACTTCTTATCCTACAATTATAATTAATTTCAAACATTTCTTATTACTCAAAATTTTTTATCTTATTCAAAAATAAAAAAAATGTGATTCATTTTTTATCTTATTCAAAAATAAAAATAAAAATACAGATTAACAAAGCACGTAGTGCCTGTTAATATGCTAGTTACGCATAATGATCAAACGAAATTAGTCACATACTTAAATGATATGATGATACCCGAGTAAAGATAAAAAAAAACTCTAAATGATAATAATGTATGCGATAAAAAAATAAAAAATATAATAAACATCTAAAATATAATAAGTGAATATTTTTATCATATTCAATATTATCATTTACAGTATTTGGGTGTGAAATTGGAAAAAATTACAAAAATGCCATTGTCATATATTCTTCTTCTTTTCTTTTCTTTTAAACAAATTTTTAAAGAATACAAATACATTACCTACCCAAATAATATCCTTACTTTTAAAAAACATTAGAATAAAAATAAGCTTTACATTATAAGAGGTTAACATTTTAAAGATTTATTATACTTGAAATAGTGCTTGTTCTTAACTCTAAACATGCAAAAAAAAAATTGCATACATTCTAAAAATAAAATCTCAAACTTTAAAACAAAGGGGAGAAAAATCAAGGGTATTACATTTCTTCCCATTAAAAGATTTCGATACCTAAATTTTACACAAACTTCTTACCTGCGTCAAAGAAATAGAGGTACTTTGCACGCATAATTTCTTCGGATTCCCAAGTCACCTCTTCTCTATGATGATTTTGTCATTGAACCTTATTGAAGTTAAGTCTATAGAACTCAACTTCTTAATTTGTTTATCAACTATAACTATTGGTTGTTTCTGCTAAGAAATGTGTTCATCTAACTATATTAGTTGAGGTTGAAATACGTAAGAAAAATCATGAAGGTACTTCCTGAGTATAGAAACATGAAACTGAGTGAACACCTAAAAGATATGGTAGGAGTGCTATCCAACCCTCTCTAAAAATTCAAATGGTTCAATACATATAGAGCTCAGCTTCTCTTTTTGGCCAAAATGCATGACTCTTTTCATAGGTAAAACTCACAAAAACACATGATCTTTTCCATTCTAAAGAGTGTAGGAATATCTTAGTAAAGATTAAAAAAAAAACTTTAAATGATAATAATAATATATATAAAAAAATAATATAATATACATCTAAAATATAATTAATTTTTTTATTCAAATCATTTTTGAAAGAAAAATAATAATAGATAATGAATATATTAGATGGGTTAAATTTGATATTCATCAATTAATTTTAAATGAATTAATAAGTTATCATTTTTATTTTGTTTGAATCACGAGTATTATCATACTTTTTAATGAATTCTTTCAATTATGATAACACTAGAAATTAAATTTTTAACTTGACACATAAATTTAGAGTCACTTACTACTCTAAACAATTTATTGGTAAAGTTTTATTGTTTACTAATCTGTTATAATCCCAATCTAAAATGCATCCGATTAATAGTTGGACCAATCCAACGAGTTCGGGATCAATGTGTTGTAGTGACATCGAGTGTAAATATTAAATACCACAAACCAGTGATGGTATCATCGTAATTCGCAAATAAAAACGTTTTATCCATCTTCATCTCTGTGCTTTATTTTTTCCAGTTGTGCTAGGTGCTGAAAGCTCTTAAACCCTAGCACTTGTGAGTTTTAACAAGAGTTTCTGTGAACTCAGCAAAAAATAGATTTCACTTTCGGTTCTCGACCTCATCTCCTTATCTGCCCCAACTGTAAGTAATTTATCGTATTTGTTGAGCAATTGCGTTGTCGTTTCATAATAGCTTGGTTTCTCGGAAAGTGGTTCAATGAGAGACGAGGAATCTGAAATTTTGATGTTATTCTCGGAGAGTTGTCCGGCTTAGGTTAAGGTTATCACAGAATCGTAAAATCGAGAAATTGAAGAACGAACGTCCTTTGATGTTTGATTATGTTATCTTAGGAGGCTTCTCCATTTAGATTAATGCTCTAATTTTCTCGTCACGCGCTAATATTCGCTGTCTGTTTGCAATTAGTCCTTGTCTGAATTATTGGTATTAATCTGATATTGTGGTCCATAATATTCCTCAGCCCGTGGGCTACTTGTTTCGAATGACACCATCTAAATTTGTGTTGACTAGTAGTGAGCAAGATCTGTACGAAGTGTTTAGGGACATTGTAAAATTGAGAGTTTATTCCTTTTATAAATTCCAGCCTCAGTAGTGAATTGAAGGTGCTTTATATACTTGAACGGTAATTGCGCACTTGTTATCTTGTTAGTTGGTTGATTAAGGTATTACTTATTTATCAAAAGGGGGGAAAAGTTATGGTTTTGTATGTCGTAAGAGAAATATTGGTTTCAAAGAGATAGAATCAAGAAACGGAAAATAATCCATGTGCTTCCAAGTTACCTTGATGTGCCCGCATCAAATTTTGTTTTAGATTAATTGACTATAGCTTCTTCTTCTTTTTAATATGCCAATGGTACTTGAAAGCACCTTCACAGATGGAATAAGTGTCCTTTGATAGATAGCTAATACACTGGCACCATTCATCTGCTGTGAAAGATGTGGTACTGAACTTAATCCGTCAGGTTCAGGCATGATGATGTGTAACGGTTCTTTAGTTTGGTATTTTGTATAGCTATAGGTAGGTAGAAAATATGAAAATTTTCAATGTGTCTATAATTTTTTTTTCTTTTGGGGGTTGGGGGAGGGGTTTGAGTTTTTACTTTAACATCAGCATGTGATGGATGCAAAGGTATAACCATGTAAAATGCTGTGTGTCTGGAGGTATTCATTTTGTTGGCAAGCTTTTTTACCTTGTAACACAAATACATTATGAACAGTTAATCTTTAATTTAGCAATGTCATAAGACATTAAGATGTAATTGTTTTTTGTATTGATTGATGCTGCTGTTTGCCTTTGCAGGGATCATTTGTGTTAAATGGCCAGTAATCCTCAGCCCTCCGGTATGCAGGTAACATATTTCTTTCTCAATACTAACCAAGAATCTCATTGTATTGCAATGTTATGTCTTAGTAACTTGCTTGCTTTGATTGTGTATTTTTTTTTATTATGAGAACATTAAATGACGATATGAAGAATAACCAGTATCTCAGTATTCAGCTTCTTCTTTTGCTTCTCTGTTTTTGTTTTGTTTTTTGTTGTGAGGAGTTAACCCTGCCCAGATTTTTATTTAGTCTGCTGAATATGGTCAGTTTTGTCCAAGTGTGATGGGCACCATAATAGGTTTTGCACTTTTGCTAATTCAGTTATTTCTGATTTTCTCGTCAGATTATGACCATTCAGTTCTGTTATCTTACTCGATATATAATTTATGATTTGAGTGACAATATTGGGATATGCACTCAATTACTGTTATCAACTTTTTTATTTATTTTATACTTTGCTTTATATATTATTGATTGCGAGTTATACAAAATGATTTTCTTTTCCTCTCTTAATTATTGCAAATGTATGTGATGTTTTTTCAATCTGTTTTCTTTTGTGCCCCCCGCCTTTTCCTTTTCTCCCTCTCTCTTTATATATATATATATATATATATATATACATATATATATATATATACATATATATATATATATACATATATATATATATATATATATTTCTTTGGATTAGCCTCTTCGGCCTCCTGCAGTTGGACCCTTGGGTCCTCAAAGTTTTGGTTCACCCTTAACTATGCAAGTAATTTCTTTTCCTGTGCGTTTTACTAACTACTATTTCTTGCTCTGGTATAGTAATATATTGCAACCACTCTTACAACTATTCATTTGCAGTTTCGGCCAGTCATTCAAGCTCAGCAAGGGCAACCATTTGTTCCCATGGGTTCACAACAATTTGGACCTGTAGGACATGCTATTCCTTCTTCAAATGTCGGGATGCCTGTTGTTCAAAGTCAGCAATTGCAGTATTCTCAACCAATGCAACAGTTGACTCCAAGACCAATTCAGCCTGCTCATCCTGCACCTTCGTCGCAGGCTATACCTCTTCCATATATGCAGACAAATAGGCCACTGACATCTATTCCACCACATTTGCAGCAAACTGTTCCCCATTCAAGCAATCATATGCCTGGTTTGGCTGTTTCAGGAGCAGCTCCTCATTCTTCATATATTGTATGGTTGCCTTAGTTTTTGGGGTTTTCCAGTTCTAGATTTCTGTTTGAATTATTTAGTACCTTTTACACTCTCACATTGTTTTGCACTTTTTCAGTTCACACCATCTTATGGTCAGCAGCAAGATAATGTTAATGCATGGGCTCAATATCAGCCTCCGCCTCAAATGCACGCCCCTCCTGCTGGACAACCTTGGTTGTCCTCTGTATCTCAGAGTGCAGCAGCTGTTACATCAGTGCCGCAGGCTGGGGTACAATCATCTGGTACTACATCAACTGATGCAGTAAGTGTTTTATCCTTACTTTGATTCTTTAATGCATGCTACTCTTGTTTTACATTCATTATTTTGAAATTTCCTCATAAAATGCTCTCGTTTACACAAAATGTAAATATGTAATAATGTTTGTTTGACATTTCTATGAAGTAATGCATTTTAAATGGTGGATTTCTTTATTTTTTTTCTTTATGATTTTTTAATATAAATTATTACTTGTATGATAATGGCATTAATACATTCCAATAACATGGCTAAGATGGTGATTCTCGTGTCATAATGTTTTATGATTTTTTTCCCTTGTAAATTATGTTTTCTATTTTTCTGGCTGAAATAAAAAAAAATTGTAGGAATAATATTATTTGGTTTGCTTTATGTTGCTCGATTTTATGGTGGTTTAAGCAAACCTGCCAAATTGATCCACATTTAATGCCTCTGGATTGTCCAAATATAGTAGATTAAGTTAGATGCTATTTGTAAAAATAAAAAAAATTATTGTTTTTTTGGCCTAAGGGATGTGAGGAAATTTTATTAAGTTGCCATGGATATATTTTGGGAGTATGTTTGATAGGAACCCAAAATGAAGAAGAAACAGAAAATTGTATTGTTGACTGAAAATGAGAAAATGTATTACAAGAGGATCTCCTGTAACCCAGAGCAATGCTCCTCAGAGGAATGTGGAATTCCCTCTGCCCAAGCTTAAAGCTGAAAACTACCCAAAAGACTAACTCCCCTTTTCCTACTCACCCATCTCATATATCCCCTCTCACGTGTATTCTCTTTCTTTCTCTCTAACTAACTTGCCAGCTCAGCTCTTACCACTCCATTTGGGCCTTTCTCTTCATGGGTCCTGTTAAATGAGAGAAAATGAGAGAGAGACATATTGAGAACCCTTGTGTTTTCTACACAAGAGGATGAATCTATATATAGATACAAAAATAATCTAGATACATTGAACCTAGACAACTAACAAGACACCTAACTATATACATATTTCTAACACTCCCCCTCAAGCTGGAGCATATAAATCATATGCACCAAGCTTGTTACAAATATAACTTATTCTAGGACCCCTTAGGGATTTGGTGAAGATATCAGCTAGTTGGTCATTTGAATTGACAAAGCTGGTAGTGATATCTCCTGAAAGGAGTTTCTCCCTAACAAAATGACAGTCTATCTCAATGTGTTTGGTCCTTTCGTGGAACACTAGATTAGAGGCAATGTGCAAAGCAGCTTGATTGTCACAGATGAGTGTCATTTGCATATCCTCTCCAAATCGTAATTCTTTAAGAATTTGTTTCAACCAAATGAGTTCGCAAGTAGGCCGAGGCCATGGCTCGATATTCTACTCGCACTTGATCTTGCAACCACCGTTTCTTACTTTTCCATGATATCGTTGCCACCAATGAGAATGCAATACCTGAAGTGGATCTCCTATCGCAGGGTGATCCACCAGTCTGCCGCATCGAGTATCCAATAGTCCGTGTATGCCTTTTATCTTCATAAATGATGCCTTTTCCGGTGCTCCCTTAATATATTTTTAGAATTCAAGTATCAGATCCCAATGACTCTCGCAAGGAGAGTTCAAGAACCGACTAACAACACCAACAACAAAAAGAAATGTCGTCGAAAACCGTGAGGGTAGTTCTTTTCCAACCAATCTCCTATATCTTCCTGGATCTCGATAATGACTTTCCCGATCCGGTAGAAGTTTGACATTCGGATCCATAGGAGATTCAACTCGGTTTGGCGTTCAACAAGCCGCCTCTTCAAGTATATCCATAGCATACTTTCTTTGTGAAATTACTATACCATCCTTGGATTGTGCCACCTCAATACCCAAGAAATATCAAGTTTGTCAAGGTCTTTGGTGAAAGAAGCGGTGAGCAAGATGTTCTTTTACTGCAGATGCCCGATGATCACTACCGAGAAATGACAATGTCAGTCACATAGACAATCGGATAAATGCACTGCACGCTAGTGGCGATAAAAAAGCAGAGTGGTCCGCTTCAATTCGAGTCATACCAAATTGTTGAACTACAAAGATCGAACCTACCAAACCATGCTCGAGGAGATTGTTTGAGACCATAAAGAGACCGATGAAGGCGACAAACAAGGCCGTAAGACTCCCCGAGCAACAAACCCGTGAGGTTGCTCCATATAGACTTCTTCTCCGAGGATCACCATGAAGGAAAGCATTTTTTATGTCTATCGATGGAGAGGCGGTGGCGGATGGCGCAATGGACAAAAAGAAGCTTCGAACAGAGGTAATTTTTGCCACGGGAGAGAAAGTATCGCCGTAATCAAGACCAAAAATCTGTGTATATCCTTTAGCTACCTGCGCTTGAGGCGATCAATCGACCATCGGGGCCAACTTTAGCGTGAACAACCAAAGGGCAACCAACAACAGATTTTCCTGAGGGGAGAGGAACCAATTCCCAAGTACCACTGCTCTGAAGTGCACACATTTCTTCAATTATTGCTTGTCTCCATCCGAGGTGGGATAAGGCGTCACCTGGAGATTTAGGGATAGACACAAACGACAAAGAAGAAAGACAAGCATAATGCAAAGATGACAGGTGGTGATAACTCAAAGCAATATAATGAGAAAAAGGGTTACGAGTAGATCGTATACCTTTTCGGAGAGCGATGGGAAGGTCAAATGTAAGGCAAAGGATGCGAGCGGAGTAAAGGAGTTGGTGCACAGAGAGAATCCATCATGGCCTCGAGTAGGAGGTTCAAAGAACAGTAGAGGTGCCACTATGGTGGATGTGGACGACGCTGATAGGTTTGGAAGGGGCGATTAAGTGGGACCTCTACAGGAGGTGTTGTGGACTCAACATGAACAAGAGCAGGAGGAAGCAATAAGACCTCAGTGATGGGCTCAGTAGGTGAGGGAGATGACTCAAAGAAGAAGACAGACTCAAAGAAAGTAACATCGGCCGAGATAAGGTATCGTTGGAGTGTAGGAGAGAAGCAACGATAACCTTTTTGAGACCTAGTATACCCAAGGAAGACACACTTAAGAGACCGAGCTGAGAGTTGTCAAGACCCAGAGAGAGATTTTGGACAAAACAAGTAGACCCAAAAATACGAGGCGGAAGGGAATGGAGAGGTTGATGGGAAAACAAAATGGAGTGAGGGATTTTGTTATCTAAGACAGTGGATGGCATGCGATTAATAAGGTAGCAGGCAGTGAGAACAGCATCCCCCCAAAAACGAACTGGGATATTACCATGAAGCATGAGGGTCCGAGTTGTCTCAATAAGGTGGCGGTTTTTACGTTCCGCAACCCCATGTTGTTGAGGGGTATGAGCACAGGAAGTCTGGTGAAGTATACCATTAGAGGCCATAAAGGTTTGAAACTGTTCAGATAGGTATTCCCGGGCATTATCACTACGGAAAGTGCGAATGGAAAGACCAAACTGAGTTTTGATTTCATGATAAAAGGTATGGAAAATTGAGAACAACTCAGACCGATTTTTCATTAAAAACAACCACTTACAACGGGAAAAATCATCAATAAAAGTAACAAAGTATTTGAAACCTAAAGTAGAGCTAGCACGACTTGGACCCCAAATATCAGAATGAACTAAAGCAAAAGGAGACATAGCTTGATTCTGATTTCGATCGGGGAAATGACTACGGGTATGTTTCCCGCCTGACACGACTCACAAGGGAACACTCGATAACTTGGATAGGCTTGGCACCAATTTCGGAGTTTAACAAGGCTAGGGATGACCTAACCGAGCATGAATTGTGAGAGGGAATCACGTGGCCGAGCAAACTCGAGAAGAGGTGAGAGGGTAAAGGCCATAGAGATTCACATCCGGCGCCAATCATTCGTCCCGAACTTGGTCTGTAGAATAATGTAATCTTTAGTAAAAGTAATCAAACAATCAAGAGAACGTCGTTTACTAATGGAAAGCAGATTAAAAGGACATCCGGGACATAAAGAACTGAATCACGGACAGGGAAGGGAGTTGGATGAGCAAAGTGCCAATCCTCGAGATTGTGTGTGAGAGCCATTAGCTAAGGTGACACTAGGTAAATACCCAGATGTAGAAAGAGTAGAAAAGAGCCCGATTACACGGATATATGGTCGGATGCACCGAATCAAGGACCCAAGGACCAAGTGGAGGGTGATTGAGACACAAGCAAATGAATTACCTGCAGCGCAATGGTGCGTGGAACCGGAGGAATGGCGTTGTTCACACCATTTCGTAAAAATCGCATAGTTAGGCTCGGAGAAGCTTGGGGAGGCGCCAGAAGGCTCGGCCGATATCCGGTGGATGAGTTCGGGCAACATTGGTAGGGCGAAGGGCGGCACTGTAAGGCCCAACATCTCGTCAATGGTATGACCTAAGCTATGATGGGTCACATTGAGGGCGAGGTCTGGAACCAGAGGGACCGCCACGGCCACGGCCACGACCACGACTAGTGTGATGAGAAACAAGGGCGGATGGATCACCAGTCACAGGAGCAATATGGTAGTCATCAGATCGTTTAGCCGGAACCCGGAGCAATGTAGACCAGGCCGTGGAAAGTGTGGGAACAGTGAGAGAACCCAGAATCTGATCACGGATGGCAGAGTACTCTGGAGGCAAGCCATAAAGGGCGAGAAGCATAAAGAAAGTACTCCGTTGCTCAAGCTCTTTGGCCGGAGTATCTGCTCGGAGGCAATAGCTCGTTAAAGTCATGTAAAGATGCTTGTGAACATTACCGAGGTAGGCAGACATAGGGCCATCCAACTGCCTCGGGCCAATGACAATCATCAGCTTTTGACAGACCCCGTAAAGACGCTGAGTATCATTGGTATAAAGAACTTTAGCCTACTCCCAAACAGACTCGCATGTGATATGAGCCCGGAAGATCTGCTTCAAGGAGGAATGAAGAGTTGATTTGAGCACACTACACAGTTGAGCATCGACCTTCTCCCACTTCGGACGTTCAGTGACCGACACAGTGTCAGCTTTTTGGGTAAGGTGCTCCTTGTACCCCTGACCGGAGAGCCAGAGCTTGACATTGGAGGCCCATGTTTCATAATTGGTGCCATCCAATTTCTCAATGGAGAGCCGACATAATTAGTGAACATAGCGGTATCTCGGCCTTCTGAGGCTCGGGGATGGCTTGGGGAGGCCTTGATGGAGACCAAGAGGCAAAAGTGGCGTCGAGAAAAAGTTTTCTCGGTGGGAAAAGTGTTGGCCGTGGTTCTCAGCAGGGAGACCCACAACTAGAGGTGGGTCGAAATGCAGATCTGGCGCCGGGATCTGGTGCGGAACGACAAGGCAACCCGAGCAACGCATTCGGAACTGGCCGGACCAGCGCCTCACACGCGCCGTGAGAAGTACCGAAGAGATGCGGTGGCGCGCGTGGCGGCTGCGATGGAGGCGCCGCGTGGGGTTTGGCTCACGGAGGGTGAGTGGTCCCTGGACCGAGTGGCGGTGGCGTGAACGGAGCAAATCCGCTACTGGGCGGAGGACTGTGGCGCGTGGCGGCGGATATGGTGGTCGGAGCTTCTGGGTTTTGCTGAGTAGAGTAGCGGGTCTTTGGATCTGAGGTTGGGTAGCGGAAAAAGAAAGGAAAAAAATTTTCCGGTGAAGGAAATCCGGCCACCGGAGTGAAAACACGATTAGCCGGAAAAATTGTCACCGGAGAACAGTGGGTTCTCCGGGAATGGGTTTCCCTCTCACTAGGCTCTAGATACCATGTTAAATGAGAGAAAATGAGAGAGAGACATATTGAGAACCCTTGTGTTTTCTACACAAGAGGATGAATCTATATATAGATACAAAAATAATCTAGATACATTGAACCTAGACAACTAACAAGACACCTAACTATATACATATTTCTAACAGGTCCTATCAATGTTATTGTAATAGAATTAGTGATTTCTTGTTATGATACAATTTGAGGCAGATTCCTTGAGAGAGTATCTCTTCAAATGTCAATAGCTCATAAAGTTTTTGATGATGCCTTACACTGTACACGTGATTCAAAGAATTACATTTCTCCTATGGTGATAATATATTCTTCTGTTGTTATATTACGATTTCTGTGAAATTTGAGCTTATATAATTCTCTGTCTTATGCTCTGCCAAATTTTAGGCAACAAATGCCCCTAACCAGCACTCGTTATCTGATTGGCAAGAGCATACTTCTGCTGATGGGAGAAGGTATTGATTAATGTATTTATATCTTGCTTTGCTAGCAAACACAAGATATGTTATACAATTTGTCACTGACTCCTTATATTAATGATCTGATTATCTAGTGCTTTCCTATTTCACATTATTTTGAATCATCACTTGTTTTTGCTCTTTTCTCAATTTTACCAGATATTACTACAACAAGAGGACAAGGCAATCTAGTTGGGAGAAACCTTTGGAATTGATGTCACCTATTGAGGTGAGTTGTTTTGATGATTTGTTGCTATTGCTGCAATTTGAATGTCATTTTTATTATCTGTTGGACATGCTTTGAAAATCTTATGTGGTCAATCAAACTGGCATCTAATATGGATGTTGAAAATTTTTGCAATGCTTTCAATGATCAAAAAAGGTTTATGCGAATATCCTTTTATGTGCATGTGCTTCCAGTGATTTGTAGATATCATGGCAAGTCAGGAGAAATTTTAACAACTGCTCTATATGGTCACTGTGAAGGCGGGGGTTGCACTTTCTCAAGGCAGGCAACAGTTTGCTATTTACAATTTTATATTTTTTTTGCCTAAAATGTGAGATTGGTGTGTAGTTGTAGTTCTGAATACCATCGATTGATGGTTGACTGCACCCTTCCCTTCCCCTTCCTCCAGCGATTTTGTTGGGTCATCTTTATGGGGTGTGTGTGTGATATAAATTGTCTCCTTTGTAAGTTTCTTTGCTCTCCCTACACAACAAAAAAAAAGGAAGAAGATAAAAGGTGTGCGTGTGTGCCTCTATTATCTATTTATCTTCTTGTTTTTCATCCTTTCTCCATCTCTTTGTTTCTGTATCTCTTTGCCCATTTTATGATCTTGTTTTAATTGATTGCAGTGGGGTAGGCTTACATATTTATGCATGGGCATGTTATGTTGTAAATTCTGGTTTATGGCTTTATTCATTGTAACACTTATTAGTATTGGCAATATTATCATCTGACAATAATTATCTCTCCAGGCTTGTTTTCTTCTTTCCTTTATTTGTTTAATATGTTCCTTTAGTTTCTTGTGGCCGCATGTGGTTAATTATTATTACTTGATATGATAATCTTTCTTGGATGGTTTACTTTTAGCATTTTCAAATCTCAATAATTCTGCTGGATTTGACAGAGGGCTGATGCTTCAACTGTTTGGAAAGAATTCACTTCTTCAGAGGGAAGAAAGTGCGTTTTATTTCATTCGTTTTGTATAATTCTATTTATTTAGATTTGATTTACAAAATCTATATACTGCAACTTTTTGCTGTACCCTTTCTGTGGCATTTATTTGTAATAATTGACCTAATGATCGATATTTTGGCTGTGACTTCTTGCAGATATTATTACAACAAGGTTACTCAGCAATCAACGTGGTCAATACCAGAGGAACTTAGGGTTTGTGATTATATTTGTGATTATTTTCCATTTTATGCCTAGTAGCATTTAATTTCTGACTCCAAATTGCAAAATTTCCATTCAGTTGGCTCGTGAACAGGCACAGAAAGCTTTTAGCCAGGGAATGCAGTCAGAAACAAGTGATACATCCAATGCTGCTGTCTCCTCCGCTGCAACATCAACAGCAGCTAATGCAGCTAGCACCAACACTTCTTTGACATCAAATGGGGTTGCTTCAAGCCCAGCTTCTGTCACACCAGTTGCAGCAACTGATCCTCCACAGTTGGTTTCTGGATTATCAGGGACCCCTGTGTCCCACTCTATAGTTACTTCAAGCACCACTGGAGTTGAACCAAGTACGGTGGAAACTATGAGCACTGCACCTATAACAGTTGCAGGAAGCTCAGGAGTAGCTGCAAATTCGCTTGATTCCAAAATGTCATCCATGTATATAAATATGTTCTGCATGTCCATTGTTTTCTTCTGACTTTTTGTTCTTTTATAATGTGGTTATAGTTGTCAATGCTGACTGATGTATTGAAATTTTACCTGAGCAGTGTTGAAAATCAAGCATCTCAGGATTTTGCTACTTCTGTCGATGGAGCTTCTCTCCAAGATATTGAGGTATTTTTCTTTCTTTTTATCTTTTAGAATTGTTGGATTTCTAGTCACTCCAGAAGTCTGAAGCCTAACATAAACATTTGTGCACTTAACAAGCCTACAAGGGCAAAGAAATTGATGATTTTGAAAAACAAAAACAAAAAAAACAGAATACTAGATTAAATTTGCAAGGTATTTTATAATCATGATCCATAATTGACCACCTTTACAACCTTGGTTCAATGCCATGTCAGAAGTCCAACTATCCTAAAAGTTTGAGCTGACCCAACTACGTATAGTAGGCTAATGTGCCAATATAAATTCTAGTTGTCACTGGAAGTTTTTAAGTGGCATCTAGATTTATTGTTTGTAGGCAAGATTGTGCCAATTGCTGTTTATAAACTTAGAAAAACCAGGTTGCAAAGTGAGAGAAAACACCTGGAAGACTAATTCCCCTTGCTTTGTTGTCCAATTGAGAACCAGTATTTAATTTTCTTATATTAAGGTTTTCTTGCAACCCTTGCAGGAAGCCAAAAGAGGAATGCCAGTGGTTGGAAAAATTAATGTGACTCCACCTGAGGAGAAAGCAAATGATGAGGAAACCTTGGTATATGCAAATAAGCTGGTAAGAATTCTGTATGTTATGGACAATCCCCTTTATAAAAAAAAACTTAGAAGGTATGATATCCTTTGTTCCTTCTTTCTGTCATTATTTCTTTTTTCTTTATTACCACATTACATTGCTCTTTTAGGAAGCAAAAAATGCATTTAAAGCGCTTCTGGAATCTGTAAATGTTCAGTCTGATTGGACATGGGAACAGGTAGACTGGTATGCCTTTCTTTTTACCCACTCTTTCTTCGTGCTTCAAATGCTAATTATTATTTTTGAATTATAATTCAGGCAATGAGAGAAATCATCAATGACAAAAGATATAACGCTCTAAAAACACTTGGTGAGCGAAAACAGGCTTTTAATGAGGTGAGAAACAAGCCTCCCATGGCGCATTGCATGTACTACCTTGCAGTGGATCCTTCAGTTTGCATCAAGTGAACTGATTCGGCACAATGTAGTAGCATATCATTTTCATGTACATGTTAATGGCTCTATCTGGCTTTCTGACATTGTAGTAGCATATCATTTTCTATGTACATGTTAATGACTCTATCTGGCTTTCTGACATTGAATCACTTTAATCATCCATTCAGTATTTGGGCCAAAGGAAGAAGCTAGAGGCTGAAGAGAGGCGCATGAGGCAGAAAAGAGCTCGGGAAGAATTTACAAAGATGTTGGAAGTATGTTGAACAGAATACCTGATTAATTTGTGCTTCTATCAAATAACTCTGTGTATTCTCTTTTCAGGAGTGCAAGGAACTTACATCATCCACTAGATGGAGGTATGTTTCTGCTTGTTTGATTAAGAATTTATTTTTAGCCATCTTAAAATTTCTAATTAATCATTTACCATGATCAGCAAAGCTATAAGTATGTTCGAAAATGATGAACGGTTCGGCGCTGTTGAAAGACCAAGAGACCGGGAAGATTTATTTGAAAGCTACATGGTAGAACTTGAGAGAAAGGTGATAATGTTACTTTGTGCTTACATATGATCCTTTGTGAGCATGACATCTCATTTTAGTCTAGATCATGTACCCAAGGAGGCTGCATAAACCTTTTTCTCGAGTGATTTGTGTGGATTTTCTTTACATACTCATCAAATGTGGGAAGAATCTTGTTCTTATTTGCTGGGCGGTGGCGGGTGAGTGGCTTTTATAGTCACATTGTATCATTTACGTTTTGGTTTGTGATATTCTTTCACATAATCAAGGGAAGGGGTTGAATTATGTAGTTGGCTTGAGTGAAAATTTTATTGGAATGCCTAGTCAAACTGTGTTCCAGCTTGACTTTCTTCATCTTATTGTAATAGCCATTCTTTTCTGGAACTAAATGCTTTTCAGGGGAGTTGTGATTTTGTAATTTGTTCACATATTGATCAGTGAAGGCAGGCTGTTATTTGACTGCCTTTTCTCAGGATCCATGAATGTGTGTGCAATTTTATGGTTAATTTATTTTTCTTGTTCTGTTACATTGCATGAGAAGTTGAGAACACTGTAATTTAATTGAATACATCATTCTTGTAATTATAGTTATGGCTGAACCACTTAATGTAAATTCATTTGAGAAGAAACTTTTGATAAAATGAAGAGAAACATGAAGTTTTGATAATTACTAGAAGTGGAAATTTTCATAATTGTCACCTTTGGCAATATCTTTGATAAAGCCACTCTCAATAGGCAGAGAGTTCTGGTGGGATCACTGCCAGCTAGAAAGATGGGAAGAACTATATTTTTTTAAGCACATTGGATCAGACTCCTGAATCATGGTGCATTTGTCATGGAGCATTTTGAATTTCCCTCCTGCGATTCTGGTGTGGTTCTAGTTAGGATTAATGGGGATCAAAGTTGCAGTTGGAGTTGATGAGTGATGGACCTTTACTGTTAAGGGTAGATTTCAGCGGTTATAGATGGACAAAATAATAGCTGTTTCATCATGGCCATGTGTATATTTCATGAAATGTTGATAGTAGGTTTGATTGCTCTCTTGGATGGAGATTATAATTCTGAGCTAGTGAGCGGCAAGATACTAAATATCGTGTTGAGGTACAATATTGATAATTGAAAAATTGGATATGTAGTGGGAAATTTGTGGAAACAATAAACATAAAATTCTTTGATAACATTGCAAACAAAGAAATTACTTAATTATTGCAGCTAAAAATGTCCAAGTGTTGCTGCGATATCAAGCCAACGACAATGCCTGAACTCAATTTGCTCAACTAGATTTTAATTCTCAAATTATATAAGCCTCATTCATAAGGCTGAACCTATCTAGGACCCCAATCATAGCCACATTCATAAACCCTAGTCCAAGCCCAGTGTCAAGGTAAAAAAAGCACTAAAACAAAATGGGAAAAAGGGCCGGCACTTTGCTGTTTGCCTGTTACGCAGAGCATCATTTACTTCAATGATTTGGAGTCCAAATCGCACACAGAGAAGCTTGATTGTCGCCATTCTTTCAAGTGTTGGTTGTTGGAAAGTTGGAACTGGAATTCCACTAAAGTTCAAGATCCAAATTCATCTTCCCCTCAGATTTATATTGTGAGAGTATGAATTGGGTGCAGGGAGAAGAATCATACTATCTCTTTCTTGCTTCAACTTACTGTTTGGATCTATGAACAGATTTTAGGGAAAGGTTGATGAGTCCACCACTGATGAGTGTGTACTCTAAGTGTTAGCCAGTTAGGATTTAATTCTGGGGTGAATAACCCATCTATCCCCAAAAATAAAATCTAGGGTTGATACTCATGATACTGATGGAACGGTTGCTGTATCCCCAATAAAAAAGTTTAGGTTGTTCTATTTATTCGAAGGAGTGAGCAGCAGGGAATTGGTACCAGATTTAGGGGAGAAAGAATCCCTGTTTAGATTAAAATATAGCAATAAGAGTCAGTGGCTTTGACTCATATCTCTTGATTTTAATTCAAGGCCCTCTTTGAAATTTAACAGATAAAATTTTCAATCAGACAATTTGAGAAATGGTAGGCTGTTCTTCGAAATGTGAAACTATGGGAATTTTGATGGTTAATCACACTAGTCTGCTGCTTTCCTTATATCTCTTGCACAAATGGGTATGGAAAGGAATTGTCTGGCTTGCATCCCCTTGTGCTTTATTTTGGGATTGTTGAGAATTGAGATTCTAGTAGCATAGATGAGCAGAGACAGGTCTTGCGATTCATGGTTCTATTGTGTTCTGATTTTAAAGCTGGTTACCTTTAGCTCTTGGGGAATTGCTCTTCCCATGCAGAGTTTATCTATTGTCTTCCCTTACTCTTTTTTGCCTCCTCCTGCCACTGCCCCATCAGCAGGGTTGCATCACCTCAGCTTTGTTACATGAGAGGAAAAAAAATTATGTTCACCACGTTTAGACTTGTAATTATTTGGAAGTCTGTGTTTGGAATTTTTCAACATTTGGTAAAATGATAAATTTTGAGTTAGTTTACTATATATCTTGCTAGAAGCTACATGTAATAGAAACCAGTATTATTTAACAGGAATAATATTTATAAATCTATGTAAAGAAGTATGAAATTTGGGTTTTGTGTGGCTCAGTTTTCTTCTTGTACCTTTTTTTTTTCCAATCAATGCAATAAAACCAAGGTTATTTCATATCTCTACTAGTTAGGACTATGTAAATATAAATTATTTGCTTAAGCTTGCGGTGGTCATATAAGAGAGCATCTGTTTCCTTTCTTATGCAAAGTTAACAGCAGGATATTTTAACTTATACAATGCAAATGATGTCCATTCTTACTATTATCCTTTCTATACATAAAATTTAGGAAAAGGAAAATGCTGCAGAGGAACACAGGCGGAATGTAGCAGAATACAGGAAATTTCTAGAGTCCTGTGATTATGTGAAGGTACATTTTTGAAACTTAAGAGGTGCACATCTGTTGTAATTGTTGCTTTGTTCTTGAACCTTTTCCTTATTATTTTTGTTTCATTTTAGGTGTATAGTCAGTGGCGGAAAGTCCAAGATCGGTTAGAGGATGATGACAGATACTTACGACTTGAAAAAATTGACCGCTTGCTTGTTTTCCAGGTATATTTTCTTATAGTTGGTCATGTATGATGGATATAGGTGCTGAGATTGGCTTTGGCAGGACTATATTCGTGACTTGGAGAAGGAAGAAGAGGAACAAAAAAGAATACAGAAGGTAGAGCCTAAGTGTATGACTATTGGTTGTGTTTCAGTCCATATTCTTGTGTGTGTATGTATTTTTATGGCTACGATATAGGATCGACTCCGACGGGGTGAGAGGAAAAATCGTGATGCATTTCGCAAGTTGCTGGAAGAACATGCTGCTGCTGGAGTTCTTACTGCTAAAACTCACTGGCGAGAACATTGCTTGAAGGTAATAAAACTTTTCATTGGTCATGATGAAAAGCTGGAATAATATGGAAACAAAATTATTTTCTTGTGTTTTCCATTTTGTAGGTCAGGGATTTGCCTCAATATCAAGCTGTTGCGTCAAACACATCTGGTTCCACTCCGAAAGATTTATTTGAAGATGTCGCTGAAGATCTTGAAAAACAGGTTATCAAATTGCCATTTCAAGTAATTTTTGGAATTCGTTATAAATTTTTGTTGCTATTGGAAACTAGAATGATATTATTATGGTCTATAAGCTAGGTTGCTGTATGGTTTTCTGTTATTTGAAGTAAACTTTCATCAGCCAGCATGCCCTCTCTTTGTATTGAGATCATGTTTTGACTATGTCCCATGTTTACTTCTGAGGATTTGCACCAGACAATAGGAAGGAAAGTAAATTCTGCTCATTTGTATTCTGGATTTGATGTTAGTTGACCCGAGTTTCAAATTATTTAAAATAAGTTGAAGAAAATAAGATTGTCCATATAGTAGGTAATGAACTACTAAATTATAAGTATTATGATAACTTGGTCTTTTTTCTTTTTGAGTGACTTGATTAACTTAGTGTATTTGGTTAGACATTTACATGAACCTAAAGTATTATAGTGGTTGCTAATTTCTATATCTAACATAACTTTTTTGTTGACAGTATCATGAAGACAAGACACATGTAAAAGATGCAATCAAGTTAGGCAAGGTAGGCATCAAAGAGATCTTCCTAGTGTTTTGTCTGTAGCTTATGTTTGATGACAAACTCTACTTTCCCCTGCCTCCTGCCCCATTCAAGTAGATCACTGTAGTGTCTACATCAGTGTTTGAGGACTTCAAGGCTGCTGTCTTGGAAGAAGTTGGATGCCAAACAATATCTGAGATCAATTTGAAGGTAATGTAGTTTGGTTGTAATTTCTGTCATTTTTATTTCAATTCTTGCTCCTAAAATATAAAACTATATGATTTATGAGAGAACTACTCAAATGAGAGCTCAGTGTCAGTTACTGTCTTGGTGTCTTAACAGTGAACTTAGTACAAGGCAAGGCAATTATTGGTAGTATATGTTTTGACGTCTCTAATTAAATTTTGAAGCCACACAAAATTGAAAGCTGCCATTTTTCAAGCTCAAATAATATTTACCAACAAGAAAAAAGAAGTTTGTTGCTGTAGTGTCAATTTTTTTGGTTCATTTTGGATATAATTCTATGCGGCTTTTTTTTACATGTTATTGATATAAAGTTGAATCTGTTATAGAATAAAATAAGTAATTATCATTGTCAAGTTTGTAACGTCCTTGAAATTTATTTTCTCATTCTATCAATTATTGTATGGGTCTCCTTGTGATGTTATTGATCAACATCAATAACATGGAATCGTATATGCATGCTGGAACAAATATCTCTATTTGGAGGTTGTTGCAAGCCAGTTGACTTATTTAATATTGTTATATGCCTTTGCAACATGGATTATGAGAATTTGATTCTTTGCTTCTCTTCTGAAGCTTATATACGAAGAGTTGTTAGAGAGAGCTAAGGAGAAGGAGGAAAAAGAAGCTAAGAAGCGCCAACGCCTTGCTGATGACTTCACTAACCTGTTATATACATTCAAGGTAAACTAAAACTCTTCCAGTGATCTGATTCATGTTTCACATTGTTTGGCTAAAGAAATTGCTATTAAGCATTGTATACTCGTATCTTATTTTTGTAGGATATTGCCGCTTCTTCAAAATGGGAGGATTGCAAGCCACTTTTTGAGGAGACACAAGAGTACAGGTATCTTTATCATTGTCTATTTCAAGTACTTGGGGCAGTTGTAAGTGTCCATGTCCATGATGGAAGAATTTTTGCTTGATGTTTTCTGTTCCTGCACTTCCTTATAGATCGATTGGGGATGAAAGCTACAGTAGAGAAATTTTTGAGGAATACATTACATACTTAAAGGAAAAAGCTAAAGAGAAGGAACGCAAGCGTGAAGAGGAAAAGGTGTGTAAATTTTATGTGATGTGTCTGTATTTGGTTTCTTACCCATCTACTTGTTTGATATGGTTGTTAAGACAATCTGGTTTCATATGCCTGAACTTTCAAATTTAGTGTGTTCTTGTCCCTTGCAATGTAATGATCTGGTTCAATCATTGAAATGGTTCAGTGGTTCAATGACAACTGGCTGGCTCAGTTTGGTTTGACCATTTATGGGTAGCAGGGTTAACGGGACGAGCAACCGGGCTAGTGTATGCTTCAGCCTATTCAACTGGCTGGTCCAATCTGATTTTTAAAGCCATGGTTAATACCTATGAATGATTGACATCGAAGTTTTCCAGTGTGTCAGTGTCTAACATTTTTTGGATACCAACACCTTTGTGACCTGCATACGAACATGTCAGAAATGTGTCTCTGTCCAATTAATATTTTGTTCTTTCGCTAGCTGACACTCAGAGAACATGGCATGACACAGTTGAGCTGAGTTTTAGACACGGCTGTAATGTTTACTGGGTACCAGTCAAAGAAAAAGACAAAGCAGCAGTGATGATCATACCACTTGCTGCACTCTCTGATCCAATCAGTGCTGTCATAGTGGTTGATGTGTGGTGACCGGAGATAAATCCTATAACAGATCTAAGCTTCTAACATGGTTGAGTGACAATAAAGGGTTAGAAAGAAAGCGCAGGGTTAAAAGAGAAAGAAGTAGATAGAAAAATAAATGTTAAAAGAGGAAATAGGAGGGCATGGTGCTGCCACCACAGGCAACAAGCCACCCAATGCCCAGATCAAATGAGACTGAGCTGACAGAGATGGAGTTTCCATCTTTTGTTTTTTGGGTGTGTTATCTGATGGAGATGGAACTTTCCCCTTTTTCATATATTTTCTTATTTTTTTTATGTTAGTTAGAAAAAAAAATTTAATAAATAAATAGTGTACTCTATTATTTTAAAAAATAGGGCTTTTAAATAATGAGTGCTGCCGAAAAAGGATTTATAATCTGGTTCATTTGTGTTCACATATAGTCCATTTGTTGTAACAGCTGAAGCCCTATTTTCATTTGACCTAAATGGTATTTCCGAAAATATGGTTTTTGACATAGTACAATACTATAATGGTGTCATTTGATCCATGTAGTAGGCCCATCTAATGGAAAAAGACTTTTGTTGTTGTTGTTTTTAATATTTGGGTTAAAAATAAATGGACCTCTAGCTCAATTGTTTTTCGATTAATGTATTATATATAAAAAAAATTGTATTATATATGTCACGTGTCCTATATTTTTTGACCTTGATGTGATCGTATTTGTGTCTGTATTATTGACAGTGTCTATGCTTCATTGATTAAGACTGATGCAGAGGGCAGAAACATGTACCTGGTGTTTGAATTCTTCCTTCGGAAGAATTTCGTTAGGGATAATAATTTAAAAATACTATGGTTTTCTTTCATTCTAAATTTCCAATTATTATATCAATAGCTGGATAGTGTTAATACTTTACTGGAAATTTCTAATTAGGCGCATTTGCTTGGCAACCTTATCTTCAGCTTGCTTTTGGAACAAGTCAAATTTGAGCGTCATGAAATTTCCAGTACATGATTTTATTGATAGATATGGTTGGGCACTTGGGCCAGTCAATGGGGCCATTGAATTAAACCATTGGTCTTCATTCTGTACACCTTTTGTGTACTTGGGTTGTCGTTGGTTTTTTCTCTACCAATGTTCTACTTACCAGAAACTGAAAATAAAAAAGATTGTGATTTTAAAATTAATCATGGCTGATTTTCATTTCTTTTGTTAAAATTCTGTGTTTCCTTTCACTTTCTTACTCTATATCTATAACAAATTGAACTTAATGGAGAAATGGATTTATATGCATTATCATTTGTAGTTTAGTGCTGCTGAGGAATTATCGTCTTGTGCTGGTTGTGTATCCTGCATGACCTGGGAATATTTGTCCTGCATTTGGTTTACTTTATCTAGGGTCAGAATATATTTTAAATAAATAACCCTTTGCAGGCCAAAAAAGAGAAAGAAAGAGAAGAGAAAGAGAAACGGAAGGAGAAGGAGAAAAAAGATAAGGATAGAGAACGTGAGAAAGAAAAGTCTAAGGAACGACATAAGAAGGATGAAACAGATAGTGAAAATCAAGACATGATTGACGGCCATGCTTACAAAGAGGAAAAGAAAAAAGAAAAGGATAAGGAAAGGAAACATCGGAAGAGGCACCAGAGCAGCATAGAGGATGTGGATTCTGAAAAGGATGAGAAGGAAGAGTCTAAGAAATCACATCGGAAGAGGCATCAGAGCAGCATAGAGGATGTGGATTCTGAAAAGGATGAGAAGGAAGAATCTAAGAAATCAAGAAGACATGGCAGTGACCGCAAGAAGTCTAGGAGGGTATGTGATGTTTCTGCATCTTTATTTAATAAAATCTTGATTATAAGTTTTTGCATTTTAGAATAGGCACTGAAATGTGTGGAACTATATTCTTGCAGCATGCAAACTCTCCTGAATCAGACAATGAAAGCCGGCATAGAAGACACAAGAGGGAGCACCGGGATGGTTCCAGAAAAACTGGGGTGCATGATGAACTTGAAGACGGGGAGCTCGGTGAAGATGGAGAGATTTAGTAGTTCGTTGCTAACCGTCTTGCAGCGATGAGATAAAGGACTTCACCTGCATCTTTTGGAGACTACGACTTTCATTATGAAATACACTTTAGTTCTTGTTACTCCTCTTTTCTCGGGACATATCTGTGAATGTAGTTTTATCATTTACTATGTCCACTTTGAACTAAGAGTACTATGAGTAATATATGCAAATTTGAATTTTAATCATAAACTGTCGTTTATATGTTAAACATGCAGATTATATGCAGATAAATGCTGAATCATTTGAGATCATTTTCATATACGTCCATCACGGGATGATGGCTCAGCAGTGCTTTGCCAAAAAGGTGTAATCCTTTCCCATCTTCGCTTGAAATCCCCCATGGGGGCTGCCAATTTCAGTAATTTGTTTAGTGTATGCCAATAGTTAACGTAGTGACAGTATTTGACTCCATACTCTCCACGGTTGTCCCTTTTTAAGTGTTTGAGCCTACGTATATGGGAGGCAAAGTAGCATCTTTAGTGGAGAGAATGCTGAGTGGCAGCATGCAGCGATACTGGGTGGAGACTGAATGAGAGATCATCATTATGCCCTCACAATGTAATTTTTGAAGTATGATGATGATATCGATGGGATGTGGGAGCCGCGCTTGTAACTTCCTCTTTAAATGCTCGGTGTCACTCAGATTAGGCTAGCTAGTGGTAAGAGATTTGAATAATTTACAAAAGATTATAAGTTCTCTGTACCGTTATTGCAAGTCTACATCCTATAGAAAGATATATTTTATTCAATAATTAACTATAATAATAATATAATTATTATTATGATAGTTCAACATTGTTTCTCTTACTAACTTGAGCATCTGAAGTCATTTCTTCAGAAGAATTAAAATCTTTTTTTTTATGGTGTACGAGTTAAAATATATTTTATTGATTAGCAGTTCATTCATTTGTGCTCCTAATGGAGGAAGAAATTATGTTTACAACTGCAGGCATGTCCCTTCTACAATCGTGCATGTCAATTTCACAGATAAAATTTGGGTCAACGACAACGTGGGAAAAAACGCTGTTTATCTAATGGGTGAGTAGGGAGGGGGCTTCGGCTTATGCGTAAATAATGACTTCACTAATCCGGCCAACCAAAAAATAGAGAAAGACATCACTAAAATCCAAATTTGAAATTAAGGAAGGTTTCTGGGATTTCTATGTTTCAAATCGAGGAAGATAGTAACAATAGCCCTTTGAAACCTTTCTGTCTGTTGTCTTTTCTTGGAAGGGTTATTGTAATTTCTTTCACACAATCAAATATTACCTTCTTTATCTTCTGCAATACCCTTTTAGACTTCAATATCTGGGAAACATTAGGCCCAAGAAGAAGCTCTCGTAATTCCATGGTACAGTTCTCTTTCTTTGCTGACTGACCAAGTAAACCCCAGAGAGCAGCTGATAACAGCAACTGCGAATTCTATGTTCCATTCCCCAAACATCCTCATTCACTGTTTCATCTGCAGAAGAAACTCATGCATCCTTATAAAATAGTTAATAATAAAACCAAGTTAAACCTGTGTATATAATATAATAGCCAAAGAATATTACCATTTTGAGACTGTTGAACTCTGCATCATGGAGGTATCTTGCCCATTATTGGTAGCCTGTTCGCTTTGTTAGTAAGAGTAACATAACCAATCAATATATATATATATATATTCAGCAACTCAAGTTTATAACGGGTTTTAAAGTTTGAACGAGCAGCTTTTACGTTAAAGATTTGAGGTTAAATAAGAATTGGAGTTCGTACATCTGTACTCCCACATTGCATACATTGGAAGTTTGGCAAGTGTCTGAAGAAAACGAAGGGTGATCTTTATGTGACGATACGTAAGTTCCCTCTTCATCAATATCTGAGCACGAATTGTATACAGTAGAGGTGCTAGCCGGTGACAACCATTCTGTTTCCACAACTATCTGATTCTGATCAAGCCAACCAGCTTCTGGGACACTAACATCTTCATTAATTTTGTCAGAGTCACTGGTGACAGTACTGCAACTGCTTTTGTTGTGGAAAGCAAGCTTCTTATGTAGAGCTGTTAGAACTTTGGAAAATGGCAGTAGAGTCTCTCTCTTTTCGTTTAAGCCCGAACTGGCTGATCTCTCCAAACTCTTGCCTGAATCTCCATTTAAGCTCCATCTTTTTGAGTACTCTCTTTCTAAAAGGTATACCTCTAGGATGAAAGGTTCTTGTTGCTCCCTCAGAAATTCTCCCTAGTCTTTTCTGTGGTTTGGTTTTGGCTGCTGCTGAAGCCATAAAAGGGGACTAGTGACTACGTTGAAGGGTTCGAAATTCGAATAGATTGGTAGGAATAGAAGATGTTGCAGTTAAATGGAGGCGTGATGAGGAGCAGCCCAATAAATTCGGATAGACAGCATGTCTGACAGTTTGGGACACTGCAAAAGACACAAATATTTGTGTAGGACACATGAATTATTTGTGTAAGCTTCACCAATTTTTCTTCTGCTTTTTTTCCTCTCATAACATGACTTTATCATTTTAATAACCCTATCATCTTAGTGAGTAACATGAGAGAATCTTCGTCTACAAACAAAGAGATATAAGGAAGCTTAAGGAGTTTATAATATACTAGATGGGACACATAGGATACGAATACCACAATATAAAAATTTAGAAGTTAAGACACGAAACGATTTTGGTATAACATATACCTTTAGTTTTGTTAAAATCACATCTGGATTTAAGAATTTATGGTAACTACTTCAAAATGAGATAATGTTTAGAGATTTTTTATGTATTGTTTCCATTAAAATAAGTATGCACATTTGAATATTTAAATAAATAAAAAAAATGCGGTGCTCTTTCTTAATGATTGATAGGAGCACAAATGAGTGTTACTTATCAGTTAACATGTATCTCTTGTATATGAATGAGATATAATCGGAACGAAAGAAATCTTAAAAAGTTCAAAGCTTACCTTTATAGGTCTAATCCCGCATAATTGAGGAGAGAGAAGGATAAATTATCTACAAATAATTGCTTAAAGGTATAAACAATGAGATGGAAAATGCAACGGGAAACGACCTTAAGGTGGGGTAAGAAAAATGAAAAATGAAAAAAATACTCTCAAGTCTCAATAGTTTAACTACATAGGTTTAGTTATTTTTTAAGGAAAAGTTTAAGGAGTACGAGTGGATTCGGTTTGATAAAAAAAATGGCGCCATGACTAAAGGCAATGCAATTATAAATGGTCTCTATTAATATTTTCAAGATAGATACAACCACTAATTTTGTGTTGTCTGCATGAAAATCGAAGCATAGTCTGTGACTTTGCTGTGTCACGGTCACGGGCATTTGTTGGACTACACTTCAACAGGTCCAATAAGTGTGATAGGAAAGCTTGTACATTTTGTTGTGGGGTTTGCTAACTTGACTTTATTCAAAAAGTATGGGAACATGATATTAATTTCTTTGCTTCAGTTAAACCAACTCAGCAGCTTTGGACTTGAACAATATAAAGAAAGATCAATGTTCACATAAAGAGAAAGAGCATATCCACCTTGTGTCATCAATGAATCATACAAACCAGACAGTTTTCATCACATTTTTTGCTCAAATGTTTCATCTTATTGATAATTTATGCTATTCAGCATTCATATTTTTATATAGGTAGTGGGCAAGCCTGCTTATATTATTTTTCCACATATGCTGTCGCCATCACTTGCAGAAGTGAAGAAATGAAGAAAAAAAAAAAATTGGTAGGTGTATTGTTATGATATCAGACCTTACTAAATAGTGCAATAAGCGCAAACTCTAACTATTGAATTGTTGAGGCACTTGGGCTAGAACCAAATCAATGTGAAATGATTGTATAATAAGTTTAATACATGAGAAACAAAAGGCACTAAAATATTAAAGGTATACAACATATCTAGTCTTGACACCCCAAAGATTTGGGCACTGATACAGAACTCTGGGCTCTCGATTTCTCAATTTTGGTCTTAAATTCACTATGGAAGGACACGAGTGACTTCTGACGGCAAGCAAAAGCTGCAGTAAACTGCTTAACCTCCCCTTCTAGATTTTTCCTTCTCTGTACTTCAGTATTTAAATCTTTCAAAGCATTTTCCTTTTGGCTTGAAACCATTGCAAGTCTCTCGGATGATTCAGAGAACATCTGGAGCAAAGAGTCTCTTTCGTCCTTCAAAAGTACAAACTCCTTTTCCAAGCTGTCATATCTATCTTTTAAAACCTCCAGAAGGCGATTATTGATATTTAACTCTTCCTCTAAGCCATGGTACCTTTCTTTAATAGATTTGAGTTCACTGCTCGGTGTCTCCTTTGAGTAAGCATTTTCTCTTCCCAAACCAGAGCCCTTTGTCACAAAAATTTAGTTTAGGATAATCAAGAACAACCTACTATGCTTTGTCTCAAATTTTATGCTAGAATGCAGTTCTATCTTTTCACATATGGTGCTCTTTAGAAAACTGAGGGCACACGTCTGTGCATACCCAAGAGAAATCTTATAGACTTTAATCTATATGCAGCTTCCTTCTGCCTGAGTTTTGATCTCTCTAAAGAATTCAATCTTTTACTCTCTTCATTGGCATTTGGTTCTATAAAAAGCTAGAGGAATCAACATACAAATCTCTAACTCTATCAAGTGATTGCCTTGATTGTTTATTCCTACCCAATAGAAATTCCTCAGAGCTTTTCCCACATTCAATAATTTCACTTTGGAGGTACTGTAAAGCTATGACAATTCATATGGATAGGACATGTTACCACAATATGTAGTAGGTGGAATCTTATAGAGACCTATACATAACATACAGGGAAATGAAACGTTATCATTTTTCTAATCATTTTTTCAGGAGAAGCTATTTATAATCTTTCTAATAATTTATTTTCTTCAAAAGAAGCTGAATATCATTCCCTTCATTTGAAGGTTTAAAGGAAAAAATCGCATCTATACATAATTCAGCCATAATATGGATTTAAGCTTTTGTCTAATACGAAGAGCATGTGTTATTTGCTAAAAGGAGACCATGAGAGATATCTCATTAACTTACATGGTTTATTTCTTACAATTCTGATCTGACATGCATATTCCTCAAGGAAGGACTAAATGAGTTAACAATGATTTTCACCGTTTTGTAAAGAGGATAAACTCATGAAAAGTTACTATGTATATAATTTATTAATTATTTGCTTAATTTCAGCTAGTGAACAAATGCCAGTCAAGGCTTCAGTTACTATGTGACAGACATTTGTGGCAACAGAATTCTGAGAAAGACACAAGATATCCTAAACATAAGACACAGAATAAAACCATGATTGATGATTGATATCTTGATATTTGTGGCCAGACAACTACCTTGTGTTCACAGCTGCACAAAGTACTCCTCTCCTGCTCCTCAGTCATTGAGCTTTCTGATGACTCCAGTGATGAAATTATATTATTCATCCTCTCATGAAACGCTTTTTGTTGTAAAGTGTAAGACCTTTCGCCATCCATATTAACTGTAAAGTGAGCTTCCAAAGTTGCAAATAGCTGTGCACCAAATTCACTCATGGTCGAAAGCATCTTTGCAGTTTCTAATTTGCCACCAGCTACAAATCTCTGTTTAGAACTCAAGAAAATTAATTTAATGTTCAAGGCAAATAAGGATCGAAAGAAACTGATATGGAACACAGATTCAACCTGCATTACTGACAGAACCTCCTCAAAGCTGTATTTGAAGTTTTCCACAGATTCAGATAACCTCAGAGGCAATTCTTGAATTAGTCGTGTTTCTTGTTGATGTTCATGTGTCTCACCCATTAATTGGTTGCTCAATGGTACTTCCTCTGAATGCTTTCTCTGGATTCATATGCATTAACATAGACCCATGCACAATACGGAGAACAGATTAAAAAGAAGAGCTCAAAAGGCAAAGGATAGTACATAACGTCAAGCCCATCAAGGACATGAGAGGATATAGAGTGGTATCACTTCAATTTTCATGTGAAGCAAGCACAAGATAATATTTTATGGATGTTCAACTGTACAGAAACGATGCTTTATATATCTATATCAGCAGCATCAAATGGATTCATAATATTGAGAAACTGAATTGGAAATATTCTAGAAGGGGGCACAACTGATATGCAATTCTTTTGCTACTTTGGATTGTATTTGGGATAGGATTGTGGTTTTAGCTTCTCTTTGGTGTTCTGCGCATGGTTGTTTTAGAGGGGTGTCTTTGTCAGACATGCAAAGAGACTTACCTGCTCTTTTGCATGGTGTAAACACCTAGTTTCTTGGTTTCTGTTTTCTCTTGAGGATGTCTTATCCTCTTTTATGGTTTTTGTATATTTCTCTTCTCTCTCAATAAAATTTCTTATTCTATCAAAAAATATATATATATATGTATAATTCTCATTATCATAATTGTATTTAGCAATTCACTACTGGAAAAAGTATCCCTTTATATTCATAGTATCAAGTCAAACAATTTTGTTTGGCTGATCTTCTGGCCTAATTACAAGTTTATAGTTATGCATGTCAAATTTCATTTTGACCAAGGGAGAGTGATAGCATATCATATACTGACCTCGAGTTCATTTATCTTTTCATTGGCAAGTTCCAGTTGTCTCCTCAAATCTTGAACCTCTCGTTCATACTTTTCAATTTCACTTATACAACCCTGACAAACCTAAACCAAATGAAAACAACCAACAAGAAAAGCAGCATACACACACACACACACACACATACACACACATAAAGCAGATATTAACATGGTATTACTTAAAAGCAGCGCATTAGCCACGGAATGCATAAAGTGTTATTAAAAGTATATAACGTTTAAATTACAATGTGATTTACAAAAATTCTAGTTTTCATAAAACCTTAATACATAATCATGGTAAGGTGAGTCTACGATGGTTAAACTTAAATACCAGCACTAGCTCAACAATAGGGGAAAGGTGTTATAAAATTCATTAATCAAATGAAGAAATAAAATAATCTCCCCCCTACACACTGAACTCTCTTCTCTCTTGTCTCTTCAGTTATGTAGGATAACCTGTCCATCGCCATTCCTCCTTTTCTTTTAACTTTGTCCCTTTTTGGGGAAATGTGGATGGATGAAAAAGATAGAAATGCAAGATATAAAAGAAAATTCCCTTAGTAAAAAGTAAATAAATATGAACTCACAGGAGTTATATCACTTGTTGGGAATGATTGAACTTTTCGAGTGGGAGTCGTTTGAAGTGAATCAAGGTCTGCAACATAACCTTTGTTCATTTTCAACCACGCATCTTCATCAGCCACATCGCTGAAAGCATTTGGAAGAGGGCTATAATCTGGCAATGTTGAATAGTTTGATCGCTTGGCAACAAAAGCACTGGGAGCTGCCTTTAAACAGGGAGATTTAAAAATATCTCCTTGAGATGCACTACTAATGTCATTGCACTCTTCCATAAATCTGTGCCTCAAAGATCCCTGTCCCTAATATTACATGCAGAGTTATTGGAACAACAAAATGGAGAAAAAATATCAGGAAGAAAACAGTGGGAAGGAAAACCGAGTTGACTATAAAGCAGCACATAAAGGAAAACTCAGAATTCTTCCAGGGGGACAAAAATGATCATGCAAATGCAAATTGACATAAAGATCTAAATAAAGCAGATAAATGAAAACTCTCATTATACATGCTTATGGCTATATGAGAAGCCACATTATTTCATTGCTTCATGAGGTGTACCTGACTGTCGTTCGTCTCACAGTCTGAGAAAGAAATAGTACTGGAATTTTCAATTTTCATCCGTTGCTCCCTAAGCCATTGATCTCGTGACTTCCTCTCTTCTTCCAGTTCCATTTCAAGCTTCCCACGCTCCAGTTCATACTAAACAGTGGAATATGAAAAGATAATTAATACAAAAAGATAAAGTAGAGGTCATTTAATGCTTTAGCATGAATATAATGGCTAACTCTGCAGAGTGCAAACAAACTCGAAAGATAAAACCTGCCTTGAGCAAATCGTTCCTGAGTTTAAGAATCTCTTGCTCGAGCACCTCAGCATGGGACCCCTAAATAGAAATTTTTATTATGTAAGATTCTCTGACTTGAATGTAAAAATTACCATCAGAAGATGATTACCTGAAGCTTCTTACGCAGCTCCTCTATCTCTAACTGTTGCCGCTTTAACAAGGCTGCATCTGTCAAAATCTGTAAAACTCGTACAATCAAGAAACAGTTTTGGCCAAAAAAAGTGCTACAAATTAAGTACCAGTATGCAAATGGAGGGTAACCATATACGCATGTAGCTGGGAAGAAATTGAAGGATCATTATTCAAAAATCTATATTAACTGTTTCCTGACAAAAACAAGTAAAAGCTAGAGAGAATACCAGGCTTCATCCATTTTCTTGTTCTTTGATTAAATAGTTTTGGCCTGAGCAAGCCTCGTAATATGATTCTCAACATTGAAAGTCCAACACTAGCCAACAGAGTACTTTAGACTGCATATATTGTGACAGGAATTGGGCAATTCAGCCAATTCTTAACAATATGCATGAATTGCTTTAAAATTTCCTCAAATTTGTGCAGATTTAAGAAAACAAATTACTATCTTAAAAGCTAATATGCATGCTCAGTAAGATCCGCATGGTGGAAATGACAAGTCACTAATTTTTTTTTCACAATTTATAGAACCTAAGAGTGGCAACACAAACACCCATAAAATTAAAACCTAGACCAAGTACAGCTGGTGTAGTGAAAATCAAGGGGGAAAACAATAGAAGCAATATGAAACATATAAGAAAATAAAATTAAACAAGGTAACAAAATTGTGAATTTAATGTGCATAAAACACAGACCTCATTCACTTGAACACAATTCGTGATGCTTTTGGCTCTGCTAGCAAACTGAAGAGTTCCCTTTGTTTCTTCAATGTGAATCTAAATGGATTGACAAAATATTGTAATTAAAATTAAATATTAATCACCAAAGATGAAAACAGTAACAAAAAGAGGAAACCAATGGACAAATGACAGCCTCTACCTCTTCTGGTGCTATGGTGCAAATAATGGACGTTTTGGCATTACCTCCAAGAGCAGGTTGGAGTATCCGAGTTAATTTACTATCACGATACGGGATATGCCCCCTACCAAAGAACGAAAAAGGCCGAACATTATTATCTTCTAAAGCTATTAAAATACAGTATAAAAGGCAGGGAAAAACAGTATACCTTTGCTTTAAACCATCACTTAGTTTGTTAATAACATTTCCCAAAACCATCAAGCTCTTGTTAATATATTTCCCTTCTTTTAAACGTACTCCATCAGCTCCAGTCTTAGCAATCCTTTCAGAGCCAGCGAGATCTACTAAATTCTAATTCCACAAATTCAGCAATAAGTATGCAACTAACTTGCAAGAAATTCTTAAAAGGAAGGTGAAAAAAATACCAACCAAGACTGAAACTCGAACAAAATCATTAGTTGAACAATCACTAGAAGAATTGGAATCCTTCCCTTTGCTTTCAATCACCTGCATATTTGATTAAAAAGCATATGATTTAGGAGTATTTTTATAAGGAAAAAAGGTATTCTGTAGAACATATGCATTGCAAATCAAAAGATATGTTTAAGGCATACCATTCTAAATATTGTATGCGATCTACTACTCCTAACATTCATATTTGTCTCACCAAAGTGCCTGTTAACTGTAAAAATATCAAAGAATAATTTTCAACGCAAATATAGCATGTAATATGTTCAAAGAAAATTATAAAAAGGAAGAACTACAAACCTTCCCCTGCCTTAATGAGATTTAACACTTGTTCAGCATTATTGACAATTTCCTCTCGGAGCCCTGCAACAAATACTCCACGCTGGAAAAAAAAAATCAGTACATGTATATACCTACATGAACCATCAATAAGAATTGAAGTCGCAGTTAGCCAACCTCCAAACTCTCATGAATTTGCAATTTCTGATTTTCAACCACAAGAAGATCATTAATTTCTTCATTATAGATTTCCATGTAGGAAACCCGAATTAGAAACTCTCGATCAGACATCTGAGAATCAAATTGGTCAAATCAAACATCAGCATTGCAAGAATAGGCGCAGGACTCTTACTATATGTTTGGATGGAGGGCTTTTGAGAGGGAAGACAGGAGTGGGGTAATTTTTCATTTTAAATAAACATTCTAACGAGAGGAATAAAATGAAAACATCTCTTATTCATTGTTATAAACATTTTGTAATTCTCTCAATTCAAAAATGAAAAATTACCCTTCCCTTCCCTTCTCCTCTGAACTCTTCCATCTCAAAGATATCCTTAAACAACTCATCTAGCAGTACCTACCGTCTCAATTTTTGCAAATATATCTTCGACTGCCCGAGGAATTACTCCTGGGTCAGTCTCAGAACCATTCATGGTGAAGGTCTTGCCACTACTGGTCTGCCCATAAGCAAATGCAGTACCTGAGCAAATCTCAATAATATTAACACTTATATACAAGTGACATGGCGCATTAGAAATAAATTCTAATAATAACGGTTGTCATACTCATAACATGCTTTTTAATTTAAATATATTTTGTGATAACTCAAAGGATATGATTATGAAGTATGGGTTTAAGCAGAATGCCGCCAAAAAATACCATAAATTTAAACATTCACTGCCATTAGAATCCTGGGAGCTTGTATTCAACACTCTTCAGTTTACTTTACCTTCTAATATTTAAAAAAAAAAAATCAGAAGCTTCGTTTCAATTACAGCAAAGTTGAAAACTTAAATTGTCAACTCACGAACTTCATTGATTATTACTAATATTTTCAAGAAAAGGAGTAAATTTTCAATATAGTAACATACCGTTGAAGCCATCCACGGCAGCGTGAATGATATCCTTGGTGAGGAGCTCGTAGACACTAGAATTCGTGCTACTTTCGTCGAATATATGATCTGAAATTAAGAAAACACAGTGAAAATCAAAGAAAAAATTGCGCAAAACGATGAGCACTCGAAATGGATTGGGGATGATATACCAAAAGCATAAGAGGAACCGGAGAGTGGGGTGCCATGAATCCTGTGAAGAGAAACGCGATTCTCTTCGACCTTCCAGAAGCTTCCGTTGAAGGAATCTTGGGAAACCGAAGGGCGAAGACGCACAGCGACGCAGATCTTCTCCATTTGCTTCTTCTTCTCCGATCCAATTTGGCGGAAAGTACCATTTTGCAGGATTTAAATTTTTGTCCTTACCTCAGGGGTCTGGGCCCCAACGTCTTTCTGAACACACGTATTTTGGGCCTGTTTTGCATGGCAATAATGGGCCTTTTCTGTCATTTTCATGCATGGGCCTGTATATTTGGCCCACAAATTGCGACTAGGCCTTTTTGCCTAACTAGTGTATGACCCTCGGCCAAAAACAAAAACACAAAAAACTATTTAAGGCCACGTTTGGTGTGTAGTATAGGATGAGGCAGTATAGAATAAGAGTTATTGGATAGTATAGGATAAATTATTCATTGTATAAGGTTTTATACTATACAATGTTTGATGTGTCATTATATAAGATATAATATTGTATAGTTTTATATTATTATGTGTTTGTTATTACAATGTATAAGTCAATATAAGATAATAAAATATTTAATTAGACAAATATATTCATATATATTAAAAAGCAATAAATTGTAGAGAGATAGTTTTTAGAGAGAGAGTGAGTTTCTATAGAGATATTTTTTTAGAGAGAATTTATGGAGAGAGAATGTGTGTGAGTATTTAGATAGAGAGATTTTTAGAAAGAATTTATAGAGTGAGATAATTTTTAGAGAGAGAGAGAGAAAGAGTTCCCAAAGAGAGTTTCAAGAGAAAGATAAAATTTTTATAGAGAATTTATTGCGAGAGATAGTTTCTAAAGAAAGTGTATGGATGTAGAGAGAAATTATAGAGAGAGATTTTTTTAAGAGAAATAGTTTCTAGGAAAGAGAGAGTTTTTATAAAATGTTTCTAAAGGGAGAGTGTGAGTGATTTTCTAGAGATAAATTTTATAATGAAAGAGATTTTCTAAAGAGAGCAAGCTTTTAGAGAAGGGGAAAGAAGAATTTCTAGAAAGAAAGAGATTTTTAAGATAGTAAGATAGTTTCTAGAGAGAGATTTTCTAGAGAGACTGTTGGGTTTCACAACCAGAAAAAGGCAGCGAAAAAACAAAAAAAAATACGAAACCTTCCAATGATCTAAGCGATGGTCATAATCCTGTTAAGATGATTACCTTCATGACGAAATCGATGTCGTGATAGACAGCAAATCATAAATGCTGCAACGCACCAACGTTGTTGTTGCGTCTCTATAGTATCTACACGAACGAATGTGAAGGTCTCCCTCTTTAGCATAGTGCTAGCCACAAAAGGGGCGACTCACTATACGAGTTCTCACTAACTCTCCTTATTCGGAAACAGTTCCCGAATTTGAGTTGTGTGTGATGTAGTAGTGCGGCACAAAAAGTCTAAGAGATGTTTATATAAGTCCTTACACATATCTAACTTAGATCAGACTCATGTGTGGACCTATTCAATTAGGTTGGTCCATCTAGTCTTACTAGAGGTCCAACTAGCCTCATTTAACTTTATTTCAATACATTCTATATGTGTGACATTGTACGATCCTATAACGTTGGCAGTAATATTAAATCCTATTTAATATTACAAACAGTGAGCGATATCTAACAATACATCACTACTACTCAAGTAATATGGATGTCAATGATTTGACATAACCTAATCGTGACTAATGTTATCATGTAGTACAGTTCCTTTATCTTGATATATTGATTGAACACAAGGCATGGAATGTGTCACCCTTGTAAAGTTTTATCATTGGTTTCTTGATTGTCGAGTAGACTTATAAAAATAAAACAAATGAGATCAATATCTCATATCGACTCATTGGAGTACAATCATGCATTTTCAAGTCTCACTCATCAATGGGCCTGAAGATATCGCTCTCGTTATGTGGGAGGGACAAATCTTATCTACGTTACTCACATCTTTTCACATGACTTGTAATATGTCTAATAATCAACTTTTTGATCACCTTATTACAGATGACATTTGACGATATTAAAACATATAACTCCTCATGTAGGAAACTGTAGTGACATCAAGTCAAAGGACCACATACACCATTGTCACTATGAGAATCGTTTATGACATTCACGTAACAATTCATGTAGTGTTCTCATTGCAGGTCAGTCCAATAAATCATTACTCTAATATGTACTCATGTGTAGACTTGATATCTCATATTCATGACCTATAAAACACGGTCATCAACCTACGTACATACTAGTTTTAACGCATCATTGTCGTCCTAATTGAGAGTAATACTTGACTATGGACATTTTTGAATAATGTTCCAATTCAGCCAATGACATCTCACTATCAAATCACGTACTTGATATTCCATGACATAGAACTTGTCATTTTAAATACTCTATTATGTTCATTTAATATAAATAAATAACACAATAAATGAAATGTCTCATATATTAAATAAATGTCATGATACAATGTAAACCATAAAGTCAATATATAACTAACATCTAGGGCATACATCAATAAAGAGAGACAATTTTTAGAGAGAACTAATTTATAAAGGGAGGAGAGAGTTTCTATATAGAGATATTTTTTAGAGAGTGAGACAATTTCTAGATAGAGAGTGATTTTATAGAGGGAGAGAGAGACTTTATAAAGAGAGAAATATTTTCTAGATAGAGAATTTGTAGAGAGGGAGAATTTCTAGAAAGGAAAAGTTTCTATAGAATGACAAAATTTCTATAAAGGGAGTTTTTATTTTCTATAAGATAAACTTGTTCTATCTAGGCTTATCTTCTCCCATAAGCATGTATAACCTTATACAACATATGATGTATAAGATAATACTATTATATAAGCTATACAATCATATTTAATAGTCCAAAGACTCCAAACATTGTATAAGCTTGCTATCATATCTTATACGACCTATCAAACATCGCTGAAGTCTTCTAACGTGTGACCAAAAAGAGGATAAATGAATTTTGCTGGCAATGAAAGACGATTGGTTTTGAATTACTATTTGATACAAGCTTAATTGGTGAAAAATGAATGGCTTAAAATTTATGATTTTATGTTTGATAAATTTAAATTGTATAATCAAATTTTGTACATTAATTAGTTATACATTTGGCTGCAAATTATCTAACACGGTTTAATTTCCTGTTTAATAGAATGTGAGACGTGGAATATGAGCTTAGAAACTATTAAAAAATTTAATTAATTTTAATTGGTCATACAAACAAGAACTAGTGCATGGTATTTTCTCTCTACCAAATCTTAAATGATGATATACTGAAATTTTACTAGAGAGTAGAGATTCCTAAACGAATAGTAACCAACAGTAGAAAGTCTTGTCTTATCCATTAGAAAGAACAGGAAGGTTACACCACGAATAAATAATGCACATTCATGGATTGATATTTGTCTTGATTATCCTTTTCTAGAATTAAAGTTATCTTACAAATCATTGTCAATGTGTCTACTCTGCGTTATTAGGTCAAAAGATGACACCTCTTTCTCTAAACTTTCCATCAAAGATTTCTGGTAAGTTCTAAGAACTTGCTTATGAAGAAAGAGGAAGAAATAGAAGGCAACTACGAACAAAAACTACAGTCAACAAGCAACAAAAAGGCACCAATAGAAGAATAACACTAATGGATCGAGTTATGGTGAATTGGTTTTATATGATTCTTTCTTTCATTATTTCTTCCCTCTTTAATTTTTCGAGAATGATTCTTTATGGATTTCGTGGGGGCTACAAATCTGAGATTCAAATCCATTCCTTGCATTTGGATAGAAAACAAGCATTCATAAAAAAGAGATTGTAACATTGTAAGGCAGACATGACTCCAATGTGCATGTCCATCTTTATTTATCTAGTCAATGATTGATATTAGGAAACAGGAATATAATTTTTTTTAAAATATATAAAACGTCTTTATGGTATTGTTGACTGGGAAACTGCCGAATTATAAAGGTTTGAAAACCAATTTTCAGATTTTATGGACGATTTTAAGAGTTACTCCCAGATCACCTTGGTATGTTTAAAGAATTTATTTTTTAAAATATTTGCTCAAAATTCAAATTTAAATAATCAAGATATAAAGTACATTTTTTAAAACTAATAGGTCAACTCCTTAAGTGGTCTTTTTTTTTTTAACAATAAAAATGCAAGTACTTAGGTAAAGATGAGAATTAGTGACTTGATAAAAAAATTAAACATTAAATATTATTATCACACCCGAATTTTAAAGACTAAAGATGGTGCCTATTTAACTACGAGTTGTTTTAGAATAACTTATTTGTACTTTTTACAACACACTATTTTTATAGCTTTTACCTTGTTAATTAAGTTGCAATTGCATCCACCAGATACTATTTTTAACCTTGTCTTGATTAAATGGATGGAACTAGCAAGTACTAGTTTCTTGTAGTGGTCTAGATCAGGAGATAGATATTATATCTATCTAGTAAATACGTTTATGAAAAATATTATTGTGAACATTTTTAATCATTGATGCCTTTTAATGTATTACGTATTGTCACGTACGTATATTTTTGTTTAAAAATATATTTTAAAATTTTAATTCTAATTATATTAATTATATTCTAGTAATTTTAAAGATAGATTTCATATATTAGAGACATTAAATACAATAATTTTGAATATTATCAATTTATTATATATATTATTATACTAATTAATATAAAGATCTAGCGCCAAAAACAGAATGAAAAAAATAAGGAAAGAAAAGGAAACAGTTATATCCACCATCAAAACCGTTCCCGACATCTATAGTGAAAATGTTTATTTAGGTACATAGCCTAATATATATACATCTCAAATAAATTGAATCAGGAAAAATAAAAATACATCAGAAACTCAAACTTTTATTTTCTTCTTAGTTGAGCGGATTTTCATCGCATCACTTTTAAAGGAGCATTACTCAGTACTTTTTTTTTTTTTTCATATCGATATTTATAATGAGTTGTTAAGTATTTATTGATTATTGATTATATTTAATAAATTCTAAAATATTTATTGTAAAACTAATGGTCAATAAATATTTAACAGTCCAAAAGTACCATAACAACTTTTTTTTTTAAATTATATAAAAAAAGAAGACTTTCTATGATAAAATTTCTTAAAATTTTAAAATTAATTAATACTTCATTGCATAATTTATTTTAACATATAATATATTTTTATAATATAAGTAAATGTTAATATTAAGTTACATATCTATGAATGCATAATTTATCTAAAATTTGATATGTTTGATTATTAAGATAATATTACATAATTTAGTCTTTGTTTGGTAGGAGAAAAATAGAAGAGAAATGAGGAAGTTCTCTTGTTTGGTTAGAAGAGAAATAGAGAAGAAAGAAAAAAAACAGTGAATCCCACAACTTTTTCATTTCTCTCTTAAAATGAGAAGAAATAGATAAGACATGGGTAGGGATGAAAATTTGACTAATATACCCTTCTTTTTATTATTTTATAAATAACTAAATAAGGGCAAATATGTATTTACAACAAAATTTAATTTTCTTTCTTTCCTATTTCTCTCATAATTCTCTTAATCCAAACAACTTAAAAATCTACTCATTTTCTACTCTATTTCTCTTCTTCCTATTTCTTTCTACTCTATTTCTCTCATAATCCAAACAAAGCCTTAATGGATAAATTTGTTAAATTCACATTTTACAAGAAGTTATTAAACAATATAAATATACAAGTTTATTTATGAAGTAAGTGGATTCTACTCATAAAAAGAATGTTAAAATATTTATTCATTAATTTTTTAATTGCATAATAAGAGTATCATCGGACTAGTTTTTACGTCAACCAAAACTAAGTCATTTCTTTATGATTTTAAAGACATATCTTAACATTGGCTTGATGTATTTAAATAAATTAATTAACTCATCTAAATACTGGCACAGGCCACCTCAATATCGACTTAGTGTATTTAGATAAATTAATCAATTCCTCTAAATACTGTCACAAGGGTTTAAACTTGAATCATCAAAACATACTTCTTTAATCAATATGTGAACGTTCTATTTATTCATTGATAATATTATGAAATTCGGGAGAGTTTTGACTTCTGAGTCTTATGACTGACGAACAATTGCGATTAAAAGCTTGGCTTATTTATTTATATATATATAGGAGGTGATAAGATTTAGTCAGGAAATGAAAAGAAGTGCATTGAGTGCCTCTTTCAACTTAAGTTTATCGCTAACAAAAAAGAAATGAATAGTAGAAATAAGTTAGCAATGTTTATTTCATACAAATTAAAAATAAAAATAAAAATATTTAAGTAAAAAAATGCTGAATACATTTAATGATTGTCAATTAATGTATTGAATGCATTCAATAACAATATATATTTTCTTATTTAAATTATTAATGACAATTTAAACTTTACTGTAAAGTCTCACTAAAATTAGCAATATATCCTGATCTTGTATTGGGTCGACGTTTCCCCATAACCTAAATTTTAATGTACCCAAAAACAAAAAACAAAAAGTTATTAATGATAATACTTTCCTTTAGTGTAAACTCTTTTATTATATTAAATTATTTCTTTTAAGACAAATATAACATTTCAAATTAAAATCAATATCAACGATATAAAATCCGTCCTTAATTTTTTATCACTAAAAATTAAGTAATGGATTTTCACAGTTAATTTTTGGTTTTATCAAACATGCTATAAATGTAAGCATTGAGAGTTGAGACTCATTGGAGTTCAAACCATCAAGTGCTTTTCAAGTGAAGCTAAATGTAACTCGATTACAATGTCATTTAATTGGATGCTAACTAATTAGTTTTTTTAGTATTGTGATTAGGTAGTGTCTCTGAGCCAGTTTGCTCATCTCGACCCACTTCCCCTGTATGATAAAGCTATTCATGTAGAAGCTAGGAATTTTATAAAGAAATCCCTTGCAACGTAGTCTCAATAATTAAGAAATGCAAGATTTAAACTTGTGATAATGCAGATACTAATTAATCCAAAAAAAAAAAACAAGTAAGCCAGCTTCCTATTTTATGTACCCTACTATCTTACGTTTTTACAATTTAAATTTTAATATTATGAAAATGTAAAATAATTGCAAATTTAACATTATTTCTACATTCTTAAATATATACCCTTATGTGTTTTTTAAATTAATTATTATATTAAACATAAATAGGACACTGACACAGTAAGATAGGCAAAAAAAAATAGTATGTGAATATTAGTAACAAAAAAAAATCATGTCAATTTTAATGTGTTTTTAAAATTATTAGCAGAAAATTATTTTTAAATGCATATAACAGTAATGAAATTCAACTCCAGAAATTAATCCACTTATATTTGTGGTGAAACAAAAGTTGAAAAGGGTCACTCGAAACAGAATATAGAAATAAAAATAAGAGAAGGAGAGAAAGTGAGAGAAGACACGAGAAAAAGAAAGACAAATAAAAGTGTTAATATATGAGCCTGAGGCTAGTTATATATTGAATTTATAGTTTATATTGTATTATAACATTTATTTTATATATAAGACATTTTATTTATTGTGTTATTTATTTATATTAAATAAACATAATAGAGTTTTTAGAATTGCAACTTCTATGCTATAGAATATCAAATACGTGACTTGATAGTGAGATGTTATTGGCTGAATTGGAACGTTATTCTTAAATGTCCTTAGTCAAGTAGGACGACAGTGATGCATTGAGACTAGTATGTGTGTAGGCTGATGACCGTGTCTCACAGGTCATGGATATGAAATATCAAGTCTACACATGAGTACATATTAAAGTAATGATGTACTTAACTGACCCATTATGAGAACACTACATGGAGCGTTACGTGAGTGTCATAAGCGATTCTCATAGTGATAATGATGTACGTAGTCTTTTGACTTAAGGTTACTATGGTTCCTTACATGAGAAGTTATATGTTTTAATATCATCATACGTCACCTATAACAAGGTGATCATTAAGTCAGTTATTAGACATGTTACGAGTTATGCGGAGGGATGTGAGTGACGTAGATAAGATTTGTCCCTCCCACTAACGGGAGTGATTTGGATATTCGGCATAATTCAAAATATCCAAAATTAAATAATAATATGTGAACATCAAATACGGATATTTCAAATATTATATATTGAAAAATATCCAAAAACAATAGAAATTATTCAAGCGTTTTATCATTGAGGTAAATAAATTTTTTATTATATATTTTTTGGTATAAATATTATATTTGATATTTTTATGACAATTAAATTTGATATTGTTAATAAGATTAATTTTTTTTAATGTATTTTATATTATTGATATATATATTTTCAATAATTTGAATACTAAATAATAGGTGTTGGGAATCTTGTATTTTTATATATTTTGAATATTATGTACTAAATTGACCAATTAAAATTTTTTAATATACAAATATAAAGAAATCAATACCAAATAATAAATATATAAAAACTAAAGTTATAAAGACCTCAATTATTTTAGATACTTGTTTTCCCTATACAAAATTAATTACTATCTTAAACAATTTAGATATTAGATACTTATTTTAAACTAATTTTCTTGAGTATATGAATTTATCTAAAGAAGTATCACCTTTAAGAATGAGATATCAACGTATAAAATAATGTGTATTTAATATGAGAGTTTGAAGGGACTGACTTTACTTGTAATACAAAGATTCGAAATTCATTAAAAATATTTTGTATTCGTAATCAAGTAGATTATAGAAAATTGGTCTCACACTCAAATACTTGTCCAAAAAAAATGTGTATCTAATAGTATGAAAGTTGCATAAAATTCTTAGACATTAATGGTTAAATTGATTTTAAAATTAATTTGAAAGTATATATTTATTTTATCATACCTCATGTTAAGAAAAAGTAAAGTAATTTCCATCACATGATTAGCAGAGTTATTCACATATGTGGGTCCTATATGAACTCACTACCACAATTTTGGCCACTCGTTTCTTTTCATTCTTTAATCATTTCATTTTCTTGTGCTTTGTTGCTATTCTATTTTCTTTTCTTTTCTTTTCTTTTGACGGAAGGCAGAAAGCATCAACCAAATATCTCTGTCCATCAGGTCTTAGTCAAGTCTATATAGTTGAAGATTATCCGAAAGACACAAAAAGAAGACACAATATGGCATTCCTTGTTTGGCCCATAGCTAGCGTATTTACATGGAATTGTAACTACATTGACACCAACAATATATTCCATGAAGATGCCGGATCGAGCCTCAAATAATTATTAGATTGCTCGCCAGCTCTCCTTAGCTTCATCACTTACTAATCTTTTACAATTTATTAGAAAAGCTACCAAAAGACAAAAGTGACAATAGCATAAAAAAGTAGACCCTCAAATCTCTACATGATACTTCCAACAACGTGGGGCTTCTCGAAACCACCACATGCATGTAACCATCTTCTCCTCTCCTACTAAAAAGACAACAAAGTTACTAAAAGAGAAGAAAGAGCTAGCTTCTAGCATTAACTTTCCCCACCCTCAACCTTCATGCACCAACCCAGTTCCTATGGTTCAGTACGTGAAGGAGAGGGTAGATGGAGCTCTAAATTTCCCAGGCTACTGTATTCAGAGCTTTATTGTATAGCAATAGCTAGTAAAGCAAACTACGTACGTTCGTTCTCAATGTGATATCCATCTACATAATAGTCTCTTTTTGTTGTTGTTACTGTTTAGTTATAAACGACTACTCAAGCTCAACGCTTAGCTTATTGTGAAAGCATATGGTGCCTAAAATCCGATATAGATCTGAAAGTGTGGCCTGAAGGGCCACGGATTCGGATCTTAGCCGGTCATTCTCTACGGATAGTAGGAGATGCTGTTGCATGGTCAAGCCTAGCAGGTTTTTCAGTTCTCGATTTTCAGTTCTCAACCGGTTCAGTTGGTTCGCGAGGTTCTCTAAATGCCTCTTCTTTCTCCAGCGGGACCGTCGGGCAGACTCCCGGTTCGACTGCATGCGCCTGACCTTTCTTTCGTGAGTCGAGTAAACCGCCCGGTTTGATCCTTGTGAACCGGAGCTTGGGCTAGCCGGATCTCCCGGTTGGTTAATGAGGGAAAACAGCTCCTCTATTTCACCTGGTGTGAGCATGGTTTCGAGAACCGGAGGACATGGGAACTGGACCGCTTCGTCGGCGTGGAAGAACATTGCTGCAGCAGCAATTAGCAAAGGAAAAAAAACCGCTATATTCAAAAGAATAAACCGGAGGGAGGAAAGGAGGGGAAAAGGGAAGAACCGAAGCGTAGGGCGAGGGTATTTAAAGGATGAAAAGGGAGCGACACGTGGGGTCTACCAGAGCAAAAGATTTTGGAAAGCTAAGGGCAAATTTGTCCAAAAAAAATAAAAGTGGGATTCAGATGTACGTATGGGTGTCTTTCTTTTAACAAAAACAAATGCTACACACCAACTATTCTTTTCCATGCAAAACTTTAATGTCAGATGGCGAGCTTTTTTTAGAGAAAACGCGGTCCTTTGGGAAGATTAGCTTTAGCTTAATGATGAAGGATCAATGAAAAACACAACTATAAGAAGGTGGTTATTATGATATTCGATTTTTTAAAGATATAAATTATTAAATATTTATTAATTATTATTTATATTAAATAAATTTTTAAATTTTTATTATAAAATTAATGATAAATAATTAATTAATAATTTATATTAAATCTTATACCCATCAAAATATTATATCAACTCCCATCTAACAAATTGGATTAGAAAGTTACCGGACGCCACCACTAATAGTGTGCGCCGAAGTCATTTCGGATACGCACATGTAAGGTGAAAAAGGCAGTGAAAGTTGCCTCCGACAAACATTATAGAAAAAATCATTGAGGGGCAGGTGGACTAATAAATGTTTAACACGTGGAAAATCGTACCTCATCAGCCCCCATTGTTCTTGTGGTTGTGGCTACAAATTAGTTCTTTTCCT
Source organism: Styphnolobium japonicum (assembly GCA_023212625.1). Lineage (NCBI taxonomy): Eukaryota > Viridiplantae > Streptophyta > Magnoliopsida > Fabales > Fabaceae > Styphnolobium > Styphnolobium japonicum. The sequence goes on from JALBWW010000006.1 coordinate 27,688,130, forward strand.
CTCCCACCCTCATGCACCCACGTCCTTAGTTAAGGATATGTTTGAGTGAAAGAATTTGGAAAGAAAAGAAAAAGAGAAATAAATTTTTATTTTTAAATAAAAAAAACTTAAAATATTTATAAAAATAAATAAATAATGATTAAAATATTATATAATAATTCTTTATTTTATTTTATTTATTTTAAATTTTCAAATAAAAAAAATTATTATTTGAAATAAAATACTACTTTCCTACCGTCCCGTCTAACCTCCTTCATCTACACATATTGTAAAGGTTCCTTCATCTACACATATTGTAAAGGTTCCTTCATCTACACATATTGTAAAGGTTTCAATCACTTTGAGCATTTACACAAACAGAATTAAAAATCCAGAAAATTTTGATGGTCGATCTCCTGACGCCTGACACACAATGAATCATTTATCTTAATCAAAGGAAGGGCTTGTGAGCTATAGTTTAAGCTCCAAGGCATGAATTATCTAAACGGCGAATGGGAATTTATATACGCCTCTTGAAAGTATTTAGTACATAATGGAAAGGAGTATAAACAAATATACCAAGTTACTAGCTAATTCATTTTTTTAATTCAAGTTACTAGCTAATTCAAAGTGCGTGGAGATGAAAATAGAAAAACTAGAGAAACAGAAAGAAAATTCGTGATATATCAAGATATCAAATATGCTTAGATGCATTAATTGTTTTGTTTCAATATATTTCTTCTATTTCTGTTGTTTTTATTCATATCAAGTATATATCTTTTTCTTGGCCATATATCAAGTATATATCTATCTATGTTCTTGAAAAAACATAATTACTTTTCCTACTAGTAATTTTTACTAATTGATGTGAATTAGTCTAAAGATGGCAAACACTGATAGACATTGTTATATTATATCTTATATATGATCTTCAATATTTATTTAGTAAAAAATTGAAAGGAATATTCTTGGGTAGTTTTCTTAGTTGAGCATTCTATAGGTATAGGGGCAGTTTTGTTTTGGTTGGCAGTTGGTTCCCCTGGACTATTAACAAAATATTAAAGCGGCTGTGAGTGGAGGATAACATGCAAATATGCAATCCCTTCTATTGCCGTTTTAGTGAACCTTGATTAATCTAATGAAGCAAAAAGAGAATTTAGCAGCCGCTTCTTTTAGCATGCCAAAGTAGTTTGCATGTGCTGCAAGTAAATTTTAATGGAAAGAAGAATAGCGTCATTTGGATGCCTCTCCTTTATCAACTGTATGCACTGTCTGTATATGCAGACTGCAGAGTGTGACACCATTATCACCACATCTCATCTCATGCAGCTAAGTTAGTTCACAATAATTAATGGGCCAGACAGTAGGGCGCAGTCATTATCACAATAGCAAATCTCCAACAGACCGGTAAGGAAGTGATGAGATGAGAAGGGTCATCACACCATATAAAGTATCATTTGTCCCCCAATTCGTTTTTTGTTTGTTGTCTTTTCTTCTCAAATCATTACAATTTACTAGCAAGACCACCTCGAGGAAAGAATAACATATATTTGCTTAAGGATGCAAAATTATTTGGTCCAGAAAAGTACAATTATCCATCACTAAAGACTTAAGATAAGTATAAGTAGCTGTAACGTACATATGACAAAAGCAAAGCATTGTATATTGAGTATATATAATGCACTAAATCAATAATATATAATACAATATATGATATAAAAATTTAATTTATATTAGTGAATTAAAATTTAAACTCTAAAATATATTACACTTAAAATATGTGGTACCGAAACCAAAAATTGTACCGTTATATGACATACAGAAACCAATTTGATCTTTCTTCAAATATTTATTTTCAAGTTAATTTCTTTATATTTTAGCAGGGAAACATTTTAATCATGAATCATCCCACTCAAAAGAAAATATAAAGAAAATTTTGGAAAGTACCGGCCAAAAAGGCTAAAAGTTTATAAATTTCCCATGCTTAATTAGGTGTTTCGGAGAAAAAACCATTCTCTACCAATTTTTCAAAAGCTATTGATATAGTATTTAATTATAATAATTACTGCTATTCTAAGCAAAATAATTTAGATTGATGAACCGCCACATTATGGTACAAGAGAGTAATAAGTAATATAATGGATTTTTGTTGACTGAAAAGTTAAGAAAATCTGAATAATAAGATAAAACTAATAATTTAAATAATAAATGGGTTAACAAAATAGAAATATGCTCCTTCACACACTTTGCTAGTGAATATATGAACCTACTTATGAAGAAGAACCTATTAAGTTATTAACCATTTAATCCTATTATAAAGAAGATAACGAGTCGTTCATAAATAAAGCTACCTGCAGTTCAGCTTCTGAGGTGCTTGTTCACTTTGTAAAATTGCTTGTATGATGTATCTTTCAAGTTACGATATCGGGTTCCAGAATTAACCTAGGGTACTTTATTTATGACTTTATGGCCAAATTTTGTTGGCGTGAGTGCTTGGCTATTTGATACTACACGTAGCTCCTGAATATTTCTCCTGACACTGAGTCAGAGTCACACAGCACAACACTGCTTGATAAGAAAGAATACCTGAGCAGTAAGCACAACGCGACAACGTTAGAAATTAGAATGGAGCAGTTATTCGGTGAACTGGTGGTAATGCGTTGGTGACTCACGGTGGGAGAGAATGTCAAAGAGATAAAACTATTATATATTATTTATTGTACCCTACTAGCAACCAAGTCGTTGTAGTATAGTGGTAAGTATTCCCGCCTGTCACGCGGGTGACCCGGGTTCGATCCCCGGCAACGGCGTTATTTTATTTTTTCTTTAACCAATTTTCAATCTTACAGTTTTATTCTCCGTTGGGTTTTTCTTTTGGGTCATACTCTCTTTTGTGTTCAAATAACAGGCATATTTCAGAGCCCATGTAGAAAAGGAGCTGAAATCAGCCTTTTGTGATAAACAGTATCTGGGGCCTTATATAAATCACCTTTTTGCTTTGAACAACGGCACAAGATTATTTGAAGCAATTGAAACTAGGGATGTGAATGGGGCTGGGGCTGGGGCTGGGGCTGGGGCTGGGGCTGGGGCTGGGGCGGGGGCGGGGGCGGAGAGTATTCTCCCCATCTCCGTCCCCGCCTTCCAAATTTCCCTGTCCCCGTCTCCAATCCCTGTTTCGGGGAGTATTCCTCTCCCATCACTATTCCTACGGATCCCTGCGGATCCTCACGGGAATATCAAAAGTTCATAAAAAAATTAAAAAATTACAAATTAAAGCCTAATAAAATTTAAAATATATATATAATTAAATTATTAAATTTAAAGTTAAATCATAACAAGTTCAAACTGAAATAATACAATCACAATATTCAAATTAAATAAAAAATATGAAAAGACTAAAATATTATTAATATTTATGATATATAGTATACATAATAAGGGGTATATATGTACTTTACTCAGGGCGGGGACCCTGCGGGGCGGGGGGTATGATCCCCGTCCCCATCCCCGAATTACCTTCGGGGGGATTTTATCCCCCATCCCCATCCCCGCGGGGCTCTGAATGGGGCAGTCCCTGCAGGAATCCCCATGTACGGGTAGAAATTGACATCCCTAATTGAAACCAAAGTCTGAGAAGAAGAAGCAAAACTAATCCCAAGTCTGGAGCTTGCTAAATAGGTGATGTGAGCATGATAATTCGTCCATGCCATATAGGTGATGTGATTATATCAACCAGGTAACAGAATTTTCTGCCATGTGCGTATGAATTTGAATTTTGTCAATGGTGTTAATAATAATAATAAGTTGTTTTTATTTTTAAAAATCCATGTATTTGATTGAACAAAAGAAAATATTATGGGCTTAAATGAACATCAATAAAGAGTTTATAGTTGTTCTATACTATTGCTGTTTCTACTGAAAGTATTCGAATGCCTTCTGAAATATTCAAATATGGATTTTAATCGCCAAACACTTTTCAGTGGGCTAGTTTTCTAGACATCCATACAGCCACTGTTATCACTTTAATCTAATTGCACTTATATGGGATTATAAACAAGCATATATATATATATATATATATATATATATATATAGGGGAGGGATCAACTTACACTGGTGTAAGACTTGATCACTCTTATACCACTTAATAACTTTTTATTGAATAATTTTCTTACAAAATTCACCGTTAGATTTAAAGTTTTTATCACGTAGATCATTTGTATCAAATTTTGAAAAAATTGAATATCAATAAGAATATAATCAAATAGTTCATATTTTCATATATTTCAATAGTTTATATTTACGTTAATTTTAATGTATATCAATGAATCACAAAAAAATTTCGGATTAATGTAAAATTTTATAGTTATGATATACATGATATAAACTTTTAATCTAACGGTAAATTTTGTAAGAAAGTTATTCAATAAAAATTTATTGAGTGGTGTAAGAGTGATCAAGTCTTACACCGGTGTAAGTTGATCTCTCCATATATATATATATATATAAAGTGAGAGTACTATAAAGAGAGGTGAAAAAAGCTAATTTTGATTATGAAATCTTACATGGATGATCAAGATTAGAAGCTACATAAAGTCAATGACGAATCCATAATTCTTTTATCAGTGGGGGCAACATATATTATTACAAAAAATTAAAAATTCATGTTTATATCAATCTTATATATTTGATCATATATGATTATTAAAAACAATGTTATCTGGATTAGACCATACTGGCCGGTCAAACCGTAAACCGGTTCCTCATCCGGTTATGATTCACTTCCATAATTAGATTCATTGTTGGATCGGGTTGAGCTAATAAACTAGTCGATTTTATGTGAAAAGAACATTTTTTATTTTTAAATCTTTCAATCACTTGACTACTTAACTGAGACTGATATGATACTTGAGAATTTAGATCTCAAATGACATCATTCGGTTTGACTAGATAGTTTAACCTAAACCGGAAGCTTTTTCAATTCAATGTCCGGTTTGATTTTAACCACATTGATTAAAAATATAATTATATATTACAATATATTTCTTTTTAGATGTTTTCATATTTTAAAAATAATTTATAAATTTTTAATTTTAATATTATAAAAATTTCTATAATTAAGTATCCAAGTAATCATTTAATAATTTATCTTTCATGTGATTGGGTATTCTATGTTTTATAATATTTATAGTAAAGAAAGTCATTTCAATTAGAGTAAACACCTATTTTGGTCCTTTAAAGATACAAGTGACATCAGTTTAGTTTTCCAATAATTCTATGATGGGGGCATGCATTTGCCTCCCACACCTCTAAACATGGATCCGTCCCTGCTTAAAGTTTGATGCTTATGAGATTTTGATGTTTATGATATTTTTTTATATCTTTATTTGTTATCTGAAGATGAAATTGCATTTAAATTTAGGCCATGCGTGTTTAAGTAAGTGTAAAATGAAAAATAAATAAATAAGGAATTTAGAATAAAAATTATTTAACTTTTTTGTTATACTAAAAATGTTAAATAAAGAATTAAAGTAAAATGTGTTAGGTCAGGGATTTGCATCTAATGGGTTAGAGATCGACACCACATCTTAACTAAAAATATTAAGACATTAATTTCACTTATATGATTCTCACTAAGTTCATTCATTTCCAACGTGAGACTTCATTAACTTGAATTTCCAACATTCTTTATTGAAAAAGCCTAACCTCATCAAGAGGATAAATTCTTAGATACTCTGAAAGTAATACTTTCAATGGTTCAAATTTTACTTAAATTTTATTATACAATATTTTATATTTAATTAAATGACGCATATTTTTATATTGTGCCATGTCTTATGTTTTTAGTGGACTAGTGTACTACTCTCAGAGTACGTAAGAATCTTTGCACCAGGAGGAACCATTCCACTTAGGCTTTAACCACCTTTTACAATACTCGTCCCAAGGAGAAACCACAATATTGAGCTTGACACTACATTTTGACTTAAAACCTTAAGACATTAAGTCTGCGAGACTTATATTATAGCTGTCAAATAGGTTGATCTGACCCATTTAAGCCTGTCAGTGACAATCCATGAGTTAAACGTGTTAGGCTGATAGTCAAAACGAGTCAAACTCATTAGGCAACCCATTTACCTGTACAAATAATGCGAGTCAGACTTTAAAACTATTGACCTGTAAAAATGTGAGTAGTTTTGGATTGACCAGTTTGACCGACAAGTTAAATGGGTCAACTGCGGGGCACACGCACATTTTTTTTAAGTTTCAATTTGTTTGTACAAAAAAAATTAAATTAAAAAATTTAAAAGTTAATTAAACACTCTTTTATCAAACAAAAGTACAAAATTCACGTAGTGTACAAGCTAGTAGTAGCACAACTGATAACCCACACATAAACACATTTGTCAAACTCTATAAAATTATGTTATTTATTTGCTTGAATTGTTTGTTAACCCTTTATATGAGATAAAATTATTCAATATTATGTCTATGTAATGTAATATTTGGTTTGCGATTATTAAATTTAAATTTATTTTAAAATTTACAAGTAAGCAAAAAAAAAAAGTTTCAAGGGTTGGTTCATTTAGGTCTGCGAGTTGATTCAAGGCTAGTTAAGCTGACTGATGTGCAACTTGTTTAAACACAGGCAATTTTGACCTACCCCGTTTAACCCGACATCGGTCATGGGTGAGTCTAAACAGGCCAGGCCGTATGGTTTAACAGCCCCATCCAAAATGACTCGAATTTAAACGAGTTCTAAAAATATTAGCCCGACTTACCTTGCATAAACTCGTTGGCCTAAACGGGCTAACTCACATAATTTGATAGTTTTTAAAATAATTTTTTACATGAAATTTTTAAAATTGTAAAAATCAAAATCATTTCCTATCATTTTGAAAAAAATATATATTCTCTCCCATCTACTACAACTAGTAAGGGAAAAATGCAAAGAAATTCATTCAATAAGCAAATTCCTTGAGATTATAAAAAAATTGTTAATAGATGGGCTAATGGGTCGGGAAAAAAATGTTCGCATTCAAACAAGTAACTAGAAATAAGGGTTTGACCCGCATAATTTATGCGATTAAATAGGTTGACTTAATGAGTTCAACCGGTTTTAACAACCTTACTTTATATGATCTTTACTTTATCCATTACTTATAAATAATTTTCTAACAGAATGCACTCATTTATAATTTACTTTACAAAATTTAACTATTTTAAAAATATAAAAATGAATTAAAAATAATCTTTTGACTAATTTTTACCATACAACAATAAATAAAAGGATACGTTACTTTGTAGTTCTCTTTAACTTTTTAAGAAAATTTAAATAGGTCCTTATGCTTTAAAAATTTATAATTTAATCCTTATAATAAGTCTAAAAAATTGTAACTAGGTCGCTGTTGTTAGAACAGGGTTAAAATTTTGTTAACGGTAACTTAAATTAAGAGACTTAATAAGAAAATTTTGAAATTATAAAAACCTACAAAGCTTATAATTGAGTCCATATAGTTTCAAAAATTTATAATTAAATCTTTAAATATAACTTACTATTAGAACGTCATAATAAATTTTTAATGGCATGAAGCCAATTATAAATTTTTAAAACTATATGAAGACCCCATTATAAGTTTTTAAAGCATAGATACCTATTTGAATTTTATAAAAAAGTTAAAGTAACTACAGAGTAATTTAACCTAAATAAAAATTAGAATCTTTCTGTCCTACTTGTATTACTGTCCCTCTAATCCTTTTGAGGCATGAGCGTAGGAATGAGCATATATATAGAAAGATGGTAATCATGGTATACTACTATTCTGGAATGGATGAATTCGAACAAGGAACGATATTAATTATTTTTCAATCGCATCTACTTTCTTGGATTCCTTGTCGCTGATGTTAAGAGAAAAAAGTTAAAAAAGTAAAAGAAACTTTGCCTACTGAAACGACGCGATGATCATGACCCAAACAACATCATTCAACATCACGGACATGGGAGGGTGAGAGAGAGAGCCTTTTTTTGTTTTTGAATATTTCAAAGTAACTTTAATCGTTGGTGCTACCCATAACCCATTAACATGCTTCAAGTTTTTCACATTATAATTCTTCCAGAGAACACACTCAATCTATAGACTATAAAATAAGAAATGAAGCATGCTAATTGTTTTAAAGAGTCAATACAAATCAAAAGGCTTACAAACAAAGACATGATCATGGTGGTGATCCAAGTAATAATGTTCCCAACCCAACTCTTGCACGCCCAGCTTCTTCCCCTCCCCTTTTTTTCTACTTTTCCTCTTCCTTTTATTTATTTTTTTATTGTTGGATAAGAAACGGAAATTCAGGAAAAGATCATTGCTAATTAAATCGATATAAGCCATACCACACTATACAACATCAGATATTATCATAATCCACCAAACCCACTGAGAATCAGATGGAATATCGTGTGCAAATGCACCTCATTTCGAGATTGAAATATTGTAGTACACCCAGTCGAGTGATTTAGCATTTCCTTCAGTTAAAAGGGAAACACAAAATCCGTAATATAATGGATCAAGCATGGGAATTACCAGGCAACTTGTTAAGCGACATATTAAAATTAGTAATAAATTTTCACCAATTTGATATCTACAAAGGCTTTCGATCATGAGTAGAATATCAAGTCGTCTTCAATTCAATATGTGAATGGCTATACGTTAGCAACCAACCGGTTGTTAGTGCCACCAAGAGGAACAGGCTGAGCTAAAGTTGAAGCTCAATTCAGCAGATTCATAACTTGGTACAGGTCTGGGGTTCATAAATCATAAACCCAAGTAGAAATCAATATTTATTGTTATTGTCCGGTTAACCATATGTGCATGATGAACACAAGGCCACAGAAATCTTGTATTCTGAACAAAAACTCGTGCAAACCAAAATAACTATTGTACAAAAAAATTCTAAAGAAATCAAGCTTAGTATAATTTATTTCATTACACATTAATCGTTATTGATTATCAGTATATATTCAAACGCAATGAACATTACTCTTTAATTTCATTCATGATCCTCCAAAACATAAGCTTTAAACGCACAATTCTAAGAACAACAAAATATTATATCATAAAACATCACTTACCAAGAAAAGAGACGTTGATTTTGCTTAAGGCCTCAAGGGTATTTGTTTCAACTTTCACTGTTTAGCATTCGTTAATAAGTTCTGCTCTACTCTTCTTGCCTTTAACTGTCCTTCTCCGGCTGGTGGTGGCAGTGCCACCATCATGGTGGCGGAGATTTCCATCGTTGAGGATCAAGGGCACGTCGTTGGCTTCTTCCACATCTTCTTCAGTGGCGATGCGGATGCAAGAGCAACGTTCCAAGGATGCAAAGAAAGCCGTTGTGACACCATTGATGAACCACATGGCCACCCCATCAAGCTTTCCGCAACCAGGAGAGCCTTGGCTAGACGACGAGGAGTCCCGGTCCCTGGATTCAACAGGATTTGTTGATCGGAGACTGAAGAAGCCACTGCAGCTAGAAGAGGTAGTGGCAGCCATGGAATTATCATCCACGTTGAATGGCCACACAGCACAGCCAAATTAAAGGAAGAGCTTAAGATGCTTCAGGTATCGTATCGTAGCTAATGGACTCTAGCTAGGTTTAGTTATTATTAATTTATTATATTATACATGTTGATATAGACAGAAAAAATAAAATAAAATCAATGATATTAAAATAAAAACAATCTATTGTGCTAATTAATAATATTGGGCCTACGAACCACGGGGAGGGCCCAGTGATAATTGTGTGAGCATATTGCTTATCCTTATCTTGAAACAGCTCTGTTGATATGAAATGTTCATTAATTAATAATAAAATCTTCTATAGTTCTACGGAAGAGTTTCTCAATTACATTCTAAAATATTCTAGATAAAGATTTTTCTGTTACATTATAATATCACTCTCGCGTGAAACATTGATCACGGTTGATTTTCTAAGAACTAATTCTAATGTGTATAGAACAAGATGTGAAGGAAGTATACTTTCTGCAAGATTCATGATTGTCTTTCCATCTGGATTGGTTCATGCTTTATGATCGATGCTTTTATTATCATTAATTATGTGGGCTTCCAGGTAAAGTGACGTATTTATAGTAGTTTTTCTTATAAGAACATTGCAATAACAGACGCATATATATAATTATTTTGAAAAGGTAGAAATGAGATGGTAGGAAAGGTGGTGACTATTATTTTAAAAAAAAGTTATCATATAATTGATTTTAGTATTTAGTAGATCTATCTCTAGTATGCAAATTTAATTTTAAAATATAAAAAAAATAATTAGTAGTTATTTTATTATTTCTTTCTATTTCAATAAATATAAATAAAATGAATTTACAATTGAATAGTTAAGTAGTTATTTAAAAAATTAATATTATTTTCATATTTTAATAATTTATAAAATAAAATATAAATTGACACACATTATTATATAAAATGCTAATATTAATAAGTTAAAGGTTGAGTTTCGTATCTTTCTCAAACACTAACTAGTTACATTATTTATAATTACTATCAATTTTATTTAAAAAAATTTTAATAATAGATTAAAAATATATTTACAGGCATATAAATGAGAATCAATATACTAGTATATATAAATTTATTATAGTTGAATATTAAACACTTTAAATTGGTGATAATAAAATTTGAATCATATTAATAGGAGATGGCATAATTTAACCACTGAGGATTCGGTACCTATAATATTTGGTCAGAAATAATATTTTTAACATATAAAACTGAATAAAAGTAGAAATAATATTTAATCACAAATATTCATCCATTGGCAACTCAGTTAACAAATATATTAGGTTTAATAATATTTTACAGTTATAGTATTTTTCAGAAATTAACACGATAGATTTTTGTGTAGATTTTTATAATGAAGAGGAGGTTTGATTCCGAAAAGGAGATATGTTACATATGTGTAATTAACATAAAACAAAAATAGATGAAAGAGTAATCCCACAGATATTTTTATAATAAACTCATGAAAATTAGTTATGTACAACTCTTATTGCAATTGCTCCTGTGAGAGGCATATTCTTAGATATTAGTATCGATGTGTATTAATCAATATCATAATGAGTTTAATTTTAATACACTTTTAGTATAAAGTTTCTTTACACTATCATCTAATAATGTATTGTTATATCATTAAAGGAGTTTAACTATTATAACAACTATTTAGATAATTCTTTAATTATGTATTAAAATATAATTAAATGACAGTGTAATTTTTTTTATACTAATAATAGATTAAAATTAAATATTATCAAAATTTGGAAAGTAATCATGAACAGAATGGACGTAATGAGCGAGATGGAAATGATATATGGAATAACATGTTTGGATTGACTTTTAGAGATCTCAAATCATGGTTTGGGCAAAAGCATCAAGAGATAAGCTTTTGCTCAAACCATAATTTTGGACTCTTTAAAAGTCAATTCAAACGTGCTTGAAGTGGGTCTAATCATGGGTTACCCACCTGGACCTACTTGCTAGACTTTGGTCCCATCACTTTAGTGGCATTTGCATTATATCAATGTTGTTAAAGTCAGATCAGACAGTAAACCAAAAAAGCTTTCGATTCAGGTTCAATTGTTTGGTCGAATTAGATGATGTCATAATTACGTATTTTATATATATATATATATATATTTATATGAGACTCATAACACACATTACCAATAATAAAATGCATAATAAAGTTTTGAGATTTTAATTCTCAAGCCTCATATCACTCTCAGTTGAGTAGTTAGGTGATTAGGAAATAAAAAAAAAAAAGATGGCTAGATGGCCGGTTCACTAGTTTTATTCAATTTTGATTTGCTCAACCCAATTTAATTATAAATCTGATTCTGAAAATGAATCATAACTAAATGAGAGACTAATTCGGTTGGAGGAGTACGGACAACAGTACATTATATAACTTAGGCCACACCGCCGACTCTCAAAATGGGGACATTCTAGGGAATTTTTTAGACAACTGAATGGACTACTGAAAATTGGAAGGATACTAACTTTTCTTTAATTTGTTTTCCTCAGACTGAATAATGGGCTCTGTCTTATTTTGTCATCAACTGAATGGGTTGCTAATGCTGATTTTGGAAGTGACTGCTATGTTGGATTTGGACCTACCCCGTTTCCTTTCAGAAGGGAGTTGATCTATGTTTGTCACAGCCCATGACTTAAACTACCCACTCCTGTCATTTGAACACTAATCCAACATTCATAATACTTTGTTAATCTAAACTTTCTCTTAGTCTCTAGCGAACACTTTCTCATCTGAACTAGTTCCTATTTTAATATGTTATCCAATGCTATCTTCGTCCATTACATCTGTACTTCAATTGGCTATGTACTACCAACATCTCATGAATATATATTATTTTTTAATAAAACTATTGTTAAATGAATTTAATTTCAAAATCTTCAATTAAATTAATATGATTAAACGAATCTAATATTAATAGACAAATTAAATGAATGGATCGAGGCAAGCCAAACATAATAATCTGTACAATGATTTTGATTCATTAACAAGCCTACATTATACAAGCCATGTAATGTTCTTTCTTATTTCATATTATTTTGAGCCTTTCGATTTACTTGTAGTATATTGATGAGACATGTCTACGAGAGTCGTTCTAATAGTATTCTACATGATGGCGTTATAATGATTTAATACAACATCACCACATATTCATTTTCAGAAGGATTTTGTCTACGATACGGGTTTGATGTTTTTCCTCATGCAACTTTGTTGCTTTAATAACATACAATGCATCCACATGGATGATGGCGACTCGGTTTGAATTTTGCTTATGATAGAGAACGAAAAGAAAATGATTGATTTTAATTTTTTTTTTTTGGGTAAAAAAAAAATGAAGGGAAAACTTCTAATCCCAAACTAGAGAATGCATTGGGTATAGATCCTTTATGGTATGATGACTTTAATAGAATTTGATCTTAGAGTTTGTATTTAAAGAGTGTTGTTATGATATCTTAATGGGTTGGATATTCAATATGAGTGGTTAATTATTTATTAACTGTTAGTTTTATAATAAATATTTAAAAATTTAATAAATATAAATAATAAATAATTTATTTTTAATAACGATACTCTAAAAAAATATTAAAATAATCCCCACATTTAAAAATTACAAGCTGCTACCACTTGAAACAATTACCTTCCATGAAAATGATTGATTTTATCCTTCACTGACGGAGCTTAAAACCCAAGCAAAATGCACTTTTTTTATGTTTGACTTGAGGTGCAAAGGGGATATCCATGTTTTTAACCGAATTTCTTCACTTGTACATTTTAATTGGCGGAAGAACAAAGGAAAAAAATTAAAAGTAAAAAAAGTACTTTGGTTATAAATAATAATATTTGTACATTATTTTGACGTGACTTGATTCACATATGAATAGGTGTCATTCTGTTATTTATGTTCGTATACAAAGTAACACCTATATTTTAAATATAAATAGTATGCCCTAAAAATTTCAATTATATTGACCAAAGAAGCATAATTTTTTCCACGTATCCCATAATTGTCAATTATTATTATTTTTAAATTGAAGTCGGTTAACTAACTTGTATTGATTAGAGTGAAATAAATTCAGTTACTTTAAATATCTTATCATATATTTAATCTTTTAAATGATATATATGAAAAAAACTCAATTAAAAAGAATTATCGCTTCATGTACTTGATCGTATTTTATAAAATTAATTTCTTATCTTTTAAATAAAAAAAACTCTAATTTCCAAAAAAAATAAAATAAAAAAAGTGAGGCGAGCTATGAAATGAGGGTTTTATTTGTTGACCGAGTCAACCCAAGGATATGTCATTCTCTTTCTATGCACCCACCAGAATAATTTCCTTTTTTTTATTCTACCTTATTATTTCAAATGTACTGAATTTATCCTACAAAATATTTTTTTACCATTCATATGATTATGTATTTATATGTGTGATTAGGAGGGCATGATAAAAATAAAAAATAAAAAAAAATTCCCCAAGAGAAAAAGCTGTGAGGTGGAGTCATGGAGAGAAACAATATTACCTTCATGGAGAGAAACAATATTACCTTGCGCATATTGTGTAGGGATATTGGAATAGATCCATTTTATAAAAGCTTTTTTTAAAAAAAAGTAGTAGAAACATTATTTTTAGAATTTTGAGATGTGAGTTTAATATCTTGGTTGAATAGATGGATTCGTTTTACTTCGAATACGAACATCAAAACTTAATATTTTATTTGCATCAACATAGTCAATTATTCGTACTCAATCTTTGAGCTCAACTCTACTAGCTAGTTACTTACGTCCGTTCAATCACCCAATAAAAAACGTACGAACATTCAAAATAAGGAAGAAAAGAAGAAGAGAAAAGTTAAGATATAAGTTGCGTAACATTTTTTTCTTTTCGGAGAAATTTATACTTTGAGTCTCTGTAGCATAAAGTATTTTCAAAGTATTTTTATCTTTTATATTTTGGCACCTAACATTTTTTACAACATTAAAGTACAAATAAAACCATATAACAAAATTAGGCAAAAACAATTAAGTAAATGGTACAAATGAACGTTAGGCTATATTTTTTTGGTGGAGAATGTTAAGCTATTTTAATAACTTCGAAAAGAGAAGAAAAACTATTTGAATACTACAAGTAATTTAGGTGTATGAAAAGCAAATCTCTATTACTTATTATAATAAATAAATGCTCTATTGTTAATTTTCTTTTATAGTAAGAATATCTTTAGATTGACTTTCCAATTAATAAATACTAAAATCCTTTTCAAACAATCTTAAAGGTACACATCCACATTGATCTTATGCATCTAAGAAAAATTAATTCTCATAGATGTTGTGATAAGATTCAAATCTAAATAATGAAGGTAGAGAACACACCTTTTTATTACTAGATATTTGAGTGTATAGGAATAACAAATATTTTGGTGAGACGGAATAACAAGATTTAACTGATTAATTATTTTCCCTTTTATTTAGAATTAATTTTGGAAAAATACTTCTGTTTGATATGAATAATTTTTCACGATACCCGAATCCTACATTACACTCTATTCTTTTTTTTTACTGTTAAAATGTAATAAGTAAAAAACAAATGAAAAACACACTTAACCATAAAAGGCGACACACTAGTCATTCACGAATTTCATTCGTGTGTCATTTTTACATAAAAGGTTTCGTACTATTAAACAATTTTTATTTTAGAAACTTAATTTAAAAATTTATATTTAATATCTTTTAAAATTAGAATTTTAATTCTTTATAACAATTCTAATAGATTGAAAACCACTAAATAAAAGCTCTTTCCGAGTTTCAACCTAAATCCTAAAGATTTCAACTTTAAAAAATAATAATTAACAAGATTTCCGAGTTTATAGTAAGATTTTATTTCGTCGTAAATAAATAGAAGATATTTTAAGGTGTTTTAATAAATTTCCAATATTAATTATTATATTAAAAATATATTAATGTTTTTAAATTAATAACATAATTTTAAAAATTACAAAGATTATATAAAAACATATCAAATATTTGCTAAGGCACGTGTCATAAATTAATATATATACAAAAGAATAATGTTATATTTTCTTAATACATTATCACAATATTTTTTTAATTAATTAAAATAGAAAGTATTGAAAGAAAAGGAAAAGCATTTAAAATCTTATAAATAAAAAAGTATTTAATATTTATTTCTTTAATTAATTAGAAGAATTAGAATAATTCTATATTCTCCTAATGAATTAGTTTAATAATTTTTTAATTACTTAAAGAATTTAGTATTAAATATTTTTTGAGTTGTTAAAATATTAAATGTTTTGAATAAATAAGAAGATATTAAAAAAAATATTAAAAAGATATAACATTATTTAAAAATTTATTATGCTAATTCATTACGAATCATTAAAAGAAAAAATTGTGTATGAATGTAGTAGCACTACTCATAAAATGACAGGGAAAAATCTAAAAAAGTGTCCGACAATAAATGCGGTAGAACTTTCCAAAACGCTGCAAACTCTTTGATTCCTTTCACACATCAGCTTAAGCGGTTCATTCGCCAACCATAGACAATGAATTGGAAATCAATTTGGAATCTGATATTGATTTTCACACTACTGTGTTTGAAATTACAAAAATTACTAATTGGTTTTATTTATAAATAAATTTGTTTCCAAAATCATAAAATAAACATTAATTTTATTCTAAATTTTTTAAAGTAAAATTATGTACACATAAAAATCTACTCAAATATGATTAGGTTTAAAATAAGTTTAATTTGATTTTCTTTTTAAGCATTTAAATTGATAATTATCCTTATTATTTTAACCATTTTACTTATTTTTTCAAAGTAAAGTAAACTTGAGATCACATTCGTGGCAATTAAAGTCCAAAAAATTGAAGACTCGCCATTTTTAGGTTTGGATGAGTTGTGGCGTTCACAGAGGGTCACTGAAGCTCGACCGTGCCTGAACAGCTTATTTATTCCATCTCTCTCACTTTGTCTATATATATATAAGAGTCTCCACTCTCTGTCTTCCACTCAACACCAAGAATCTGAGTGATAAAAATAAAATAGAGAACTCAGCATGTCTAAACTGGCCACCCTCTTCACCTTGGCTCTTCTCCTTAGCTTCGGCTTAATCTATGCCTCTCGTCCTAACCTTGCATTCAACGGCGTCTCTTCTTTGCATGAGGTATTTCCTTCTCAATTCTCATCCACCTCTGTAAATTAAGCAATGAAAGTATTTTCTCTCTCTCTCTCTTTCTCTCTCTCTCTCTGTTTTTTTTTTTTTAAAAAAAAAGAAAAACTTGGTTCTTATTTTGATGGAGACACGCACAAGTTCAAGTATTGAACCTCATCATGAAATGAACTGTGATGTTTTTTTCACTTTATATTTATTGGGGTTTTGGGAATTCCCATGTTTCAATTGAAGGATGTTGAGGCTAACAAGGCATCGAGGGCAGAGTTGGATGATGAGAGTTGCGAAGGAGTAGAAGGGACAGAGGAATGTTTGATGAGAAGGACGCTAGCTGCTCATACCGATTATATCTACACTCAGAAGCATAAACCCAGACATTAAATTTAATCTTGCATCACATGCCTTTCGGAACTAAATGACAATACAATAAATCAATGATAAATTTAATCTTTCATTGATAAATATGCTTCGGTTAAATTTTGGGCTATTATTATTATAATCATTTTTTGCGTTGGTTGAATTTTGCGTCAAGTTCGCTTATGTTCTCCTAATTATTACCCGCGAGTGCGACTAAAACTTTTGCATACTCCATAAACCTCTGGTTCAGAGTACTTTCTGTTCAGGTTAATCAGAATAAGTGGAAGATGGTTTTCTTCTCAAGGTTAGAGAGATGGGTCATTCATTCAATGTCCCGTTGAACAGTTTCAATGTTTTCAGTTCCAAAAATTAACAAAATAGGGTAAAGAAGTTATTGGAATACTGATTCTGCATATATCTTTGATCAATTTAATCTATTTTTAAATAGGTAACCGATGTGATATCACCTATAATTGATACATTTTTAAATAAATAAAGGATGTGATATCGTCCATAATTGATACAGGATACTATAATATAACTAATCACTTTAATTGACATAATAAATTATGATTATACTCTATAAAAATGACAATTCAAATTATCACAGCTTTTAATATGTTCTGAAGAGTGAAGGATTTAACGATAGATATACTAGTAGTAAAGCACTAGGACTAGTCTCTCTTAGGGGTGTTCGCGGATTGGTTTGGATCGGTTTTGAGGGGTAAAACCATCAGCAAAGCCGCTCGATTTTTCATATATCACAGCCAATCGGTTTGGTTTAAATTTGAGAACGAACCAAGCGAGCGGATAGATATCAATCGGTTTGGTTTGAATCGATTTCGGTTTGGCCATTAAAAAAATAGATTCTATTATTCTCATTTATACAAAAAATAACATACTTACCCGTTTAAAACAAACAACATTCTATTTAAACAAAAACAAACAATCTTCTACTTTCATAATCAAACTTATAATGTAATAGTCAAATACAATCATCCAATAAACATATAAAATTTCAAACTAATTTCTAACTACAAAAGAAGCAAGTTATTTAACAACACATACCAGAAGCAAGTTAGCAACAGTGGAGCTAATCAGACTCAGCACCAGAATCCTCTTCATTAAGTTGTGGGGTTGGAACAAGTTCTAAATAATATAAATATAAAAATTAGTATTAATTAATGTATAAATTAATATAGAGAAACAAAAACGATGGGAATAAAGTTAAATAAAATAAAATAAACAAAGTTACCTTGCTCTAGCTTTTCAAATTCTTCCATAAGCTCTTCAATATCGGTTGACAATGGAGTAAGCGAAACCAATTTTGTGCACAAATTAAAGCTTGACCGTCTTTGGTGTAAGAGAACTCCTATAATTATTAAGGACTCTTCCCCGAGTCTAAGCGGTACAGCGTAGACAGCGGGTATGGCCAATACATCTAGCTATGTGACCAAGTGTAGGATATTTGGTGGAATTCACCTTCCAGCAGTTCAAGATATCAAAATTATGAGTTGTTTTCTCCAATGCCTCCATGAGATACAAATCCACCTCATTTTTATTCATGCTTTCACTAAGATTCATGTCCATCTCAAACTCCATAGCAAATGAAGGATTATCGAGATGATACAAAATACATTTGTTTCCTTCTCACGTGAGGATTGTGTAGTTTGTTGAGATTGACCTTGGCCAACAAAAGCCTATAGCTATCAAACATCTTATTGAATGTCTCTTTTACTCTTCCACTCAAAAAATCAGCATCCTCCTTATCATAAAGCTTTTCAAAGCTCCAGCTACTACAAGAGAAGCTTATATGAGGATCAAGCACCACGGCAATGAAAACCATCATGTTGATATTTTTAATGCTCCCCAATACTTATCATGCTTAGCTTTCATTTTTTCAGCCATGCTCCCAAGTAATGGATCTTGACTACCAACCCAGATTCTTAAAGATATTCAATATCAAACAATACTCATGAAAATATTGAGAAGAAGTCACAAACAAAGTGCAGAAACTTTCTTAGTGACATCATAAAAAATTTTAGAAATTTAACAAAGCACTTTGCATTATCCCAATCATCATTCTTTGGGACACCACCTTGCATCAATACAAATTCTGCATCTCGCTCTCCCAATCTCTTAAATGCCTTTTGGAACTTTAATGCACTTTCAAGCATAAGGAAAGTGGAGTTCCATCTAGTAAAGGGACATCTAAGCTTTGCACCATACATTTCTCTTGAAGCCTAGCCTCCTTTACACAATTTTTAAACCTATCCATGCGGCCAGGTGGAAGCACGGACATATCTAACAGCCATTCCTAATTTTACCAATTGAAATATGCATGTCCTTTAATCCATCATTAACAACAAGATTTAAAATATGAGCACAACATCTAATATGCATATACTCTCCTTTCATTGCATGTGCATTCCAATCCTCCATTCTACTTTTCAAGTAAGAGATAGCAAGGTCATTTGAGCTAGCATTGTCAACAGATTATAGTGAAAACTTTAGATATTCCCTGACCCAAAAGACATTTCTCAATTTTTCTACCAATTGTTTCTCCCTTATGATTCTTGATTAGACAAAAATTCGGGATCCTCTTTTGTAATTTCCAATCTTGATCAATGAAATGTGCATAAGACAAAGATAATTGATTTTGCCTGAAGTCCAACAATCGGTTGTTAGACAAACACTTTGATTTGAGCGGCTAAATATATTTTTCATCTTATTTTTCATTCATATATAAATTCCAACAATCTAGCAGTAACGATCCGGGAATATTCAATTTTGGTTGCACAATACTCATGAAAAATCGAAATCCTGCTCCTCGACAAACTTAAATGGCAACTCATCCACAATAATCATCCTAGCAAGAGCTTCTCTACATGCATCAACATCCAAAAGCAACGGCTGACAAAACTATTACCAGCCCACTTTCCCGTCTTCTTTTTCGAGTTGTTGGAGAGTAAGAATTCTTTGGCTAGGATCAAGTGACTCTTTAGGAAACTTTTTGCATTGAGTTAACAAATGATTTTTCAAATTAGTAGTGCCATTTTGGTGTGTATCACATGCATAAGTTGCCCTGCACCAATTACATTTAGCTCTAGGATTTAATGAGTTAGGAGCAAGATCTTTTGTAAAATGATCCCATGTCCATGATCTAGGTCTACTAGGTTTTCTCTTACCTAGATCTTCTTCAACATTGTCCTTAGCGAAGATTACTGCACCTTTCCTCTTCTTATCAACCTTGGAAACTTTTGGATTGTTTGTAATGGCCGGCGGCTCACAAGTTTGAGATGAAGCGAATAGATTGACATTTTCAACTATCATTCTCTCAAGATCTTGAGTATTTTATACTGCATATATAAATTAGCACACTCAAATTAGCTCATTGTGATATGCTCACAAATTTAGTTTTCCCATTGTTTTTAAGTTTAGTTTTGTGTGTTTTCATTTAGCTCGTTGTTTAATCTTTTGTTTATTTTCTTGCTTAAAAGCCTAATTTCTACTTTGTATCTTTTTAATTCTTAGGTATGGAATAAGGAGTTTAGAATGGGGAAGGAAATGAAGCAAGAAGAAGGAAGAATTCTTCTCTGGAAATCCACCGCAGCGCTCAAATCTACCGCTCAGCGGTAGAATCTAACATAATGTTTGCCACGCCAATCCACGCTGGCGGTGGAATCAACAACAAGCGCTCCAATTGCTTGGCATAATTGATCTTCTCGGGACGACCACCGCCTGGCGCCCAAATCCACGCCTAGGCGGTGGAATCTGTGCGCATTCTCCTCTGCAATCCCCGCTTGGCGGTGAGATTCCGCCCAGGCGGTAGGTCCTAAAATTTGATGCGATTGTTTCTGATACAAATAGAAAAAGAAAAAAACGAGGGAAAGGCATGGCCAATTTGGAAGAAAATAAAGAAGGTGTATTACCTCGAGACATGGTGGAAGAGGCGGCAACAACGATAGCAAAGAAAGGGTTCGATTGGGGAGAAGGCGGCAAGCGGTAGTGATAAATGAATGGTTCGATTGGGGAAGATGGCGGCTTGACGGCGAAAGCGGCCGGCGATGTGGCAGCGGTGGCGGCAACAACGAGAGCAGCCCTTTGAGGAAGAACACGGCGCGGCAACTTCGCAGCAATATCTCAGCGGCAATGACTCTTTGAGGAAGATGGCGGACGCCAGGCTCGTTGGGGTGCCTTTAATATTAAATGTCAGATTATGTTTTATATTTTTGGGATTGAAATTTGAGGATGAAAGAGTAAATTGGGGATTAGTTTGAGGATATAAATGTAAATGTATGAATAAATTATTAAAAATATATATATATATATATTTTAAATCGGTTCGGTTTGGATCGGTTCGGTTTTGAAAATGGGAGCAGCAAGTCCAAGCCGTCGGTTCGAGAAAAAAACCAAAAAAAACCAAAAAAATTCGGTTTTGTTCGGTTTTCGATTTTTTTGGTTCGGTTTGTCGGTTTTGTTCGGTTTGGTTTGGATTTGAACACCCCTAGTCTCTCTAGCCTTATGCGCAAGGAGTCTACGATGTCAACAGCCATTGTCGCTTTCAAAGGATAGAACTCGTCAGTTTTATGTTTTAAAAATGGGTCTAATCAAATCGGTTCAATTAGTTGAATTGTGAACTGGAAGCTCTATTAATTCTGATTTAATTAAATAATTGCTCAAGTAGTTAAATTATAAAAAATTATTAAAAAAATTAGTTGAACTGATAAAAATAAAAAATAAAAAATCGTGTAGTTTATTCATTAATTTTTAAATTAAATTTTTATTAGAAAAAAAGAAGAAAATAGTTTTTTTCTTTTAAAAAAAATAACTTAAGATTTAACTCTTTTAGAAATTAGTTCGGGAATTTTTACGATGTTAGTATTTCTTTTTCACAAAATAAGTAGGAACACTATAAAATAATTTATAATTTTTATAATCTATTATATATATATATATATAGTATAAAGTATATCGATTTAACCATCAATCAAATCGACCAAACCAATTAAACCTTAAATTACACTCTCCTTTAATTATTCTTTAATTATTGGATTGAATCAATTTTTAAAATATTAGTTTTCTTTAACAAAAGAGAAACTGTATTCTCTTCTTGTTCTTATTTTTTTTCTGAAAAAGAAAAGCCAATCTACAGGGTATTACGTAATTAAAAATGTTACCAACCTCGTGATACGACTCAAGTTGGTGACCTGGGGAGAGAGAGAAGGCACTAAATACCATGCTTTTTTAGTCAAATAAAGTCATAGACAACAACCAACGGTTCTATGATTAAGAATATAATGGCATTATGTTTACTAATATTGATATAGAATTCCAACATGTAACATCATATGTTTTCCACCCAAAATCCAACCTTCCATGTAATTATCATCCTCCAGGACCTTCACTGTAGTATCTTTTTCCAACACCTCTGTTGCTCAAAAGTAAAAGCAGAGTGTCAAACACGGCTGTATTTGTTTGTCATCATGCACGAATTTTATTCGACTGTTCAATCCGTCGACCACAAAAGAAAAATCAAAATCACCATGAGGAATTGGATGACTAGTGTTTCTGAAATGGGATAATCATGATTCAGTAGTGGATTTCTAATGAACATCATTGACCAGTAACTGCTGCCTAACTTGTAGAAATGCGTGTGATCACAGATGCTAATAATACATGAATCGGTCTGTTTCTTTGTTGAAGAACGTGAAGAATGTGGTCCATTTTTTGGAAAAAGATAATTATTTGAGATCGGACAAGTACAACCTAGCCTGGTGGACTGATACCTATGCTAGACTAGACACACAGGGCATTAGCTAAGGTTGTACAGTGGACAAGGTCTACCACTAGATTGCTGCCCTCACTTTCTTATTGATACAGTTCATTTTACTTTCACTTAATAATTTAAATTTTAGAAGAATTAAATTTTAATACGATATCAGATCCTGATAAAAAAATTCGATCCTTATCGTCTCTATTTTTTATAATTTAGTTGAATTTCAGTCCAATGTAAAATAACTTGTTTTCATAATTAAGTGGCATTTCAATCAACTATAATTTGACACCAAGTACGATGCTTAAGGATGTCAAAGTATCCCTTTGCCCTGGTAAGAATCTCCCCACCACCATTACCTATGTCCCATTTTTTTGAGGCCAATCCCTACCTGCAAAGACTAACTTCTCTACGAAGCAATTGGTTCTAATATGCCAGTAGTTTCATTACCGATGGCATACTAATCTCCTACAGTATTTTGCGATGCAAACTTGCATGATGATTTCATCGGGTTCTATATAAGAATCTTCTTTGACTGGACTCCCTATAAAATTGAGCAGTTTAAACAAGAAATCAAATTATAATACTATGGAAAGAAGACCTCTTAGTCACAGATGTCATAGCTTTTACAACTCTTAAATTACAACTCATTCATGGCCACAACACTAAAAACAAGCTCATTCAATTTCAAAGAAAGAAGTAATCAAATTATAATACTTGATAACTAAACAAGAAATCAAATTATAATACTCTGGAAAGACGACCTCTCAGTCACAGATATACATAGCTTTTACAACTCTTAAACTACAACTCATTCATGACCAAAAAAAATAAAAACCTACAGCTCATTCAATTTCAAAGCAAGAAGTAATCAAATTATAATACTCTAGCAGCTTGACAAAAAGTGGCATGAGCAAAACCACTAGGACTAGACCAGTGGTGAGGGGTTTGGATAGTTTACAAGAGGTCATAGGTTCAAACCTCTGTGCTGTCATTGTACAAAAAGA
The DNA here is from genome assembly GCA_023212625.1 of Styphnolobium japonicum. Taxonomy (NCBI): domain Eukaryota; kingdom Viridiplantae; phylum Streptophyta; class Magnoliopsida; order Fabales; family Fabaceae; genus Styphnolobium; species Styphnolobium japonicum. The sequence goes on from JALBWW010000006.1 coordinate 27,712,039, forward strand.
AAGAGTGGCACTGGCATGTTCCAAAATCACTAGAGAGAAGCAACATCTATCCATTTGGACAGATGGGAGATTAAAAGTAAGATCATTAAAGTAAACTTCTAACCCTCTTGGCCCTGTACTAGAATCACTGCCATGAAGAGAAGGCAACTGGTCCATTGATAAGTAAAACAGTTGATATGAAGTATACTGAGGCACCACAGCGGAGAACATTTTGATTGTAATGCACTAAAGTAGTTAAGCAAGGTTTAGTCACCCAGCAGGTGTATCACTTATTCAACAGATGTGATCAAAAGATAAGATTACTCAAGATACTGACACGTTATTCTAATATCCACAGAAAACAAAGCAAAGCAAAGAATACATGAAAGAATAATAATGATTAACATATATTAACTATGATGAAAAGAATTTCAAGTATGCATATCCATGTGATAGTCTTATTAGTGAATGTATCAGGGCGTACTAAGTATAGTTTGATGCTCAACAGTTATTGACAAAACCACGTCCCTCGTGCATAAAAATCAGGAACTCTCAACCACCACGGTTGATGATTAATGAGGAGATGAGAGGTGTTAAACTCACCAAACTACATCAACAATTTCAAAATTAGTCAGATATATACCAGCAGGAAGCTGCAGTTGGTAATTACACGGGATAAACTGTGGTAGATAATCTCAAATTTATGAAAAGGCAAACAACTTAAACTTAGTCAATCAATTTCGGCACTGGATGAATGCCATATAAAAATAACAAATATACTCAAGACTTAATTTGTTTTTGGCGGAGGAATAAAATCGCGAGGAGGCAAGGTAAAATTGGAAGACTAGTATTCATATACTGCTGAAGAGGAATATACTTTACCATAACCATAAGAGGCAGTAAGGGAACAAAGCTAAGATATGGATCATAATTAAAAATAATAATTACAAAGATAGAGCTGCTTGCTTTGTTTTCTTTCCTGAAAGCAGTATAAAAAATTATTCCAATTTTCAGACACACATGTTATGTATACGCATCATATTGCACTGAAGCAATGTTTTTTCAGGCAATAAATACCACAGACACTATTTTTTGTATGGAAAAAGAGGCAATCGAAGATTACAGCCAAAGAGTTTTGACTCACTGAAACACGACCTCATAATTTTGTTGCCATTATATTCCAACAGCAATACAAGTATGGGGTTGGATTAATCATCAAATTAAGCAGGCAAGAGACTCCTACTACCACCCATAATATGTAAATACAAAGCAAAAAACAAGGTAAGAATAACTGACGACTTAGCCCCAACATATCTAACAACTTCCAGTCCTTTGTCCATAACCTCATCATGAACTTTACTCAGGCTTCTTCTGAAGCCATCTGATATTCTCCACAACAAAAACGCCACAAACGATCTCACTGTTTCAAATGTCACTCTCCCAGTCACATCAAGCACAAACCTTCGGTTAGCCGGCACAGACATTGTTGACGAAATCTGTTCAAGCCACCCAGCATCCCGAACCCCACTAATCGACCTTCCAAGTTTGAATTTCAGGCACCCATCTTGGTTCTTATTAACAACAGAAGACAAGGACGATGAACTTGAATTTGCAATTACTTGGTGAGACGTTCTAACAAACGTTTCCACAGCGCCATTACACAGAGAAACCAGAATATCCCTAACCTTGTCTTGGTGTTTCGGATTGGTCAACCCAGTAAATATTTCATCATAAGTATTAACATGCATTGTTTTCTCAAGAAAAACCGCAACCGCAGTGCTTACAAAAATTTGCACAGAATCCCCAATGAGCTTCCCACATCTATCATCGCAAATCACGCTTACCCATCGAGCACGTGAATCGGAATTACTACGAGCCGATTCACCGTTAGAGTAAAAACCCAAAACCAAATTCCTCGCGAAGCTTCCAACCACAACGGAGGCAAAACCAGTTCCAGCCTTGGAGAAAAGCCTCTCCAATAGCTTATCCGAAAAACTGGGAGATGCTGCGCCAATGTCGTTGCTCGTATGGTATTTATACCCTCGCAAAGTTCCGAGCGTTAGAGCCTCTGTAACCCTAGCCAAGGACGAGGAGAACTCGTCCGATGTGGCGATTTTGGAAATCTGGTTCAAGCTGTTGGGGATTTGGTCGGAATCGGAGGTCAGAAATTGGTTCAAGTCGTTGGAGAGAATGGCAATGGTGTCTGCAGAATCGGAAAGGATTTGAGCAAGAGAAAGGAAGGATCCGAGGAGCTTCGTGATGCGCTTTCTCTTGCGAGCCACGGAGGGGAAATGGTAGAGCTTGTAAGCGCCATAACCAGAGGCTCCGAAAACTGCAATTAGAAGAAGCCAATTCTTGTTTCTTTGAGAGAAATTGAAACCCTTTCTCACCAGCGGAAGCTCCATTCAAATTCAAATTAAAACCAACAACCCTAGAATAGTAGAATTTATTACAAAATAACCCTAGGGTTGTTTTGTTTTGTTTTGTTTTTTGGGAACTAGGGGAAGAGAAGACTTTAGACCCGATAAAAAGGTAATTTTATTGTGTAAAACTGTGTTAGTTTAAGATTTTATTTAGAGTAAACATTTATTTTTATTGATACAATTGATGTTAATTTAATTTTTTAATAATTAGTGATATTAAATTAATTTTTTTAAGAAATTATTTTATGTTATTGTATGATCAATTTAATATTAAAAATACATTAAATGATTATTTTAATGTCAAAAATTAATATTAAATAATTAATTTGATATTAGACAATTATTATATAACTAAATTAATGTTATTTATATTTTTATAAGACTAAAATAAGTATCTACTCTTTTATTTATTTGAAGAGATAAATTAATTCTTATCTAATTACTTGATAATATGACAGTTTTTTGTTATTAGTTAAATAAATATTTAAATTCACACGAAAAAAAGATATAGATACGAAATGAAAGAACCCACGTGAAGTGAATACTGAATAGTACGAGTCAGGAGATGGTTAATTGGGAATGGCTGTATGGGACAAGAAAAACCTGGGAAGTTTTGTTAAATTATGGTCGGCATCATTGGTTGTTTGTGTTGAAGTCTGGTGAATCCTCTCTTCTTTCCCTTTAGCACCAAAGAAGCTAAATGAGGAGGAAAAAGCAAAAACCAAATAAAGATTTATGATCTTTTTCACATTATCAATAAATTATGCAATATTTTTTTCACGAACAAAAAAGTTGTATAATATTACTTATTTTAAAACTATTAAAAAATAAATTATTATTATGATAAACTATTTATTTATTGATAATATAAAAAAACTTACACTAACAACATTAAATTTAATTTAAGAGGCTATTTAAGTTCAAAAAAGAAAAAAAAAATTCATGATGAAGATCAGTCAGGATTAGGTCATGTAAAGATTGAAGGAGCTCTTTCTGTTAAAATAATAACCTTATTTCTTCATAAATTTATTTGCCTACCCACCCACCTAAAAAATTTGCACCAAGAGGAGAATCCTGATTAGGTATATCGTAGAGGATTATTATTCCATTCGATCACTCGGAGTCGTAGTGCTTTAGTTGACAGCAAGGAAATCAGGCGGACAACATAATATAGAAGAGCACCCTAAACCCTACTACCACCATCAAATAGTGAGAAAATTCATATTCTATATTTGATGACAAACGACACAATTTGTATACACTCTAGCACATATATGATGTATCTTCTGAAACTTTGTTGTCCCTCGAATCGATTTGATGCATATATTTCATCCCACATTCGCTTTTTCGATCACTAAAACACAGGGATCAAACATTATATCACCACTTTAGCTCCACTCTTTCCTTTTCATTTATGTCCAAATACATCCACTCTGAAAACCCACACTAGCCTTGCGGCAAAAGTAGGGACAAGAAGTGTAAAATGTTCGATTCACAGCCTCAAATAACATTATGTAACACATCATGGCACTTTTGCAATCATTCATTATGTACAAAAGAATGCTCGAGACACCAGCACCCATTCTTTACGGACATCAGGCAGCTCTTTACTGTTTATAGTTCTGAGTGAGGATCTAATGGCACTAAATCACCACAATCATGTAGTTTGAATTGAAGTTTCATACCACCTTCGAACCTGTATTGGAATTAACAGATTTAATGCCATAATCATCATCCTCGAGATCACTGAAAGATATGTCTTCTTCGTTCACCACAGGGATGGTTGTTCCACCATATCCCCCTAATTCAGAATCATCCTCCGGCCAGTCATCCTCGTCATCTTCATAGTCCTGAAGAATAATTTGAGAGGCTCGACCACATTTTAGATCCTTATCCTCAGTTTTAATCATTTGTTTTTCCTCAATAACAGACTTATCAATGAAACGGGTTTCAGAACTTTCAATCGTGTGCTTCTCAGTCTCAAAATCTGCCATCATGGACAAAGTGGTCATTTCATATCTCTGTGTCCCATGAGGCTTGTCATCAGAATAGGCATCACCTATTAAGCTGGGAGCAAAATTATCATGGTGAGCAGTGTCTTTTGAGTAGGCAGTGCTTCTTCCAAATAATTCAAATTCAGGCGTCATTTGTTTATGCAACTCCTGCATCCACAGTGCTCTGGCTGCCATAACCTGAAAACATTAAAACTAAGACATTGGAAAAGTCCATCTACCCATTGGAGGTACATGTAAAATACTAGTTGAATGTAGAAACATCCGATAAAATTTAGACATGAATATTAGAGACAAATATTGCTGATGATCACTGAACCAAACTAAACAGAGGAACACTGCAATGAACCTCGTCAGAAAAGCAAATGGTCACGGCTAAACTATAATAGAGCCAACTCTTTCCAATCTCAGACTTTTCATCCTTTCAAACTAGACATAAACATTTCAATCTGAAATAAGAAACAATTTGTTATCATAAAAACTTACTGTTCTGCATCTTCATAGTTACCAATTCAATTATTAACCATCCAATCATGATGCATAATTATAATGATTCAAGAAGAGAACCAAACATATGGACGCCTAACATATAAAATGCCAGACTTGTCGTCTTCGAGAACAAGTATGAGATCTAATATATGAGGAGTGTACATTTACATGCACTTGTCATTTGTATTATAATACTAATATGAGCCATCAAAATTCACTCGAGTCAAAAGAATTAAGATATCATTGATAATATCCACTTCATGATAGAGAATCACATGTGCATAAAGAGAATCAAAGATGAGCTTATTGAAGATGGAGCACACAAAGAGATCCGCTTATTGAAGATGTAAAAATTGGAAAACATAAGAAATAGAGACGTGCTTATTGAAGATGGAAATCATCAAAGAGACAGCAGACAAAGACGAATTGGGAATGAGAGCATCTCTTTGAAGCCCAAATTAATCTCCTAACTGACATTGCTGTGTAATATTCTTTAATAACCATTGACAAATAACAAAATCATTATGAGACAGCATGGTTTTATCTTGTAGAACATGTCATACAGTGCACAGTCCCCCAAGGACCCAAGAAAAGACAAACTGAATATCTAAAGTTTTTAGAATCTAGAAATTCTAGAATGATGCAAATCTGATCCAATGAGAAGAACTTTCAATTGTATTTAAATACATAAGCCTTTGCAGCTCAAATGATCAAATTCCATATCTTACAAGGTTGAGCCCTAAGTAGCATGAACCAAAGGAGAACAAAATAATAGTAAGGTAAGTTTTGCACTCCATATAGTCTGTCTATTTTATTATTTCCACTGATCTTTTATATTTTACGACTATTCCCTCACCTCACATTGTACTTTGTAATACATTCCCCAGTTAATCATAAAGGTTGATTGGTCATATTAATTCCCAAACTATAACATTAAAAACCTATTTCCAAACAGTGAACTTGCTCTTCCATCCAATAAAGATGCTGGAACATCCATTTATAGTCCAAAAGATCCAGGCAATAATAATTATATAAATACATGGTGAAAACAATATAAACTCACTTCATCGTCAAGAGATTGCAAAATATGGTCATTGCAAGAGCGACATGAAAGCCAAAGCAAAAACATAAGTAACTGACCTGGGGTGTAGACAAAATCTCCGCATCTAGTTTATTAAGCCTTGAATGCAAAAGTACAAAATAGACTTTCCAAAAGTAACTTTCACTCATATGGCAAGGACACAGCTCAATTCTGAGCGCAGCTAATCTAGGAGCAAGTCTTTCAATGGCCAATGCATGCTCTTGTTGGACATCGGACATATCAAAATCTACAAGTAGAATGTGTCATGAGTTACGAGCAGACAGCCAAATTAATCATTAGATCCATAGACGCACGTAACAGATGACAAAAAGAATATAAAGATGTTAATAATCTCAGATATAATTCTAAAGAATTTTTCAACAGTTGTTTACCACTCAGTATCTCAAATTTGAAAATTACATCCAACTGCACGGTTCATAAGATTCAAAATTCAACCCTGAGATGTCCATCATTGGAATCTTTTCTTTAGTAAAGCCAAAAAATAGAAGAAGACTGGGATGCCAAAGTTTTCATAACCAGTCATATTCTGCAATAAAATGCAGGTATTCCACAGCACACTACTTATTATATGCTTCTTTGGATGAGGCAGAAAATGGATACAACAATGCTGAAGCTATTATCTCTCTCCATTCTCAACAAGCTACTAAAAACTTTCATGATATTTATTAATTTCAACCTAAGTACCCAATAAATGAGAGCCCGTGTGATCAAAATTCAAAACCAAGCAGTGTACACTACGCTATAATTCACCTACAAAAATAGAGAACACCATAACCATATTACCATACCCAGGTGAAGGAAACGAGGCCTTACCGTCCGTGTCTTCTTCCTCGTCAATAGGAAAATCCAACCACGTCTCGGGATGCATCGCGATGTTCGTCGCGAAGGCGAACACTTCCTCTGTGATTCCAACAGCGCGTTCAACATCACAATCCTCCATCTCTGAAACCGACCCGGAACGAATCGGATTCGGGCCCTTGCCCGAGAATTCCGGGTCGTCCCTCGCGATCCTTTCTTCTTCGATGTCTCCGGAAATGGCAGCATCGTCGATCGCCTCCACTTCTTGTTCGGACGGCTCTGATTGATCGGATCGGGTGCGGCGGTGCTCAGGGGAGGAAGGGTGGGAACTCGTTGGTGGCGGAGCCAAGAAGGAAGCCATTCCCCAGAATTGGCGTGTTAGGGTTTGCTTGATTTCGTTAAGGTCCTCTTTGACTCCACGGCCTTGCGCTGATTCTTCTTCTGATTCAGCTGCATTTTCTTCTTGCGGTTGTTGTTGATGATGGTGATGATGTTGTAGGTAATGGAGTTCGTGGTTTCTCGGTGACGTGGTTGGAGGGTCGGGTACGACGTCGTTTTCTTCGTCGCCGTCATCGTCGTCATCGAGGCGGAGAGAGTTTGCGAGGGATCGGGCCAGCCATGACATTTTTATTTTTTTTTTGAATTTCGGAGGGTCCGTGGAATGTGACCGGCGACAGGTTTATCGTTGGATGAGGTTAAAGGAAGGTGTGACCAACTGGGAGGGTGGGAATCAGGTGGTTCACGAACTATTGTTCTTATTGTACTCCTCTCTCATTTTTCAGCACATCTGTCTAAGTTGTCACCACGTAGACAAAATACAAAAAGAATTGGAATACAGACAACGAAGAAATGCAGTAGATCTCAACTAAAATCACGGCACATGCATAATGCATTTTGAATTTTAAATTTTTGTTGCATGCCTCAGCTCAGCATTTAGCTATAAATCTGGCCCAGAACTTATTAAGGCAAAACTGAAGAAGCTTGGCTTTTCTAATTATCTAGTCCGACATAAGTGCTACTTTGAATTTGTGGGTACTATTTTAGAACACGATTGGGTTTGGGTCCTCCTTTTTCTTGTTTTAGGTTAAGAGTCCTTCTGGGCCTGCACACAGTCACACTATATGTAGTATTGCACCAATCTTCATATTCGGCTCGGCTCATAGCAATACATAGCATAGGAGCTTGGTTTTAGATTAACATCATGGGAAAATTATCCTAGATTAACAGTAATAATCATTTAGTTCATTTTAAAAATTAATTAAATATTTAATTATATTAACTAATAATTTATATATAATTAATTAATAATTTATTTTTATTTTGGTATTTAATATGTAGTTAATTGTATGTAAATTATTAATTAATGTAGTTGAATACTTTATTAATTTTCAAAATGAATCAAATAATTATAACTTTCATAACAATTTGAGTCATTTTCTCTAACATCATTTTACTAAAAGTAGCTAGACTTGCATTTTTACATTTTCTTGCATGAATGATCGAAAATGAACAGTTTTTTCCCACCGAATATGTTGTCACCATTAAATCCAAATTATTGCGAACAGATTAGATCTAAAATTGATTGAGGATGTAAGTACGACCAACCATTTGAGGTATGGTGTCACTAATTAAAAGCTGAACATGAAGTTGCCAGTGATTTAAAAAGCATGCCAATACGGCAATTAATTCCCAATACATGAATGAAAACAAAGTTTAGACATCATAAGTCACCAACTCTCCAAAGTCACCATGTGATTGATGCTTCTCCTTTGTCGTGGCACCGATTTTGCTATTGCTTCTCCTTCACATGGAGTTATATTCCAAGGTAGACAATATTTCCTTCTTTAATATTTGACCACAATATCCCCTGTTCTTTGTAGTGTTCTACGTGTGGGTAAGTGAAGCTTCTACCTGGATTCAAGACAAATAAGTAAGAATAATGCTAGCCAATTAGCCATACTGTAGTTATCCAATGTCTAATAATACTGAGTGGAGGTATCAGATTTTTAAAGGCATTGTAAAATTCTCTTACAAAAAAATTAAATTACCATCATATTTATATTTCGATTTATATCAATTATTTTTACATAAAACTTACATACAATTTATTAATTTTATATAACTTTTATATCTAAGAATAATTTATTTGACATTTTTTAAATAAGTAAAGTGGGCAAGAGGCCCCGAAAGATACATAATTTTAAAGCTGTCATTTTTTAGTTATCAAAAGTTGAAGCATATAATATAATATAACACTCTCCATGATCCTCTACATAAGTCGTTTTAAAATTTTATATTCAGTCTCTTATGTTGTTTTATTGATGAATCATGAATGTATGGCAATGAAAGATGGTTCTGCTTTTTGCAATATTAAAACTCAAAATGGAGGTTTTTTTTTTGTCTATTTCATACCAATATAAAAGATATTTATTCTCATTGAAATAGATATAAGTAAGAAAAAGTCACTGCTCGCCTTAATATTTAATAAATTAAGAGCAAAAAGTTTAAGGTAATAATACATGTTAATATTTTTTCGTGCAACAGAAGGAAATAACAAAAGACTATCTCCTAACAAAACAAACCCCAATACAGTCAGCATGTTTATTTTCAAGGTAATAATGCATTATTTTATTATTATTTTTATAAAAAAATTATATGTATTTAAAAATATGTATGTATTGAACATAATGACATTCTTTTCTTAATCTATATGCTTAGAAGACAGTTAATACATAGATTAATTAACACATGTTAGCACGCAACTCTTTTGTAAACGAACACTGATATTTGTATAATATTTTTTATATCGCCTATTTATGTTACTTTTCTTATATATGAATTATTTTTTTAACAAAAATTAAATTAATATAAATCTTACATTAAAAAAATATGTACAACTAACATTTCAGTTTACAAATATAATAACTCGTGAATTGAGCGCGAGAGGCTTTCTAGTTGGCATGAAAATTGTCAGATCGTTCAGTGGCCCGCCCACACCCCTGAAAGGAAAGGGCACAATTGGTTTCAAATTTGAAATATGAATATTGAATAGGCATGTCATAAATTGTGTCTTCCTTCAGTTCAAACTTCAAATCAATAGAGACATACAGTCTCCAGATCTTGACCAAACCTAATCCCACCTGATCCAGATTTTTTCTTCTTGACCCATTAGCTTTTTCGGACAAAACAAACATTTTAATAATTATTTGATAATTTAATACAACAACTGTCATTGCTTTTTTTTATAATTATTTTGTTAAGACCAAAAAATACAGATTGGTACCACCAGCAGGCATACTTCAGTCTCAATTTCTGTCCTGTCAAAACAATCTCTGCTTCCTCCAAGTTACGACAGAAATTATGTTCAAGGAAAAACAAATAAACAGGGAATCTTCAATACACTAAGCACTCTGTTAAGGATCTTAATAGTTTGCAGAAATTTGAAGTTGAAATATATTTAGTATTGTTATAAAAACAAAATCAAACAAAAAACAACCCCAACAATTCTTAACAGGGAAAAAATAGCATGGATCGGTAGAAACTGGACCAATAAAATATCATTTTCTATAATCTCACAACTCAGATTCCAACAATTTCGATTTGACCAGTTTCTCATGATTGGCATCAAAGACAGCCGGGATGCTGATTTGAATCACCAACTAGTTATATTATATATGGCGAATTTACAGTTGCTCTATGTTTAAAAAGAGAGGGGGAAAAAATCCGAATTGCATAGAGATATGAACAAAGTTGGCTGTATTGGAAACGTATACGAAGCTATGAACAAATTTCTCTTGGTTTTCATTGTATTGTTGTGGTGAGCATACACTTGGAAATCAAGATACTAGTAGAGTAATTCAGACTGCACATTTTTAAAAACTCAGCAGACATCTGCTTCAACACTGGGTTGCAGCCACTCTGAATTACTAGCAGTAGCTTTGCCGCCAACCCAGCCTCCACAGCCTGTGAGGCACATTCTTCTGGGGCAAGCTTGTAGATAGCCCACAAGATAGACAATGCGAATTGCGTGCAGCTCTCTGAGACTCTCATCAATAACTTGACCACATTGGGTATAATGTTTGGACATTCTTTCAAAGCCATTCTTCCCTCTGGAAGGGTAGACAAAACCTCTAAAATATAAAGGGCTATCTCTAAGCACTCATTATTCAAAGTGGGCAAAAGCTCAATCAATTGAGGAACTGCTCTTATGCTTACCACAGAGCTTCTAACTGATTCGTGGGAACATATAGCCTTGAGTAATATGAGGCCAGTTAAGACGCCAGTTGGGTGTTTCTTATCCTTCACTAACCTCAATAACCCAAACAAAAGACTCAAACTTGAGACAATCTCTGTCTCAGAGCCATTCCCTTCCATCAACAACATTTCAATCAATTTGGCACAATTCATCTTTGTCTCAATCGTTCCCTCATTCATAATATCAACCAACAATGATACCTTCGCTGGATGCATAAGATTTTTCTTCAACTCCGAATTTAAATCCAAATTCACAATGATCCCAATTGCTTCCGACCCAACGGCGTGTGAAGTGAAGGGGCCCAATAAAGAAGAAATCAAAGCAAGCCCACCATTTTCTGCAACAGTCTTCCTTGTGGAAGCATGAGTTGCAACAAGCTGACGAAGATCCTTAAGAGCTCTAACTCTAGCTTGACCCTTTACCTTCTTGAGCACTTCCAAGAGCTCCAAGGCTCTTCCTTGAACGTCCTCGAACTTCTTCTTCATGGCCAAGTACTTCTGCGAGAACCAACTAACAAGTAACTGGTTGAGAGTCCTGTTTGGCGTGACAGAATCGTCCCAAAGCTCCTGCATTGTTGTGGGACAAGTGTTGTGACGCAGTGAGAACCATTTGAGAATGTTGGATCTGTCATAGGTCTGACCCGTGCAAAGGGTCACGGGGTCTCGCATTGGCTCCAGTGAGATTGGGCAGATAAACACCGAGGGTACATCAATTGACTCCAGCTCTTCAATCATTACCTTCAGATCCAATTTGTCACTCATGCCGCCGCCTGCAACAACCACAGCTCCGCCATCCAAAAACACACCTTTCACAGCGGTTTCTAGATCCAGCACAGTATCAAGCTTCACATGCTCATATTTTCTCTCGTTAGATGGCTGATACAAAGGCATCATTGCATACCCTTCTATTGTACACTTGAGCAGGAGTGGAAGCTCAAAAAGTACTTGTAGTAGAACGAGAAACGAAATTTGAGTTGAAGATGCCCTAATATGCAAAGATAAGAAGCGTGTGGGAAAGATAGAAAGGAAGAAAGAAGCAATAAAGAAGCTAGAGCTAGAGAGAACGAAATGGCTGTCAAAGGGACAACCTTTTCTTCACACTTGCTTTTTTTCTTTCTTTCTTTTAATTGGTACCTTTCTATGGTCAAAAAGTATTACCCTGCTTATTCATCATCAACCACATGATTGAGTAAGAGATCATCAAGCTCTCTTCCTCTTCAAGCTCCCCAAAAAGTAAGAGATCATCAACCCCAGATCATCATATGAACAAAAAGGACAGAACAAAAAGGTTTGTGAAGAAGAAGAACAAAATGAATCCCACAAGAACAGTTCCTACGGCTCAGTTTACCAAAAGAGACAGAAACACTGTTAGATGTAAGAACTAAGAAGCATGAGGTACAGACATGAAAAAAACCGGAGAACCCAGAAGGAAGAAGAAATTTGTGTGCTCAAGAGGTAGAAATGTTTGGTTTTTTCTTACATGTATAATTAAATATAGGTATTATTTTCATAGAGTGACTGGCCACCGGTTCACCATGGAGCGTTCTTACTTCTTCTCCCCACTGAGGCGACCCTGCAACACACGTGCAGTCATATAGGTTTTTAGTCAGTGACACAGTGCGGTAGTTCTTTCATTTTTATCTGATAAAAAAGTTTGATTCTCTCTATCTATGAGCTGTGGGCCTTGTGGACCTGAGAAGGGACAATCTTGAACTTGAAGACGCAACCTGGGACAGATAGTCAAAAAGGTAATCCAAAAATTAAATTACAGGTTCTAGACCGGAATTATTTAAATTTGAAAATCATTCTTTTGAGGATCATGTACTTTGATTTGAGTAAATAAATGGAACAAGATTTAAAAATATTATCTTTCTCTTTTCACTTACTTTATGCTTGAGGTTATTCAATATGAAATTTAGTTTTTCGAAAACATTGACTGCAATGGTATAAAGTGTTTTTTTTTTTTGTAACTGGGAAGGACCCCACCATTGAAGTAGGGCATTAAGGGAGGGGGACCGGGGGAGAGAGGGGAGAGAGATTGGGGAGGTTCCAAGTTCCAACCCTTCCCTCTCCACAAATGTCATGTGCTCAAACTATTAGAGCAATTCCCAAAAACTAAAGTTTTTTTTTTTTACCTAACCAAAGTTATCTCAAATATTAAATGAGACCCTTAAATAAACTTTACTTATATATTGCATATTTGCATTATCCATAGAAAATATAAATTACAATCAAAAGTTACTACATGCAGAATGTCTTTTTTCAATAAATAAAGCTTGTATTGAATTGGAAAGTTCAACTACTGCAACAAATACGAGTCCTTTAAAATATATTATGTAATTTATTCTATAAAATATGAAGTATTAATAAATGAATGAATTCTTACATATTCATAATTTTTTTATACATATTTATATTTTATTAAAAATTTAAATTATTAATTTCTTATTTTATTTCATAGTTTTAAAAAAGAGTTTAATTTTAACTATCACCTAATCATGTATTATTAACTCATTAAAAGAGTTTGATTATTATAACAGCTATTTTAAAAGTCTAACACTTTTAATGATGTATCAATACATAATTAAATGATAGTGTAAAATTTTTTTTACACTAATAATAGATTAAAAATTCAATCCTTTAAAAAATTCAATCCTTAATTGTATAGTTAGTACAACAGAGCATAACTTCTTTTTTCTCTTTGAAGAAAATTACTTCATTATTTTTTTGGGTACAATAGTAATTCTAACATTTGATCATTAGGTAAATCTTAATAGCTTAAAATTATTTCATTCTTAGTTAAAGAAAAAATAAAAACTGAATTACTAATTATTGCACAAAAAACTTGTTGCTCATTCAAGTCACATTTCATATAGCTATTCACTCCTGTTAAGAAACGCAAAGTCGCAAAGTATTTATGGGAGGGTCAACAATTCAATTTTATATTTCTTGTTGACGTAGGTGAAATTAATATTATCCATTTTTCATGAATGAGTTATCTCATGTCATCATAAGCAAAAAATGCTAGGTAGTTTAGTTTTGTGATTATGAGTGATTCACTTTAATACATGATTCCTCGATCCCGCTTGGTCTATAATATATTCTTTCTCCAGCACAAAATCAGAGGAGGACCACAAATGAACCTAGACTTAACGGGCAGAGAGCATGCACCTTAATCAGTAGCCACAAAAAAGGGCAAGCAAGTGCACGACGGCATGCCCCTCTTTCTCTTTCCATCAAAAGTGGTCAAAACCACAGATCAGAAAGGCAAAGGATGCCTACAAACAGACAAAGACTTCTAAGGAAACGTAAACTCAGTCAAAATGTTTATCTGGCAGTGGCACTTAACCAAGGGCTGCTTCGTACGAATCCTTGAGACCATCCCTCGCTCCTACGGTCCTACCTACGAAGCCCCCGGCGGGATTCAACTTTTTCCAGCTTCTGCTGCCTGAAACAATATACTATTTTACTTTTAAAGTTAAATTACATGAGACGAAAGATTTGTTCTTTGTTTAGTCTCAAAAGAATTGCTAATGAGACAATTTAAATAATTATTTACTTTTGATTTACGGTTGCTTAAATTATTTTTATAATATCTTTTAATCATATATTTATAAATTATTATAAAAAATAACTATCATAATAAATTATTTAAGATATCAAACTCTTTTTATGATATATTAATAAATTATTATATGATAGTGCAAAAGACTTAATGCCGACAATTTAACCGTTTAAAATAATGCAGAGAATGATAATAGAAAAATTCTTATGTACATCAAGTGAAAGATAATTCTCTTACACTAGCGTATTGACACACATTTTTTTATTGTTTTCATTTAAATATATAAATATCTAATTACATTTTATAACAATAAATGTATTAGTATATATATAAAATAATTCACCTTATATAATTAATAAGTAAATGAATGTGTTAGAATATATGCAGAAAGTTAATGTCTAAACACTAAGAAACATATATTTACGAGTAGATATATATATATATATATATAAGCACTAATATGTATCAAATAACATATATTTTACATATAGATAAGCTACAAACAACAAAAACAACGAAACATCCATGTATACATATGCTTAGAAAAAAATTACTTACTATTTAAACCATCATTGTTTTATCCTTCTTAATTCATGATTTTGACTAACCAACTTCTAATTGTCTTCCTAGAACATCTATCATTTTCCTATATTTTTCCAAAATAATATTTTTTGTAATTTTTTAAAATTATACTTGTTATTTATTAAATCAAAGTTTAAAATAAAATAAATTTATACCTTGTAAGAAATTCTACTTAATTCATCTTAGCATCAATAATTTCCTGAATTTGGATGAATTCCAAAATAATATTAAATGACATAAATGTGACATATTCAAAATAGCAACTAATTTAATTACTTATGTAATTTAGATACGTACTTAGAGAATGCAGATGTGTTGTTTGGCAAGGAATTTTCTAATTGTTCAAAATATCAAATCTCAATTTTCTAATATAATATAGTATTAGAAATTTACAAGGTGGGTAGGACTTAAATTTAAAATAACATAAACAAAGGAATAGATCGTTCAACTCAATAAACTCATTAGGTCATTCATGTAAAATTTATACGGTGGGTAGTATTTTTATAAGCTAGTATTAAGTATGGTCATTGCTATACTCTACTATGTTCAATTACCTTACAACATCTGAGTGTTGTTAAATCTCTCATCTCATCTTTGTAAAAGATTTTTCAGTTTGTTTCTCGTCAGTTTAAAAAAATGAAGTAAAAAAATAGAAGGGAATGTCATACCAGTAATCGTTAACAGACCTTCGAAAAATTGAAGAAGAAGAATGTATGGTCAATGAGCAGGGCACCGGTGACAGTTATTGATGACAACAATAACTGCACACAAAAGATGAAAATAACTCTCTCTTCAATGTTTGTGACGGGTTGTAATTGCACAAGTCTGGAGTGTTAGTAACCAGGTAAGTAGTATTTGTTTATAATTACCCCTTTTATTTGTGTTTTATTGGTTAGTCGTGGCATTTTGGCTGGATGAGGATCGAGAGTTCGTGTAGTTAGAGAGAAAGTAAGTGGGTACTATAATTTCAAAAATTATAAGGCATCTCTTGGCCTTGTGTTTATTGTTTTCTAATTGCACATACAATCAACTATAAGTGATTTAAATCCATTTTGGCTATAAATGAATTTGAATATTAAAGAGGAGAATATTTTTTATAATAGTATAGATTAAATCATATATTGATAAATTATTATTCTAACAATAAATTAAGATGTTAATTTTTTTTTAATAATATGTTAAACATATAATTTAAATGGTAAGGATAGTAAAAAATTTTAAAATTTAAACTCATATAATGAATGCAAAATATAAGAAAAGTATAGCTTATTTTATAATTTTTCAAGAAGTTAAATTTAAAAAACGTAAGTTATATGAATTCCCAGCAGCGTGAGAAGTGGAAAGGACGACAAGTGGCTCATGTGCCCACATTCTGGTTTTGCTGTTATCTGCGGAGTGCAGAGGGTCAGAGGGTGAGTGACTCAGACCCTTCTCTTCCTGAACTTAACTTACCCGTCTCACACGGTACCAATCGCGGCACCAACGTAAACTCTCTCGGATAGACCAACACTGCGTCACTTGGCAGCTTTTTTAAAAAAAATGAAAAAACAACATCGAAGATGGTCCTAAAATTTCATTATATTATGTATAGTATGACTTTGTCTAATTGCTTGAGAAATCGCTCTTAGCTATATATTTTTCTTAGTTTGAGTGGTATTTGTTTATGAAAAAAAAAATTTCAAACGCCACTGAAATGGGGTAAACCGGTAAAGAGTGGACAGCTTCATTATAAGGGTTGTCCATTGAAATGGTCCTTTGCTCGGTAGAGTTAGGACTTGTCAATTTTCAATTTTAGGGTTTGAATATATATATATATATATATATATATATATTTGAAATAGCCATGGATTTTTATAACGATGAAATCACTCTTTTTAAAATCAGATCAAACTAGATGATCCGATTATAAATTAAGTACTTAGATTGTTTTTAAAATTAGATCAAACTAGGTGGTCTAATTATAAATTAAATATTTAGATGATTACGATTCAGTCTTATAATTTAATTTATGGCCAAATAATTTTAAATTGGTTAAAATTAATCAAAATCAAGTTAAAAAATCATTTTCATCCAGTTAAATCAATCAATGATCAATTTTTTAATAAAAAATTCAATATTTTTCATATTTTATAAATATTCTCATATATTTTATATTATTTTATGTGTATTATTATTATAACGTCATTTAGTTCAATCAGTCCATTTAAACGATTAAATTGATTAAACTTGAACTGAAAGTCTCATTAATTTATTATCTAGCTTAATTTTAACAATATTAAATTGAATAGGGGAAAAACAAATTAATAAAACTAGGGTTCGTTGGATTCAGTCGAGTCACTGACCCTTAATTTGAACTGGTACAATCGTTTGAATCTCAACATTTTGGATAGATTATTTTTTTCCTATTACATATCACATTTAGAAGACATTGAAATCATTTATAATTTCTAAACTTAATTTCATTGAGAAATGATTTATGTTGTTTAAGTAATGCTGATAGAAAAAACATTTTTAAGTGTATAATTACTGGAGTGTTTGGTTTTGTGTGTTTAGTTTAGATTATAAATTAAATTTAAGATTTTTTACATAAAATATCATCTTGTTATGTGATAAATCTACTTCATATGTAGATTTATGAAGGTGAAAATAATCAATTTTGCAAGGAATACATGAATTTTAGTAGTTTTAGGAATATAAATGGCAAATTGAACTTACATATAAATCATCTTGAGTCATAAGAAATTATTTGTAAATTCCTCCTAAGTTTGAATGATTCTTGTACAGATTTGCTTATTATGAAATAAGGTCTATTGCCTAGCGAAATATACCCATCGTCCAGCGAGGAGTGCATCTACTAACAGTCATCGCCTAGCGATGAGATATGGTCGCCCAGCGAAAATTCATACATGCAATACTGACTTCCATCGCCTAGCGATGGCGTTCCATTGCCATTGCCTAGCGATGGCGCGATTTCTGGAAAAGTATATATGCGTGATTGACTCAATTCGAAGGATCTTTTTCTAATCTTTTGCCATTTTCCTGGTACGAATCAGAGAGAATTCATATCCATTCAAGATCCTTGGATCTTCAAGTGCTTTTGGAATGAAGAATTGAAGAATCCATGGTTTCTCCACCTCAACTTCATTCAACCATTTCCATTTCTCATATTTGTACCATGCCTTTCTAGATTTTGTTAGGTTAAGATAGGATGAACTCAATTGGATCTTGATATAAGCAAATTCTATTCTAATTCTAATTCATTTTCATATTGATTGAGTAATCTCTTCTATACTTAATGCTTTTCTTTGATTGGCCATCTTGGAATTGAATTCAAGTGTGAATGCATGATTGGAAAATTGGTATTCATGCTAGAACTGAAGTTAATTACCATTGTGATGATGATTATAGGGATAGAACTTCATTACTATGCATTCCTTTAAGTCTTTTGCTTAATTGTTTTGAATTAGGATCGCCTAAGGAATTAGGGTTCTTGATTGATAACAAAAAGATTTCTACCAAGGGATTGGGGATAATCTAAATTAGTGACTCGAATGTCAATCATATGAATTAAATTGGGATTAGGGATTGAATTAGGTTACATTAGGTGATAATTGAGGGAATTTCGATTCCAATCCGATTGTTATACATTGATTCTATTCTTTGTTCTTTGTAATTGATTGTGATAGTGTTAAAATCCAATTCATTTCATTTTGTTGTTTCATTTCTTCTTCTCTTTATAAACTCAAAATCAATCAATCAATTTTGCGGAACTATGATAGTCATTTGTTCAAATAAAAAATGTCTAGTTAAAGCTGATACTTGATCTCAATCCTCGTTGGGAACGATATCCTATTCATCACTTTATTACTTGTCACGATTTGGTGCACTTGCCAAAATCCGTCAACATTATGATATAAAATCATGTGAATAAACGCGATTTTTCAAACAAAATTGCCAAATATTTTTGCACACTTTTAAAAAGAAATTTAGTAAATTAAAAGGTGATTTATCATGCACCAAACAATAAACCAAGCAAATACTAACCCTCTGTCATATTCATCTTGTTAGAACTATTCGAAAGTGGAGTAGCGCATACATCAGGTTTAATTGATTATTTGTAACAATAATCCTCTAACTCATCCAATGATATTTATTTTGTATTTGAGTCTATTAAATTAAATTAATTAAATTTGTGAATTATTGTTGGTAATTACCTTATTACCTTATTAGTAATGTGTCCTATACGTGAAACTACTAAGAATGAATAGAGATCTTAAAAAGTTTCTCAAAATCAGAGATGAGGCACATGACTAAAACAAATACGAAAATTATTGTTGGAGAATCATTAACAACTGACTTTTCCACTATGTTAGATAATCTTTAAGGATTTAATTTTAATTCACTTTTGATGTAAGATTTATTTATACTGTTATTTAATTATGTATTGACACATTATTAAAAGAGTTAGACTTTTGAGGTAATTGTTGTCAATATTTTAAAAACCGGTTGAACCGGATAACCGGAGAGGAGAGTGGTTCAAGATTTAATCGGTTTGATTGGTTGAACCGGTATACTATATATATAACAGATCACAAAAATCATAAACCGCTTTGTTGTGTCACCACCTATTTTGTGAAAAAGAAAGATTAGAACCATGGAAACCTCCAACCTAACTCCCAAAAGAGCTAAATCCTAAGTTTTTTTTTTAAAAAAAAGAACTATTTTCTTTTTTTTTATAATAAAAATTCAATTTAAAAGTTGATGAATGAACCTACCGGTTTTTTATTTTCAATTTTTATCGGTTTAATTGGTTTTTTTTATGATTTTTTGTGGTTTAACCGCTTGGGCGGTTCTTTAGTTGAACCAGAACCGGTAGAGCTTCTGGTCCATGGTCCAACCGGTTGGACCGGTTTTTAAAACACTAGTTGTTGTGATAGTCAAAATCTGTTAATGATTTGGCAATACATAATTGAATGACAATGTAAATTTTTTTTACACTAATAATAGATCAAAATTAAACTCAATCCTTAATCCATTTATTAATTTCTATCGAATCATAGATACTATATGATTGAGATTATATATATCTCACTCATAACATATCTATATCTATTTTTCATTCGGAGGATGTGTTCAATTTTATTGAAAGTAATACTTTCCAAATTCTATATTCGACTTCATTGTCTAACATTAACCCAAAATGTACCAACTTAGTTGTTCTTATTTGAACTGAATAAAATCAATTGAGTTGGTTCAATTTCATTAGATTGATCTGGTTACCATCGAGTCTAAACTTTTCGTTATTGTGGAGGAAAGTATAACTCTTTGCAACCATTCAAAATACGTCACCAAAAGGGACAAAATATACAGGATAATAATGATACGTACGTAATTTTTCAATTACAACAATAGCATAATTACATATAGGTAGTTACATCGAGTAACATTTTTTTAAATATTTAATTTTGATACAATATTATTTAATGATGTGCCTGGATCAAAATTATTATTATTTACCGATGTAACTTGAAAAAAAAATGTAAGTAGGATGCCTATTAAGTAGTAACTGAACTTTTTTTAAAAGTTGCAGTTATACACAATTGTGAGTGTGATTATTGTTTAAATGGCATTAATTAATTACTCAATAAATTCCAGACAATATAATTTTCAGATTATGGATGTGTAATTTCCCCTCAAGTAGCTTACTGTTATTGGTGCGATGTTCATGGTCACACCAGCATTTATCCACACAAAAATTCTTATGCAACCAAGGTTGTAGCATGAGAATTAATTAAACTAATCTCACCTATTATTTTATCAAGTGCAGCTTCAGTTTTTAGTATTACGTATGAGACACCCCTCCAATCTTAATCACTTTTTAGGCTTTGATTTTTCTGTTGCTCCCACTCCCAGAGTGACTGAAACGCCATCAACCTCCATGTACACCGTACCATCTCCATCGCCATATGAAACTTCCGGTCGTTCATCAAAGATCACAAAAACAAACTCCCTGGCTGCCATGTATGTATATATATAATAGGGATCAATCAATCAATAATTGTTTCTTTCACCATTAATTAATTACATGCGTACAACTAGACCTCAAAATTAATCACTATTATTGACTTAAAAAGAAAAAAAAAAGATGATTTACTTGAGATAAGGATTGAGAAAAAGATGGGACCGGGTGGAACCAAAGTGAGGGACCCGGCGGAATTATGGTGATCATCGAGTTCTGGGTCGTAGTAAAAGCATCATGAGCTGTGCAAAAGTAGAAGTAGTGAGTGAAAGTAGCAAGTAGGACAATCAAACCACAGCCTGAAGCCCTGAACCATCCATTCTTTATCTTCAGAAGCGGGTACCAGCTTGGCTTCTAGAATTTAGTTGTTTCCCTCCGTTAACAGGTATTAGATTCAGCGGATGGAGTTTGTTGGCTTGTTGCTAGCCCCACATGCGTATAGCATCACAAACACTCTGACTGTGGCAAAGCCAATCTTGAGACCCAGTTCCTTCATAACAACATCCCGGATGTAGATGATAGAATACTAACCCAACACAAGTTTTTCATTTTTGTTCCCAAGAGCTTCTTCCCCATTGCTGATGACTGCAATGCCTCTGACGGTACCATAATTCTTCTCGCAACACCATTAACCAGGTTTCCCCTATGATCCCTCATGATGTCTGCTATGGCAGCTCTTCTTACTATCCTTAATTCGCCACAAATTTGCAATTTGCATCTTGGCACAACTTCCTTCTATTGAGGTTTCCTTTGGGGATATGGCATTGTGACATACTATTCAAATGTACACCTTCACTTTCGGTGTCACTTTTGCTCGCCAATTTTTTTTTTGAGTCTTTAATTATAGCACAAAGAACTTGCTTTCGATTAAATTTGGGATAGATTAGTTAAGAAATGCACAAAATAATTTGAACATCATCTAACTTTAATAAAAAAGAATTATCATGGTACCAATGTTTGTTAATCAGTTATTTGATAAATTGTTAAATATTTATTATATGATAGTTGTCATAATAAATATATTTAAATATAAATAAATATCTAATAATTTATCAACTTGTTAACATAAAAAATATTGAAATAATTTATAATAAAAAAATATTTGTCATATTTTTTTATACGAATTTAATTTATTTTAGTTATAATTGGTATGGGTGAAGCGTGACTGAATGAATTTTTTTGTTAGAATTTGTTTTAATTAATATTCAATGTTTCTGTTGCAGTATAATAATAATAATAATAATAATAATAATAATAATAATAAATTATGCTGTTGCTGACCGATATATATATATATATATATATATATATATATCGCTCTATATATATATATATATATATATCGCTGCTTGGTATGCTTTCAAAGAACACGTTATTGAATTGTATTTCTCATCGCACAGTACTGCTGGGAGATGACTTGTCACACAAATGGATCCTTGTGTTTACTTAAAAGAAAATTATTGAATATTGAATAGAAATCACACAGCGCATGGCTTCAACTTATAGCCTTTATTTGGATGTTGGAGAAAAAATGAGAAAAAAAAATGGGAGAAGAAAAAATGGATAGAAATTTATATTTTCTTTGTATATGTTTGGAATTTTGAGAAAATGAAGAGAAAGAAAATAAAAAAAATTAAAAAATATATAATTTTATAAAATGACATATATACTTTTATTATATATATATGTATATATATATATAATAAAATATAAATATATCTTAATTTCTTTTTTTATATTTCTAGACACATTTTTTATAAATTATATAAATAAATAAAATTTACAATAAATAGTAATTTCGTTATATTTAAATTAAATTAAAAATAATTATGTTTAATTTTAAATTTTGATTTTAAATTATGTTTAATTAAAAATAATTTGGGATTAATTTTTATAGTTTTATAATAATATTTTTAATATATAAATTTCAATAAAAAAATATGTTAGATAAATTATCTCAAGTCACCCATATATCCACTTACTTTCCCCATTCATAACGTTGTGCCCACGCCCCTCTCACCTCATCCCCAACCCCCGCCACTAACAACAGTGCCCCACCCAGCCCCAGCTGCCCTCACCTCATCCCCAGCCACCCCACCACCCTTTTCTCATCCCCAACGCCTCCCACCAACAATAGCGATTGATAACTAAAGTTGATGCGGAGGAATTGTGTGGATCTCCTCTGACCTTCCTCAACCCCTTCTCTCCCCATTGGCTTCCCATTCAAATTGTTGTGTTGGTGACTGTGAATTGAAGAATTCTTTTTTTTGTGTTAATTGAAGAATATTTTTATTAGAGATGGAGTTTATCAGGTGTCAGTTATTATAGTTTGTTAGCCTATATAAAGACTTAGTGTAATCACTTTGAAATCACTTTTATCATTTTGTATCATTTTACCTTCTTTCATCAATACACTTTTAGAGTTTTCTCTCATCTCCTTTTATGGATGCCATATTTCATAACATGGTATCAGAGCGATATCATCCACCTTAAAAAAATATTCTTCATCTGCTGCCATGAGTTCTCTGATAAAACTCTCAATCTTTTTCCTTTGATTATTATTTTTTTTTCATTTTTTTTTGTTTGTTTTCCGAGAAAATTTGCAATCTAATTTTTTTTTTCGGTTTAGATATGTTGATCTGATATCAATTCTCTTTCGCATTCTTTTCTATCCACATCTCTCTCATTTTCTCCAGAATTTTCTTTTTCTTCCTTTTCTCACATTTTCTCTCCCACTTTCTGTCTTACCTCGTGTAACTCTCTCTTCTCTTTCAACCAAATCACACACAATCAAAACACAGATTCTTTATTAGCATTTCCGCGAGCGAAAGGTAAGCGTTTGGAATCGGAAGTTCAAATTCGATGGTGGAAGGTGCGAGCAACGGAGGTACAAGAGTTGAAGTTGTGCGATGTGCCTTGCGCCTTCCTCATCCACCTTCACCGGAGTTCCGTACGTCGGCGGCGACATAAGCGGCGCGATCTCCAAGTTCTCGACTGTAGAAAGCGGCGAAAGCGACATTCTACTGCGAGCAGTAGCAGCTATTTGTTTCCGCAATCTTGTTGCACTATTGCTGAGACACTGCACTTGCTGGAGCCAAACGTCGGAGACGTGAAAGGCCTCACCGGTGGGCGTCACTTTGCCAGAAATAGGAGATCCGGCGAGGAAGTAGCGTACGAGCGGTGAGCCGACATCGATGTTCTCGACGTACGGTTGAAATCTTGGACTCATCGTCATTGATTGGAAATAGCGTCCTCTTTGGTCATCCATCTCTATTTGCAACGGCGAAACGTTTTCGTTCAAAGTCTTCGCCTTCGGAACCTTCATCTTGCTGTTGTTGCCTCGCACACTTTCCATAGCTATTCATTCACGAAAATGGCGACTCGGTGCGGCTTCAAAGTCTGGTTGCATCTTCTACAGAGAGATAAAAGGACAGTAGATGGAAGAGAAGAAAATGTGCTGCTTTTTATGTATCCAGGCTTTACAAACAGCTCTGGAAGTGTGGGATCTATACGTGTGGGGGCCGTGGTTGGTCATGATTCCAAATACAATTGGCATGGCCATATTCTCGCCACTATTTTAAGATTTCAGTAGAATTTTCAATCAATTTCTTCTCAGGAGACCGAGGACGTGGGCGCTGCCTTGAAGTCTTTGATCTCATGCACACCAAGTGTTTGGTGATTTACTTCTTTGATTATTTCATTGTTGTTCAGCCTCTATTGGCTTAATTTGATGGTTCTAGCTTCTACCTTATGGTGGTTAAGCACTGATGTCTGTTCTTACTTCTGCCAAGTGGTTAAGTATTGAGTTGTTGTTTCTGCTTGGTGGTTAAGCTTTGCTTGCCTATTTGGGATTTGATGATTGTCCTCATATTGGATCTCTTGATTTTGTTGGAGCGAGTGTCGTGGAGACGCTGGAAGAAGTTCGAAGGGGCCCGGAAGTTGGTCGAAACTTCTAAGAGTTATGCACCTCGGCCGCTGCCACTTTTGTTGTCAAATTTTTTAGCTGATTTGATTACAAATTGTTCTTTTGTATTTTTTCATTCGTGATTGTTACTTTTTTACTTGCATCATGTTGTACATCCCAAGCCGGATTTGCTAATTTGCACTTCCAGCTTGCGGGGGGCTATTAGAGATGGAGTTTATCAGGTGTCAGTTATTATAATTTGTTAGCCTATATAAAGACTTAGTGTAATCACTTTAAAATCACTTTTATCATTTTGTATCATTTTACAATAAAGACTTAGTGTAATCACTTTGAAATCACTTTTATCATTTTGTATCATTTTACCTTATTTCATCAATACACTTTTAGAGTTTTCTCTCATCTCGTTTTATGGATGCCATATTTCATAACAATTTTGTTGGTCATTCTTTCGTTGATGAAGAAGGATAGAGCGGTAATTTTGTAACACCAACTTTCTTCTTCCTGTTTTCTTCTCACTGCTGCAAAGAAAAATTTCATGTGGGGGGCTGGGGGCATTGCATTTTTTTCTTTCTCTTCTCTTTTCTTTCTTCGTCCAAACGGGAGAAAAGCACAAAATCTACTCATGTTCTCTCCATTTCATTTTCTTTCTTTATATTTTCTCTCAAATCAAACAGAGCATAGTCTTTGTCTTTTTACTCATTTTGCCTCCAAGGAATTATGATTTATGACACTTTGCGTTCACGTGTCTTTTGACTCCGTGATTAAAAATAAATGAAGAGTCGGAGAGTACCGTGATTTACGCATAAATAACAAAAAAATAATAGAGTATAATTATCATCTTTTTTAGTCGGTGATTTTAGTTGTTAGTGGAAAGTGATGACGAACACTTCAATGACAAGTTCACAACTCACAAAATTTTATCTTTATCAGTTGGCATTACCTGCCAACATGGGAAAGCTTTCATTTCTTCTCGAAGAGTCAAGCCTCCAGTGTGGAGTCGTTTAACTTTCTTCGTAGAGGCGTGCTATTTCTTCTCAGTTGTAAGCTGCCAAGTTACTAATGCGTTTCCAATTGCACCATCCTTAATATACAAGGGGCGCCTACAGATTAATGGCTCACAACAGAAGTTACAGAATATTAACCCTGCTCGTTGAGAAAAGGACTTACAACGCGCGATAACTACGCATTTTGGCTATAAACATATAGCTTCCAAAATAAAGTTAGTATATAATCAAATAAAAGACTTGTAAAAAGATTGACATTATTCTTAATAAACAAAATTATAAAATTTAACAAATATAAGCTAATATTTCTAAGTTATAAATAACATAAAGAGTACAACTTACACATTTTTTTATAATAAATTAATTACAACTCTTGATATCATTGTAACTAGGTATTTTGAGTTTAATTTAGTGTTCTATCAATATGAAAAACTATTTACATTAAAAATAAATACAAAAAAATTTTTTGATAAAAAAATTAAAAAATACCATATCGTAATAATTAATTAGTAATTAATTTTTTAATTAATAATAGAATTTTAACCATATTTAAAATAATTGATATAATATTTTTTTACTTATAGTATATATTGAGAGAGAATCACTTTTTTTCCTTTATGAAACATGCAGGCTGTTAATATTGTTAAATATTTATCCATTTGTGCTTTAACAGTAGTTTTTTTTCACAATATTAGATTAAACATTTATTTTAGTCTTTTAAAGATATAAGTGTCATTAATTTAATTTTTTAATAATTTTTGACATTAAATTAGTCTTCTAAAAAGACTAATTTAATTGAAAAAATGATATTAAATGATTAATTTGATGTTAAAAAATGTCATTAAAAGACTAATTTAATGTTAAAAATTAATATTATAAGACTATTTTAACATATTTATTATTCAAAAATCTAATTGATAATACTTAATTCTTTAAAGGGCTAAAATAAATATTTATTACATGACTTAATGTTGAGATTTATGTTTTTCCCTTGTTAAATCTTTTTTCTCAGTGGCGGGAATGGCATTTTGGTTGCTAATTCACGGCAACGATATGTTTAATATCTTAACTTGAACTTTTAAAATTGTTATCTTTTTGCCCTGGTAATGATTAGTACTATTTTTCTCAAAGAAAAAATATAAGAAAATTAATGTATTTAAACTCTATTGTAATCTCACTCCTAATTTAGCATTAGAGCAGGGTTAAGCTCGAGTACTTCATACAAGTGCGGGGCTATAATTTCACGACTAGCAGGTGTCCATGTCTAATCTCTGTAGATTTCTTGTACATTCAAACAAATTTTGATATAGAAAGTGATATTAATAATTCTACATGAGAAAATGTGTCGTGCATCTCATTCCATTATTGTAATTATGAAAGAAAAACAAAGATTACAAAGCAAGGCTCAGGGAGTTATCAGAGAGCATGTTTTATATTTTTATCATAAAAGAAAGACAAAAAATGATGTTATAAAAATTAAAATAGTAGCAGCCCTTCTAATGGAACTTGTCTAATTCACCTTTTGTTTACTTTTATTCAATATTCGACAACTTGATTTATTAAACCATACTATTATTATACTATAATGATTTAGGCTAACACGTTCCACCGTTTCGTTCTTATCTTAGTATAGTTTTCCTAATCCGGTGTGCTCTGAAAAAGTCCACCTGGCGCTCCCAGTTTCACACCCACCTTCGTCCCTAACACTTTTTGTTGCTAACCACTACAAAATCAACTCTCTCTCGAATCCACTTGTCGCCCCAAACACCTTCTTCTTATATTCTTATCCGCTTATCTGATCCTTCTAATTTGTTTTAATCACAACTTCTGTGCTTCTTCAAAAACTTCGTGCTACAACCTATAAGCTATATTGGGAATTCATTGTTCTTTCTTCTCTAATCAATTATACTTAGCAATTCATCATCGAACACCAAGATCCAGAACCAGAAGCCTTCAAGATGAGGGGGAGCAAGGGACACAGCCAGAACATGTTCGTGAGGATCATAGCTTCACCCATCAGAGTTCTGGGCAAAGCAAGGGACATGTACGTCCGAAGCATAACAAACTGCGGGCAAAACATGAGTGGCGGCAACCCCTTGGACGCTGCTGGGCGATTCTCGGCTTTGCCCAGAAGCTACAGCGCAGCCACATCGAGGTCCGAGGATAGCGATGATTTCTCAGAGCTCATGAGAGCAGCATCTGCTAGGACTTTGGTCAATAGAATTGATATGGATTTGGTTCTAAAACAGCAACAACTGGCTACTGCGCACTCTGTGGCATCAAAAGGGTTGCCCAAGTCTTGCAGTGTTGGGATGGCTAGGATTGAAGAGGATAAGCCCTATGAATTGGGAGAGGGAGCTGTTCCTGTTGTGCCGGAATCGTACCCAAGAAGTAGAAGCTACGCTGTCGGAAAGAGAAATGATGTTTTCTGAAATCTCTGACTTAGATTCTGATTCTCAGACTTCAGAATCCAAACTCTTTTGAAGCCTAGGAATGCATAGTAAGTTGGTGTAAGATAAGAGAGAGAGAGCGAGAGAGGGATTTGTAAGAATTCTTCTTTCTTTCGATCTGTGTTATGGTGCTTTGGATATAATTGCATTCTTCATTCTGTGTATGATGATCAGATTTATTAATCGGATTGTTCGTAATTTGATTTTTCATTGAGAGTAAGGATCTTAATTATATTTTCTTCGTACATGGGTAGATTTTAATTATTGAGATGGCGAAAGAGAAGAATTATTAAACTGGTTATTAATTTGTCTGTCTTCAATGAAAGAATGCCTGAGGCTATGAGTAATGTTTTAATTTGAAACGAAACAAAACAATAATGACAAAAAGTTCACATTTTTTTTAACAACGGCAAGATGGTTTGGTATGTAAACTACATATGAAGCAGGGCAATGGAAGTTTCTTTTCACAGAGATTGGTAGTTAGCTAACAATATGCTTTCCGGAAATTTGCTTCTCCATTCATAGCCTATTGAAGCTTCAATTTAGTCTATGGTCTTATGGTGCTTAATAGTTCAGAAACCTCCAGTGTCTAATCGATGATGATATGAAAATATTCTGTTTATCCACGGAAAAAAGTCCATTTGGAGCAGATAAGAATTATGAACGATTGCCTTTTCAACGCATCATGTTGAAAAATTGATTTTAAAGTACTCTATCAATGTTATTTTAATCATTAGTTAGATGATAATCAAAAAATTTAAATTTCATCTACGTGTAAATTATTTAATATTATTAATGTATTGGCATGATTAAATTTTTTAAGTCATGGCGATGATCACCACACTTCTTTAATGATTTAACATCAAAATTAAATCCATAATGAAATGCCTAAATAACTTGTATGACTTTTAAGTCCCGAAAACAAATTAACTCGTAGAACGTGCAGGCTTAGAAAAACATACTACTATTTTAGGAAAGTGATGGTCAGGATTTCCGCAATAATGCTTCATAATTTCTTTCTTTTTCAAGGGAAGGGATAGCCTTTGAGATTTTAGAACATCACCTGCTAGTTGCCAATATCCACTACTTAAAAAAAAATTAAAATAAAACATTATGATCTAACTTTTTAATTATGATTTATTAATTTTTATAATATTTTATAATTCTCTAATTATAAAAATAAAAAATTATCTCATTTATTTTTTTCCTCCAAACCCTTCCATAGTTCCATCCAAATATATGTACACCCAGGGGCTCTTCCCCGGCCCTCTCATTTATTGAATGTGTTTACGTGTATATAATTAATTTATCAAATATGATTTTTTTATACTTTTAAGACATCACAAAATGAAATATGCTGTTAAAAAATACGTCTATTTTCTAAAATAATTTAAAATATCAAATCACATTATTACAAACTTATATTTTTCATTGTTTTTCAAGGCAATTGCAAAACTTTGAGTATTAATTGGATGCACGTATGAGAGAGAAAGAGACAAGTTGTGGACTCATTTATCTAATATCTGTATTTTTTTTATTTTTTTAAACTGTATAACTTAATATTTATTCCAGTTTTTTATAAGATATTATTTAATCCACGCGAGTATACATGTATTTGTAATTTCCATGGACAACAAACTTCACTTATACATATATTTATTCTAGTTGCCTTCATGGTGAAACTGGTCTGTACACTCCTACATTTATTTATGACATGTAAACCTTTTTTTTTTACAACGTACCCTTGAGTTAATGTTCTTAATCGGTAAATTTTTAAAAAATGTTTTTTGAATAATCTTCACCTTTTTTTGTCAATATTTTCATGTTTTTTAGGTTTAAATTAATCTTATTTAAAATACTGAAACATAATAATTCCTTAATCACTGAATTTAAACTTAATTAACATTTGAGCCACCCTTGATAAATAATTTTCACCTAATAATTAAGATCATATGACAAGTTTTAGAAAGTTGATGTTTGGTTTAAATATCTGTCCAAAAAAAATGTTTGGTTTAAATACATCTGTATTCATCTACCAAAAAAAAAAACATTTGTATTCATATATAATTGCAACTCACTATAATTGCAACAATATCAAATGCCTTTACTATTTATCAATTTAATTATATATAAAAATTAAAATAACAATGCAACCACAATTTTATGACACGACACATACATATAGTGACACATAACCGTTTGTTTGGTGAATGTGGCATATAAGGGTTGAGCTAAGGCAAAAGTTGAAAGGAGACAAAAGAAAAGAGCAATAGGTGTGGAGGTATATAAAAATGAGAGTGCAGTAGACTAGTAGTTCGTTTCAAGACCAGTCCATTTATAATCCTAATTTGACTATATTTAAAATAAAATAAAAAGTAAAAAAATACCAAAAAATAATATAAAAAAAACCATTTAAAAACTGACAAAGTCCATAAAAAATATTAAGTAAACGTTTGTTTTAACATTAAATCTGCAAGCGCCTCAATACGAAGAGAATATGAAACTAATAAAATATCAAAATTTTGACATCATCATCACAAATGTTTCACAACGGTTCTTATTGATTATAAACATTTAATTATACTTTATACAGGTGTTATATAAGATATCATCATAAATCGATATGTAATTGTGATAATAAGTAATGATATTTGTACAAATTTATTCTCACATATTTTAATGTAAATTCATTTGAATCATTCTAAAAAAATTATAATAAAATTAAAGTATTATCTAATGATTTACATAAAAGTTTATAAAATATTTGTGAAAATAAAATTTGTATTCAAGAATCATTATTGTATGACAATAACATGAAATAGAATTTCGCCTTTATCAGGAAAAGAATTTTAAGAAAAGGAAAGTATTACCATCTTGTGTAAGCTAGACATAACTCAATTCAATTTTTTTGGTACATAATTTATCTTTAATTTATATATATTGATTTTCAAATACTACTTTTTGAATGAGCTAGTTTGCATAGGTTAGGCAAAAAAAACTTAAAATTGACCTACTTAAAAGGTGTTTGTTAACGAATTTGGCAAGTGTACCAAATCATACAAGTAATAAAGTGTGAGTTATCGTTTCTAATGAAAACTAAGCACAATTATTAACAAATACAATCGAATCACTATCTAGGCGTAAAGTTTGGAGAGAAGAGTGCTCAAACAATCAAACAACAAAACTAGAATTAAAATAAACTAAAACTAACTTTGAGAATTTTGTCAAACACTTAGCAAGCACAAATGGAATTTACTTAAAAAATGATGAGATGTTGAGGTTAAGTTCACTAATCTTCCCTCAAGATGCAACGAAATGATATTTAGCATAATTTCATACTTTAATTATGACAATCAATCTTTTAAATTACTCAAATCCTAATTCTTTAGGTGAAATGAGCTTAAATTTCCTAATTAATTCATAATCTTTTAGGTAATTTAATTAGTGAATATGCATTATGAACAAGGATTCCAAATTTATTATTAAATCAATATCTATACCTAGATTCAAGATTCAATAGGTGATTAATTTCAGATCTAAAATTAATATCAAATTTCTAATTGTCTACCAACTCAAGAATCAAATTATGGATGATCAAGTTACAACAAGTATTAAGCAAAGAAACTAATCACTCATAATGAAGTATGAAATATATTAAATGATCAAATCAATTACATGAGAGTTTAGAACTAGCTACACCTAACCTCAACAAAGAGGATTTAACTACTCATAGTAAGATAATTAACAAAAATAGATGAGTGGAGAGGCATTTGATCTTCAAGAATTGTCCCAAAGAGCTTAAGAGCTTGAATCTCTAATGAATTTCAAGAGACGTATTTCAAAATTTGAAAAGTGATCAAAGATCTCTTCAATTTGGGTCAGATTCCCTATTTATAACTTACAAAATTTCATTGCCAGCTCTCAGCTCCACTTTATAGACTGAGCGTTGGCAAGTCAGAAGCAAACATAAATTTCAGCATTGAGCTTGGCTTTCTAGCATTGAGCTCTGAGTGCTTGACAAAAGCTTCACTCTATATGTTGTGTGATGCTAAATGTGGGATTGTAGCTTTGAGCTTTAGCTTTTAAAAGGCATCAAGAATTTTGGGAGTTGAGCATGGAATCCCAATGCTCAGCTTTAGCTTCACAAAGGCAAGTGCCATTTTAGGCACTCAGCATGGAATCCCAGCGCTCAACTTTAGCTTCACATAAGCAAATGCAATTTTGGACGCTCAACATGAAATCCCAACGCTCAACTTTAGCTTCTTCTTACAAATTTTTACAACTCTTAAAAGTATTTAATCACAAGTAAAACTAATGATCCTAAACTTTATTTAACAAGACAATGTACCAATTCTAACAAAAGTTCTTTAATTCCAAGTAATTATTTATAATTTGACTACTAATTAGCTCTATAAATCTACATGTGATGTAGATTTATCAGTGTTTATTTTTTATTTTTTATTTTATCTTTATCCACATGTTTTTTACGTCGTATGTTTCGGCACATGGGCATGAGTCAATTTTGACAATAGTAGTCTACATATTCATCATGCCATCAAATAATGGACACGATACCAATTAGTGGGTACGTCACATTTTGTCTACAAATAAGGAGTTACAGATAACTTACTTCATGAATTAAAAAACTAGGATGATAGTAACGTTGCAATTTAAATCAGGAGACTAATTTGAATGAACGCAAATATTATCATATACTTTTTTTTAGGCAATCATATACTTGTGTTGATTTTAGGAAATTACTAGTCATTGCTAGATAAAGAAATAAGAGTTGAACTAAAACCCCAACATACAGTAGAGAATTAGCCTTTCCCCTTTTTTAGTTGTAAGAAGGAAGGTATTTTTAGGTTAATTAACTTTCTCATCAACTGATATATTAACCCCTTTTTTTGGGGAGTGATTTTAACAGTTCACCCTATCGACCCAAAATATTTTAAAAATATTAATTTTCTTTAGTATTAGCCCAAAATTCAAATTTCGATATTAGTGAAGAACTAGTTACTGTTCTTGAGTGCCTAATCATATTATTTTTGAATAAATAAGTAATTTAATCCCTAAAAATATCACTTACTTGTAGTTTATTATTTGAATTTATTTTTGTGTATGAGTTAGTTCTTAAATTTATAAAACTCGTATCAATTTAGTTATTTTGTTATCCTTGGTTAATTTAAGTTAAATGATGACTTATGATGTAACACATTAATTGTCTCTTTATAACGTTTAGTGTCACTTATTCGTTGCCAAACGCTATCCTCTTGAAATATGATATCGTTTTAGCTTATTAAATAAGTGACTAAGCATTATAAGTATGATGGAGAGTATATTATACTAAAATAACACCATATCTTAAAAAGAGAGATGAACAATATATCATGGGACAATTAATGTTATGTAAAGGCACTTAACGTGTCACAACCACCACACTAGATCAAACATGCTCTTAAGAGTGTGTTTGAATTTACTTAATTATTTAGAATAATCATTTTTTATATTTATAAATTTGTTTTTAGAAAAATGTAAGAGCAACAACTTTTGTAAACTAAAAGTTGTTTTATTTAAAATTTATCTTATTTGTTTAAAGTGTATAAAATTGATTATAAGTTAATATTATTTTTTTTATTAACTAAAAATAGTTTTTTTAGAAATTTTTTTTATTTTGAACTTTTGATTAAGTGATTTCTACTTATTCAAAAGTTTTGGTAAACAAATACTCTTTGTCTTCAACTAAATAACTTTTTAATTTATTTTATATATCTTTTGATAATTTAATATATAAAAACTCATTCTTTTAATATAATTCAAACAAATTTTTTTGTTTTAAAATTGATTGTAAACTAACATATCCAAATATAAATTAATTTTTTAATAATTAATTTTTCTAAAAATTAATTATATAAATAATCAATTTTTAACATAATATTTTTTTCACAACTAATCCAAACACACTCTCACATGTTTAGGTTTTGTTTAGAAAAATTGTTGATTATTTTTTTATACTAAAAAAACTTTTTTTTAAAAGCTAAAATTTGAGCATTATTTCAAAAACTGATTATTTGATTTTGGATTATTTCAAAAGTTTTAAGAAAAAAATATCTCTTTATCCTCAACCAAATATCTTTCTCAATAATTTAATATCTATTTTGGTAATTTAATACATAAAAGTAATGTTTTTTATACAATCCAAATAAAACTTTTTATCTTAAAATCACTTATGAATTAACATATCGAAACATAAATTAATTTTTAACATAATATTTTTTTCACAACTAATCTAAACACACACTATTTTGAGCATTTTGATTAAGTAATTTTAACTTACTTTAAAAGTTATGGTAGATAAATACTCTTTTACCCTCAACTAAATAACTTTTTTAATCATTTCGTATATATTTTAGTAATTTAATACATAAAAGAATTCTTTTTATACAACCTAAACAAAATTTTGTTTTAAAATTGATTATGAACTAATATATATAAACATAAATTAATTTTTTAAAAATTAATTATACACATAATCAATTTTTAACATAGCTTTTTTCCATAATTAATCCAAACGCATTCTCAGCTAAGAGTATGCTTGAGAATGATTAATTCTTTACCATAATTTTTTTAATTAAAATTTAATTTATTTAAAATTTATCTTATTTATTTAAAGTGTGTAAAATTAATTATAAGTTAATATTATATTTTCATTAACTAAAAATAATTTTTTTATTTTTTTTTATTTTGAGCTTTTAATTATTTAATTTCAAATTATTTTAAAAACTTTAAAAAAAATACTTATTTTTACTCAATAATTTTTTAATCATTTTATATATCTTTTAATAATTTAATATATAAAAATAAATTTTTAAATATAATATAAACAAATTTATTTATCTTAATATTAATTATAAATCAAAATATTTAAACATAACTTAATTTTCTTAAATAATAATTATATATACAATTAATTTTAACATAATATTTATTTCACAACTAATTCATACAGCCAAGCTGATTCCGTTAGCAAGTTGAAATTAAAGCGTTATTAAGTATTATTACTTAAATATCCTTGACTGTTGCCAAAAATGACAAAACATGTGCTACCATACTATCAATTGAATTGGCAACGTTGGACACTCGACGAAAGTTGCCTCGCTACAATCCACATAGCTTTACCGTTCAGTCACAGAGGCTTCTGGTTCTAATCTAAGGACACTTCAAGAAAACACTAAAAACGAAAAGTTCACAGCCGTGGTAGCTGCCGTTTGCGGTGGAGGGTGAAGCCATGGTGGTGGTGGCTGAGAAAGCGACGAGCTTGTCAGACATAAAGGACGAGGATGACCTCGACGAAGAACCAGGCGAGGTGATCGAATCGGCACCACCCCAAAAGGTTGGAGAAGAGAGGCAACTCAGTAGTACCTCTGGTATAAAAAAGAAGCTGCTCAAGCGTGGACACGGATGGGAGACCCCTGAGTTCAACGACCAAGTTACTGGTACTAGTCATCATATCTCTGAAAATTTTCAATTTCTTATGAAAGAAAATGATGGAATGTAGATGACTGTGAATATTGAATGCAGTTCACTATGTGGGGACTTTGCTTGATGGAACAAAGTTCGATTCCACCAGGGATAGAGATCAACCTATGACGTTTACGCTTGGTCAAGGTGAGAACTTGTTGCCTTTTGTTTTCTAACAATTTCAAATGTAAAAGGAACTGCTTGAGTTGAATTTTTTTTTTTTTTTTTGTGGGTGTGATTTATTTAGCTCTTTTTATTTGTTGATGGGCTTGACAGGTCAAGTGGTTGCTGGGTTGGATCATGGGATTATTACCATGAAGAAGGGAGAGGTTGCATTGTTCACATTACCTGCCGAGTCGGGTCACTCCAACTCAGTTATGCAGTTTGAGGTGGGACTCATTTCGTGGTTCACAGTGGTGGATGTTTGCAAAGATGGTGGAATTCTCAAGAAAATTATGGAGAAGGGGAGTGGGAATGAGCGACCCCGTGATCTAGATGAAGTCCTTGGTATTCTAACAGCTGCTTTTGCATATTTTTTGCTTCCCATCGGTTGAACATATCAACAAGTTGAGACTTATATATCCATTTCATGTTTTCTGTTGCTGTATTCATTTTGGCTTGTTTTTAAAATGAAGATTGTGTCAGCTTATTAGTTTTCTCCTTCTTCTGCTACTGCAGTGAAGTATCAGCTGGCGCTAGTTGATGGCACTGTTTTTACAGAAACACCAGAAAGAGGAGTTGAATTTCATGTTAAGGATGGTATTATAATATTGTTGAGTTGTACTCTTAATTTATTTCACTAAACAGGGAATATAATTTAATTTTTCATCTTACAGTGTGTGTGACCAATTATTGTACTTGTTGAAGGTCATCTTTTTCCAGGATTGCCGAAAGTAATCATGACTATGACAAGGGGAGAGAAGGCTAAATTAATTGTTCAACCTCAGTGTATGTCTTTTGTTCTTCTAATCCACATACAATATCTGTATGTTTGGTCTTTCCATATATTCCCTCATTCTGTTAAGATGCATAAAACTTCATTCTCAAAATATGACTTCGACTGAAATGAGAATGGTGTAACTATCTTTGAAGTCCTTTGAAATGTTTCTGCTTACTTCTAGTCAGTTTCTATTTTCCTAGCACTTTGGTTACTATACCATAAGTGGCCTTGATAAAATAATTAGTCTATGGAACTGCAAATGTTAATGTTTGTGCATCAGTCTTGAAAGTCAAGTGAAAGTTAAGCCTGCTCTAGGCATAACTCT
Source organism: Styphnolobium japonicum (assembly GCA_023212625.1). Taxonomy (NCBI): domain Eukaryota; kingdom Viridiplantae; phylum Streptophyta; class Magnoliopsida; order Fabales; family Fabaceae; genus Styphnolobium; species Styphnolobium japonicum. Next base: position 27,749,427 of record JALBWW010000006.1, read on the forward strand.
GTTCTGTAAAGTTGGGTTCAATCCCAATGAATCTCAGTAATATGTACTGCTTCTTTCAAATTCTTCTTGGTTATAAGCTATTCTATATCTCGATGCCAGCCTGGAATTTCACTTTACTTTTCTTTCTTAGGTTCAAGGATCTTATGGTCCAATATCTCAAATAATTAGTTTGGAATTGTATCTCGTATGTTGACTGCAGATGCCTTTGGGGAGAAGGGGAGAGAAGCTAGCAGTGGGCTTCATTCAATTCTGCCAAATTCAGTGCTGCATGTTAATATTGAATTGGTGTCCTTCAAGCCTGTCATAAATGTTACTGGTGACTCCAAGGTGCTTAAGAAGATTCTGAAAGAAGGGGAGGGTGCTTTCACAGCCAATGAGGGTGCAAATGTTACGAGTAAGTTAGAAATATAAAACTAATCTTGGACATTCACCTAATAACTTAAGCTTTTGGGAGAGTTGGTCCTTGACATGGTATTAGGACCTCTATGACCAAGTAATCAGGAGTTCGATCATTTTCGCCCTCATTCTTCTAAATAAAGTTAAATTTCAGCAAAAGGTATAGTGGGTCTGTGCATTGTGCAGGCTTCAAGCCCAAAGAGCTCCTGCATGAGGGGGTGTATTAGAGATATAAGATCAATCTTAGGCCTTCATCTAACAGCTTAAGTTATTGGGATACTTGGTTCTTGATAGTAAGAATATGACGCGCATTTCATTATCTAAGTTCAGCTAGTACAACCATTTGGGTTGGAGGGTTGTTATCGGGGCAATTGATTTGAATCAGAATGGATCTAGAATCCTAATGATTATTGTCATATGATGTTATAGGAAATTTCAAATCTATAGCCTTGATGAGATGTTTCATTATAAACAATATTCTTTGACTCAAGGATTATTGCAGACTCTTTATGTGACTGTAATTTTTCAAATTCTGATTTCTTGCATCACCCTTAGTGTTAACATTATTAGCATATGAGAAGTATTGAATCTCATAAAATATGTTGTTACCCCAATGTGAAGTTAAAAATTGAAATAAAATAATTTACAGGTAAATGTGATGAAAGAATAATTCAATTCATATCTCATCTATCCTAAAATTGATTATGAGTTGTGTCAAGTTTCATATTAATCCTTCCCAAACCCAGTGTGACTTTAAGTAGAGTTAAAGTTCTTTTTTCTCCATATTATCTGCCAATTCAATTTCAAATTTACTATTAACGTCTAATCATAACAAATAAAAAAAGCATTAAAGGAAATTTATTAAATGTATTAACTCTTGGGGTCTAAACAGGACCACCACCACAAAAGCAAAATCACACGCAAATAAAAAAGAGGATGCAATGACTATTATAGTGGCCAACAGAACAAAAATTGCCCATGTAACTTGTATGTAGCATTTTTCTAGAATGGTTTTCTGGGAAAACACTCCTATTGTAGGTATGTAAACTTTGTTGTTTCTTTCAAATTAGGAAGGTACTACTACAACTATAATGTTATTTATTGCACAAATGAAAGTAAAAGAAGGAAAGAAAGAAGGAGCCTGATTTTACTAATTACTTTTGTTAAAATTGCTATGGCAGTCAGCTACACAGCTATGCTAGAAGATGGCACTGTATTCGAGAAAAGAGGAATTGATGAAACACATCCCTTGGAATTCATAACCGACGAAAGCGAGTGTATTCTTATTTCTTACTATATCTTAACTAACCTCTTTTACATGGCTTTTTTGTGTGTGATGATCATTGAGTGTTTATGACATCTAGGAAGCAATGATACTAGTGTTCTTATTTTGCTGTCTGCAGAACAAGTGATAGCTGGTCTAGATCGAGCAGTGGCAACGATGAAGAAGGGTGAGAGGGCCATAATTAGCATACATCCTGATTATGCATTTGGAAATGTTGAAATGAGACGAGATTTTGCTATTGTGCCACCAGGCTCGAATGTTGTCTATGACATTGAGATGATGAATTTTATTAAGGTAAGCAAAGAAGAAAAAAAAAGCTCTGCTTTTGTCCATTGAAGATCTTGGTTTTTTCTATAGACTATGAAGGAAACTTATATCATTTACAAGAGAATGGAGAAAAGCAAAGTAACTTGCACTATGCTTTAGTTTGCGGTGTATAGTTTTTCATTTACATACGTATATGTATCTGGCTATATTAGTGTCTTTCAATACTTTTAACTTTTTATTTGAATAAAAGGAGAAAGCACCATGGGAATTGAATAATAATGAGAAAATTGAGGCAGCTGGGAGGAAGAAAGAAGAAGGTAATCTATTATTTAAAGGTGGCAAGTATCAGCGAGCAGCGAAGAAGTATGAAAAGGTAAGTCCTTGAATTGCTGTGGCTTTGGCTTTTCAAGTTTCATTAATGTTCTTTTACTTCATGCCAAATCCATGTTACCCTGTTCTCTGTCAGGCTACTGATTTTGTTAGTGAAGATGGATCCTTTGGGGATGATGAGCAAAAGCTAGCAAAGGCACTAAGAGTGTCATGCTGGTTGAATGGTGCAGCTTGTAGCCTCAAACTTAATGACTTTTATGGAGCAATCAAGTTATGTTCACAGGTAAACAGCCAATCAAGTCATGCATAAGATTTGAGTCTGCTATTTAGTAGACAAGTTCTCTGAATTATGAGTTGAGTTACTTAAAGTAACTATCTGGTGTAGAACGGTGCTCTTCCAACTAAGTTGTTCCATGAGCTGATGATGCATAGTGGCTAGAAATGTACTAGGCGAGAGGGGCTAAAGCACTGGTTGTGTTGAGATTGTTCTTTCCATATTGTAACCAATTTTTTAGCATTATTGTCTGCTAAAGACACTGGTATGTTTCAATTCTGGAAAGGATTACACTGTGTGCTTAATTTCTAGTTGAATGATGGCAATGCCTAAACGTAACAATATGGGCATTGAAAACTATTAGATTGGCATATGCAGCTACTGGTAAACTTATAAAGCAGTTAAGCAGTGGAAAATTTTTCATGATGCTGGAAACTTCATGTATATTGATGCATTAATATCCTCTCACCATACATCTTACAGCATTGGAGGCCTGAGTTTTAAGAGAAGTCATCATATCTCACATTTGTTATTCTTTGCACCAGGCGCTTGATGTTGAGTTTTACAATGTGAAAGCTTTGTACAGACGAGCGCAAGCATACGTAGAGGCCGGAGACTTTCTTTTGGCAGATGTGGACATTAAGAAAGCCCTTGAGTTGGACCCTCAAAACAGGTACTTAAAAGGGTTGATTCTCCAAAAGAAAATTACTTCTCGATTAAAAATGAAAGTTTCTCATTATGGGAACATGGTTTTTCATTTTCCAGGGAGGTAAAGGTAATTAGGAGGAAATTGAAGCAACTTCAAGCTGAGAGTGACAAAAAAGATGCTAAGCTCTATGGAAATATGTTTGCACATAAAACAAAGGACTCGTCTGTGGCAACAAAGGTGATTAGTGTTTAAACTTCATAACTCTTTTTTGCTTGTGTATTCGAAATTTGGAATTTGTCTTGCCTAAAGTCCTACATACTGAATCTTTCGGGGGAAAACTGAGTACATGTTGGATTAAAAGAATTGGAAGATAATTTTATAGAAAAAGAATAGCAAAAGAAGGAAGCGAAGATACACATTTAACAAGCAATTTTAGGCAAGAACCTGTGATGGTATCACTGGTATGGATATGATAACAGAGCTGACATGAGTTCACTTCTGTGTATTTAGAGGGTGGTTTTAGGGCTGATGTGGAGCCCAATTGCTGATGTGTGGATTAAGAGAGTCAGAATGTTTGTGTATGGAGTATAGACCTGTGGTTTGTCCATCAAGGAGGTCATCGATTCTTAACTAGAGGAGGGACTTGTTTAGATCCCTGGTCTCACTTCATGGATACCATGGATAATGAAAGATTCCAACAATTCCCATGCGTCACTTGAGGATTTGTATATAATTTATTGTTCTTGTTCTCCTTTTCATGTTGTTCTAAATCTTTGTTGATTGTCATTATAAATAACCAATGTTCTTGCTTCTATGTAAACTGTAATTGTAACTAAAGCTCCTACTCTTCTTTCCTACTCTTCTGAAGCAGAGATTGAAGGTTGAGAAAGAAGAGGATGAGGGGAAACATGAAGAGGTCGTGAGAATGGAAATGGACAAAGTTGCTGATAGCTCAGCTCCTCCTGATGGTGGTTTAATTGTTGATTCTTGTTGATATCTGCCAGTAAACCTGTATAGTTTATACATTATAATTTAAAGCTTCTATTAAAAATAATATATAAAGTAATAGAGGCAAAATTCAAATTTCGGATGAAAGTTTACACGTTTACATAGCAAACATCTATGGAAAACTTGAGACCAACTCATGATCTTCTTCCTCCTCTATTTTGGCCGAACGAATATACACACCAAATTCACATGTTAGACTTGTTTAATTGTTTATCTGAGACGATTTAATCTCAATCGTGCCAAGACCCATGTTGCTCCCCATGGCAATAGCATCTTAGCTCTTTGCATTTATTATTTAGATAGTGAATTGTCTCACATTTATGTGAGTAGCGTAAACTGTTTAGAAAAAATTCAAGCGGGTTCAGATGTCATCAAGAGGCTTACCAAAGGAGTGTGATGTAAAAGTGTAAGAGTAACATCACTTTTGCAATTGGGGTTGGTTTATTTGTAAGGTTTAGGTTTGATTCTCGTTTTCATTAATATTTGTTTGTAAGTCTTTTAAGTATTATTATAAGTTTTCATTGAGATTTGTGGCATGTTTTGGAATGTGATAGTCTCTCTTCTAAACTTTTTTGAATGAAAAAAAAATAACATCACTTTTAATTGAAAATATCAATTTTTTTTATTATAAGCTTTTCTGTTCATGTGCGGTATTGTTATCCACCCGAATATAAATGGTTGAAAGAATAGAAAATGATAGAAAAGTTACAGAGCCCATTTGATAGTACCGTGAGCAATGAAGCAAATTCTAAGGATAAACTAGGTTCATAAACAAAAAGATAAACGAGTTGAGTTATTCTATTTACATAAATTGTTTTTTTTTTTTACTAATATTTACATAAATTGTTAGCAGTTATTTTTAATTGCTCTATGATGCACTGTGTATTAATGTATTTTGCTTTTGTTAAATATATAAGAATACCTCACTCATATTAAGTCACCGAAAAAGTCATTTATTTAATTTTTAATTAATGCATATATTTTAAGAATAATAGTTTCTAAAAGAAATTAACATCCGTACAATGTCAAGGATAATAGGAAATGGGTAATGCTATTTTGGATTTCATGTCATTATCTTCTATTTTTGGCTCCTTCTAAGCTCTGCTCCAAGCTCTACTACTTTCCTTTTTTTCCTTTTGTTTTGAGTTAAAGAAAGTTATGGAGAAATCAAGTAATTTGTTCCTCACAGTTGAGTTAACCTTCAATTGATATTCTACTACATTCTTTTTTTTATTTTAACCGTCTACTACTTTTTATTTTTTCTACTTAGGGAGTATAGAGGCAGCACTTAGGGCACCATTCAAGCAATGCCATGTTGAGCCTACTTCGTCAGACCATTCATTTAGTGGTTTTCTGGCCTCTTTTTGACGGGTACCGTACAAGACCCTAAGACATCAGTCACAAGTAGCAAAGTAGAATTACATTGTAAAAACATAACTTTGGACTGGCTGAGTTTTTAGACGTCAAAACTCAAAAGGCCATTTTATGACCAAAAAGAAAATACAATAATGTTCATCCCTTTTTTATTTTTAAATATTGATTAAGAATAATTATAAGAATACAAACAATCCATTTATTAAGTCTTTTGTAATAGTATAAATATTATAATAGGAAGAAAATAAAGTAAAAACTAATTCAGACAAATTAAGGTATTTTTTAATAAAATACTTCTCTGACTTTGTTTTTTAAGTAGCAAAAAAGAATGACCAAAGAATAGAAAGTAGCAAAAAGAACTTGAGCAATAATAAGAAAAGGAAACCAACCCAAAATAAAAATAAAAATAAAAATGAGTCACCACATGGACCATATACTTAGATACACAAACCAAAAAGATATATACGTCTCCCTTCAATACATGGCCGTGCTTAAACCCTTATAAGAAATCTAAATTAAAAGTATTTTTTGTGTTACAAAATTTAAAGTAATTTTTAATAAAACACTTCCACTTCCATATTTTATTTTATCTTCTTTTTTTTTGTTCTAAAGAGGTTCTATAACTATTATATCTAAAGGAGAATGGAAAATGAAATTATGATATTGAACCCCTACCATATAATTATAGACCAATGTACTAAAAACATAACAAATGGCACAACATTTGTCATTTAATTAAATTTAAATCAAATCTAAACGGTTGAGGAACTGTTGCGACATGAGAGATGCCAACAATATGAAGAAAATAAGGTGAAAAGCATATTCAAAACAAAAAAAAAAGTGATTTTAAATAAAATACTTCTACTTCCATGATTTTGCTTTCTAATTAGCAAATGAAAACTATATATATATATATATATATATATGTGTGTGTGTGTGTGAAAGCTAAGACCATCATACAATGATTTTTACAAGTGTCTTTTATTAAGATTTGAAATTTAGACAAGTGTTATATCACAAAAATTTATAAGTGTTGTATCTAAAATTTTGAAAACTGTTCATAAAACGGGTAATGCATTGAAGAGATATTAATTGATTATAATAATAAATAATATTGCACTGAAGAGACTATATCTACCTATCTATATAATACGAGGCTTGCTAATTAATACTTTTTAAGAAGCATTTAATACTCTTCAATAGATTCTCCAAATTATTTAAAGAAAAAATTATTAAATATTTTTTAGGTTTTCAAAATATTAAATGTCATACTTTTACATTTAATACTTCATATTTTTATTCCTTAACTAGTGCCCTTAAGGCACTAGCTAGCAAATACCTATTAGAAAAAATAGTTCATTCAAGTTCAACTAATGCTACATGTCACTCATATAATAAGTTTTTTTACCTCCAAAATTAGTAGTCTTTCAAACAAATGTCAATCATAAATGAGTCTTTTTTTTTCATGTATTTAATATATTTTCAATATACATGTCAACTCCTTCTTGATGGCTCCCAAAATTACTATTAAATATTGGATTTCATAGTTTTTTTAATTATAAATATAAATAATAATTTTGAATAATGAAGTTAACATCTCATTCAATTTGAAAATTCAATTATAGTTTATTTGATTTCATTTAACTTTTGATAATAATGTATTAATTTATTACTTTTCGAAATCAAAATTATTAATGATACGATATTCACTCAACTATAAAGAAATTGGATGGAGATTACGCCAATGTGCTATTTTTAAAATCAAAATTCATATCATATTACATTTCATTTGATTTATTAGCATTTTTTTGTGTCGATGATTTTTTAATATTCTTTTTTTCAATTTCAAAAACAAAATTCTTATCATTGTAAAGGAGAAATCTATGCTTGTAATCTCTCCTCATCAAGCACCAAATTCTAAGCACAGAAAATCTGCTGAAACCATAATCAATTCTCAGCAATAGATAAGGATATCATTGCTGCCATTATACCTCCCAAACTTTAGCAGATTCCATCCACAATTCAAATATGTTATTAATGTATATTTATTCTGTAGACTAATTTCTGTAAATATAAATATACATATCTGTAACATCATTTTGTATGAGTAACAATATATACACTTTGTCCATTACTGTGTTATTTTCCTTATATGTGTTAGCCAAGGGCAACCATCACACAAGAGGGGGGGTGAATTGAGTGATGACAAATTTTAATACAAACTTAAGTAATTGTGCATTTTGATGCACTCAATCAATATGTGCAGCGGAATAAATACATTAAACACAAATCATGCTTGGAGACAATTAAGAACATTAACCTCACATTCAAAACATTATGCTAATCCCATTAAAGTTATATAACAATATTAATCATAATGTGATTAACCAAGAACAATCAATATCATTGATATAAATATTCTAGATAGCTCAAATGTAAATTGCTAGAATGTAAAGAGATTAAGGGATAAGAGAATGCAAACAATATTTTACTGGTTCAATCACTTCTTGTGATCTACATCCAGCCCCAAGATCATCCACTTGAGGTTTCCACTATTCTTCAAGCTTGTAACTTAGGTGCTTGAGAAACCTTTACAAAAGTTAAGCACTCTTCACACCTTTGGGATCCTCTACCCTTGTGCAAGAGCCTCTAACTCTTCAAGCTTTACCTGCTTGAAAACCTTTACAAGCTATGAGCACTTCCTACACCTTGGGATCCTCTACCCTTTGTGTATAAGCCTCACACTTTCAACCAGAGGATCCTCCGCCCTCACTTAGTGTTTAACAAGATAAGAATATGATAGAATGAATAAACTCTCTCAAAGAGTAGATAATACAACTTGAAGAACTAATGGATAGAGGGATTATGAAAATGAAGAGCTCAAATGTTGATTTTGATAGAAAATGATCAAATCCTCATAATGATTTGCAAATGGGTGTTCATCAACTTGTTAATGCTTCAATCTTAGCATATATTAATAGCCCAAGTAATAAAATAGCCGGGGGTGGTGTTGAGGAATGATTAATTTCAAATCTAGCCAGTTTATAGTCAAGCATGTGCATTTTCAGACGTTGTCGACTGCAGATAACTTGTAGTCGACTACGATTCCTCTCTCGGAATGTAGGTTTTGAATTTTAACACTTTGTAGTCGACTCACACAACCTTGTAATGACTCACAATCCATTCCCGGAATGTAGTTTTCGAGTTTTAACACTTTGTAATGATCCAGATACCTTGTAGTCATCACTATCTCCTCGGAAAATAGTTTTGATTTCTCGACACTTTGTAGTCGATCACAAGGTCTTGTAGTCGACTACAATCCATTTCTCGGTGGTCTTGTAGTCGACTACAAGTCTTGTGTAGTCGACTACAATTCCACCTCGAAAGTAGTCGCTTTGAAATGATCATAACTTCTCTGCTTCTTAACCAAATTAAGCAAATGACCATGCGTTGGAAAGCTCTTTGAGTCTACTTTCATATGAGATAAGTTTCAGATCAAAACTCAAAGTATTTTAAAAGTTATGATAAAAATAGTGACCATATGTCAGTTTTTCAAGGTCTTGTAGTCGACTACAAGTCTTGTGTAGTCGACTACGATTCCTATCAGAAAAGTAGTCTTCTTAAAAATATCACAACTTCTTCGTTTCTTATCCAAATTAAGCAAATGACCATGCGTTGGAAAGCTCTTTGAGTCTACTTTCATATGAGATAAGTTTCAGATCAAAACTCAAAGTATTTTAAAAGTTATGATAAAAATAGTGACCATAGGTCAGCTTTCAAAATTCAGATTTGGCTATTTTTCATAGTTTTGAAATACCACCATGACTAACTTCTCAAAACTTGTTTGTTAGGCATTTTACCATGTTAAAAACATTTGTCAAGATTGAATAAGGATATTTGAGCTCTCTTCATATAAAACCTCTATCCTTACAAAGAAGAATAGCCTATAAGATAATATATACCGAAATGAGTCCTTAGGCTTCTTGATGCAATCCAAGCTTCCAAGAATTCTTCTCTTCAAATATTCTAAATGCTTGGTTCATCTATTCATTCTCCTTCTTCTTGAGTTGAGCATAAATAAGATCTTTCACTTTCTTATTCCAATGCTCACTCTTGATACTTGGACTATCCTACAAAGCATAACTCACTTGAAAACCATGGTTAGTCCAAATCCATAACTCAATAACTAAATATGCATGATTCACATGTATATAACTTTATAAAGTTCTTCATGCATATATGATTCACATATAGACACATATCCAATAATTAATTATATCACTTATCAAGTACATTGGATATATCCTATCAATGATGCTACACAAAACTTAATGCATGATTCTTATAATAGGAACAACAAGATAATATATAACCATGCATTATCCAATATAGCTCATCACGTACATATGTAGCATATTTGTAATCCTTTTTGTAATGTATTTGTCATCATCAAAATATAATACAATAAACCATTGGGGCAAACATATTTTCACATTCTCCCCCTTTTTGATGATGACAAATCACCCAAGAAAAAATATGTTTGATAAGATATGTAAATGTATATTCAAGAAATCATATCAATCAATAATCACAAGAACATATTTTTCTTTCCTATTTTCTCTCCCCCTATTTGACATCAACAAAAAGGTTTAGAAAGAAAGGACAATATGATAATGAATTTTATTTTTCATGTTATCAAAATAGAACTTGCTCCCCCTAGATAAAACACATGATGCCAAAATGTAGGATCATAAAAATTAATGATTTTGATGTTTATAAAAACATAGCTATCTCCTCTTTATTTGACTTAGCATAGGATTCAAGTATGGAGATATGGAACAAGCATGCTTATCAAGATATCAAGTATGATGCATGCAATGCTTGTCATGTTATAGTATACTTCCATTTATCATGTGATAGCATTAAGCTTTAAGAGATTATGAAAAGTATAAAATATTGCTTACCACATGTTAAACAGATACCACTTGATGTATGTTACAAATAAGTCATATACTGGCATGGTGTTAAAGTTTTTCAAAGTAAAAGAACATATACCTTGCCGCATATATCAAGCATTCCTCAATGAAAAAATCAAATGATTAAAAAGTTAAGAAAGCTTACCTTCTTTCATTGATAGGGGGAATACAATAAGAGATGATCTTAAATGACATGTTGAGAGTATAATGACAAATTAAGAGCTAGGCTCCCCCACAAAATATGCATATCATCAAGATATCAATAATATATTATTTTAGCAAAGTCATGCATATATTCAAAGTTAACAAGAATAAACAAGCATGATGTTTGAGATACAATAAAATAAAGAACTATTATAAATCAAAAGTTTAAGTAAGGAAGGTTATAAGGAATTTTAAAAAGAAGTTAACCTCTCCCATATTGAAACACAAGATAGATCAAGAGAAATGTTTGCCAAAACCATATGAAGCACATTGAAGGTAAAGTAGAGCAAGGCAAAGCATATTATTTCTTAATCTATCAAGACAAAAGATTTTGAAATTTTTTTTTTAAAAAAATTTGAGCCACAAAGATCAAAAATAAGAATAAGTTTGGTTTTCAAATAGATGATGCACAAGTTAAAAAGAATAATATATATGTTTATCAAAGCAAAACTTAAGTTAAAGCATGGTGTAAACATATATTTAAGCAAATCATCAAGTAACATTGATTTTCACAAAGAATATAGAATTTTCTCCCCCTTTCAAAAATAATATTGCAAATATACATTTTATTTTAATAAAACATATAAGAAGAGTATAGGGTTTTCTTTGAAAACACATTCCTTGAGAATAATCCAATAAAAGCATTCAAGATGACATTTGAAAGTATATCTCCACCTTTTTCTCTTTGAACAGAAGCCTCAGGGAAATAAAATCACTTTGAAGAGCAAGGCTTTATCTTTTGAAGTTTCAAAAGAAATAGACATTATAGAGCAGTTCAAAATTTTCGAGTTTGGAAATTTTCTTAAGCATTCTCTCAAGATTTGATAATCCTTTCCAAAGCATGTTGAGAGTTTTTCAATCATATCCAAACAATTTTCCAATTATTGAAAAGTAGTAAAAGGTGAAAAGCATTTTCAAAGTCTTGAAATAAATTCAAATAATTCTCAAGGATATGGAATTTGAAAAACTCATTTCAAACAAAATAAGGGAGTTTTCTTATGAAAAATATTTTCAATTAAACCAAAATCTATTTTCAAGTAAGAGCATGATTCTCACAAGAATTATAGCACTAAGAATCAAGAGAATCATATCAAACATTCATCATGATGAAATATGTCATAGGGATCAAGGTATATTTAAATTAACAATATTTGCCCTATATGCAATGACAATATTAAGAATATTATAGCTACTTAGTCACAAAGTCATTACTGAAACATACTTATCATATAAGGATAGCATCTAATCATTTTAAAATCATTTAATCAACAAGTATCACTCAATATAATACCATAAAAGTTTAGGGATAGAGATACTTATTGATTTCGAGAGAGTGTGATGCTCCTTTAGAATGTTCTTCAATTTGTTGAACCTTTGAATTTGAACTTTCTTCCTTTAAGTATTTCATTTCTTAGAATTTGAAGAAAGTCTCCTCAAGCTCTTCTTCATTCAATTCTTCTCATTGTCTACTTGTGCTTGTATTTCAATATTTGATGGCTACATTTGGATACACATGGAGATACTTGCAAATCCAATTCTAAAAGCTCTCCAAATCATAAGTTAGCATCAAATATCATTTAAGCATATCCACAAGCATAATTTTGGTTGATATAAAATATCAAGAATATATCACATTATCAACCATACAATTTTACCACTTGATAATGACAAGAGAAGTATATATGCACTTGAATCCAAAGCAAAGATTTAGTAATTTCAAAGCAAGATTCAAGCTTAACTAAGAACACATGACCATCATCAAAACTTGTATAAGCACTTTGGGGCAAACAATGATCATGTAATGCATGTTATGTGATGTAAGAATTTCAAGTATGCACACATCCCAATCAAGAGTAAAAGTTCCCTTTTGCAATGCAAGAGTTGAAAAACCATGGAACTTCTATCTTTGAAAACTATTTATGATTCATTTCAAGAGATAGATTCAATGTAAGAATCATTGAAGTTCAAAGGCAAGTTTAAAGTACAAATGAATCATTTTCTTCTTGATTATAGGAAATTCACATATCAAGGAATTTCAACGAAGAAGATATCTAATTCTTAACCATCCAATCTCTAAGTAAGCATTTGAATCATTCAAGCAAATAAGAGAGGATTAGAATTCTTTTGAGCATGTGAACTTTTCATGTAAGTTCAATAAAATATAGTCACAAGCTTAACACAAATATTATCATGCCATCTCAATCAAGAAGTGTACTTATCTAGCATACTAGCATAGGCAAACACATGTTCAAGTCACATTACTAGAGAAGCACAATTTAAGACATACTAAGGCATTAATCAAGACACTAATTCCCAAATATCATGTATATCACATTCAAAGCAAAATTTAGGATAAGAGATATTTCACGAATTTGTGTAGGTGACTCCAACTTCTATTTCAATGAATACTTGAGGTAGATGTCACCCTACAATTAAATTTAAGCACATTTCTTTGGTATCCAACAAATTTTGGATCCACAATGATTAGTCATTGATAATTAATCTATCATGCTCTTACAATATCAATTTAGCCATAATATGCTAGTTGAGCATAATAATTCAATAATCAATTTAGCATTAAGCATAATGCCAATGACATGCTTCTTTTCATAATATATAAACAATTTAAAGCATATCAAGCATATCTAGGCATGGAATAGAACTTTGTGTACCAAGATATATTCAACTTAATAAGCAAATGGTACAACAAGAATGAACATAATCATGTGCTAAACACAATAGTCAAATTTTATCAAGCACACATGATTTAATTCATTATTCAAGGCCTACAAGCAATATACCTCAAATTCATAGATTTTGCAATTGAATTAGTATGAGAGGTAATATCATATGATACCATGGCCTTAGAAATTAAGGGAACATTTTTCTTTACCCATTGCTTCTCCTTTGGATATTTAAACTTTGCAAGTTCCACATCATGCATATGAGAAGCTTTGGTTGAAGCTTTCTTGCCTCTTTGACCAAAATATCTACCATTGGGCTTCGGAAATGTTTTCCTTGATGTTTCCATTTTGGCTTGATCAAATTGTCCATCCTTTTGAAGAGTTTTCTGCATAATAGGAGCACTAGGAGGACTCTTTGGTACCCATTTCGACTTGGGTCCTTGAATGTTAGTGTTTAAGCCTTTAAGACCTTTAGGAACCCATGCCATGTTATTTTTCATATAAGAATTTCTTCTAAATTTACACAAATGAGAAATATGACCTAGATGACCACAATAATTGCAAATAATTGAATTTGATGATGATTTTGTCTTTTGAAGATCATTTTCTAAAAACTTATGCCTTTTATCGTGATCATCTTCCAAAATATTATTGCCAAAAACACTTCTTGGTTTTCCATGTAAAACATCATTGTTTTTCCTTTCATTATCAAACATGGAATGAAAACCGACACTCTCAATTTGGGCAAGTTTGGAAGATAAGTCCTCAACTTGATTTTCTAAATCAATGCAATTTTCACAATTAGTCGAGGTTTCACAATTCAACAATATTTCCTCATTAAGAAAAGCATATTCATTTTTCAAAGACTCAATTTGAATTTCAATAGAGGAAATGTTTTGCAAGCATGCTAAGTTTTTCATTTCTAAATTCATCAATCCATCATTCAATTCATTATATGCACATTGTAGTAAATCATAGGAAAGACTATCATCAATATTATCATCATTTACCTCAAAGTCCTTTTGAGCTATGTGGGAGGTAATCTCAATATCTAGCATGATTGGCTCTACATGGAAATCATCATCTTGCTCATGATTGTCCATCAAGGCTTCAAGAGTATGTCCCTTTTCAATTTGGTTTGGGTGTGCTTCTTCTGCTAATTGAACTTCATCACCACCAATTTGCATTAAGCTCATTTTATAACTTTGACATCTTCTTGAGCAAATTTTTCAAGATTGGCTTCCTTCAATTGCTTTTGGTCTTCTTGCTTTCTAGATACAACATTTTGCTCAAAAACATTGTTAGCAAGATAAATAGCATCAAGGGTATCCCAAATATCTTTAGCACTAGAGCAATTTTTAATTCTAGCATAAATATCATCATTTAAACCATATCTCAATATTTGCATTGCTCTAATGTTTAAGGTAAAACATTTCTTGTCATAGGAATCCCAATTCAATTTTTGGTTTAGAGGAAAAACCATCAAGCACAATATCCCACAAATCTAAGTCAATAGATTGCAAATAACATTCCATCCTAGTTTTCCAAAAATCAAAATGCACACCATCAAAGAATGGTGGTTTATCAATTTCAAAACCCACCATATTTGAAAAACTTTCTATGGTTGCCATTATATGAGGATCTTTAACTCAAAGCGGTTAAGCTTTAAACAGAGCACAAAGCTCTGATACCACTTGTTAGCCAAGGGCAACCATCACACAAGAGGGGGGGTGAATTGAGTGATGACAAATTTTAATACAAACTTAAGTAATTGTGCATTTTGATGCACTCAATCAATACGGTGCAAATGAATAAATACATTAAACACAAATCATGCTTGGAGACAATTAAGAACATTAACCTCACATTCAAAACATTATGCTAATCCCATTAAAGTTATATAACAATATTAATCATAATGTGATTAACCAAGAACAATCAATATCATTGATATAAATATTCTAGATAGCTCAAATGTAAATTGCTAGAATGTAAAGAGATTAAGGGATAAGAGAATGCAAACAATATTTCCATCGGTTCAATCACTTCTTGTGATCTACATCCAAATTTCCCCAAGATCATCCACTGAGGCTTCCACTATTCTTCAAGCTTGTAACTTAGGTGCTTGAGAAACCTTTACAAAGTTAAGACTCTTCACACCTTTGGGATCCTCTACCTCAAGAGCCTCTAACTCTTCAAGTTTTACTTGAAAAACCTTTACAAGCTATGCCAGCACTTCCTACACCTTTGGGATCCTCTACCCTTTGTGTATAAGCCTCACACTTTCAACTAGAGGGATCCTCCGCCCTCACTTAGTGTTTAACAAGATAAGAATATGATAGAATGAATAAACTCTCTCAAAGAGTAGATAATACAACTCAAGAACTAATGGATAGAGGGATTATGAAAATGAAGAGCTCAAATGTTGATTTTGATAGAAAATGATCAAATCCTCATAATGATTTGCAAATGGGTGTTCATCAACTTGTTAATGCTTCAATCTTAGCATATATTAATAGCCCAAGTAATAAAATAGCGCATTGGTGTGTTAGGAATGATTAATTTGAAATCTACCGCTTATACTGCTAAGGCATTTCGCACGTTGTAGTCGATCATGATAACTTGTAGTCGATCACGATTCCTCTCGGAATGTAGGTTTTGAATTTTAACACTTTGTAGAATCATTACACAACCTTGTAGTCGACTACAATCCATTCCTCGGAATGTAGTTTGAGTTTTAACACTTTAGGTAGTCGATCAGATACTCTCAGAGTTTATCATCAGTCCATCTCTCGGAAAATAGTTTTGATTTCGACACTTTGTAGTCGATTACAAGGTCTTGTAGTCGACTACAATCCATTTCTCGGTGGTCTTGTAGTCGACTACAAGTCTTGTGTAGTCGACTACATTCCACTGAAAGTAGTCGTTTGAAATGATCATAACTTCTTCGTTTCTTAACCAAATTAAGCAAATGACCATGCGTTGGAAAGCTCTTTGAGTCTACTTTCATATGAGATAAGTTTCAGATCAAAACTCAAAGTATTTTAAAAGTTATGATAAAAATAGTGACCATATGTCAGTTTTTCAAGGTCTTGTAGTCGATCTAGTGCGTAGTCGACTACGATTCCTATCGTAAGTGCAGTCTTCTTAAAAATATCACAACTTCTTCGTTTCTTATCCAAATTAAGCAAATGACCATGCGTTGGAAAGCTCTTTGAGTCTACTTTCATATGAGATAAGTTTCAGATCAAAACTCAAAGTATTTTAAAAGTTATGATAAAAATAGTGACCATAGGTCAGCTTTCAAAATTCAGATTTGGCTATTTTTCATAGTTTTGAAATACCACCATGACTAACTTCTCAAAACTTGTTTGTTAGGCATTTTACCATGTTAAAAACATTTGTCAAGATTGAATAAGGATATTTGAGCTCTCTTCATATAAAACCTCTATCCTTACAAAGAAGAATAGCCTATAAGATAATATATACCGAAATGAGTCCTTAGGCTTCTTGATGCAATCCAAGCTTCCAAGAATTCTTCTCTTCAAATATTCTAAATGCTTGGTTCATCTATTCATTCTCCTTCTTCTTGAGTTGAGCATAAATAAGATCTTTCACTTTCTTATTCCAATGCTCACTCTTGATACTTGGACTATCCTACAAAGCATAACTCACTTGAAAACCATGGTTAGTCCAAATCCATAACTCAATAACTAAATATGCATGATTCACATGTATATAACTTTATAAAGTTCTTCATGCATATATGATTCACATATAGACACATATCCAATAATTAATTATATCACTTATCAAGTACATTGGATATATCCTATCAATGATGCTACACAAAACTTAATGCATGATTCTTATAATAGGAACAACAAGATAATATATAACCATGCATTATCCAATATAGCTCATCACGTACATATGTAGCATATTTGTAATCCTTTTTGTAATGTATTTGTCATCATCAAAATATAATACAATAAACCATTGGGGCAAACATATTTTCACAATATGGTATCAAAGCTTATTGCTCAACAACAGTAAGATCCATGGCTAATAATAATTCCATCTCTTTTCCTCCCTCTGTTACTACTACTGTTTCCACTGCCCCAAACAAGCTTGTCCTCATTAACTCGACCACCCAAATTCCCCATAAGCTCACCAAAGAAAATAGCAATACATTACAATTACAGATTGACTCATTGTTGATTGCATAGAAACTTGGAGGTTTTGTGGATGGATCAAAACCATGCCCTGCAACCACCATCGTTGATGGTCAAACCATGCCAAACTCTGCTCATGACCTATGGGTTTGCCAGGACAAGCTTGTCCTACTTACTTAGGATGCTTCCTGTTCTCAAGAAATTGTACGATTGCTTGGTAAACCTGCTACTTCCAAGGTTGTGTGGGACAAAATCACCCACCATTGTGCAAATACATCACATTCTCGCTTAATGTCTTTGAAGGAGAAGCTGTCTTGGATTTCAAAAGGACCAATGCTCATGACAGATTACTTGTATGCTGTCTAAGTCATCGCTGATGATCTCAGTGTCATCAATTCACCGGTCCAAGACATTGATCTTGTGATTCATACCCCTAGCGGATTAGGGTCTGATTATAAGGAAATTGATGCTGCCATTCATGCTCGTGATGGCCCTATTTCTTTTGAAGAATTGCACGACAAATTGCTGGATTATGAGACTTTTTTTATGCATGATACTTCCAATGTTGCTGATATGGATCCAGTAACTGCTAATGTAGCAAAACACAACAACAACAACTCATTCGGCTATCAAGGATCACCCTCCAATGACAAGCAATATGCTTCAGCAAACATTTCTTAGCAAAGGTAGAACCACATCAACTCTCCAGTCATCTACCAATATTGTGGGAAGCGAGGGCATACAACCAAAAAAGTGCAAGAAGTTATTTCCAACAACCAGACCAATCCCTACTACTAACTTTGCAGTAGTTGTAGCTACACCAAACACTACTTAGCTAATGGGCTTTGGGGCCACACACCATGTGACCAATGATCTACAGAATCTCTCCCTGCAAAATGATTACAATGGTAACGACCAAATGGTGGTAGGCAATGGTTCGAGTCTATTTATAACTCATGCCGATTCAACTTCTCTCTCTTCACGCCCACCACCCCCTTAAGTTATCCAATGTTTTGTGTGTTCCTTCTATGCAACATAACCTTATTTCTATTTCCCAATTTTGCAAAACTAATAATGCCTCTGTTGAATTTTTTCCACAAGATTTCCTTGTGAAGGACATGAGCTCGGGAACACCTATCCTACGAGGCCAGAGTAATGGAAATGTTTACTATATATCTTCCCAACAATGTCATCTCATCTGCCACTAAACCAACAACCCTTTCATCAACGAAACAACAACCACTTCTCCATTGGCACCATAAACTTAGACATCATTCCCTAACCATTCTTCGTCATTTAGCTCATCAACATGAATTTCCATTTTCAGTGTTGTCTTCAGAGTTTCTCTGTCATTCCTGCCAATGCAATAAAAGTCATAAATGACCATTATTAGTTTCTAGTCTTAAGAGCTCTAGGCCTTTAGAATTGGTGTATGTTGATGTATGAGGTCCAACCTCCATAATTTCCATTAATCAATGTTGTTTTTATGTTATATTTGTGGATCACTTCTCAAAATACATATGGCTTTATCCACTTAAGAAAAAATCAGATGTCTTCCATGTTTTCACCACTTTTAAAGCCTTAGTTGAGAATTACTTTCACACCCCAATTGTTTCCTTCTATTCTGATAATGGGGGTGAGTTTATCAAACTCAAAAACTTTCTCACTAACAATGGTATATCCTTTCTCAACCCCCCACACACCAGAACATAAAGGAACCTCGAAACGTTGTCACAGACACATAGTTGAAATATGGTTAAGTCTTTTACAACATGCTTCTCTTCCCCTTAAATGATGAAAACTTGATTAGCATAAATCTTAAATTAAAACTTAACCCTAAAAATATGAAAAAAGGATTGTAACACATGCCTAACAAGTGATTCCATACAAGATCCATCACTTAGATTGAAGATTTATCAAAGATAAATAATTAGAAAAACTTATCTAAAATTTGTTGGGTATATAATTTATCCCAATTTAAAAAACTCATAGTTGCACATAATTTTTCTTTTTAAAGTTGAAAGTCATATAAGCTATAAATGCCACAAATTTAATTCCATTAAAAAAGTCTAAATATATATAGATTTCAGTTCAATTCTATCATCATCAATATTCACAGCTTAATAAAATACTAGATATCTTTTTAAAATTTATATATATTAACGTTTTATTAATATGGAGGAATAAATGATGAATTTTTTAATATATTATTGATTAGAAAATAACATATAACTAATCATAACAAGTGAAATGCTTAATTTAAGAAATTAAATAATAAATATACTTATATAAAATTTTGGTTGAAACTCGCAAACTTTACACTACATTTGTTAGTGATTTTGTTCATTTTATTTAATATGAAAATAGTGAGATTATTAGTACTCTCAGTTACTTATTGATACTCTTCACTAATTACTTTTAATTTTAATTTCTTAAATTATCCTCAATTAATTTTTTTTATTCAGGTTAAGTCTTAATTAATTATAATTTTATTTTTATTTTTACCCTTATTTAATAATAATTAAAAAAATTAGTGGAGAGTGTAATCAATAAATAATTAGGAGTGTAAATAACATTATTTTATATAAAATATTTAATTATTTTATACTTGTATTCAATTGTGATGAGTGATTTGTTAAAATATAAACATATTCCATCTTGTTCAAAATACGATCCATAAAATCCTCCATTATTCTATACTCATGTAAAATTATTTTTGTATAATCATGGCAAAAGTAATTTATAAATTGAAATTTCTCATTTCAATTTAAGCTTTTACCATTAAAAAGATAAGAGTTTTATATAAAAAAATAAAAAGGAAACACATTTAATCATTATTATATTTATGCTTACGTTAACAAATAAATTTTGATAATTATTAAATTAATTTTATAAATTTATGTTTTTCTTATACTAATAATAATAATAATAATAAGAAAAACCAACCAAAAAAGAAAAAAGAAAACGGGTCATCACATGGGCCATATACCCGGGTACACAAACCCGGACCATAAATACAACCTCTCTTCAATCCATGGCCGCGCTTAAACCCTCAGAAGAAACCTAAGCCGCCTTCTGATGCCATTCATCTTTGTTCTTCCCTTTTCCCTTTCTCCAACGAACATAACAATCAATCCGCGCAACAAAAACGAAGAATTTTCTAGAAGGTGCTGATTCCGCTTCGTCCTCTGTAACACTATGGGCGAACTTTACAAGATAAGCTCCATAGATTGGAAACCTTCGCCTGTGGTATCTCTAGCCACCAGCGTCGACGGCTTGCAGGTCGCCGCGGCTCGCCAAGATGGCTCCTTGGAGCTTTGGCTCGTCTCTCCCGGCTCCATCGGCTGGCACTGTCAGTTGGTAAAGGAGCTTCTCCTCATTCTTAACAATTATTTTTGGCTTCTTTAATATTATTATTGTTATTTGTTCGCGTGGTGTAAGCTTCTGATGCGTTGAGTTTGGAAAAGCGCAGATTATTCATGGAGACCCTGATACAAGAGTGTCCTCACTTATTTGGTGCCCTGGTGGCTCCAACGGCATGCCTTGCGGTCGGTTATTTTCGTCTAACATAGATGGCTCGGTTTCTAAGTGGGATCTTTTCCACTTGAAGCAGATGGTATGATAACCTTTTTCTTTTTTCCCTTTGCTTTTCAAGGTTTTTGCATTTGGACCTCACAGTTTGTGGAGTAGAGGTTCATACTAACCGAAGTCAAAATTGCTTAGTAACTCGAATGTGGAAACACTGCCATTGTTAGGACAGTTAGGCATTGTTCTTGTCTGGTAGTATTGAATGTCTTTAATTCGTCATCGGCTTGTTATTTATTGTGTTGTTGAATGAGTGTTCTGAAATACCTATGCTTTTCGTTTTTCATTTGTTGACTATTTGTTTAATAAGACAAAGCAATTGCAGCTGTTTTTGCTAATGTGTTATTTTATGGCTTTGCCTAATTTGATATGCATTTACAGACTGTGCTAGATTCAGATGGTGTCTCGATCTGGCAAATGGCTGTGGCGCTGCCTAAAAGTGACGTAATAAATGCGGAACCGAAGCATGACCATATGGAGAACGGATATGTGAGTAATAAATTGGACGATTCTGATCAACACGAGACCAGCGAAAGTGAAGACGATTCTGACTCATCTGATCCTATCAAGCAATCTGTTCTCGAGCATCCACGTGCAGCGATTGGTTTTGATGATGGATCTGTACGAATTTATGCCATCTCTGATTCAGATGAATTTATATACATAAAATCCTTGCCTAGGGTCAACGGTGAGATTTTTTCTCTTGAATTATTTGGCTAGCTGCTGGTTTTCTTTTTGTTCTGCTTGATTCATATTAAGAGAATGTTTTATGGCATTGTTTTCAGGACGAGTTTTAAGTGTGACTTGGAGTACAGATGCTAACTACTTATATTCAGGAAGTAGTGATGGGTACGTTTTGATGTTGTGGTTGATCAATGATCATTGTATGACTATCATCTCGTGTCGCTTTTAAAGTTACAGGCATTTATCACCTTTTTTTTTGGCTAGAATCTAAGTATGCATGCTTGATTCTACAAACAATTACGCAGATCCAGCAGCGTAATCAACCTATGTTTTAGCTGTTATCATTACTAGTTTAATATGCTTACAAATATTTCTTCTCTTTGTCTCCTCACAGGATAATACGATGCTGGGATGCTATATCGGGTCATGAAATCTATAGGATTACGGCTGGACTTGGAGGTTTGGGCAGTGGACATGAACTTTGTATATGGTCGTTACTGTGCTTAAGGTAACAGTGAAGGCATTTTTTTGTTGAACTATCTTAGGAAAAAAATCTAATATGGATACTTCTGTGCATCATATTCACCATACTGTTATAATTTTGATACTGGGTTACTGACTGGTTAGTTATTATTTAGGTCTGGGACACTTGTTAGTGCAGACAGCAGTGGTAGCGTCCAATTTTGGGACAGCCAACATGGAACTCTCTTGCAAGCACATTCATTACACAAGGGAGATGTAAATGCCCTGGCAGCATCGCCAAGTCATGATAGGGTGTTCTCTGCTGGTTCTGATGGCCAGGTATGGCGTTGCATAATTAGTTGAATTCTTATGAAACCAAATTAATTATTCTTTGTCACATTGTAATCGGCTGTTAATCTGTGATGCACAGATATGCCATTTTTTGCACTGTATCCGTATCGTATGCGTATCCGATACGGGTATGCGTATTATACGGCTGCCTTTGTATTTTTGGTGAGGGAGTGAGGAGAGATAAAAATCACTGTGAGAGGAGGAGGAGCTGGGGGAAAAAAGTGGGATGGGGATGGGGATGGGGAAGATGAACAGGGATGCGGGGGAGAGGAAGAAGAAAGCTTTTTGAGAAAGAATAAAAGGCTTTTTGCAAAGGAATTGAGGAGTTTACGAATTACGAGACATTGATTATGAATTTTAACTTATAAGGTTTTTTTGGTCATTAAATTAATATCTTTATATTATTTTTTTCAACGGGTTGCAACATTATCAATATTCAATATTTTTTAAATATGTAAATATAAATATATTTTATTTAATATATATTACCGTATTCGCGTATCATATAGTATCCGATACTCGTAGCTGTGCAATATAGCTGTTAATTAATGATTGTTTTTGTATCAATTCAGTGTTACGAAACTTTGTTAGCTGTTTGGCATTATTTGTTTTTTTGCCATTAGTTATGTTGTTATTCATTTATAAGCTCTTATCTCACATAATTGCAAATATTTTTGAGGTCAAGTTCTATTACTTTCTAGGGGAAAAGTTGCATTTCAAGCAGTGGCTCGGTATATTTTGCAAACTTAATGCTTTGAATTTATATGACTGAAGTGTTGCCATATTGGAATGTGTAATATGGTTTGGATGTTGGTAATTACATATACTAATGCCAGGTTGCAAATGAGTGAAAGATTTAAAAAGTTTAATTGATTGACAATAAGAGGGAAACCAAAAATCACAAGTTGAAATAGTGGTTGAAATGGGCTACTAGAGAGGTAGTTGTACCCCTTAGAGAGGATGAATGGTGAGGAGAATTATTGTGAAGGATTTCAACTACTTTTCACCAAGAATTGAAGAGGTCAGCTATAATCCTTGGCTTAATGAATAATTGGTTGTTTATGTTTGTCAATAAAAGTCAAAAGAAGTGAAATATTTTACAAAATATAGAAATTTTATGCATTCGGGGGTGCTGTTATGAGATGGTTAGAAACCTTTAAAATTTAAAGTAATTTTTACCTTGAGTAGAGTCAGTAAATATTGAGCTTGGCATGAGGCACACTGTCTTATCATTGGTAAGGGTTGACCAATATGTGAAATTTTGATGGTTATATGTTGCTTTGGGGCCTTGTGGATTTGCTAGTTTTGTTGCTTGTAAAACAAGGTTGCAGCATTATTGGAAGTGTCTCAAACTCTATTCTTGTATGTCTTCTTGGAGATTGGGCTTTGTGGGGAATAGAAGAGATGCATTAACATTATCGAGTGAGGCAATTTTAATTGGCAGATTAGATGAGCATGTTCACTAGTGTAGTTTTGAATTTGTAGATTGTGTGCTATTACCAAGTAATAAAAGTTCTTAAAGATTTAAGCATATATATTTGGAATATTCCTTACTTCTCACTTCTTGCAACCTCAGTCAATGTGGATTTGATCACTTTGCCATGGTGTGAAAGAGTGAGAACTGCCATCTCCAACCTTAACCTTCGGTTTCACCCCTATCTTAAAAACTGCGTTATACAGTGCAACAAGAATGAAACCTAGTAACAGATAATTTATGCCATTTGACATTGTTATGTATTTCTATTCATAATAACTTACAGTGTTTTTTAGTATCTTGGAGGAAGAATTATTTTGTGTATTTTAGCCATGTAATTGAAAAATACCGAGATTGTTTTCTGACAAGATGTATAGTTGTATTCTGGATCGATTCCTGTGCCTTTTTTTAAAATAATTTACTGTTACATATACTGTCTTCCTTATGCTTTAAATGTGATTACGTCTTCATTGCATTACTAAATTTTCAAATTGAAGCCTGTATCTTGAATTACTCTTGATGCTGGTCCATCGTCTATTGCATATCACATATCAGTATATCACATTTGTTGAATTTGTTGGCTTTGATATTTTTAATAAGAACGTCCTTATGTTGTTACGCAAGAGTAAATATATTGTTGTATTGTTATTATTTATTCATTAAGTTATTGTCTGCTGCCCTTCTATCACATGAGGTGCCATGTTCTCCCATATTTAGTCCGTTGACCACGTGCATTATAATAATGTTGGTTTAGTTTATTTTATTTGAAGGTTATTCTTTATAAGCTGTCTTGTCAGTCAGTGTCATCTGACAGTACCAAGTCGCCAACAATGAAGAGATGGATCTATGTTCACTATGTAAGGGCTCATACACATGATGTCAGGGCCTTGACTGTTGCTGTACCTATAAGTCAAGAAGGTCTGTTTGAAAGTTCAATAGTTTTAAATTTTTTTATGTTATTTATTCTGTGAAAATTGTATTAGCATGTTTGGATGAGCTTATTTTGTAAAATCCCAAAAGTGCTTTGGGCATAAAGAAAGCATTTTTGGTAAAGTTAAAATTTTCGTTTTTTAGAAAAATCTGAAATCTGTTTTTGGTGCTATTTTCAGAAGCTAAATTTTTTAGCTTCACCAAAAGTGCTTCTTTGCTGTAAAAAAGCTTATCCAAATGAGCACTGTGTGTGTTTGGATTAGCTTATTTTGGTTTCAGAAAAGCTTATAACCAAAATGTTTGAGAGAGAGATTTTGACAGAAAAGCTTATATCTCCTGAGATGCATGTAAATGAGATCATTAGTTGCTATGAATGCATTTACCATTTCTGTTCCTTAGCCATGCACTTTTGTTTAGCAGATCCTTTGCCAGATGAGAGGATTAAAAGAGCTCGTCGTGAAGAAAAGCCCATTGATTTTAGTTACCATAAGTGGGCCCATTTGGGGGTTCCTATGCTTATCTCAGCAGGAGATGACACAAAACTCTTTGCATACTCTGTGAAAGAATTCACTAAGTTTTCTCCTCATGATATCTGTCCTGCGCCTCAGAGAATGCCCATTCAACTAGTGCTTAATACTGCCTTCAATCAATCATCAATGCTTTTAGTCCAGTCTTCGCATTGTTTGGATATTCATTCTCTACAACTCAGAAATGGCGTCTTTTCTGATGTTACACGTCGCACAGCTGGGGGCCTTGCAAAGACTGATATGCTTGTCCGAGTTAAGAGTAAGGCATCTCGGAAGATAATTTGCAGCACCATTGCTAATTCAGGGGTGCATTTTGCGTACTCTGATCATGTGAAGCCTAGTCTATTTGAATTGAAGAGGTGTGGAGTTGGAAAAATTACATGGACCGTTAGTAAACGGAAACTTCCTCAGAGATTACCATTTGCCCATTCTATGATTTTTACTCATGACTCCTCTTGGTTGATAGTAGCTGGGCATGATAGAAGGATATATGTAAGCTAGCAATATACTTCATCTCCATTATGGTTAAACTTTTATGTTTTTGTGCACCTCTTATTGTAGGTTTATGTAAAGTATGGTTACTTTACTCCACAAGGCAATACAATTCATATATATTGTGAATAAGAGGAGCCAATTTAAACCATTGGGTCATGCTTGTATGTATGGTCAAGATTATAACATAAAGTCATGTGACTTTTTTAATGCTCATGTGACCATTAAGTAATTTGTAATCCTGACCATCTATGTAAGATCCAATGGTCAAGATTTGCTTCTCCTTTAATAAGACAGTGCTCTAGATTTGTGTTCTATGCATGGGTTGATGTTCAGAAATGAAGCCCATAATTTATATTAATTATGCAATGCATCATTTTGCTGTTTGCTATTCTGGACCCTGTATGACTGAAACTTGATTAACTTTGGTACTTATAATATTTGAAGACTGTTTAATGGCCATCTATCTTGTTTGTCATATAATTATTTTAGTTAGAATTTAGTCTTGGCTTAATTCCTAATTGGTTTTTGTAATCAACTTCTAAATTTCACTTTCAGTGGATTTGCTTGTCACTTGTCAGTGGTTTCCCTAGTGAAAGGGTTAATTAAAATATTATGATCTTTGGATTAAAAATCTATTCAGATTGGTTCATTGATACTCTCTGTTTTTGAATGCTATAGGTTGTGGATGTGGGCAGCTCAGAACTAGTGCATACTTTTACGCCCTGTCGTGAGTTGCAAGATGAGGAATTACCACCAACTGAGCCTCCCATAACAAGATTGTTTTCCAGTTCTGATAGGCAGTGGTTGGCAGCTGTGAACTGCTTTGGAGATATATATGTATTTAACTTGGAGATACTAAGGTGTTGTCTCTAATTTGCTTAACTTTTTTTCTTTTAATTCAGGAGGCCTGTTACTGTAGTTGCTCTGCTGCAGGTAGCTAGGACATCCAGTTATTGCTTAAGAAAGTTAAAAACAAAATGACTAACTTTTAGGAACACATACTCACACACACACACAAGACAACCTTCAGAAAGTTTTGATTGAACTTTTGTTTATAATTTTTGCTGAGTGGTAGTTTACAGTGCAAGTCATCTGTTTAGGTACAAAATTATTAATTTAACTGGTAATACCTAGGGATTCCTTATTATCTTTTTTCTCTCTTTCTTTCTCTTGCTTTTTTTTTTCCTGGGAGGTGGGAGTGATTGCATGACTTCTTTGATATTCATATTATGTAATCATATTTTATAAAGTAAACATCTTTGTGCAACAGGCAGCACTGGTTCATTTCAAGATTAGATGGTGCCTCTGTTACAGCTGGTGGATTTCCGCCTCAGAACAACAATGTACTTATAGTTACAACTTCCTCAAATCAAGTGTATGCATTCGACGTTGAGGCCAAGCAGTTGGGAGAATGGTCAATGCGGCACACATTTGTTCTTCCAAGGAGATACCAGGAATTTCCTGGTGAAGTTGTTGGGCTTTCATTCCCTCCCTCATCAACTTCATCTTCGGTTGTTGTTTATAGTGCCAGGTATGCCTTTTTTTTTTTTTCTATTTATCAGGTGACATTTTGCATTGGTGAAATGATCAAAATAAATTAGAGAAGTACATGTCATATGCAACATAATTTTTTTGGTATGAAACTAATGGTTTATTTCTTTGAAACTAGTGATTTATTTATTTATTTATTTATTTTATACTCATTAAAATTTCTTATTATGGGGCTTCATACGTATCCTGTTTGTGGAATTTCATGCTGTATAGTAAAATCCATGATGCACTTATATTTTGACGCAAAAACACTTAAAATTGTTTCTCTTATCTATTGTTTAAAATGTCTGAAGATCACATTCTGATCTCTATCTCTGTCAAATGGGATATCAATATGTAATAATGATGAAGTCAACGTTGAAGAAATTTAGTGACTTCAGATTTGTCGACAACAGTTGTTTTTTTCTGGTATCTTTCACCACCAGAGTAATTTAATCTACATTAGTTGGTTTCAGAATTGTGATACACTGATAGTTAACCATTCTACATCATTTGGTTTTAGAATTTTGATATACTGATAGTTAACCATTCCTGACTGGAAATAGAAACTATGCAAATATTAAATTTATGATGTTTATACATGTTTTTGTTTAAGTATTTCTGATGTTTGGAACTTGATCTACCTTCAGGGCAATGTGCTTGATTGACTTTGGGTTGCCCGTGGAGCAAGATGACGGTGATGTGCTAAATGCTCAAGATTCAATGGCCAGGAATTTACAAAATTATATTGTTAAGAAGAGGACTAAATATAGGAAGAACTTTGAAGTTTTGCCTTTAGAGAATCCTGTTTTATTTTTAGCACATATTTCAAAAAATTCCTTCTTAATGATAGACAAACCCTGGTTGGAAGTGGTCAAAAGTTTAGAAGCCCCACCAGTCCACAGACATATCTTCGGGACATAAGTTACCTGAGAGGATTGTTCTCAGCTTGAGGGGATGCATTGTTGGGAAAAAAATCCCTTTCATGTTGTTTCACTTTTTGTCTCTTCATGGCTGGGCTCCAGTATCATTGTATTGTGTTTTCATAATCAATTTTGTTCCATCAGTAATAGCTTTAATCCATAATTCTTCTATACATGAAGTTCTGTAGTTTCTTTTAATCTTCCGTGGCCTGTGTCTTCTGCTTGACGTGGTAGAATGTTTCATGACACTTCTACATAAGATGATTAAGACTAATTGAAATTAAGACACTCTGGAAACAGAAATGCTGTGTTTGTGTGTATATACACACACACAAGGGTATCAATCTCGAAGGAGGGGAGAAACCCGTTTTTTGTTTGAGGAATGGGCTGCAGAAACTCAGTGTAAAGCCTTGAGATGAGGAGAGAGCACTACTATAGTTCCATTGTAATAAATGTAAGCATAGCCTTGATAATAGTTGCAGCAAGTGCAAAGAGATGTACATTTTCATCATGTCTTTCATAGTACTCCCCCCTCCCTTACCTATATTTGCTTGCGTTTTTTATATCGTCATTCATCAATATAGGTAATGAATGGATGCTATCATTATTTATAACTATAACCTAGAAAGGTCGACCGTAGAATGCACAAGAAAGTAGGAATGACTAGTGAAAGAAAGGGTGTTGTCCATTTCCAAATATCAAAGTTCTTTTCTAAAAGATCCATGCGTTGGTTCGAGTCTGAGGATATAAACACTTTGAGTAAAAGATCTTGTTGGATATCCTACCAAAACATATACTCAATAATTGTACGACTGTTATGAATGGATCATATTTTAAGGAGAGATTCTTACTTAGTCTGAGAATAATATACTAGTTCACTAAAATGTAACACATAACACTAAAAAAATGTCATTAAATTAAATATAAAGTATTGTATTATATAATAAAATTTAAATAAATAATTTCTCCATTTCAAGTGGGTAGCTAACAGCTAGTAGTGGGGTTGCCCCTTTTGGCCGAAAATGAAACTTGGCTTTTGGTATCATTTGGATACTTGTCTATTTTGGGTGTCAAGCGGCTTACCTTTCCATATTTACCCACTCAAAAGTTGTTGTAAGCTAGGCTGGCAGTAGCTGAACTTAATAAAATGGTCCTTTGAATTTGATAGAGATTAGTAATTTCAACTATCGCTAATAATATAAATTTAAATAAAAGAACTAGTAACTATTCCCATTAATATAAATGACTATTCAGAATGGTGAATTAATCATCTGATCTTCACCTTAAATTTATGTTATCAGTAGGCTTAATAATCCCTTTGATATATGCTGGTGACCTTTCTCTCTCTCTCTCTGACTAGCTGCTTCCATGGGTTCAAAATTTCAAATGGTATTTTCCAACTGGGAAATCCTTGGACATTCGTTATTGAAAGGAAGGACCATAACTTCAACTACCAGTTTTCTTCTACCTTTTAAATTTGACAACATTAATGCTAGTGTTCTCGAGACTAATGAAAAGATAATGCATGTTTGGAGCTTCATTATCCGAAGACTCAAGTTCTTATTATTTTGCTTAAGGGTTTTATCTGTGCCCGGCACACACACACACATATATATAATGTGAATTAGTTTTGTGTTCGTTACAGGAGAAAAGGATGAAAAGCCATCTGAGGCAGAGTTTGTGAATAGTATCTGATGACCGTGAAGAAGACCCGGAGGTCCCAGAGATGCCTGCCACTGATGACAACAAAGAAAATGGAAGACAGAAGCCTTATTCAGTTTCTTATATTCTATTAGGCTGTTCCCAACTGCATTGGCAGTAGCATAGGAGCAGACTAAAAAAAAACAAAAAAAAAAAAAGAGTAAAATTACACCAAAAGAGCTTTTCTTTTTAATATTTGGAAAAAAGAGAAAAGAGAAAAGAGAAAAGGGAAAAGAGGTAAGAAAAGGAGTTCCCTTTGACAGACGTTGAATCGTTGAATAGCTTCTCCTTTGACATTCCCTGGTCTCTCTTCCCACAGCAATGCAGCATCAGAGACAATAGCTACCGCCAAATTGTTCATTTCCTTTCTTCTTTATCGAAACCACCTAATCAGGAGATAAACAAACCAGCGGATGAGGCACTTGTTAGCATATTTCCTTGAGGCCTTTGGTGGGAGGAGGTAAACAAACATAATATTCAAGACAATGGATCACCTGGTTCCTCTGAAGCTTGTTTTCCAGCAAGAGAACGCTCAAAGAAACTGAACTGCTTCTGGAATTTAGGCTTTCTCTGCAGAAACCAACAAATTTAGCTCAACACAATAAAATGAGCAAGTGGGCGATAAGCATAATGTAATGAAAGAATTAACAATAAAACTGGATGTGTAGTACCTTTATTCTTGTTGCAGATAAACACTGAGAAAAATCCAATGCATTCACCACTGCTCCATTCCCTGAGAAACTGACTTTCTTCTGTTCAATTACAAAAGAACCCATTAACAAAAAAATTTGTTGCTAAGGAGAAATTGTAGACAGATGTTATGTCAATGACATTAACCTTGTGACTCTCCTTGGGACAGCTGAAAACATTGGAGCTGGCAGTGTCATCAAGAGGTGAAGACTGTTGACTTCTGCCATATTCTTTGACCTTCTTCTTCTTTTGGGATTCTTTGGTGTACTGGGAAGTAGAAGAAAGGAGAGGATACCAATTCTCATAATTGCATTCATCATCATAATGTGGAGGTCCAGAAGAAGCATCAGAGACCATGGATAAATCTTCTTCCGCATCCTCCATTCTTGCTCCCTTTCCTTCATACTCTACAATCCCATCTCTCCTCTGGAAGTAATTTTCAGAAAGAGAGGATTGGTCCAAGTAATGGGTCCAACCGGATTCACTAGCACTATTGTATTGTGAAGCAGATATATCCATTCAACCCTTCTTTCTTCTAGTAAGCACTAAGATGGATGATGTTCTTATGTAGATTCTCAATATTGGTGGTCAAGTGAAAGAGCATTGAGTGATAGAGGATTTATAAGCTCTCTTTCTCTCTCTCTGTCTCTCTTTCTTTCCCTTTGTGCTTCTTATGTAGTTCTTCTCAGCATAAGTAGAAGAGGAGAAACAATAGAGGAAGGAGGAAAAAATAATTCATTAACAAACAAAAAAAAAAGCAGAAAGAGAGAGAGAGAGAAAGGAACTGCACTAGAATTCTAAAATGTGTCAGTCATTTTGCTCAATCCTTTGGCCTTCATATTTTATCTTTATGCGAATGAATCAATATTGCCAGTTGGCCTTGTGTGCGTGTGTACGAGAGTGTCTGTCAGTGAAGAGTGAGAGAGAGAATGCGATAAGGGGAGAGATTATGGCAGCATTACCATGCTCCCATAGAAAGATAGTGCTGTCCTTTCAAGACAGAAGTTAATCTTAATCTGGCCAAGTCACAATTAATGATACTGTAATGATTAGCTTTTTGTTTCTATTAATGGTTAGGTGTTTGCAAGTTGACTGCACAATAAATATGCCCTGCTCCCTCTCCCATGGCTTTGCTTATCTTTTCCTCTCCTGAAACATTGTGTCTGTTTTGCAACAGCCAACAAACCAGTTTCTTCAGTTGTAAATGAAGTCTGTCATTTTTTATTTTTTTGAAGTTTTTGTTCAACAGCTCTGTCACAGACTCACAAACCATTACTTACCACTTAGTAAAGCTGTCTGTTGTGCTCTTAGTTCTCCTGATCTCATCTAATTTAAGGGTCATTTTGGTTTCTCCCCCACTTTTTTTCTCTTTTTTTTTTTTCAGTTGAAATTGGGGAGCTCAGAAAGTACCCTCAAACGGAGATACGTAACTAAAAGGTCAAAGGGAGACTTACAATTTCAGAACTTTTTAGATGTATAATTACAATAATGGAACAAATTCAGGTGATTATTTAGTTTATTTTGGTCGTTCATTTTGAAATAAATTACTATTTTGAGCAGTTATTTGTTCTCTCATACTAAAAGTTCTATAAGTGTAAGTCTCCTAGTGGAGCTAGACAGACCCACATTTCATAGAAAGAAACCACTGGTAAGCACCGGGTTTGATGTAATGCTAAGAAGAAGCAATTATGCTTACAGCAACAAGACTGCTGGTTATTTGAGTTCAATATTTTCTTAATGCTTAAATGCTCTGCAGTCATGTCCTTGACAGAGATTTTACTTGGCTAGGCCCAGGACACTCTCATGATCTCATCTATGTTCTCTTGGACGTTTTTGTTTTCACCTTTTTTTATCCAAATGCAAAACGTTACCCAAGTAGTATCAATTAATTTCCTTAATAAAGATAAGTGAGTTATGCTGGAATCAAATTAAATGCAGAAAGTGAACCATTCAAGCTTTGAAAGGACATAGTACAAAATATACATCATGAACATGCAAGAGACTAGAGTACAATTCAGATTCAGAAATACCTCATATGTGCAATTTGCTCTTTAGTGACAAAAACTCACCTCATCCAAATGGTAGAAAATCCATATAGTACTTACAACACATCTAGGGCCCAGTAAGCTTAGCTCTTCCTTTCTATATATGTGAATTTGTACTGGACTACTGGGAAAATAATGTCACATTTGCGTAACATTAGGCCAGGAATCTGATATCTATCTAGCTTACTATACTACGCAATGCAGGGGTGGAAACATGTTGAACAGTAAAACCAATTCGTCGGTTGACATGAGAAACGTGGTAATAATATCAATAAATCTTGCTTTCCTAGATTGATTTTGTACCTATTTAGAAATAATCAATTAAGATTAGTCACTGACCCTACCTCATTTCAAGAAGCCAGTGAACCTCTATACATTTGTTCTGTTTTGTTTTTTCCTTCGTCGTGTCAATTGACAATTAAATGTGACTTTATGTAAAGATCATAGGGCCACTATATGATTTTGGTCTGACTCCAATTGGTCCCGCCCTTTTAATAGAATGTGTCCCTTTGCAGATTTCTGATGCGTACTGCTCCGTTGAGCACTGGGGTTATCAATCTCAAATCATATCTATCTGTATATCTCTGAAGTCTAAACCATCTCAAATAAACAAAACCATTATGCAAATACATTTATCATGGAATTTGGGACTGCAAGGTTTATAGAACCTGAATCAGAGAATCTAATGGCCAATAAAAGAAGAAAACAGAGAATCTTACTCTAAAATCTGTTAGAGGAACTTGAAATTGTTGGTGATGTTGTGGAAGATGTTGCAGCACTTGAAAGATGAATAAGATGACGACTGGTTGCACAAATGATCCAAAGCGTGTGTATTATACTAAGCTTTAGGTTCGATTCGCCCCCACCAATCTTGATATATTGGATGCAATAGGGTTCTTGGCGAATCCCCTTCAGGATACTTTGGATTCCTTAAAGTGGTTTGCACACACACTCCAAGCGTATCAATCAATGGTATTTTACAAAATAAAGTTCCCTCACTCACTCTTGTGCACTAGAGAAGAAAGGAAATAATTTAGATAAATTGAGAAGAAATTTAGTAATGCATAGGCACTTCAATTTTCGGTATATCCCCTATGCATGCAGAGTGCCTCTATTTATAGAGCAACTCATACCATTTGGTGAAGGGAAACAACTTTTCAAAATTTTAACAATAGCAAAACAGAAGCCTTTAAGTAATAGTCGCGTTCATATTATGACAAATGTGATGGTTTGGCCTGATGGTAAAGGGGCATGCCTTTTCTCCAAAAGGCACCGGTTCGAATCCTCATTCTGCCATATATTTCCGTTTTTTATTAAAACGGTCAGAAAATACCAAAAGTTGCAACGTTTGGATTCGAACCGTGTACCATGAGGCCACCATACCAACGTCCAACCACTGAACCAATGCAATGGTTGATGAATATTGTTAACTGTCAAATATATATATTATACAACGTATTATCCAACTTGTATTTTGAAAAACTCTCACAAAATCTAATTCAGTAAATCTCATACCCTTCTTTCCTACCCTCCATTTTTTTTGTCTTATTTTTTCGTTTTTTTTTTTTTGTTTTAATATCTGCAGCTAGCAATTTGAAGTTTTTGTTATAGTTCATTTAAATTTGTTCAAAGTGGAAAGAACAAATAAATTACTGATGATTACATCCAAAGAACTTATTTCAGAAAAATATTGTGTTCAATATGAGAACAAAGTGACAATATAATGGTAAAGGATGAGAACAAAGAAGACACAAACCAATTAAGTCGCTGCCCATGTAGATGAGCAGTTCAAATCATGGGTTATGACACATATGTTACTTGTACAGTTCTAATATTAATTAAAAGAAAACAAAATTGAAATGAAAGAAAAAAAACACTAAAATAATATCATGGCAGAGAGAGAGTATCTCCAAGACCTTTTCAGTTGTTGTTATGCAACTAGTAGAGTATCACTGTATCAGTATGGGCTTTTCCAGAAGCACAAGCTTTGCTAATATGGTCCCCTTCTGATGGCAAGGTCAAAGATTGCCCATTGCAACAGTGCCAAACCACCGACTGTGGAAATTCAAAGTCCAGCAAGAGATTCCCTTCCCTTTTCTACCATCGACTTTCTTTCTCTTCCACACGCCAGACAAATAATCCAGTCCACATCACATAGATTGAAGTCAAATCTTCAGCTTCAATTTCTACATATCTATAAGAGAAAAAAATGGGTGATAAGAAGTTGGTCTTGATGGATGATTATGAATTCTACATTCTATATATGGCCTTAAAAAAGAGAGTTCTACATGGAGATGATGATCTCAATTATTAAGTGCACTGGCATTAATGAATGAGACCTATGAAGTATATATGAAGCATGGAAAATGGAAATCTAGTGTTCATGAGTCACTAGGTGTACTGACATTGGAATTCATCTACGCTCTGAAGTGTGACGAAAGACATACAATTAAATACTCACTGGTTCTTCGTCCTCCTGAGACGAGAGTTAAGTCTATCTGAATTCTGAAGCCACAAATGACAAATCTGAAGCTTCACAGTGATCGTGGTAAAATGCTGACCAACCCTCAAGCGGTTAACTTGCACATGTAATTATTTGTCAGCTCTATGCCCACAGTCCACCCTAATGATTCACAAGATTTAAAAGTACATAAAAAAGTAGGATGAATTTGACTTTGTAACCTCATCACTGTACTTTTTCCCTCTACTGAATCCCAAGCCATTTAACTTTTACAGAGGACATCTTTGAATTTTTTTACTTTTTTGCGAAGGACTTTACTCGCCCTTATTCCTAATTTAGGATTGTTCTTTTGCTAAGCTATTATGTTTCACAACAATGCATAACATATAACTTTCAACGCTAATAGATTGATAACTCACATGATATTAAATCTGGTCTTCTAATATTAGAGTGTGGTGTTTAACATTGCAGATTCACCTCTACTATTTCAGTTCCGTAGGGCTCTTATGGCATGAAAAAGGGTTTTAAATTTACATTTAATTGATTACAGGAAAGGTTTTATTACTTTCAAAATAAAATTGCAGCTAAGGTAGAATCCAAATAACTTGTGTTTCATTTTTTTTGAAAAAAAAATATTGTTGTCACAACCACTTTGCTCCAAATTGTTATGAATTAGGTGAATATGATATATATAGAACCACAAGTTATAAGAGAGAGAAGCAATAGCAAGACAACAAAGAATACGAGCTGCACTGCATCTGACTCTGAAAGGAAAACGGCGATCCAGCTACCACTGACCATGTTTTCAGGATTATAGGCGTGTGATAATTTAGATACGGAAGACCAATCCCAACAATCCCTCAGAGTCACATATCAGATACGCAAAAGCCACAAGGAGCCATGTGATCATATCACCCTAATCCCCAGTTTTGATCTGCTCACCAGCCTCCTCTCTCATCATCCTAAAATACTTGTATAGCCAGTACCATTTACCATTACCTATTGTAGCCACCGCCCTTTAGATTTCAACCGTACAAGTATTGAGACTTGTACGGACAAAATCTGAATGGAGTGCATGCAATCTACATATATAATTTCTTACTTTCATATTTTTGCCTTGAAACATAGGTTTTGTATCCACAACATTGGCAATTATATAGTTGGGCAGAATAATATACATATATAGAATAAACTTTTATATTTACACATAAAAACTAATATCAAAATATTCTCTCTTTGACTTCATTCTCAAGATGAAAATGTGATACCAACCATATATAGCCAAAACAAAAGAAGATAAAAATTTAAATATACTCCCTTTGACGAATTTGAAGGTTAAAAGTTAAAATTCAATTTTTTTTTAAGTTTTAAATACTCAATCAACTATTTATTTTAGTGGACAAAAATGATAAAATTTATATATAGTAATAAAAATATTTTTAAGTGAGTGTGGGAGCTTGTGTCTCCATATCTACAAAGTTGGGTCTGCTCATGTGTATATATATAAGACATGTTAAGTGAGAGTCATGTGCCATTATATGACGGAGAAAATCAAATCTTAATCATTAGATCCTGCACGTGTTGTTAGAATTAGATCATTAAGTAATGTGACATTTTATGGTAATTTTTTAATCTTAACCATTCCTATAAGATCCAATAGTTATCATTTGCTATACTCACCTCACCTCTCATAATTAACTAGAGCTCTCACTAGATGTGTTATATATATATATATTGTGAACAATGTTCTAATTGGATGCTACATTAAAGTTGAAGAGTAAATAGGTGGTTTTTCATTTCTCATGAGTCATCTCAAAGACTCAAACAGCATGTAAAGCATTGAGCAGCCTTGCCTTGCATGTTAATCTAATCACACAAAGGACAGAAATTTCTATCCGCAAGATTGCCAACACTACTGTTATATCAAACAAACAAAATAATTTTTCCTCAGGCAAACTAATGAGCCACTACATTGCTGTATTCATTTGTCATCAATTGACATCAAGTTAACAGTGATCCCCAACAGAAAGACACAGGAACCTACAACCTAATTAACAACCTTTCAAATCTCTCCATCTGATATAGACCAACCCATCATGATAGTGTGCATCATCCCTTGCCACAACCAAGACATCAAAAAGCTGGAGATTATGGCCAGCAATATCAAACTTGCCATGCCTCCACATCTCTGGTGTCCTTGTAAAGAACTCCCATTAGTATCTCATAACCAGTAGTCTGCAGGGCTTCCAGCTGATGCTTGTGCAATATCAGCTTATGTGTTATAGGTTCCACACCTGACAAGCCCATTCAAAGGAAGAGTGAAGCACGTGGCCTCCGAAACTCAGGCATTTGAAAAACTGGGAGAAGAGAGAAGGCAATATTAGCAATCCCCTGTCCCCGCTAATGTTATGAAGCCCAAGTACTGGAACCAAAGAAAAAAGGGGTTGCGCATGAGTAGTATACAGGAAGATAAAATGAAGCTGCAATTAGTGCAGCAATGCCAACATTGTCAACTCTGAGCATGAATGAAAGGCACTGTGAGTGGCAAGCAAGGAGGTGGCATGTGCTGCTGGCTAGCAAGCAGAACATGGCCCCACCTACCTAAGAAGGCAAAAAGGCCATCTTGTAATCAGGTGGACCATTAAGTGGGCTACCACATCAGCCATGCCATCTTTCACACCATTCTGCATCGATGTAACAACTGTGAGAAGTCAAATTCTCCCAAGCCAAAAGAATTTTCTATTGGGAAGCAATGTCACTGCATACATTGGTGGTGTCTACTAACGTGGTGCAAACTCTACAACTCACTGAAAATGAAAAATCAAAATTTACAAAACTACAAAATATGGGATCAGGAAGTAAATCATCAGAATTCTGTTGAGTTACTTGCACTAAAAGGAATTGAACCTTGGGTTGGAATAAGGAAGATATCCAACGACCAGAATCAGATGACTATCAAAGTTAAGCAGACAAGTAGTTGATTACAATACCAATCTCATCAACTATTAATGGGGCAAAAAAATACTCTTAATGGTTATACTAGCAAAAGCAGAGCCATTAAGTGGCTTTTTACTTTGACATAAAAATTTGTGAGTAAAAAGCGAAAAAGTGATCACCAGAACATACAGTGTTTGAGTCAGGTTTTTATTTCTCATATACTTGTTAAACAACATGATTCATGGCGACTTCGTCATCTTTTCCATAATGTTTTTCAATGTCTTAGCAATACTTCACAGTTTCAGAACAGATAAACAGAAGCTTTACACGATACCCCACAAAGAGGAACAGGAACATTGAAGAACGTGATCTTCTGACTTATAAGCACGAAAAGATTGCTCGGGCAGGCAATTAGTGAGAAGTTCCACAACAATTAAACCTGATAGTGAGGAGAAGACCAGAGAAAAAAAGAATGAAGGCAGGCAATTCAAGAGCTCTAAACGAATTTTATGCAAATCAGCTCTTCTGATCTTTTCAAGCAATTGTTGAAGGGAATTGAAATCCACAACCATTGGATCTCTCGCAGATGTATATATGGTGAGAAAGAGGAAAAGGAAGAACCCAATCAAATGCCTGAAACAACGTCGTTAGTGTTAGAATAACTAAGTGGAAAGATTAGACAAGTTTCACAATCAAGGAAGTTATTAATCTTTTCAGGCGAAGCAATCAAATCTTTATAATTATGTGGACCGCCTATCATCTCTCAATGTGGGTACAAGAGACAAAAGCATTTTCTAAATGTCAAAATCAAGAAACCAGAACAGAATTAGATTTCTAAATCAATGCTATCGAAAAACAAGGAAGGGCTTGACCAATGATCTAAGGCCAGCGATGGAAACAGGTCTTAACTACATTTGATTCTTGAGCAAATTAAAAAGTTGGTAGATTATACTACGATGCGTAGGTGAAATCAGTTTATAAAGGTTCAAGAAATTCTTTAGTCTTCAGTTTATAAAGTGAATCAAAGCACCAAAGTATAATTAAGTCAAAGGGGTAAAAAGGAAAATTTCAAATTAAAACTAAACAAACCAGAGTGTCCTGAACCAAAATTACCCTGTCATTTGGGTTGGTTCCAATTGTTGAACACCTCTAGCATAGAGCTTTTAAAAGGTTTTATACATGCACAATAGTTGTCTTCACCTAAACTTCTTAACTCCTGAAGTTCCATGCTTTTATATAGCACCTATTCCATAGTTGCCGATTATGAAACTTCCAGAATCACACAAAATTCCTATGTAGCTTTGAATTTGCTAGCTTCGACCATAACAAGCAGACACCCAAACTAAGAATGAAAGAGTGAAAACACGGTACACGGTGTCAACTAAATTATGCTATAAGGTTGCTGAGCATTAATGAACTTTGCTATATGATCTTTGAGAAAACTAATCTTCCACGAAGATTTCCAGCAGAAGCAGAAACACGGTAGCCACAAAACCAAAACAAAGTTAGTAGTGTGAATTTTACCGCACAAAACAAATGCAACGTGAATAAATGCTAGAAAGGCTAAAGCTAAAACATGTATAGTACGTAGTCCAATCATGCTTTTTGACAATGATAACCAATATGAATGTAAGAGTAGCAGTGGAAGCCTATAAGTGAGATCGATGGGCAACCAGAAAGTGGAAGCCTATCTTTCAAATCATTATTCTTATCTTTCCAGCTTTCAATTCAAACAGCTATATGTAAATCACAAGACACTTGATATTGCAGAATCACAACCAAGGACAAATAATTTGTAAGAAAACTTGGACTTGGCTGAGATTTCTTGGTAGAACTAAAGGATAGCCGATGAAGAAGGTACAATGTTGTCGAGGACTCTGAAATGAAACTTAAAGAGGTGTGATGGATGTTTTAACGATTCAAGTTTGAACTTTGTGCCGATGTGAGAGGTGCACGGTTAA
This sequence comes from Styphnolobium japonicum, assembly GCA_023212625.1. Lineage (NCBI taxonomy): Eukaryota > Viridiplantae > Streptophyta > Magnoliopsida > Fabales > Fabaceae > Styphnolobium > Styphnolobium japonicum. Next base: position 27,789,805 of record JALBWW010000006.1, read on the forward strand.
GCTCTTTCGGAGACCGACTTAGGCTATGGTTAGTAAAAAGTATGGGATAATGAATAAGTTAGTTAATAGTAAATATGTTTGAAAAAATTAGTGATTGAATTAATTAATAAATATAAAATGATATAAAAAGACTTTTTTAATTAATGTTTAAATTTCTTTTATCAATATTAAATATGATAAAATATTTATTAATTATTTATAAAATAAATTTATTTTAATTAAACTAATTATTAAGATATTTAGAAGTTAAAATTTTAAAAGTTTTATTTTAATAATCTAATTTATTTATTTACTTACTTATTTATTATCATTAAAATATTTTTTATTATTTAAAAATATTATTTTAAATTTTCTTTTCATTTAATTTTTCATGCTTTATAAAAATATACATAACAACATAAATGTATATAATTTTTGAAATATATATATAGGTACAAAAAATATACTTAATAATATAAGGATTAATATTTTTTTATTTTATTTAATAAAAGATAGGGGAAGAATTTAATTAAAATAATGAGGATACAAACGAAAGGATAAAAAAAAGCTATAATTTATAAACTATAAGCTCAAACGCTACTTCAAGTAGCATATGGAAAAATACTATAAGCTATTAAAAAAATGTTATAAGTTACTAATTACTAAATAATTTTATTTTTTTAAATTTATTATCTACTAGTCAAATATGCTATAAACAAACAAATTTAAACTTACCAATCAGAGTCTTAATCTGTGTTAATGCAAAAGGAATGTGTCCTTAAAATCTCTCGAGGAGGGGTTTAGCTGCAAAAGTTGGTTCAGTAAAGATTACTTATTGTTTTATAATATCATAAATTAATAAAACATATCATTTTAATAATAAAAATTTTATGATCTTATGGTCTTAAAGATTTGGAGAGTGCGTAGGAATTTAGTATCTGAATTTGTGATTGTTATTATGAATTATTTCAATTAGTATTATCATTTTTAATAAGAAAAAAGTTTGTAAATAATTTGTACATAATTAAAAATTGTTATAAATATTATTTTTCATTAAAAATGTAATAAGTTTAGTCAAGTATTAAATGTTTATACCAAATACTCAATTGTTAATTTGAGATCATAACTCACTCTATCATGACCTTTTTGACTCCATATTGAGCACAACTATTCTTCTAAGCCTTATTTTGCATTGCAAGAAATTTGACATTTACAAAGCAAGCATAATCTCCATTAATTCCTTGTAAAAGTAACGGGAGTAAGATGTGTTCTAAATCATACCTCCACTTTTTTTTAAGTGATAATTTGAAATTAGGAAAAGAAAAGATGAAACCTCCCCCAAAACAGATCGTAATAATAACTTTTGGAGTTTGAAGGGGCCTTTCAACAATTTCATTATTCAAATTGAAAAACCAAATTTTGGAGTTTGGAGACTCTTTTAACAATTTGACCGTTCAAATTGAAAAACCATGTGTTCTGAACTTGCTAACCAAATTTCAATCAAATCAACCTCGAATGGTGCTCCAATAATTAGTTCAACCAAAGCTGCGCATGATAAAATATGATAGCAAGGAAGCTGCGTTCCCTCTTTTCTATAACTTTTTTTCTAAAACTCTTAGAAAACGTTTGGTTTATTTTTAGTTTTTATTTTTAATAATATAAATACAAATATATCATATTATTTTCATTTTGTTTTTTATTTTTAAAATTTTGTAAAAGAAATGATAAAAGTAATTTCTTCATAAAATTTTGAAAAATAATGTGTCATTTTTTTTGTAATTATAATAAAAACAAATTTAATTAAAAATGAAAACAAAAAACAAACCAAATATGCTTACTCTTAATCCTCTTTTTAATTGACTCTTAATCTAAGCTTTTTTATTTATCAAGCTTAAGTGAGAACAACAAATGGGCAGCACAATTTTTTTTTCTCCACATAGGAAGGGAGTCCATCCCAACACTTTGTCCATTTATTTTATACTAACTCTTGTTTAACATATATAACCAAAATCATGGACTAAATTTCATTATTCACTATTTGAGCAAATACCATAATTTTTTATTTAGGATATATAAATTTAGATTTTGAAAAGTAGTATTGAATTCATTTTATTAGTGCATTCAAGTTATATATACCTATTGAACTCTATGCATATTTAAGGCGCGTAAGACTAACTTTATTATAATGTGTGCAACATATAATAAAATGAACATTATTTCACATTATTTCTCAACATTTTAATATCAAAATCTCAACGTGTATTGATTTAATGTTAATTGTGATGAAAATTTTAAATTTTTACATATAACTTAAAGTATGTTTATAAAATAATAAGATAATTAAAAAATATACCTAAAACGTTTACTTATAACTATCAATTGACAATGAAATTATGCGTTCATTTAAGGAAACTAGGATTAAGAGCAGATATAACTAGTTTTTAATTATTTATTTAATATATTTTTGGCCCCACAACACTTTTTTTCTGGATCCTCACTTACACTCTATAAACATTGAGTTCTCTTCAATAAATACTAAATTATAATATCAAATATATAATCAAAGAAAATGGCTCCCAACATACTTCCAAATATATCACAGTGAAACCATGTTATGAGAAACTACACAGAAACCTTTTGACAATTGAAAAAAGTGATGAATTGCCTTAATGATGAAAATAAACCATCTATAGCAAAATAAGCTGCTGCTTAAAGGGCTGGAAAAAACTCATCGAGTCTGCATGGTAAAGCGTAGAATTCATTATTCCTAACATCTGCGTTATATAAGCTAAACCTCTCCCACCACTGCATACCACTGTCTTGACGGGCTGCATCGTTTTCACGTGAGAGCGTGATATCCAAAATGAAAGCAACCAAGGCAGCCACTGTTGTATGGGACATGAAAATGACGGTCACAATATCATTGAACTGCAAATTAATTGAAATGAAGAATCAATCACAAAGCAAATGGGATGTATTATGTATACCGCATAAATGAAATTTCATTTATGGGTTTTGGTTCAGATATCTCACCCATCTAGGACCTGCGTGATCAAGCTTTACAAGATAATATTCTGAGAAATATTGTGGTATGGAGAAGCCGAGGAAGAATGAGAAGCCCAACACGAATTTGGTTCTGAAACTGTTGAGGTTACAGAACTGGAGAAAACCAAGACCCGCAGAAGCTGCATATCCCAAATTGCTAACTGTTTTCAAGTTCCATATGCAGACACAGCCACAACATAAAAGAGTCAAAGACTAATTAGAGGGAACTTACAGACGTAGCCGAATAGTACACAGTATAATGCTGCTATGATTGGCAAAGGTACAGAAGCAAAAAATGCTCCAAATTTTCCTGGTTGAAGGGAAAGTAATAAGTATGCAACACGAGAATGAGATGTCATGAATTAAAGAGAACAATAACCTATGGGAAGCATTAAGAGTCAATTCCAGATTTATTGAAAAAAGAAGAACATTAGTTCATCAAGAAGAGTTCCTGTTAGAAGTTACAAGAAATTCTTAGATAGGCTCTAGGCACTCTATTCAACATTAAATATGTGTAAGGTTGTGTAACGCACCTATATCTAAAGAGCCATTTTACACATGTCAACTGTGGAATGGAGTGTCTAATAGTGCCTTCCTAAGAATTTCTTGTTAAGTTACACACATCACCAATGCATAGACTCTGAAATTATGAAATGGTAAAGAGCATATTGGTCGACCATACCAAACACAGAGAAGAAAATCATAAAGCCAGCTGATATTTGGATGACTCTTCGGCTTCCCACTCTTGTCAATGCCAATAATCCAGCATTTTCCCTGGAATAGGAGCAAAGCACAATCAGAAAAATACAGAGGAAAAAGAGGCTCAAGGCAGGATAGCTACCCTGTAAACCAGCTACAAAAACGAGAAATCATGCGGCAGGACTAGTTACCAGCATGAACTCAGCAGTAAAGAAATGTATATTTGTTGAAATCATGAGTGTCCATTAATTGGTCAAGGTACCAGACCTCTACCCCCTACATTCAAGAAAAAAATAATTGGGCTAAACTTACACTGATGCCGTACTTCCAGTTACAGAACCAAACATGCCATTGAGCAAAGCACTTACTCCCTAAAATCACAATAAGAATGACACAACATAAAATAAATAATCATGAGTTTCACGTCCAAGAGTCGAGAAAATTGCAAAATATAGTGAATCCTACCACCCAGCCAGCTCCGCGGCTGATAACAGAAGGTGGCACGGGCGTGGCACTTCCATATCTTGCCGCAGCATAAAATGTACCAGTAGACTGCATATAAATATAAAAAAAAATGTAAAAATTCGAAGCAAACAAATGGTGAGGACGAGATGCATTTTTAACTGCTTTTTCACTTTGACATGGTTTTTATTATGAAAAACTAGTGCAGTTGCATTGCACACCTGCATGATGATTGAGAGACGTGTAATTTTATTAAGGGGTATAGTGCCTACCTCAAAAAGAGAAACAAAAGAAGCAGCCATCATAGCAAAAGCTTCCCCAGCATTGAAAGTAGGACTCCCCCATTGGAAGGGATAAGGAAAATATACCCTGCATAAATGCAAACATTTTTTTTTATATAATTGAAATTGTAGAAAAGGTGAACTCTAGGCCAAGCTGCTGAAATCCATAAACATATGCAGAACTATCAGAAAGGATCAAAGTGGAATATCTTATTGGAAATGCTATATAAACAACATTTTACATATACAAAAATCACACTCTTTCTTGCACTTCTAAATTTACCTCTGGATCAGTGTAGATATACTAAAATCACATTCATTTTTACACTACTAAATTTACCGCTGGTCTGTGTATTGTCACATAATAACCTTTTTACATAAGTTCACACGCAATCTAATGACTCTGTACATTTGTTGTCTGTTTTTATCTCCTCAAGTGTTGTTCATACAGCATTATCCTCTCTTGTTTTAATCTAAAAATCTCTTCAATTTCCTTATAACCCATAAAATCATGTACTCCTTCAAATAATGAAGCTCAGTAAAATAAATCTTCTTTCTTGAAGGCATTTAAGTTATTGATCATTAATTGAGAAAACCGTAGTATGCTGCACACAATCTTACCATGGAGCGGCAGTAATAAGTCCAGCACGATCAGTGCGGCAACTAGTCTGTGTACTTTCTGGCTTGTGGTTATATACAGTGCTTGAAGTTAGAGCCTGTGCACATAACCATGCACTTGCAACAGTAAACAGCACTGCAAATCGTTCATGTGTATGCTTCTTGGTGCTTATATAACGATTAAGATACTGCAGAAGCATAGAAAGACCATTAAACACAGTTGGACCAAAGTTTAAGAAAAAATTAAATGGATTTAAAATTTCTCAGTATCATAGTTTACAGATTATAACTTCTCCTTTTCATAATTTTATTATTTTCACACAATAACTCTGCTGGTCTACTTTATTCCAGGTGCAGTTTATACTTCTCTGAGATAGAAATATTAGTGACTAGTCATAACGCCTAGGCCTAGCACTTGCACCAGGTTGTTGCTATTGGGAATTAGATACATAAACCTTTGATTGATTGGCTCTTAGACAGGGACCATCAACAAAAAGGAGAAAGCAAACTGAGCAATAACTAGTGCAAGACTAACTACTTGCCTGTGAGATGAAAACAATAACAATCAGTGCTGGGAGCCCAACTTCAACACATTTTGCCAGCTGCAACATTGATTGGCCAAAATAAAGGGGGAGAAGAAATATAAGCATATTGTCAAGTCAAACTTACATATTGAACGCTAAATTGCATAAAACTCAAGAAGCTAGAGAGCACAAAATATTTGATGAAAAGTGGCATAACGTAGAATTCTTTACCATTGGGAAACCAAGACGATAGAGACCGAGTCCAGTGAAAGTTACATATGGGACTACAGAAAGTGGGCTAAGGAACCTGAGGAAGAAGCACTTAACAAATGAGATAAAAACATAAATGGTTATCAAAGGAGTTGATCAGCTCTGATGTACCCAGCCAAGAGAGCTGCACTTACTAACCTGACAGCATTCCTCCAAAATCCCAAAAATCCCATAACCATCTGAAAACATGCACTTATGATCAAGGCACCTTGAATCCCTCTAATTGTCTGAGTGAACCTCTGAGAAAATCACCCATATGAACCAAATCAGCAAAACACTAACAGAGAGTGAAACATTCTCCATTAGAACAGAGGTAGAGAAAAGAGAAGCAGTAAAAATAGTCACATTGACCTCATAAGGATCTGTATATGAATTATATCTGCTGGCCTGAACAATTGAAATTGTGGGTATTATGTAAGAGTATGAACCAACAACTACAGTTGGCAGTCGGGTTCCAAACAAAGATTGAAGAAATGTGCTTAGTCCGGAAACAAACAGAAGGGTCTGTATCACCCTAGTCTTCTCAGCCTACATTGAATCAAATGATTTGGTTAATTAATACTATTATAAAATTTAAGTTTAAAAGCAAAGGAAAATGGAACAAATGCTTACATCTCCTCCACCCATTTGAGGAACAATTATAGTTGGAATCAGAACGGTCATGCCAAGAGTCAGAAGGTAATGTTGGAACCCCAATACCACCGCTTCAGCTGCATTATGATGAAAGATTCAATCAGATCGTCTATCACTAATCCATATTGGATTGAAGTCCTAAGAAAATAGGGTAGTCCGGTTTGGAAGCTATGATTGTAATCATTACATTATAACTTTTTTTTAAATTCAAAGTATCTTTCAATAGACCGAAGAATGACAGTTAAATACAAAAGTCGATTAAAAGCTAAAACAATCAAGATAAATTTGATGAAAATCCGAGAGTTTTAATATTTGATTCAAGAAAAGTTTTTTGTTGCTCAAAATTCTTTGGATTGGCATGCCAAAAATCTTCAAAAAGCAAAATATAGCAGCTCTAACATTTTCTGAACAAACTTTGAATACTTGCAAGTTCAATATATGATAGTGTTTGGGTTCCAAATTCCAATAAACGAAGAGCGAATTTGGCTGCCAAAAAGAGAATTAAATGAGTAAAGAACAGTGTACGGACGCCATGGAGGAGGACTGTTAATGCAATACTGAACTCCAGGTAATTGCTCTTTCACAGGGTGTGGCTGCACCTCCTCCAACTTTATCGTGCCACCACCTCCACCACCAGCATTGTTACCAGCGCCACCATGAGCCATCAGTCGGTGTCACAGACAGGTTATCAGTGCAAGGATACGTTGATCTAATGAAAATGACTGTTGAACTTTTCTATTTAAAAGAGAATTCATTAATTTTGATTATTCAAAATGATAGTTAAATGAAGATTTGGTTTTATCAGTTACGGGAATTGGAATTGTAAACACTAATGGCATTAATCACCTCCACTTAAAACGGTCAAGTACATTAATTAACATGAAATTCATTACTGAAACCTGCAAACCAGTCACCTCTTAGATGCTTATATAACGTCGATTAAGATACTGCAGAAGCATGGAAGACTGGTATCTGCTAAACACACTTGGCCATGGTTTAAGGGGGAAAAGGTAGATTTTAAATCTCATTATATTATAGTTGACAGTATTTTCACCTTTATCATAATTTTATGATTGCTAGATTATAAGTCTGCTTGTCTACTTTATTTTCCAGGTGCAGCTCATACTTATGTCTGGTACTTTAACGTTTGAACGGAAATGTGTTTTTGTAACACCCAAGAAAGGACCAAGAGATTTGTCACTATCAACAGATTCAATCTCAGAATTCAGCCAAAACACCAAAGCGAGCCTCGAAATGCAATCATCTTGCAATTTGTTTCATGCGGCAATTGGCATCGACGGGTTGAGTTTTTTATTTTCCATGAGGAATTAAAAGGTTCTTGATACTCCAATACTCTTTTTATTTGATATATAAATCACAAACTGATGCGAAACCTTACATTGTGGGCAACACAAAAAGCGTGCTAGAGTATGATTGCAGGCATTGCACAAGACTCGAATTTATAAATTGTTGATGTAAGAGTTATTTATTATGTTTTCCAACACGCATTCTACCCCACATTCTACCCCACATTATGTTTTCCAACACACATTCTACCCCACATTTGCAATCTTCTCACCCATAAATTCTTAGGTAGTCATTGTTTGCATAAATCTTTCATTCTGTAAAGACATTCTTTAGATAGATTCAACATTTGACATGTGTAAGAACACCTTTTAGATAGATAGATATATTTATAACATAACCTAACCTTAAATATATTTAATTAATATTGAATTAAGTTACTTAAGAATTTCTCCATCTCATAAACCATTGTCCAGTGGCTTCTCAGGGGAAGGCAAGTGAGTTGGGTGGGGATGGCTGCTAGCTTACCAATACAGAAGTTATTGCGTTAAAATGACAATAAGATAATGTCCACATATTTCCAACTTTTGTCAAGTATATGACAGCGCATGATAAACCTCTTGAAAATGACAACTTGATATCTACTATGTTGTAATCATTTTATTTATATTTTTAAGGGGTGCAGCCATGCCTGATATATTATAGAAGCCATCACAGAATAATTTAGATTATTTGTACATGTATTACTGCAGTCATTACCATATCTAGTATAGCTTTTAAAAATTAAAAAATAAAGCTATCAAGGACCTGACATAAGACTAACTTAAGATTTCCCTTTGTCCATTGCCATAGAGTATCTTCCCTGTTAATGAGTGCCAACATAGAACATGATCTGTTTGCATGCTTGCTAGTTAGGGTAGCAAGGAACTGCCAGGGAAGAAGAAGACAAAAATTGGGACTTCTACCTGAGAAAACAACAATATCTTGGACCAGTTTCAAGACTTGAAAGAACTAATTGAAATCTTAAAACATAAAGAAACATAACAGGCCACATGTTTCTTTACTGTTATGTCGAAAAGCTTCACACACGATGCAGCTCTTGTAATGACAAATTGGGAATGATACTTACCAGCTTTAACTCCATGATGTTCCATTATCCTTCCTGTACAAATTATAGTAAAACCTGAGGCACCTTTGACAGAAAATAAAATATCAACAAGTATTTTTCCTTGACATCTTACAGCTTTATCACAGCCCATTATGTCCAAATGATACACTCCTAAAAAGTTCTAAAAAAAAAAAATCTAAAAACAATTCAGTTTAAATTAAAACCTTCAAATTACGATGATAACCAACCAACATAATAAAAGTTTTCCTTACCAGAAACAGCAATCTCCATATAGACAGCCACATAAATTCTCTTCTAATAGCTGCAGAGAATTCAAAGCGTCCGACAAAATATATGGAGCAATGGTTATATAAATTTTTTTGGAGAATAAGACTAAAAAGCTAGTTGTACGAGCGACTAGAGGTCTCAATTCCACCAACATTGCCATCCTTCCTAACCCAAACCATATTGTCACCACCTCTCCACTTCTGTACCTGTTGGCGTTGGCGGCGAAACCCGCCACCAAAATGCCCATGACCATAACTCCTCAGAGATTGAGAGTGATCAAAACCACTGGGCACTCTCCTTAATCTGCCATTCCGTTTACCATTCCCAGAGTTCATGGATAAAACCCCAAATTTCTCTTCAACCTCCACTATCGAATTACCGCTCTTGTCATTCAATTTTTCACTTTTGGTTGTGGTTTTCTCATCATCCTCAGACTTCACTGCCTTTTTGTTCCCCTCTATTGTCCCATGCGCTGCAACTTCATTCGCTCCTCTCTCCTCCTTGTCCACCCTAGGTTTTCGCTTTACCTTGTTTTTCTTCTTCTTCTTCTTCTTCGTATCCTTCGATTCGTTATCAGCATTCTCATCTCCGATTCCGGCGTTTGCCTCCGATTTGCGGTGGTTTTCGGAGGTCACCTCGATCGCACGGCGGTTACTTCCCGAATCATTCGGAATCTTGGACCGATATTGCTTGGCGCAATGACTCCCAGCCGAAGACCTAGAAGCGGTTCCATGTCTTGGAACCACAACCGCGCGGTCTCCTCGTTGGTGTGGGTCCTGTTGTTGGAGGTTCTGCATTGGGTCTTGTTGTTGTTGTTGTGGAAGTTGGTTGTCGTTGTGGTTCATTTCCTGTTGCTTGAGCCAGCGCTGTTGGAGGTGAGCGAGAGTGACATAGTTGGACGGAAGAGACGGGTAATTCTTCTTGTCTTCCATTTAGATTTTGATTTGAAATTGAAATCGAAATCTCTTTCTCTTTTCTCAGACTCAGTTTGTAAACTATAGAGCTTGCATGTTTTTTTAAGGTAACAGGGAACTAGGAAGGGGAAAGACGCTGCGCAGTGGAGCGGAGATGGCTGCCAGGAGTTTGGATCCTCTCCAGCAGAAAAAATAAAGGAGGAGAATAGAGATGAGATGAAATGATGGAGAATTAATAAAGACAGATAATGAATTTTAGAGAGAGACTGGAGAGAAAAGAGTGCAGGAAACGATCCAAATCCCATGCTGAACTGCAAAACAGGCAAAGCGTTTTGCTATAGTAGTATTCTATTCCTTTTCCACTCTTCTTTTCTTAAAAAAACATTTAAAAGTAAATAATTAATTAATATTAATGAGAAGAGAATTTACTTTATATTTTACGACAAGACACCAATAATAAAAAGAAAGTAGATAAAAAAAAATGACATTCGTGAATTTTTTATAGTTATTAATTTCTCTTATTTAAAAAGTTAATAAATATTAAAAAAATAATACATATGATTTAGAAATTAAATAATTTTTATTTTCTTAATTTAAATATTATTTATGTATTACGATATTATCATTCAATTTTAAAATGTTAGAATAAATTGATTTTTTTTCTTAAGTTTTAGTTTTAAAATGAAAATATTTAATTAATAATAAATTTATATATTAATATATCATGATAAGTTCAAATTTTATTTAATCTTAAATTTAAAAATAATATTTTTAAATTAATAAAAAAATTACATTTAAAAAACAAGAATTTGAGGAGAAATACCAAGAAATAAATGACATGTGATATTGGTCATATTATCTTTTATATGTAATATATAAATAGATTGTTTTTTTATGATATATAAAGTAAACATTAAATTAATTTATAATATAAAGTAAACATTAATTATTCTAAAATACTTTATTTATAAAGTAACGTGAATTTCATAAATGTATCTGATGCTAAAAACTTCAAACACTCCTCGCACAATGTAGTCTTAGCGGACAAGTTATTTATTTATTTTTATTTTTATTTTTCCTTTAATAAAAGCACGGGGCAGTGCCAGTGGGTAAGACCTGAAGAAACTTGTGGTTCCACTTTCCATCCATATTTTTGTCTCAATCTATATGATGATGACTAAAGAAAACCTCAATATTTCAGCAAAATAATAATAATAATCTCAATAAGTATGTTTAGAATGTACAAAAAAAAAATTAATTTATAAATCAAATTTTATATTTTAAATTTTAAAACCTAAAAATATATTTAATTTTAAAATTGTATAAATTTTAATTAGTTAAATTTATAAATCTTATCAAATATGTTGAAATTTATTAAGATTTGATTTAATTTTAATTTTATTTATTTAAATTGATTATTTTAATTTTATTAAATTTTTGATTTTACAATGATAAGGAATAAGGATAAAAAAGTAAAATAATAAAATCAAATAAAATTAATTCATTTTTTAATGAATTTCAAACATAAAAATTGATTTACAAATTAATTTAAATTTAAATTTAAATTTTTATAATGAGTTTTAAACATAAAAATTAATTTTTAAATTAACTCAATTCAAATTAATTCTATTTTTAATTAATTTTAAATATCAAACTTTGAATAATAAAAAACAAGAACGAAAACAATAAAAAGTTAAAATTTAATTAAATAACTGTTTCGGCCACAATTCCAGAAGACTTATGTACAGGATATTAGGATTGTGTGTAAACTATATTGTAGCATTAGTCCAAAAACAAAACAAAAAACTTGCTTAGAACAATAATTTTTTAAAACTATATTTTCAACACAAAACACGCTATTTGAGGAACAAAAAAAGAGTTCTTCGTACTACAGTGTTTTTTAAAAATAATATTTTCAACACTAAACTAAACCATATTATTTAATTTATAAAATTTTAAAAACTATAAAATTCTTTGAATATGAAATTATTGTTGTTAAATAAAAACAAATATGCAATCGAATAGTTATTTTAAGAAAAAAAGGCATATATTGTGTTTTGAGTTTCATTGAAATTCAAATCTTAATTATGATATTAGCATCAAAAGACAATCAATTGAAGAATTCACTTTTTTTTGGGTTATTTTTTTTCTCTTTTTCTTTTGCTAGGAGAATAATGTCTCATTTGAATAACTTTATGAAAAAAAATGACTTTTTTATAGATTTTTTAGTAAATATTTTTTAAAAAAATTATTTTGTATTTGAATACAATATTTGAGAAATACTTTTAAGTAACATAATAACTTCTAAGGTTGTTTCAATAAAAAAACACAAAATGACTTTTTTTTATAGCAAATTATTGAAAATGGAAACTTAATCATTTATTTTTTGTAGAAAATTAACAATAAACTATAATCAATAAAATTAACAATAATGACATTGATTCATTTCCAATAAAAGAAAATTGTGGTTATTTAAATGAAAAATTAAGGAGAAAATAATAATAATAAAAAAGTCAATAACAAACCAGTCCATAAGTTACTATTGTAGAAAATTGATTAAAAAAAAAGTTAAATGAGATATACAACACCACAACAAGGATGAAGAAAATGCTCTAAAGGCAGATGAATGGATACACAAAGGGAGCTTTCATATTTAGTCATACTTTTAAGTTTTAACCATAATAGCAAAATGAGTTTGACGTATTAAAAAATTTAAAATTTTCATCTTATATTATAATATTATAAAACCTTAGTCAAAACAATATAGTATTTGAGGGAGACATTTCTAAATAGGATTTATTACGAAAAAAAGGATGTCATATGATATAATTTTTAATAAAAATAAATGATATTTATGTTAAAAGACTATATTAAAAATTATTTCTTCTTTTTTACTAGGGATAGTTAACTTTAAAAAAAAGTGATAATTAAACTTTTTTAAATTTTTATATCTTTTTTTTAAGTTACATTTATATACACTTAAAAACATATATATATATATATATATATTTTCGGTAAAAGAAAGTTAATCCAAATGCACTATAAAAGTGTTTACTTTGTTATTCATGTGTTGTAGGCTTGCAGACTTGCGGCGACGTGCTACTGCTGTATAGATATGTGCTTAGTAACAAATGCAAAAGTTTTAGTCTATAGAAACAAAATTTATATACTAAAAAAATTTAAATTTTTAAATATTTATATAATATATTTTTATTGAAAATATATACGCAAATTATACTTATTTTAATAACTCAAAGACATTGGGGATAAATCAACAAAATTAATGGGATAATAATACAAACTATATGTATTATTAATATAAATTTTTGAAAGCTTGTGGGGACAGTTGCCTTCTGCCCCCGCTCTCATATTTATAGATCTGTAATTGAATGTGTTGTTGGCCTTAATCTCATAGATAATTGATGTGTCATATAGGAGTAGGGTTGTCAAACTGTTTAGTTCAGCCTATTTAAGCTCTCCCACGTCGAGCCATGGGTTAAACAGAATATGCCAAAACTACTCATGTTAAAATGGGTTAAAATTCACTAGTTTAACTCACCCCGCCTTAACTCGCAAGCCTAAATAAATTAGTTTTTTAAAATTTTTTTATTTTTGTAAATTTTGAAATAAATTTAGATTTAATAATTTCAAGTCAAATTTTATATTAGATAGACATAATATTGAATACTTTCATCTCATCCAAAGAGTTGAAGGAAATTTTAAATAAATAAATAACATAAACTTATGTAGTTTAAGGAATGTGTTTATATGTAGTTGTATTAGTGCTAGCTTGTATTGAATACTTTTATCTCATCCAAAAAATTGAGGGAGAATTCAAATAAACAAATAACATAAATTTATAGAGTTTGACGAATGTATTTGTGTGTGTGTTGTGCCACTACTAACTTATACGGTACGTGTGTTTTGCACTTTTACTTAAGAAACAATTGTTTAATTACTTTTAAAATTTTAAATTAAAATATTTTTGTACAAATAAATTAAAACTTAAAAATATAAAATAAAATTATGCAGATCCTGCGAGCGCGAATTAAACGGGTCGATCCAAAATTATTTACATTTTTACATATTAATTTTAAAGTTCAAATTACGTAATTTATATAAGTAAACAAATTATCCTAACGAATTTGATCCCATTTTGACAATAAAAATCATGGATATAGAAAAAAATGTTTTTCAAATTTTTATGTTCCACCGCCACAACATGTAATGCCACCCACACCTCAGCCCAGTCTGCTGGATGAATGGTATACTATATATTTTATCTTGTTATTAGCATCAATGTTTTTAAAATAAAAATTTTGTGGTTTTTATTTATTACATTAATTTTGTGTAATTAATAACTAATATTAATGCAGAGAACATCAGCTAGAAAGCTATGATAAAATTTGTATTTCTATATTGCTCAATTTATCAACATTTGGCATGTTTTGCAGTTTTTCTCCATAAATGTTAGGATTTAATTTTAATCTATTATTAGTATAAAGTTTTTTTTACACTGTCATTTAATTATGTACTTACACATTATTAAAAGAGTTAAACTTTTTAAGTAGTTATTGTAATAGTCAAACTCTTTTAATATTTGACAATACAAAATTAAATGATAATGTAAATTTTTTTATACTAACAGTAAATCAAAATTAAATTTTAAAAATTATATTGTAAAACAATTTACAATTTTTTCATTAAAAAATTATATTATAATGCTATTCAAAATAAATTTAATCTCTTCTCATTCATAAATACAAGGATGTTGAGTTGGACCAAGTTAAATTGTCTGTTATTTATATATGAGGATATCCTGTCTGCCTTGACTGAGGCGTTTCTGTTTGTAGTTCATGAGTGACTCAACGTGTGTTGGTTGGGTTCTGTTGATGTGGCATGTCTTTACACGCGTAATTAGAGTAATGGTGCTGGCTTTATGAGGTGTCATGAATGCACCATTTTTTGCATCGGTTACGAGGCATTTGTAATTGTTTCTTCTTCTTAGTTGGTATCCGTTCAATGGGTGTTTCGTTAATCATCGTTCGTGGTCTGTTGATTGTGATTGTCGTAGGATTTGAATTGTTTTCTCTCTCTTTTGAGTAGTTTTACTTTACTCATTTGCCATCTTTTAATAAATAATTATAAAGGAAAAAAATCAATCACATATAAATTACAGACAAAATTTAAAGTGATTCTGCCCAACCTATTTATATCCACGAATAAGAATAGATTTAAAGTGTCTTAAGTGTAATTTATATGTAATAATTTTTTGTCTTTATATGTGATTTTTTTTTTATATCAGCATTAGATTTAGGACTCAGGGCATGAGGTCAAGTGATCAAATTTTTGCAATATTAAGCAAGAGTTCATTAGTTATAATTTAATCGATTGTCTGTTAAATTATAAAAATATTGGTTTGGACTTCGGACATTATTTGGTTGTTTCAATTAATTCCAAAACTTAATTTTACCCACTAAACTCCTTTTAGGTGGTTTGGTTGATAAGGGTTTAATTTGAGTAAAAGTTTTTGGGTTGGATACCTACCTAATGTTCAGAAAAGGAGAAATCGACTGATCAATTTTTTTTATTATTATATTGTTGACTGATTAATAAGATCGTGATTGGAATATATGCATTCTTGTTTATATTCTGTTCGTTGAATTATTGCAGTGTTGCCGTTCTTTGCTGTTGCTGCTGCCTGGCTCATCTCATAAATTGGTGTTACTAAAACATGTGTTTAAGATGCAGATACAAAAGATCTTCTAGCTCCCTTTTTCGTTTTCTATGTTGTACTATGCTTAAGCTAGCACATCTCTATATGGGACCATGGGTAGCTGCTGCAATTCATTTATTCACGTTTTATCTTGTAACACGATTATAATGTAGTTAATCTCAGTCAGGGAGAACCAAATCTTGTTTCACTATTTATGTTAGCTGTTTAGAAAAATTCATAACTAATACTTAGGATTGAATACACATTTGGAGTTCTAGATTTCTCTAATGTGAACCATAAAGGCTCTAATATATTTTAACCCTCAAAGATGCTTGAGAAAACCTAGATTTCTCTAATGTGAACCATAAAGGCTCTAATTTATTTTAACCCTCAAAGATGCTTGAGAAAACTTCTAGCCACCTCCATCTATATTCTCATGAATTTAGTTGATACACAGACAATATACAGGCTAAGCCAATCTTCATTTTCTTCCCATCAAGAAAAGTATTAGGTAATTGATCTTAATAACGAAGATTAGAGGTTGATTATCTCTTTCTCAAGTATTATATATATATATTCATTCAAATTCAAATTAGTAAAAAAAAGAAAAAACTAAAATAACCCACACAAAAATAATAAAATTTAAATTAAAGTAAAAAATAAGAGCTTTGGTTTGCACAATAAAATTTTATTTGAATAGGCTTATATGTAATTTATTTAAGCTTTTTTATTACAATAAACGCTTGTGAAGTATTTTTATTTTGTTTTGACGAACTTATTAAAATAACTTATAAAAATCTTATAAGTTATTTTGGGCTTATTTTCATAAGCTAAAAATTTAAACTTATGAAAATAAACTTTTGTGAAAGCTAAAAATATTTTAGGTATTAGTTGTTTTTATAATAATTTTTGACAAAATTAACTTTAAGGGATTGACATAATTCATAGCATATTCCTCAAATGCTCAATATTTATTCTAAATGGTTTTTGAAAAACACTTTTCAAAGTGTTTATCCAAACGTTATTTAGCTTATTTTAGATAATACTTATAAAAGTAAAGCTTATTAAATAAGTTCTACTTTAATAAGTACTTATATAAGTTATTTATCCAAACATGACCTAAATAAGGAAGTTAAAATTATATTTATATCTTTCTAAATTAATAACTAAAGACTTTGAGAATGTCTTGTTCACTAATGAATTTTAACAGTGAGTATTATGAAACCTCTGGAGTTCAAACCAAATTATATTCAGCTTACAGCAACTAGCAATTAAATAAGGGGGGGAAATCAAGCGCAAATTTTAATTGAAAAAAAAATGAAGATGAATTAGATGAAGCAGTAGGCTTACAAAAAGGTTTTATCTCATGAATTCCCATCGTTATTTTAAATAGAGTTTTGTTTGTTTAGAGGATGGAAATTAATGATCAATCTACATGTATTGTAGGCTGTCCTCTGCAGGTCTATGCTCCGCTAACTCTCTCCTCCTAGCCTCCATTCTATCGTGTGTTTGTGTTATTTGGGATGTGAATACATGCATGCATCTTGGGTTTAATTTATGAGAAATGCTAATTTACATGAAAGATTATTTACGAATGCGTGTTAGTTTAGAATTTTGGATGGAAAGTGCGTGCTGACGTTGTCAAAAGAAAACAATTTCATTGGTAAAAATGAAAGCCACGTCATTCGTAGTTGAATTCGTAGAAAACCTCTCGTGTGATATGGCTAGCAGTGCTCTTTATTTATACAGCAATCCTATTGTTTACGAACAAAATTTTATGAAAACTTTTATGGAGGACTAACGACTAATTATAATCAGAGAGAGAAATAAACACAATTAAAATATAAAATTGTCTATAATAAAATGAAACACTTTTACACTTTTTATTCTCATCCGTGTGTCGTTTTATGAAAATATTTTTGTACGATTTAACATTTTCCATATTTATATCTTTTCGTAAACTATTTATACCCTATATACTACCTATTTTTTGGTACATCTATATATAGTACCTATTTAAGACTTATTTTTGATTTATATGCTGTGATATTTTTAGTTCGTTGGACAGGATTAAACTAAATAGTAAATATATTTATATATCAAGCATTGTAGAAAAAATAGGACTTCTGTATATTTCATATATACTAGTTTTATTAGCTGCGTGAATTTGTTATATTAGATATGTATAATTTTTTTAAATTATAATGTGTTATTCATTTTGATATTTTTATAAGAATTTTTTAATTAAATTTGTATAAAAAAAGCTTAATTAATTTCTAATTTAATTAAATCAAAATAAAAAAACTCATAAAAATAAATTTTATCATGAAACATTTAATAAATCTAGTGTTTAGGAAAATGTAAAAAAGTAAAATAATAACTATAAAATTTTAAAACCTGAAGTATTTGATTAAGGTTAAAAATATTTCAAATTAAACTTTTATTAAAGTATTGATATTTCAAATTAAACTATAAAAATATAAAATTTGAAGTATAATTGATATTTAATTATTTTAAAATATATTAATAATTTGAATATGTTATTATATGTGATATTCTTTAATTACACTTATTAATAAGTAAATAAGTAATTGGTATTTAAATTAATATAAAATTTGAAAAATTAGAGTAATTAAATTCATTACTTAAGTAAAACAAAATTAAATATAATTAAAATTTGAATTGGATTTGAACTTTTTTAAATAAATTTTTGATACATGGATAATAAAACTATATCAAATGAGTAAAAATTTAAAGAAAAAAAATTCATGTATGAGTGATACATGGCATTGACCTTACTTGCATAAACCATGTTTTATATAATAGTATTAGATTAAACATTTGTTAGAGTATTTGTTCATTATAATAGGTAAATAATTATAATTGATATTTAATTAATGTAAAAACTATTAACAATTTCAATTTGCTATAATGTATAATCTTCGTTAATCACACTTATTAATAGGTAAATAAATAATTGATATTTAAAATTATATAAAATTTAAAAAGTTAGACTAATAAAATTTATCCCTTAAATAAAATAAAATCAAATATAATTGAAATTTTAATTGGATTTAATTTTTTTAAACAAATTTCGGATACATGAACAATAGGCTATATCAAATGAGTAAAAATTTAGAGGGAAAAAAATTAATGCATGAGTGACACATGGCATTAACGTTATTTACATAAATTGTGTTTTATATAATAGTATTAGATAGATTAGAAATAACCCTAATTTATTATCTACTAAAATTCTAAGAGATAATAGATAAAATTAAGATTCAAATAGATAATTAAATTTGAATTGAAATTTAACCAATATATTGAAGAAATTTTAGGACAAAAGTTTGAAACCACTAATCTCAACATATCTCAACACACACTAATAAAATTCTAGAATTTAAATTTTAAAGTCATGAATGAGTATATGTGTCATAATATATCTAAATACAAACTCGAATCAAATAAACATGAATTTGAAAGGAAAAAACACATATATTAGTGACACATGATATTTGTCTAAATTATATAACCTGTGTTATATAATATATATATATATATATATATATATATATATAATATGAGAGATATTGTGATACCTTAATGAGTATAATATTCAAAATAAATTATCAATTTTTTATTAATTATAATAAAAAATTAAAATTTTATTAAAGATAAATAATAACTAATAAATATTTTACATGTATTTTATCGAAATAATCTCCTAAATATATAGATAAGGGCGTTATATCGCTGGAATTTGTCGTTTTCTTGCGCCAAGGAAACTGTAGATATTCGCCAAATGTCGTTCTCAGACTTAGCCATGAATATTCTGCATTCCTTGTGGCTATCATTTGAATATTTTTACTCTTTTAAAAATATAATTAAGTTCAAAGTCACAATCAGTTAGATATTATATTGTTTCTCATATATCATTTGGAAGACTGTTTCTGGACCCAGGAAAAGGGGAAGCGGAGATAGAGAGAGAGAAGTGCAAGCAAGAAAATGCTATATATTTGTCATTATTTAATCAATAATTTATTTGTTGAGAACATGTAAGTTGTATATTAACACAGGCGCGTGATCTCATAAGATAATTAGTAGTGTTTAAACTTTTATATATCTCGCTAAACTTCAGCTACTGTACTATATGTTCCAAATTAAACCCCTTTAAACTTATGATCAAACTTCCTGCAGCTCTTTCTATATGGGACACCTAGAAAATAAGATGCCTCCATTGCTGCATGGCATGATAGTTCCTACGTTATAACTTATAAAATGTATGGAAATGTCAGTGAACAAATGTAATGTAACACACCTGGCCAGAAAAACCAAGCCTAGCACAGCTATCAATGTATCATTGATGTTTCAACAAATCGTAACCCTTGTATGACGTAGTCCCATCATGTCGTTTAGTCATTCATAATGGTAAATGCGGTGCAAGATAT
Source organism: Styphnolobium japonicum (assembly GCA_023212625.1). NCBI lineage: Eukaryota > Viridiplantae > Streptophyta > Magnoliopsida > Fabales > Fabaceae > Styphnolobium > Styphnolobium japonicum. The sequence goes on from JALBWW010000006.1 coordinate 27,810,098, forward strand.
CAATTATGGCACTCTTTGGACTCAAGTTCTGATCTGAATAATACATTGTGCCGAGACACAAATGATTATGAAACCGCAACCTCAAATGAAAGTCAACTTCCGAAATAAAAAAAAAACGTAATGCTTAAACTTAAAATAAGTAACTGGCACAACATTAACTCAGACTGGAAATCAAGTTTATCTAAACATACCTGCATTAACTCACATTCCACATGGTCTGAGTAATGTGAACGAGGACGGATTAATTTACAGACGGGGCTAAGCAGCAGCAAAACTGCAAGATATGCAAGTTCAAAGTTCAAGGGAAACTTGAGTAGTAACATTAACTAGTAACTAGTGATCATGCATTCATCTTCATGGCTGATGAGTTGGCGCCCAATTCTCACTCTCCAATCAGATTCTATCTCATCGATCCATTGCATGTAAAGGGAGAGGGTGGATGCGACAGGTGGAAATCGAACAAATGTAACCGACTGGAAAGGGGACTGTTTCGTGAAACAAGGGAAAAAGACAGGGCGACCAAACCAATCCTAATAGGTGTTTTCATGCATGGCGCCCAACACCACACGCGTTATGATGACAGACCCTTTTGGTATACTACGCCAGGCGCCTGATTGGCGTTAGACATTGAATTTGAGCCTCCCCTCATCTCTCCTTAAATGGGCCAAGTGAGTCTAAGTCAATTCCCATTCTACCACTGTGTTCTTATCCAATAATATATATATTTTGGTACAATTTATCCAATAATATTACTATGTGTAAGCATGCATGGACCCACTCCTACTGCCCAATCCCCACATGCCCTTCTTCATGAGCCTCGCCAACACGTACCCACCACAAAATTACAAGTGTCATTTTCTCCTGCCTTCTTGCTTCATGTTGCCCCCCTCTCATTGGCTACTTCTCAAACTTAAAACCCCCAAACAAAAGTCATCTCCTCAACCCCCCATAGACACCGTAACCCTCCTTCCAACGCCCGGCTCTCGCGAGTCCCCTCCTCTCTCCTTTATAACTCTTCCCCTCACCAGTTGCTTAGGCCAATTCTCTTCCACAACCTATTGGATCCTCACCATCTGCTTTTGTTCCATTTCACTAGTCAAGAGCAAGGTTGGTTTGGGGCTTAGTCAAGAGAACAGAGGTGCACAAGCTGAAAGGAGCCACCATGATCAAGACCTTAAATCCTTATCCCAATCCAGCAAAAACCGCTGAAATCATGTCCAGGTACAGACCCATAGCCCCAAAGCCTGAGACTTCCTCGAGTTCCATAAGTGAGGGCTCCTCCCTCTCCCAAAAGATCAAGCAGTCTCCTTACCTTAGGAATCTCTGGCCACAGTTGCAGGCAAGGCCCACCAGGACCAGAAAGAGAGGCAGAGCTCCTATAGCACTACCCTCCCTCAAGAGACAGAAGACGCATGTCTTAGGATTTTGTCCCCCATGTCATGTAACATCTCCTGCAAAGAACCTTTCTTTACAGGGTTTTGCTCCCACCCTTCCTCAACTCCCTCTTCCTAACCATGGAGTGCTTAATTGCAGCTTGGAAAAGACTACCCCTACCAATCCAAGTTTAGTTACGCTTCCACTTCTTCCATGTTCTCCTTCGGCTCCCATCGTCACTGAACGAGGTCCTGCACCCAAATTTGACTTAATGAAGCCTGGCAGAGAAGAGGTTATCGATTTGAACACTACAGCAGAGATTCCAGAAGAGAAGGATCTTTTGCAGCAACTGCAAGGACCAGCTGTCAACAATGTTATAGCACCTCAACCAGTTCGTCCCGTTGGCTCCAGCATAAATGTTGGGTGCATTAGTGAAGACCCAAGCTTGCCATCCGTAGCTCAAGCCCCAAAAAGACCAGAGGTGCTCGAGGAAGAGGTTGAGTCTGAGGCCTTGCCGGCTGTCATATCAGACTCAAACAACAAAGTTAGGATGGCAAATTCTGCCTACAAGGAGATGGTGGGTCAGCCAGAATGTCCTTGGCTTGAGTCTATGGTTACCGGTGATGGACGGCTTCAATGTGGCTCATGCAAAAGGATCAGTGGAGAGGTGACGTTACATCTTTGTGATTCAAGTATACCAATTTCATCAAATGGATTTTCATGCTGGGTGAGGATAGATTGGCAAACTGACGAGAAGAAGAGCTCAGTCAATGCTTTCTGTGACGTTATCAGATTATCCTGTGAATCCAGGGACTACCTCTTTACGTGGAGGTTCCACACTCGTACTAGAGAAGCTTCTCAATCCAGTTGCAATGTTTGAAATATATTACCGCACATAGTTCTAGACTTCTAGTAAAGCACCTTCTTATCTGCTATACATATATATATATATATATGTATATAGTTATATGGTATTAGGGGTCAAGTATAGTTTTTCTAAGTTTCTTTTATTAAATATTATGTCTACTAGGCCTTGTGCTCACCAAGCTATTTACTATATAAACTATTTTCCATATACACACTCAGGTAACAGAGATGCACCCGACCATTAATTCAGCTTAGCGCCTTACGCCTTCACACGAACAAAAAGATATCGGGAAATTGCAGACTAAGCATCCACATTTTTTTGCTGGCCCTTTCCATTTGAAGTTGTCTGCATATGATTTAGGCTGCACGCAATAAAAAAAGGTTCCAATTTGGTCAGCTGATAAAAATAGAGAAGCTCATATGGAAACGCAACTTGTCTAGGTATCTTCATCTAGACTGTAGGAGGAATGGGAAAAATAGCAAAAATGCAAGGGATGCCGGGAAAGTACATCATAGCATTATAATACATAGGGAGGAAGGAAGACATCTATCACATTTTCATGCTTCCTCCGCTAAAGGCATGAAACAGTAAAATTCTTGCCATGTTAAGAGAGACTCATTTCAAACAAGCTTCAAGTGAAGAAGGAGCAAACTCGCCTTTAAAAGGGGCGTGACGCTTTACCTGCAAAGAAGTCCTGTATGCTAAGCACAAAAGTAATGAATCTAATTGTATAGACATAATTAACTCTTGTCGATTGTTGAATCTCTTCCTCAATAGAGTATTCAATATCAGCGAAAAGCTTATATGGTTCCATACACAAGGAATCTATAATTAGAAGAGGAAGCGGAACAAATAAACTATAAGCCTGTGTTTGGTATCGCCCAAGTAAGGTTCTCAATACTTTGACTCCTATTTTGTCCTTGATAACTGGCTTCAATCCTGTCGTATATCTAGCAACATGTTGCTCTTCTGCCTCTTCCAGATTATTCCTCTCACCTTACCTCAAAATTCAAAGTATATTCATGTACGGATTTTAGACCTCGATGACATCTGATATTTTTGAAACAAAATCTGCTTATTATCAAGAGGAAGAAAATCTCATTGCAATAGCTGTTTCATCATGTTTTGACAGGTGCTTTTTCCTCACGGTTCCTTCTAGACTATACCATGCCAAAAGCTCTACCTTTCAATTGCCAGCGACAAGTTTCAGCCTCTTTTTTTTATGGAATCTCCATGTATTCGAAAAATTTGTCTATGTCAGCAATCCAATCTAGAAACTCTTTAATATTTAAATTGCCATTAAAACAAGGGATATCTACATAGTAATAAAGTTATGATTGTTTGAAGTTACCAGCTACGCGTTTGGGCTTTTGACACTAAACCCGTTCGAGCAACTCTTCTGCTACTCATTCTTAATATCACACGTACACACAAGGTGAAACAACAAGAGTCAAATCCAACAAGTATCAATAGAAACAGGAGCAAAAATATTTTTTTTTTTCCATTAACAATCAGCTGGAAACTAACTCAAAATTCCAAAGGTAGATAAGCCTATAAAATATTCAATAATTGAAAAAGGTCAATCAAAATAAGAGGTTTAGGCGTAATTTATTATCTACATACTGTATATTTGCAACCAATGTTTTTAGCAAAATTCAAGGTTGTAAATGAGTTTAATCACTTCGTAAGCTTGCTTATGACTTGGTTCGTTAATAACTTAATAAGTTACAAATTTTGACTTATTTATTAAATGAGTTGAGCTTGAGCTTTTATATGTTTGATTAGTTAGCTCATGAACTGTTTGATATATGTATATAATCATTTTTTTACAAATAATAATAATAACTTTAATTTAATATATATTCACATTTGATTTTTTTTTTTGTGACTAAATTTTTTAAAATTAAATATATGTAAAAAAAATAATTTTATTGAATTACAAATTTGAGTATAATTCATTGTACTTAAGAGGTTCAAGTAATACAAAACTTGATTGTGTCCGTTTGGATGAGTTTTTTTTTATGAAAAAGAATTTTTTTTGTAACAGTTCTTTTTATAATTTTTAGCATGTTTTGATTAACTTTGTTAAAAAAAGTTGAAGCATTAAAAAAAGGCTCAAATAGTGTTTTTCTTTTTTAGCTAATGAAAAAAATATCTTTTTTGGAATATAAAGAAGTTGTTCAAAGATATTATTTAGACAAAAATATCCTTGACTAATTTTAAAAATAGTATTCATTATCCTTCATTTTTTGAACCCTACTAATACTCTATTTTTTTTATATGTCTCTATTTTTTTTTATTGCTACAATGCTGCACACCTCACCTCATTATCTTTTCCTTTTTCCCTTCGTCAAGTATGTTCATTACCCCTTTTGTAATTCCCAATCATATTTTACAATATGTGATAAAAAAAAATGATTTCAAAATTCTCAAGACATTTGTGAGTATTAGAATTAAAGGAAGGGAATAACATGTAATTTTTTAAACAATTAAGAATGAGAAAGCTAGTATTTGAACAATTATGTAATTATTTGATCAAAAAGTATGATTTGAAACCTACACGAAGTGTTAATATAGATGAAATAGTAACATTGTTCTTATACATGCTTGGGCACTCAGCTTCTGCATATCCTTTTATAAGTAATTTTATCATTAAAAAAGTACTTTTATATTTTTACATCCAAATAATAATAAAATTAAAAAGAAATATTTTTTGAGTATTGTATCCAATCATAACATAACTTTTACTTTTACAAAAAATCTTTTAAAAAAAGATAAAAAAACATTTTTTCAAAAACTCATTCAAACGAGTCTATTGGCTCATTAAACTCGAGTAACTCATAAACTTAAAGTGAGACAAACTCAAGCAAAAAAATAAATTCAATTACTTAGGGAGCTGAGTCTGAGCCAAACCTAACTTAACTCACCTCGACTCATTTTCAGCCCTATACCTCGACGAATGGAGGGGTATGGTTCTATACTTCTATGTTGTATTATAGCTAATATGATTTTCATGTAAATGATAAATGAATGCCCTTGTAGTCACTATTTTTCATTGGCTTATTTTGTATTACATAATTGAGTTGATAAGTTTGTGTTTTATGGGCCGGTCAACTAATTTAGATATACATTTTTATTCTAAAAATAAAAGATACACATAGGTAAGAAGATAAATTTTAAAAAGAAGGTTGTAGCATATTCACATGCTGAAAAGGGGAGATTTTCGGAGTAAAGAATATTAAACAACACAAGGCAAAAGGCTGAGAAGATTTAATAGTCACTAGTATAAAATCAACCTTCATCCTTCCTTTCTTTACTGAAAAGATTGACACTGATTTAATCATAGAAATAATTTATGACATTAAAGAGCGTTGTGCATAAAATTATGATGCATTTAATTTTTAAATTAAGAATTCTTTTCTTTAAATATCTTGAGTTTTATAATTTTGGTGATCTCAGTAATTAATTTCTGACTCCGCCACTAAGTCCACACACTCCGCCATCAAAGCTGAGACCAACCTCACCGACATTGGCGTACGGATCACCAATTCCAACCCATTCAGAAATCAATTCTGTAAAGGGAAATGACTCTAAACGTGAGCAGTAACTTTTAATTAGTTCGTTTTTAAAATTAATTAATTAAAAATTTATATATAATTAATTAATAATATATTTTTATTTTAATAATAATATATAATTAATTGTTTATAGATTATTAATTAATTTTAAAAACAAATTAAATAATCACTTTTAATCAAATTCACCTTATGAGTCATTTTCCTTTCTGTAAATTCACCTTATGCAACCCGGAATCATCAAAGGAAATCCACAACGTTAAAACTCCATCTTCAAGTATTAAATTTAGGGAGAATGACTTTATCAAAAAATTTAGGGAGAATGATGCGTCAATTCAATTAAGGTAAGAAGTGTCTCATTTTAGTTTGATTATTAAATTAATTAAATTAATAATTTATTTTTATTTTAATATTTAATACGTAATTAATTATAAATAAATTATTAATTAAATTAATTTAAATCAAAGTGAAATATTTTTTTTTCAAACCACACCCCTTAAATTTACACAATAAAAATGTCAGAAACCATGTACCAAAAAAAAAATGTCAGAAACCCCCACCTGCGTTCTCTGGGTTAACATCTTTTAAAGTCGATGATAAAGTTGAGTTATTTCAGCAATTAAATAAAAACTGAATAACTAGGAACATACATATATAAAATAGAACAATAATCAAACAGTGGACTTGGGGAAAGCAAATAAAATAACTAGGAATTTTATTCAAAGTCGTGTTAGTTAAGATCAATGAGGAACGAGGACACCGGCTTTGTATATTCTAAGCTGCCCAGTTGTCGTTTTGTTTGTTTTCCGCAACTGAATGCCATTTGTGTCTTTGTTCACATCGAGCCATAGCCCTTCTCCGTCTTCTTCTGCTTTCAACAGTACTCTCTTTGTCTCTCTCGCTTCAACCTTCCTTGCTCACTCTCTTCATAATTCATATATGTATATATTTCAAAACGTGAAACCTTGAATTGCTCAGCTCAACATCAACAACAACAATGGCACCCAAAACCAGTGATCACGAAGATCCAACGCTTGTCAAGCTTGAGTCAGCATGTTCAGATTTGGAAGCTCTCCTTCGAGCTTCAGAGAAAATGGAAGAAAACCTGGGAATGATGGAGACAAGGTTTGATCTTCTACAGGGATCTCTGTCAACAGCATCTAGAAGATTCGCCCCTTTGCAGTCCTTGTCCATGTCCAGGAAAGCCCTTGAAACTAGAATCAACAGAGCCATGTCACCTGCTCTTGCACTCCTTGACAGCTTCAAGCTCACCGAGTCTCTCCAGCACAATCTCCTTGATCTCTCGTCGAATCTATCGGCGGAGAAGACACAACAAAAACGGCTCAAGAAGCTCCTAGATTACGTGGATTGCGTGGATCAGCTAAATGAGGCCATTAGTTCCATATGTCAAGAGGGTGAGCCAGTGATTCAGAGGCTTCAGGAGGTGGTGGAGTTTATAAGCCGAACAAAGGCAGCGGATCAAAACAGGACACAAAGGTTGAGAGAGGCCATGATCGCTTTAAAGGTACTTTATGAAACTGAGGTTGATGAGATGAAGTTTGAGGGTTTGCTCGACCAGGCGTTGCTTCATATGCAGGATGAGTTTGAGACTCTATTACTGCAAATGAAGCATCAGAACCTGGGAGATCTGTCACACCAGCAGGCTCACAATGACACTGACCATGTCACCCTTGGCTGTGAATTGGGATCAGAGCTGGAAGTTGAAGTCCTGAGACGAACTTCCACGACTCTTGCTGCCAATGATTGCTTGGATATATGCATTGACATCTACGTCAAGGTAACCTTGATCATGATCATACAATATTTTCCAATATGTATTGACTAATTAATGTTTTAATCGCATTATATTCATAATTTTCTATTAATGATTCAACAGGTGAGATATAGAAGGGCTGCCAAAGCACTAATGAGGCTAAACCCGGATTACTTAAGAACATATACCCCAGAAGAAATCGATGAAATAGAGTGGGAAAGCTTAGAGACAGCGATATCCCATTGGATCCAACACCTCGAAGTTGCTGTAAAGAAGGTTCTTCTCTCGGAAAAGAAACTTTGCGAGAGAGTTTTGGGTAAAATCATGGATGGACTAGTCTGGCAAGAATGCTTTGTCAAAATATCAGACAAGATCATGGCTGTCTTCTTTCGATTCGGAGAAGGTGTTGCCAGAAGCAGCAAAGAGCCTCAGAAGTTGTTCAAGCTGCTGGATATGCTTGAATCCTTAGAGAAACTCAAACCCGAAATCTTGGAAATTTTTGAAGGCGAAGCTGGAGTGGATATCTGCACGCGGTTCAGAGAGCTAGAAAAGCTCATCATCGATGCCTCAAGCAAAGTATTTTGGGAATTTGGCATGCAAATAGAAGGGAACGCAGACGGTCTTCCACCCCCACAAGATGGCTCCGTTCCAAAACTCGTGAGATACGCCATTAATTACCTCAAGTACCTTGCCACGGAGAATTACCCAACAGCCATGGCCAAAGTTCTCCGAACACAGCAGATATGGAAAGCTGGGATATTATCTAAACCCGAGACAGACGAGAATTTACTGAAGCATGCAATTTCCAACGTCATGGAAGCCCTTCAAAGAAACATCGAGTCTAAACGTTCCCGTTGCAGGGACAAGATTTTGATCCATGTATTCGTAATGAACACGTACTGGTACATATATATGAGAACCAAGAACACAGAGCTTGGTGAGCTATTGGGTGAGCAATATATGAAAGATAACTACAAGGCAGTGGCAGAAGAATCGGCCTACGTGTATCAGAAGCAAGCATGGGGAGTTTTGGTGAGGATTTTGGATTCGGAGGATCTGCAGAAACAGGGGAAGGGCACCATCGGAGGTATAGTGACCGAAAAAATTGAAACTTTCTTCAAGTGTTTGAATGAGATTTGTGAGAGGCACAGAGGGTATTATAGTATACCAGATGTTGATTTGAGGGAACAGATAAGAGAAGCGACCGTGAAGCTTGTGGTGCCTGCTTACGCTGAGTTCTTGGAGTCCTACTTAGGACTGTTGCAGAGGAAAGTGTATCCGAGTGCTGAAAGGTTGCAAGGGTTGGTGGGAAAGGCTTTTGACGGTGGTGATGTGAAGTTAAAGCGGCGGAGTTCTACTTCTAACGATCGGAATGCTGGCCGTAACTCTGCATCTGCATCTCTGGAGGGAGATATCAGGGATTTCAGACGGTCCAGATCAGATACTGCCCATGTATGAGCATTTGAATCAACCAATCTCTTGGTTAGAGACAGAGTAGCTCTTCTTTATTTTCTTTTACGTACTTGAATTTGAAACTTAAAAGCCTTGTTTACGATAGCTTGACACTCCAATTGAGCTTGTATATTGCTTGGAGAGAATATTTATGCAAATCACTATAAAGTCAGAAATTCTGTTTGTTTTGTTTTCCAACATTCCCCATCTAAATTGCAACTCACTATAAATTCATTAGCAAACGGAGTCATGATAAGCAAATTATACCCTTCAAAAAAACAATAGCTAATTATAACAATTTATGAAAAATATTTATAGTTGAAAGAGGGGTAATGATTTAATGTTCATATATTTTTTTTATATAGTTATTAACTACTATATTTATCATAACATCATCAAACGTTGTTTAATATTGTTATTTTTTTTTGTTAATGTTCAGATTACCTTAGATATTATCTCAAAATAATTATACATTTTTATTATAATTAGTTATAAATATTTTTTTTAAGTACAAGTCAAATGCATCCAATAAAATATGAGGTCTCATTTGTAACCTAAAAACAAATTCATTTGACATAAATAAGTACACCACTACATTACAAGTTTTAATTCAATTGATTGGGTGGAGAAAAAGTTCAGATAATTTCATTTTTAATGTACCAAAGAAAATGGTGGAGTGACGACCATCCATCCTCCAAATATATATTAAAAGTGAAAACGTCACGATTCTAGTTGCCGTTTTACAAGCACCAACTTCTAACCTATGCGAGCCAAATTTCACCAACAACAGTATTCAGACTTGAGGTTGAGACTTTGACAGAATCATTCCACAGTCTTGAAGAATCTTCTTCCAAACACCTTACTCCATATCTATCTCTCTTTTTCCATTTTTCCGCACTTGGCCTCTCTTTTTCTCACACAATAGTTCCGTTCCTATAGCAAAGTTGTCTGTGGCAAACCCATCGTAGCCAAACCCCGAAAAATGGCGAATCTGAACGACCCAAATTTCACAGACAACAACGAAAGGGGTTCACTTTCCTTCACCGATTTCCCCGAAGATGTTCAGCTCTGCATTCTCTCCTTCCTGGCGCCATCCGAAATCGCCACCTTCGCGTGCACATCGAAGCGATTCGGCTCGCTCTGCACCAACGATACCAAGCTGTGGTTCACCATGTGCGACAGGAGGTGGGGTTCGAAGACCCAGATCAAGAAATGGGGAAACGGGAAGATCAGCTACAGGCTCCTCTACAGGACCCTCAACGAGTGGGAGAATTTGATCGGTTTTTGGCGTCGAAGCGGCACCGGAAGCATCGGTATTTCATCGCCGTCGTTGGTTTTCTTCGAGTGGGGTCCATCTTATCTTTCCGGTTCTAGGGTTTCTCCCTCGAAAAAAGGTACCTATGAAGTAATAAAGGCGCCATTTTTATGGATGAGTTTGTCTTCGGAGGGTCAGATTGTGAATTTTCTCGATCCTGATGGGCGAGCTGAATTTTCTGGTGAATTTGTGATATCTGATCGAGTTGAATTATCTGAGAATGAATTGATTCCGGTGAATGTTAGTTTCATTGGAAAAGCCCACTTTGTTGTGGAGGAAAATCAGAATTTTGCATATTCCAATTGTCAAGATCAGAGGAAACATGGGTTTAGGAGAAGCTCAAGCACTGCGAATCTTAGTGGAGATGATTGCAGTGTTGGAGAAGATGTGATTGGCGCAGAGAGTGGGTCACCTGGGGGGAGCTTACCTGACCGGTTGATGTCTGAGATTTATCAGCATTTTGCGAACAGGACTAGTCCTGGCAGTGATAAATCGAGGAAGCAAAGGAGGAGGGAAAAGGAAAGGTTGGCTAGGAGGAAATTGGAGCCTGAGCATTTTGTGAAGATTGTTAATTGTGCACCCTCGCCATCACGGCCTTTACAAGGCCTATGGAAGGTGTTTCTTAACTGTTCCTTGCTCTTGTTATGCTCAATTATGTTCGAGTATTTATTTATATATACCATTGGTGCTTTGATACCTGTCATTTGATATCATTAACTTGTTGAACAGTTACTGTGCTTGGTCGTTTCAGTCATTAACTCATTATAATCAAACTGCAAAATGGTAAAAGAAAAAGGAAAAAGGCAAAAGAATCATGATCATTGGTAATTGGGAAGTGGCTGTTAAGAAATCTGAGAAATTTTTATCTTTGTGGTCTCTTAATTATATCGCCTTCAATAAAGGATACTCCATTTGGATGATCTTGTGGAGATGCAAACATGTTATTGAATTCATGTCAGTATGGATCGGCAAACCATATGTCCCTACTGGTTGCATTTTGAGTGAATCATGGGTTTACTGCACAATTTCCCTATTCGTTTCTTTTTAAACCTATGATGATTTTGAAGATGGATGATGATGTAGCTTTTCATATTGCTATGATGGCTCATTGGACTCTTTACTATCATTGTTGCAGGGAATTTGTGATGACATGAGTTTAGCCTTTTATCTTGTGGCATATGATGACAAAGGGGGCGTTGCCTGCCGACGGGTTGGGGATCCTCCAGTACGTTTCTCCAGTTATGCCCCAGTTTTCTGGACGTCTAAGGCTACGTTTCTGGAATCTCCCTTTTCTCTGGAGGAAGAATATTTGTATGACAGTCGGATTCATCTTCGACCACTTGAACCAGACAATGAAATTCATGAGCAGTTCCCTTTGTCAGTCAATGAAGTGGTAAATCAAAATCAGCAGTTCAATTTGTCAGACAATGAAGTGGTAAATCGAATTCTTCACATAAGCTCAAGTTATGATTTAGTTATTCCGGACCTGGCTAGATCAATAAATCCAAGGAGTGCAGAGGGAAGGATTTGGCAGTACCAGAATGGTACTTTTGGATTTGGATTTCTTCGGGACAATTTTGTCATAGACATGAAGCATATTGTCCACGATGGTTGTATTGTGGATACAGTAGATCCTTCTGCTGATTGATTTCCTTCTTATGCATTTTTTGTTCATAGATCAATTATGCAGCCGAATGTCACATGTACCTTGTGGCATAGCGTATTATTTGCTGTGAAAATAATAACAATTTCCTTAGATGGTGTCCTGCTTTGATCCCCAACACCCCAACCTGGTCCATAGACCAACTGGGGCCGGAATGTCATGTTGCAATGAGAAAGAAGCCGCCAAAGGTAACTGCTCAATGGCCGGTTTCTTCTTTTAACTGTGTTTTAGGCAGAAAGTTTCAAGGAAGGGCTGCTTCATTGCAAGAACATGCCACTGACGCTGCTTAATTGAACCTGCAAGTGAACCTGGCTTTTCCTGAAGTTATAACATGACCTTTATTGGCTCAGATATTTTACTTCTATAATTACATACGGAACTCCTACTTCAGGCGCCAATATACCAGAAGTTTGCTATTTAGAACGCACGAACTAAAATGGTTTTGAATAGATGCAGACTGAAAATAGGATAGAAACAGATTTCTCAAACGTGCAAAAAGCAAATCTTTAGGTTTGTTTTCTTCTTCTACTGTCTCTTACCTTTTCTCCAAACAACTGAAAAGCAATTGGTTGTTTTCCAATTCTTTTTGTGGTTTTAGTTGTTTTAGTTATCTTGAAAGAAAGTGGCCTTTCAGAAGTATTTTTTGTGGTTACATGCTCTTGCTTTTAACTAGTCGGAAATATTTTTTTTCTCATATGCGGAACTGTCATATGGATTCCGAGGGAGGGCTTCGCATATGTTCGATTGAGATAGAATAGAAAGTTGAATGCATTCCTCTGTATAATTGGACGAGAAATTGTGTATCTGGCAAACGAAATCTGGGGGTTGTGACGTATGTTATCAATAGGAAGTCAAGTGGGAGTTTTAAGAAATGCAGAAGCACGTATATCTGAATCACACATTCAGAATCAAATGCTCTTGACATCTCATTTAGTATCCACAACCTCGCAACAACCGAAAACAAACGATGAAGATCCACACACGAGAAAAAATGGAGTACATATTTGTCACGGGTAAAAAGCTTCCTGGACTCATGTACCAAAAAAAAAAAAAAAGCTTCCTGGACTCCAAGTAATAAAGCATGAGAGATAGCGGAAACATATGGTGCAGAAAGTATGGAACTTGAGAAAGGGAACATTCTCGGACTCTTTTGTCCAGCATTTCATGCCTCGGCGGCAACTTCTTCACCATCGATTTTCTCATGCATTGCACTCTTTTCATGGTCACCTTCAAGCTGGCTTAAATTGCCCTTCTCCTTGATCAGTTGGATGTGGTGGTGTTTGCAGTAGAGTTTTCCCTCGTGTGCAATGTAATTGGAAGGACTGATAACACACCCTCCATGGCAACACTTGAAACAACTCTTATGGTAAGGAGTTCCATTCACAGTAACCTATATCATTACAAAATATTGATTCCATAAACATAACGAGAAGTTTTGTACTCAGCAATAGGGTTTTAGATTAGAGAAGGATGATGAATTGTGTGCCAATGAAAGCTTTGTAATTATTAATGTAATTATTAATGGTGGTATTAAGTTATTAACATGTGTTAGTGGACGGAAGTTATGGTCGTATTGCTACCTTCTCTGTGGGATACACCGTTTTCTGACAACCAGCACATTTATCCCTGGTTCCACCAAACATACTTGAGGCTTTGGCTGCTCCAGGTTTCTGATTAAAACAGCTAAAAAATTAGATAAATGCTAGAAAACTGACTGTTCTGTCGTGCATTGCGAGCACCTAGAATTAGGATTTATTACCTCATTATCGCTGTTTTTTTCTGGTTTAGCAATTTTTGGTGTTCCTAATTAGGCAAAAAGAAGCACGGTTGAGTTACTGAGAAGAAAAGTACAGTGAGGCATATAATAATTTGATTCTTGATCATTTGTTACCTTCAAAGCTTTTGTCAAGGCTACCAGTTCTTTTGAACAGTTGATCGAAGTGTGGCCTGCAGTAAAGAACTCCCTCAAAAGAGTTGTAGTTGCTAAGCTGCAGATACATTAATCTGTCAGAAAAACTTCTTTTATGAAAATTACAATCTAGTAACACGCCTTAATACACCAAGAGGCAAAGAGGTTCCAATGTTATTTGCCTGTCTTTTAAAATTCGTTAACATGAAATCCTGGCGAGTTTTGGGAACAAAAATTAGGACTGCATACAAACCAGAAATGACCAGAAACAAAGAAATAATATTCCTATGAGGATCAGATAAGAGTTCTGGCAGAAAGTGTCTTGGGATGAAAATGCCTAATTATAAGAACTCCGAATATAACTAATTAAAGGAAATGCTAAAATTAATGCCACTCATTATTATGATTCAAGTAAATAAACATGTATTCTTCTAATGACCAACTGCAAACACCAGATCCAAAGCTAGAAGCCTTAACTAGACTATATAATCAAGAAGAATTATATATACAATCTGAAACGCTAGAACAGAGACAGACAGATAGAGAGAAAGAGATACAGAGACCTTGAGGGTTCCTTTGCAGTGGTGGCATCTGAAGCAAGCTTTGTGGAACACTCGGTTATCCGCAGTCAACTTATCAACCAGATAAACTGTTTTGTCACAGGCCATACACTTCTGGGTTGTTCCTGCAAATGCCATACTTTCTTATCCTCTCACCTCACTAAGATGCAACCAGACTATGATCTCTCCGTTGGTGTCTATTGGAGTTTCTGTTTCTCTCAGTCTATGGTTGTCACTATGGGGAAGAACAGAACAATGAAGAGAGGAGATGAGGAAAAGGGAAGGAGAAATGTGGCCTGCAGGAAATTGCGGAGACAAAAGCAGACTTCCTAACAATTATAATGTCAATGGCAATCATTTTGATCAATTTTTAAGCACCTAACTATAGTTTTCTCCAAGATATTTTTAATTTTTCTCACTGTCTTCAACTGTGAATATAAATGGGTAAAAACTAAGAAATAATCAGAATAACATGTACACAGCAAAATTATATAATTAAAATTTTTAGTGAAATGATGCAACTTCTAATTTGGTTGGCATTGTTGAAAACTGATTTTTGTTTATTTATTGCCTAAGCACTTATGCAGGATAATGTAGAAGCCCATTTTTCTAATTGCTGTATAACATGATTAACAAAATTTATTCAGCTGATTCTCACTTTGGAACATGGAGATTCATATAATGTAAGAGAGAGGTGCAGGGCATGACCCTACCAACAAGAATTCACTGGCCTTTTGCCTCTAAATTTTTCCTAAGCACTTACTATCTGTTATTTCATCCTTGAACTGTATTCTACAAATACCAAGTAAGGCCTCCAATTAAGTGCCAAATTACTATATAATCCAGTTACTAACTATCTCTGAAGTCTGAAAATCCGAGTGGGCAATCGCATTCTTGTTTAGATACTTTGGTTTAATCAATGCGTATTTCATTAAAAAGCCACTTTGTAATCGTGGGGTCCCATGGCTTCAAATGGCAACTGCCAGCATCTTATCATTCAACATCCAGCTGGCCTGCTTTCATTCTCGAATCTCACTTTTCAAATTGTAACATATAATTTGTTGAGTTACAACTTACAAGGATGGATGAAGTTTCATGTATGTAGAGCGGCAGACCAAAACAAGCATCTTTTACAACTTACCACCCTTACTGTATAGGCACCTAGATAGATCTTCAAAAGTTGTGCAATTCTTTTATTTTATTTTCTTAATATTACATGTAGTACAATTATGGATCTGGGGTTGGTGTAAATCTCTTTTGATATATTGGGGTGGGGAAAATATATGTATATTTTTTGTTAGGTATGAACAACCATGAGATGACTATATTTATAGAAAGTTTAGAGATAAATAAATGTCACACACTGTAATTCGGCAGTCGGCACAAACATGCAATGATGTTGGGTGCGCTGTAGCCTGTACGTGCTATGGCTATTGCAATCTTGCATCACACTCCAATTATGGTGACAGCTTGTATTAATCTATGACTGTCCCACTGCAAAAACTTAGTTTGCATCTTCGTCTAGTTTGGGCTTAACAATTGAAGCTCAGTTTCAATTCATCATTTGAGCATTTGTCCCATTTCGTGAGCAAGAATTAGATCATTGTATTTTCGATAAACAGTTATTTACGATTTTACCAAAGCAATACCTACATCAGGGCATTTGGTCTAGTGGTATGATTCTCGCTTTGGGTGCGAGAGGTCCCGAGTTCGATTCTCGGAATGCCCCCTTTTGGTGCTATAAGTACTTTTTTCTATGTTCATTATATGCAGTTAACTGCTATGCATTTGGTTGATGCCCATCTTTGCAGAGTGACTTTATTGGGAAGTAGATAAGTCAATTGCTTCTATCCTTGTCCACAATGCTACATCTAGAAGTGACCCACATAAATGTCTTGTCAAAAATTTATTTAATTCATAGCTATGGAAGGCTAGGCGCGGTAATTACTTACCTTTATATGTCAGTGGTGAAGTATATATATATATATTTTTTGGGTACAGTGGTGAAGTATATTTTATTTAATGCTTGTTATAGGTGACGGATTTCTACGCTAACATTACGATTTGATTCTTGCAGCCTTTAACATTGATTTCTATACAGACATGCAAGACTTGACATATTTACAAAACCATATTGATCAAGATCCTCACTCTGCTAAGTACAGGTGTAATGTGCAGAAAATTTTGCAATGGTTAATTGTGTAGAGATTTCTTTTTCTTGCTAACCATGCTTCTGATTCTATTAGTACTTAGATGTTTCGTTGACAACTTTTAATTGTTTCCTTAATTCAGATGCAGTATTCCATATTGTATAGTGTTATTTGTCTACCCTGGGCATTTAATGCCATCTTGAATTGTTTCTAGGTTGCGTTATTATTAATTGATGCTATATACTCCGTGAGACTGGAAGAGGACGGAGACACAGATTTAACGTGTTTCCATAAGAAGCCTGTGAGAAACAGAATGATAAATGTTTAGGAAGTGGCATTGGATGTTTTTATCCTCCCACTCCCTTTTAAGGATTCAGGTTGATTATGTTGTTATGTTCTCTATTACATCCATAAAATGGGCTATTGTTTTTACTCAGTTGTTTTATAGAGGAATTATCTTGATTATCTTTGCAGAAAGCTTACAAAGGAATTGTGGGAGGTTATTGAAAACTTCAGTCTTGTGAATTTTACAACCTTAGATATTCAGGTACACCAAATCTGCCCAGGTTTTTAATGTGTTCATGTCAAATGTTTAGAATTTAAGTCGGAATTTCCTTTTCAGAACAAAGAAAGTGTTGGGAATTTAGTGAAGCCAATAGACAAAAGCAATGGATATATATTTGCCGGCATAGAAGCAAGTGCAATTGAGTTCAGCAAGATCGCAGTTGGTTCTGTTGATTGGGATTACTATAGATATCCTTGTTTTGTCATCATCACATGTATATTCTGACTTATTTATCTTTTTACTCCGGAATAAATAACTCCAGAAAATCTCATTACTTGCACTGTTGCATGACAGAATTACCATTGTTCTGCAACTTTAATCTGTACAAGGAGATTCTTGCTTTCCTGGCATGTACTGTTTTCAACTGTTGCTTGGTTGGCCTCTAGTAATAACAATGATGAATCACTATTCTTTTTGCTGTTCTTTCTTATATTAAGGAAGAGGTTCTTTATGACCGAGCTTCAGCTCACGTGGTGTTCAGTGTTGAACTTGGATACCCCATAAAGTAGAGGTCCCAAGTTCGAATCTCATCCCTCTCATCCTCAGCTAGAAGTACAAATTTAGCTGGCTAAATACTATTTAATGACAAAAAAAAAGAGGAAGAGGTTCCTTATCCTATGAATATGAAATAATTACAGTTTCTCTATTATAAGTTGAGTCTTGCTAACAGTACATTTAAGCAACTGTTTAAGAATAATTTAATATTCCTTAATAAATATTTTTAATTATTAAATAAATTAATATGATCATGTGGTGAGAGGCACTTTTCTCCCCCAAAAAGTCATGCGTAGAAAATTTGGAATACTTAAGTTAAAATAATGCAGCTGAATATGTCACATGAATTAAATATGCATATTAGGAGACAAAGTAATTTATTCGACCTTTTTAAAAAAAATAATAGTAGATATAGGTTACTACTATTAGAGTATTAATTAGAGTGTCAGTAGCATATTTTAGGATCCAGAGACTCAAAAAATTATTCAATTAGTTTTAAAAAAATATGATAATTTCTTGTTTTATTTTTTTTATTTTAAAAAATTATCAAATAAAAAAATTATTCATCTATTTTTCTTCTCTTTAAATTCTTCCATTTAAACATACAGTGTCACCTTGAACTTATTACAGCAAAAAAATTAATAGTTGATGCACATGTAAGACAATTATTGTACGACAAACCCTCAAGTTATATATATATATATATATATATATATATATATATATATATATATATATATATATACACACACACACCATGTTTTTATATAAATTTTATGTGCAATTTAATAGTTCTACATAAATACAAAAATACATATATGTGTATTTGACATTATTCAAATTTGTCTCGACCATCAATTGCAAATTCTTATCTACTTAAAACAAATAAACTCCCTCTATTTCAAATAGACAAAAAGATGAATCCCCGCAAAATTCCTTTAATTTGTTTCAAATTTTCAAATGGTATGAACGATTAAATGAAAAAAGAAAACTTGGATATCTTCAACCTCACACACGGCGCAGGCACAACATGTTTACGCAAGCTAACTATTCAAATTAAAAGATAACGCTTTTTTTTGTTTTATTCCCTTTTAGAAAGAAAGGGAGGGAGGGAAAGAGAAAAAAAAAAAAAAAACTCGTTTGGGTATCAAATTTTTCTGATTATTTTATAAAAGTTTTTTTATATTGTTATTTAATCATATGTTGTTAAATTATTAAAAGAGTTTAACTATCACAATAATCATATAGAAAGCCTAACTTTTTTAATGATATGTCAGTACATGATTAAATAACAGTGTAAATTTTTTTTACACTAAGAATAAATTAAAATTAAATTCTTCCAATAAACAATTTTCGGGAGAACTTACTAATTTTAAAAAATAATTTTATTTGTTTGCTAAAATGTTAACAATTAAATCTAAATAAGCTCTAGGTGAATTGATAGTAACAATTTGTATTTAAAAATGAAGTTAAAGCCTATGTGTCCAATTATTATTGCACTGAATGTCGAAGATTACATTTTTTAAAATATTATTCATAATTTTTTAATCACAATTATAAAATGATTTAATTTAATTTATATGGATATAAAATTTAATAAAAATATACCTAAACTCACATATATTTAAATGTATAATTATAGAAATATCTTTAAATAGACAATATATATATATATATATATTATACTTTGAATTAAATATATATTTTCAACTCTTCTAGATAAGTTTGTTTAATAATCTATATAAACTAAAATTTAAATTTAAAAATATCAAAATAACTATCATTTTCTTTTAGCATGCTTAAATTAGTCTATCTAATTAACTAACAATTTAGATATGCTAAAACTTTTAATTAACTAACAATTTAGATATGTTAGAGCTTCTAATTAACTAACAATTTTTTTAGAATTCTAAAATAAATACTAATAATTACATATTTTTAATGCTCGAATGTTTTTTAATATAAAAATTTGAATTAAATTGAAATTAAGGTTGATAACTTTAATTATTTAATCCTTTTAAATTTCATTGTTTAAATATGCTAGAATTTTTAATTAAATAACAATTTTTTTTAGAATTACCTATATGAAAAAAAGAGTAATTAATATGTAATTATTATTATTTATTTTATAATTCTAACTTAACTAAAATATCTCTTTCAATATTATTTTTAGGGTGAAAATTTAATTCAAATTCTAATTATCTTTTTACCATTCACCCTTAATTTAATGTCTTCATTATTTTCCATTTATATTATTTCTTAATTTAAATTTTATTTTAATGCAGCCAAATAATAAGATTAAAGAAACATATTCAAGCTAAACAAATTATAGAGTTTGTGACATAGAATGGTTTAAAAGTCTTTTCTGATTTCTAAACATATAATGAAAAAAGTTATCATCAAGTTACTCCAATATCTAATTTAACTGAATTTGATAATTTAATTAATCATATAGGTACTATGCATATTTTATGCTTTTAGTATATATAATTATTATATATCATTTTTTTAATGGACCTCTTTTTTATTTTTTCTTTCATATTTTTTAACTATTTACATGTAATACACTAGATATATTATTTATTTTATGCTAAGGTTTATTTTTATTTTATAATTTTCTCATGATATAATTAATTTAAAAAGTGATTGAATAATTTTTTATATATAAATTTTATTAAAAATTTTATATAAAAAATATTATAATAAACAACATATTATTATTTAAAAATTTATACAAACTTAATTTAATAAAACCATACATCACACAGATAATAAAATTAGTTTTCTACATATAGGAAGGGAGGCTTGAATTTTGAGTCAACACTCTTTTGAAGATTGATTATCAAGATTGGATTGGAGTGAACACCTGGCTTGAAATTGAAAACGGTTTGCCTTTCCATATCTAAGAGTTTTGTTATTATTTCTTCATTTTAGATAAAGTGTTCTGTCTTTTTTGGTGAACTACGCAGCAGCCACCGAGGTTCTCGAGATAAACATAGAAAGTTCACGTGGACTTGTAATTGCGTGTATGGTGTGCACATTCATGATATGTATCAAATTTGAAATAAAATTTATATATACTTATAAATATTGTTTACATATATAAAAAAACTTAATCATAAAATTATTTTTTGTTTTTTATGCAAATTATTGAGAGAAAATTATATTAAATTGTCCCTGTATGAAAAATTTGTATGTAAACATAATTAATGTTAAATAGTGAGCATACCCACAATCATGGGATATACATAAATGTGCCCACCATACATCCAAGCATATCTCTCGCCGTATTTAATAACTTTCAAAAGTTGGAATTACAAGATGAATTTAATTTGATTTAGGTAAGTTTAAAGTCTTTTTATATTAAATATTTTAGCATATTATTAAATAGTTAAATTTTTAAAATAATTAGTATGATAATTAATTTTTTTAATAATATAATAATATATAATTAAATTTTATTATTAAAAAATCATATAAAAGTGAATAAAAAATCAAACTCTTTGAAAATTTCTGGTCAAGATATGAAGCAATTGATCCCACTGATATATAGCTGTCTGAGGGTATTTAATTCATTGACTATGATATATAAATATAATATTGCTATGAAGATATATGCAAGCAAAGTCTGTCTTGACAGTATCGCGGAGCATTGTGATATATCCCACAACTGCTTGCTGACAATACACATGCTTAGAGTTTTTCAGTAAAACAGAAGCTCAGTAATAAAAATGATGGATTGAATTTGGACTGTACAAATAATCCATATGGAGATAATAACAAAGCTCGTATTAACAATATTTTATTCCCATGACATCATGGTTGCTGTAATCACTAATCAGGGCACCAGTTTTCCCTACAAGACAAATTAGGATGACCCTGGTTGCCGAAGTTAATTCAAACAATTATGCAATTTCACCCGTAATGACCCGCTGCTTTGTATCTCAAAGTCAATCCAACAGCGACGTGGAGAAATAAGGACAGAAAAATAACGTAATAAAATATTATGGGGGATTCAGTGCGAGTGTAAATGCATACTCCAGTTTCAGATTGTTGGTTTGATGTTAACATTTTGGGTAAAATAGACTTTTCCTAAAATTTATAGATCTATCTTATGAAATAAAATTTTGTGGAAATGTAAACGAATTCATTAGGAATTTATTAACTTTGATTCATTTTTAGTGTTAAAATTTTTATATTATTATTTAATTATGTATTATTATATCATTAAAATAGTTTAATTTTTTGTGTAACAATTATTATAATCAATTTTTTAATAATATAACAAAAAATAATAATATAAAAATCTTTTACAATAAAAGTAGAAGAAAGTAAATCCATTCATCATTACATCAGGGACATTATAAATTCTTGACGTTAACAAAGACGCCCCATTGTTTTTCGTTGACACTTACCCTTACTGCCATTCAATTTCAGGCTTCAAGTTCAAACCATGTTCCTTCTAGAAGACATTAAATTGATCTATATATAAAATATTGGTGACATTTTAGAACCTGTCATATTTATGAAAGATAGACTAAGTCAATACCCTCCTCCACAAGTAACATCATCTCTGTTTTATAATCCATACTTCATTTTCGACGGCATTATATTCTTCATTCATATTATCATATGGGAGTACACATGGTCAGGAAAGAATAAACTAAACCAGGCACTGTTTCCTTCTCTCCAATAAGTCAACGATCAATTAAGCCACTTCGGAAACTTCTATTTGTTCTATAGGGATTATTATTATTTTTTTTTTTGGTAATAAACTTCTATAGGATTTACTTTCAAGTTTCAAGCCTTTTGTTTTGACTTGACTCAGGCCTGCTCGGATCCAGTCTTCTCTACCTCAATGAATAAATGTACTTGTGTTTCAATCCAATATACCATTCCCAAAATTCCTCAAAGCAACACCTTGTACACCGAAAACCATCTTTCCATATGCTGAATCCATTTGTTTGCGGAACTAATTTCCATGACGAAGAAGATGAACCATGTCCTGAAAATCCTGGTTCTAGCCCCAGAAAATCCAAAAGAAAGGATAGCAGGAATAATAACCCATACTCCACGCGTGGCCTAGACAAGTTTTCTGAACTTCTGGCTGATCTCGATGAGAAAAGGCGGAAGATTTACTCACAGATGAGCCCTCATGATATCTCTTTTGTTCGCTTTGTGTACTCCAACACAGACGATTTCGTCCCCATCGTGGTCAAGGTGAAAAACAAGGACCAGAAACACAAGAGCGAAGAGCTCAAAGTACGACATTCGACACCTACCTCAGAGCCAATGGACAAGTCTGCAACTGAATCCACTGCTGTGGAAGAAAGTCAGCAACCCAAATTGGAATCTAATAAAAAGGCAGCTAAGAAGAGATTTTCTTGGAATATGAACAAGTGGGATATGTGGAGGCCATCTTTCTATCTGCCAGTGGTCATGATATTAATTTTGGTGTTCTTGATTGTGTTTGGGCGATCAGTTGCAACTCTTTGCACCTGTATTGTGTGGTATATAATTCCCACATTGAAGGATAGCTCAAACCCAAGAAAGTCGATGAAGAAGAAAGATTATGTTAGAGGGTTGAGTGAGAAGAAGACAGTGACTGATGGGACAAAGAAGAAAGATTATGTTAGAGGGTTGAGTGAAAAGAAGACGGTGACTGAAGGAAAAAAGAAGAAAGATTATGTTAGAGGGTGGAGTGAAAAGAAGATGGCGACGGACGGGTTACTTTCTCCGACAGGTGGCAATTCTGAGGCTTCAAAGGACAAGTCTATAGGAAAACATAGCCATAAGAAAAGCTGGTGAAGATTATCTGATATCCATATTCGCTTATCTCTGTTACTTCTTTTTCCCTTTCTGGTTAGGAATAGGATTTTGCTTGTGTGAATACGTGTAGGTTTTCTTGGTGACGTGCTTGAGACGGGTTGAGAATTCAATCCTTCTTGTTACGTGTTCTGAGTGTAAATTATGGTAGAGTTAAGCTCAATGGCAATCCACGCCATGTTAGCTGTACATGGTGTGGTTAATTGTTTGTAAGGTTCTTGAAAATCAAGTGATGACGCTAGATAGATTGTGGATCTCTCAGCAGCAAGATAATTGAAGTTACAGAAGATCTAAGCTATCTTGTTTTCTTGTACCCACGCCCCCACGCATGATGAATACATGTTGGAGCAGTGGAATTTGATTCAGCAGCAATGAGCTTATTTCAACAAGAAACAGAGACAAAAATTTCAAGATACATTTAAGGTGGTGTGCAGTTTAGTCCAACAAATTGGTTCCGAAACCACTTTTTTTTTTTCTTGAAATCATTGCATTCACTGACTATGGCATTTTTATCCAAAATAAAAGTACTAAAAGAAAAAATGAGCAGGATATTCAAAATTTCTAACAAGGTGGTCTACTGGCATGAATATTCCTTTTTATTTTGTTTATAAAATCATCAGGTCTTCTCACAACTTTTGATAAGATAACGAAGTGTCCCCAAACAAAATATTCCTTATCTTGAGGGAATGTCCGGAGCAGTTTTTGACACTACCATTTTCATCTAGCTTTTTTCGTAAGCATCACATTTCATTCTTGTAAACATTTGCCTTTTGAAATTTGGGAAACAACATCTTTAGAGAACACTTTGTGTGTAATACTAGATCAAAAAATAGTAAGATGCCTGGCTACTCCACCTACTTGGGGACCGTTCTCCATTTCTAGTCTCTGGTCGTGCTACTATCAGCTCGAGTGTTCGAGCCTTTGCTGCTTACAAATTTTTGTTTTAAATAAAAAATTGTTATTATGCAAATATCTCTATGATATATATTATATTATTGAGTAAGCTAACAATTTGGTCTCTGAAAATAGCTTGCATTTACAATTTAGTCCCTGAATTTATTTTTACATATAAATTAGTCCTTAAAATTTTAAAACACATAGCACCTTAGTCCTTATCTTATTTCTCATTTCAATATTAAACGATAACACGTGATGTGACGTGTTAAGTACTTACATGTATTATTAAATGTCACATGACAGGTTACTCCACGTGCCTAGCCCTTCCAACAACGTCATTTATGTGAGAAATATGAAACGCGACCCCCTCAGCATATCACTCAGATCTCTTAACTGATCGAGAGTAGACCTTACCCCTAACTCATTACCCTTTAGCTTACCAACCGACCAATTCCTTTAACAGTTTCCCTATCAACTCAATTGACTGAGCTTACCTTTAACTGATAGGTTATTACCGATCACCACGTTTTTCTATTCTCACCAACTAAATCATATGTATAATTATCAATGCTATGGATTTGGAACAACAAATGATTAATCGTGATATCATACCATTCCCTTTAATGTTGACAATTACCAATTGGCTTCTGTTTTATGAATAATTTCTTTTCACGTGATTAGCCACCGTTCTCCATTTCTAGTCTCTGGTCGTGCTACTATCAGCTCGATATGTGGCATTTAATAGTACATATAAGCACTTATAGATTCATGGAATAAATTACAAGTATAAGCTATTTTTAATGATAAAATTACTAATTTACTCTTATATTATTATTACTTAAAATTCCACACATTATTGGATCTGAAAAACATTCCAGTATTATTACTTCGCTATTTTGGTCCCATTACTGCAAGAGTGTCGCTATGTTTAAGCTCCGAGCGTCCACAAGCTCAAGCTTTTTAAGGCAAAATATTTCTTCTTTTTTTTTTCTTGCCTCTTGGCATTGCTGCTTAATCATATGTGGACTCAATAAAATAAAAACAAGATTGGAGACCCGAGCGTTTGAATCAATGTTTTAAAAATCGGTTGAGCCGGATAATTGTTAAGGAGAGTGATTCAAGGTTTGCGGTTGAACTGGTAGTTGAACCAGTATATTACATACTATATATATATATATATATATATATATATATATATAACTGATCACAAAAATTATAGAACATCTACAAGCTCAAGCTTTTTAAGGCAAAATATTTCTTCTTTTTTTTTTCTTGCCTCTTGGCATTGCTGCTTAATCATATGTGGACTCACAAAAATAAAAATAAGATTAGAGACCCAAGCTTTTGAATCAATGTTTTAAAAATCGGTTGACCTAGATAATCAGAGAGGAGAGTGGTTCAAGGTTCGATTAGTTTGATCGGTTGAACCAGTATACTATATACTATATATATATATATATAACTGATCTAAACCGCTTTATTGTTTCGCCACCTATTTTGTGAAAAAGAAGGATTAGAATTGTGGAAACCCCCAACCCAACTCTCAAAAGAGCTAAATCTTAAGTTTTTTTTTTTAAAGAACTATTTTCTTCTTTTTTTTTAATAAAAATTCAATTTAAAAGTTAATGAATGAACCATCCGGTTTTTTATTTCCGATTTTTACCGGTTCAACCGATTTTTTTATGATTTTTTGTGGTTTAATTGCTCGGGCGATTATTTGGTTGAACCAAAACCGGTAGAACTTTCGGTTCACAGTCCAACCGGTTGGACCGGTTTTTAAAACACTAGTTTGAATGCTTAACCTTTTCATAACAACCATTTCCACAATTAAGGCTTCAATGAACTTTAAACAAAACCAAAAAAAAAAAATTTGTCTCTTTTCCTATTTTCTTAATTAAATGATGACTATTCAATAAAAAAAATTTCATATCTCATTATTGATAATAACTTCTCTTTTAGTTATCAATTTTTCTACTATCATTATTTTATTAAAAAGACAAAAGAAGTGAATGTGGAGGAAGAAGGTGTTGAACTTGGGGAGGAAGAGTCAGAATTGAACTTGGATGGATGAGAGTTTTCTGATAATGATGTAGATAATCTAGATTTGTTTTGTGAAAATTTGGTTGCTAGTATAGAAGATGAAGTCAACACATGGTTGAGTGACTAAGAAGGCACTGGGCAGGTGAAGATGTGATACAACAGACCCAACAACACAACAGAGCACTCAAGGAGTGAGGAAAAAGACTCTTGCATCAAGAAAGAAGAAAAAAATAGCAAAGAATGCAAGAAATGTACCAGTTGAAGATAGTAAGCAATATGATGGGGACTGCCACTCAGATTATGCTAACAGTGATGACTTAGTTAGTTTGGATGTTTCTGATGAAGAGTCACCTAGAACAAGATTTCTTGAGTTAAATAAGAAAACATACATGCAACAAATTTAATTCTTCAATGGAAATTTGAGCATTTGAATGCTTAAGCTTATCATAACAAAAACCTTACCACAATTAAGGCAGGTTT
Organism: Styphnolobium japonicum; assembly: GCA_023212625.1. Classification (NCBI taxonomy): domain Eukaryota; kingdom Viridiplantae; phylum Streptophyta; class Magnoliopsida; order Fabales; family Fabaceae; genus Styphnolobium; species Styphnolobium japonicum. The sequence goes on from JALBWW010000006.1 coordinate 27,837,041, forward strand.
GAATAAACTGACAAAAAAGATATTTTTTATATGATCCTTTTAAAATGTAAAAAATATTTTATGTTTAAATACAACATTTAAAAATATCTATTTTTCTATTTTAATTATTTTTTATGTTATAATATTTTTTCAAAAGCACAAAAATCTAATTAAAAAATATAAGTCACATTTTGTGTTTTTTTTAGTGTGTCAACTATTTTTTACATAAATTCATTCAAATCTACTAAAATATTAAAAAAATTACTTTAAAAAAAATTAATAAGAAAAACACTTTTAAACGAGCACTTAATATATTCATTTATCGTCCATATAAGGTCTAAGAATAGTCAAATTTATCTATTACTTTCTAGTAAGCTCAAATAGAACAGGGGGTCATCCTACCGATAAATCTAGAAACCTTATGAAAACTGATAAATCTCATAGATTGCACTACTAAAACATATTTCCGTACCTACCACCAATATTATTTATATATAGATATCGGACTCTGAGCAAAGTAAATGTTAATGGCTGTAGCAAAAGTTAGATTTTAGCAGGATATGCAACGGTTTGCCGTGATTTAAAACTTCAAAGAAATATGTACAAGCTTAACTCACTTAGAAGGAATATTTCAATCCTTACCAAGTGTACATCCATTTTCTCTTCTCTTGGGACTTCCTTTAGAGATTGCCCCCTAAGTCCCACCCTAGTGATGAGGCCAATAAAAGTCCCAACGGAGCCAGTTACCATAAAGAAAAAAAAAAAAAAAACTTCGAAGAGATATAAATATTTTCACCAAAAAAGAGATGAAAATATAACGTGAAACTTAGCATTCTTCTCACCTTATCGTTTACAGCAGATGCAAATTATATTAATTCAGCCAACCTCATAGATTTTGGTCCAACAATGTAGGAAATAGCGATTACCCTTTTGAAACAGCTCACCAAAACAAGTACTGTTTGCTAATGATAATTGACTGCACCACGTCAAAGGAAAATGAATGAAATTTAGAAGAATCAATACCAGCACAACAGCAGTGTTTTAATGATTCAAATCATAATTAGGACATTGAATTATAAAGTGTTAGTACAGCTGATTTCTCAAGATAATCCCACGCATGAGCTTGAGTACACCCCAAAAGGGCCCAAGTCAATGACCCCGAGAAATTTTATGCAGTTCCATATACCAGAACATTCTAAAAGTCTAAACTTGAGTTAAGTCCATGAATAAATATGTTTTCGAGTCGTTATTCCTGCATCAAATAAAGGAATTTCTTGTCAATATTGGCAGACTTGTCATCAATTACAGATGGTCCAACTAGTGATCCAAATGACATAACTAAACATATACTTGGGACACTAGGAGAGCCCATTGGGACATCAAAATCTAACCTTGAATCTCCTTGGGCGCACATTCTCTGGACTGTGGCGAGACCTGTAGGCCTGACGTCTGGGAGCTTCACTTCTTTGAGGCTCTGCTGCCATTGCTGATACCCTGTTATTCTTCTCTTGTGTTTGATTCCTTGAGTTCCGAAAAAATCCATCTTTGTCCCAACTAACCTCATAATCAGCCTTTAATCGCGATCCTTGCTGTTCATTAACAACTCATATAAATCGTCACGAAGAAATTACATGTTATAACTTCTCAGACATAAACATATCCAATCTTCCAATTTTCCAAAGTATTCTTCATGCCTATTGCTACCCAGTTTTCATCAGCTATATCATTCATGAACATAATGCAAGTCTGCAACTGCTTCTATATTATCAGTTCCAGTAATTGTCGATAGAATTCTTTTAACCACTATCATTCCCAGCACAATGAACTGGATTGCCTAATTATGCAAAAATTGATCCACTGAGATAATGACATAACCTAAAAATGTCCATACAAGATAACGACAACCACATGAACATAACGACATGAAATTTTATTAGTGTGTTAGACACTATGGTTATGTACTTATGTATGATTTCACAATACAGGGAACAAAAAAGTCAGACACCAAGCCAATACCTTTTGCAATGAGCGACTACACAGAACTCTCAATGCATCATAGAAGTCTCTATATTTCTCAAACTGAACCACAATCTTGCAGTAAAGGCCTGAAACTAGGCCTGCACTATCTTCATTTGCATCCTTACCTAGATCATCGTCCTCAGCAACATTAAGATTCCTATTGAATGCAAGTTATGGAGCAAAAGAATTATGTCCAATCAGGTTATTGATAGTAATGTGGGCGCCAAGTTAAACAAGATCATTGTCACATTGGCAACATAAACATTATATGAACCATTAGGAGGCTTTAGGGGGATATATAGCACCAGTCTGCTATATGAACTGCAAATTAAGAAGGGTCATTGTGTGATTCAGCATCTTGTTAAGTTTATTCATGCCTCATTTCAAAGTCAGGGCATGCCACAAGCCTCAGCAATGGCTTACCTTATAGATCACCTATCAATGGAGGATTGTTGATATCAGGAATCGAACCTAAGCTTTACAAACAAAGTGCTTTTCGATCCTTACTAGCTGAACCAACTCTTGTTGGCTTTGATAAGTTATTTCTACTTCTTAAAAGGAATAAAGAAACAAAAGAAAAGCCTTCCTCAGGAGAACAGTAATAAAAGTAAGATAACCAAAGTGTCCAACTCATGGCAAAATACGAATCCACTCTTCAGTTCACCATGCTTTATACAAATTTCTATTTAAGTATCACCTCCAACTCAATTATGGCTTCAGAATGTTCAATTTGAATATAATGCAAAGAATCAATATCCAAAAATATATAAAAGCAAATGTTTGTAAAAATTAAGAATTCAGCATGGCCAAAAAACCAAAGATAAGAATAAAAAGTGGAATAATAAAACCATGAGGGAAAAGGAAAAAAAAAAAAAGTAACAATCATGTACCTTATCTTGCCAAATGTTGAAAAGATGGTATGAGTGACCAGCATGGAAGGTTTAGACGAAACTCTCGGCTCAGCAAACCACCGCGATGGCACACCCTTTAGAATGATTGTATCAGGCTCATGCCTCGCTCTAGAATACCCTGCAAAAGTTCAAAACATTTATAGCTACGCACGTAAAACACAAATTTCCCCTTTTCTTTCGAGTCACATTGAAACGAAATCGAAAGAAACAAAAACACAAACCTCCCCGATTGCCAAACGCATAAAACTCTTCACAAGCTTTCCTCATGCCCTGAAAATCATCCGAAGCAGGAACAGAAACAGAAAGCTTCAACTTAACCCCTTCGAGATTCAACTCGATCCCATCCATCTTCTGGACCAGATAGCTTCTCCATTCCATGAATTTCTTCTCTTCCTCGGCAACAGTTTGGGTGCCATCGTCAAGAAAGGCAAGGTCCCAGATGCGAAGTGTTCCGGCGGCAACTGGTTCGTCGCGCTTGCGCTTCTTGAGGTCTCTGATGCGCTTGATTTCGAGGTCGTCTTCGGGAACAGTGAGGGGGGAAGAAAGGGAGTGAGAGGTCTTGAGGAAGTCGATGAGAGCTCGCTTCATCTTCCACTCGTCGAGGGGCTTGGTGATCACAGCGAAGCTTGATGGGTAGATAGTGAGGTTCAGTTTTATGCGCGGGACAAGACTCAGACCGTTCTCGATTTCCAACGTTGCTGTTGGACGCAGCACTTTCAACGGTTGCTCTTCCATGCTCATAGTCTCCTTACGTAGTACCTTCTTCTTCTTCTTCTCCTCGCTGTTCTGCTTTGTTTTTTTTTTTTTGCGAATTGGGATTTGATTTGCTATACCCAATTGTGACTTGTGAGTTCACCATGCCAGAAAACCCATAAGAAAAAGGAGAGCCAAACGTCGTCGCTTTTGTGTGACCTTGACCTTGGGCAACACTTCTAAACGACATCGTTGCCGTTGAATAAGTGACTGGCGTTTGGGGTTACTTGGCTTGGGACCGTCGTATTAACGGAAAAGGCGAGAATGTCTTGTTTTCACTTATTTTTCATTTTTTACATTAGAGATATGAGGATTTTTTTGGTGGTATTTTAAGTTTTATATTTAAGGTGAGTTATTAAGTATTTATTATTTATTAATTTTATAATAAATATTTAAAAATTTATTAAATATAATTAATAATTAATAAATATTTAAAAACTTATTTTTTAAATTAGTATTTAGATAAAAATAATAAATATCAAAATAATTTCCTAAAAATACAAGTAATTGAATAGGGGATAAAATCCTAATGAAACTCTGAAAAATCAAACATGCATACCATCTCCACATTTAAGTTCTAAAGATTTGAGTTGTTATTTATTGAGTTACAAGGTAATAACTTACAATTCAAAGATAAAGATGATTGCTTATTTGGCGTCCGTTATTTACCATCTTACCTTCTCAAATCCAAAAGGAAAAAAATTGGTATAATTTTGGAGTGCGAAGAACCATTTTTGAAGATAATAATTAGACAATGCTTTTGGCTGTCTCTAATTGAAATAGTGCTCTTGGGACAATCCTCTTAGCTATGTTTCCTTTTGGTTCCTTTTTTTTTTTTTCATGGCATGGTGCATGGCTCGTAAGTTGTAACTTTTTTCTTCATGAATGAAAAAAAGAAAAATCAAATGCTTAGTAGTTATGGAGTGGGTGTTTGATCTCTCATATTTTCATTTTTTTAAGTTTAATAAAAAAAATTTAAAATTGAAATTAAATTGTTTTTAAAAAAATAAATATGAAAATATACCACTTAGATATAATTTTAAAAAATTTAAACATTATAATTTTAAATTAATTTTTTTTACATACTATCAAGTAATTAAATAAAGTAAATTATATTGACACCTCTCAAAATTTGTAAAACTTATAAAAAAATTCTTTTAATTTTGGATATTATATTGATTTTTTATAGTATCATTTCATTTGTATAAAAATGTAAAACAATAGAGTATTTATATTACCTTTCACATTGAGCAAACGTAAAGACAAATGAAAAGAGTTTATTTTAAAAGATTAGTTCGTTCATGTATGAAAAAAATTAATTCTTTTTTAAAATAATTTTTTTTAAAAAAAAATTATTTTATCTAAAATCTATTTTATTTGTTTAAAGTGTGTAAAATTAATTATAAGTTAAAATTATTTTTCTATAACTAAAAATAACTTTTTTTAAAAAGTTATTATTTAAAGCTTTTAATTATTTAATTATAGATTATTTCAAAAGTTTTAAGAGATAAATACCTATTTGTTCTTGTTGAGAGTCTCACATTGGATAGTGATATAGCTTGAGTAGTGTTTATAAGTGGAGGGCAACCCTTACTGCATGAGCTAGCTTTTGGGGTTGAGTTAGGCTCAAACCCAAATTCTAAGATGGTATCAGAGCCTATCGACATCCGTTGGGCCACCCGCAGATGTCTAGTCCTGCAAATTTCACGCTCTAAATGTCCAGTCCTGGGCGTGAGGGGGGTGTGTTGAGAGTCTCACATTAGATAGTGATATGACTTGAATAGTGTTTATAAATAGGGGGCAACCCTCACTTCTTGAGCTAGCTTTTGGGGTTGAGTTAGGCTCAAATCCAAATTTTAAGATGGTATCAGAGCTTATCTAAAATTCGTTGCACCACTTGCAGATGTCCAGTCCTACAAACTTCACGCTACAGATGTCCAGTCCTAGACGTGAGGGGGGCGTGTTGAGAGTCTCACATTAGATAGTGATATGGCCTGAGTAATGTTTATAAGTGGAGGGCAACCCTCACTCCATGAGCTAGATTTTGGAGTTGAGTTATTGTTGAAAAACCATCAGTCACCTCAAATAACGGAGGCAAGTTCTACACAATGTCATCAAGAAAAGAGAAATTCTTCATAATCTGCCACACAGCAAACATGAGTTCTATGAATCCGACACAACAGAAAGAGGTATCTCCTCAAGGAGGATACCATGGCTCAATAAGTTGAAGAAAATGGTCTCTCATCTGTTTCACTTACGATCTCTAAAGTGTGAGTCATGTCAGCTTGGTCATATCATATATTGTCTCTCCAAACGTCTTCAGCATCCCTGAGTTGTCTTTTGAGCTATCATTTATGGAGCCCACATTTTTTTTTTTGGGATTAGTTCCTTTTAGCATGTTTATTTGTAACAAACTTAAAGCTTAGTAAGCTTTAGCTTGAGGGGGAGTGCTAGAATATCTCAGAATATCTTCAGGGTATTTTAGTATATCTTTAAAATATCTTAGCATATCTTTAGAAGATCTTTATAATATACTGTGAAATCAATTAGTCATCTAATTGAGGGAGCAATCTTAGGAGTTATTTCCTAATTTCATTATGTTTCCTTATTTGTTTCCTTTTTAATTAGGGCTAGGAGTCATATTGTATTAGTGAGCTTAGACTTGTACTAGTAGTACTACACTAGTACTTGACCTAATTATTAGTATAAATAGGGGTTAATACTTTGTATTTTACAACACATCAAATCAATCCAATCTCATATTATTCATTAGTATTTCTTCTCTCTTTTACTCATTCGGTCATTCCCTACCTAAAACCATACAATCAACATGGTATCAGAGCTTATCTGAAATCCGTTGCACTACCTGCAGATGTCCAGTCCTACAAACTTCACGCTCCAGATGTCCAGTCCTGGGCGTGAAGGGGGCGTGTTGAGAGTCTCACATTGGATAGTAATATGACTTGAGTAGTGTTTATAAGTGAAGGGCAACTTTCACTCCATGAACTAACTTTTGGGGTTGAGTTAGGCTCAAATCCAAATTCTAAGATGGTATCAGAGCCTATCGACATCCGTTGAGCCACCCGCAGATGTCTAGTCCTGCAAACTTCACGCTCCAAATGTCCAGTCCTGGGCGTGAGGGAGGTGTGTTGAGAGTTCCACATTGGATAGTGATATGGTTTGAATAGTGTTTATAAATGGGGGGCAATCCTCATTCCTTGAGCTAAACTTTTGGGGTTGAGTTAGGCCCAAATTTAAATTCTAAGAGTCCTTAATCAAATAACTTTTTTAATCATTTCATATATTTTTTAATAATTTAATACATAAAAGTGATATTTTTTTATACAATCCAAACAAAAATCATTATCATAAAATCAATTATGAATTAACATATTCAAACATAAATTATTTTTCTCATAATTAATTTTTTTAAAAACTAATTATACACATAATTTTTTTTTTACAATTAATCCAAACACACATTAAATAACTATTTATTCTGGCTTTTTCTATAACTCTTTTAGTACAAGTGACATTTTTGGCTTTTTTATATCAATATACCTAAAAAAATTTTATTTATCATTTTACCACACTTCAAAAATTATGTACCAAAATACTCTATTTTTTTTCATGTTGAGAAGTCGGTTTGGCTCAAACCGACTTCTCAACATGCTTTTTTTTTTTTTAATTTAAAACATGTTGAGAAGTCGGTTTGGGGGAAATCGACTTCTCAACAGGATGTTAAAATTTTTTTGAATTTCAACGTTGAGAAGTCGGTTTCCCCCGACTTCCTAACATGCTTTTTTTTTAAAAACAAAATCCTGTTGAGAAGTCGGTTTCCCCCAAACCGACTTCTCAACAGAATTTTGTTTTTTAAAAAAAAGCATGTTAGGAAGTCGGTTTGAGCAAAACCGACTTCCCAACATGAGAAAAAAAAAAGAGTATTTTGGTACATAATTTCTGAAGTGTGGTAAAATGGTATATAATTTTTTTTAGATATATTTATATAAAAAAGCCGACATTTTTAGATCGTTTTTATCGGTTGATAGATATTCAATTATTAATTATTACGCTTCAAGTTTTTAAATAGAGCTTATTATAAAGAATTAAATTATTAAAAAAGAAAAATTATAACTTAAGTATCACATTAAATTTTTATATTTGTCTAATGTGAGATATAATTATAGGAAAAAATGTAAACAAAAAAGAACAAATATTTAAATTATAAAATTCAAAATAAGAATATTAATATGATTTTCAAAATTCAAAGAGTTATTATCGTAAAATTTTCAAATCTCAATAAATATCAGTGTACTAGCTATTAGTCTATTAACTAGGCCCAACAGTAAAGTCTACCGACAGGCGACAAACTCAACCCAATATCTAAAATTAAGGATGTGTTTAGGTGAACATTTTTTCATTTCAAATTTTTGTTTAAAAAGTATAAATGAGTTTTTAATATATTTTAATATATTTGGGTAAAATTTTGATGAAAAAAATAAATAGAATTTTTATTTCAAATCTCATTTAGATAAAAGTAATATTTTATTATTTTTACGGTAAAAAAAATTCATTTATATATATATTGATAAAAATATTTTTATAATTTAATATTATATCACTATTTTAATAATATTTAAATAAATATAACTTAATAATTTTTTAAAATATTATTATAATTATATTCAAAATGATTATATTTTATAATATTTAAAGTAAACTTAATTTTTTAACAAATTTATTTTACAAATTAATTTACTTATAATTAATTTTTTTAACATCAATTTATTAACAATTAAACTCAAAATAACTTATATATTTTTTAGTAATTACACATCTGAAAATAATTTTTATTAACATTATTTAAATAACATTTATTTAACAAAATTAATTTTTAGATAAAAATTTATAAATATAAATTATTTTACTTAAATTCACTTATGATTAAAATCAAATTTATAAAATTTAATATAAATACATATTAAACATGAATAGCCTAAAATTTATATGGGGGTAATAATTCCTATTATCGTCATTCCTTTTTATGACTCGATCCCTACTAGAGTATAATCCTCCTCAAAAACCGTTTCTAATTTTACTAGAACTCTTATAAAAAAGAGAGTAAGTATTTAATTTAATCATTTAAAGATATATGTAATATCAGTTTAATATTTTAATTATTTTTTATGTTAAATTAATTTTTTTAAAAAACTAATTTGATGTTAAGAAATAATTTTAAAAGATTAATTTAATATAAAAAAATTAATATTTAAAAATTATTTTAATATAAAAAATTATTAAAAAATTAAATTAATATTACTAATACTTTTAAAAAATTAATTTAAATGTTTATTCTAAAAAAGAGCTGATCATGTACAAATTAGGGAATTTCATCCCCGGCTTATAAATAGGGGCTTATCCACCGTGTAGAGTAGCTTTTATAAATTCGCATGTCACTTACTTTATCATCAGAATCCCTCTGCTTCTTTGCAAGCACATGCCAGTGATGCCACCGGTTTAGGCCAAGTGCTCCACCGCAATCAATTATCTATATATAACTCATTCTCCTCACCGACACCGACTACATCTAAATCGAACAATCAATATATTTTACTCTTACATAAAATTATATTTTTATTTGTGTAGGGTTTGGGGTGCGTGTTTATTTAAATTTTATAAAAATATAATCACGTTTGAGATCTAAAAGAAAATTTAATTTTAATTTATTGTCATAATTTTTTTATACTGTTATTTAATTATATGTTAACATATTATTAAAAATAATTTTTTTAAATAGTTATTATAATAATAATTTGTTTAATTATTTAATAACACATAATTAAATAATAATATAAAAAAAAATTTAGAAAATCAAAACTAAACTAAAAACAAAAAGCCTCAAAACTTAAAATGTGTAAAAAATTATACCGTCTTTGAAATTATTAAAAAAATTAAATTTTTAAGATAAAAAATGAAATTGATTTAATTTAGAAATTAAACCCACTCAAGTTTTGAGCAGATTTTTATATGCACACAAGTAAAATCAAAATAGTTTTAAAATCAAATAAATTCTTATTTTATCTTTTCAAACAAAGAATTTTATTTATAAATCAAATCAATTTTCAAAATTTATTTTCTAAACATAGTGTTAAAGACATTTGATTAAGATTTCAAAATTAATATTAGATAATTTTCACAGTAAATAAAACTAATTCTAAAATGGAACCCAATTATTATTTTTTTAGAAAAAATCTTACATTATACGTCAAAATAATTATATTCTAGAATATTGTTAAATCAACTTGAGCTTTTAAATTTATTTTTATTATTTTTTGTCATAATTTATTCCTACCAAACCGAAGTACGAAGTTGGTGACACAGATCTAACACGGAACAGCACAAGGATAAAACATGTAAGCATATTTGCTTTTTCATTTTTAATATTATTTTATAATTAAAATTTTAATATAAATTATTTTATAACAACAATGAATTTTTGTCATAATCTATCCCGACCGTACCGAACCCGAAGTAGGAAGTTGGGGACACAAACTGAACGCGGAATAAACATGGAGAGCATATTTGCTTACGTTGTTAAGTTTGCAATATTAATTATTAATATAGTATATTGCTCATCCACAATCCACGATAGAAGGGAAGTCAAACTGAAAAAAGAGAACAAAAATAAAAATTATAAATTAAAAAAAAGAAGAAGAAGAAGGAAAATACAGATTGAAGAGGCGGAGGAGGTAAGGCGAGAACAGAACAGAACACAGAGAGAGAGACAGAGACAGAGACAGAGAAACATGGGCATCTGCTTTGGTTGCTTCGGTGGAGGCAACAACAAGCGTATGACAAAGGAGGAAGAGAGATTGGCCTCTGAAGAAGCGCGTGCTAGAGCTGCTGAAGCCGCTCAGAAAAGGTTATGCCATACTATATTATTCCTTTTCTCTCTAAATTCCTTTGCTTTTTGCAATTTCATGAATAGGATCGTGACCATTGAATTCCTGCAAAATTTTCACGGATTTGGGTTTTTATTTGGAAACCCATGTGGAATATTAGAATCTTGATAATCATACTTGTGGAGATTAATCTGTTTTTCGTAAACATTGTTCATGAAATATGTATCTAAACTTGTTTTCCCTGTTTGCTTTATATCTATTCAATCACATCTTTCGGTGTTTTATCCCTTCACAAGAATAAGAAACCCCATTAAATAAATAAATGATTGAATTTTGGTACCTGTTGCCTGAACTTCAATTCAATTTCATTTAGTTGTTTAGCTGGGGTTTACAGTTCCAAGGTCATTGTTGAAAAATTCTTGTTATACAGTTCCAAGGTCATTGTTTTCTTTCTAGAGCTCATTGCTGCTTCTCATCCTTGAATGTCATACATTAATATCTCGTTATTGCTCTGTAATGAATTCCATCTACTCGAGGCATCACATAAGTATCACATTCACAAGGGGAAATTCACTTCAAAGTCCATGGGGATTGCTTATTCATGCGACTTTGGGGCTATAGTGACCTAAATTTCCACGTTATGGATAGGATAACAGGAAAAGACTTCCCACGTGTGAGGTACATACACATCTTCATTCCTCACATGTTTGTGGAAGTCCATACAATAGAAGATGCATGCAACGCTCACTGTGATTATTAATTACTAAAGGAAGCATAATTGCAAAAACTTGTAGAGATTGGGTGACGCATGAAAAAAAAGAGACGTTTTAATGCTGTTATAATGGCTTTTTTTTTTTTTGGTAATAGTTATAATGGCTTTTTTTTTTTTGGTAATAGTTATAATGGCTTTTTATTAGTGACAGTATAGTAGACTAACTTACATGTGTTGATTGCAATTGCAGGCAAGAGCAATTTGACAATTCTCCAGCAGGACGAGCTGCACGCGCACAGCAACAAGCAATGGCAAAGCAATCTGCAAGCTCCAACAAAGGCGAACCAGTTCTAAAGGTTTAGTGATTCAAGATGCCACTTATTTTTTGGCTAGTGTTTATTGATACTGCCATTAATCTGCTAAAGTATCGTCATATAATTCTAGAGATAGATTCAGTGCTTCTTGATTAAGAGATAATTGCACTTTTTTTTCCCCCTTTAAAAATGCCATTACCCTGTAATATGCTGCTTTGTTGCCCTTGCTTTTTTGGCTAACAATCTTTAAATGGATTTATACCATACTCATTTTATTCGCCCTCACTAATAATATGTTTTGACTCTTTCATTTGTGGATGCAGTGGCAGATGGGTTGAGGTTAGGCAAGTTGTCTGTCCAAGTCAACTTTTTATTACTTGTAAGGTGAATGATCTATCTGATAAATTTTAGGTGGCCTGTAACGCCTTTTTTTTGGTTACGCATTTTTGTTTAGTTTGAAGTTTCATGAAAATGAACTCGTGATTTTTTAGTGACAGAATTCATTTTAAGACAATTAGCATTAACATCTATATGAATACATAGACAATAGATGATAAAAACTGTGTGCATTATATTGAAAATTTCTCACATTAGGGTATGTACAGGCATGCATGGCCTGTGTTTTGAGTTTACACATCGCCTGTGCTTAAAGTTTTTGGACTAAATCAATTTGGAAAATTTTGAAAAAACATAGCAAACCAACTACTGATTTGGTCATGTGAGGAGAAGACCAATAGAAGCCCCGGTGAGAAGAATTGATAAGTTGGAGGATAGTTCCTTAAAGAGAGGTAGAGGTAGACCACTGACAACACTAAGGGATATCATTAAAAAAGGTCTTGAAATAAATGGTCTATTTGAAAGTATGGTCTATGACAGAGCACAATGGCATCGTTTGATCCATGTAGCCGACCCCACCTAGTGGGAAAAGGCTTTTGTTGTTGTTGTTGTTGTTGTAGCAAACCAACAAGTTGAAAACAAACAAAAGCATTTTTGAGCTTTTTTCTTTGCTGAAAACAAAAGCATTTAATGTTTACAGCAATTCAGCTCATTGTCCAAAAAAGCTGTAATAGCAGTTATCAAGGCTAAAAAAATAGTGTTGGGCATGCATCTCAATGAAATATTAATGATAACCATATCATAGTTTTTCCTGGACATTCTGTTAAAGTGCAGCCTATGCAGTATAGGAGTGCCTGCAAAACGCTATGAAGTAATTAAAATGCAAAAGGGGGGGGGGGGGGGGATTTAGTTTTTGATTTAAACTAGGTTCGTTTGGTTCATGTCAATCAAAAAATTCCTTTATTCCTGGATTAAACCTCTCATTTAGAAATCCACTTATACACTTGACAAGACCAAACCGACTTAATTACTGAATCAAACCAAACCCAGTTGGATTGGATTAACTTCACTGGTTTCTTCAGGTTGTGTAGATTAGGATAACTCCTAAGGGTATTATGTTTGTAATAGCAACTGTGTATTAATGTAGAAATGAATACCAAGTACTTTTGTGCACATTCAACAGAATGAAAATGTCTCGTTATAGTTTAGAAGATCATTTGCCTCATTGGTTTTTCTTTTCTTCTGTGTTACAGTATTAATGATAGGTCCAGTGAAATTCTCTGCACTACCAGCTTCCCTTGTTCCGAAGATGAACAAATGGTCTTTACTGCAATTGTATCATCAGTGAAATTTACTGTCTTCCAGACCAAGAAATATTCTGTTTGATTGTAAAGAATTAGTGGAGTAAAGGAAACGGGGATAAGTTGAGAATGTGGTTTGATGTTTTCTTTATCTTGGTTAATATTTCAGAAACTCCAGTTTCTTTTTATAAAAATTGAATACATCAACCTGTTAACTGATTCCAGCTTTGAGCGTCTCTTGTACAGAAAGAAAGAAAAAAGGAAAAAGGAAAAAAAGAAGAAGCTTTGTGCGTGTTATATACATAGCGAATGAATAAAGGGTAGCGCTTAAGATGATAACTGTTGAATTTGTTTTGCGCGAGTATTATTATTGGATCACAATGGGATATTGGGATTTACTAGTATTAACAGTTTAAGGACTAACTAACACATTTCCTTCTATCCATCTTTGGCTACTCTAAAAATTAAATACTTCTAACCCACCAAAGAAAGAAAAATATATAATGATAAGATTAAAAATCTGACTTAATCCAATTTTGCAAAGAAATCCTTCTTATCAAATTTAAATGGATGACCCTGCTCGGTAGTGGAGATGCATAAGAACTTGTCAATGCCCAATTCCCAAATCAAAGCTTTATTGAAAACGTTGCTCCTATTTCAGGATTAACAGGTGGTGATTGCTTTCATGTCGAAACTGTCTCTTTTAGTCTTTTTTCTTTTGCCCACGAGACTCGGTAGAACTTGAACCTGTGCTTTAGGGTAAAGCGATTAGCATATACTAAAGTGCTAGCTCTGCCTTTTAAGATGTGCAGCTTTTTTCTTTTTTTTTTCTCCCGGCTTCACATCTTCAATAATCCGTTGAACCATAGTTAAGCCCTCTCTATGATGGACTTGCTAGTCACTTCGAATGAGGAATTTGAAAAAGTGATGAACGTTTAAGTAATTTCCTTTCTCAGTACTGAAAAACAGAAAAAAGTAACATAGATACGAAAGAAGTAACGATCAAGCATAGCATTATGGCAACTTAAACTATCTTGTGCATGTTTGAATTGAAATTTGGAACCTACTTTTGCCCAAATCATGTTTTGAGAGATTTCAAACTCCAATCCAAACATGCTACTAGTACCTTCGGATGTTTGAAAGGATGTTATAAAGGCATGTCTTTACCACTTAGGAAGCCAAACTTCAGCCCTTCCGCATTAACTCAACTTGTGAAATGTGAAGGACATTTCATTGGAACAGAATGAAGTAAATCTAGAGATAACAAGTAGCTAGATTTAGCTATATATTTTGAACAAATAAATAACCAAGCAATGGTGTAAACGTGGGATGAGTATATTTTTCATTTAATTGCTGCTCGTGACTTTTCTATTTATGCTCTTGGTTGAGCTCACTTTCCCACGACCAAAAAAATTACAGGTCTTCTCCCAGTGTCTCAAATCTCAATTACTCAAATTTTTGCACTGGAGCTGAAAGCTTCAGCTCATATGCAGCTTGAAAGAAATCTGCTGCTTGTTGGAATGAACCTTCCATTTTTGAAACCAATCCAAGGTTGAACCACGCATCATGGTTTGTGGGTTCTAATCGCAAAGCATTCATTAAAAAGCTTCTTGCAATTGGAAGTGATTGCATACCAAGTTTAAGCAACAATTCTGCAGTTGAAATGATACTGGGAATGTAATCCGGTTCTATTGACAACGAGATTGAGAAGGAAACAAAGGCCTCCTTGTATAATGACTGAGCTTCAAACAGCATCGCTGCCATTGTGTACAGCCATGGAATTTGCAGATTAGTAATATGTTAATGCATGGTGTTACCATGTGCATAAACACGCAATGCAGAAATATGCAGTAGTTTAACAATAAGAACCTGAACATACAGGTTCCGTACCTGTAATATGCCAACTTCTGGGAGAAAAAAATTCTATCAACCGGGCTTTGTCAACACAAGCTTTTGCATCAAGAAAGGAACTAAGATCTGCATAAATGGTAGCCAAATCCTGCCAGGCTTCCATTTCCAACTTCCTTTCTGTTAATGCCTGCAGAAAGAGATGAAAAGGCAAGAAGGGAAGTTCTTCTCAACAATTCAGGAGATGAATCTAATCATTACACAGCAATATTCAAAAATTGACCCTGACCATAAATTCCCAATCTCGGGCCACCCAAAATGGGAATTCTTGCATTATAAATTTGGGAAAATGGGGGAGGGGGGGCTTCTTTAACTGATTTTGGAAACGCTAAGGGGTATTGGTTTTAAACTTTTAATTAACTAGTCTCGACATGAGCATCTTATTTCTTAGCAACTTCTAACAGACAAGTGCCATTTGCTCCTTTTAAATCAACTTTAATATAAGTCTATACAAGGGATGTTATGTTATAGTGTTTTTTCCTTAACAATATTACACACCTCATGCTTGAATGCTTTTGCTTGAAGCCAAAGCTCCTTTTTGGCTTGAATTAGTGCTAGCAAGATTCTGTAGGTCTCTATTGCTTGCTTGGGTTGCTGCTGAGCAATTTGAAGTACGGCTTTCAATCTTAGAAGTTCTAACTGATCCATCCTTCCAGCGTCATCTAAAGCAAAGTCTACTATAGTTTCCGCATCCTTAAACCGCTGTTGTGCAGATACTATGAGTGCTAACAGCTGCCAACCTCTTCCTGAACTGCCAACCATCATGTCTGAGTACATCATTATATTGTCATAAGCTGCATCCAGATTCCTTTGAATTGCATTTTCAAGTCCAAGGCTGAATATCACTTCTGGGTCATCATTTCCATTTACAGCAGCACGGTTTAGAAAGTTCAAAGATTCTTTATGAAATATAACTCTTTTGGAATCCAGTACAGCAATTCTAGCTGCGGCCCCAAAGCAAATTCCAAGAAATTTGTGGCCATGACCCAAAAAATGCTCATTTGGATGCTTAGCTAGATCTATAATTTCACGTGAAAATTTAATGCCTTCATGAGCATGGTTGGAATCTTGGGAACACAGTTTTGCTCCAAACAAAAATGAAGGAAAATGGGGTCTATGCTTTGCTTCAGAACTACCACAAGCCTTCCTCAAAAGATTCAAGGCAGCTTCATTGTGTCCTGCTGCACTATAACAAAGAGCAAGAAAGTACCACCTCTCAGCTCGATTATAGATACCTGGAAGGATCTGCTGTATATGATCTGCCAATAATTCAAACATCCCAGTAACTGAAAGTGCAAATGTAAGATGATCCATTATTTCAGCATCCCAGTCTATTTGCCTAAGTGTCACCTTTCTCGTGAGTATTAATAGCAAAAGTATTGCTTCTTCAATGTTGCTCTTGGGTGTTGGACCCCACACTTGCAACTGAGAGGGTATGTTTACTTCAACACCACCATAGAGTAGCGTGGCAGCTAAGTCTTTTTGCACACAAGCCAACCTCCGTGGCTCCAAATTCCATGGCTTGACCAAAGCCCGCCGATATGCAGTGACTGCTTCATCTAGAAAACCTGCCTTGATCCATAGGTTTGGAAGCAACTCCAATGCTCTGTGGAACATTTCTTGCAACTTACAATCTTCGCCAATACCCTCAACCATTCCATTAGGAAGACCAGATTCAACCGTATCCAGAATTATTCTGCATTCCTTTGCAGCCTCTGGTAAATAAAAAAGCAGCAGAGTTATTAGAATTGACACCCTTGAGTGCCAAACCACTCATCGACATAATGTAGTTACATTTATAGGCGTTCATGATGCTTCATATGGAGAATATTTCAAGATCCACTTCGTCAAAGGACAAAACTTTCAATATCCCACATAAGAAAATTGCATCACTTAGCAAACGCATATTTAATCAAACAAACTATAAGAAGATGCAAAACGTCTAAAAGGGAAATGAAGGTAGTAATACCAATGTATCGCCCAAGTTCCTCTAAGGTTTTTGCTTTAAGCAAAATTGCCTCAAGAAGCAGGCTTACTGAATGCATTGACATCACATTGGGAAGCACATTGCCTGCCTTGGAACGTGGTTTTCTTTGCTTGGTTCTTTTAGCAATAGCCCTGATCATCCTTGGGGTCAAAGCCCTGATGTCGATACCCAGAAACACTTGAAGGGCAGCATCAAAGTTCCCTCTTTGATATTCAAGCCTCCCCAGCAAAGCTCTGGCTTCCTGAAATTCATCCAGGAAGAGAAAAACACAGTTAAAAACTAGTCTAATATTAGCAGAAAAAAATCCACATGATATTTTGAATTTGACAAATAATTTCACAAAGAAAGAAACGCATTGCTACCTCGTAGTTTAATGAGAGAGCTTCTTTTAGAGTAGACTCAACGTCTTCTACTTGTGTTTCATCAAATTTGGATTCCCAATCCCCAGTCCTTGAAGAAAGCCCACTGGCGGAGAAATCCCTTGTTGCAAGGGACTCCGGTGACTGTGGCGGCTCTTCAAATTTGAATTGCTCCCCGGAGCAAGCACACAACATCTTGGAAATCACAAAAACGAGGTGAAAAGAAGAAATTGTGGATCTTTCTGTTTGAACGTTGAAAGTGAGGCAACAGAAATCACTTCTCAGTGTACGCCTTCATGAGGGGGACAGAACACCTTTAAATCAATGCGTTAAGAAATCAAACATGGTTCTGTTAAAATTCATCTAATGTTGAATTACAATTCTAAAATGATCAACACAGTTGCACTTGAAATGACTGGACTGGACAATGATATTGATGACAACACAGCTAAAGCAATTGTAGTCTTAAAAGTAGCTTAATGAATAATGCCACAAAGTTCCCTTTTTACCTTGATTTGATATATCACAACTTGTGTCATGAAACGGTTGATAAAACACAAACAACAATGGAGATCCGAAAGTAGCTTTAAAAACATTCCGGGCAGCATTCTTACCAACAAAACACAAAGAATAATAAGTTCATCTAACAGAAATGAGAAAACCAAACCCCATAATCCAAGGAAACAAACAACCGAGTTGGTTGGTAGAAAGGAAGGGAGAAGAGAGACAGAGATATGCAGATTTTTCAAAGACAATGATAGAGGTCTGAAAAAGAAGAGGACAAAAGGCTTTCCAGATAAACACGGGTGGGCATGTGGGAGGTGAAAAGGGCTAGTGAGAACAGAGCTTTTGGACTTACCACGACACAGATTCCAAAGACGTGAACTTTAGCAGTCTTCGACGCCATGAAAGCTACCCTTCTGTTGAACTTTCTGTTTCTCTGTTTCGGTCCTTTGAAATTGATCCTTATTGGTTAAAAAGATCCTGCGCCTAATTAAAACCTTTCACCCAAACAATGAGGAACCAAGAACCGACCCAAACTTATACAAATGTTATGAACTGGATTCAGATATCTGACCTTAATATGTCTTTTTTTTATATATACTCTCTCTTTTCTCTCAAAATTTTCTGACTTTTGAGTGCAGAATGTTTGGTAATGGAATAGGCCAATAGAAGGAGCAAAGGTGGTGCAGAGTAGCAGATGTTGGTAGATTCTTTTAAGTGGGTTTCAAGTTTCAACCATGTTATTGTCTAACTTGTCTGTGTTCATACTGATAGAGGTACAGTTTTAAAAGGAAAAAGCAAAGAGTTGGAGGCACCATTTAAACGAAGAAAGTGAAATGAAAGCTAAACCCAAGGCTGTCCTGTGCTGCTACCAAGAGGCAACGGGGCCAAAGGGACCTCATCAACTTGTCTCCATCCATTAGTGTCGCCTTAAATGTAGTTTACTTTTGTAGCTTTTGTCAGTCAGTGACTTTGAGGCACCGGTTAAGGAAAAGTAATTAAATCAACAACATACATGACTCCTTATATATTAGTCGCTTTAATTACTTGATCCTCGCTAAATTTCAGCCAAAGTGCTTTATCAATACTTTAGTTTAGTCTATCATAAGTTATAGAAAAAAAAACTTTTTTTTAGATTATTAAAGTAAAGGACATATATTGATACTTAGTTAAAAGGGGTGGCGAAAAGGTCCCACGATTTTTTTTAGAATTTTAAAGGAAATTAGGAAAAAGAAACAAAATGCATTAATGTATAAAACAACACCTATTATAATTTTTCACTTCGCCTAAAAATCTTGAAAATTCTAAACACTACAAACATTTGATCTCACTTTCCTAATTTTTCTTTTAAAATATAATTTTTAATTGAAAAAATTAACAATTCGGTCCCTACAAATTACATGCTGAAATGTTTTAGTCTCTGAATAATTTTTTTGTTACTACTTTGATCCTGATTTGTTAAAAAATGACACAGATTAGTCCATTTGTCTCCTTGTTGATTTGCGTAAGGTTCGTCCTACTCCGTTTTTGCTAAGGCTGGCTGACAGCTTGACTAGTACATCAGTTTTATTCAATTGTGTAAACACATATGTACCCAGAAAAAAAAATTGTGAAAAACACACATGAATCAGAATCACAATGAGAATAATTTAATATCTTCAATACAATTCAGAACTTAGATCTTATAGAAAAAGGGACCGATGTGTTAAAATGTTAAAGGGGAAGTTTTGTCAAAATGTTAAAAAAATCCACAGCAATATTACGACAATATCATCGTGAAACGTGGATTGTTTTTTATTTATTTTTTAATGAAAAACGTGGATTAAGTCTTAAATTGGCTTTTCATCACCAAACATGCTATAAATCCCACTTCCCCTAATTAGCTCTAAAAAAATCTGAAATTGCCTGCATTCGTGGACTTCTGATCCTACTTTTTTCATTCGTCTAAAAAGCCGTGGATTATAATCTCACTTTTGAAGTTGAATTGTTGAACCGAGAAATCCAAATTCCATGAATCCATGTAACGAGATTAGCGGATAAATAACCGCTCTACAAGAGTTTATTAAATATTTAATATTAATATTTAATTGTTATCTTATAATTTGTGGGAAATATGGCGAGGGGAGTGTGCAAAAAGTTTAGTGTATTCCACCAAAAAAATAGTTTATTGTACAATTATATTTATTCAATATCATTATATGTTGTTAAAATTCAAATATTTTTACATATTATATGTTGCTATAATTTTACATAACTCTATATATAAAATAATTATATAAAATACAAATAAATATTGTGTGTACATAAAACATTGTATACTTATCATTATTCTAAAATTACAAAATGTTTGTGCAAAATGTAAAGAATAAAATAATACTGAAATATTTTGAGAAAAAAAAACCATTGGACTGGTTTTATGGCATTAATTTTTTTTTAGGTAAATTATACATTTTTTCTTAAAATTTTTGTCCACATCAACTTTAATATACCAACTGGTAAATTGTATACTTTTAACATTTTTCAATGTTTTATTTTCTTCTTTATAAACATTGATAATAAATTATTCTACTATTATGTGTTATCTCTCATATTATCTAAAAAAATAACTTGGTACTTAAGACAAAAAACTCTTTTACCCAACAAACTATTCTTTTGGAATAAACTCTCCTAGTGAACTTAAGTTGTAACAATGTTTTATTTATATATATATTTTTTATTACACTAGTATGTTTTATCTAATTTATCTTGATTTGATTTAAAAGTTTTAGACAAAAAACACAGCAAAAAATTATTATGCATAATATTTTTAATATACAAGAAGATTGTACCGTACTTCTTAAACTTAGACTTAAAAGGAAAATAAATTGTATAATTTTAAAATTTATACAGATAAAAAACTGTTTTTTCTAACAAAAAGTTATAGAAGATAGGTCATATATAATCAAGTTAGTTTAACATTTCAAGAAAATATATATTTTATCATTTTTATAATCAACAACAATTTTCAGGAGTTAGTGGTTGGGAAAAGAATCAATCATGTCTGAAATTTTCAAAAGGCACATGGTGATAGCCTTACAGCAGGTGCCCTATCAAGTAGGGGTGATGTTAGTGATTTCCTGGGAATCTAGTGGGTGAAGTCTTAAAAGTAGCAGTGGTAGTTTCTTTTGTCGTTACCTTATTTTATGCAGTCCAGTCCCTCAGTGACCCTGACATACTCAGATCACCTTCCTTCTCGTCCTCATCATTCACACTTTACAGCTTCCACAAACTCCCACACTTAAAGCACTTACGTGCATAATTTACCATACTACTCATCATACCTCATTTTTCTCTCATACATTTCTACTATAATTTACTATACTATTCCTATTTTAAACATTCTGTTTTGGATATTGAACTTTTACTCTTTCTTGAAATCATGGCATCTGCATAATTTATAAAATAAAATATTACAGAATGTGATTAAAGACTATATTTTCTTCCATAATTTTGATTGTTAGTTCAACCTGATGGCTATTCTTTCCTCGCTGATTAAACTACAACTTACTTTTTTTCGCTACTTCATTTATTGCATTACAATAAGCGAACGAGACTATTACATCCTATACAATGCTATCTGTCAATCCCAGATGCCAACGCAATGAAGAGTCATGGGGGTCTCAATAATCAATAAGAAAGTGTATACAGAACATTATGTTTTTTTGGCTATCTATATATAACATGCAAATATCATCTCAAACGGGTATAGTTTGCTGAAATAAGAATCCTATCCATTATCAAAAGGGCTGGATAGCAGAAATAAGTAATAATGAAGTGTAAAATTAATGATCGAATCCAAAAATGAACACAATCCCAGAAAATTATTAGAGGTCCCGCTCAAAAACTCATGCCTCATCATCAACCATATTGGCTGCGTAGTGACCGAAGTTTCTGCCCTGTTAATTTACCAGGAGAAAAGAAAAATGAAGGAACTAAGGATTAATACGGTATGCCTATTAAAGTAAACCCACAATATTTAAGATGACTACATAAATGGCAAAGCATAAGTAAACTAACATCAGTATTTGCAAGCACGACCAAATTTGTAAAGCACGGGAAAAAATACCCCAATAACTAAAGACATACAATGTCAAGAAAATTAAGCAGTCTAGACCAATAGAAAGTGAAAATTGGTTTGACATATTTAGATTGAGATCTCATCTAGTAGATTTTGTCAAACCAACTGAATGCTCCTATTGATTCAGTGCACAAACTAACTGTACATCATGTCTACCCAAGAATGTCTCATCTCTGGAATCCCCACGTTGAAATTGTGAGAGGGAGCCTCAACTTGCATCAACGTGAGGAGGGTAACCATATTATTCACATGGCATAAGCAATGACTCGCCCATTGTTTCTTGCAGCAATTATCATAATTGTCTAGTAATTTCAAATTGTATTCAAGTACCCCATTTTTAACCAAGCATTCAAACAGGAAAATAAGAGTGAATGATCTTTATATGGTAAGGATGCCAACCTCAGATAACAACCGTTGCTTATTAAGTAATTGGGTCCTAGCCTTGTTTTGAACCGAATTTGGAGACTTAAACATTCTCTGCAAGTGAGAGAATGATGCAGATCAGCGGATAATGATAAGTAAAAAAAAGTACATAACACCTGAGACTAGCCAACAGATAAGAGAGGACATTCAGTAACAAAAACACGACAGTTAAACGCAATCAGTCATACAAACTAACCTTTTCAGCACTAGACATTCGATGCTCGTTGTTATTAAGATACATTCTCTTTGGTGTGAAATTAAAGACAACATGAAGGAACTCGTTTTCCTAATTTTCCAAGGGAGAAGAGGACAAAAAAAAGGGGAAAAATAACCATCAACATTATAAGCCTTTCAGAACAATCAAAACTTACTAAAGAAAAATGCCAAGAGAAAGCCCAACCTGCATATGCTTGATGAACCCTCCCCCTAAAAAGTGCTTGAGAAAGTTCAGCTGCAAAAATCTGGATGTCAAAATGCTAATACAGAAAAGGAGAGCTCTGTAGGTTTTTATGGAAGAATAAGAAAAACCTGTATCATTTGGGACCTTGATGATGTCTGCAGTGAATCACCACCAATCTTCATTGAAATTTCTGGAGAGTAACCATACTAGTATCACAAGGTATCAAGGTAAGGTCAGTAAAGAAGCCTCTGTGCTCCTTAAGCAATATATCTTCAATTCTCAATATAATAATAAAAAAGAGAGAGAAAATTAAAGTACCTCAAAAAACTCCATGATATCTCGGAACAAGTTCCTCTGACTATTAAGATCTTTTTTAGCAGAACCTTTTCCACCAGCCTCAACAGAAAGGTTTTTGACTTGATTTATGACCTTCCGTTTCAATCCTTGTAAACATGTGTAACTTTCCTGCTGCATACTCTCTTCTTGAGTCGTATCACTTGCACTCTTAGATTCAGCAGAAAATTTCTCTATAATTCCATTCTCAAAAATTAGAGCTAGTGCTTCACCAGCAGCAATACGTAGAGGCCGATCTTCCTTGTCTAAAAGACTGGATAAATAAGATATTGAACTGCATCAACAATAAAAACAATTATTTGGATCCCAGGCTGTGTTACAAACATTAAATAACAGTGTTAACTCAAAAGTTTTAACTATTTAAATTCAATTAATGTATTTTTAATTTTATTAATGTGTTTTTATTTTTCAATTTTCATCCATTTTCCTGCCCTCTTTTTTGCATTTTAGACGAAGATGCATGAAAGGAGTTTCTCAAGTCTCCATTGCCCTTCCCAACACAATGTCATTCTCCCTTCCTCCCCCCTCTCCCTGCTCTCACTTAAACTTCCATTCTGAATCTTCTGGTAGCCGAATACTTCCCTTCCTGCCCCCTGGTACAACAATGCACACATTGGCTCTATTGATATCTATCACAAAGAGGTCCAAATTATTTCAGATCGCTAAACTGCCAGTCAACAATAAAAATGGAGGCACAGACTCTCTCTGTTTCTCTTCTGAACTGACATACAATGAAGGTGTCAACAAGTTGGGGTCACTATTTTTGGTAATCTGGATTGCTGATAGACTGCACTTGGGGTTAGGCGATCCACATCATGCTTCATTTTTACTTTTTCGGGTGGGGGGGAGGGAGCAGATCCTGGTAAGAATGGTCCCAGGTCATCTGTGTAAATTAGCTATCTAAAGCCACTTATAAGGTGTATGAAATGCACATAAGCATATTACCAAAAACTAGTGCAGGGATTAAATGAAAATGGATGCACAGGTACAGGACTCTGCTTACTTTTGCCAATTTTTAGAATTTAGCTTCAACTCGCCCACAGTAGAGAGGAGAAAGGACCAAGCAGACACCACAGCAGTTATTAATGGAGCAGAAGGTTTGACTGCAACTACCTAAACAACGAAATAGATGAAGCAGTAAATCTAAGGAAGAATTATTAGGCACACCAATATAGAAAGAAAAAAATGTTATTGTCTTCATATCTAGAGTTGTAAGCATTGAAAATAACACAATTATTATAAGAAACATACTACGCCTGAGATTGATCAGAAAATAAAACTAGCAAGTATATGTGAAAAAGATGCCTACATTGGAACCTAATTTGGGATGAATCACTCGCCACATTATGTCCAATGATCTTGCTGTTTCCTCTTGATCATTCCCCCCAACAAAAGTGATTATAGCCAAGCATTCCAGCAACTATAAACATAAATGACATTGAGCAGATAAGATTCAGAGTCAGAGCCTCAAATGAATCAAAAGGCAAGATTTGAACACAAGACTCTTCAAAATTCCCAAAACCCTACTTACTGATGGAATCTTTGAAACATCTGACCTAGATGTGAGATATTCATCTAGAGGACGAACAGATTCCTCAAATATTTCGCGTGCATTATCACTAAACCCAATAGTCAAGGCCAACAAACCTACAAAAGAATTAAATAAAATATTTAATTAAATGAAGGCAATATCAAACATATGCAAGTTAATCAAAATCTTACCAATGGCATGAGAAGCCAAAGCTGTCTCCTTTGCAGATGCCTTTTTGGATCCTTTTTTTATCGAAGCAAGACACTGATATAATAAGGTAGCAAACCTGATAGAGGAAAGCACCTCAAGGTTATGATAATTGATAAGCATCATATTAAGAGAGATTAAATAAATAGATGGGTAAGATATAACATCTATATAGTTGACATGAATACTGTTTGATGTTAATACTGTTTGATATAAGTAACCCGTCCAGTAACCATCATATTAGAGAGATAAATAAATAGATGGATGACATATAACATCTATACTTCACATGAATACTGTTTCCATATAACCCAACCAGTTGACATTGTAAGTTATATTAGAAATAGTGTCAGGACTACAACCTAAAAATGCAGGCACAAAAGAAAGGAAGACATAAACATCATAACTTAAATGCATATAACTGACGTAATTAATTGATAACTTGGTTGTGTGTTTGATAAAACTGAACCACCGAAATTCTAATGATGAAAAATTAAGCACTGAATTTGAATTGTTTGAAAAAAAAAGTGCTGAAAATGTATTAAAGGAAACTATAATTTAATACAATAAAACTATACTAAAGGATATTATTTTTGTTTAATGACTTAAATAAGGAAAGAGTTGCTGCTGAATACATTCCATGGCCTCTCATGCGCTGAGCTGAATGTTTTAGCACTTTTTCATTTAATTTAATTTTTGACAAGTATTAAACATGGGCTGGCACTCCCAATTGCATATTCATATTCTCCACTAACTACTTTTAATTTCAATTTCCTATATTTTAAGGTTTCACTTGGATAAAAAGAAATTATTTAGTTGGAGAGATTCTTAGATGGCAGCACATAACCATACATGCCGTTGGATTAAATTTAAAATATTTTTTAATAAAATTTAAATCAAATCTAATGGTTAAAAAACTGTGAGAGTAGTATTCTCATAGTATATTAGAATTTCTCATTTAGTTGAGGGAAATTTAGAAAATCACAATTAAAAGTAGTTAGTGGGGAGTGTGAATAGGCAATTGGGAGTGTCAATAGCCTCATCCATTAAACAAGCGCTGCTAAATCAATTTCACTGCTCTCAGCACTAAATTGAGTTTCCAAACAGGCCCTAAGTTGATTTCATCTTTTCTACATAACAAACTAATTATAGTTTTAAGTGTTAAATCAAATTTATCCACTGAAGGCCAAAGAAGAGCTGGCCAGAAAACGGGGAACACATCTTGGCTTACAAGATATATCGTTTGGTTTGACAAAACACACTTCTATCAATTTATCGTTATGTTGCTTTTGTAACATACATAAGGTAAATGATATAAGAGAACATAAGCAAACGATTTTATAACAGAAAAGTTAAAAATTAAACAATAGATGCTTACTTCTTGTCCACAAACTGATACTGTATATTGCTATTGAATGCCTCAATGATCAATGACAAAGCTTTCTCCCTCGTGGAACCCCTTTATCCACACACACACACACACACACAAAAAGATGAATTTTTAGTTCCATCTCCATCTAATTTTATGATTGCAATTTGCAATGCTAAACCTTTTGGAGAAACAGATATTATATTATGATTGGAAAGACGTAAGTAAAGTACCTTTTCTCATCTAAAGATCGAGAGCTTGGTCAAGCAAAGTATCTTGATCAAAGTGCACTTCTTCAGTCCCTGACACCGACACGAGGTCAGTTCGGGCAGTTGATGACGAACTCACACTACTATCATCGTCGCTATCCAACATTGCAGCATTTTTGCGTTGAGAAGTACCTACCCAATACCCATAACCAACAACTTCAAACTCCATCGTTCACCCCAAACGAAGACAACAAAGTAACCCGACATCATAGTACTCAGATATTAATAATAGTAAAGCACCGTATGGGCGATACAACGTTAAAAAATAAGCAATTTCAAACAAAGCTAAGAGGAAATTAAAACGTGATCGATCTTCGATAAGAAGAAACCAAACCCTAGGAAAGGTAACCTTAATTTTAGGAAAAGAAAAATAAGTGCTTACGCTTTCCCATGTGTGACGGGTCCTTCCTTTGCTTTGCTTTGTTTTGTTTGTTTGCTACTACGCGTCAGAAATTGTTACAAGATTGAATCCGAATCTGAGAACTAGAGAGCTGCACAAGTGAATTGAATGGAATGGAATGGAGATGGAAAAGAAGAACGATGAAAGCAACAACGTTGGTGTTAACTGGGATGATGAATAAGCCATTAAAATTCTGTGAATGGAACACGAACACGAAGGAAACGAAGACTCAGAAACAAGGGTGGGGTTGAAATTCAAAGGGGATGATACAATCGAATCGAATCGAATCGAATGAAATGGAATGAATACAGTACACAAAGGGAATTATTCAAATCGGGTGGTGTTGAATATTCGGTAAGAGGGTGGTTGCGTGGCACATCTGCGACCGTTAT
The DNA here is from genome assembly GCA_023212625.1 of Styphnolobium japonicum. Taxonomy (NCBI): domain Eukaryota; kingdom Viridiplantae; phylum Streptophyta; class Magnoliopsida; order Fabales; family Fabaceae; genus Styphnolobium; species Styphnolobium japonicum. The sequence goes on from JALBWW010000006.1 coordinate 27,864,488, forward strand.
TGTTGATTTTCCACGTTGGATATTGTCGGCACCTAGAAACCAATTTGGAGGTTATGACGTGTACACGTGATTTTCGTTTGTGTGATCGTTGATGGCGTGTTTGTTTTATTTCTGGGAAGTACTGACAAAGCTTACTAAGAATAACAAAAACTTACTGTTACATTCAAACTCAATAGTTCAATATGTGTTTTTTTCTCTGCGTCCATCAAGTGATAAATAAAATTAAATTTAATGGTTAAGGGCTATCCCCAATATTAAAAATATAAATTCGCAAAAAAGTATGTTTATGAAGAAAAATAATTTTAATATTCTAAATAAAATTAATCTCATATTTAAAGAATATAAAATAAAAATACTTGAATAAAGAAAATATATATATTTTAAAGATTAATTTCATATTTTATATATAATTAGGCTATCACATATCACAATTATTATAATTTCAATTTTATACCCATGATATTTATTAAAATTTTCCAAGCAAAATAAAAACGTTATGTGGTTAAACACGTGGAAAAGAGTTTATTGCATGTTAAAAAAAAGGTTTAAGACAAAAGTTAGAGTTTAATTTTGATTCATTATCAATGTAAAATGAATATAATATTATTTAATTATGTATTTTTAAATTATTAAAAAATTTTAATTATCACAATAATTATTTTAAAAATTTAATTTTTTAATAATATATTAATATAAAATGAGATGATAATATAAATTTTTTTTATAATGATAATAAATTAAAATTAAATCTAATTAATTAACAAATAGAGATTCATTTTCGAAGAAGGGATGGAAAACCAAAAAAAAACAAAAAATCCAAATACACGGCGGAAATATTTCACATATCTGTTTTATGGTTATGCAATTATTATGGTCGTTGAATATATGCGAAATTTGGATGAATGTAATTTAAAGAGTAAATAGTGAAATAATAAGCAATCATTGATCCAAAAAAAAAGTAATCATTGATAATAATAAAAAATTAATATTTTAGAATTTTATATAGAAGTCTCTCTAGCTCGGGTTAGCCCAGAATGTATAAAAACAAAGGTTACTCTTATCTTTTTGTGGGATCCATCTAAAAGGGATTAACTCATCACACCTAGTCAGTCAAATCCGGTATACTTTCACCTGGGCCACTACGCATGTTACTATGTAATTATACAATAAAAATCATGTATGTATAAGAACTTATTTTTTTTTTTTCATAAATAGTTATTTATTATTTTACATTTTATTTTTTAATAAAATATATTTCTCACTTTAAATAATTTAAATTCATGAAACTACTAGACAAAAATATATATATTATTCTGCACTTTAGTCTCTAATAAAATATGCCTACAAAGAATTCAATTTATTAATTTATCTACAACTCGTAATTTATCATATATTTTTATTGAATTGAAACTTATTTATTCTTACTAAAGTACTATAGAGCCCGAAAATAGTGTTGTCCCGGAGCAGACACTAAGGTTTATCCCACAATTGGGATCCACACAATGATACTGTTCTGGCTTTGTAAGAATACTCATATTTTTAATAATTGTAAAAAATAAAATTATATATATTAAATAACTTTTTGAATTTTTTAAATTTCTTTTAATAACGAGTATTATAAAAAATTTAATATTCAATTATTTAAAAATGTTAATATAAAAACATTAGAAAAAATTAAATATTTAAAAATATATTAAAAAAATCCACATGCCCAAACTAAGAGTAACCATATGTGCACACTATTTTTTTCACATTATTTTTACATTTTGTTAACAATAAGTAAATTTTTTATTAATACAGTATATCATTTGGTTAATGAGTTTTGGTAATCGATTACTTACGAACTTGGTTAATAATGACTAAATTATTAGTTAATAGATTACCAACTTGTAAGTAATTAGTTACCAAAATCCATTAGGATTTAATTTCTATCTACTGTCAGTGTAAATTTTCTTTACACTGTCATCTAATCATGTGCTGACACTTTATTAAAAGAGTTATACTTTCTAAGTAGTTGTTGTGATAGTCAAACTTTTTTAATGATTTGACAACACATGATTGGATGACAATGTAAAGAAACTTGACGGTGGATCAAAATTAAAATTAATCAATTAACCAAATGATATACTATATTAATTAAATATTTACTTATTATTAACTAAATGTAAAAATATTGTAAAAAAATAATATGTAAGAATCATTATTTCCCCCAACTAATCCCATATCTATCTGCCCCTACCTGGCTACCTTGAAGGTTCGTGGCATCACTTCCTAGTTTCAATTCATTAAACACGTGTTTGATTTTGTTTTAATTTTTACACAAAACAATTTTTTAATTAAAAATTATCTTTTCAGCATTTTATTGATAATCTTTTCTGAATATAAAACAAAATAATTTAAAAAGGCAATAAGCAAGAGGTTTTGGCTTTAAAAAAAACTTTTTTGAACCTAAAATAATCAAAACTAAACATGCAAAATAACTTTCATTTATTGACTTTATTTTCCAAAAACACAAAAAGTGAAACGAAGACCTTGCCAGGATTAACAAACACGGTCCTGCACGTGGTTAAAACTTACATTTCGTTTCATTGGAGTTGCTCCAATAGTTTAAGCACAGGACATATGTGGAGAAGGGGAGGGTTCGATCCTCCCCAATCTCTCCCACCTCCCTCCCCCAGTCCCCCTTCCCATGGCCCTCTACAAGGGTCCCTTAGGCCCCACTCCAGTGGTGGGGCCCTCCTCCATTACCAAAAAAAAAGATTTACATTTCATTATAATTACCAAAAAAAAAACTTACATTTAATTGTGGGCTTGATGGGCCGGGGTTCATTTCGGCCCAGACCATGGCAAGAAGCAACCCTGGAAAAGATGGGCCTTTCTTGTATCACAATTATGAGCTAGACAAGTGGTCATTGGGCTCTCAAGTTCCTCAGCTGGACAAGATCTGCTATTTACTAAAACTACAAGTTTTGACCCATACAAAAAACTGTAACTGCTTACAAAAGCTGCTTTGTGTGAAGAAATGAAGAATGAATTATCAATGATTCCTGGCCAAAAAAGAAAAATCAACAACAAAACATAAATAATAAAAATAAGAGAGGAAGAAAAGAAGAGTGGAAGGCCAATTATTTATGCCTTCTGGTTCTGACATACAAAATAACTATATATAAAATAAAAAAATTTAAGTTCAACACTTGGTTTGTGTATGTATTTCATGTTTTCGTTTTCAATAAAAACATAAAACAGGCTTCAAAACGTGTTTGGTTTGGTTTTAATGAAAATGATTCTTAAAATGGAGCTAAATATGCAAACTACAAATAATTATTTATATACTTGTTTGGATGAGATTTTAGCTAACGCAACATTCCATTGCGCGTTCTATGAGCGCTTGAAGGAAGTGAATGAAAAGTCCCTTTCTCTCAACTCCCGTTGGTGTTGAGAGGAATTTAAGACAAATTGGTTGTCTATTGTTTCCTTCCAAAGTTTCAGAAATAGGAAAAACAAAGTTAAAAATACAAGGACAATTTTGTAATTATAAAAAAAAACATGTTTCTAAAATCTGAAAATGAAAATCATTTTCTGAAAATAAAAAAACAGAAAATGTTTTCCTAAATCAAACAGACTCTAAATCTTTTGACAAATAATTAATTTTTAATAATTTTTAAAAAGTCCCTGTACCTAAGTTATTCAAAGTTCACATATCTTTTAACTGGAAAAAAAATTAAAAAATAGCAAATTCACAGCAAAAACCATACATTTTCTCTCCATATTTTCATTGAATGACCATAGATAATGCAGTTGAACAAACACTAGAAAAAAGTTGATCATGGCAATCAAGCTAGTATATATATTAGATATGGGTCCATGAATTATAACTAAACCATATGGTACGGGGAGTTAGGGGGGTTTCTCTTATCTGTGTTCAAAAGGCCCCCAAGCGTTTGGAAATTTTGCTCGTCACAAAGTGGTTGTTTTGTGGTGTTTCAAAACGTACAAACACGTTAAAATTTGAAGGCCCATGTGTTGGAATTGGATCTAAAAAGGCCGAGCCCCCTTAAGGCATTATTATTCACGGATGGTGTGTGGCGCCAGGAAAGGTTTAGTCAGGAGAAATTGGAGTGAGGAGGATGGTGGATACTCACACACTGCATCTATATTAGGCATGTGAGCACACTGCCCGGTGGGTTTTGGGAGTGGCAAGTTTGAATAGGAAGGAAAGGGGATAGGGACTGAGGGACAGTCAAAGCATTAATCCCAAACTCCTATACCCTCTGAGTTTCTGACTACCCTTGTGAATACAAGGTAAGATGAACAGTCACTTTTGTTGAAAGATATGGCGTGGGAGTTCGTGTTTGTGGGGCATAACCCCTTTATGTGTCAGAAAATTTATAAGGCACCAACCACAATCATGCATGCTCGCTTACCCTCTCCATATTCACAAACAACGCATCATTGAGTTTTGGGCGTCGTTTTACCCCCTGCATGACAGCTATTTTCACTTCATAATTTTTCTTATTTTTTTTTTCTATTCGAAGCTTATTTTTTGGGTAAAGTAAAAGTTTGATAAAGTTGTGCAAAAGATTCAAGTACTATTGTCATCCATCGATTTGGCTTCACGGCGCATAAAATTAGTTGTAATGAACGTAATCTAGAAAGTGATACATATTAAAGTGATTAACTATTGCGTGCTTTTTTGCGATTTCCTTTCATAACTCAACCAACCAATGTCACTATCATTTTCTGCTAAAATCGTCGACCAATATGATAGATCAGAGAATGGGCACTAAGTTTAATGTGTAGGGAAACCCCCCTTAGGGTAGGATAGAAGCCACCTGTATGTATAATTTCAGCAATGTGACATATTTATATAAGGTGATATTCCAAATTGATGGTTTTTTAGGAGTTCAGATCAACGTTTTCTGAAAAAAAAAAGTTGAATATATATGCTCGAAATCCAAGTATGCTTTAGTAAAATAAACTTTGTATAAGAGAAAAACTCTAGTTGTTAAAAAGAAAGAAAAAAAAAGATAAGAAAATAGAACGAAAGAGGAGGCATGTCTTTGGAAATTAGCATCTGCTCTGCAGTAGCCCTTCCTTAATTTTCCTTCTATATCTATTGAGTATTTTGTCTTTTTCATAAATTATCTGTGTGATCATCAAGTAGATGGTTATATATATGACGGTCTAATTTATATATATTATAGTAATGCATCAAAGTCTTCAAGTTTGTTGCTATCTAGCTAGTTAGATGAAAATTCCACCCTATCACGCAGTCAAACCTTTTACAGGATCACTTATTGAGATCGACTAATATATACTATAACCAATAAAAGAAGATTATTTTCTACAGAGTCACATGGTATAACTAAGAAAAAGCTAAACTTAATGGGCAAGGTGTTGGGTGAATTGAATTCAAAAGAATAGACAATATTGCAGGCAAAGTTGGCAAGATGATGTCTATATGATATACCATATATGTAGCCCCATCCGTACCTAACATGACCGTTTATAGCTTATAGACATATGATGAGTCCCATATCAGGGTGCTGCGCCAGCCCTTCCTTTTCAAAGCGTACGTAAATCTTCCCAGGTTCACGATTGATACTGCCATCATCTCTATGCTGTGTGCACGATCACTTCATATCAGACATATGACCTACCTGAATGTGATGTTGCTTCACTACTTGGTGGCTTCGCTAACTAGCTAGAATAATGATACATAATATTAATTACTAGTTAATATACCAGCAATGAAAGTTACTAGAGGGACTTTTTTTATATATTAATAAGTGGTCACTGTGACTTTGATCTAGGTATATATATATATTCTATTGACCAATTAATAAAACATATTTGTGTACGCTAATTTTGATTAATCATGGGGTGTTTTGAATAAATACTGCCAAATTAAGGACTATTGAATTAACAATATAATTTGATCAAAGAACGTTAACATGTAGAAAAGGAAGATATTAAAAAAATATACTAATCCATAAAATAAAAAACCACATGCTATACCACAGTAATGCCATTTATCATAATAAAAAATGGGATCAGAAATTAAGAATGCATGCATGACGTATATTATACAATATAGCTGTCTCTTTCTCTGCTTATTGAAGTTATTTTTGCTTTCTATCAGTTTTTTCATTCTATCATTTGTTTGTCTTTAGTCTTCACTTTAGCTCAGATTATATATAGTCCAAAATGCAGCACTAATCAATGGATTACTCCTTCAATTAAGTATCTAGAACCATTAGTGGGTTAAGTGGGAATTCTTTGAAAGAGATAGCGAGAGAGATTTGTGAGAAACATGAGATATTATAAGGACTAAATATTAGCGTTCCAAGTGTTAGAATAAACTACTACTTGAGTTGTTCAAAATAGTACAGTAAATAAACACACACACACACACACATATATATATATAAATTATTTTTCTTGCAGTTATACTTATAAATATAAGGTGTTCTTGCTGCAAAGCACGGAAGTCTCTCAAAGTGTAAAAACACATCAAGTTGAGAAGCAAGTTGCGTGTGTAAAGCATTTTCCAAATTCACCTTGCTGTTATATTATCAATTTAGCTTAAAGAAAACAGAAATGGAAACAAATGGAATAACAAGATGACTCATATTGACTAAACAACTATAAATTACAAATTTCTTTCACTTTCCTTGAAAGCCTACAGCTAATCAATTATGACTACTTTTTATATCAATTTTTAAATGCCTAATTCCTCAAGTCTAATTGAAGATAAGCTTGAATTAATACAAGCAAAAGAAAAAACTTCTTTTTTTTAACCTTTTGGAGTATGAGGTTTATCAAAGTTAATCACACTATAAACAAAATTTTAGGATAAATTAGCTTTTCATGAAATTCAAAATTGCATCAAAAGTTTACATCGTGAGATTAGCATGCAGCATGATATCTAAAATGTGAGAAAAATATTAACTACTTAGTTTTCCATATATATGACTCCATTGGACTTATTTCTGTCATATGAAAAAGAAAAAGAAAAGTAAGAGCACGTTTTGCAGAGAGACTTTATTGTCATTAACTGCATAAAAAGCTTATCATATAATATCAATGGGTACCCAACCGTCCTAGCTGTTTGAAAATAAATTGAAATAAAAAGGCCGACTTTGAATTTATCGTTTTCTTTGCATTGCTTGCGGCCTGGGAACAAATTGCATGTGGGTGTTCATAATTTCATTTTTGCTATCCCTTGGTGGAAATATATATATATAGCGTCAAGAACTGGGAAAGAGACGAGGAAGGATAGCAACATAACATAGCATGAGCAGAGCACAGTACGCTTGCGCAGAGGGGAGGAGCTACATAATTAAGTTTTGTAGTTAAGCGAACAAAGCCCCACTGATAGGGACAAAAACTTAGCTATCACACTTCATATAAGTTCAGTATTATGGGAAGGATGGACCATTCTGGCTGGTATGTAGTTTCTCATCAATAAATTATCCTTCCAAACCAGAGCGAAGCTGCAGGCTTATAATTAACAACATTAATGGGGCATCTGTATTTTTACAATTAACCTCCAAGACCAAGTATTGCCGGTATGAACTCTTATACATGTAAAAGACGAAATCTCCCAAAAACTTAAATTGTTAGGCGAAGATTCATAAATAATTTTATATTATATCTTTAATCATGCTGATGTTAACGAGTTGCTAATTGGTATGTGTCGAGACACTTCAATTGTAAAATTTAGGTTCTATTTTTGCTATTAGTATAAAATTTTGATTTACTGTCTACCAATATAAAATTTTATTAATTTACGTACATTAATTACTACTTCTCATCTGTTATGGTCCAAGCTGTTAGAAATATTTAGAAAACACTAATGGGGTGTTTGGTTCAAGTTTTGAAAAAACATTCCCGAGAATATCATTCCCATGAATGATTATTACTATGTTTGGTTAACCAAAAACATTCCTGGGAATGACTCCAACTGCTGGCGAGCCAATGGTGGTCTAAGTCAATGATTGTCAATTACCGACTATGGCGGGTAGTTGGATTCCGGTGGTTGGCGACAGGCCGAAGTCGCCGGCCATCGCCCGATAAGGGTAATCAAATTCCAATGACTAGTCGTCAACTGCAGGTGGTGGCATAGGTGGTTAGATTCCAATGACTGACGCGATGGTCAAGGTCACTGTCAATCGCTAGTGACGACAAGGGTTGCCGGATTTCAGTGACCGGCACGGTGGTTGAAGTCACCGGCACTATCAACTGCCGGCGGTGACGAGAGTGGCCGGATTTTGATAAATGGCCCCCACAGACGGTGGTCAGTGGTGGTCGCCAACAATGACGTTGAGATGGTTGGTTGATGGCATGATGATAGAAGGGTAGGTATTTTTGACATTTCACATGACAAAAATATTCCCATGTCATGGGAATGTTGCAAACCCACCTCCCCCCATGGGAATGAAAGTGTGGGAATATTGAGCAAAAATCATTCTCGGGAATCATTCTTGGATGAGAATGTTTTTTCAAAACTTGTACCAAACATGGGAATCCAACATTCCCATGTAAAGATTCCCAGGAATGAAAAAATCATCCGTGTACCAAACGCCACGTAAAATCAATTATTAATATTTTTAAATAAATTGACTTAAATTTATACTCAGCAATAATATACTGAATTGAAAGTTTTTAAAAAATAATATCATAATCCGTGTAAAGTATGTATTGGTTTTTCGGACAATATGAAATTATATATGCTTGGAACAAATGCATATACACTAATACACAGCTTTCATGATGAACAACCAAATTAAATATGGATTGCTTGGTGCATGCGTTCTCGAGGTTGCAACTGAATATGGGAAGGCAGCAGACACTTATGATATACGTGTAAGCCCAGGGATAATTTTTTTTTTTACTTTTTTCTTTTTTACTTAGATTCGAACTCGAACTAAAGAGGCAAAAATCCACTTATTACAAGTAAGTGACCAGCAGGACTGAAGGCTGTCTATATATATACTCTAAGCAAATACCTTGTGTTACGGATATATGTGCGAGTGGTCTTATATATTCAATGTATGACTTACATTTTAACACATCAAGAGAAAAATAAAATTTGAAACTCACAACACATGATGAAACATAACAAAGTATTCTGATTTCTATATATCTGTCTTAATGATGAAAATTAACGCTGAGGAGGAAAGTGTTTTGACAATTTTTTCTTTTTTCATCATTGGTGATTCGTGGATGCATATATTATATATCACTATTTGCTAGTAGAAAGTGAACCAAATATTTTTCTGTAAGATTATTACTAATATGAACATATGGAACTGGTCTAATAATTAAGGAAACATGCTCTTTACTTTAACTATTTGAGTTTGAACTTTGAACTAACATTTAAAAAAATTAATTCTTTTAAATATATCAAGCTAATGTGGGATGCACCCACACCCATAAAATCTTTCAGATAAAAATTTAGTCTTAATACGAAAACTAAAGTTTATACTTGAAAACTAAAGTTTATGCAAGTATATTTTTTTATCATGAATCTCTTGTTATGAACCCTCTTTGGTGGCTTGTTTACCTATTGTAAATGAAAAACTAAATTTATTTTTTAGTGCACTTACGAGATTATTATTATTTTTTAATGTAAAAGTTATAATGAGTCATAGTTATAAATCGCGACTTAGTTTAAATGAAATTTATCAAATTAAATAAATAATTTATTATAAAAGTCATTGTTAATAGTCATAACTCTCTTATGAGATTTTTTTAAAAAAAGAGAACATTACAATTTTTTTTATAGAAAAACCTCTATTGAAGTCATGGCTTATGAACAGGACTTCGATAAAAATGACAGTCTCATAACCACCAATCATTGCAGCTTTTATACTTAATATAAAAATAATCTCACAATTACACAAAAGAGAAAGAGGAAATATTTAGGGAGAATAACTCTCACATTTCGTTTGAAAAAAATAATTTTTTATTAGTTTATTTTAAAAAATTAATTAAATATTTAATTACATTAATTAATAATTTATATTTATTTTAATATTTAATACGTGATTAATCACATATAAATTATTAATTAATATTATTAAATATTTAATTAATTTTTAAAAATAAATTAATAAAAAGTTATTTTTTCTAAACTGAACTGAACGTAAGGATAATTATCTCGAATATTTACACCAGCCGGGTATAAAAGCCGCTCATTGGTATTTATTATGAATTAAATAACAACTTTTGTTGAATGATGATGGGGGTATGTTTGACTGGTCAGGGAATCAGGATAGTCCTGCGGGCCCTCCCTCTAGCACGCCTCTCTGCAACCCGGCCCGCCTAGTGTCAGGTCCCCTCGTACGGTAGTCTATTCATATCAGAAGAAAAAGAGCCCCGACCCGATCCATTCCGACCGGGCCACGAGAAATGCGGGTGCTCAATCTCCACGCTCTACAAACCTCGCGTGTTTCACACAGTCCCACTCCCTTTAACTTGTTCCCCAAAACAAAGGCTTTTTGGATCAAAACTTTACCCAAACCAACCCAACATGGCACACTAAAAACAAACAAAACACACTCGCCACCACAGAAACCAAAGGAACTAAAATTTCCCCATATTTCCTTATTACCCAGGACAAGATAATCACTGTTTTCATTTTCAATTTGTAGTTGCTACTACAGCTTTAAGATTTCATCTAAATCACAGCTTGCCCGGATATCCTTTTCTCTATCTCCACCTATTCCTTCATTGGTTCTAGAGTTCTGGAGTGGTCAGTCAACCATATAATATACTCCAGGAATGTTATAGAGAAAAAAGTCAAAAGATGGATGATTTTATGTCCAGCCTTCTTTGCCTAGAAAACGAAACATGCTTGGGAGGAGAGGTGGGAAATGAAAAGGATGAATTCATTGAATTACAGGATTGTTGTGTTTCAGAGGATGAGTATATGGACATTTTGATTGAGAGGGAGATCGGTGTTGGGTTCAAAAAGGATGAATCTTTGGTGTTTGGGAATTGGGTCAAACGTGCCCGCATGGATGCTATCAATTGGATTCTCAAAGTTAGTCCAACAACCCATTTTCTTGTACTTTGATTGAGCTTCATTAATGAAACTGCAATTAGAAAATTTTCATTTTTTTTCTTCTTAATTTTCTTTTCATTTTCGTTGGTTAAATGAGCCAAGACAAGAGCAACATTCGGTTTTCGCTTTCAAACGGCTTATTTGTCTGTCACATACTTCGATCGATTCCTTTCCAGGCAGTCCATTGATGTAAGCTCAACACTACTGCCAATGGCAACATTGGTCTTCTGATTGGTCAATCTTGATTAATGCATTTCCTTATCTTTTGTTTGAACTCTTCATTTTATTCAGAGTGATAAGTATTGGGCAATCCGGTTAGTATCAGTTGCATGCCTCTCTCTGGCTGCAAAGATGGAGGAGTGCAATGTGCCTGCGCTATCAGAGTTTCAATTAGAAGATCATTGCTTTGAGAGCAAGGTGATTCAGAGAATGGAGCTTTTGGTGCTGAGCACATTGGAATGGAATATGGGTATTATCACTCCCTTAGCTTTTCTTCCTTATTTCAGCACGAAGTTCTGCAACGAATCCCCACCAAGTCATATTTTGTCCAAGACTATGCAACTCATCTTCACCATAGTGAAAGGTGAATTAGGAGCATTGGAATGTATTCTCCAAGATTGTTTTTTATTATTGAAATGAATTCTTTTTACAGAATCTATGTTTCTCAATCAGTTCTATTGTCATATGATAAACAATGCATTAATGCAAATATATGTTCTTCTGTACAGAGGTCAATTTAATGGATCATAGACCCTCTGTTATTGCAGCCGCGGCTACTTTGGTGGCATTGGATCAGCAATTGACGATAGAAGCAGTAGAGTTGAAGACGAGTTCAATTCCTCAATATAGATTTCTTGAACCTGTGAGTTCTTTATTATTTTTTTCATTAAATTACACCAAAACCCTTATTTTAGATTAATCAAATATGGTACGGGGGAGGATTTTAATGGATTAGTCTGGGTCAAATTTGGCCTTTTTTTTTACCTTCACAGAAAGATATATTTGCGTGCTATAATCTAATTCAGAGATTATATATGGAGAAAACTAGAAGAGACAAGCTTGTGCATTCCCCGAGTCCTTCACCTATCCGATCCAGGCCAATTGACATGATAGAGAGCTCTCTAGTTACTTCTGCTGCCATGGCCAAGAGAAGGCGACTTACATTTAAGGATGATAAAGAAAGTTGTGATGGGAAGGGACTCCACTAGGGAAAATCAAATTTTGATTTTTCTAAAGTTTTAACAATTTTAGTGAAGATTATGTGTTTAAGAAGTTGGTGTTTTTGTTTTGGTTACTTTTTATTATAGTCTTACTCGGCGGAAAGAAAAGGTATCGATAAAGCTTGAGAAAAAAATATTTAGGGTTGATTGGATGTCACCCTGAGGAAGCTAGCAGAAAACAAGAATAAAAATCCAGTATTTGAGCTACATACAAAAGTTGAAGTGCTCAAGTCACCAGGTGGATGAAAGCTAGATATTGTTGGTCTGAAAAGTTGCTGGATAAACAACCAGTTAGGCCAAAGTTTCTCTTTTTTACCCTTTCATTTTTTTTGTCAAATTTTCTCCATTCTTATTATTTTTTTCCCTTAAATCTTTATAACCCCATTCCTGCTTAACGGATTTTGTCATGTCTCTTGCAACCCTATCTTTTGATGGGATGCTTGTTAGTGTCTTCAAAAAGGCTGAAAGAGGGATGAGAAAACTCTGTTGGTGTGATTGGAAGCATGATCAGTGTTACATATTGGCCATCAAAAAAGTATTGTAAAGATGAATGTGATTAGATTTGTTTGAATGTTTGGGACTGTCTTTAAGGTGGGCCCTACCGTTTTGCCTGCAAATTTTATTGGCTTCGCTGTGTTCATGGAAACCCAGACATTGTTTGTGGAATAAAAAGGATTTCTATCTTGATTATGCTTTGATGCAATAGATTTTTGTGTACTACGGCTACATTTTGCCAGGTCTGTCGAGTTTCCATGTCGATTTTAAAAGACAGGGCAAGTGAATAATTGTTACTTTGCTAATGTGCTCAACTTTATGTTCACCGTATAACATCCTAAAGTTGGTCTGCTGACTCTGCTCTTGTTTAGCTCTCGATACCATAGGTCTGGTATTTTACAACCAAAAAATTAAAATTACAAGTTAGTTCTTCCACTATTTTTGTTTTTCAAAAAAAAAAAAGGATTGCTTATATAGATTGGATGAGAATACCATTACCATTCGGTAGTTAAACATCAGACTCGTAATATTTTCAAATTTAATAACTGAAAGAATAAGAATAGTGAGGTACATTTGCATAGGCCTTAAAAGAGATTTCTTTTTTAATTATTTGATTATTTGATGATTAGGAGCGGAGGCATGTTGTAGGATTTGACTCAACCACTTGAATATGATACATGACTATAAGTCTGAAGTCAGAGATCTATTGCTCTTTCTAGTTGCTCACTAGTTTGAACCAAAACAAAATGAATTCAGAAATCTTGAAGGGTCAACCTGAAATCCATGACAGATGATTGGTGTATGCGGTCATAACGGGCAAAGAAGTACTTTGGTACTTTTGCTGAACAGGGTTCTGCAGAAGCTGCCTAGGTGAAAAAATTGACATCTTCGATGTAGAGAGGTTTATGCCGAACAACATAGCACTCTATTCATTATGGCCTACTTTCTAACACGACAGAGGTTGATTTCAGATGACACAGATGCTGTTGAGTGTTGATACATACAAACGTAAAATTCGTGAGTAAGCAAAACTGTGCTGTGTTTATTTTTTTTAAAAATACTGCTGTCCACTGAGCTAGAAGACAAAAATTACTGTTAACAAAAGGTTGAAGGTGGTCCTGTGTTTTTCTTTCTGTCCTTCATAGTTAATGACTCTGTTCTAAAAGCCTCCATCAAGTTGATCATCATAAGTGCAAGTACAAATCTATGCAAAAGATAATTAAGGGCCGTTATCCGCATCCACTAGGACCAGCTAATTCAAAAAATCGTCATCCATGTGTAACTTGATGCAAAGAATCTCTCCAAAGTAAGGCTAGTGCTATGTTGATCTCTCCTGGAACCGCATCCTCCTCCTTTTAACTGCTTATTTTATTGGTTAATTAAAATTAAATTTTATTCCTAATAATCAACTTATTTTGTTCTAACTCCTCACTCCTCAGCAATGAAAATTCAATTAGGTTACAGAAGGAAAAGAAATAAAACCAGATCACTAGAAGTAGCTGCCTATTTGACACTTGACAGAACCGTGAGGAGAATAATTTGCAGATCAATGAACTTAGTTAACCATCCAACTATTCTTTAAAAATTTATGTCCAGGACAAGGGGTTTTATGTTCTAGAGTGGACAACGATGAGGGGTTGTATGGCATTCGCAACTATCAGAGTCACCTTTCCTTCCACCGAGTACTTGAGCAGCTGAGTTTGCTGCTACAGCCTCTGCTTCATTAGGATAAAATTGAAGCATTTTTTTTCACTTCCGCAAAAAGGGCGCTGCCATTCTGGTCTCTGCCAATAATAGCTATCCATGAACATTCCTCGCTAACTGCAGCATCAAAATTAACTTTGATAGGACAAGGGGGATCAACCTGCCGGAGATAATTTCTGATCACAATGAGACAGCATACTGCGTTTAATTCAAAGAATTTCGCTCAAACCCCACTAAATTATGGGAATTTGTACATATTCTAGTATATTAAATTTCATTTCTTTCCCACCAGATATATTCCATAGCCACAAATGCAAAAGTTAGAAGCTGCCTTGCTTGAGCTATGCCCGGTTGACAATGGACATTCTATTCTAATAATAGAAAGTTGAGCAACGGACGAGTGAAAATATCTGCAAAAACTTCCAGATGGATACTCCATTCAGAGCTAGACCAAATTATTCTTGAGATATGGCATTTCAAAGATAAATGGTAATTGGTTTCCCCCTCCGTATCACACACAGACCAAGCAGTATCCTTATATTCATAGTTGATGCTAGCCAACAATTCATAGGCAAAATATCCAAGTACACTTTTCACCATAGACCATGCCCCCTCAAGATCTCAGACCTCAAGAACTTCCCCAGTTCAATTCCTCACCAGTAACTCTAGTAGTCACACCTAATTGAAACGAGGAACCTGAGTCTATAGTGCCTAAACATTCTAGTTGCTTTCACAATTACTAGCTAAGAGGAGAAAGCTATTACATATTTTTTTTCTTTTTCATTTTAATATATGAGTTCAAAATGAGTTGAGAATCCTACTTGGAAATATCAGAAGCTTAAATCTCCAATCTTAATACATTTTAGAAGCCAACCTGGATGACAGAATCCCAGCGTTTTATCTTTTAACAGTCATGATAATAACCGAACCTTTACACTATTTCCATGATCCAGCCAAAAAAAAAGGTGTGATGGCACCATCAGGCAATTCAAACACAACATGCACCCCATCATCCAACAAGTATACATAAAGAACATGCAGAAGAAGCCATTTGTAAACAACTCACCTGTGACTACTTGGAGAATAAATCAAAAGAAACTGTAGGAGGACATCATCATAAATAATAATAATCAAACAAATCATTCAAATTAACAGAAATTACAACCCATATTCACCAATAAAAGAAATTACAACCCATATACTGCAAAACTAACCTCATTGTATGAAAGATTTTAGTTTGTACAGTTTAAATCACTTTGAAATGTGATGACAACCATGCAAGATGTATACATGTTGTCCTCCAGCACCAGCAACAAATACCAATTTGTTAGCATACCGAAATTCACAGTAAGAAAACTCTTGGTGTAATTGGGCATCTTTGTTAAGAGGTAACAAACAAAAAAGAACCTAGATTTATGTGTGAGAACATAAGAAATGAGCAAGAATGTACCTAATTTATCTGAAATGATTTCAGACAGATCCCACAGGGATCATCTTTAAAGTGGCTGCAATTGGCATGCCAAGGAATCCAAGGAAATCACTACCAAACCACTGCTTCAAACTAAGGGGAGATGTGTTTGCATATGTGCCCAAGAACACTACAGTTATGCTTTGGAAGAGGATAATGCAGGTGAGGACAGCTACAAACACATAATTCTTCAGCCTTCAAAGACATTTTTATCTTCCCCATATCTCTGGAACTGATCTCATTGAAAACCTAAACAAGACATTTGTATGACTGGGAACTTAATAAAGATCAGATTCAGAGAACACACTACAAGGAATCTAAGTCAGAACATTTTAACCAGGAAATTTCACTTAATTATTACTTGGACTCAGGTTAGAAAAATATGCAACTACAGTTTTTTTTGTCAGACCCTTTTTTATTATTATTATTTTAAGGAAATAATTCAGAACATTTTATTATTGACAAATAGGAAAAACAGACTTCTACTAAGTACTAACTAGAAAGGAAGGAGAGAAAGAGCAAAACCAACTTTCCACAGAACAAGCAACTAATGCAGATGGGCACATAATTTTCATTTTTCCTCAGTTAAGTGTTTAACAAGGTAAAATGAAATGGATAAAGCACAAGAAGTCAGCAACTTCAAGGGGGCAAAAAAAACAATTAAGTCAAATGCTGTGATGGTTTAAGTTTACCTGACAGAACACAAATGAGTTGAAAATGAGTGTGTTCAATATCAAAGTCCATCAAGATGAAAAGCTAACCAGATTCTGACAAATTGATATATAGACCTGCCCCAAGATATGCCTCCACATTACATTACTGATGAAGTTTCCTTTCCTATGAACAGGCAGTCTTTTCATCAAGTCATCATTAGGAAGTTCGGTAGCCAATGCAAGTGCTCCAAGAGTGTCCATAAACCATAATCATGTTGACCCATAGAAGCTGGTATATATCCTAGTAATTCATATATACCAGGAGAAAAAAGAAGAATGGGACATAAAAAATAATAATAAATTATTTCAAAAGAAGTTAAGTAGGATAAGGAAGAGATTAACCACGAAGGCATCATGATTACGAATCAAGCAGGTATAAGAGAAGTGACAATCAAAGCTACAACGTTTACAGTTAGCTGGAACTGCACAAATTTCTGTATGTTTATGTAGACTGAACGGTCCCATTTGGCCAGTCACAATAGCGGAAAAGTCATCATCTTCTTTTTTTGTCGTTGGACGGGTATCTCCACACCCTTTGCCTATGAGAAAAGTCATCACCTAGTATTGTTACATCTGCACTTTCTTTTGCTACCTGAAATTGGCAAAAACAGCTCTATATAGTCAAGCACGAATTTAGAATGACAATAATTCCAAGGACCAAGACCTTCCACTAGTAACTGATAATAAGATTGGGAATTGAGGCAATAAGTGTAATAAATGCAGTGTGTAGCATTTCTTTCACCGAAGACTTTGCCAATTGTTGTATAGAGTAAATTAGAGGATGTCATCTTACATTTTATATATCATAAGCTTTAAAGAGATTGACTCTCACAATATATTTGAGCTGCATTTGGAGATAAACATGGTGAAACATAAGGAATAAATCCAGCTATCTAAATCCCCATGAAAAAGTAGGACTGAATATCTCAAACAAAAATTTATTCATGGCTTTCAAATTTCTAGAAAAGAAGACCTTTTCTGAGCTTGTCTTGGCATACCTCCGTTCCAGCGATGCCCATTGCAAGTCCAATATCTGCTTCATGGAGTGCCAGAGCATCATTTGTACCATCACCAGTAACTGCAACAACCTCTTCAAATGTTGTCCTACGTGTTTCACTAGGGTATGCTTATCCATGGGTGAAGATGGAGCACATAGACGTATCACATTTTGTTCTCAGTAAAGGGTTATGTAGACCACCAAACTCCACTTTCAAGTTTCAAGAACCACTTAGTATCTTCTAATGGTCCATCGCTGGTCATTTCCACTCCGTATCAGTGCCTTAGTTTTTATGGTAGTTGGCAAAAACAGTTTTAAATTAAGATACTGTAATTTGCAGTATATATAGAGGAGGAATATGCAGAACAGCAATTTTGCATAGGCTGCAAAGGGAAAAAGACTTCAAGTGATAATTTTTCGTGAATCCTTCTGGTAATCTCTTTAAGATATTGGCATGTTTGTAGCAAGTGCATCTATGTGTTTTTCGTCACCCGCATGCAAAAGTCAAACTCTGACAAAAACAAAAAACGGCTAATACTTAAAAGTTAAAACACATTGCCAAGAATACAGAAAATATTGATTAAATGACATGATTACTGGAATGCACCTGAATTTTTGGAATTGAAATTATATCATGCAATTCAATTCCTCCTCACTCTAATGTTGTCAAAATCTCGTAGAATCGCACTATTCTGCTGGAATCGCGTCCCAACACGTAAAATCGGTAGAATCATTGCACGATCCTACCGATCCCACCAGCAGCACCAATTTCAGTTGCTGGAAAGGCCCATTTTCAGGAAGAGAAAAACAGCCCAAACCGTGAGATTAGATTACCCACCCGAATCTAACCAAGATTTTAGCCAGCCAAAAACCCTAGCTGCTGTCATTGTGTGTCATTGCTGCTGCGTCTGTTTCTGGATTTTGGATTTCTGGGTGCGAACGCAAGCCTGGAGACTGAACAGCCTTGGCTGCTGGGTGTGAACGCAAGCCTTTTCTGGTTGGCTACTTGGCCGAATTTGCCAGTTTTCTTTCTGGGTCTGGGTGCTGCGGATGGGTTCTGGATTGGACTGCCACCGCTCATAAATTTTACCTCAAATTTAACTTGGGCTGCTGCGATTGGGTTCTGCCACTGGGTTTGGCCCTGTTTTTGTTCTGTTACATTTTGGTTATACTGAAAATGACATCTGTTGGTGCTGGGAGTGAAAAAGTGATAAGGAAGAAATCGCAAAAGCTTGAGGGAGGAAGAAGCCACAATGTTGATATTGTAAAAGTTGGTGGAAGAAGGAAGAGGAAGGAAGTAGAGAGGATTGGAAATATTTTGAAGAAAAAAAGTAGTACCACTCAATCCACCACCAACCAATTGTTGATGGAGAAAGCATGTCACCAAATTGCTAGATTTTTCTATATCAATGCCATATCCTTCAATGTCGCAAAAAGCGATGACTTTCATAAAATGTGCGACTTGATTGCAAAACATGACATTAGATTCAAACTACCATCCTATCATATGAAATTAGTGTGAAGTATTTGAAGCAAGAAGTGGCTCAAGGAATAAATAGAAGAGCCCAAAGTTGAATGGAGAAAAACAGGATGCTACATCATGACCGATGTTTAGACTGATAGTAGAAGATGACTATATGCAACTTCTTAGTGAACAGCCCTAAAGGTATAGTTTTTTTAAATTCTGTTGATGCATCTAATAATACAAAATTGCAGATACAATTTTAACATGATAGATGGCATTGTGGAAGAAGTTGGCCAATGAAAATGTTGTGCAAGTTGTTACCAACAATGCATCAAACTACAAAGTTACTGGAAAAATGTTGATGGAGAAAAGGAAAAGACTATATTGGGCACCTTGTGTTACTCATTACATTGATTTGATGTTTGAGGATTTTGAAAAAAAGTTGATGGTCCATAAAGACACAATTGCAAAGAGAAGGAGAATTATAACTTATTTTTTAATTTCATGGAATTAAACTCAGAATTAAAATTCTAATTCTAATATATACACCAAACAAGAAATTCGAATTGGGAGATTCAATTCCAATTCCAAAAGTTAATTTAAAGTTTGATTCTGTCTGCCAAACGGGACTTTAAAATTTAGTCCATGATATTTGATTTTGTTATCAAAGTAGTTCCTCACATTTGAATTAATTTATAATTTAGTCTCCAATATTTGAATTAACTCATAGTTTAGTAATTGATATTGGAATAATGTTACAACATAGTCCCTAACATTTACATTTGGTTACAATATAGTCCCTCAAGATCCCTGTAGTTATCTTTGGTATTATCGTGAACTCACATCATTGTTATCGTGTTATTGGTTTCAACCTTTCAAATATCAATTGTTGGAGCAAATTTGTTATTTAACGATACTTATGCTAGGATGATCAAATCATCAATAAGCCTTTCTCTTCTTTAAGTAATGTTTAATTTTCCTTTGTGAATCACATCATGATCAAGTTAAATTCAACACACAGAACTCATTTGTGCTTAATGATTATTCTTTACAAATCAGACAAGTTTGAGAAATCTTAATATATATGCCAAAGACAATTCTTCTGAAGAACCTTGACGTGTAAGTGTATTATATTTGACAATTCAAATGAAAAATTTGTAGGGAGTTGTTATGGTGTATTTATAGGTATAATATTTATAGTGAGTTATTAAGTATTTATTAATTGTTAGTTTCACAATAAATATTTGAAAGTTTATTAAATATAACTAGTAGCTAGTAAATATTTGACAACTCACCTTAGATATCGATATTCAAGAAAAAAAAATATGGCTAGCAAAGTAATTCCCAAATTTGAATTGTCATGAACCATATTGTAACCATATTTAAATGTCAAGAATCATGTTGTAACCTTATTCAAATGCTAGGGACTAAATTAAAAGTGAATTCAAACGTTAGGGACTAAATTGCAAGTTAAATACAAAGACAAATTTTTGAACTAAATCAAATATCAAGGACCAAATTATAAGTGAATTCATTAGGTTAGCTTTTGTCAAATTGTCATGTTGACATATAACAATAACATATAAGTATATCTATTTAGTAGATAACAAGTTCATAAACGGAGATACTAAATTAAAGTGAATATCAAGACCAAATTATAAGTGAATTCATTAGGTTAGTTTTTGTCAAATTGTCATGTTGACAAATAACAATGACACATAAGTATATCTATTTAGTAGAAAACAAGTATATAAACAGAGATACTAAATTAAAGTAACTTCATGAATGTCATGAATTATAGTAGGAATGAAATTAAATATTAAGGACAAAAAATAAATGTCTTTTTATGCCAGTCACTTTTCAATCAAATCTCTTAAGATTTGGAATTGGGCCAGGCTAATTTACTCCAATCTGGGCTTCCCAGTATCTCGAAGACAGGCAGGCTTCATCTTTACTATTCCACTCGGGCAACGCCTCGATTGTGGACTGTGGAGAACGAAGGTTAATTGGTTTTGCATTTTAACTTTTTAAGGCCTATAGGCTTCTGGTCAACTGTTCATCAGCTGCACCTTGTAGTTGTAGTAGTTTTGAACCCAAAGATAAAGTTGACCGAGAAAAGAGAGAGCAAGAGAGAGAACTCAATCAAGGTTTTGCACAGCATGCAGATACAAGACAAGTGCTGATTTCTTGCCAAGTATGAAACCAAACAACATGTTGTCTTGAGTTAATATTTTTGAATTTAACTCTGCCATATTTAATGTTAGAACATGAACATACACATCTGTACAATACTAAAGAACTTAAAAAAAAAAGAGTTAGAAAGAAAATTTGTGGAAAAAATATAGAGAGAAAAATTATTTTTAAAATAATATTTTATGGTTTTATATTTACATTTATAACTTTATCTTGTTTACTAGTTTATGTGGAAAACATGTTAACGAAGTACTGATTTTGTTAAAATCTACAGAAAAAAAAAATAAAGATGGAAAACCAACTCCCTATTATCCTTATGGTAGAAGAGATGACAAATAACTAATTCAAAATATGTGAGATATTAAAATAATAATAATAATAATAATATATGATATTAGATTTCCGAGAGTTTTACAATGATGTGACCAATCCGAGTAAGATATATTAATGTATTCGTCAAAAGTAGATTAATAGTAAAGGATTCAGATAATTATATGAAATTTTAAGTTCAAACTTTTGTGTCGCATTATATTCAAAAAATATCTATTGATACATACTGCTTCTTATAATTTAATATAAACTAGCTTATAATTGCATGGGTTAATTTAATAAAATTTCAAAACATTTTGTTGTTATTTTCTTATAAATTATTACTAGTATTTATTTTAAAAGAAAAGTTTAATCTCATAATGATATTTAAAAATAATATAAAACATGATTTCATATAAAATAGTAAAAATTTAGTATATAGAAATAAGTTCCTAGTCTATTAAAAAAATAAAACTTAGCTTATCAATTATTATATTTGTGAGAAAGACATGAAAATCCATCGGCCGTTGACAATACATGCACAAAATTGGATTTGAGCGTTAGGTAGCAGACGTGAGTTAATGGAAGAAAGAGATAACAGAATGAGGGAAACCCGCCAAATACCTATAAAACAGAAAATGTGCGGGCTATGTTATATGTTTACGCACGCGTGCAGCTCATATCTAATCACACTCAATTGCTTCATTTGCTTGTCACTCATGTAGTCATGTCCCAACCCTTGTCTCCTTATCTCTTCCAACTTTTCCCATTATTTGTTTCCTCCATTTTTAGTTTCGCCAATTTTATGGCGTCAATTTTTGTGGGAACATCCACATCAAATCATAAGAGCAAAGTGTCAAATTGTTAAAGTGTTACACAACCTTTTTATTACACTTTTCACATATTTTTATTACTAAGTTTATCTTTATATTTATATTAATATTTTTTATACGAGTATATATAATTTATGACGCTTAATTGCAGTTGTAGTTTACTTGAGAACATTTTATGTTTATTTCAAACTTCACTTAAAACAGCCTGTTTGAGGCAAACAAAAAATCAATAGTGTCCTTGTATATTTTTAGTAGGGATGTTTAGGACACAATTCATTATGTCAGTTAATAATGTCACATTGCATTTAAACGTCTACCTAAGTCCGTCAAGTTCTTAGCTATACGAGAGAAATTTCAATGGACGATAATAATACATATAAGATTTTTATAATGCGAGTTAACTTATCAATTGCAAAAAAATTACTGATTTTAGTGCTTATAAAAGTTTAATAGCAAAAGCGATGAGCTAACCCTAAAAATGCTTAACAAAATTTGACAACCAATTAATTTAAATTTTATAAAATACCACTTGATATTAAGTAATCCAACAAAACCCCATCCATAGCATTCACTTATGCATCGTACAAAAAATTACATATTATCTCATTAGTTTCCAAAGCATAATAAACTATTAATCCCTAGAGCTTCTACTTAATACAGTCTCATTTTCTTCGAGCATTTCTGAACTCCACGCTTTACAATAGACAAAGCACACTACCTTCTTAAAAATATAAATTACATATAAAATTTGTATATGGCATCACAAATTATAGTAAAATTTCCTTTTAAAGAGTTCATTTTTCTACTCCCAAAACATGTCCTCCTCACTTGTGCATAACTTAAAGAACATTTTAGAATTGGCAAGAATACCTTAAATACTACAGAGACAGAAAACCTAGAGATGACAGTTTTCCAATAGGTAAAGGCTTCTGCTAAAAAAAAATCACATGTAGTTGGATCTAAATGCTGGAATTTGGATTTTCATCTTTCTCCTTAACAAATTCTTCATCATGTTGCTGGAGAATATGCGGTAACAAATATCGTGTAATTATAGCTGTATTTAGAAATTCCTAAGCACCTAAAATGAGGAGATATTAATTTTAACTATTGATGCTTATGTCCCCACCCCTGTTGTATTCACTACAATCAACTACTCGTCACTTCGTCTATGTTTCAGGGGTGATTAAGTTCAATTCTGATGAGATGTCAGAACCAGAAAAGGATGAAAGGCCACATTTAAACTTACAATAACTTATAAGATATATAGAGAAAGAGGGGAATTTCATAGAAATTGTCTCCAGTCATTATAGCTATATATAATATCTGCAACTTTATACTTCACCATATAAAAGATCAAAATTTTGTAAGTGCAGGTTGTTATTGAAAATGCAATTAGCAACCCTGCATACCAAATTGTTCTCTCTATTTTTTGTTTTCCAGAATATGTACCAAGTCATGCAGAAAGGAGAAAAAGACTTGTGCGAGGAGCCAAGATCTTGCATGGCCAAAAAGAAAAATTAGTTGAATAACTGTTCTAGGAATAACTGTTCTAGACTTTTTCATTACAGGATCTTTTTCTTTTGGAATAATGCACCACTCATAACTTCAGTAACTAAAAAAGAAAATAAGATTATTCAGAAGTTGGCAATTAATAGATAAAAGCTAAGGGAGGAACATCATATTTACTTGACCTCATTAAAATAGCAAAGTGAATTGACTTTAGGCGATTCCATTAACCCATTACTCTCTGTCATAGTATTTTTGGAATTTTCTGAATAAAAAAATGGTAATAAAGAACTAATACAAGTATAATTTTAGAATATGTATGCACAATTTAGAAGACTAAATATATTAAAAGAAGTCATTTATATTAAAATAAATTACAATAACACAAGCAAAATATAGAAAATTAAATATATAGTTATATTTGAACTTGGCTGGACCAAGTTTGATATTTTCGGCCTAGCCCGAATTTTATTTGGGCTTCAGCTCGAAAATTCAATTTTTATTAAGGTCTCAAATATAAAACCCAAATAAGATATTTTTTTCGCCGGATTTGATCAAAAAATTCAAAACATATGGATACCTGAATACCCAACCCCATGTTATGTTTTATGTGTGACAAGTTTATTAGATGTTTTAAGCAGGGTGGTTGTGTGTTGAATTGATGAAGTTGAAAACGCATTTTATTTGGATGAATATTTCATTAAAAAGAAGTATGCATATTCATTGGTGGAGTGCAACATTTTCAGCTTCTGGGGATGTACTTTCGTTTGAGGGATGAAGCCCGAGTCACGAATTGAACTTGTCGAAGTACATCATGCAAATCGAAGTCAAGATATGCAACACAAAAGTCACATCCTAATCCTATTCTTAACGTAGGAAGTTCTGTCCACAATGAAGTGGGAGCTTGGTGGCTACACGCGTGCCAAGAAAAGGAAAATTATTACTGATTTTCCTTTATCTTGTACACTTGGGGATCTATGAAAAAGGAGTAAGACTAGATACCTGGCATGTATAGGATGAATCAAAGATAAAAAGTTAATGGAGTTCTGTTTTTTAGTGGATTTTAATGATTATGTCTAAAACCTCTTCAAATAATTCTCTTCCGTAATAATACAATTGAAAGACTTTATCATCCATTTATCTCGTATTCCTTTATGGTGGATTGATACTCTATACGTTTTCGGTGATCAGCATACATGAAATAGCAAAATGATAATTCTATGGATTAGTTATGTTAGTAAAAATATATTATTTCGCTTGTAAGATTTATATTTTAATTTCTACTATGAATAATTTTTTTTAGTAAATAATGTTATTATTGTAATATGTTATGGCTTTAGAATGAGATAATTTATTTTTCTCATTAATTCTTTATTTTATAAAAAAATTTATAACCGCACAAAAAGAATTTCCATTCCTATTGGATATTGCATTAGGGGTATTATAATCCTTCCAATAAAATGCTTTTGCGTGTTATATGAGAATATCAAACTTATAAATTGGCTAGAATAAAGTCCCCCCCCCCTCCACATATATTTATTGTCCTGTATAAGTATATATAACTTTCTTTAAACTTTGGTCAAATTATAGGATATTTTAATGTTTAATGTTATATAACAAAAATCTTTTACATCATTAACAACATGGTGCAGTTTTGTTGGCAACCTTAACTCCATGTCGACAAATTTTTATTCGTATTGTAAGAGTTTAAATCTTATTAAAAATATTTTATAGTCAGGATTATATCATCATATACTCAAGTGAGAATTATTTTAATATCTAAAAAATATAAAAACATTTTGTGAGAGATAGAAAAAATATATTGCATATCATTAAATGTTAATTTATGATTAATTATAAATAAATTTATATTGAATTTTTTTATTTATATTTAGGTACAACTATTTTATTTAAAATCACTTACATTATTTATATTAAAAAAGTTTTAACATTAGATAAAAAAATTTGGAGAGAAATATGGAAAAAAATAGTACAATTGAGTTTACATATTTTTTTATTTATATATAAAAATAAAAAAAAATAAAAAAGATTCTGTCATTTGACAATATCTCAAAATAAGTTGTAAAATTAATACAATAATTACATAATAGAAGAAGTTTATATAATGTAATAATAAATAATAAATAAATTGATTATAATATTACAAATAAAAAATAATCTTTTTGTTAATTAACCATTCCAGAGAATATTGATGGCATTTCCTCTATATTATTTAGTGTCTTCATCATGCAACCTAGTTTGCATCTCAATACTGCTTTCTTTACATAAAGGAAAACAATAAACGAAATTTTAAAATAATTTTTTTAAAAAAATAAAATTTTACACTTATGGCATTTTATTTCACCTTAACTTTTTCTCTCATTCAAACAAGAAAAAATATATTAAAAATCTTATGGTTTTCCTTCCCTCAGTCTACATATGTGTATATAAAAGTTGGAAAGTTTCATTTTCAAGAAAAAAGTAGGATGTAGGACAATATGGGTGAAAAAAAATTTCAAAACAAAAACACCATGCCTTTTCTTATATATTATTATAGGAGATTTTTATATTTTTTTATAATTAATAATTAATTATGTGTCTTACTTAGTTAATATATAAATATTATATTTATATTTCAATTAAATAAAAATATTATATTTATATTTTAATTAAATAAAAATATTTATATTTTAACTACAAAATATGTATTTAAATATTAATTATTAATTATTAGGGTTATCTGTACTTTTATAAAAATAAAAAATATTAAAATAATTTTCATTATTATATTATAATTAATTTATTATTATTATTTTTTATCATCAATGTGTATCGTAAAATATCTCCTTAATCTATTTTTTTTGCCGCACACGTTAATACGACTTTTTCATTGGTTATTAAACAAAATATATCAGTAATTTAAACTTTAAAAAAATAAATAGAAACCACACGTTGCTCGAGTAAGTTAATACTCGAGCGCACAAGCGTTCAATATCAGAATCATAGATAAAATTAGAATCCTTTAGTTGAACGGAACTTCCACGCAAAGGGAGCAGCTTTTCTTTTTGCCACGCTTCGTGTGCCTTAAAGAACCATAATTTGGTCGTATTGGGAGTAGGAACAAATGACTGAAGGAGAGGAAGAGATAGGATTCGAATCCAATGTAAGGCCTATTTTCACAATCTAGACAGAGGCAAGAGGCATGTAATTGAAATTTAAATTGGATTTGATTTTTTAAAATAAATTTTAGATATATAAAAAATAAGATTATATTAAAGGAATAAAAATTTAAAAAACAAAATTTATGTATGAATAACAAGTAACACTATATTCACTTACATTGATTGTATTTTATAATATTAATTTTACTTATATTAACTTTTATTTTATATAATAATATATAAATATAGATATAATGTTCTTTTATTTTCAGTTATAACTTATATCATAAACAAAGTTACAGGGTTTTAAGAAAATTTAAATTGTATATTAAGTAAGAAATTTTTCTTTTTATATAATAATAATATAAAAGGGAAATCACTCTATTTGATATTTAATTTTTTATTAAAACTTTTATTTTTTTTAGTTTGTACAATAACTGAAAATAAAAGAAAATCATATTTAAATTAACCACAAAACTTACCTCTTACACTACCTTCACAAAGAGTCCTTTAAGGCCACTAAAATGGCCAAGGCAAGCCGTTGACTTAACGATATGCCAGGCATGTAAAAATGTTCTCTGGTCCTTAAAAGTTAAAGGAAATGATAATTATATTATATATATATATTAAAAAATTATGAAATTCACAATATTATCTAATGTCTTGTAATTATGAATATATATTAATATGAGTAAAGCATATGTGCAAGTATCATTAGTTTACTTTTAAACTAATACCTAAATAAAAGGCAAAATGACTTATGCAACACATTGAATTAACGTGTGATTATACACAGTCCAATATGAAATTCAGCATCTTTAATTAACATTTCTCTTAAAATCAGTTAAATAAATAACTTTATATGTATAATTATTACTTCAAAATACATGGAAAATTACTATTACACCTACACCCAATGATAGATATCCCGACGGCGGCAATTACATGACTTATGCTTGCAGCTGTGCTTCTTCCGATTTGTTCGGACTGCAATTTCTCTCTCCTTTGATTACAGTACGGTACAACTAAATTCAGTGCGGTAGTAGTTTAGCCATTTGTTCATTATACTTATACCTGTGTGTATTCTCCAACTATTTAAAAAGATATAGAGAAATAATTCTTACACATAATTTTTATCTCATATATTTTACATATTATATTTTATTTATGTTTTTTTACTCTTTTTTTCTCTCTTTTATTTTTTAATATTAAAAAACTTAAATGAGATATGTAAAATAAAATATATGTATATGTAAACATTACTCAAAAAATAAATATGGCATTTTTATTTGTACGGTTAAATTATCTCTCACACACACATATATACATGAATATATTTGTAATTCATACAATTTTAATTTTAATTTATCATCATACATTATCATTTAATCATATTTAAGTACATTATTTAAAGAGTTTAATTATAATAATAATTACTTAAAAAATTAAAAAAATTTATTGATATTTCAATATATAATTGAATAATAATGTAAAAAAAGTTATACTGAGAAAATTTTAAAATTATATATATATGAGTGATGATCTATTTATTCCAAAAGAAAGTCTTGTATACTTACATAATTTAATAAATTTATGTAAAATGTAAATATAATTAATTCAACTATTAAATTATGTAATATTATCTTAATAATTATGCATTACAAATTTGAGATAAATCAAATATTCATAGATATATAATCTAACATGAGGCATTTACTTATATTTTTAAAATATAGTATTTGTTAAAATAAAATAGCGCGATGGAGTATCAACTCATTTTTAAATTTTATGAATTTTATCTATTTTATAAGAACTTTCAATAAAACAGTTAGAATAATAAATTTTAATTTTTATAAAAAATTATTAAATAAAATAAGTGTATCAAAATTTATTTTTAAAATATGCGAATTCCACCAAAATATATATATATATATATATATATTTCATCCAACCGATTATAACATGTGTGTATATACTTTTTGAGAATATAATTTAACAATTTTTCTACCAATAAATGGATTTATTTTACTTTTATATTCGGATAGGGCTGTTAAACGACTCGGTCCCAGCTCGTTTAGACCCGCTCTCAACGGGTCGCGAATTAAATGGGTCGGGACAAAATTACTCGCATTTAAATGAGTTGTAAGTTAGTCAGCTCAACTTGCCTCGCATCAACTAGTAGATATTAATGAGCTGGCCTGCGAAACTTTTTTTTTTACTTATAATCTTTAAAATAAATTTAAATTTAATAATCTTAAATCAAATATTACATTCATAGACATAATATTTAATATTTTAATCTCATTTAAAGGGTTAAGGGAGAATTCAAACAAATAAATAACATAAATTTATAAAATTTGACGAATGTATTTATATGTAGGTTGTATCAATGCTAGTCTATATAATACATACATTTTGTACTTATATTTGAGAAAAAAATATTTAATTAACTTTTAATTTTTTAAATTAATTTATTTATTTTTTATATAAATAAATTAAAACTTAAAAAAATATAATTTATACAAGCAGCTCGTAAACCTTGCCAATCGATATGTTTAACTAATAAATTAAATGAATTAATTTAAAATAATTTATATTTTTATAAATTATTAATTTTAAAATTCAACTTACATAATTTATATAAATAAATAAATTAATTCAATAAATTTAGTCCGTTTTGACGTCATATATCCAGAGCTCAACTAGCAAGTCTAGCGCCGCCGTACGATGAATTAAAAATAAGAAATGATGAGAGACTTTTTCCACACAATGAAGGAAATTTTGTTTTCACCTTTAATTAAATGCGGATTAGTTATACATCTCTCTCACTCTAACTTTCCAGTTTCCATTCCGTCAAGAATATTGGCTGATGCTAAATCACAAAGCATTAACATTTACTTTTTAAAGGGAGGAGAAAAAGTCAAGGATAACAGAATAGTACAGTAGCAGATGAGAAAGTAATGACTCGGCAGAACAATTAAACATCGAAGAAAACTTGCCCCAACAAGGTCACACCTTTGTACCAACACCATATATAGAGCCTTTGGAACTTTGGAAGACCTGCACTGTTGTCGTTGGGGTCACAATGAATATGCCACTTTGGGTTAGGCGCCCCAATCTCCAAAACTTATCTACTTGCTTTTTCTGGATAGCTTGCTGACCTGCTGCTCTTATCTTGGATTTCGCGATCCTAAGGTGGAAATTCATTGGCCATATGCAGAACCTTGACACTTGCACTTTTTTTAATTTTTATTTTATTATTTTATTTATTGTATAGAAATTAGTTTTTTTAATAGAAAAACTTATCACGTGGATAGATATATTGCACAATAATTATACATCTGTGTAAAAAATATATAAAAAGTAAGAGCATGTTTATTTTTGTTTGATTTTTTGTAATAATCGTTTTTTTAATTAAAATTTATTTAAAGTATATAAAATTAATTATAAGTTTAGATTTTTTTTTATAATTAAAAATAATTTTTTAAAGAATTTTTTTATTTTATAATCTATTTGTTACAAATTATTTGATAAAAAAATTATTTTTTTAATAAAAAATTATTTTTAATTATTTTGATTATATTTATTTAAGTTTATTAAAAATTTTATTTATTTAAAAAAATTATTTTTATTGTTAAAATAAAAAGTTACTCTCATTAACTATTAAAAAAAATCTCTTACGATAAAAGAGAAAGAAACTACTATTATTTAAAAAATAATTTTTATGATTGTAAACAAACACAAAATAGTTTCTGTTTTTTTTTAAATTCTCTAAAAAGTAATTTTTAAATTATTAAAGGTTAAAATCATTTTTTTTAATTTGTAACAAACGGGCATTTAAGCTTTTAATTATTTGATTTAGATTATTTCAAAAACTGAGAAGAAAATACCTATTTGTCCTTAACCAAATAACTTTTTTAATCATTTTATATATATTTTTGATAATTTAATATATAAAAGTAATTTTTTTATACAATCTAAACAAAATTATTTATCTTAAAATCGATTATGAATTAACACATCTAAACATAAATTAATTTTTATATAATTAATTTTTAATATAATTTTTTTTACAACTAATTCAAACACACACTAAGTGATGTAAGAAAATACAGTTGTGTTCACACGACAAGCTGCCTTTGATGAACACTTTATCTACCTGGTCGGAGAATGTATCCGAAAACCTGAAGTCAGTTCCTTGTTTTTTGTTTTCATTTATAACGTAATCTATATATCTTACATAGTTACATAATAAGTTATTTGTTTTCATTTATGATCATTTTATCTATCTGGCAACTTTCACATTAGGAATTTAGCATCAATAAGTTGATAACTTGGTATGTAATTATCAATCGGAAATACAGAAGTTGTATATGATAAAAAAGGGAAGCATAATTTTATGTATTCTAGCTAGTGGCTTCAAGTAGCAGATAGCCAGATAGGGAGAGCTGGAGAGAGAAAGCAGGCTACATCTTTGTCAGAGTCAGAGACAGTGAAGCTTTTCAAAGAGACCCAAAAAAAAAAAGCGCAGGTTTGTCAATTCTATATTCGTATTTGTTTTACCTGCTGTGTGTGAATTCTGTATTCTGTGGCCAGTAACTTGGATGCGGAAACAAGAAAGAAATGGACCATGCAGTATAGGAGTATATTTAATTTTCAGAGGCAGAAGGGGAGAGGGGGTGGTGTTTGAAGGCTACGTCCATTGAATCAGATTCCACTCTCTGACCCTATTCGACTCCCTCCTCCCTGTTCTCATCTCGAAGTGCATGCAGATTCTATCCCTGAAACGTCTACACCCAGCTACAGAAAATTATAGCAATGTTGCCTTGACAATCTGATTCAAGATTGTGAAAGATGGGTGGTACTTGTTTTCTAGTGCCTTGAACTTGAATGCATGGACAACCATATATGTCCATCATCTACTGTCATTCTTTTGTCCTCATCATCAGCGTCACCTTTATTTGAGCAAGTGCTTCAATAGTTATTTCATACTAAGTTGTTATGGTAGGTAGAAGAATTTGGTATTTAAAATAATTTATTTATTATTAATTTTATAATAAATATTTAAAAATATATTAAATATAAATAATAACTAATAAATATTTTATAACTCATTATAAATACTAATATCTTAAAAAAAATATGAATATCGGATAATTTCATCATTCCATATATATGTTATGTACACTATTTTTATATCTACTTAATTTTAAAAAAATTACGTAAAACTAATTCAAACTTCTTTTTACAGCTCTAATTTTCACACAGCAGTACAGCACATGATATACGTGAAGTAATACCAAAAAATCTCACAAGACAAATCAGATGTTGAAATGCATAAAAAATTGTTAAAATTAATTGTGTTAGTCTAATTAAACATAAATATAATCATACATAAAAAGTAAAAAAAAGGCAATTGGGTTCTTTGTACAGAATAGGTAAAAAAGGAAAGAGATAAAGAGTAAAAGAATGTTGATATTATATATATTTTTACATTATTTTAAAAACGCGTTTGATTTATTTTTTATTTTTATTTTTAATTAAAGATATTTTTATTATAATTAAAATAATTTCATATTTTTATTTTATTTTATTTTTCTAAAATTTTGTTAAAAATTGTGAAAATAATAATATGCATTTGACTTGTTTTTTATTTTTATTTTTAATTAAATATTTTTTAATAATTAAAATAATGAAATATTTTTATTTTTAAAATTCTATGAAAATAATTATGAAAATAATATATTATGATTTTCACATTTTTTTACAAAATTTTAGAAATAAAAAACACATTTAAAATAATGTGATATTTTTTTATAATTAAAATAAAAATAAAAAATATATCTAATTAAAAAAAAAACAAAACAAACAGACTCTCAATTTTTGTCTCGCATATACTGTTCATTTGTCATATCATAGTGGTTGTTATTTTATAATAAATCAGCAAAAAGTGAAACAGATGTACTGGTAAAAGCCATATGTAATAATTATTTTTAAAAAAATACTAACAGTTTAAATTTATTTTTATTTACACAAATAATTTTAATATCCTTATCTGTTTTTGTTAATATTCTTAATTTAAATATACATTTAATGTAAATATTTTTTTATTTCTAAATTATATTAGTAGTGTCAAAGAGTAAAATCATATATATGATATTGGATATTATTATGATTGATCATGAAACAGATGTGTATTTCAGGTTTCAAGATTCACTTGTTATCACTAATATTAGATAAGTTTTTTAAAGAAAACATTTAAATATTGGCGGTTGATTTTGATGTTACAAAGAATAATATATATATTTTCATGATATTATTAAAATGGGTATGAGCCAACAGCTCAGCCTATATGGCATTTTAGAAGATAAGAAAAATGACCTAAAATGTTAGTTTGGTAAAAAGGTATCTTCATTTTGTTCATAAAAAAAATTAATTAAGTATTAAATTAATTATTTGATCAAAGTATTAAATTAATTTAATTAATAATTTATATATAATTAATTAATAATTTATTTTTATTTTAATATTTATTATGTAGTTAACTATATATAAATTATTAATTAAATTAAATTAATACTTAATTATTAATTTTCACAAATCAAACAAAAATACTTTTTTTTAAGCCAATCATATAAATCATTTTTCTGATAATTCTTGGCTTATTTAATTGTAAGCTATCAGGATAGTGAGCCAATAACCTACCGAAATAGGCTATGGATCAATCAACCTATTACATTTAGTGTTTTTAAGTTTTAACTAAAACCTTTCTAAATTTTTATAATATCAGAAAATTTGTAGTATTAAAATGTATGAGTTTTATGAATTATGAATTTTTATTTTTTATTTTTAATATTTAAAAAATTTTCAAACTTATTTGACTTGTTAATTTTTCAAGTTGAATTTGATCTTTTTTAAAAAAAAAACTTAGGTTAGCCCGTGGCAAGCTAGAGAGAGATTGCTAAATATTTCTCAAATAATTTAAAGTAAATACAAATTTGAATAAAAATTATAAACTTAACATGTAGTAACTATTCTTTTAAATGTAAAAGAATAATACACAATTTTTTAAAAACAACTTTTCGAATCTCAAATTCAAGTACTATTTTCATTTGATCGTAAAAAGTGAACCACTGACCTCACTACCAATTAAGGGGAATGCTGATGGGGTGCAAAGTAAAAAATAATTCTGGAATGGAATTTCCTGCAACCGAACAGATAATTCGATATGACAAAGGTCCACTTAAAAATCTACCATTTGCTTTGCTGATTAGTTTACGCTTTCCACTAATCATATGAAATTCATTAGTCGGAAAGTAAATTAATCACAGCAAATCAGAAAAATACTAGCCCCCATTGCTGATAGATGCACAAAAAGACACAATTTTGAGCTGCAAATCGAAAATACTAAAACCTTTTTTTTTATTGTTTATTCTTCTTTCAGTCTGTTTACCCGTTATTATGGATCACAGGCGCCAATCTCACAAGGCCATGACATCCCAGAGAAAGCACCGTGTTCACGTACAAAGTCAGCCAATATTGTCAGTCAAAACTAGCATTTCATCCTTTTCGAAACAAAATTGCTATTTATACAACACTAAATTCACAATGCACAGTACATTTTATTTGTTGGAGATTAAATAACTTCACTTAAAATAAAATTTATTTATACTAATTGTGTACTGTTGAAATTACAATTTTGTGTAAGTATAATTTATTATGTCTTAACAATTTTCTCCAAAAATGCAGCAGATCTTTTTCAAAATAAAAAAAATCAGATGTTTAATTATGAATAATGTTATACTGTTAGAAAAATTAGTCAAAATTTTATTAAATTTAAGAATAATTATTGCATAACATAAAGTTGTAAGAATCACCCGTTTATTTATTTTTATGTTAAAAAGTCAATTTTGGCTGAATTAACTTCTTAAAAATGATTTTCTTTTTTAAAAAAAATCACTTGAGTAGTCGCCATAATCCAAGCCAACTTTTCAATGTGAAATAAAAAAAATAAGTAAAACAAAAAATGTGGGAAGTCATCTTGAGTTAAGCAAACTTCCCATCTTCGTAGTCAAGTATTTTTTTTTAATAAAAGAAATGTGGAAAGTTGACTAGTCACAAAGTGACTTTCCACATTTTTTGTTTTATTTTTTATTTTTTACTTCACATTGAGAAATTAATTTGGACTATGACAACTTTTCAACGAAATTTATTTTCCTTTTCTTCTCAATCGAAGAAAAAAATAATGTGGAATTCTTAAAAAGAAAAAATAAATAAATTTCTTCATTTTTTAAAGTTAAAAAAATTATTAAGTACTCTAAAAGTATTATATTATTTTATTAAAAATATAACATATGCCATCACTTATATCACACAAGGCATGGATATAATTCAAATA
Source organism: Styphnolobium japonicum (assembly GCA_023212625.1). NCBI lineage: Eukaryota > Viridiplantae > Streptophyta > Magnoliopsida > Fabales > Fabaceae > Styphnolobium > Styphnolobium japonicum. The sequence goes on from JALBWW010000006.1 coordinate 27,900,021, forward strand.
TAACAGTTAGACTATATTAGAATTTGTCGTTAAGTTAATACAAACAAGGTATGGATACTAAACAGAGGCTAAAGGTAAACACTTTTTGGAGGCTGTAAAAAAAAAAAAAGAGAGAGCTAGGACTGTGATGTGATAGTAACACTCGTAGTGGCAGTTATAAATACCACCCAAAGGGACGAAGACTTGCGAGGAGGAAAATGAGAGAGGTTAAAACCGGTCATAACTCATAACCCAAAACGAAGCCCCAAACACACACCTTGTAATTCCATCCATTTCACGGCCGCGCCATACCTACCCACCCAGCCAGTCCCAGTCCCAGTCCCAGTCCCACCCCCACCTTATTATTTTCTCCACCTATACCTCCTCAAAACCCCTCTGCACACTCTACTTCTCTCTATAGCTCATTAGATTCCCAACAAAAACAAACACACCTCATCCATCACATGGGCAGCGCCATCCTAGACGCACTCAATGTCCGCGTCGAAGGCTCCGGCGACAATTACCTCGTCCTCGCCCACGGCTTCGGCACCGACCAATCTGCCTGGCAGCGCGTTCTCCCTTACTTCACGAACCGTTACAGCGTCATTCTCTACGACCTCGTATGTGCCGGCAGCGTCAACCCCGAATATTTCGATTACCGCCGCTACACCACCCTCGACGCTTACGTCGACGACTTACTCAACATTCTCGACGCTCTTCGCGTCAATCGCTGTGCCTATGTTGGTCACTCCATCTCCGCCATGATCGGAATGTTAGCTTCCATTCGCCGACCCGAGCTTTTCACCAAGCTCATCCTCATCGGTGCTTCCCCTAGGTAATCCTAATCGGAACCAATTCTCTTTCCTCTTTTTATCATCCATGTAATTGGCTCCAGTTAATTCTTCCGATTTTTCAGATTCCTGAACGACAAAGATTACCACGGAGGATTCGAGCAAGCCGAAATCGAACATGTGTTCTCCGCAATGGAGGCCAACTATGAAGCGTGGGTCCAGGGCTTTGCACCGCTGTCGGTGGGAGCTGATGTTCCGGCGGCGGTTCGAGAATTCTCTAGGACTCTGTTCAACATGAGGCCCGACATAACGCTGTTCGTTTCTCGGACCGTGTTCAACAGCGATCTGAGGGGGATTCTAGGGTTGGTTAAGGTACCATGTTGTATTATGCAGACCTCTAGGGATGTTTCTGTCCCGGCCACGGTGGCGACCTACATGGAGGAGCACCTTGGTGGTCGGAGCACGGTGCAGTGGCTGGACACGGAGGGGCACCTCCCTCACTTGAGTGCTCCTTCCTACTTGGCTAGCGAGCTTCGTAAAGCCCTTTCACAGTAGCGCGTGGGGCTTGGCGGCGCGTGGTGTGGTGTGGTTGTTCGTAGTTACTCTAGAATACTGGTATAGCAGCTACAGGAGCAGCCTAGCCTAGGAGGTCCAAGAAGAACTGTACGAAAGGCTCGAAATGGGGACACCTGGCGAATAACGTGTGGGCGTTGGTTCGTAGACTTGGGATTTTATTTATTAATCACCTGCCAAGAGATAAGAATCTGCACGTGATTGTCATATGATGCGTGACCATTTATAGTATTTATGCTTTTTCTTTTCTTTTTTAGAAGGAAAAAAAAAAAAAAAAGAGGGTCTCCTGGCTTCCTTGCTTTGTTGTGTTTCTGGTTTGTTTTCTGGGTTACTTACTCTGATCATATATCTTCATATGGCCAGACAAACTGAAAAGAAATGAAGTGATTTTCAATTATTTGATGCGACTTTTGTACGGCAATCTCCGATTTTACAATGGCTTATCCACTACACTATCCGCGTTTGTTTTTGCTACCGCGAGAATAAATATCTTGTTCTTTCTGGCTAAGATACACAAAAGGACTGACCCACCTATGCATAATTCATAGGATTTGGCCATGTTTAGGTTCTTGGTTCCTTCTTTGGTTATTCCTAGTGCCGCTCAATCTATTCTACGCTGCCTTTCACCTTTAATAAGCTGCTTTGAACAAAAATGGAAGAAAGATTTAACTAGAACTTTAACCCAAAAATATATATGTTATTATTTACCGACTTAAAGTGGTAAGTTTGATGTGTAACTAATTTCATCAAAAGTCAGTAAGTTCAAACTCTTGTCAAATCTTCCGATTCTGGAACATCTTATTCACCTTTTAAAATTTCTGTATAAAAAAAGTATAATTTTTTTTTTTGGGGTTAAAAAACACTGCACTGCAAAACGAACAAAAATCTTACAAGACAAAAATAATACTCATATCATCCGGGGCAAACCCACTCAACCAAGGAGGCATGGAGGAAATAAATTAGAAACCCTTGATCGAGACCCATGACCTAGTGTTGAATATAAATTGTACTTTTTCGGTTAAGGTTAAGATAATCACTTGGATTGGCTGATTAGGACTAACACAGCCGAGATGATGAACAACTGATATCCCAAAATTAGTTGGATTCAAGCAATTGACATGGAAGTGAATATGCAAAACAATCTCTTGGAAATAAATAGAATTTTATTAATAAAGATTCAATCCCAACATAAAAATGATGGCCAACATACATAAACAAACACAAGACGTGGCTCAAGACTGGATCATTACAGCACATTGATGTAACCAAATGACTGACAAAACATAAAGATAACAAGGACTTTAAACAAACGAGTGCATGAATGAAAAAGAGAGAAAAATGTAAGAATTGCACAGTGCATGTATCGGCAAGTTCTTTTGGACTCGGAGCGTTGGATCATGGATGTGTCTTTTCTTCTGCATTCCCAGCTATTTTTTTTCAAAGAACTTACTCCTTTTCTACGGTTTAATACCTGTGGCATCTAACCATTGGTTGTCCATTTGGTCACGTGCCACTCCTGATCATCTTCTTCATTTCTGCCACTTACATTACGGTTGCACAATGTTCAAAGGTTGAATCTTTGACCATTTCACAGTGTCTAAGTCGAGCCTTATCTTTTTTTTTTTTGGAAAAATGAATCTTTAGATTGGTTTAAAAAACAATTATCTTTATTTAATTTTTAAATAAAATTAATTAAATATTTAATTAATTTAAATAATAATTGTATTAAGTATTAAAATACAAATAAATTATTAATTATTTATATATAAATTATTAATTAAATTAATTTTATTAAAAAACTAAATAAGAATAATTTTCCCCAAGTTATTCTCCCTTTTTTTGGGTAATAAGTCAAGCCTTAGACGAGAGCCATTTTCCAAATCAATTCAACTTGTCTGGTCATTTGGGTTAGGTGAATCAACTGACCGTACTTTTTGTTAATATATTCACAATCTTCAACCTTTTATAACATTGTTGAAAACATTTTTGAATAATTAAAATAAATAGACGAATATTGCTAATTCTTTCTCAAACTCTTATTGTTTAATTGAAATTTTTATTTTTTGCTGACAAAAAACTAATAATTTACATCATATATTGTAAGTAAAAAAAGAGAGACCAAGTTAACAGACTATGTCGTAAGTGAAAATTTTTATTGAAGTTGTCCTCCTCATTTGTCACTTGACCGAGCAAGAATGTTGTTAAGCAGAGTAGAAACGATCTCAGCAAAAGATGAAGAATTTTATGGCCATATTCCACTTTCATATGTTTCAACTTTGAATCACATAAATAGAAAGCACAAGGCCGGAATTGAAGTAAACCTTCTAAATTTAATTTATAATAACTTTTTAATGTATAAAAAGAAATATAACTTTAATTAGCAAGTTTTGATTGGACCATACTAGCACTATCAAAAAACAAATTGGAAATCAAAATGCTAGGCCTATGGGATCTTAGTCCTAGTATACATATGATATTTGTTTTGGTCCAAAAGTAGAGGTTGAGTCTCTTCTAGTTACGAATAAGAACAAGGGGGTAAGATACATGTAAAAAACAATTTAATACTTAAATTAGTCTCGATAAAAGATATTTTGTAGTTGAGATGAATAAGAGAACTTACATTCTTTTTTCTCTTATTCTTCCCCTTTATATTATGGGTTCATTGGCTTTTTCTCTATCTCTTATGTCGTAGCTGCAAAGCAGGACGAGAGTGACCGATTGACATTTTCTAACTAAGGTGGTGTCGCAAGCCTCATGTAGTCAACATCAACAATTATATTGTGTAGCTGTTTCAATAGCTAGATTGAGTTATCTATCTCAATGATTAGTGGTTGGGTTAATAATGAGAGAGCTGTGCTTGATGAATTTTAAGTCTCCTGTAAAGAGTTTAGACCCAAGATATGAATAATTTCGGTACAATACTTGACCAATATTTAAAGCCCATACTTTTAAAATATGAACATAGAACATGTTTTAACTTTTAATATCGAGTTTCCTTAAGTGGGACACAATAAATTAGGTGTTTGATATTATAAAATCTTGAAGGTTCTTCGGTATCGCGTTTTTATTTTCTAATTTTACTTTGGATGTTTGGAATCAACTCTTTTTTAGTTGATGAAAAAAATAGTACTTCGTATGAATTTTTTAAAAGTTTTACTATTCATCCTTTTGTGAGTTAAAAGATTAAAAATATATATCCTTATTTTATTTATGTATTTGTTTACATATATGATTTATCAATAAATTTACAAGATTACATATGTTAAGGATGATTATTATTATTATTATTTGTGGTAATACAACAGGCCAACGGTTTTAAACAAAGAAGCAAAAAGCAAACAAACAAACAAGGGTATCCCATATAAAAGAAAACAACTTTTACGGGGGTAGATGAGTGAATAACTCCACCTACATTTTATCCCCACTTACGTGTGGCTTATTTTTTTAAGGGGTGTTTGTCAACTTTCATACATTAAATAACTAAGTACAATGACATTAGTTTTGAAGTGTTATGCGTTTGATAATTACTTTAAAATTTTAAAAATTACTTCTTATTTAATTAGTTTTTAGTCAAAACTAGTATAAAAGAAATTTGATAAAAAAAAAGTGATTTAAGTTAGGCAGGATATATTTAAATCAAAAGATGCTTTATTTCTTCCATCCATTCTCTCTTTTTACGCTATCTGAAATAAATAAATAAAAATAATTATTTGATATTAAACTGGATTCAAACTTCAAAACCAGATTTACATAATTAATTTTATTTTAAAGAGTATTAAAACATTTTTCTAATTTGTCAAACATCTCTAATGCTAAATGACAGAATCTTGTTCTCTTTTAATAATAGTTGGAATTTCTATAAGCTACTTTATTTTTTAATTTTAATGCTAATAGAAGCGGTTGTTAGTCATTAAAGATATTTAAACCCCTTTTTAGGTGGGTATCGAATGCCGTCCTACTTGAGAATCGGATATTGGACAGATGATCTTTGAATAAATGCTGGGTTTCCGTAATTAAACACTAGTTTTTTAATTTTTTTTGTTAACCTTCTGTTTGCGCTTTATGATCACACTGAAGAGTGGGCCAGGCTCACATGCAGATCCAGCTTGGGCTTCCTGTTAATTAATCTTATGATACTCCACCGGAGGACTTTATTTGGAAGCCGATATATGATATTGGGCCTCTGGCAGTCATTTTCAATATTTAAATTTCCTGTTTATATTCATTCTCAGCTTTTATTCATCAAAATCTGATTAACAAGTTTTTTTTTTTTTTTTAAGATCGCAAGATATTATAATACTTTTTTAATATAAAACTAAGTCTAATTGGGACGTTAGCTTGGCTTTGGTCATGGATAAACACGTTTTGTACTTTCAGATTGAAATGAATAAAAGCATGCTATTCCAATAACCATATTACAAATTTATTAATTTAAAAATAGCCACATCTATAATTTATACTTTATTTATGAATGAAAGTGTAAATAATATTATTCCTCTTAGGGGTGGAGTTAATGGGGGTCGTGATGGAAACAATAACAACAGTTATGTTAATGGTTGTCGAAGTTTTTGGTAGTCAAACTTTTTACGAAAAGACAAAACTTAAATAAAATTTTATAGACGGTTATGGTGTTGTTTGTTAATTAAAATATAATATATGTATTATTTTTTACACATCAACATCAAAAGTAAGGATGATGTGACATTAAAGTTAAAAAATAACAAATATATTATATTTTAATTAAGAAACAACACCATAAACATTTACGAAATTTTATCTAAGTTTTCTTTTTTATGGAAATGCTAAATCATACCAATGGAATTTCATAGAAATGCTATGAAAGACGTGAAGTTCTACGTGGAATGCTACTTAACAAAGTAAGAAAACAAGGCTTATCATCATCAAGCCTTCTTTCGATGGCTTTTGTTTTACAAGGTTATCGCGTCCTCTTTTCTTAGCCATTGTCGTCGAGCTTTCTCTTTTGTTGGCCACCATTGCTCTCTCCTCATTGCTCTCTCCTAAATTCCTTTTTTGTAGAGCGGTGAAGGGTGACACTCTTTTGCTCGACACTGTTGCACCTTCCTAAATTCCTTTTCTATTGAGCGGTTAATGGCAACACATTACTCTATGCTTAGGGTATAGCACAACTTAATATCACAAATTGTACATGATGATTTACTCCTACAAAAAGAGCAAAAAGCATGTTATACTTATTTGTTAAGTATGCGATGTCAAAAGTTATGACTTATTCAAAATATTTATCTAATGCCCTACATCTTGCATTTGCCCAAAATACATTTCTTAATCGACTTTTATCATTCACATCTATTACATAATAAAAATTATTATTTTGCTTTTGCATTCTAACAAAATAGTTTTGAATTCCTTTAGTATCTCCAGTCCCAAGTTGTTGCCTATTTACTTTGTTTATATAATTTCTATAGTCTTTTCTCCAAATGTGAGATTCTTATACCCATTTGCTTCAACAACTAGAGATAAAAAATTTATGCTCACATTAATCCTAACTTAATCACTAAGTTCCAATCTCCTTTTTTATGTGAGGCCCTAAATCTTTGTTACATCTAAAATATAATGCTTTAGTTGAACTTAGTTCATAATTATGCTATAGCACAACCCTTGAAACCATGAGTGTTCAGTCTAAACATACAGAAGCATTCAATCTAGCCTTACATTATGCTTTTGTAATAGGATTTGGCTTCAAAAGGTTCTTTGAATTGCTTACATACATTCCTGCATAACTATAAGGTAGGGTGAAATATTTCTTTTCATCTTCTCTATTTTTTGAACTTATTTTAGAAATTTCTAAACCCTTGCATTGACCATAATTCGGGTAATACAAGATAACTTCATCTTCAAAATTAAATGTCATCCCAACTTTAAGTACTTCATCGTCCATATTATCATAATCTTAATTTCTTTCATTTATATATTCTTATTCCTTCTTCACAAGAGACAAATCCTTCTCTCATATTATCAAAAAGCTTGATGCCTAAAAAAATTTAAATTAACTAATTAAAAAAATAAATGAAAGAATTATCAATCAAGAAGTATGCAATTTACTTTGCATTGAAAATTTTCTAAATTGAACAAAGATAAAGGAGAGAGAGAGAGGGGGGGGGGGGGGAATGCAATTCTTCCTAATTCTATTGCATCGGTTTGTGACTGGAGTAGTAGAACATCTGCGTCTAAAGAGGCGGTGGCGGCCTATGTTTTTGCTTTTAGATTAAAGGCTTGAAGCAGTGCTTGGAGGAGAGTTTAGAGAAGAGATCTTTTTTGTTTTTAATTATTTTTTAATATTATATTTAGGCTGAGGGAAAAAAAAAAAGTGTCATCTCATTTGTAAATTTTCGTTGAAGAATTTTTTCGTAAGAATAGCGGTGCTCTTTGATCTATTATTCCTGCTTTGACCAAGTTCTAACGACAGAGTTATTAGTTTTAGTCGAAAGTGTTAAATGAACTATATTATAGTGCTTTTTCGAAACCTGATAAGTCTTTGTAAATAGAAGAACGATCAGTATAAAATACAAAATTCAACAAATGTTGGTGTATTTTTTTTTTCTTTTTTACCCAATACTAGGCCAATTCGTTTAACCGGATTGTCACCCGTTAGTTAAACTATATTTACCTAAGATGGAGATCACAAGTTGATCCAAGGTGATTATAATTAACCACTAGTCACGTGGAGGTCTATTATGTATTAAATAAAAATATTTTATTTTTCTCTTTCATAATATATTATTTTCATATTTTTAAAGAAAAATAAATGTTACAAATTTATTAGAACCTGGGATTTGAAAGCACTCAAGTGGCTTTAATTCTCACATATACCATCACTTATGCTGTTCTCTTTGTGTACATCAATTCTTTTTTAATGTCCATATGTTGGCAAGGAGGTCTTGCCATACTTATAAACCACGTAACTAACTTGTATTGATATAAGGAGAAATAATTTAACCACTTTAAATATTTTGTTTTGAGTTTAATTTTTAAAATAAAAAATATAATTAAAAAAAATTCTCACATTTAACGCTTGAAAATATTCTAAAAAATTAATCTTTTTTCTTATAAACAAAAGATACTATCAGAAACAAGAAAAAAACAAACAAACACACACGCAACCATACTGAATGAATTAATTGTACCAACAACAAAAAATGCTTATTGAATTACGGTAGTTATGTGCTGATGGGATCCTCTTTTGTCCTTGTATACCGTGGATCTCGATGGAAACGATCATATAGGAGTGAAGTAGAATCCACAATTGTTACTTGTTGGTGACATTTGTACACCCTGCACATGGTAAATATGTCTGAATTTGGATTTTATTTGAGAATTGAAGTGGTCAATTTCGGTGGCTGATTATTTGGTTGCCCATAATTTTGGCGTAGTCGTAATTAAGTCTCACCAGAAATGATAACACACCGTGGGAACAAAACGATAGCGTGCTTTAGCAACAACAGTATGATTATTATGATAATACCAATATACCTGTTGCCCTGTATGCCTTTTGTTTAACCACTTGAGCTATATATGTATTTTTCTTCATTCACTTTGCCTTTTGGATTGATATGGTCAACGCATGGTTCATCTACACACCTGTTGATCAATTCTTTAAACTGCAAACGACTGAAACACTGAGCACTTCTTGATGCGACCGAACAATAGTATATTTTTCACAGATGGAAATTAATCTAATACGATTTTTTTTGTTCAATATCCCCAATAAAGTATGGGACTTTGCGTTGCCATGTTACTGAATTCGTATCGTACAGAAATAAAGTTAAAAAAGATAATCTATAATTTAGTCTTCAAGTTATGTAGGTATAGCTGATAAGTTGACATCATCAAATAAATTAAACCATAAAAGTATCAAATACAACTAAAGAGAGTAATTATTAATTAATGGTAGCTATTAAATTAAATAATTTTTTTAATAATAATCATTGGAGATACACTTTATTTAAAAATATATATACGTTATACTTTAGAAGATTCAAAGTTCACTTATAAAATAAATAAAAAAGGTGATTAGTTCTGTTTTTAAACTGTCAATCGTTATAAATCTTGCGATTTTTTTTCATATTTTCAGTCTAAAGATTAATTAAAATTAATCTATTTTAATATATCTTTCCTAACAAATTAGTAACACGTGTATATATTTTTTACCAACAAATAAAAATAAGTGTATCAGGGTTTTTGTTATGACATGATATATTTTGAGTTGTGATGATATAATTCGATAAAACCGACGTTGTAAAAATACTTATATAATGATTGCGTATCAAAAAATATAATATGTTAAATTCTTACAAAGTTCAGTTTCCATGTACATAAATACCACGAACCTTATTACCAGAAAAAAAAATATCACAAAAATTCTGTACATAATTAAAATGGCAATGACAAAGCATCATAGTATAATGCACAAAAAAAAAACACATTATAATATATAAAAAAATTCAAAGGAAAGTGAGAGAATGTCAAGAGTAAAGTTTTTACATTATTATTTAATTATGTACTGATACATCATTAAAAGAGTTAGACTTTTTAAGTAATTATTGTGATAATTAAACTTTTTAATAATTTGATAACACATGATTAAATGATAATATAAATTTTTTTTACACTATTTAATAATGTATTAAAATATTTTAATGATTTAATAAAATATAATTAAAAGATAATATTAAAAAGTATACTGATAAAATATAAAAATTAAATCTTAATTTATCAATTGCTTACAAATGCAGTAAGTAAAGGGTCCGGTTCTGAAAAGTATTCTTATTTCTCTCTATTTAAAAATAAAAAATTATTCTTGCTCCTCCTTCCTCTCTGAATTCTCTCCTCCCAAAAGGCCAAACGCACGTTAAATATTTTTAAAATGTACTATTTACTTCACGCACTATCGATCAGCAGTATGAATCACCAATAATTTTAATTAACGACATTCCATTCAAATCATAAGTGGAAGGGTAAAAAGTAAAAACTCACTCAAGTACTTTGCACAGAGTGATTCGTACTATTAAATAGTGTGTGAGAATAAATTGCACGTTTTAAAAGTTGTAAGGATAATTCATGTAAAAATAAAGTTTAGAAGGCTATCCTGATTTGAAAGCAAAATTGATGAGCATCCTAAAATGGGCGAGTTATCGTGGAAGCCTTCCAACCTCAGCTTTTGAATCAAAACTCTATTGTTTTGCATAAGGACGCGAAGAAACGACAAAATATTCTCACACAAGAATGCAAGATCTGTAAGGCAGATATTTTTTGGCTTGCTCACTCTTCTTTTTTTTTCCTAATTCACTTTAACCTTTTTTTAGGAAAAAAAAAAAGAGTCAAGATAAAGTCATCGCTAATTGTCTCGTTATATGCCACGTGTTTTTTTTTCTTCTTAGCATCTCAACCGCAAATCATTAGAAACCAATTGTGGCATTGATTACGATCATATGCGAGAGATTTACTTGCTAATTGTTTTTCATAAAATAAAAAAGGAAAACTCTCAAATTATCATATACAATTGTGATTCTATCTTAACATCTATTTTTGATAAAATTATGATTATATTTCTTTTTAGTATGAAGGGAAAGCAAGAGAAAGAAGACTAACTGACTCTAATCACATGCACTTATTATATCAGCAAGCTGCACAAGATGGATATCTGAAGAAGAATGCTCCCACTAGATTTGCAAATGTTGTTGTTGTTGTTGTGAGAATTGAATGTGATGAATGTCAATGTGTGAAAATCTAGTGTCTTTGGCACTTCAAAATTATGTTTAGAGGTAAAACTTTTTGAATATTGTACTAACATATTTGACAGCTTTAGACAATAATTAGGTTTAAGTGTAAATATGATTCTAATACATCAAACGTGAAAGTAATATTTTGTTATTTTTGTAGTGAAAAAAAATTTATTTATGTGTTTTAATAAAAATATCTTTTATAATTTAATATTATATCACTATTTTAATAATATTTAAATAAATATAACTTATTTTTTAAAATATTATTATAGTTATACTCAAAAGTAATTTTATTTTACAATATCTAAAATAAATTTAACATTTAAAAGAATTTTTTGTGTCATCAATTAATTTATAATCACTTTTTAACGTAAAATTATTAACAATTTAATTCAAAATAATTTATATTTTTTTTGATAATTACACATTTAAAAGTAATTTTTATTAATATTATTTAAATAATATTTATTTTAACAAAATTAACTTTTAAATTTTTAAACATAAAATCATTTTACTTATATTCACTTTTAATTAAAATAAAATTTATTTAAAACTAAATTTATAAAATCTAATTCAAATCCACTATTAATTAATATCCCCAATGCATTCCATACCACAAAGGGTGAATACAAATTCACAAAGGTACATGCTCCAGCATGGTCTTTCACGGAATCAGTCACAACAGCGATCTTTTCAAATCATTTATCCCAAGTGACAGAGCAAAATGGATGGGTAACTAGAACTAACTTCCTCATCCAACTTGTACAGACAGTACAGTTAACATTCCTATTGCTTTTCTTTCTTTTTTTCGAGTAATACATCCATAATTATTGGAAGACGGGTAATTTTTCCATCCAGCTAGGTGCTGTGAGCTATAAATGGATATGAGAAGTCTTCATCGGCCCTGCCAACCCTGTTTGTTACTCAATAATGCTAAGTTGATAACTGTTACTTACACGTAGCACTTAATGGTGCATGTGTGATGGAGAACAATTCTGTATTCATTCCTTCCCCCACCCCCTACCCCCCACCCTCCCTCCTTTTTTCACTCTTTCCCCTTCTCAAACCTCTTATGCAAGTATGGGAATGCTGGCCGTTTTGAAGCCCTTTTATAGATTGCTGAATTTATTTTTTTTAAATATTATTTTTAAGTAGCAATTTGTATAATAAAATAATTTATAAAAATTTAAAATAAAATAAATACTAAAATGTTCAAAATATAACATACTTTATTATTATTATTATTATTATTATGCTATGAATAGCATTTATTTTAAGGAACCTAACCATAAATTTTTCTTTAAAACTTATACTAAAACTTACATCCCAAGTAATGTGTTTATCCAAGCAAAAATTTCTCATTTTATCAAAATTATAAAAAAAATTACAAGTTTTTTATTTATAAAAATTGTTTTATATTTAATTAATAATGTGACGATGAAAAAGGTACCTGCCACATTACTTGGGATGCAACTTTTTTATAAGAGTTTTGACTTTTGAGACAAAAAGGAATTGCATCTTATTTTTTGAAGCTATTTTTTTCAATTTTAAACAATAATACTGATGGATTAAATTCCATTTTTGAAAAATGAACTTCTTTCATAATTTATTGGATTAACTATATATTACATTAATTTATAAAATTTAATAACTTCCAAAATAAAAGCATATATCTTTTGATAGGTTGTATTCTAGTTTAATATCCATTTCCTTACAGTCTTTATTATAAATATTAATAAATTGAATGAAAAAAATGCAGCATCAAATCAAACTTAAAAAATAGAATAAATGCCAAATGTAACTCTAAAAAAAATTCTTAAAAATTTAAATATACGAGTAGCATTGCCTTACTATTTGCACTCCTTGCACAAAGTGGATCACTTTATCTGGCCCGTTTCCCTTTTTTTTTCCTTAGGCTGCTAGAGACATAATGAAGGTCCATCTTATGATTAGGACATGTGATTGAAAAAGTCAAGTGGACCCTGGATATTGCCAAGTCACAACGCAAAGGCTTTCAACAAAATTTTCAAATAATAAAATAAAAAAAGAAGCAAAGTAAAAACAGAATAGGACAGTGACTAGGCAAACGTAAAAAAAGATAGTCTACCCAACCGTCAACCAGGGACCCACACTCCCAGACAACGATCCTAATCATGATGAGACCGAACGACTAACCGCAATCCCTAACGGAATGCGGTACGCGTGTCGTTTTTTTTTTTTTTTTGTAAAATAAGAGTATTTTCTAATTAATAATTAAATACTAATCCTTTTTAAGGCAAAAATATTATTAAACTAGTTCAATATCTTCTAACAAAATATTTTTTATACACACAATCTAATTTAAACTAAAAATAACATGTTTAAAAGACTCAGCTATCTGTTAACTATGTCTAGGGGTAGACATGGGTTGAGTTAGGTTAGATTTGGGGTAATTTTGGACTCAACTTACTAATGGGAGTAGTGGGTTGAGTTTAAAGATTTTTTTCTTCTGACCCGCTCATATATGGGTTGGGTTCAACCCGTGGGTTGAACTTGAACCTAAGAAGTAAATTTAGCATGCTAAAATTAAAATTGAAATATGTTCTGAATAATATAAATTTTTAAATGACATAACATAAAACATAAATTTTAAAGTACATATAACTTTATGATTATAATTACGATCAACACAAAAAAACAATAAAGACACATATAACACAATTAACCAATGACACTATAATCAATGCCTAATCTCTTATTTGATTTATTGCAAGTCAATAATACCATAATATTAACCACAATCAACACATTTGTCAAAATAAAGAAAAATTGAAACCAATAATGAAATAATAAGTTAAAAAGAACTAGAATCTTAACCAGTTAAATGAAAAACATCTAAAAGGATCAATTATTACAATATATAACTTCATATCTAGCAGGAGACATATCTAACACATAGAGGAATCATGAAGCATTATCAAATATTAATGATTAAACTATTAGTAATTGACTAAACAAATTAAACAAATTCTATATAATACACTACCTGCTTCAATCTTTTTAATTTAATCTATTTGAGCCTGTAAATCAATGTGTTTATCAAGAGTTCTTAATTAGTTATGAGCACAAATCAATGCCTCAACAGTGGTGAGTTGCAAAGAACTATAAAAATGATACAAAACTCGTCTTTTAATACCAAATGTAGTGTAATTTTAATTTAAAAAATATTAAGAAATTAGTTATCTAAAAAAATTATAAAATTATATAAGATTCTCAAATACCCAATAAAAAGTGATTACACATCATAAAATATTATAAAAAAATAAAAAACTTCAGTTGGTTGAGTTGAGTTTTACAGATTTGGAGAGTCTCAACCCGTAACTTAACCTATACCTCGTGAGTTTGGTTATTTTAAACTTAACCCAACTCACAGACCAAAACTAACCCGTCAACTATGGATTAGATTGAATAAAAATGTGCGGGTTTGTGAGTTTACTCAACCCGCCGTCTATCCCTATATATGTCATACTTTATTAGTAGAATGCTTAGTTTTTGGTTTACTTTATATATGACTATTTGGAAGAGGAAAAACAATCGAAATAAAATATTATTATAATCATAGTCATATATAAAAAATTATTATAATACACTTATAAATATAATATTGGTGAGTTGTTAAATATGTGTTGATTATTATTTTCTTAATAAATATTTAGTAAGTAATAAAAAATTCACTACAGAAACTAATACCTAGGAAAAAATAATGAGGATGAAAGTAGAAAACAAAAGCTCCTAACAACTCCCGGCTCCTAACTAAGGATGATCATTTTATCTACTTTGGTGTACCTGTAGGTATCTGTGGGTAATATTCAGGGGACAATTTTTGGGGATAATTTTTCTTATGTGGGAGAGTAAGGATGAATTTTTTAACACTTGTTTATTAAATAGAGTGGGGGCAGATGTTGTTTTTCTCGTATTTACAGATACCCACTATATAAAATTATTAAAATATTTTTAATTAATGTTTTGATTTAATATTTAGATTTAACTTTTAGAATTTATTTAAAGAAAATTATATTATTATTTTTATTATTTAAAGTTTACCTATAAATAATCGCCTACCTGCAAAAAAAATAAAAATGAATACTTGTACAAATATGAAACGGAGATGAGAGATGAATATTCATCCACGAGAGGGCGTCCGCACCATTGCCATGCCTCCTCCTAACCCACTTTCCTTTTCAATTTTCATTGTCCTCTTCCTTTTCCACGCCAAGTGGACACCTTCATTTCAAACCATCATTCTTTTCTCTGCTTTTTTTGTTTTTTTCTACTACAACTTCAAACTCTCCTTCAATTTGTCTGAAAACCAAAATAAAATATCACTAATTAAATCTCCACCAAAAAACTCCAGAGATCTCTTCTGTAGTTCCGTCTACTGTCCACCCACTTTGCAATTATCAGACATTTTATTTATTCTCTCTGTATTGATGTTGTCTCTCATCTTACCTAATCGAAGTATAAAAAATGAAAAACCACAACATTCCCTTTTGCTAGAACTAGCTACTTTTCAGAACTTTGTTTTCTTATCCTGTTGATCAACTAATATTTAAAACCAAATAAAGGTAGTACCATATTTATAACGGCAGCAATAATATACGAAGTTAAAGGGCTTAAAAGAGATATCATCATAATTTTATTTTCTTTTTTATATTAAAAAAAAGTGAACTAGTGGTACTGGTGGGCGTGTATTGTTTTGCAAAGCCCAAAAAGAAAACCAAACTCGTATCATTATATCACAAAATTTACAAAAGCTTCTCCGGTACAAAGATATTTACAAATGGTGCTCTCTGTCTCTCTCTTTTGAGGACGCACGTTGCTTTAACCATTTTGTACTGTTGGATTGTGGGGTTACACTTACACGGGTGGGCACGAGATGATGATGGGTGCTTGCTGGGGTTTATGCTGACACTTCTGACGCAGGGGCAGCGGCGTTGCCGGATCTCGGTTGCCGTAGAAGCTCTATTAATTTCTCCGCCTGTTCGCGTGTAAAGAAACAATTAACAACCAAAGAAAAAAAAGAGAACGCAATCCGGCCAT
Organism: Styphnolobium japonicum; assembly: GCA_023212625.1. Lineage (NCBI taxonomy): Eukaryota > Viridiplantae > Streptophyta > Magnoliopsida > Fabales > Fabaceae > Styphnolobium > Styphnolobium japonicum. The sequence goes on from JALBWW010000006.1 coordinate 27,916,204, forward strand.
TTAATAAAGAAAAAAACTAACAGCAAGGGAAAAAAACAAGTTTTTTGTAGACATGAGCACTATAGAAAAAGACATGATACAAGCCCATGATAGTCTTGGCATATATATGGTTCTTAAAATATTGACAAACCAACCTAGAAAAATTATGCAGAATGGTCATTAATTTGTCGTTAATGCAATGAGAATACTTGAGGCGATTTTCACTAATAAAAGAATTTTAATTAGCCAATAAGCAAAAAGTTAAGATGATAGTAGTAGTAACCTATTTGCAGTGGGTGGAGGTCGACTCTGCAAGGGAACTGACGTGGCAATACAAGTTCTTCCAAAATTCCAACTCAATGCAAAATAATATAAGAAATGTTTAGGTATTATGAGAAAATTAAATTTCTCTTTTGTACCATTAAATATGTCTGATGAGAAATAATTGAATTTTTTTAAGTAAATACCATTATCATCATTTAAATGTGAAAAAGTAATGATACATATTTTTAAGTTTTTATTAAAACAATGTGCTATCAATTTTTTACACTGTATTTTTATACATGTTAATTAATGAATAAAATGCCTAAATAATAATTTGATAGCGAATGACAACCCAAGACTTTCTCGCTTGATACACGTTTAAGAATTTTTCAAATAACGATGAGATATGACTGATTTTCAAAAACACCGTGCCACGTCAGTGACCGAGAGTCTTTGAGGTAGGCACCGCAAGATTTAGTACCGGAATATGTGTCACTCACCTTTTGCTTGGCGCGATTGGTGCCGGTCTGCGACAAAGCAACCAACGGAGGAATCGATCCTTCGCGAGCCACCATAGTACGATAAGCCACGCTGTCCTCGCAAACCTGTAACAAAATAGCCACCGCGATTTCCTTCTGTCTCTGCGACCCCACCTCCACAATTTCCACCACCACCGGAATACCACCTTCCTCCACCAACGCCGCCCTCGCCTCCGGCACCGCTACCAGCACGCTCATCACGTACGCCGACTTATCCACCATGTTCGATCCAAAATCAGCCATAAATTCCACCAACGGCTTCATAATCCCTGCTTTCACAGCTCTGATCTTGTTCTCCTTCACCGAACAGAGCGAATACAACGCCGTCGACGCGTCTTTCTTCCCACGGAAACCACCGTTCTCCAGAAGGTTCACTAGCAGGGGAATGGCTCCTGACTTCCCAATTGCGGCCTTGTTCTCTTCCACTTGCGAGAGACGAAGCAAAGCGCAAGCTGCGTTCTCTTTAGACGTTGAAGTCCCTGTTTTGAGGGCTCGAACCAGAGGCTTAATCGCTCCCGATGAAGCTATAAGTGCTTTATTCTCGTCGCACAAGGAGAGGTTCAAAATCGCGGTAACGCCGTACTCTTGAAGTTGAAGATCAGGTGAAGAAATAAGCGAAACCAACGGCTTAATTGCGCCGGCTTTGGCGATTTTGATGCGGTTTTCTGGCTTGTTCTTGGCGAGTAATCTGATCTCCATGGCGGCTTGTTTTTTCTCGTCGATCGAACAGGATTGGAGATCAGAGACGAGCTGAAGAATGAAATCATCGGAATTCTCGGAAGCACAAGCAATAAGGAGGCGTCGGCTTTGGGAAGAAGCTGTGGGGAATTCACCAGATCTGTCACTGTTGCAGTCACTGAAAGCGGAAGAGGAATTATCGTTGATGCTTACTTCGCTGAAACTGCGTCCCATGAACGTGTAATTTGCCGGACTCTCCGTTCCCATGGTTGTGAACTCACAACTCACAACTCTCTACCCGGTTTGGGATCCGAAGCGAGCTTTCGGGTTCGGGCAAGATTCGAGTGAGAGAGAGAGAGAGAGAGAGAGAGAGAGAGAGAGGGTGAGATGCGAAATATATGGGAGTGAGTGGAGAGAGGGAGGGTGAGAACAATATAACAATAACATCTGTAAGCCTTGGCGTCTGGGGTGACACGTGCGTATATTGAATATTGACCGTACCAAATCCCGATCCGGCAAGCACGTGTGAGGGCTGTCTTAAAACGCGTGCGTAGAAAGGTAGCTGTTCGATGAAGAGTGTTTTCTACTTTTCTATTAAAATTTGAAGTTGATAAAAAATTAAATGAAATTAATTAATTATGCAAAGTGAGTCTTGTTAAATTTAAATTTAATTCATTTATTGTGATAATTTATAATTACTTATTCTATGTAAGATTTTTTATTTAATACGTAATAATATTATAAATTACGTGGAGGTACTACTAATAAAAAATACAATAAATAATCTTTTCTTTATTTATTTATCTCTCTTTTTGTACTCTAACTTTTCTATTCAATAATTGGTGTGGGAAAAGAGAAAAAAACTATAAAATAATGATTGTCTAACATTATATCTGAAAAATAAAAAATAAAAAATAAAAAAGAAAAGTGATATGTAAAGAGAGAAAAGGTTATGTTATCAAAATAAAGGAATCTTGGCAACATTAGTGTTCTTCTTGAGCCAGTCTAATAACGCTTTCCAGTGGAATTGATTGCATAATCTCTTTCTTTGTTAGGGCAGTGAGTTTTAAACAAATATTGTGAGAAGATCAGAGTTATTATAAATAAATAAATGATAGATTCAATATCTACTCACCCGAACTTGAAGTATATATCCAAATCCCAGTTCTTTCTTCTTAATATAGAGAATTTTTATGTACAGATGGCACGCTATTCATTTGAGGTCCGTTTGTTTGAGGTTGGCGTCGTTGAAATGCCCATTTAGGAGAAGGAAATACATTGAATATTTTACTACATGTGTCTTGGCGTTCGTACAATCTGGCAAAACAAACAGGCTATTGCTCATTCGCTAAATATCACATTTTAGGATACAGATATACATTGTTAGATCAATTTATATATTTTTGTTGATCTTATAAGCGTCAAGCTGTTAACGAGCGCATCTTACACATCAATGACAAGATCACCTTTCTTGATAAAGGCAAAAAATATGGTGCATTCTCTCATATGATATAAGGATGCACTCATATAACAGTCAGAAACTAGAAAACGCTTGAACATTTCATATCTACACCCTATACAAATTGAATAATACCAAATCTATTCAAATTTTATGAGAAATTGCACTCATAAGGATTATGCTTATTATATCACACACTTCTCTTGTTTATGGTACTGGATGCTCCTCCTACAGAACTGGGGCCGTTGCTACTAGCAAATACCACATGAGTTCCTTTTACTAGGCTGAAGGCGTTGTTTGTTTCTTGTTTGATTTTCCCCTTCTGTTCGACTGTATCAAAAAAATAAGACTTCTCTTATGTTATACACGACACCGACTTCGCTAGTGGTTAAAAAAATTTGGGAACTATCTCATCTATCCTCACAAGTAAAATTGGTCCTTGGAGGCTGTGACACACACAAGCACAGGGCGCCTTTCCGGCTGAACCCAATTCAAGATTTGCAGCTTTCGTCATTTCCCATCGTGTTCTGGTGACATTTTGTGGGAATATTTTTACAAAAATTATTTTTAATAGAAAATAATATTTACAAATATGTTTATCAAACGGATGTCTGGTATAAAAAGCTTTAAAGCTTTGTAAATAGTCCATTTGTATTGAAACTGTTTTGAGTTAAATGTTAATAGATGTCTAGCGGCTATAAGAAATAAAAAGCAATAAAGCCTTGTAACATGAAAGTGAAAGAAGTTAAAAGGACATTGAATGGCCAACATTCAAAAAATTATGAACATTATGTGATCATTTAGGAGGTCTTGGAATAATGCCATATATATATATATATGTATATACACGCGTGTGTTATGCTTTTGAAAAACGATGATGCAAAATAATGTATGAGAAAAATATATGTATATAATATATAGCATATTGTGTGTGATGATACTTGAGTAGAAAAAGGTGTGATTGAAGAGAATCCTATCTCTCTCTTTGTGCTGAAGTAGGGAGATGAATAACATAATTGTTGGAATGTTGTATATTGAGGGCAATGCGTTGTGATCCACTGTAACTGGATATTATTGGAGTTCCTATGGGGATGTGAATTGTCTTAAAGAAAGCAAAATATCTGTGCATCACCCTAGTGTCATGCCCAATATTTAACTGATATTTTATCTCTATTTTTTTGGTGCTTTCTTCTTGTCTTGCAGGTTCTAGGCTCTAAAGATTTGTTGAGTTATAATTTGTATTTTCAAATATCTCATCTTTTTGTATTAGTATGAATGTTATTGAGAAATAATTTCTCTCATTAATTTTTACCTAATATAACAACAGTTTTTTTTTTTTGTGCCATTTCATTCGTACTCTTCCCGAACATGAGTTAATACTGGATTTCTTTGTGTGCGTCCTCGGTCATTGCCCCAATATGCATGGCCCCCTCTGCAGGTTCAGCGCCAAAATCAACAGGTACAACATAGTGGATCTGGGTAGCAAGCTGTCTTACAGGGTGAATATTCTGTCAAATTGTCAAAAGGGGTTTCACTGGAACAAAGGCATTTTTGCCTTATACCTAATATAACAACAGTTTTTTTTTTTTGGTGCCATTTCATTCGTACTCTTCCCCAACATGAGTTAATACTGGATTTCTTTGTGTGCGTCCTCGGTCATTACCCCAATATGCATGGCCCCCTCTGCAGGTTCAGCGCCAAAAATTAACAGGTACAACATAGTGGATCCGGGTAGCAAGTTGTCTTGCAGGGTGAATATTCTGTCAAAAGGGGTTTCACTGGAACAAAGGCATTTTTGCCTCGCCATTATAAGAACCTTTGAGAGTCTCGCAAGAAAACTAGTAATTACTTAGGGTTGGTTTGGATGAGTTATTTATTTATTTATTTTATTTTTTTATAAAAGTAAATATTATTTTATGTTTAGATGTAATATTAAAAATTTATTTTTTTAATTTTATTTATTTGAATATAAAAAAATAAAAATATTTTTTAATGGTAAAATTATTTAAAAAGACAAATATAAAAGATCAGCCTCATTTTCTACAAGTTTAGTGAATTTTATAATATCCTATCTATTTCTTAGTTGTTTTTGCAAGTACGAAAATGTTGACCTCTCTCTAAATGTTTTTTTTATCAAATTCTCTCTTTCTATTTTTTTTTATTAGATTTCTCTATCCATCTTTGTTAAAATATTTGTGAGACCTATTACTAACTTGTATTTTGATCATCTTATTTTGTCTTCATAAGCTCACAAAAGGAATTAAAAGAAAAAGAATAAGATGATGAGGTGAGGTGTATAAGGAACTAAAGGAAAAGGAATAAAATCACAATATAAGGTGTATAACGTTGAAGCAACAAAGAAAAAATTGAAACTTTAAAAAAAATATGATATTGATATAGCTTAAAAACATAAAGGATAAAGAATGTTGTTTTTTTAAATTAATCAGGGAAAAAATATCTCTAAACTACATTTTCATATCTTAAAAAAAATCTTTTTTCATAAGTTTAAAAATCTAAGTAAAAATGACTTTTTAGAAAAAATTTTAATGCTTCATCTTTTTCTTTAAAAGATCATTCAAACATGTTAAAAGATATAAAAAATAATATATATATATATATATATATATATATATATATAATCTTGGAATTCGTTTTGTGAATGTCACTGAAAGTTGTTGGTTATGTCCCTTCTTTTCCTTCCTTTCAATTTTTTTACTTCAATGTCAAGTCTACTTAATTTGAGTGTGTTTTTTTTTTTTTCCCTCTTCCCCAATGAACACAATGCAAATTAGACACAAAATCAAGCAACCCAAGTGGGCTTGAACAAAAGGCAAGAGAGAAAGAGAAACAGAGCATAAAGTCGTCGTGGTGGGCCTGGTGGCTGTGCTGGTTTGCGCTACCAACTCCACCGCCATGACCACCTGCAGCCCCATTTTTACCCTACCAGACTACCACCATAATCTTTGTTCTTTAACCTAAGTTTATAAAACGATTGCGTAATAGATAGAGATAGGGGCAGGTGGGGAATAGAGAGAAGAATTCCATTTAGTATTAGTGTTTTTCTTTTTAGTTAATTATAATTACTTTCATATCATTTGTTTTTTTTTTTTTTAATCTGTTTGTCAAATTAAGAGATAGAATTTTATCTAATTAAAAAAAAAAAAGATGTTAACCTCAAGCAAACGTGAGAAGGTTAGCGTCCCTAATGTCCCGGTTACTCAATGATCGTCTTTGGTTTTTTAGGCTTTTGAACCCATGGCTGTATTAAATAGAATAAACATATATTTTGTTCCTCCAAGCCAACGTGAAAGAATAGACATATAAATCATATTTCCGTTCATATATATGTTACATATAAATATGTGGGATACATAACCATGAAAACACATGGGTGATGAACTGCATCCATCATGTGCGATACAGGTATGTGACCCGTGAGCAATCATCAATTGTCATCAATCATCATAGTGCTTATTAAAGTGTTCTTTTAATTTGTTAATTTATATTAAATACAAAATTACTCACATTGAATTATTTTTATAAGAGAACCTTGTCTTTAATTAAGTTTATATGAAGGAATAATTTTATCCTTTCATTTATTTAAAAAAATTGTTTGTGTATACTGTATAACCATGTAAGGACAAAATATACTAAATATATAGTTCATAGACCAAATTGTATGTTTACTCTTTCTTTTTATAAATTTTGATTAGATTCAATTTGATAAAATATAAATAGGTTCATACTTATTAATAAAAATGAAAAAAATCTAACCTTTAGTATCAATTGTTAATATTAAAAATGATGATAGCTATTTAGTATTCACTTCGATATGATATCATGGATAAATTTGATGTTATTATTGTTGTGAACAAAAAACATATTACTTCGAGCTTTTTCAACTTTAAGCTAAAAATACACATGCTTTCTGTTGATTTTTAAATTTGGCTATTTTTTTCTTTATTTTTTTTAATTACAGAAGAAATCGAACAAACTTATAGAAGAAGAGAAAGAAAACGAGACAAATGATGATAAATTCCACGCGAATTATTAGTTTATTCACAAAACACAAGCCTAACTTCGTTAGATATATATCTTTCAATATTTTTTTATCATTCAATTATAGTTTTAAGCCCAATCATTATTTACCGGTGAAATCTTCATTTCTAATAACGGACCACTCTTAAAATCTATGATCCTTCGCTGTACATTTTAATCTCTTGATCCTCTCCAACTTAGTGTTTGATAATGGATTGTATAAAGTAGTAATAAGAATCTGAGGGAGGATAATGGCTTTCTCTTTTCTTGTTTTTTTTTTTATGAAAAAAAAAAGAGAGTAGAAGACTAACCTTATGATTGAATGGAGAAAGAAGATAAGGAGAAAATAAATTTGTTTAGAAATTAAAATTTCTCTCTTGTTCGTACAAAAAGAAAATGAAGAGAAATGTTTTTTAAAAAAAGATATTTTTTTCTAGAATTTTTTTTCTTTATTTCTAATTTCAAAATTTTGTCTTTTCTCTTTTTTTATTTCATGACAATGGGTAAGTGACAGAGGCCATTGCTCGGCCATTCCAAATTTCTAATCGTTCCCACCATTTCAAATTCACTATTATTATTGTGATTTGTGATGGATTGATGGTGACAGTGTACCACGAAGATTGCGAGATTTCATCTTAATGGCTAGTTTATGCATTTGACTCCTTTCTTTGGGTTTGACTCAGTCGTAGAAACCCTGTCCCCATTTTTTTTTTGTTAACAAACATTTAACATTGAGTGTAGTTGAAAGGTCTTAGAGCTATTGGTCCTGATAACTTTCCATTCATACTAATTACTTAAAATTTAAATGTTTCAAATTATTTTTATTTAAGTAATTATTTTTTTATGCCAAACTCATTATTTAGTCTTTAATTTATCTACTAGTGTCCTGACATGATAAAATTATTGAGTTGTGTTCTCAAAGGTCGAGATCACGTCATGTGACAAAAAAAAAAGTATTTAACAACTAAAAAATAAATTTTTAAAATCTCAAATAACAATCCACTAACAAAAACTTTTAAACAATACTTGTTTGGAATTAAGAATAAAAATATCTCAGACGGCTCAATAAGAAATTACCGTCTAGTTTTTTTTTAACTTATTTTGATTTAACATATTTATTAAATAAGTTAGATTTATATTTTTTTTAAAGTATTTATTTTTATAAATTAAGATATTTCCTTATTTAGAAAACAAGAGACTAATCCCACTAGGTATGGTCAGGCACGTGAAGCAAGAATTCTTCTCAACTGCATTTTTTTCATACACACCGCCTCAATGATCAAATTTGAGACAAGATATTTAAGGTGACTGAGTCTCTTCCACTTTAACCAACGCAAATTAATTTTAAAAAATTTATTTAATTAAATAGGTTCAAGTTTCGCCTTTAAAAAAGTTTATTTGACTTAATTGGTTGATTTATTTATTTATTTATATAATAATATATATTTAAAAAATTATAAAAATTATATGATTTATTAATATAAATTTTTTATTTTATACAGAATATAATAATTTTGTTAAATATTAAATATATTTAAAACTTAAAATTTAAGTATGTTACTTTATTTTAAGACCTTTATGTAATTTAAATTTTTAAATAAGCTTTCAGGCCATTTAGACTTAAGTTAGCTTACAACTTTTAGGTCATATCAAATTTTTATGTTAGCTTACATATTTCTATCCCTATTGATAAATTGAGAAATTGAGAATGTTAAGAAAATGATAATAGAAATAGGACAAAGACAAATTGGGGTAATAAACCTAGGATAATTAAAGAGAAGAGCATATAGCCAAATACATATAACTCTTAAAAGTGTTGTGTTTAAAGTATAAGTGTTGGCACTTATGTCATTTCTTCCTATAGGCCCTTTGTCAAGTGACTTATTTATAGGTTCTAGTAGTCTCAGAATTCTTTGAATTATAGTTATTAAACTCAGATTAATAGTTGATTCGGTCAGGGTACTGAGTTAATGAGTCACTAGGTCAACTAATGGGTCACTAATCGAATAACATAAAATTAAATAAATATTTAAATATATGTATATACTACATATGATGATATTTATCATTATAAATAACTAAAATATATTTATTTTGAGAGAAAATATGACCTTTAAAAAAAAAGAGTTTAACTATTAATTCATAAAAAAAGTCTTAATATTATTATTAAAATGCTTATAATACATAAAATAAGTTTTTTCTTTAAAAAAATTAGAACTTCCATGGCGTAGATCTCGAAAAGTTATATGAAATTGACATATAATTAGTCTAAATCAGACAAACGAGTCAAAAGTTATTTTTCAAAATTTAATTTTTTTTTAAAATTTTGTGACTCGGTCAATTCCAGTTCAACCAACCGAATTACCGATTTTAATCCAACAGTCCATCAATTTACTTTTTTTTTTTTTGTTGATAATGTAAACATTACTTTATTAGAGCTGTGGAGACTTTCTCACACACAGTAAAGAAGTGGTGCTATAAAATATAACGTGTAATATTTAGGTTAATTATTTATAATTAACTCATTAACTAAACCTTCTTACTAATTTTTGCTCCTCCTCTGTAGTCTGTATGAGATCCACCATAAATGAAAACTTCTTATCATTTAATTCTACTAAGCCACATTTTCTAATTAAATTTTGGGAAACTAAGGTTTAAGAAATTATTGTGAAATTGATATCTGACAAATTAGTGTTTCAAAATCACTTAAGCAGGAATGTTATGTCACTCAAAATATTTATGCTATAGATATATAATTAAGTTTTTTAAATTTTTTTTTCAAATAAATTTATATTGAAAATCGCTATGAAATATAATTAATTAATTAATTTATAAATGTACAGAAATAATTAATTATTTAAAAAATACAATACGATAAAAACTTTTGAGTATAATCTTGACAATTCTCCAAAGTCCAAACCTCCTTGCATGCATAGCATTCATACCAACACTTTCATTTTTGAATAGATGATTTTCTTTTACACTTATTATTTTTTATCAAGGAGAAAAAACATTATCAAAACAAAAATAATTAAAGAGAGAATTTAAATCGGCCATTTGTGGAACGTGATTTAGCAACAATTTATGGTTATATACCTACAACGTATATATACGTCGTTAATTCGGAACATTATCTTAGAAAATTTATTAATTTATAAAATAAAAAATAACAATGTATATCGTGCTCTCGTAGCTCAGTTGGTTAGAGCACCCGTTTAGTAAGCGGGAGGTCTTGAGTTCGACTCTCAACGAGAGCAAAAAGATGTGGTTTTTTTGTTTTTTTATCTTCCGTTTCCTGTTTCAAATTTCAATAGGTTATGCCGCCCACGACGTCGTTCCTGCTTGCCCGCTCTTTAGCCTTTCCCCAAATGAGAGCAGAAGAAGGGTTTACATAAACCCCATTTCCCTTTGGTCTCCCTTTTGTTCACAATCACAGTTGAGACTCTTTCGATGCAAAAATGTCAAGCAAAGGACCTGGGCTCTTCTCTGATATTGGCAAGAAAGGCAGAGGTAACTCCTATTCTCCCTAAGTGCTTATTCTGACTCTGATTCTGATTCTGATTCTGCGTCTTCTTTTCAGACATCCTTACGAAGGATTACAACTCCGATCAAAGATTTACCATCTCCTCATCTAGCAATACTGGTCTTGTGCGTTTCCTTTCTTCACTCACTCCATTTTTCCTTTAATCACGATCCCCTAATTTGCTCTCTTACCTTTTTATTTTTATTTTTAAATTCGCTGAATATTTTGTGTCGTATTTAATTTTCTATAATTCTAATTACACGAATCATTATATTTTGTATCGTATTTTTCATCATTATATTGAATTCCTTTCCCTTTCACATCACGATTGAGCGAAGTAGTAATTGTTACCTCTCACAACTTCAGGACTTGAACTCAACATTGGTTAAGAGTAGAGGACTCTCCTCTGGGGATGTGGCTGCGGAATTTAAGCACAAGAACAACACAGTTCATGTCAAAGTTGACACTGAATCAAATGTATTTAGCTTTTTTTCTTCTGTTTCATAAGTGTTCAAATTAAATAGTTCTGCTTTATTTTGCCCGATAGTGATTGGTCTGTTCAGCAGGTCTTGACAACATTTACTATATCAGATATTGTGCCTTCTACAAAAACCATTGCTTCAATACGATTCCCTGATTACAACTCTGGCAAGGTACACTGAGATTGTCTTGGAATATGAGATTGAACACAAATCTGTCACTTTAGACTTTTAATAATTATACCTTCTTAATGCAGTTAGAGGTTCTGTATCTTCATGATCATGCGGCTTTTACTGCTGCTGTTGGTTTAAACCGCTCCCCTGCTATTGATTTTTCTGCTACAATTGGTACTCCCGGCATTGCCTTTGGAGCTGAAACCAGCTACTCGACAACTATTGGCAAGTTTTCAAAGTACAATGCTGGTTTGTGCTTGAAAATGCCAAGTTCCAATGCTTCAGTAATTTTGTAAGTAACTGAGGTATTTTTTACCTACCAAATTTTAAATTAGCACAAGTAGTGCATCTTTTCAAAGCCAAATATTATTAGATAGGATGATTATTTTTGGAATGGAACTCATTGTCTTACTGGGGTGTTCTTTCTTTAACAATTTTTAGATTTATATACATGGAGGTGTTTTAAGACTTTGCGACACTGGAATAAATTACTATTACTTTACTTTTATTGATTGTTTTGAGATATATACTCTGCAATTTTTAGGGGCATGAATTGGTGCACAATGTCAGTTTCTTTTCTTTTTTATGCAGAGCTGACAAGGGAGACTCCATGAAGGTGTCATACTTGCACCAGCTTGATCATTTGAATGGGGGAGCTGTTGTGGGAGAGATTAGCAGAAGGTTCTCTACAAATGAGAACACGTTGACAGTTGGATGTTCATATGTGGTTGACCCTCAAACAGCTGTGAAGGCGAAGCTAAACAACCACGGCAATCTTGGGGCCCTTTTGCAGCATGAGCTTACACCCAAGTCATTCTTGACAATCTCGGGTGCCTTTGAAACAAAGGCTTTGGAAAGGAGTCCCAAGTTTGGTTTCTCACTCTTGCTCAAGCCTTAACGGATTTATAAATAGGGATAATATCTAAATTATATTCTCACATATTTCTTATATTAATTGAATGAAAGGAAGAACGTTTACAAAATGGTTATAGCTTGTTGATGTCTTTTTCTTTCTATTATCTTCAATTGAATGATTGGAGGTCTTGAGTTGAGATTATAACGGCATTGTCACTGGGAATGAATTTTAGATTATCAATAGCGTCTCATTCAAAACTAGTTGGTAAAATATTTAGTCAATTATTTATTTTGAATTTTCTGATTATTGTTTGAAATATCTGAATTTTGTTTCATATTTAAGCATATTGACATTTCCATATGTTGCATAATTCACACAGACTTGACTTGGGACTAATGAAAAATGAGAGGAGAGGGTTTGCATAAACCCTAAGCTCCTTCTCCCTTTGTTCACAGTTGAGGCTTCTTTTTTTTTTCCTCTCTCTGCAAAAATGTCAAGCAAAGGACCTGGACTCTTCTCTGACATTGACAACCATGCATCCTGCATTTCCATCTCCATATCCCTTCGACATGAAGCTCACTTCCTTTCACCCTTCCCCTTTCGGCTGTTTTGGTGGAAAATCCACTCGTTTGCGGTCCATATAAAATTGTAAACACTTTGCAACCTTCTTCAAGAGGTTTGTGCAGATTTAAGTTGTGAACAGATTTCCCCTATCAAATTGCCACGACATAAGAAACAATGATTGCCGGCAGAACCTGAGAGAAGGCTTCTGACAATGCCGTGTCATCTGATTCAATTGTCGAGTTCTTAATTGTCTTGGGAGACCTTCCCAGATATGGATCACATTATTCTCTCTGCGGGATCATACTTCAGATGTCTAGGAGAATAAATAAAAATTTGTAAGAACCAAAACGTCGAAATTCTGTTTATGATATTGTAATTTCTATGCTAGTTATTTAGCAGCTTTACTTAATGAGTCCAAAGGATATGTTTGTAGAGAAGATCATCAGTCGGGGTCTTTTCTTAGGAATAAATATTCCTCGTTGATTCTAATTTATATTAGGGAGAGTTATGTTTAAAAACTCGTAAAAAATAAAAATAAAAATAAAAAATTCAAAAAAGGATTCCTGTTATATAAGAATTATGTTTACAAGTCACCATGTTCACGAAAGCATAACCTACGTGCTTGAAATTCGACTAAAAGGAATGGGACTACCGAGTCAAGGTGGTCCAGGCGTAGAGGACTAAGCTGGATTTTGCAACATGAATTGAAAAACAAGAAGAAATAAAGTTGGCAAGCTCCACGGCCATGGAACATTTCTCTGCCAGCTCGAAAGTCGGTTTCCTTTTTTTCTTTTTCCCATATATTTGTAAGCAAGTAAAAAAATATTTATATTCTTCAGTAACTTGCATATATCCCAATACAATCATCAATGAACAGAAAGCGCAATTGCTTTCTGTAGCATTTTTAAAAGAATAATTTCATATCTTCTTAATGGATCAACTTAATAATTTTTTTAATTACTTAAAAAGGAAAATATTAAATATTTTTTAGGTTCTTAAGATAAAATATTTCTACTTTTTTATTTAATACATTATGTTTTAATAAATTATGAGAGTGTTATAAGAATATAACATTGCTCTTCTAAAAGAAATTGTTGTTTAAGACAGTAGTTACAACGCATTGTTAGAATTATCTCTTATCTAATAAGTATCTATTATGTAATTTAAAATTTTGTTCATTTATTATTAATGTTAATTTCGTCTTTTTGAAATGACAAAATTACTAGTTATAATATTTATAAATAATTTTTATTCAAAAATTTAGTTACTTTGAATTTTCATATACTACTAAATTTAATTTTGAGAGTTGCTATAGTACCCTTGTTTTTTTATGGGTACAAGTATTTAGGGTGAGTTATCAAATATTTATTGACTGTTAGTTTCATAATAAATGTTTTAAAGTCTATTAGATACCATATATCGGTACCTATAAAAAAAAAAGACAGGTACCAGAATAATTTCTGTAGTTTTTATATGTGCTTTACAATAATAAATGTGTTTTCTTCTTTCTTGTTTTTAGGTGATGGGTGCTGCTAACTAGGATACTGTTTAAGAAATATTTAATATCTTTTAATAAATTTTCTTAATTATTTATTGAAAAAGTTATTAAATATTTTTTGGTTCCCAATATATTAAATATTCTAATTTTATATTTAACTCTATTTTAATTCCTTAATTAGTGTATTGAGGGCACTCATTAGCAAATGCTTTTAGGGATTGCCTAACATATTAGTGATATTTTCTTTTAGTTAAATTAAACATTTGGTCCTTATAGTTTGTAGTGATTTTGATTTTAATTCCTACACTATTTTTTTAAAAAAATAAGAGCCTTTACAATTTGTTTTCGTTAGGATTTTGGTCTCTTTCATCACCTAAAGTTATAACACCGTTTAATTTCGTCTTACGTAGCTAATAGTTACCTAGGTGGATTTTTACATAGTTGACTTGATTCTTAAAGTTGTTTATGTGGCTTTCTTATTTGCTATATCACAACTCTTGTCACAAATTCTCACAAAAGCCTCAAACCATCTTCTTCCTCATCCCCTTCTCTCCACCATTGTCTCCTCTTGGTCTGGATATTTTCCTCCACCTTCTCTAACGTCTTAGGCTCAACTTCATCATCCCGTTACCCACATTGCCTACATTTCTGTCTATACTTTCAGTTTCACGGTAACTCCTTGCTTCACTTTCCCCATTCGTACCCTCAATCTCATATTCCTCATTCAAAGATTGCCCTGCCATACTATCCACCAAGAAAAAATAATCCCAAGCCATTCCTTTTGATTCAGGCATCCACGACATAGCTTATGATCCTATGGCTCCAGCACCCTTTATAAGTGGCGATGGAATCAATTTCAAGGGTAGGCTTTGGGTACTGCACAACAATTGCCAACATGGAACTAGTCGATTAAGCTAACTACGTACCTTTCAAGGTTATCCCACTGTCACTCCAAATGCTGGTTTGAGTGCAAATTTGAAGTTGGTCCTTGTAAGGCATTAACTAGATTTTGGAGAGCAAGGGAATTAAGGATAACCTTGACCTTAGGAGAGAATAGCTGAACGAGCATGCATATGGCTAGTGGTGGTGGAGTTCAGGGGAGAGAAAAGGGTTGAGGAAGATGATGGTTTTGAGATTTTTTTTGTGGGAATTTATGACATGGATTATGAGTTGTAAAAGAAAAAGTCAAATAAGCAACTTTTAGAAACCAAGTAAGCTACATATGCATCTATATTGGCAATTGTCAGCCACGTCAAACGAAATCTCATGGTGTCATAACTTCAGGTCATGGGAGGGATCAAAATATTAACAGAAAGAAATTGTAAGGACTCATATCCAAAAAAATAATAATGTAGAGACTAAATTCCAAATCAATGTAAATTATAAGGATCAAATATTTAATTTAACATTTTCTTTTTGTAGAAAAAGGCAACCCTTTAGGGGGAAAAATCTTTTTCTACCCTTTTAGCATAATCTTTTATTGCTTTTAATGCAAATTTAATGATAACTTTTAAATGATGTGCTAAACTAGATGTTAGTAGAAAATAATAAATTTCACTATAAACGATTTAATAAAAACATTAAGTAATAATTTTTTTTAGATAAGATTACGATGTGTTCCCACGCTTTTTGGATATAAGATTAATCCTTGTTCGAATATCAGCTTGGTCTTGCCTACAATGAAGAGTAATGGTTTTTAACTTCATATTTGTTAAAAAGTTAAATAAATAGCAATTTTATTGAGTATTTTTTCTTTTACAATTTAGAAAGATATAGATTTATTATGATTATCAATAAGTAACAATTATGCAATATATTAATTATTAGATTTAATTTTGATCTTCTATCAATATAATTTTTTTACACTATCATCTAATTTTATATTGACATATCATAAAAAGTGTTTGACTTTGTAAGTTGTTATCATAATCAAATTTTTAAAATGATGTGGCAATACACAATTTGTTAATAGTGTAAAACTTTATTTTACAAACAATAGATCAAAATTAAGCTCTTAACTATTTATATATAACTTCTAAAGTTTTATTTTTGTCCTTACCTAGGTATCCATATACTTTTTAGATGTGAGACAAACTTCATTTGAGATACTAAAGCTACATCATCTCCACAAGTACTTTTTTGTGAGATCGAACTCCTGACATTGTAGAAGCCTTTCAACCGTTAAGCTCAAACTTACTTACTACTTGAGTTATATCTTGTAAGTACTTTATTTATTAAGGGCACTTGTTAGTAAAAATAACAAAAAAAAAGTCAAGAGTTATTACCTCTAGTGATACCAAGTCCTTTTGTCATATGGGATCACAACCAAATAACTTTTCCTCCTTTGTAATAAAAAAGTAGGCTTAATAATGGGGCGGGTAGGGGCAAATTTTTGCCTACCCAAAACTCGCCATGCACCTTTTAAAGGAACCTTTAACCTGTCCCTACTTGCGCCCACGAGTTTTGTAGATGAAAACTCGCATCCTAGTCGCAAAGAAATAATAGAACCGAACCCTACCCGCATATATTATCTAATACATAATATAATATAAATTATTAAAAAATTACTCATTACATAAAAACTCTCAAATTACATTAAGTATGAAACACATTCTTTGTTGAAGAATATGAGTGCGAGTAAAGTAAGGACGGGTAGACCTTAAACTCAAACCGTCCCGCTTCGCCTTGCTACGGGGCGTGTTTTAAACTCACCACATATGGGTTGGGACGGATTAAATACCCGTAAGTAGGTTCAAATTGTCATCCTTAAAAAAAAGTTTATATCTCTCTTCTCAATAATGTCCCCTTAAAAAAATATTGTAGTTATTCAGTTTAAAATTTAATTATTATAAACATACAACACGAAGACCAAACTAAATGTAATAAATTCAATTATTTGTTTCTCATATTTAGTTTTCCATTTATTATAATACATCAATAAGAGATAATCGCTTCATCCATTTCTTTTAGCATATGACGAGCTGAAGGCATATATTTGGCTTCTTAGAAGCAAAGTTTTACGTTAACAATAAAATTAGTTCATAGTAGTCGCTCATTAGCCCAACCGCCCAAGACAATCTGGTGAAATCTTTATGCTTCTTATTCATAATATTAATATAATGACTAGCGATCATCTATCTGCTACCAATAAGTATAAAAAGGTCAAAGTGGTAGTAAATATCAAAGAAAGCTAGGGGTAGCTTTCAATTCATTTGGGAAGTTCAGATGTTGTAGATATCTTTTAGGCTCAGAAGAGCTAAAATTCAACGACAAAGAATAGTCAGAAGTATATTTTTTTGGTTCGGGTATTGAAGCTGCATCTGTCTAATTTTGTTTGTTTGAGCCTTTGAGGTGCTAAAATTGTCTTTTTCACAGATTTTTTCCCGCAACTTCAAATTATTGGTATTGCAAAAATTCTTTAACCACTTAAATCAAGTTTATTTATTGCTTAAGTTGATGGATATTCAAAGATATGATTGGTTTTAGATATTGTATTTTCCTATTTCCTATAAAGAAAAATAATGCCCCAAATTTACTTTATAGGGTTTTAGTCAACACGTCTTTCAATTGAAGTTATCGTGACGTTAATGTATTGTAACTTCATCTCTGCTGATCCTCGAAGTCATTTTTCTGTCGGTATCAATAAAGACGATTCCATTCTTCAGCGAAAAGCACAATACAAGACGGCAAACACTAAAATTTATGTGTAACTTGCGGACTTTTGTGTTGCAAGGTGTAATTTTCACGGGAATGTTACGGCACTCAAGTAAAATCATGGGTAATGAAACCCGTGCTGATGTGGATTTTTTGATTTATTTTTTCATTCTTATCATAAATTAAAAATATTTAGGGCTTCTCCTATACCTTTTCTCAAAATTTATCTCTTTTTCTGAAATTGCTCTTCTCCCGTTTTTACGCCTATTTGCAAGTGAAATCTGCTCCAAACAAGAGACTTGAAAATTCTAAACTTGAATTAAAAGGAACATCCGTTGTCAGAACCATTGTTTCCTTTACAAACCAAAACCCCATTAACAGTCAAGTTAAGCCACAAACATGAGACTCTCTAGCAACTAAGCTTGACATTTACATTTTTGGGTTCTCCATGTTTTGTACCACTTGATACTCTATTGTTTTGGGTCTATTTTTAAATGTGGCTGCACTATGCAATGGACGCAAGACTAGCACCTTCGTTAGGAAAGTTGAGAAGATTTTGGATATGCCACTTGATACTCTATTGTTTTCCTTCAAAAACCCACACCCAAAAGTGATGGCTATGAAACTTATATCCATTTTTTCCCACCATCATTACCTCTTATCTAGCACCTGGCCACACCAGAGTTCACCTCTCTATCCCAACAATGGAGATTGAATCCACCAGACCAAAGACCACAAAAGAAGGAAACACGATGCATTTTGATAGCATTGGATATATTGACTAGGCTCGCCGACAAAAATTCCGCAAATGGTAGCAGTGCTACAGGTAATGGCGTCGTTGGAGGTCGAGATGAGACACTGTGGTTGTGATGAGGATGGTAAATCACATGTATTACTTTTTATTTGTCCACGTAATCACGAGTTTTGAAACCTAAAGTTGTGCTAAGCTTCTATAGAACTTCCCAAAGTTTAAACACTTAATTGGTTTAATTCTACAATAATTATACAGCAAAATGAGAGCGGAAAAAAAGGAAGATTATAAGGAGAATGAAATTTTAGTGTGATTTATTAAAAAAAATTATTTTGTTTTATGAATTAAATTAATTAAATATTAACCAACATGATATGATACAAGTATGTAAATTCTTGACTTATGTGTATGAAATAATATTTATTGAAAGAAGTCAATATCTCAAAAAATTAGTCTTTACAATCACATAAAGAGATACTCGCATAGAGAAATACTTTGAAAAACTAAAACAAATTAATTAAATATAAATTAATTTAATTAATAATTTATTTATAATTAAATCACGTATCAAGTATTAAAATAAAAATAAATTATTAATTAATTATATATAAATTATTAATTAAATTAATTTAATAACCAAACTAAAATAAAACACCTTTTACCCAAAGTAATTATTCTTCCATCAATCTTTGTAATTGTTCGTTACGTGCAGCCTCTTAGCGCAAATTACACACAAGAAATAGAGACGATTAGGTAGTACTTTCTGCAATTTTGGGGGAGTTGTTAATTAAGTTGGTGGCAACTTCTAGCCTGCCTAGGCAGTACGCCTGAGCAAACAAAATCAGAAGCCTAATACCTACATAGGTCCTAGGACAAAATTCAATTCTAAAATGTATGACAAACATAAATTAAATACGTAAAACAACTGGATCAGCTCATGATACAAAGCATATAACTTTTTTTTTTTGGTAATACAAAGCATATAACTGAAAGACTAGAAACACAACGAAGAGAGACTCACTCAGACTGAAGCATACAGCTTTGGAACAAAAGAAAACCACTTGAAACCACAGCTACATTTGAGAGGCAAAGAGGGGCACTTGGGTAGCCAATGCCAAGTTCTCCTCGAAACCAAGTAATACAAGATCTCTGGCCACGTATAGCAGCAAATGCAGATCATTCCTTCATGCCAAAAGCAATAAACATGCTCATAATTATGGTAGCAAACCGACACAAATTTTCTGCACATAAGATCAGGCAAGCTCTGCACTTCCACACAATTCCCTGCTTCACCCACTTCCCACAACTTGACGCTCCTTGAGATTCCATTGCTCCCAATCCCACCAAGCAAATATAATTTACCATCTCCATCACTCACCAATCGAACAAAAGTGAGCTGGTTGGGTAACTCACCAATGGGTCTCTTCCATCTTCCACTCTCCAAATCAAAGCGAACCACCGAAAACGGTTCTGGGGTCGTAAAATACAAACCCCCATTGAAGAAAACACCTTGTTGGTGATGATTGTCGACGAGAATCGGATCGAAACCGTCAAAACGTCGCCAAGAAAGTACGTTTGAATCATAAACGAAGGCACAATTTGAAGTAGACTCAGAACAGAAAACGAATATCATATACCCAGTTGGCGTAGTAACAAAAGTAAGATGTTCCAGGTGAAGAGAGTAACTTGGGAATTGGATCTTTCTGGAGGATTTGGCCAAGAGATTGCAGACGAGTAAGGAGGAAGAGGTGGAATCAGAGAAACAAAAGAGGCCACCAGAGGAGACGAGGGTAGTAAAGGGAGGTGAAGAGTGGAGAGAATCAGAGAGGGAGAGAGAGACGTTGCGCCAGGTGCCAAGGGTGCAGTCATAGAGAGGAAAGTGGCGGTGAAACTGGGGGTGGGATAGCAAGAGAAATGAAGAGAAGGGTGAAGAAGAAGAAGAAGAAGAATAAGAGTGCTTGGAGATAAAGGGGGGAGAGAATAGGAGAGAGCAGAAGCCCTTGCAAGTGGATCTCAGACTCAAGAAGGTCTTAAGAGGAAGGAAAGAGAGTATGTATTCGA
Source organism: Styphnolobium japonicum (assembly GCA_023212625.1). Classification (NCBI taxonomy): domain Eukaryota; kingdom Viridiplantae; phylum Streptophyta; class Magnoliopsida; order Fabales; family Fabaceae; genus Styphnolobium; species Styphnolobium japonicum. Next base: position 27,936,721 of record JALBWW010000006.1, read on the forward strand.
GGATATCGGGAGGCAATTTGCTCCAAATTCTGGGATCCATTACTGGAGATCTTGCAGTGGCTATGGTGGTCTTCATCGGAGTTTACAAGATATCTTTGCTTTATGTTTATGGTTTGGTCTGATTCTGATATGATGTTTCATGATTCATCTCAAAGCCATAAACAAGTTGCCGAAATTGCCTGATTTTTTGCTCACCGGGTCGTGTGAAAGAGAGAGAGTTGCTGCATATGCCCACAGGAAGTGACTAGAAAACTAAAAAGTAAAAACCATTGACTTGACTTCGTCATTTTTAAGAAAGAATTAAAAAATTGGAATAGTACCTAACTTTTTATTTTATTTTAAAAGGAGATTTATATTAAAATGTGTATAATAATAGTAATAGTAATAATTTAAGAGTTACACCATATTTATATTAATCATTTCCAGTTTTAAATTTTGTTTCATTTTTTTATAACAAACTAATTATGACCAATATTTTATTATAAAATATGACTAGTAGAACAATCATCCTATATATAATGACAGCATGATCTAGTATAGTTATTAACTTGTTATGTTGCGGATAATAGTCATCCCAAATATATATATATATATATATATATGTCTATAAAAAAAAAGTACTAAATTGAGATGTGGCGAATAATCTGACACTAAATAATAATAATAATTTAAAATTTATATCATAAAAATAATAAATTTATTTGTTTACTCGTATTTCAGGAATAAGGGTAACCAGCCATTATTATGATAATATTTACATCTTAGAAATACCATCATACCAAATTTTATCAGACATATTTTAAGTAAATAGATGCTTGAAAAATTACAAAAAATGATTTTTGATAAAAATATTTTGTTAAATGATAATTAACAATTCAAATAATTAAGTTAATAATTTCTTGGATAAAAATATTTTTACCAATATTATTATTTTTTGTAAATAATACTTATCAGAAATGAACATATCCGTATATTTTTTTTGTAAATACTATTCACGAGAAAGGGGAGGAAAAGGGTATAGACAGCTATTATGCTCTTCTTGTGGAGAGTTCTTAGGGTGAGGGACACTCTTAGTATTTCAAACGATATTAATCATTGATCTCATATTCACAAGTGTGAAAATAACATAAGAGGACCAAAAAAAGACAGCCATTGTACTATTCTTTAGAGAATGTTAGTATCGCGAGTACTGATTGTGCATTTAATAATGCTTCTCATTAAGTATGCATATATCACTATGCTCCTCTTGACCAAAAAGGAACCCAAAAAAAAAGCCCACGAAAGAATATATACATGAAATCCTCTGCTTCATCCGTAGGTGTAGCACTGTAGGTTTCAATGGCTTTGATCTATGACCCTTGTTGCCCTAGGAGGGGAGAGGGAGAATGTCAGTACTCAGTAGACGAGGGGGTATGTATTATGTCAATGCACCTTATTAGCTTTACTCTTAGACGGAGCATGCCTGCAGAAAATCAGGTTTCACACGTAGACACAAGCCAAATGGTAAACCAACCAGTTGGCGGAAGTATGGTATTTTGGCAAATAAGAAATGTATGATAATTCCTTTATGTATATCTAATAACCACTCAATCCAGAGAAATGCTTCTTCATGGCTCGGTCCTTCCTGTAGTGATTGCTTCTTCTAATTTTTTGTGCAAATCAAACCGAAAAGCATCAATGGGATAAACTCCCATTCAAATAGTCAGTGACAAAAAAGTGAAATAAAATGTAACTTGTTGTCTAAGTGATAAGTTATTATAGTATTCTACATATCACTGTAATGATAACCAATATTACCATTTGTAGTTCAATACAATACCTTGTTACACAAACTTAAAAAGTTTCTTTTCTATTTTCTCCTCAAATTACTTGGCAGTGTCAAATTCTATTAAAAGAATGACATATGGAAGCCACATAGCAAATGATATACTGATTAACATGATTATAATAGCTTCTTTATAGTCATGATTCTGTCTATTCCACAGGAAATGGCCAATCTCTTGGTCTATCATGTAACTATAGATGGAAGATACCCCTTTTTTTGTTACAAAAGTAGGTCCTAGGACCTCGTGAGGCAATGAGGAAAAGTGGCCCAAGTGTGAGCATTGACAATCAATATAGATCAAACCTGGCATCAAATGCTTCCCAAAGAAGCTAGGTGCCACAAGGCTACAATGCCATTGGCAGAAAATAACTTTGAAGTAAACAGAAAATGACCATTTGAAATGGCAGAAGATAATTTCCTCTTCTACATGGCAGAAGTCAATTTCTATAAGGTGTGCAAAACTTCAAGACATCGCCTAAAGTACTAAACCAATCACCAAAAAAGTCCCACCAACATCAGCTCATCTACCTTGATAAACCATCTATCATCTTCTATTGGTCTAACTTACACTGAAACACCTTAGGATAGCATGTAACATGAATGGAATGCCAACGTATACCATGAACGTGTTATATTATTCAGAGTCAAAAACTTATTAAAACTAATAATTTCAGATACTATAAGAAGTTTAGAACAATTAAATTGGTATTACAAAGTACTGCTGTAATTTCTTCATTTTGGACCTAGTGTTTATAATTCCAATTTTAAAAAAGTAATTAATAAAAAGGTAGAAAAAAACAGAACACATTGACCTACTCTCATGAAATATCGTGTTCCCATTTTACTCCATGACCTAACCTGATGACAATTTCAAGTCTGTCATTGCTATTTTATATCACTACACATGACATGCCCACTTGTCCACACACATGCTTAATAGCTATTTGTAGATGGCCATATTTTCATTGATCTGTCCCTACTCCCTAGCCATCCTCCAAGGGTCAGATATGGTCATGCATACTGTATGTTATTCACTTGGCCATAGACTAACTAATAACAAGTGATGGATGCCAAAAAGGCAGGAAAATGTTCCTATAACATAAAACATTCTTTTGTACGTAAAATAAAAAAATCTAATCTGTACCTGGACCATTATCAAGGAAAAACTTTCACTTCCAAGATAATACTTCTTGTTAGAAGCTATATTTATTGCAACTAATAGAACCTAAAGCAATTTAGAGGGGATGCTGCATTCAAGGGATGTTATCTTATTAAACCACTATTAATTAAAAATTCTTACCAGCAATCTTGTCAACTCTTCATTTTCATGACTGTATATGGCACATATATCTAACAACTTTGGCAATTCAAGCAACTTCTTCTCCTGCAAAAGAACTACGGGCAAAATTTGTGAACAACAGTGAAACAGAAATAATACAAAATATGAGGTGATTGCCCAACACGAATCCACTTCTGGAATAATTTTCCTAATCAATACATCAATGTGTTATTTAAGTTTTATATCACTGAACTCAGAAATGACTAGTTCAATAAGCAACATGCCCATACACATTTTTAAGAATGAATTACCTTTGCCTTTTATCAACTACAAGCCAATGACTTTTAACATATCCATAAAGTTTATGGAACATATACATAAGTAAGTTCAAATTAAAAATGAAATTTAAAATAATTAAAAAGAAAAAAGAAAGAAGTTCAAATCTCTGTCTGTGTGAAGCCCTTATACGAATAGTCAGAGACTTCAAAATTCAACAAGAATACAAAGAATCATAACTGAGCAATATTTGCAAGTAATAAGTAATAAATTGCAACAAAACCTAAAAACAAAACTAGGCAGTGGTGAGTCAAATAAAAATCATGCATTGTCTGCTAAATGAATTCCATTGTCCACACACTACAAAAAGATGAGGGAGAACCCACCTCCATGGTCTCTCAAACTGAGGCTATCAGCAGCTCTGGCACCAGGATCTTTATTGGAAGAACTTAAAGACAAATACATTAACGACAATAACAACAGTAAAAATTATTGAAGATCAAAGAAACAATAGCTGAAATAGTGAAATCACAGTCCAACTTATCAGAAACTTACATGCGATACAATACCATAAAAACACGGCGGGTTAAATCAATTTCTCCAACAATAACCCCAGCAACAATTCCTTTGGCTCCACGATGAGGAAAATCATACCATCTGCTCCTAAATTGTAGGAAGCTGTCCAGAAACTCACGCAGGGAGGTGTCAATAGCCACTGCAAATATAACAGAAACAACAAAACAATCAGAATTAATTATTAGGACATTACTGACGGACTTTGGGGAGGCTGCAAGTCTCAAAATCAATGGATAATGATAAAGGGTTTGCTATTCAAGATGGGGGATTACTCCGGTACCCATCTTTTTTTTCAGGGTACCGGTACCCAGGGTGAGTTGTGAAGCATTCATTAGTTATTATTTATATTTAATAGACTTTCAAGCATTTATTGTGAAACCAACAGTCAATAGATAATTGACAACTTATCCTGAATACCAAACCCATCAGGGTACCATAGCAACTCCCTACAAGATGCCACTACTACGCCAAATAACTTTAAAAGTTGCTTGAACAATAAAAAATATAAAGTCAAATCATTTCTTCTAAGTTCTATCCTTGCATTTGCATGCTCTTCTACCAACGATATCTTATTTTTCTAATTTTCTTTCTTCGTGTTTTATTTTCCGGTTTCCCAAATGGTGTATCTCTATAAATATAGAAGAGTAATCCGATACCACTGGGCATGTCCAGAATGAACGTAACCATGAATCATATATGTTAATGAAAACAATAATTAAGCACCTTGTCTCCAGAATTCCCTGGGTTTCAACTTGAGCAACCGAGACAACTATCTATTCAGAAGATCTACAACTCTCTGAGATTCAACGGGATCCAATCCTCCATCCTCAGAGCCAAGCCCAGATGCCACTGCCTCGTCTTGTGGCAAGTATTTCACGAAATTCCCACCCTGAGCTCTGTTTGGCACCCACTCTCCATTGTCGCCCATTTGAACCCTGCCAGTGCCCGACCAAGTGCTTCCAGTTGTCATTGAAAACGATTGTCTTTCTCTGAGGGAGGTCGAGGTTTTGGTTTGAATTTGGTTTTTTGGGGACAAATTGCTTCTCGGTTTTCACGAAACCCTTGTTATTGTCTTGCCTGCCCCGACCATCTCGGTTCGACATTTTACCAGAAAGCAAAAACTATCAACCAAGATGCACAAAAGTCGATTTCTGAGCAGATACAAGTACAAAGCACAGAAGCCCTGGCGCGACCTGAACTTGAAGAAGGATAGTATTAAACTTCAACCAAATTGGTACGCTACTAATCTTTACAAATTAACAATGTTGTGACCGTGTAGTAGCTTGTAGCTCAATTTGGCAATGAAAATATGGAGAATGATTCTTTAGTTTTTTTTTTTTGAAAGATAATATTAGTTTGATTCATTTTAAAAGTTAATCAAGTATTCAATTACATTAATTAATAATTTATATATATTTAATTAATAATTTATTTTTATTTTGATACTTGATACATGATTAACAGTATGTAAATTATTAGTTAATGTAATTAAATACTTAATTAATTTTTAAGTCAAACCAAAGAATAATTATTTCTTAGAAACTGTACTATTGAGTCATTTTTTCATGAAAATATGCAAAGTTGGATCCTTCTTTAGGACACTCATTTGAGTCATTTCTCTTTTTTACCCAATATACTTGCACAATGTGGGGGAAAAAAAGGTCATTATTCTGTCTAAATGGGTTTAGTTCAAGTATCTACACAACTGACGAGAGCTTTAATTTACCTCGATAAGAATATGTATCTACTAGTTCGTCTTGTTAAAAAAAAAAATCAACTTCAATTTTCTTTTATTCTATTTGTTGAGCCTTCCGCCGAAATCATTCTATCAAAGGGAAGCGACATTGGAATATTTACATTTGGTCCATCAAGCTGCAATATTAATTAATATCCACCTAGTCTTCTTTCGGTGAGGACAGGCATATCTAGATTTTCTTGACGACTCATCCTTGACTATCTTCTTGCATTAATATGGATGCGACGACACAGGTAATCTATGGAATAAGGACAGGAAGAAGAAGATGCATCGTCATCGAGCCTCAAAACTTGCTAGCTTCCATTCAAGATGACTAGGGATGGTGAGAATGTGTACTCCATGAACTCTGAGTGCCCACGTGATCCTCCAAAAGCATTCCATGTATTTAACCTTCTTCCTACATACCTTGCCAATAAGAAAGGTACTTGGAGGAAGCATAAAGCTACTAGCAAAGTTCGCCAAGGGGAGGAGCAGAGACCATCCCCTTCTTCCTTATCAAAATTTTCCTCTTGGTCTCCATCCAGAGTATCCCGGTTCTTTTTATTCGGGAAAAAGATAACCAATGTTGGGATACATCTAGAACAAGACCTAACAACTTGTCGTTATAGCTTTTAAAGGTTCTAAATTGAGCTACTCGACTCTGACCATAGGTAATAGATTTTGGCGTGGATCTCTGAGTTGTTTGTTACACCTTTGTACAAAATGGTTTGAATGAAGAAGGAGCGAACATATCTTCAAACTGCTTCTTGATCCGTAAGAATAGTTCATACACGAGCATAAAACAACTTTAAAAATAACAGAATAATCTTAGCAAAATGTCGTCTAGAAACAGGATTCTGTAAATTGTAGACCAAAATGAAAAAGAAAAAAGAAAAAGTTCCTTGCCCATTAATAGACAAATCCAACACCACACATCCCTCCCCCCCCCCCCGCCCCGCGGCGCGCGGCCCCCCTTTCCTTCTTCTCCCCATAAGGAAACCTACATCTGAAGCAAATAGCATAACCAATTTACATTTCTTGACATCATCTTTCACATTCTGTGCATACGAAGATATGGCTTCAGCAATCACACAATACTTCAACGAAAAGTAGGCTTTGCTCTATGATCTTACCTATGACAAAGAACAATCATACCCACTCAAAGTTTGTTTCTTTGGGCAAAACCAAAGCAATGAGGCAATCGGATGGATCAGGTGCAATAGAAAGCAAAGAGCATGTTTCAAGTGTGTGGGGGAGTATGAATAGCAGCCTTGCCCATATGGATTTTGCAGCTGGGACTTTAATAACTCCAGCACAATCCCTCTGCTTTAAGTATGATATGAAATCCTGAAACTGGTTGACAGACATAGGGTCAACAAGAGGAATGGGACTGTGTTACAGCATAAAACACAAATTCCAACTATCACTCATAAATATGTATAAGCAGATTTTCTTTATAGCAACATCTGAATGATTACTAATGTTGAGGGGAGGGAATTAAAAAAATATAGAGCACCATGAGAAGGGGTGGATTTTATTTTAATACTAAATTAGGATAATAAGTAGATTTCAGCCACAATGGTTAAAAACTTATCTCTCATTCCTTGTTCAGAATAGTTGCAGTCTTCAGCCAAAACTTGTGCAAACATATCTCAAAGGAATCTGTTAGGAACCCAGGTATTTCCTTATTGAAAATGGGAATAAACCCACTTACAGAGATCAGAATCACTAGAACAACACTCACACTCACATAAACAGAAAATTAAAGATAGAAACACGGCAGAACTTCGAGGGTCTGCAACCTCCCTGCCCAGGGGCCCCAAACCTTACTCACGATTTTCTCTTCCCCTTTCCCTCTTTCCCTTTCCCCAGAGCCTCCCCCCTCACATTTATTCCACTCTCCTCCAACAGAATCCATTCACACTCCTCTCTCCCCTGCTGCCACGTGTCTAGGCAGTTACAAGAAAATCCCCCATGCATATTTCCTTCTACCTCACCTCTCTCACTCACGTGAGTCATTAACCCGTTGCCTTCCCCTTTATTTATCCTCACATAGACTCTAGTAATAGGACGGTATCTATCAGAATCTCAACAATAATAGACAAGAACTTGTGAGAAAATTTAGTTAACAGGAAAATCAAATCTCCCATAAGATTCGGTGACCAGTGCTGAGAAAAACAATACTATCTTAAAAATACAATAGTTCTACAGAATCAGAAATAAATGAACAGAAAACATACCCTTCGGTGGTCACTAGTGGAAGATGGGATCAAACGGCACACTTCCCTCTGCATCAGAAGTCAAGACCACGAAGTCACAACTAGATTCAGAGAATGGAAAGACAGTGCAGACAACTCTTACATTTCATGGCTAGTAAAAAGACTAGCATAGTCATTTCTAGCAAAGGTGGATAATAAATTGAAAGGAGAGATTTGCAAAGGTGGATTAGACATAACTGGTCTTTGAACCACTAGAGTTTAGAGGACTTCAATGTTGCAATTCTCTTGCATGCATTTGCCTATGCCTTCAGATACTCACTTCTCAATATTAAATAATCAAATAATAAGCCAAGATCCCAAAGACAAACAACACGCCTTGTATAGGCGACTCAAACAACCCTAAACTACTAAGGCAAGCAACCTAAACTTTACACTAGAGTAAAAATAAACTAGTAGCTAATTCAACTAGGAATAGGATATCCTAAGACCCAAACAACTGAATCATAAAATCCCTAAACTAATGAAATAATCTTAAATCCCCAATTTAGATTACATCATAAATTAATATAATAATCATAAATATCATCCCTTCATACTGCATTATTTCTTCTAACCATTTTATGGTTTGCACATATATTGTCTACCTAAAAGAGCATTTATAGTAGTACAGCTCAAGATCCAAAATTCTTCAAGCTGTTTGGCTATAAAGAAATATTCTTCAATCTAGTCTTATTCTTCTTCATCCATTGAATTTACCCATCTTTACACACAAATTACAAATGAGCTCTGATACAAACAGATTGTAGACATGCAGCCAGGCATGTACAAAGGAGAGAAGATTGACAAGCAAATCAAAAATTACATGGGAGGATAACTGGGGACAAAGGCATGCTGGTTATGCTTGTGCATGAATATAGTATCCCTGAGCCGCATAAACCTAAGAATAAACTGAGAATGCATATCTAACATAACAGCCTGAGACTGAGATAAAGCATCAATTAACATATTAGACATGCATTTCATGAAACAGTGAGAAGAGGTGGTTAGGGGGAGGGGGAAGCAGCCAACGGATATTTGAAAACTCACTCTATGATGTGGAGTAGCAGCAAATGTTGATTTCACATGTCGAAAATCTGTACGTTTAGTCATGTCTAATTTTGTTGGCCATCTGCACCAGAGAAACAGCAATTTAAACTGGCATCTATTTGAAGAAAAGAATATTCAGACCAGTAAGGAAGTAACAGATGATTTCTTACTCAGCAGGCTCAGGTATGGCATTCGAATATCTGCAAATATTTGAATCTGCTCTGCATGCATAAATTGTACAGTAGTTAACCCCGCTTTTACTGAGAGTCCCCTGCCATTGATATTGCAGAGACTGCCCTGAACATTCCATATTGGATGATTCTTGGAAAGGCAGTGGTGGCGGCAGAGGTGGAGGAGGAGAACCAGGCGGTGGAGGAACCAAGGGTGGCTGTGTCTGGGGTAAAGGTGGCGGAGAAGGAGGAAGTGGAGGTGGCATCTCAGGCTGAGGAGGAGGCAACGATGATAAAGGTGGCGGTATAACTGGTGGAGGAATCAGCTGGTTATAAGGCTGCATTGGAGCTCCCTGTATCTGAGCAAGTGGAGTTACTGAAGCAGGTATAAAAGGACTTACAACAGCACTACTGTGAAAATTATTCGTCATCATTCCTGTCTTGAATTGGTTGACAGGTAAATGATTATTTATTCCCCGTGGATCCCATGGACCAATTGGAGGAACATAAACAGGGCGAATGAAGGGAGACGACTGAATTTGTTGTGGCGGTGGAATGGAATGACCTTGTGTTCCAGAAAGTAAATGTTGAACATTACCTGATGCATAACGGACTTGGTTTCAGATTTTATTTTATAAACACAATTGTTCAGTGCACCAGAAACTGTATTTGCACCTAACTTAATTATTTGATCTATAATTCCATAAAAAAGTGCTGTACTCATAGGCATGCAAAAGCAAAAAACAAAAAACAAAATTGCATAGACAGAACTATTGCTTTATAATCCCTATAATATTACCTCCTTGATGAGGATCCAGTGATACATTATCATAACCATCATGTTTCCTTGCTCCAACTTCTGACATCTCTCTAGAACCAGAAAAGTTCCAGTTTGACTGAGACAGAGGTGCACCACGTATGCCACTACCATGATTCTCAGAATTTATTCTGGGGGATACAAGCTCCATAGAGTTGTTTTCTGGTTTAATTGAAAATGGTGCGGCATTCTGATTTCCAGGTTGGCTGTATAAATATGAGAAAACAATAACCATATAAATTAGTAAACACTTGATTAAATTATCCTGAGGACTTATTATTAAAACAATCTAAAAGCTGTTGGAAGAAATAACAACCCTTAGGCTTAGCCACACATGCAATCGGAGTTCATGATCAACTAACAATGGTGTAAAACAACACTAGTGTACATCATTGAAGAACATTTTCCGAATGCATATATCAGATAATTTACTGTTGGATTGTAAGTTCTAATCGTCTGAATCAATTCACCAATTGTTATATCAATGGGAAAATTATTCATGTTAAATCAATACTTTTTAATATCATTATTTGGAAAATCTTTTAAAATATGAAATAAATTTAGTTGTAACAAGAAATAATTCATTATACTCACTTAATACAAAATTTGACGTGTAAAATTCATATGATAGATGCTAAGAATCTGAACATGAGATTTTTTTTTTAATAAAAGAATATGAAATTTTTAGTAATTAGCATCCTGTCAGGTTTAGTATATTTTACACTGAAGTCAATTGACATATGCTAATAATTAATTTGCTACTTTAAGTCTATATATTATGTGGCATCCAGTGAACATGTCGTAAACATTTAATGAGCATTTAAGAAAATGAGGACCAAGTGTTTACATGTATCTGTTTTTGGTGCCTTTAATTGGGAGAGAGTGAGAAGGCATTGGAGTTTCAGGTAAATACTTTCAAATGGAAAAATTAAAAACATGAACCACACACTTTAAGTCATCAAATATATTCATGTGTGAATATGCACCATTAAAAAAATTAATCTTGTATAACCTGAATTCTATCTGGAAGAACAAGCCTGGACAACCACGAAGATTCTTAACAACAGAAACTGCACCATCGACATTACTGCATTCAACAAACCAACCACATCCCATCTGCATGTTTGCTTGTGTCAACCGTACAATGGAACCAGAGTTTCCAATAGCAAGGTTGCAAATGGCCATTACCTCATCATCTGTGAGGAACAGGGAGCTACTACTTGGAATAGTTATCCACAGAGTGCTGGATGGCACTGTATCTTCCTCACGCATGGAAGAAGCACAACTATTCCCAGTCATATAGTTATCATGGAGACCTATGTTTTGATTAATGTTATACTTTGTACGCAATGATCCGAGTAAGGAACACAAGTGAGACATCCTCGTTCGACTGCTGTCAGCAGGGCTCCCAGGTAAAGTTCGAGCATGAGGTGATCCAGCAATACCATTTGACAAGTTTGCAGGGTTGTTTACTTTAAGTTCATAATGGGGAGGAGTGGGCACAGGCCTTGCACCATCCATATAAGTATGCCCAATTCCAACATTAACTGTTCCTGGACCAAAATGCTGGTTATAGTTACTTCTTTCTCTTCGGAGATGTCTCAAATGCAACATCACAGAGGCAGCTTCTTCAGGAGTTTCAAACTCCATAAGTAATGCACACTCACAGCTAAGATCAGTAACTGTGAGAGGACCCTTACGGATTACTTTCCTTGATTCATGCAGGATCTCATCCTTGGCCCATTGACTAGAAATATTTCCAACATAGATATGAGAACTAGAGCCAACTGCAACACCATTCATTGCACCCCTAGTTCCAAATCCTATATCCATGAATTTTACACGGCAAGGAAAACTCCCAGGTAAATAGTCTCGAGCTTTTATAGAATCAATTATCCTTCTGTACTCAACCAAGGCAAATCTTTTTACTGGAAAGAAAACAAATTGTTCAATAGGACCAAACCTCTCTAATTGAAACCTAATACGGCTTTCAGACATGTCAGGCCCTACATAACCTACCCAGAGCTGCTTAGAAGCAGACACAATATCCATGGTTGCAGGATCCCCATCACAGCACCAGACAGTCGGACTTTTTGTCGAAGCAGTTGGTGACATAAAATGATGATTAGGAGATGCCAGAATATTAGAAAAAGCTCCACTAGAGGACCTCAATGGAGGTGAATTGAAATTCATATTTAAAACTTGATTTTTCTCAACATTCGGGAAATTATTTCTACCTTCAAATGAATTACTCCTAAAGTCTAATGGTGTTCTAACTGCAGATGAGAATATCTGGTGGCTTACTGAGTCCCTGGGTGTGGAACATCTAACATGGGGCATATTCCCTTCCTCCCCCATTTCAATGACCATGGGCCTTGAGACTCCATTATCAAAATGAGAACCCACTTTTGATACAGGAACAGTGTCAAGAGAAACTGCAGAGCTATGAGCTATCACGTATTTATCTGAAAGTTTATCAGTAAAACCATCATCAGATGAACCAACATGAACTCTTAAGTTGCTACCTTTTCCAGATGATTCACCAATGCTTTCATGTTCCTCAGAGATCCTAGGAACCACATAGTTCCTATTCATGTACATTGTAGAATCAGATTTATCTTCATCGCTATCAACTTGACAGTCTTCCAAATCTGTTTGTTGTGCAAACATTCTGAGAATTCCTTGCAGTACTGATGTAATTTCCAATGAAGCATAAGTAGGCAAGTCAAATAACTTCTTACATTGATACAACATCCATCTCCGCAGTGAGGGGTCCTTGTTAAGAACCTGTGTAGAGAAAGGCCGTGAAAAGGTGTCTTCAGTAACAAGCAATTAGAACTAAAACTCTTAATTAAAGAGAGTCAAACAAAAATACCAAGTTTTTAACCAAATGTTTTTCAATGTCATCAGCAATGAATATGCTTTAGTAATTTCTAAAAATATTTACCATAAAAGGACAAAGCTCAATCATGTCTGATACAAAGAAAAAAAAAATTGCATCACATCATGGCTTTACAATTAAATTCTATAACAGCAAATCATATTTTCCTCTGAAGTAAACAAGGAATTAAAGAGCAATACTGCCAAGCTGTATGTTACAGCTAGAGTTGGCAAATGGATCCATTAATCCCTCATCCATCCGGTCCATCCATATCTAAATTCAATCCATCCAATTATAATATTAAATTTATTAGATTGGATGGATTGGATCAGTTTTAGTTAATGGATGGTTAATGCCTTAATGGGCAGACCAAAATATTTATTGGATATCCAATTATCAAGCAAAGGAACCTTAACTCGGTCCCAATTTAAGAATCGAAGTCGCCCCCAGAGAAGAAGTGTTTGGAGAGAGCAGAAGAGTGGGGACCAAATATATATATATATATATACCCAAAAATTATTTCGATTAAAGCACTCAAATTACCAAAAGCAGAGAGAATAGGAAGATGCTGTCAAAGTTGAAAACAGAAAGTAAAGGACTTCTGGCGAGTAAAACAGCAATTTTTGCAAATGGAGCTTTGGCACAGTTTGCAATGGCGGGGGAACTTGGAGCTTCAACAGAGAGAGAGAGAAGGCAAAATCAAATTCAAATGAGAATGGGTCTGAGACTTGTTTTGTGGACTTAGAACATTTGGCTTGTTTTAGCCCAGTCGGACTAAGTTTTTTTTTTCCCTTTTTGGTAATTCATTCAGACCTAGAATTTTATAAATAAAAAACTCTGGATTGGTTATCCATCCATCCTATCCATTAAAATGGATTGATGGATGGATTAGATATCCATCCATGAAAATGGGTTATGGATGGGTTGGATGGTTTTAACAATTTTTTAATGGATCATAAATGGATAAATGGTTTATTTTTTATCCATCTATTATGATCCAATCCAAAATCCATCCAATCCATCCATTTGATACAAATCACAAACTTGTTTATGATGTATGGTTCATGTCTTCACATGGACGTCGTAATATTATTATATTATATCAATAAAAAAAAAAACAGAGAGAGAGAGAGAGAGAACCAACGTAACCAAAATAAATAAATAATGATGAGCAAACATCCACTTAACTCCTTAAAAAATAAGGATAGAAGATAAGACTTTTAAGTTTCAAATCCATCAAGGCAAATTGAGCTATTGGGGCTCAGATTGCTGAATCCCAAACTCGTACATGTCATTGATAATTAAAAAAAAATTTATGCTCGCCAGTCGCCACCAAAACCTCACAAGTACCTTGGCCAGTGGCCACAGCCCCTCCAGGGGAAAAAAACACACTTAGTATGTTGTATAAATATAATCACTTTTGTTGTATCTTTCAAAATAAAAAAAAAAATCATCACTCTACAATTATTGAAACTAGCATGTAACCCCTATGCACAATTTTTACGTGGAAGTATCATTTTTAGAATGTGATAGGTTATTACTATTATTTCTGATTATATCTAATTAGATGATGAGTATTTCTTCTAATTATAAAACTGAAAGTGAATGATAAAAGAGTCACTAATTTATTCTTATCGACATACTAAAATGTAGAGCTCAAGCACAAATAATATATTAAAGGGTAAAATACATTTTACCCCCATGAAATATAGCCCTTTCTCAACTTAGTGTGTGTTTGGATTAGCTGTGAAAAAAAGATTATTTAAAAAATTAATTATATGTATAATCAATTTTCAAGAAAATCAATTATGAGAAAATTAATTTATGTAAGCAATTTTAAAATAAAGAGTTTTGTTTGGATTGTATAAAAAATCTCTTTTATGTATTAAATTACCAAAAGAAATATGAAATAATTGAAAAAGTTATTTAGTTGAGGGTAAAGAAGTATTTCTCTCCTAAAGCTTTTGAAATAATCTGAAATCAAATAATCAGCTTTTGAAATAATGCTGAAATTTTAGCTTTTAGAAAGAAAAAAAAATCTTTTTTCAATATAAAAAAATAATAACAGCTTTTCCTAATAAAACCCAAACACGTTACATTTTTCTAAAAACAACTTTATAGATATAAAAAGTGATTATTCCAAATAATTAAGCAAATCCAAACACACTCTTACTCCCTTGGAAAAAAAATTATCACTTAACACCCCCCCGGGGTAAGGTTTGGTTTTAAGGGAAAACATTACTTTTCCAATTAAATCACACGGAGGTTAACCTATAGTCACTTAAACCAATTTTCAAGGGGCCAAGTGACTTAAAATCAAACTTCAGGGGGTTTAGTGATAAAAAAATAAAAAAAACTTCGCTTTTTGTAATGGTAAGGTCACGTGGTGCGTGTGTGGCATGTTCCATTTGATTTAACTGGAAAAGTAACATTTTCACTTAAAAACAAACTTCAAGGGGTTAAGTGCTAAAAAAATAACTTTAAGGTGGTAAGTTGAGAAAGGGCCATACTTCAAGAAGGTAAAATGTATTTTACCCTTTATTAAATTTATTAGTAAGTATTTTATTTATAGGGAAATTAATAGCGGGTGAGGCAGAGCTTCCACACTCCCAAACGCTCAGAGTTGAGCAATTAAGCATTGTGATCAGAGTGGCGGCAATTGGTCATGATTGCGGCCAAGAATAGAGGCCACTATGCCATATGGGTGTCAAAATCCCAAAATTAACCCCACTTAAAGCCCACTTGGCAACACCAAATTAGGACTTTTTGGTGCTGTTTAGGGTTTTCATCTTCATTGGCACACACTGAAACAATCTTCAAGTTTTCAATGCTGTGCAGCCAACATCTCGCATCCAAGACTGGTGACCCATCTCTGTTTCGCCCTCAACCCGCCTAACCCATGACTCATCCACCATTTTTTGGTACTATCCAGCTTCTGCTTTGCACGGGTTTCTGTTTCGCACAGCCACATCCTCTGTTTTGCACGGAGCTCCTAAACAGACCCTGTCCAGAACCCTATGGCATCATCACAGTCACAGAGCTGTCCTTCATCTTCTATGTGTGTTTTACTAACTTCTTAAAGTTTTCATTGCAGCTGCTATTTTCACTGTAGTGGCCACTCCACGACCCACTATGATGCTATAGCGTTTTTGGGGTGGCCGCTCCGCGCTATATTCTGCCATTAACTACTTTGAATTTATATTGAACTAATTGTTATACACAATGTGAAATATAAATGTTATTTCCTATAGAGGGAAGTTATAACTTTTTTCTCAAATAAGAGACATGAGCTGTTGGCTACCTGGTTTTGCTTATATACAACAGTCATATTACTTAAAAGGAAAATAATTTCCTTTAGTTGCAGATTCATTCATTTAACAAAAACGCCATAGAGAGGTGTAATCATGCCAAGCAAGCTCAAGCTTTGAACTTGGCTTGATTATCTACAGAAGCCAAGCCCTCAAGTCAACTACACTTCTACATGCACCACTATTTTAAGATTGATCTATGAACAGTTTTAATTAGAGGTAATAGTCTAGGTGCAATTCTCCCAATGGAGACAGTGCATTAAAAGAAGCATAGTCTTCTTAGCTGCCAAAATAATTTCCAGAATAGATCAATAAAAAAGAGCAGAATAGATGCAAATGAGCAAGCAATTAATTAGAACAGACAGCTTGCATAACAAAATAATAAAATATATACTACCAATAATATTGCACAATATCCACTCAAGAAGGTAACAATTATGAAGTATTACCAGCATGAGCAAGCAGCTCTTTTGAACAGAAGAATCACTGTCAGAAATATGATTGTCATCTGTCATAATTTCCTCTCCAACCTCATTACCTCTGATGCTCGACACAGTAGAACCTGTACATGATTTAGGTCCACCATTAGCTCTATCCAAAAGTTGAACCACATCATCATCAAGCGAGCTAGTCACCAGGCTCAGAAAATGCTTTCCTTCTTCAGAAGCTCCCTCTTTTGTGGTGGAGCCTAAGAGATCCAAACAAGCTGCAAGCAAATCTTTTGGACAAGAGAAGAATATCCAAAGTAGACATAATGTGCGGAACTTGGACAGTTTAGTCAATGAAGATTCATCCTCATCTAAAACCTTTTGCTTCAACTCAGAAAAGACCTCAGGGGAATCTTGAATACTCAGGAAATTCTTGTCAACCATCTGGAAGACATCCTTTCCCTCAAATAAGGCTATAAAAAAGGTTAGCACATTCTGAAAAACTGCTGAGCAAATTCCTCGAATTACAGCTGAAGTTGGTGCCACTGAGGAAGCAGTGCAACAAACATCAGCCAGGCCAAAAATACAGGCTCTAGCAGTTTCAAATGCAATGCCATCAGAATCCTCTCCTCTATTGATCAATGCCAAACTCCAGTTATGCATATTAATTACCACTTTAGCTGCAGCTTCCAAAGCTGTTGGACAGTGACATGCAAATCGAGGAATTAGATCGGCCACAATCCGTTGTACACTCATACAACCTGTCACATTAGAAAAGTTTCACTTTGAGCAAAAGAGAATTCCAATCATGGAAATTTTTCTATCCATTCCTCCAATTATTGGCAATAGAATATAGTTTGCTTGCAAATTAAGCACTTAATCAGGTGATAAAATCACACAAGGCACAGACATGGCTATTAAGAGGTAATATTGAAACCCGAACCTTGTGCTTTCTGCAACAAGCTTGGCCTTATGCAAGGAGACCCCAAAATCCTAGATACTATACAAGCATAAAAGAAACACATTACTGCAGGCAATGAGGCAGCTGAATGATGACATAGCATTGTTCTATTATCATTACTTTTCCTTCTAATGGTTCCGAGTATGACACTGACCAAAGTAGCAAAGTTGCAGTAACAATTTTCTTTTTGCTTGTCATAAAAGGAAATTCAAATGAAAGGCACACACATGGGCGGAGCAGGGGTTCATGTGGGTGCAATTTTACTTAAAAGTGGTCAAATTCACCTAACTATGGCAGCAGGCACTTTGATATTTGACATATGGGCAACGCGATTATTATTGCCAATACAATTGCGCCCCAGAAGTCCAGTCAGAAGCAAATGAACTCTTATACTTATAAGTGGCTTGTATTTAATTTGGGCTTGGCCCGACATGTGACCTGACCCGAAAATCCTGGGGTGCAATCCAATAAGGAATTTTCACAAGGATTATGCGGTGGAAGTGGAGGGACCATGCTAATATTTAGGTGAAATCAGTAGTTAGGTCTCAGTGTTGTAAATCTCAATCATAGTGAGTGTTGGGTGTATTGGGATTACGGTTTGAGTGTTGGGCGGCTACTCCTTGTAATCTTCATTGATGATAGTCGATTTTCTCTCTGTTGTGCACGTGAGCATACGCCTATAGTTCACTATAGGTTTAACCATGTTAAATTCTGTGTCTGTTTTCCTCTCCCTATTCTCTGTTAGTGCACCTGGTTCTAATATTTACCTAATAATTTAATTATATCCCCAACAATTATTTTGGATAGCAGGTGATCTACTGATTTTAGACCTTCCAAATGAAAGGCCAACCTCATGTTCTAAAGGATATTAGATATCATGATAATAGGGACCATTCAGAAAATGAAAGGTGTGTTTGGTTTGTGTATTTCCTGTTTTCATTTGCAAAAAAAATAACAGAAAATAGGTTTGAAAAAGTGTTCAGTTAGTTTTTAAAGAAAATGTTTCCTCGAAAGCATTTCTTAAATTAGGGCCAAATTTGAAAACAACAGATAGCCGTTTTCATCATTTCCGGAAACAGGAAGTTGAAAACACGGTAGAGTGGCAACTTTGTAAATATAATAAAAACAATATCAACCAAATATATTTTCTAAAATATGAAAATAGAAAATTTTTCCTCAAACTAAACAGACTCTACGTTCTCGAATTAGTATTATTATAATTGCAGGCAGATTACATGTTAAATACTAAAGCTTTAATTAATGTATGAGATAATGTTAAAATCACGGTCATCAATAGTACAGATCTACGCTTCTGTAAAGATGGCATTTGGGCATTTCCATTCATCAAACCATTCAAGGCCTTCAAAGGGAAAAATTAATCTTATGACAAAAATGTCCTAGAACTGCATACTTGACACTGTTTTATGCAAAATACATCATAGAGCTTTGGCAATCTTTATCATATACTTGGAATACTTTTAATTTAGAATTAAAAAGAGCATTTGAAATGAAATGATTTACAAATCTTATCAAAAGTGGCAAGAATAAGATTTCTAAATCATGAAATATTATTAAACTAATATTTGAAGGCAAATATTAAACTAATATCATTCCAAAAAAATATGAGAGCAGGCAATTACAGAAACAATATTTGAAGGCAAATGTAAATAACAGCAAACCAGGTGAATTACATGCACAAGCTTCTCATAGAAAGATTCCACAAAGGTGTCCAGAATTTTCCAAAAACAAACAACGCGAAGTAAACGAATCTAAAACTTCAAATTCGAATGATTTAATTGAATGCAACCTGCTTTCTGTAGAATTTCACAGCAATGTTCCTCTCCCGTAAAATTCCATTTCCATTACAATCAAACGCATTATAATATCCTAATTGATGCGTAAAATAGATACGAAGAAGTTAGTGTTGATCAAAGACTCGAAAAAGGATCAAAGCACTAAAGGCGGTTACCTCTGGAAGCAGTAATGAGAGCGAGATAACTTTGTTCGAGGTCAGACATGAAGGGACCGTCTTTCTTAGACAAGCAAAACCTAATCCGCTTGTAACATTCGTACACGCTTCGAATTTCATCCTTGTTCCTCCGCTTCGCGAGAATCTCCTCTTGAGATAACGGTGGAGGAGTTGGTGGCGGAGGTAGGGTTTGCGGAGAGGCTGTTGCTTCGGGTGCTGGCGGCGGTGACGGTGACGGTGACGGTGATTCTGGTAAAGGTTCGTAGAGCTTCCGCTTCTTCGGAGGCTGCTCAGCTGAGGCCATGGCGTGTGCCGACTCAGACACAGTGCGCGCTCAGTTTCATTTTCTCGGGAGTAACGGGGAAAGAGGAAAAGTTATTTATATACTCCCAGTTGGCAAGTTCCAACACTACTACACCAGTACAACGTTGAGAACACAACACACGTGACACCTAACATAAATTTATGCTTGTAGATTAAATTTGGAATATTATAAAGGATTTAATTTTCATCTACTTATAGTGTAAATTTTTATAGTGTTATTTAATTATGTGTTGATATATCATTAAAATAATTATACTTTTTAGGTAGTAATTGTGATAGTCAAACTCTTTTAATAATTTAATAACATATGAT
The DNA here is from genome assembly GCA_023212625.1 of Styphnolobium japonicum. Taxonomy (NCBI): domain Eukaryota; kingdom Viridiplantae; phylum Streptophyta; class Magnoliopsida; order Fabales; family Fabaceae; genus Styphnolobium; species Styphnolobium japonicum. The sequence continues at coordinate 27,956,887 of JALBWW010000006.1, forward strand.
TAGATGACAATATAAAAAAAAATTATGCTAGAAATTAAACTCTATTATAAAACATGTAAGTTTAATCGAATTTAGATCATTAGAAGCAATAGATGCACTTAAGTAAAGCGTATGAGGTAATCGTGACTTGTGAATTTTATTATTGAGTTTAATTTTGATTTACTGTTAGTATAAATTTTTTAATATTGTTACTTAATTATATATTATTAACTTATTAAAATAATTTAATTATTATAATAAATATTTTAAAAGTCTAACACTTTTAATGATATGTTAGTACATGATTAGATGATAGTATAAAAAAAATTATAATAACAATAAACTAAAATTAAATTCTTTTTTTTGTAACATCTAAAATTAAATTCTTTATTATTTAAGTGTTTATATTTTATAAAATTATAAATTGTTAATTTTTCATCAACGATTATTAATTTTAAATTTACTTTTTAAAGTGTGCCTCTTAATTTAAACGTAGATCTTGGATAAATTATTCAGTATATTGGTGTAATATATCATTTTATATAAATTTTAAAGTTAGCATAAGTATTCAAATTTTAAATTTTGAAAAATTGGATTTAACTAAATAAGTGAGTTACTATTTATAAAAACAAAAGTGCTATATGTTACGGAAACTATTTTTTCAAAAAAATTACTAACGATGTGGCACATTATTTCTGGTAATTTTAAAACTGTGAGACCCAAGTTAAGAAAAATTGTGTACATCTTATATTCAAGAATTGCTTCATGTCAAGAGCATTCACGTTCGTAACAGTTTTACGAAATGGATTTCCTACAAACTTATCAACATACATGCCTTTTTTAATAGTTCATTCGTTAGGTTATCTACCACCGCAACAAAAGTTTAGTTGTTGCACCATAGAACTAAACATTATTATTATTATTTTCAATTATACAAATGAAGATTTTCTAATTCCAAATGAACTGTGAAAGATCCCGTTGTTTTAAAAAGATATAAATATGAATTGATTACCCCTCATCATTATCCTATTCCTAGTAAATTAAATCCTTATAACTTTTAATTGTATACACGTATAAATCCACTCAATTTTAATCAAATTGGGTGAATGATCCTGCTAGGATAAATTTACAAAACTATTACCAAAATAAGGCAGTTTTCAAACAATTTTCTAATTCCTTTAAAAAAAAACAACAATTTTCTAATTTGGTGTAGTTTTAGCCATGTTACGGCTGTTGGCTTTATTTTTTGCTACGTAAGCATTTTGTGCTAATTCATGTGTCGCAAATCGTAACGTGCAAATGCTATAAATGAGTCACGTGGTATATGCTTTTTAGCCGCTTTTTTGTGAGTCATAAAGGTTCAAACTCTGGTCCTTTTGAAAGACTACTTCTCTGCCATTATACCAAAATACCTTTATTGAGTTATTTACTTAAATTATATTTTATATTAGTTGTATCTTTGAAATCTGTAAGAAAAATTATATTTATAAAATGTGATAAAAAATTTATTAAATGACATTAATTCAGAAACAATTGAAAAATTGTTTGAAAGTTGCCCAATGAAATTTGAGTGAATTTTATTTATAAATCAAATTATATTTATTTAGCTAATAAATTTGTAACTCAATTGATATCGACTTAAATCTTTAATATTTGAGTATAATGTTAATATAATGTACATTGATTCAAATAAAAAAATCTTTTTAATGATTATAAACCCTTAGGGAATATGAGTTATATATATATAATTTTTGGTAGATGTTATGTATATTAATTACATAACATTAATCATATTACAGACAACATCATGACTGAAAGGCTACTAATAAATTTCATGGAATTTAGAGGGGGGAAAATGAAAAATGAGTCTAAAAAATTAATTAAAAAATCTTATCACATTTTTGTTAAATTTTTAATTTTAAATTTACTTTTAATACAATTGAAAAAATAGAAGAAAAAAAAACATCCCGGTTGGTTCTATGGTGCAACAGCAAAACTTTGTTGCACTGGTGCATCACCTAATAAACGAACTATAAAAAGCCATGTGTAGCTTTCAATAGGTCCCAGTGAATTTCACTTACAGCTGATACTTTCTTTGCTAGTTTATATATGTTCTTAAATAATTGCTAGAAAAATTGTTTGGAAAAACTATATAGCGTTAGCATTTTCTACCAAGTTGATGCTATCCCAAAATTTCCCAACCCTGCTGTCATTTTTTTCTGTGGGTTTCTTCCATTGTCTACCTTAAAAGAATGGTTAAAGGATTCTTATATACATATGGTGTAAGATAATATTTTTATTTATAAAAATTTCATGATTAATGATAGAAAATTATGGCCTACATAACGAATGTGACATGCATTGAGTAATGGTGTAAGAGTAAGGCCGGTAAAAAAATTTAGTTTAGATTAAACTTTACCTTAAATATAAATATTATATTTATTTTTCAAAATATTAGCCTTAACTTAAATTATTCCTCAATATAAAATTTATTTTACGCTTGGCCTAGCGTTTTCTGTAAAGAGAATTGCTATTTATCACGAAATCATTTTCACGAGAGAAATACGAATGAGGTGGCAGCATGATATAAGCTAAACTACTTTCATTTTAACAAATCATTAAAAAAAATAATGGAAACAACAATCAAATCACAATATTTCCAAGTGCCATTTCTACAATTCCTTTCGAAGCTTTTTAAAACCTACTATGTAAAAAAGGTCAACAAATTTATGCTTTCAAGGTTTTAAATAGGGGCATGTCTTTAATAAAAAAAATATTGTATTATATAAAATTTTAATAAATCATATAAATATTAGTTTTTAAAATTTTATATATGAATAAATAGATTAACATGTTAGTCAAAATATACATTTTTAAAAGGCTTAAGTTTGTACTACTTAATTAGTTAAATAATAATTTTAAAAGTATTAATTTAACTTGTATAATAAATAGGTTAAACAATAAATTTCTGGGTTGCGTGACTTATTATTGTCATTGTCATTGTATGACTTGGGAAAAAAATTATTTTATTTTCATTAGTTTTTAAAATTAATGAAGTGTTAAAATAATTTAATCAATAATTTATATACTGTTAACTATGTATCAAGTATTAAAATAAAATAAAAATTATTAATTAATTATATATAAATTATTAATTAAATTAATTTAATATTTAATTAATTTTATTCATAAATTAAAATAAAATGATTTCCTCCCAAATCATACTAATACGTCTTCCTCCCTAACAAGATTGTCTTCTACTAAATGTAGCGTCTATATATAGTACCTTATTGTTTATGGCCCCACAAAAAAGTACCTTATTGTTTCGGTTCCACCTTAAATGTTGCACCGGTGCAACAAATTTTAATTGTTGCACAATAGAACCAACCTTTCTTTTAAAGCAATTATGCTAATGAATAATTTTTCAATAGCATATTTTTTATATAAACTATAGCGATTGAAAGATGTGGACAAGTTGATAACTTACAATTTTTTCCTTTGAAATTAAATTCAAGATTAAATAAACTCATGTTTTTTCATATTCTTTATATCTAACCATCACTGAAAAAATAATCATCAAGAAGATAAAGTGACAAGCTAAAAATAAATTATTGTAATTATGGATAAGAAGACTATTTGTTGGGTATCGATTTTCGAGAACACAACAGTTAATAGAGTTATTTCAACCGAAATTTTTACCTAACATGTTCCATTATTATTACTAGTGTTATTCACTTTGAGAAATATACTAGATTACTAGTTTTTTTTTTCGTGAAAGAGAAATACACTCGTACTAGTTAGTGAAAGGAAAACAAAAAACTGTTGCACATCCAATTGAAGCCTCATATTGTCCGCATTCTACTAATATCGTCTGATCGTCCTCTCACAGATGGTCCAGGTCCTTATGGATCTTGATCAGAACTTCAAATCAGATCTTAAATATAATATTCATGGATTTCTTTTTTCGATGTCAAGAATATGAGATGGAGCTGTAATTCAGGTTTGAGGCTTTGAGCTCATTACTAAGATGTTCTTTGAACTTACGATAGTCCCACAGCAAAACCGTGGCTGCCTAATCATTTAATGGTGTTTCACAAAAATCAGAAAGAGACGGCACGTGATTAATAAAAAGTGACGAGTCTTTGTGAGCATGAAACTGCAATTTTATTCAAATTAGCCAATAATAACAAGTTAGAACATATATATTGCTTAATTATTTTTTATTTCTAAGGAGTTGTTTTCCGTTCGATTGTTATAACAGTAAACAACGTATCCGCTAGTCTCTTTAAGCTCATAGAGGTGGAGAATTCTTCAGGTTGAGATTGAGACCAAATCGTCCAATGTCAAGTCCATTATAAGCAAGCGGAGCGTACATCCACATATCATCAGAGCTTAAAAGCTACAAAAGAAATAAAAAAGAGTTAGTTTGATTGTATATATGTTGATGTCTTAATCTTTCTGAGAAAAGAATGATTTTCAATCTTATGCAATGCATGTCTCCTATTACCTTGATCTGAAGCTGCAAAAATTTTACGTACTGGACTGCCTCTTCAAGCATTGTACTTATATCAACCTGTATAACCATCCATGAAATTAATTCTCTCGGCACATTTCCAAGGTCCACCACCAATCCCATTAAAAAACAAGAATTACGCAAACAATATATACCTTTGTTCCGTTTGGGACAAGATTCTGTAGGATTCTTAGTCGCTCATTTATTCTCTCTCTTCTTTTCTGCAAGATTCAAAAAGAGAATAAGTACCATACATATAGAGGCTATACTGTTACTATACAATCGCATCGATCACATAATGAAAAAATAATGACATTTTGTATTTGAAGTAATTAATTACCCTTGCATAAAGACTCTGGGGATCTGTTGCTGATCCCCTACTGGCTCTTGTCTTCCCGTTTGAGTTGAGAACCGATTTAGATCCCGAAGTGACTCCTCCACTACTATTTTCCTGAGTGGCATTATCATCCTCTGAGATGTTACAACTAGAGCTCTGTCCATCTGATCCTGTATTAGTCTCTTCTGCCTCGTTCCCATTTTTGGCAGGTTTCTGGTTCTTCTTGGACCGTCCATTTTTCATGCATCCTTGCACCTGAATGTGGAACACAAACTGTTACAAACTTCCACCTTCAAAGTTGAGTTATATAACAGAGTTAAGATGATAGACAAAACTTACATCTTTTAAAACACGAGGTTTTTTCTTCTGATTCTCAGATGTGTTGTTTATTTTATCTTCACCGGGCACCTCCAGTTCTGGCACATCAAGCTTCCTTTTGAGCTGCAACTGCTTGGCGGGTAAAACTATAGGTTCCACTTGACTGTGATCGGAATTCTCCAATCTGTCACTTCTCCCATCTTCATTCAAGTTGACATTCTCTTCCATTACAATGTCAGTAAGCAATGGGACAAAAGAGACAGGGTTTTTCTCATCCATCATGCAAAAATCCATGGATATACAGGTATTATTTGCTAGTTCATGATTAGGATAACTAAAATAGTAGTTGGTATGACCCGGATTGGCAATGAAGACAGTATCGCCACTACAATTGCTACTGTAACTACTTTCTTGAGAAATATACTGTAAATTTGAGTTGTGAGAATCTAAAGAATAAAACATACGCTCATTTTCCCCAGCTTCAGGATTGGAGCAAAATGTGGATTGTATTCCAATGTTCAATCCGTCATCTTCCCCAAGCAGAAGTGAACTTTGACCAAGAAATTGTGGTGAGTAATCATGCTCTTCACTGGCAAACATTCTGCGAAAGCAATCCCATTCTCCATCAGGGAAGGCTCCTAGAGGTTCCATTCTATTCTGTATACTTAGAATCGTCTAAGGGAAAATGGCTATTCTTCTGTGATCTAACGCCACTGCAAAGAGAAGCTAAATGTTGCTTGCCATCAGCAAAAGCTACAGACACATTTATACCAATCCCAAGAAAAATGTTAGTATAAGGATTGACTTCATTTGTAAATAGCATTTTTAATTCGTAATCATTGTCATGGATAGGTCCTAGTTCTCTGTAACTAAACTCAGGAGTCCACTGAGGGGCCAATACCAGCCAAATGACAACTCATAGAGGGGAACGAAAGTTTAGAATAATATAATTCTTTTTTTTTTTTAGTGATAGAATAATATAATTCTTCAATGGCCTTTAAACACTTTAGACTTGTTAAAATTGTCATCAAAAGGGAAACGGAGGTCTAAGTGTAATCATTGAGAGGTGACTAACTCTGATTAACAAGTCTCTTAATGGTGACAGTGATGTAGTTAGAAGTTAGAACTCAGAGAGCTTAGCATGCGCGTTTTTGATATTGAACGAACGTGGGAGTCTCCATGAATATAATAAACAAAAAGAATTCTGTCAGGAAATAAACAAATTGCGGTCCATGGGCGGCCACATCGTGGGATGAGTCTGACATTCTTTAAAGTACTTTAATAAAGGACCGACATAGCAACCGCGGAGCTCGCTCAATGTCTCCATGGCGTAACAAGTTCACCTTTGCTTCAACTCCTACAGTATCTACCAGCACTAGGATAGACAGGTATGATCAACGTACAATCCGTTCAACAATTCCCAGATCCTATTTGCCATATAATGCTTTCCATATTAATTTTGTTTAACCATGCATGTTGTTCAAGACTTTCTACAGTAATATCTCAGATAATATTCTCAATACTGTATCGGGGCACTTGCATCAGCATATCTACACTACACACATAATGGTTAACACGCCTCCAAGATACAAATTCCACCTTAACCAAATGCACTCGTCAATATATTACTTGAAAATGTAGGGAGGTTAACTTCTAGGTAGCAGGGAATTAGGTAAAGCGTGTCAACGATAATCTTCTAAAAGTTTAGGGACAAGACCAAGAATAATTTACAACCTTGTGATAGCGTGATACCAGTACCGTAACGTAAATGCACATTATCTGAACAATACAATGGGGCGTAGGTGTTAAAATTATATAAAGGCAGAGAGAAGATTTTGCACCCCATTTTGTTTCTTAAGTAATGAAAATCTTCCGAAAATCTTCCCAATGCTCCATCAAAACAAAGAAGTTACTTTGTTGTTGCCTATATCTTCCAACTCATTGACAGCAACAAAGTAGGCATCCATACAGAACGTAGTGACGTTGCCGTCAATTTCCATCGCACCCATCAAAGTCAAAGCTGTTTATGTATGGAAAAATCTTTGCCTTTTCCTCCAGCTGTACTGTACGTGAGTGAAATTTTCTTTCTGAACCTATAGAATATAAGATAACCGTAATATAATAATAATAATAATAATAATAATAAATTTGGTAGAATAATAATGATAATAATATAAAATCTAACATTATGTGTGTACTTACTTTGTATTAATGTATTCAACGAGGAGAATGAAGAATTCCACCAGTAAGAATTTATTGTAGGTTAAATGTAAATTAGGTCACAGTAAAATGAGACAATATATATATATATAAAATAGTTATAAACATGAACAAAAGAAAGCAATATGTTAATGCCTTAATGGTTCCCACATATGCATTATGCATAACCGGGACAATATCTACGACAGAGCCAAGAGCCTAGCTGTGATATCGTACTTAAGATTGATCGAATTCCTCCAAGTTCTCAGTAATCCAACAGATTACCTGAATAAAGCCCTTAAATACATTCAGGATAGTCACTTCAGCTATATCCTTAGATTCCGCCTATCCTCGCGCTCCCATTCCTTCCACGCGTCGGAAATTGACTGTTTTTGTCCATTTTTTTATAGCATTTGTCTTTGAAGAAAGTTGGGTAGGGTCTTTGTTGTTCTTTGGAAACTGCACCGCCCATTGCACGACCTTTCGAAATGGCTTAAAGAAACCCTCAATCCCTACGCCAAAGCGTTTGAGGAATTGAAAAGGCCAGAGAATAAAATCTTAGAAGCTCAAGAGGACATGGAAGATTGGGGACCCTAAAAATCTGATTTTATTCCCTTTTGAAATTCTGCTATGCCGTGGCCTCATGTTCTCGTTTGCTTGCACGGTTTAGGTTTGTATTAGGGTTCATAATCATATATCTCCAAAATGCAAAGAGCCATTCCCCTCCCTGGACCTTGAAGCATTAAGGTTTCAATGACAGCTCGCTCTGTCTTATTAAACTACCTTACCAACTGAACTAACTATATTAATTATATTTGTCTTATCCACGCAGCGCATGCCACGTGAGCCTTCCATTGCTTCATTACTAGCTTAACTGATTATAATCACTAAGTTGATGACGTTTTTCTAACACAAACAATAATAATTTCTTGAAAGAAAAGGAAAGAAAACTGAAAAAGCTCAGCTGGCACCCACTCCAAACGATACAGTCATGCCATGGGTGTTGCATCCCCAACTTCAACCAGTTACCATGAAATTTTTATAGATATACTAAAGAAAGAAAATATTATTGTCATTTATTTTTAACAAATATACAAGTACTTCTTAAATCTTAATATTTAATTTAGTTATGACTATTTTATATAACAAAATAAATTATAACAATATTTGTTTTTTAATATTATAATAAAATTACAATTTTTACCCTCCGCAAACCCTTACTGTATGAGTCTTGAGAACCTAATTTAAAGAAAAAAAAATTATTTATTTATTCTAAATAATAATTTAGATTCTTCATATACTCTTGTAAAAACACGCGTACGTCATTCTCCTTTTTTACAAGCAATATTGTCTGATATGAATATTTGTTCATAAATAATATAAGACATGCACAGATAAAGCTTGGTATCAATGAGTTTGTTTGAACAAATGGTAATGACGGCGAGTATGGAAGATAAAAAGATGAGCATGGAATGATTTTGAAGGATAAGGAAATATATATTTAAAAAATTATCCTTCCTCAGACTCTTTCTTTTCGTTCATCTCTAAATTGAAAATAATGAGGAAAAATAAATATACTTTTATTTTTAAAAAAATAGTATTTTATTATTTTATCCTATAAATTTATTTACATTTAAAAAGTTTATGACAGTTATGTTAAAATTTTATACTTAATAACATTTTATCTTCTCTCTTTTTTTCTCATTAATTATGAAAATATAGGGACCATTCCGTCTCTTTTCTTTCCATATCATTTCATTTATTTTTATTCTATCTCATTTTCATCAAAAAAATTAAGGATGGCCTAAGAAATATATTTCTAAATTGATTCTACGTTTATGCAAACTTTAGTCCATGTAGGATGACAATCATGTGGACTGTCAAAACCTTAAATTTAAAAAACGACAAGTTGATTAATGATTAGTAAAGGAAAATATGCGATGATAACTTTAATCAGGTGAAAAATTAAAAATATGTACTTCTTTTGATTTATTTATTTATTGTTTTAGAGAGGTCTTATTGGACAGCGGGAATGAGAAATAAGAATGTGAGAAATCAAACCTCCACTATATAACCACAGCTCCCCTCATAAAGACCAAAAGAGATACCAATTAAGTTAAACTCGTCCGATTATACTTCAAATTTATTCTCTTGTTTTCATGTTATGTCTCATTCTTTACTCGCCAAATAACAGGGGATGAAAAATGGATGGATTTTGGATTCGATAATAATAAATGGATAAAAAATTAACTACTAATTCATTTGAGATCCATTAAAAATTTGTTAAAAGATCTAAACTATTCATGACCCATTTTAATGGATAGAATTGATGGATATCCAAACCATTTATTTAAAATTATTTTTAAAAATATTCGTTCTCTCTCTCTAAAAAATAAATAATTTTCTCTCTCTAGAAAGTAATTTTCTCTCTCTATAAAAAAATTAATTTTCAATATCTAGAAAATTTAATTTTCTCTTTATAGAAAAGTAAGTTTTTGCTCTCTAGAAAAATTAATTTTCTCTCTCTCTCGAAAAAGTAAGTTTATTTCTCTAGAAAAAATTGATTTTTTCTTTTAAAAAAATTGAGTTTCTCTGTTTAAAAAAAAGTGATTTTCTCTCTCTAAAAAAAAGTTAATTATATCTGTAGAAAAAGTAAGTTTCTCTCTCTATAAAAAATAAATTTCTCTCTCTAAAATAGTAAGTCTCTCTCTCTCTAGAAAAATTTGATTCTCTCTCTCTAGAAAAAAGTTAATTATATAGAAAAAGTAAGTTTCTCTCTCTAGAAAAATTAATTTTCTATCTCTAAAAAAAAGTAAGTTCCTCTATCTAGAAAAATTAATTTTCTCTCAAATTGATTTTCTCTCTATAGAGAAGTAAAATTTCTCTCTCTAGAATATATTATTTTCTCTCTCTAAAAAAAGTTAATTTTATCTATGTAAAGAAAGTAAGTTTCTCTCTCTAGAAAAATTAATTTTATCTCTCTAAAATTTTTTGTCTTTCTAAAAAAAAATAAGTTTCTCTATCTAGGAAGGTAAGTTATTTTCTCTAGAGAAAAAATGATTTTCTCTCTCTAGAAAAAATATTTCTCTATCTCTCTAGAAAATGAATAGGTTAAGGTTTCAGATTAATTATGGATTGGTTGGATTTCAAATAGGTCATAAGTAAATTAGTAAATGGATATTAGGTTCAATCCATTAACCATCCACTAACTAATCTAATCCAATACATCCAATCAATTTAATTTATTTTTATTATTATTATTATTATTAGATGAATTGAATTGATTGAATGGATGATGGATAAATAGTTCATTTTGACACCCCTACAAATAATAAGTTCATTTTTAACAACCCAATTAAGTATGTTTATATGGTAGATTTCTCAACAGAATATTAGTGTTTTTTAATTTTATCCAAAAGGAAAAAGATAAATGAACCCCGTAGTGTTGAATTTTATTTTTCTAATGTTTAGTTGTCTGCTCAACTTCTTTTTAAAATGCATTTCTATCTTCTTCTTTTTTGTTGAATAAATGCAGTTGTATCTTAATCACATGTTAAATAAGAAAATTAGGGTATTTAATTAATCCAAATTCGTAATATTGAGACTCATAAAATATAATTATTATAACAATCTTATATTAGCATTGTTGTTAAAGAGCAATAATACACTCCCCATCTTTCAAAAGTTACTATCAGTAACGTGCTAGAAAGTGAAACACCTAATAAGAGTACTCCATTGTGTGTGAATCATGATTCCATTCATGTCTCTATTCAATAGAAATAAGAATTTTTATATGAAAAGAATGCTACATAATCAAAAAAATTCACATAATAAGTTAGCATATTTATTGACCATTCAATAAATGAGCAATTCTTAATACTTTATCTTATTCAACAATTACTTTTAAATTTAGTTCGTATGAAAAGTTTAGCTAACTTTCTCTAGTTATCTAACATACTCTTTCTATATTTAGTTCAAAAAGAAATTACAATATTAAAGTATGACAATTATATTTTTAAATCTGGTTTCTCTTTTAGATTAAAAAAATGGTGAGTCTTGACAAAATAGGTATGAATTAATTTAAAACCTAATTATGTGACAAAATTTATAAATAAAGTGTGGAAGTGGTTATGGTGCTCCCTATATTTTAGAAGCATATCATATTTTAAGATTTTTGGCGAATCATAGATTGACATATTGCATTGGCTTGTTGCATGAATGGTGCAATTACTCTCCCAACTACGTTTTTGTTTGAGATAGTAGTTATTTCTTTAGCACCGATCATCACATTTTCCGAACATACATATCCGGTAATAGTTGGAGTCAAATGAATATTGAAGCTGCGATTGAAGCACTTACGGTATCCACGTAACAAGTTAATGTTATGTGTCAAATTCATCAAACACCTTAAAGTATGAATGTGTTCCTAAATTTATTTTTTTTGAAGAGAATGTGTTCCTAAATTATTGAATCGCAATAAAATCCTCTGTATAAAGTATTGCAAACAAATTAAAATAAAAAGTCGCGTGCACATGGAGTGTAATTAAAAATAATAATTGATAGTTCATTTCCTTTTTAACCTTATAATTTTATTTACTGTATTCAACGAATCATATTTAAACCAACTAATTAAGGATTTTTTAAACCTCCATGTTTACTTCAATAATAGCAGAGAAGATTTATTATAATAACAATTTTATACATTATCTCCATAAGAAGGGAGACATTTAAAAACAATATAACCTTAATTGGAAACTCTAATAACATAACAAAGGATAATACCGCAACAAAAATGTACTATATATATATATACATAAAAAAAAAAACATGTCTTGTCTGTTGAGTGAATAATAGAATTTTTAATTCAAGGGCTCGCACAAAACAATTATAACATAGTCACATAATTGTTGTGGGATGTATGATAGTATAATGTATTTCTAGTCTTTTAACACTTATAAGTATGGAGTCTATGAACATAAATTATGTCAGAGGCTTGTATGCCAAAAAAATATAGGAACCAACGAGACCCGTTACCACTCCAGGGCCAGCCGAAGACTATGTAAATAATTATTTAATTTCGGTTGGCTTAGTATTATATCAAAATATTTAATATACATGGATGGCAGGCGTAGCCGGTAGAGGGTCGCTATTATGGAAGTCCAAACACGATTCCCTCGATAACCAATGAAAAATTATGGAGAAATTATACTTAATTAACATGTAGTTTAAGGTTTGTTCATTTTGTATGTCTGTATTTCAAAAAAAATCACTCAACTCATATCAGGTTAGGTCATCTATTCATTCATCTAATAAGTGTGTAAAGTCACATGCAAGGTCTTTTTTTTATCTATAATTTTCTATATTTAAACAAATTCCAAATGGTTTTAGCAAACATATCTCAGCTTATATCTTGACAAAGTAAACAAACTATGAAAATTAAATACAACATATCTCTAACAATGTCATGAGTCATTTATACAACAATTTTTTTCTCCAAAATTTTTAACCTTCATACAAATATAAATCATAAATTAGTCTTTTTGTCATATATTTAATTTCTTTTTACTGTGTATGTTCACTTTTAATGGTTCCTAAAATTACTATTAGAAATTAAATTTTATAAGTTTTTTTAATTATAATTTTGAATAATGAAATGAATATCTAATTCAAATTCAAATTTCAATTGTAATTGATTTGATTTTATTTAATTTTTTTTAATCTTTGCCTAAGTATCCTCACACTCTTCAAGGTGTGAGACTAATTTCATTCTGATTTTGAGACTATATCTCCACAAGTGTTTTCCTATGGGCATAAACCCTTTATATTGAAGTGGTTCTTCAACTGCTGAGCTTAAGTTTGCTTACTACTTGAGCCACTAATTATATGTGATTTCATTTAAGTTTTAATAACATCGTATTAATTCTTTACTTTTCAAAATCAAAATTATTAATAATAAAATTTTCACTCAATCATAAAAAAATCAAATGAAAATTACGTCAATGTGTTATTTTAAAAAATCAAAATTCATATAATATTGCTTTTCAATTAGTTTATTAATATATATTTTTTATGGATAATTTATTAGTATACTGTTTTTTCAATTTTAAAAACGAGATTCATATCATAATCTGTAATTACATTATTAGTATACTTTTTATTACAATAAATTTCATATTTAAATAAAATATTTATGATTTCAAGCTACTTTATTATTACTATTAGTTTTTGTTATTAACCTATTTTTGTTTTTAATTACTTAGACATTAGCATTATTTATTATATTATTAAATAATTTGAAAAAAAATACAATTATCCTAATTATCTTAAATATTAATTTTAATAATATGATACATCCCACAATTTTAAAATATCAAGTCAATTGTTTATCAATAAATTCTTGTACTATTCACAATTGGTCAATTACACAAATAGACAACATTTCAAGTTTCTTTATATTGATTGTTTCTTTTTATGTTAATTTTTTGAATTTTTTTATTTTTATTTTTATTATATTTTTATGCCATTATTTCCTTTCATAAATAAAATGTCATAATTATAAATAAATTAATCAAGATCAATTTCATGAATTGCTCAATCTTATTATGAATATCAATTAATATTAATCATCAAAAATTGAATTTTCTCCTAATCTCAAATTTTACAAATATTTGCAATCATGTCACTCATGTGACAATAAAGAGCTACATTTTGAAGTAGATCACTACTTTGATGTAAATTGTCTAGCTTATTCACCAAAGACTCACAACTCCTTACTAGCAGGAAGATGATTCATGGAGTCCAGTAGCACGGTGCATGTCAGTTCAAGATATCTATGCAAATGAAAGCTGCATGAATATAAGGTGAGGATTTACGATGGAAATATTCAAGAGGCAGAATCTTCTTTGCTAGAAGGGTTGACACTCAATTATAAGGTTAGTGTGTGAAGGCAACCATTAATACATTGTTTATTTTATATGATGTTAAACAAATTTGATAAGACACTTAAGATAAGCAAAGTTCAAACCTTTTCATTTTAGGGCTATCATATCTTTTCCATGGAATTACGTTTCTTTGGGAGAGGGAATTGTTTCACATATCTAATACTTCTTATTTTCTCTTGCAGATCGTTAACAAATTTCTTGGTCATGAAGTACCTCCTCCCCTGCGTGTTTCATTCCCTGTGATGACCTATATTTATAAACTTCTAAGTTATTTTAAGTATTTGATTATTGCACTGCTTAAAATATGGCCAGTATATTTGTTGTTTACTTCCCCTTCATCCTAATATTGTTAATCAATTCTATAGTTATATGTGGCCATATGTTTTCTTTTATTTTTGTTAGATTCAATTAATATTTGTCAAAACTTATGAATCAATAATAAATCTTATGAGAACTCAGATTATTAGAGTAAAGGGAATTTCTTACTATGATAGTCTTTTCATTTTTTATATTTTATTTCTCAATAATTAGGGATGGCAATTTGCCCTGCCCCGACCCGTTCCGATCTGTCCTAACCCGTTCGGGTCGGGTAAGTCAACAGTTGACCGGGTATCGGGGCAGATTCGGGTTTTACCCGAATGTATTTTTTCGGGTATGGGCCGGGGTCGGGTATTGGTTGTCCCGATCCGTTACCCGCCCCGAATATAATATAATATATTAAATATATAAATAATATTATATATCTCTTAATCTAACTCTAATTTTTCCCCTTTCTCACAACTCAAACTTTTCCCTTTCCCCTTTCTATTGTATTTGATTTCTTATGAGAATTTGTTTCTTTATGCTTTTGCATAATTTTGTTTGTTATTTTGGGGCTTTGTTTCTTGATGAATATTATGATGTATTCAAAATAACTATGATGTAATAGTCTTAAATCTTTGTGCTAAATTAAAATTGTCATAAACGGGGCGGGGCGGGGCGGGGACGGGGCAGAGAAATATCCACGGGTTCGGGTATGGGGAGTTTTTTTAATCCCCGACAGGGAACGGGGCGGGGAACGGGGCAAATTGTATGTAAACGGGGCGGGAACGTGTAGTGAAAAATCCGCCCCGATCCGCCCCATTGCCATCCCTATCAATAATTATCTCAATGTACCACTTAATATGTGGCTGTAGATATTATATCTTGTTTTGTCAAATAAATTATTATTTTAAATTTAATTAATCATAATTTTTTTGAATAATTATTTTAAGACATATTAATTTTTATTATTATTTATTATATATAATATAATTTTTTATATAATCCCGTACATTGCACGGGTATTAAACTATTAATGTAGTTAACATATATGATAAACATCGAGTTTAATGACACTTTTAAAACACACATGGATAAAAAATTTAAAAATCATAAATCATAAATAAATTAAGTGTAATTTACCCAAAAAAGTTGTTTAGCCAAAGATAAAATTTATTATAAATAAAATAAAGGGGAAGAGAGAGAGAGAGAGAGAGAGAGAGAGAGAATGCATTATAATTTAGAAAATATAACGTCTAAATTACATCTCTTACTTATTTTATCACGTGTTATTACCAAAATTTTAAAATTGGTTTTTATTATATATTTTTATATAAACTTTTATATCAGTTTATAAGTATATATTGTGTATAATAAATTTCACCATTAAAAAATCAGAACATATGGGCAAATCAGAAAACAAGGCTCACAAAATTTTACGCGGGTCAACCTAGCTACTACGTAGAATTACTCACAAGCTTTTTGAGATACACTCGTAAATTGCAACTCTCTTTTGCGTTGTGCTTCGTTGAAAATATAAAGTTGGTTAAGCATCAATCAGATTACTCATATGACAGAAAACAACTGGTACATTCGTTGGAGTCACACTTACCCTTACCGTGAAGGAAATACTTGTGCGGATGCTCTTGCAAGATCCCATTTGTACCATCAGGTGCCTTCATTCTTAGCTTTGAGCCTGTTTGCACTTTGCAGACATGGCAAATGTTCTTTTAGATAGAACGGCAGTTCTGTAGTTTTCTTTGTCATTTCTTGGGTCTTTGGCTCCGTTTACCAAAAAAATCCAGACTGTTAAATTTTCATACCATATGCTCCCCATATCATTTTAGCCTAAGAATCAATTTTGATGAAAATAATGTAATATATACAAAGTATGGGTACTTATTCTATGAACAAATACACTTATAACTTTGAATAACTTATAGTAAAATGTAAATTTGATTAGTTCAACAATTAAATTACATAATATTACCATGATGATCATCTATGCAAATAAAATAGTTAAATCGAAAGAAATGATCGACCACCACCACCCAATCACCATGAACAACCACCACCATAAAACCTTAGCAGTGAGAATTACTAGTCTTGCTTTATATTTTGAGTTTCAAAGGTTAAATTAAAAAAAGAAAATAGCGAGAACTCACAAATAAAACTGTTAAAATGAGTCAAACCCAATAGCCAATCCAAATAACTTGATAAAATAAATGGATAGAGCCAACATGTCAGCCCCCATAAAATTTGGCCAACTCAAATTTAAATTGCCCTGATGTAAACTAGCCAGATGCAGGCTAGGACGACCATATACAATTGTTGTTTAATTTATTTTAAAACACATTTATCCATTTAAATTTACTCAAATGTTATTTTAAAATAAACATCTATCTATTTTTAATAATAATTAATTTAAAATCTTTCCATTCAAATTAATTTTTTCCATGCAAATTAATCAAATACATTATTTGACATTACCTTTTTTACTCTAATTATAAAAATAAGTAAGGAACATGTGAGCCTACAAGCCGACCCAAATTGAGACCCCTATCTTAGAGGCTTTGTTGAAAAGAGTTAGGAGTCCATCGTTAAGAATTGAGGCCACGGACAAAGAACCACCATTCTAATCCGTTAGGAGCCCTTGACAAAACATGTCATACTAATCAAAGTACGCCTTCTATTGGTTATAAATCCATAGAACATACCTCACATGTGCCGATGTCCATTGCAACTCATTTCAATAAACCTAAATATTATCATCTTCTACAACCAAAACCACAAACAAGCCCTTTATTATAGTCACCATTCCCTATATGAAAATATCTTAAGGAAATATATGTCGCCACCAGTAGAGCTCCAAGCAATTAAGAGCTCACATGTTCAATAAATAAATCACAATGACAAAAACACAGATCAGGCTGCATCAACTAACACAAACAGCGACTTGTCCCCCAGCCTTTCCCGCCCCTGAAATAAGCCAAAAGAAAGAAAATAGTTTATAGCAATCATTTTCAGTAACCACTCGCAAATTATGTGACTAATAATTCATCAGTTCTAAGACTTTAGAGAACACCCTATAGCCAAAGTTACGTAATGCAATTAATTTCCAAAGTAGTCAAGCCAAGGTTACTAAAGTTGAGATCCCCTTAGTTTAGTATCCTAGTTACAACGTACAAGCATACATATGGCCTTTCTTAAAAAATCTAGCTACATGGCCACACATTATGAACCATAAGTGCAACGCTTCAAAGGTGACAAGCTCTCAAACAAAAAAGGTAATAACCAATACAGCGATGTTCAACTGGCAATATAAATTTCTATGAGCATCCAGCTAGATTTGCACATGAATAATATTTTCTAATCAATCATATGTTAGCTTCAGGTAGGAGAGCTCAGAGCACCAATCACTCTCACTAATGATGATTTCCAAACAATTGCTGTTTGTTGCTTTCACACCCCAGAATCAAGTAATGCAAGGGACTAGTGTCTCTAAAAAACTTCAAAAAAAAATTCCAAGACATTACAATTTTTACCATCATCCTTCAGTTCTGCTCACTTTGCTTTTGTTCCTAAAATGTAAACTGTAATTTATGAAGATAATTGCCTTCCAGACTCCAGTATTGAATTAAATATATATATATAGTGAAAACTATTAGATTAATTTTAGTAACCATCCTACCAAGTTGTAAATCACGTGTCAACCCATAGGATTGAATAACTTTACATGCCAAATCCATGGATGCGTGTCAGATCTTTCCCCTGAATTGCAACCAGGTAAGATTGCACATGAATCAAGATTTGACGTGGTTAAATTGTCAGACATGCCAGTCAGGATAGATGCAACCTGAGCTGTATGTTTAAGGCCACATTGTGTTTTAGTTGAAATGAGCTGATGGCTATTTTGTTATGGTGTTGGATTATGGACAAGGCGTGTTCTGTTTCGTTATGGTCTTGGATTATGAACAGAGTATTCTGCTTGTCATGGATATGTTATGTCATTATATTACTATCTCTTCCTACTTGAAAGGTCATATCAAAAAGTAACACGCATTTCATAAAATCTATATCTACAGTTTTATATATTTGTTTTATATGTAAAACTCATATAGGAGATACTGAGGTAGGATCTTATGATTGTCCATTCAATCTTACGTTCCAATCTTAGGTAGGATCTCGAGTTTGACAACCTTTCATCCTACATAAATTAGGCACTTCTCTAGTCTCTAACAAACACATAACCTTACTGCAAATGAATTCCATCTAGAACCTGTTAAACAGTGTTGGTAGGCAAAAAATAAACAATAAATAGAAGTGTGGGGTAACTGTACTAATTTGCATGTAAGAAATAATTTGAGCTGAACAAATTCAGTTATAAGGCCATACCTTTAACTCTGGTAATTCAATCACACAAGCACACTCAACCACATGCACCCCAACACGTTCTGCAACAAAGAGAGTAACAAACAGAACAACTAAGAATGTATCAAAATCTTAAACACTGATCATTACATATGATAAAACATGCTTCCACATAAAAGAGTCACTTGAAAACACACAGTGGTTGACCAAAAGAGCACTAGTAGGTTCACTACCCAGAGACAATGCTTCCCATTGTCTCCATACTAATGATACATCATACATGCATTATTTGTCTGAATGTATAAAAAAAATAGAAAGAAAAAAAGAAAATCATGAAGGCCGTGGAACACTGATAGCATGATCTCTTTCATGATTCATGAGGAACTAAGCCCAATAATTGCTCATTTGTACAACGTCCACAAACTTGTTTACAACATAAACAAAACTACAAATTCTCTTTAAGATGAGATACAGCAAACCCTTTTTCCTCCAGCACTTTTCTTTAAGAAGATAGACCCCATCATATGAAACCAAAGAAAGGAAGTGGGATATCTAGATTAGGACCCACTTAAGCAAAACCGTCAAAGTCTGAGAAATAATTTTCCTGACACACATTCATGCAAGTGGGTCTTTTTTCCCAGATAAAACATTCATGTTGACGACTTTACCTAGTAGCTTAATTGCAGCACATAAAGTTCCCCCAGTGGCAATAAGGTCATCTATGACTAAGGCTCGTTCTCCTGGTTGTACAGCCCCTACATGCATCTCCATTTTGTCAGTTCCATACTCCAAAGAATACTCTTCTGAGATAACCTCCCCTGAAAAGACAATTGAAACACAAGCATTCAAACAAATCAAAGATCTTCCCCATCACAGAAACCTCAATTGCTTTCAACAAATAAAAGTTAGCATAGTGCAGTATAGAAATTAAAAGACTATACACAATACAGAGATTCAAAGACCAAAAACCATAAATTTCCTATGGCTGAAGAAAAGGGGATGGGGAGGCCTGTATTATTCCACTGAGAAAAATGATATGAAATGTATTAATTTTCCTCAATTATATATTGTGAATGCATGCAATAAACATGTATTTCAAACTATAGAAAACAGAAAGAGAGGGTCTTTGCATGACTGACCCTATTAGTTTTGATATGACATAGGCATTCAGTCCATGCAGTTAAACTTATCAAATTAGAAAACAAATATTCTTATGAAATCTTATGTTACATTCTTAGGCTGACATCACTTAAACTTCATATTACATTCTAGGCCTCAAAATATTATTTTTAACAAATGTATAGCAAAACAGGTGATTTCAAGGTCGAAGAATTTGTCATAGGTTCCAAGGAATAAGAGAATCAAAGTCCTCTTTCTATTTTTCTCTTTTTCTCCTGATTTTAATCTTTTGGAAATTACTTGTCCTCCAAACTTTTATAACCATGGATTCTCTTTCATAGAGGGCAACTAGAGGTAAATGTAGAAAGAAGGTTCTGCAGCAGCTTTCAGTGGAATAAAGGAAGGAGAAACAGTCTCTGGCATCAGGATGCTCTCAACATCAGACGGACATAGGAGGAAAAAAAAAAAAGATAACAAAATGCCATGCGAGAGCAGATAAATGAAATGATTGGCAACTCCCATTCAAAATTTTACAGTAACATTGATTACATTGGACCAAGATCTGATGATATTTTAAAAATATAAAATAATATGGTGATTTGGCATTACAATTTATATAATAAAGAATGTTTAGAAAACTATCTAGAATTTTCCTAAAAGTACAACATTACAAATTAATAATTATCTGCTAACTAGGAATTTCTCATAAACTCCTATGCAGTTCTTTCAAAAGAAAGGTGCAAAATATATACCTGGCAATTTATTGGGTTTCCTCATGGGGACAAATTTTGCTCCAATAGCTAATGCAATGGGTGGGCCAAATATGAAGCCTCTAGCTTCAATGCCTGCATTATGTCATAAATAAAATCATCAGACAAAAATTAGTAACAGTTTTGAGTATATTTGAAAACAAAATAAAATAAAATAAACCATCTAAAAGTATAATGACTCGAGTGTTGATTGGTCACTAATTTTGCTTCTACTATCTTATGATGTTGGAATTAGAAAAAGTTCCTAGTTTGTATGGAAATGAATTAGTAATTCTTAATTGGACAGATGCCTGCATTTTTTTAGTTCAAGAGATCATTCCAGTAAGAATCATCAAAATTGTATTGAAACCCAAGCAAAAATGTCTTGTGCCCATGGCAAGGAACCAACGCACTGATCACAAATTACAGACTAGAAATTGTTAATTGAAAGGGGCTTTCATTCTCATAATATCAAAAGAGTTTTACAAAAAAAATTGGCTTCAAGAGAGAAAGTGCATGGCAATGTAGAGTATATACAGATAATAGATTGTAAATTGATATCACATACGTGTAAGTTTTCTTTAGAAAAATTGTCATTCTCAACCAGTGACAGAAATTTAGGGTATCTTTGGATTGATGGTAAGGGATGGAATGGTAAAGGGTATCATTGTTTGGATGTTTAAAAGGGAGATGAAAAGGAATGGAATGGGGGGGACTCCATCCCCTTCCATGCCACTCCATTTCCTCATTTTTCTTCCCCTCCAAATTGAGGTTAAGGGATGAAATGAGTTATGAAATTTCTTTTTTGTCCTTAATCCTTATATTTTTGTGTTTGAGATAAGGTCAATATGGGAGCAATAAACTTATAATTCTTACCATTTGATTCACTTCCACTAGAACTTTCAAACAAAGGAATGGAAACTTTCTTCCACTACACCATTAAACATCCAAACAATGGTATGGAAACTTTATTCCATACCATCATTTTCCATTCCATTCCACTAACCATAAAACTTCCAAACATAACCTTAATTTCCTTGCTTTGATATCGGGGTTTAGGACAAAGGAAGAAACAGAAACAGAAATAAATAGAAAAAACAAACTACCGATTACATACATAACCCTATCATAATTCATAAAGACCAGCTAAACATGAAATTGAGGATACAAATATGGGAGAGTACCTGCCACAACAGAAATTTTTTTATCCCTGTACCTCTCGACAAACAAGTCAATCGTATCTTGGAAAGCCTTTGTATCAAGAAGCAAAGTGGT
Organism: Styphnolobium japonicum; assembly: GCA_023212625.1. Lineage (NCBI taxonomy): Eukaryota > Viridiplantae > Streptophyta > Magnoliopsida > Fabales > Fabaceae > Styphnolobium > Styphnolobium japonicum. The sequence continues at coordinate 27,978,988 of JALBWW010000006.1, forward strand.
TATATCTTGAAACAAAATACCTGCCAAAAACAATGCAGTATAATATAACCCACCAAATTATCCTCGCTCAGAAATCATAAAAACAAAAAAGCATACATTTTTCAGCCTCAAAACTCAAAATCCCCAAAAAAAATAAAATAAAAAACCTGGCTTAGGAAAGTTGGGGATGACTCGGATTGCAGAGGAGATTCTCGCTATTCGTGGGTCTTGGTCGTGCTTAGAAGCCATTTCTACAAATTGTGCCAAGTCAGTCACTGGCTGCTCAAGCACAGTAATGAAAATAATTGTGCGGTTCGGAGAGATTGGAAATTACCAGTGTAGCAGAGAGTGAAGAAGAGGGTAAAATTGGTGCGATTCTTGGAAACAGTAGTGAGAAGAGGGGAGGGTGGTAGTGTGTAAATACACAACACACAGGGTATCTCTTGCAATTTGCGGCCACAGAGAAGAGTGTCCTAGTATGGGTAGTTGGGTACTAGGCAGCTCTTAAATTATCGCTTTGCATTATTCAAATCAAATGGGTAATGATGAAGGCCATTTCTAAATGAAAATATTTGTGTCTAAAGAAGGGCATTTCGGTCCAACCAAGGGTATGCGAGTCTCTACTCTCCCACTTGTTAGTTGTTTAGATTTGGAAGGTCCATCCACGGGCATGGAGTTTGGAGCAGAAACATTGAATGTTGAAACGCAAATGATCATTTTTTTAATTAAAAAAAAGCATAAATGAAAAATAGAATTGTGGTTAAAATTCAACAGCCCTTTCAATTTTAAGGAAAATTGGTATCAAACCAGTGTTTAAATTAACATATTTTGTGTTCACAAAAATTTATCAAGAAATTTTTTAGCTAAAAGCTATTTTTAAGTAAAAAGTAAGCAAATCCAATCATACACTAATGATATGTTTGAATTAACTTATTTTGTATTAAAAAACATTTATGTCAAAAATTCTTTATAACATTTTGATTATAATTTTTTTAAAAAGTAAAATAAGTTAATTCAAACACATAATAGATGAATTAATTGACAAAAAATTGACTTATTAGTTATTTATATAGTTAATTTTATTATAAAGTAGTTTTTTTCAATAAACTCTTCCACTGTACCTTGTTTCAAGAGGCCCTTATAAATACTCAAGTTAATGTAAAAAATCAATATTATATAATTATTATATATATTAAATACTTAATAATATTATTTTTAGAATAATATCCAAAATTATTTATATATAGGCTTGAACATTAATGTGTTTGTTAAGAAGAAAAAAGATTAATTGTTTTTGGACATCTGTCCTAACAAATGTCAATTTTTAATTAGTCTTCCAATTTGTGATAACTTCTTCTTTATATTAGCTAGTCATTTAGTGATATAACAAAGAGCATAAAATTATACTGCAAATTAATTTTTTGGGGGGAAATCAATTAGTTGTTATTAATTTTTACCATAATTAATTTGATTTTTTTCCATCACAATATATTTGAATATAATTAAATTAAAATCCAAATTAACTAGGTTTCAAAATAACAAAACCATTTTTTATTAAAATTCTTGATTTAGATTTACATCTTAACTCCACCATATAGACAAATTTTAGAATAACAAATAAAAAGGACTTAGATGCAAGGTTTGAACTATTTAAAATTGTCATACCACCACAATGCCACCATTAAATCTCACCATCATGAGCAGTTGATCCATAAATTGTTGGTAGAAACCATTTCAAGTTGCTTTGAGAAACAAACCACTAATAATTACTGAAAAAAGAAGATGAAACAAGCCACTAATAAAGGAATTTGAACGGCTCTTGCTTGATTGACTATGAATTTCTTTGATTACGTTTAGCATTTTGCAACGCTTGATTGACTTTGAATGCGACTCAGCAGTCAACATGGCATGCGTATTTCTTTTCCTTTCAAAAAAATCAAGTCATTTATTTGGCATCTGATTATTATAAAAAGAATAATAGCAAAACCGTACGAGTGTGTTTATATCACAATTTGAGAATTGATTTAGTTTATAAATAACTTTTTTTCGGAAAGTTATAAAAATTATGAATTGATTTGATTTTAATTTTTTTTTATGATTTTAGTTGTATACATATAAAAATTCACTTAAATATGGTTAAATTTGGATTAGTTTAATTTAATTTTAGTTTTAATTATTTGAATTAAGGATATTACCCTTACTAGTTTAAACATTTTATCTATCATAAGTAATAAAATCATTAAAACAAGAAAAAGTTAATTCATCTTTAATGTATTTAAATATAGAAATTAATTTATAAATAAATTCAAATCAAATTTTTATTGTAAAATTTAAATATATAAAAATTAATTTCTAAATAAAATTAAATTAATTCAATTCAAATCACTTTAGTTTTTTAAAAGGACTCTAAATGCTGTGTACGTACTTAACTTACATTACACATTTTTTCTAAACAAAAAACAATCCAAAAAAGAAAGCCAGCTGAGTCTGGTTGGAGTTCCCGTAGCCTACAATGGAATATGGGCCGGGCTGATCAATGGACGAACGTCAATCACAGGTTACGTGGGCTTGTTTGGACGCCACCAGATCCAATTATCCATGTGAGGGAACTCCTTTAACCCAGTTGTGGTATTTCTTTGACCAAAAAAGTGAAAAAAACAAAAGTTGTGGTATTTTTCAGCCCTCAATTACGGTTGCGACTACGCCAACGCCATGCGTTCCCTGTCCCCAAAACCACCCCATTCATGAACATGTACTTGCAAATCATATCGTCACTAAATAACATAAATGGAGACGTAACATAACTGTGGCCAGTTGATGAGGTCACTCTTTAGGCTTTTCTCTTCCTCAAGAATCAAAATGGCAATTGGCAAATGAACCCACTAGTCCTTAGGCACTAGGTAGGCGTAGGCCACCTCCTCAACAAACCTGTGGCATTTTTTTTTTGGTACAAAACCTGTGGCATTTAAAGTTTAAATGTTAGCTTTATTTATTTAAAAATATATGTGATATTATATATATATTTTTTATTTATAAATTTATTAAATTAAAATTTTAAAAATATATACAATGTTAAATTAATTTTTTAATATTAAATTAATTATTAAAATAGTATTAAATTAATATCTGAAAGAAAAAATTAATATTATTAATTATCATTAAATAATCAATTTAATATCATTAATAAATAAGAAACTAATGTGATATCATGTATATTTTTTTAAAATCAAAATAAATATTTACTTATTATTTAAAATTTACTATAATAATACTTGCCAAAGCATAGAGCAGAGGCGACAGCATATGCCACTTTCAATTTCAATTCCACTGGTCACAGTCGGTTACCCTTCAACTTGTATCTGCTAATTCAACATAACGCCGATCAAAACCTTATTCTACCTTCTAATTACCAAAAGACAGCATCAGATACTCTCAAATCTCAAGCATATCCGATTTTCCTTGACCCTTCAATGTTCTTTCTCCTTCTCTTATTTCGTCGTTAGATGTTCGAAATGGTCAGAGAGCCAGAGATTTTCTCTTTCTATTTTTAATTTGAAATTTTATTATAATTTTAAACGTGTTTTGCCATGTATAAAGTTTAAATTTAAAATTGTACCGTCCATTCTCAACCTGGATATTTAAAGAATCACATGTTTTTCATTCACTTATAAGTTGATTGGATTGTTATTTTTATATTTTGTGTAATCCGTATATATTATTTGTTTTTGTTGTTGGCGGGTTGTAGAAGTTTGTCTAACCAGTAACCCAGTATAGGTAAGCAGTGACTTAAGCGGATAAGCCTTTTAGCTCTTGTTTATTAATGCCGGCGTGTTTTTTATTTTTTATTTTTTTAGGGTATACTATTAAATAATAGTATATAAGTAAGTCAATTACAATAAAAAAGATATAAAATTATAACGTTTTAATATAATATTTCATAAAGTCTTTTTTAAAATATATAAATTTAATTATTATTTGTAAAAATAAAAATGAATAATTTATATAATTTGTAATTTTAATGTTTTATAAAAATTAGATATTTTTATATGAAAATTGTAAATTTTCATAAAATATTAAAAAACCTAATATTTATTTAAAATATATTATAAATATGTATTAGTCTTTATCTATAGTTTTAAAAAAGTGTACGTTAATAAGCCACTTCTTTTTTAAATCAGAAAAAATAAGAAAGATTCCAAAATGCAAAAAGACTACTTTACAGAGTAGAGAGTGAGTGATGAGTACTATAATTAGTAGTAAAAATAAGTTAAGTTTTATTTTAAATAGACTTGATTTATTTTGAAAAATTTTATTTTTAATCTGGCCTATTATATATTATAGGTTTTTTTTTTACTTAACTTGGCCTATTTTTTAAAATATAAAAATTTAACTTGATCTTAAAGTCTATTTAAAAACATACATTACATAAAAATTTTTAAATAAACTTACAAGATTAAGTTTTATAAGATTCAAATATACTTTATTTTTAATAAAATTATTGTATTGTGTATAAAATAAATAAAATATATTAATATATAACTAATATATCATATAAGAATTGTAAAATTTTAATTATATGCTATTATAATTAATAAATAGATAAATTTTTTAGTGTATCTGATGCTGTCTTTTGGTAATTAGAATATAGATTATGTACCTGCTACGTTTTTATATTATTAATTTGTTTGTTGTGATAGCATTGTTTTGTCTAGAAAATAATTTGTATAAAAATAAATTAATTTTTCATCTTTTCATTTTAAATTATATTAATACTATATATATTGAGTTTTTAAGATTCTTCTAATTTTATTGTTCTCTTGTTTTTTATAATCTTTAATAAATGACTCATTATAGATAATTACATCTCATTATAATTTCTACAATTTGCCAAACTCATCACAAAGAAGAGAAACATATCTATCTATAGATAGCTAGATAGCTAGACAGACAGACAGATACACACACGTTGGCCAAGAGATAATATTGATGACGAAGAGGTTGTGGTGGGTGGTGATGGCGATAGCTAAATTGATAATTACAATGGGGGGAGTCACAGTGATGTTAATAGCAGCAGCAACTTTGATAGCGTAAGTCGTAGAGGAGGGGCAAAAATGAAGTTTTGTTTTTTATTTTATTCGGTTCCTCATACAGATTATTTCATCCTTATCTTATTTGCATTGCCAAATATTATACAACATCTTTTTTTGTTAGAAAGAGTGTAAAACTTAGGCAATAATATTCTACAAACTTTTGTTATTTAAGGAATTCTGTTGGATAAATTTATAAATTCAAGACACACAATAAGCATGGTACAAAGTCGAATTGTATGTATTATTAGCTTATATTATTTGATCCATTTTATACCATACAGCAAACATTTACCGTATGTTTGATTTACATTTTTTCTAAATACAAACTTGTGTTTCACTATTTTCAATGCACTTTTGTAAGAAAGAATTGTATTTTTTTCCCCCAACGCCAAAACAGAGCTTTAATCTTTTTGTTTTGGTCCTAAAACATTGAAACTGTTTTGTTCTTCTACGTCTGTTAACCGTTTTTAACTCAAACATGCTTTTCTACAATCAATCTACCATGTAATTTTATAGTTAATGCAATACCGTGCACATAATCATTTGATTTTTTTTTCTTTCAAAGTTGGTGAAAATTTAATGAAAATTGTCAAAATACCAAAGGAAAAATAAGATTAAAGAACAGCCAAAAAAAAAAAAACTCACGTAGGTCTAGCATATTATTCTTATCCTGATAATAGATGTGTTTTTTCTACTAAGAAAAGTTTGAGTAATTTAGAACAAAGTTAGATAGTGCATAAAGCAAAGCATGTTATTGTATTTTTAATAATAATGATCTCACATGTGTAATAAAATTTTGATTAATCTAAATATAATCATTTTAAAAATCTTTTAAGTAGGTTTTAATTGTTATTTATTGATTTATACAAAATGTGATTGAAGGATGTAAGATTAATATCACTTTTTTTTATTGGTATGTAAAATTATTATTATTATTATTATTATTATTTAATCATTTTGGCACTCGCGTGGAACAGGTGACAAATACAATGAATCTAGGGGTAATTGACCAAGTGGGTGTTATTTTAGAAACATTTTACTAAATTGGTGTTGTTTTCAAACTATTTACTGATATGGGGTTGTTTTTGTCATGTCATATTTTTTTATTTTTTTTATTTTACACATGTGACACTTGAGCTAGTTGATTTGGTGCAAGTGATGTGACACGTGACACTTGCGCTAAGTGGACTAGCGCAAGTGATGAGAAGTTGACACGTAGTGTCATTTTTTTTACAAAAAATGCATTTTTTATTATTTTTATTTTACACATGTGGCACTTGAGCTAGTTGATTTAGCGTAAGTGATGTGACACTTGCGCCAAGTGGACTAGCGCAAGTGATGATAAGTTGACACCTGGTGTCGTTTGACTTTTTTTATTATTATTTCAATTCCTTTTTCTTTTAAAAGTGACATAGTGAGGAATTGAACCCAAATACCTTTGGTGGGTGTTAGCTTTACCACTACACCAATTGAATTTTTTGACCTATAAATGTAAATTATAATATATATATATATATATATATTAATTATTAGTAACTAATATTTGTATTGATGTTACCCCTAAAATTTTCAAATTTGCATATAATTTGAGCCGTCAAAACGGTCCAACCTCGCCGGGTCAGCCCGTTTACCCGAATAAATTATGCGAGTCGGGCTTCAAGATTAATTACTCGTAAAAATGGGGATAATTTTAGATCAACTTATTTAACACGCGAGTTAAACGGGCTAATTCGCAGGGCTCGTAGGCCGCCCACGTAATACGCGGGTGGCCTGCGAGTCCTGTGGGTTGGTTCGTTTAACTTGTGAGGTCAATCTAAAATTATTCTCGTTTTTACTGGTCATTAATTTTGAATCTTGACTCATATAATTTATACGGCTAAACGGGCTGACCAACGAGGTTGGACCGTTTTGATGGCTCAAATTATATACAAATTTGAAAATTTTAGGAGTAACATCAATACAAAAATCATTTACTAATAATTAATATATATATTATAATTTACATTCATAGGTCAAAAAATTAAATTAGTGTAGTGGTAAAACTAGCACCCTCTAAAGGTATGTGGGTTCAATTCTTCACCATATTACTTTAAAAAAAAAAGAGGAATCAAAATAATAATAAAAAAGTCGTTTAGCCGCGGTTTTTACAAACGGGCAGAGTCTCCGGTGCACAGGAAATTAAATGGGTTTTGAATGCGATGTGGACCAATAAAATTGAGACAACTGCTGACACCAAAGCAATTCTTTCCCGTTGGAAAGAAAACGTAAAAATAATTATTCATCCTCTTAAATTTTATATTTACAAAATGATCCAAACTCCAAATAACTCACTTCACTTTTAAAATTAAAAAATCACCAATATGCCTAATAACCTTTTCGTGCAAGACCAAATTAAAAATGTTCAGGATAGAACAAAGCAAGCTTCAGTCCCCTTCATTGAATTTTTTACTTTTCGTGGTGAGGCAAGCTAAAGGAAGGGAGAGGGAAAGAGAATAAACATGTATGATAACAAAATCATAACAAACGGTGACGAACCCAGTGGAATGCAATTTACAAGGGAAACAGAACGAGCCAAGCTCCAACGCAATTAATTGAACAAACCCATGAAAGAAGCAATGCACAGAACTTCAACGATGTACTGAGCAGCAGTAGTGCGATTATTCAGCGCAGCCCACTAAAGCTCGTAGTATCCCAACTCATCAAGCTCGGAGACAGAGCAACCCTCTTGCCCCTCCAATTTGTGCAGCTTCTCCAAATCCCCATAAGTCGTGCTACACATCGTTCTGCGGGTTGTCCTCTGCATAGGGATGGCAATGGGGCGGATCGGGGCGGATTTTTCACTACCCGTCCCCGCCCCGTTTACATATAATTTGCCCCGTTCCCCGTTGAGGATTAAAAAAACTCCCCATACCCGAACCCGTGGGTATTTCTCTGCCCCGTCCCCGCCCCGCCCCGCCCCGTTTATGATAATTTTAATTTAGCACAAAGATTCAAGACTATTACATCATAGTTATTTTGAATACATCATAATATTCATCAAGAAACAAAACCCCAAAATAACAAACAAAATTATGCAAAAGCATAAAGAAACAAATTCTCATAAGAAATCAAATACAATAGAAAGGGGAAAGAGGAAAGTTTAAGTTATGAGAAAGGGAAAAAATCAAGGTTAGATTAAGAGATATATAATATTATTTATATATTTAATATATTATATTATATTCGGGGCGGGTAACAGATCGGGACAACCAATACCCGACCCCGCCCCATACCCGAAAAAATACATTCGGGTAAAACCCGAATCTGCCCCGATACCCGGTCAACCGTTGACTTACCCGACCCAAACGGGTCGGGGCAGATCGGAACGGGTCGGGGCAGGGCAAATTGCCATCCCTACCTCTGCAACTTCACCAATGGAGGCAGTAGCGGACGCCGGCAATTGGAGATCATGAGAACCAATCTATAAAAAAGATTATTTGGGATTTGACTGATTTTATAATTTTAAAAGTTAAGTGAATTATTTGGGGATTGAGTCATTTTTGTAAATTTTAAAATTAGCGTGGGTGAAAAAATAATTTTATGTTTTATTTTCCCAGTTAAAATATTTGTTTTAGTGTCACTAACTGTCTCTACTCTATTAGATCATCTCACAGGGTTTCAAAACCCGCTTAATATTGTGGGCATTGGAGACTCCACCTTACAAATGACATCACGTGTCAACTTGCGCTAGTTTACTTGGAGTAAGTGTCACGTGTCACTTTTAAAAGAAAGAGGAATCGAAATAATAATAAAAAAGTTGTTTAGCCGCGGTTTTTATAAACGACACCACGTGTTAACTTGCGCTAGTCCACTTGGCGCAAGTGTCACATGTCACATCACTTGCGCCAAATCAACTAGCGCAAGTGCTACATGTGTAAAATAAAAAAAAATAAAAAAAATATGACATGACCACTTGGCGCAAGTGCCACGTGTCACATCACTTGCGCCAAATCAACTAACGCAAGTGCTACATGTGTAAAATAAAAAAAAAAAATATGACATAACAAAAACAACCTCATATCAATAAATAGTTTGAAAACAACACTAATTTAATAAAATATTTCTAAAATGATACCCACTTAGTCAATTAGCCATGAATCTAGTAGTAACTGGTGATGACGTGTAGGGGCCAATCTAAAAAGGCAAAAACAACAGAAAATTATGGTTTGAAAAGAGCACGCATGAATTACAATTTCCAAAATCCTATGGTTTCTAGACTCTAATCTAAAAGAAGTAATTTAAGAGCAAATGAACTTGGTAGTCGTTCCCATCCTTTCCCTTTGTTTAGGGCTGCAAAAGACTCGATTAATTTTCCTAACTCGGCCTGACTCAAGTTATTTGTATAAAGTTAGACTTAATTTTAATGAAAAATTAAGTTAGGACTTAGTTAAATAATTTTAGTTTGTTGTGTTTTTAAGACTAATTAGGACTGATTCGCCAACTCTCACCTGAGATATATAAATAATTATATCTTTTAATATGAAGAATATAAGACTCGAGATGAAAGTTTAGTATAAAATAATTTCTAAAGGATTAATTATTTCTTTTTTTGCTTATTTTAAAGAGCAATTTTTATGTTGATAAAAAATTATTAATGACAAATAATTTATGATAATACTTTTAGATACTCTCTAAAGAATATATTCTTATAGTAAAATTTTAGAATTACTTTGTTAGAAAACATATATTAAAAATCTTTTATATGAATATATTTAATCATCAATATTTATTAAAAACTTGATAACCATAAAACTATTAATATATATTGTAAACCTTTAAATACATTTAAACATAACACAATATACTATACATATTTTGTCAAACACAACTCAGTCGGTCTTATAAACACCCATACTTTAGTTAAATAAAAACCAATCCTTGGACTAGCACGTTGGTCAAAACTAATCCAAAACTTCTTATATGATGCTCGTGAATTGTTTTAATACATTAGATATAGAAAAATTGCACCCTCCCGTTTGAAACGTTTAATCTTCTATCATTTATTATATAGTTTATAAACATCTTAAATAAATTCTTATTTAAATATAACTTGTTTAATAAGTTTTATTGGGACAAATATAATTTAAAATAAGCTAAATAATATTTGAAAGACACTTCAAAAAGTATTTATTTATAAATAAAATTTTAACAATTTAATAAGATTAATCTAGTCATAAATTATTATAAAAATAATTACTACCTAAATTATTTTTAATTTTCCTTATCTTAAATTTTTAACTTATAAAAATATACTAAGATAACTGGCCTTCCAATATCGCAATCATATCTCCAGATTTGGCATGGAGTTTCAATTGTATATTCATTATATTTAGTGGAAAAAACATGATGATATTCCGAAAAAACCTTTTTGTTTTTGGGGAGGCTTTATTAAATTTAAAGAAAAAAAAATAGAAATATAAGGGATCAAAAATTCACCACGTAACAATAGCTCACGATAAACCCCACCATGCAAAGACACTAAGTGAGCTATTTATACAAGGGGTAAGGATAACCATTTGAACACACTCTCTTAGTACCTATATTGCATGGGACGAGTTTAAAATTCATCCCGCAGCAGGGGCGGGCGGATTTGAGTTTAAACTCTATTTGTCTCTACCCTACTCGCACCCTTATTATTTCACAAAGAGTGTGTTTCATATTTGATGTAACTTGAGATATTTTATGTAATGAGTAATTTTTTTAAATAATTCATATTATACTGTATATTATATAATATATGCAGGTATAGTGCAAGTTCTATTATTTTTTTACAAATAAGATACAAGCTTTCATTTACAAAAAATTCACAGGACGAGTGAGGATAAATTAAAAATTTCTTTAAAAGGTGTATGACGGATTAGGGGTGGACAAAATTCAGCCCCTGTCTGCCTTATAGCCAAGCTTAGTTAAGGGGAGCCCTTTTTATGAGATATTCTTTTATAAATAATTTTGATAAAAAGTTAATATAATTTAAAAGTTGTTATATTTCAATAAGATTTGGCGTTTGGCTGATCGCATGTACCTATAAAAAGTTTATCATTGGCTGTTCATTTTTTCACTTTTCAATCAATTGAATTTCAATAGATAATTCCATGCACGTCCATTTTGTTAGCCCAATTCAACTGAAGATGGAAAAAAAAAATCCTTAAAAAGGGATCTCAGAAGAAAAAATATATATTAGCGTTTAGAAACAACGTCTAGTTGTTAAAATTCCTCCAGAATTATATCCATTTTTTATTTAACTAGTTTGTGTGACAAGTGTTGTGCACAAGCTGTGTCTTTGACTTTCCTCTCTATCAAGTTTTTTTATTTTATCTTTAACTTGTGTTTATTGAATTTCAATACTGAATGCTTTACTAATTATGGTTCGGCTAAGAGAGATGAAAGAATACAAAATGATAGAGAAAAAGTAAAGTAATATGAATAGCCAAATTTATACTGCAAGATGAAATGACCAAAAGTTAAAGAATTGTAATTCAATGGTTCAAAATCATTGACGCTAAAAACAAAGAAAAAGATAAATTATTAATTATATATTATTATATTATATGATTGTTTTTAAAAGGCGAAGAAGATAGAGAAAGGATAATATTATTGTGCTAATTATTCACACCATGTTTGAATTGAAAACGAATGAAAATAGAGAAACTACTATCTTTTTTAAAAATTAAAAACCCTCATTTAGATGAAGGGAAGGTTAAAAAATAATCAAAATTGTTTAATTACATTTTAAATTTTGTTTTCCCTTATATTTGCAGTCACAATTATGAGAATTTTGCATTGCTAAACAGTTATAATGCCCTCCACTTTTATGAATGCTTAAAGTATAATTAAAATTAAATATTTATTTTGATCATAAAAAAATATACGTGATATCACATTTGTTATTCATTTATTAACAATAGTAATAGTTAATGTATTAGTTTCGTCATTCAATAACTAATTTAATATTACTTTAAAGATAAATTTAAAAGAAAAAATGCAACAATTGAAAATTAATTTGATGTCATAAATATATTTGGATGGCTAATTTAATATATTTATAAATAAAGAATTAATCTAATTTTATCTTTGTAATAGTTGTTTAGTCTATAATTAAAATTAGTGGAAATAGCCTACTACACATCCACTCTGCCACTTTGTGGACATTAGATTCTATACTTTAATTAGGGTTAAAAACGAGTCAAGTTGAATTGAGTCAGATCTGACTCAAGCTCAATTTACTAAGTAATTGAATTAATTTTCTTAGGTCGAGCTCGGCTCACTTTGAGCTCACGAGCTACTTGAACTCAATAAATTAATATCGAGTTTTGTATTAATTAAGTTTTTTAGGCGCAATAAGTTATGCTTGAATTCATAACTCAATAAAAATTATTATTTTTTACATATATTTAATTAAAAATTAATTTAATTACACCAATAATAAAATCAAATACTAATATATATATAATTAAAGTATTAATATTATTATTATTTGTAAAAAATGACTATATATATATAGATATATATATTGAGCTGGTTCATGAGCTAATGAATCGAACATATGTTCAAACTCAATTCATTTAACAAACGAGCTAATATTTTTAGCTTATTGAGTTGTTAATGAACCGAACCGCGAGGAAGTTCATGAACTGACTCGACTCATTTTCAACCCTAACTTTAATAAGGTCCCGTTTGGCTGACGAATTTGAGCCTTATAATTGGAATTAGACCTCTCAATTTCAATTATATTGTTTGGTATGTATATTATAATTAAAATTTTAATTCTGAGTCTAATTTTCTAGAATTGAAAAATAACCGATTTATACTTATTTCAATTCTTAGCTTAAACCTTAAAAATTATAATTCTAAGTACAAAGTTTTTTTTTAATATTAATAGGTAGAAGTACAATCATCGTCGCTCGCAACATCAACATAATATAGCAATGTCATCGTCGACGTGTTTCGACAACGTTGTTGTCGACGTGCTTTGGCCACATTGTCACCAACGTGTTCTGGCCACATTGTCCACCACGCCTCTAATGTGTTAGTTACCGATGGCTTTGATCACTGGCATCATCATACGTGCAATGGTCAAATAGTCGTGCTTTATTTGATCACTGGCGTCCTACAATCACATTAGTAATTGTCAATGACATCTTTTAGTTTGACATTCATTGCGAATTCAGCAATGCAAACTCTATTAATTTTTTATATATAATTTTTAATTATTTATTTATTTATTATATATTTGTAAATTCTTGATAAATTATTCAAATAATAAAATTTTAGTTCAATTTACAATTACAATTCTAAAGTCTTAATTATTTAATTATCTTAAATATAAAAATTAAAATTATTATCAATTCTAATTCTAATAAAAATAAAAATAAAAATAAAAATAAAATTCTAATTCTAATCCTAAACTATAATTTCAATTCTCTCATTTAAATGAATCCTAAAAAAACTCTGCCATGTGATCCGGCTGGTTTGTTCCTCCCCTCCCAATTAGGCAATTACTTCGTAACAAACCAAGCATGGCATTATATATGGGGTTGCCCTTTTTTTTTAATTTATAAATTGTAATGCAAGCAGTAAGTACCTCTAATTTAGCTGTTTGTGTGATTTTTCCATATTATAAAATTATGCCCAAAAAAATGGATATAAGAGTTTAGTAAAAGAAAAAACTCACTATTATTTTTTCTTATACAATTTTTTTGTATTTATCTTTCTTCATATAACTCTTCAATAAAAAAGTTCAAATGAGATCATTCAAAAGATGAATAATGAATCACTCACTTTCCAAGTTGCCAAACAATACTGAGGTTTTAAAGGTCGGCCCCAAAAGATGTCGACATAGAAAAGTCGTTGGATGCTCTAATTCACTAGCGTGCCGGCGGCTGCTATGGAGGAGCTCCAATTTGGACGCAGTCCCTTCCCTCACGCCCCAAAATAAATATCTTTTGATATTTTGGTATTCTTTTTTTTTAAATATCAGGTTAGTTATTAAATATTTATTATTTATTAATTATTAATTATATTTAATAAATTTTTAAATATTTATTAAAAAATTAATAATTAATAAATATTTCACAACTTATTATTATAAATAAATACTAAACCCATAAGTCACCATAAGTCATAACCCCTTCCTTTATTTTTTTGTACTTTATGTGGATTTTGACTTAGAACTTGGAACTGTTCTTCCTTTAGATTTACTTGGTTCTCAGTCCCTTCTCAACTTCTCTCGCTCTCACAGTCTCACTTCCCCAACTCCGGAAAATCTTTGACCGACTTAAGGTCACACTTGGCCAACAAGAAACTCTCCTCACAACTAAAAAACGTGCTAGACTCCAGTCCACCCGTATTCTCTCTGTTAATCTTTTTCTTTTTTTGGGAATTTTTAATTAAATAAATAATAATTCTATAATAACTTGCGCACCTTGCTTAATTTCTCACCACCTGTCACGCAACTTCCCTCAAATTCTCACCTCCTTATAAACCCACCACAGCCCTTCTTCACTCTCACTCGACTCCGACTCCAACTCCAACTCCAAAACAACACAAACCAAATCACAGGCAGCAGCCAGCCCAGTCCCACATCACAGGCTCTCTCTCGTTCTCTGTCTCTGTTCCAAATTCCACTCCACATAGCGTTGAGTTCACATCAGATGGCTCTGGAAGCTCTCAAATCACCCACCAACGCTACCCCATCCTTCACCTTCGATGACCCCAACCTCCACTACCTAGAGCCATGGGCAAAGCGAAAGCGTTCCAAGCGTACCCGCCTGGACCACCCTTCATGCACTGAGGAAGAGTACCTCGCTCTCTGCCTCATCATGCTCGCTCGCGGCGGAACCAGTTTCCCCACCGCTTCTGACCGCCACAGCCCTCCTCCCCCTGCTCTATCTGAGACGGCGCCGCTATCGACCACAGATCCTTCGAGTACCGCCAAGCTCAGTTACAAATGCTCTGTCTGCAACAAAGCCTTCTCCTCTTACCAAGCACTGGGTGGACACAAGGCCAGTCACCGAAAACTCTCTAGAGGCGACGGCGCTGGTGAAGATCAATCCACCTCCTCCGCCGCTACCACTAGTTCTGCCAACACCGCCGCCGCATCCAACGGCGGAGGTAGGGCCCACGAGTGTTCCATTTGCCACAAGTCCTTTCCCACCGGACAGGCCTTAGGGGGACACAAGCGTTGCCACTACGAAGGTGGTGCTGGTGCTGGTGCTGGTGCTGGCAGTGGTAGCAGCGCTATCACAGCCTCGGAAGGTGTTGGGTCCACCCACACCATCAGCCACCGCGACTTCGATCTCAACATCCCGGCCTTTCTAGAGTTTTCAACCAAGGTCGGATACGACGAGGTCGAGAGCCCTCTGCCAGTGATGAAGAAGCCCCGTCTTTTGATGATACCCAAGATCGAAATCCCTCTAGTCCAATGAATTATGAGACTTCTTTATCAGCAGCTTAGATCGAAATTAATCTGTTCTGAATTTTTTTTTTCCTTCAATTATTTGGAAATTTTTTAGATTTATTTGTTCTTGTACATAGTAGTACTTGGATTGGACCCTGTTCTCTTGTTTAGATTGTACTTTGACAGTGGCAATTCGATTTATTTATTTTTATTTGTGATGATGAATCCAATTTTGCCTTATCCATGCATAATTATAATGAATGATTTATCTCATCTAGAATGCCCCGCTTACGCCGTGGAATCGCCATCATGAAACAGCAGAGCCGCGTGCATCGGTGCGGCAAGTCCTGGTGGCACTGCCTGTTTGAGTTCAGTTGAAAGTTGAAACCACTTGCGCATGTTTCTGTCTGTCTGTGTCGTTGACGGTTTTTACTGTTGGTACACTGCACACTAATAGCTACAGTGCCCCATCCCTTCACGCCCAAGTGCATGTTACCTCTTTTTGATAAAAAAGGGGATTCACCCCAAATAAAAAAGGTTCAATTTAACCATTTTATGTTAATTATTAAAATTGTAGTAAGTAGATTTGAATTGGAAGCGGGGGTAGGAGCAGTAGGGGAGATGGGGATGTTTCATTAATGGTTTAGATAAGAAGGAAGCTTTGGCCTTTTCAGTCTTTTACACATTGGTAGAGGTGATTTTAGGTGGAAAGAAAATGAAGGAGGAAAAAATGAGAAGAAAATATCATTCTCTTATTTGGTAACAAGATGAAAACATGAGAGATAGAAAATAGGAGAGAAAAGTAAGTATGAAACCTACATAAAACTTTTCTCCTCTTATATGGGGAGAAAATAGAGAGAAAAAAAAATAAATTTTTTTCCTCAATTACCTTTCAACTATCCTTTAATTATTTATTAACTAAAAGTAAATTTATCATTTTATACATTTTTTTTCTCTTACTTTTTTATATAACTAAATAAGAGAAAACTTAATAATTTATTTTCTTTCTTCTTTTTTTCTCTTCATCCAAACAAGTGAAGAGAAAAGAAATTTTTCTTCTCATTTCCTTTCTCTTATTTTCTCTCTCAAACCAAACAAATCCTTGTGATCGAACGGAGTTGATGGGAACGACATGTGAAATTACTTGTCCTCGCATTGTTATTATTTCTTATTTTATGTAATAAATATCAACGCCGACTCTGTTAATTTTCTAGCATTTCCATTGTGTCCGAGTATTCTTGTGCCTCATCATTGAATGGTCCTAAGATTGCTAAACGCCAAAGTTCAATCAACAAGAAGGTTAGGTTTGATACGTTCTACGTGTGCATGAGGTGGGAAAACGAATTGAATTTTCGTTTTACATGTGTATGATGCACAAAAACGAATTGAAATTTCTCTGCCGTGTTACGTTTGTACGTCTCAATTACTTACCATATTACTGCCACTGTAGTGCCACGCGATTCAATCTTCACCTCTCCACTCACATTTGCTTTACCGCAATCACATGCGGCATCCCACATTAAAATCAGAAAGACAAAGAGAAACCGACTCTGGTTGGCAAAGTAGGTGGCCAATTTTAGGTCAATCTCCCTTTGCGTGTTAGAGGGCAAATTTGATGAAGTTACCCACGTGTGTTCATACTATAATGTTTTTCTCTTTGGAAATCAACTGGTAATTTTACTATCTAGCCCGTGCAGAACGCGTGGACTTGGATGCATCTTCTGGGATGTACACGTTTTCTAATTCTAGTACACACGTTAGAGAATTTCCACCTCGAATACGATAAATAATAAATCACATTTATAACATATCCTTTTTATTTTATTAACCCCTTACAACGCGTTTGGGTTTTACTTACTTGAAGATAAATAATTTCTCAACAAAGATTTTGTATAATTCCCTGTTTTGATACAAGAATTACTAACGATAATTAGAAAACAAATTAATTCACGAAACTTTATTTTTGGTTTTGAGCATAATACATTTCACTCAATCTTGTTAAATTTAGATGAGACAAAGAATCAATTAGTTTAATCATTTAAATTGTCGAATTAAATGATGTTATTAAAATAATTCACATATTGTAATATAAAATATATAAAAAATATTAATTTTTTAATAAGTAAATAAATGATTAATCGATTTAACCAAATGAATTAACAATTCAATCAAGTTTTGATTAATTTTAATTGATTTAAAGTGATTTGATCATAAATTTAATTATAAGAATAAATTATAATTGTTTAAATATTTAATTCATAGTTAGACTAATCAGATTGTATAATCTAATATGATTTTAATAATATTAATTTAACTTTTATGCTAACATTTAGTAAACGATAAGGGAGTGTTATCCTCTATTTCTTATCTTGAGTTTGTAATTATTAAGAAAATTGACAAATTAAATTTTTACATATTGACTGGGAATAACACTTAAATGAGACATCCTCATCCTATACTAATACGGTTTTTATTTATTTTTTTAACAATGGATTTGCAATTAACTACCTGACAAGTGATGGTTGATAAAGCCTTTTTAGGCTTTTCGTCCTCTATTTAATTTGACTACTAGGTAACGTTAGATAACATACAAAAAATTGCATACTCCTTTTAGACGATTTTATCTTTAGTTTTGTAAAGCACCAGATTATTCTTTTTCCCCGTGAAGCGATAACTCATGTAATGTTGAATTGCAGCGGTCTGAATCACATTTAGATAACCCATGTATTTATTTATTTAAGAATTGTCTACACTCAATATTACTATTTGTAAAAATTTGATTGGATTTTTTTTGTAAATGAAAAGTTTAAGGATATGAGAAGAGATACTACAAGTTCAACGATTTAATTTTAATTACAATTATGTTAACCTCACAGTTATTTTTAAAAGTGACAATAGATTTTTTTTATCAGTTTATTGTTGACATGACTCTACAATTATTGATGTGACAATACTTTTTTTTTTTTTTACTATTATGTGAGTTAAATTTGATGACATGGATCCATTACTTTTGTAAAATTTATTAATGTGGAGATGATGTGACACGATATTACGTTAATATTAAAAGAGTAAAAGAGTATCACAAACACAATAACAACAGACTCACCGAAAGACTTATTTATATGTTTAAAATAATGGAAGTAATATTATTGTAATCAAAATTAAATTTTAGTGAATTTAAAAATAAAAAATAATGAAGTTATGTTTTTTTTTTTAAAAGAATATCACATCATGTCGCTGAAAAATAATATGTTATTAATCTAAAATTCAACTCTTCAAACATAGCATGTTAAATGTACATAATATATTAATACCAAGAAAAAAAATGTACATAATATATTATATTCATTCAACTTCGAAGTAAACACTCAACCAAAAAATAATAATCAAAGTAATCATACTAAGGATAACAAATAATAATAATTTGTTGGATGTACTCTTATTTATGTAATCAAACTCAATTGAACATCCGCAATGATAGCCGTATCTACGTCTCAAATAATTTATTTAATTTTTTCTTTTTAATAAAAATGGATGAAGGCAGACATGAAGTCATGAGTTATCAGGGAACAAGTTTGGGTAGACTCTAGTATGTAAAGAAGAATTTTATAGTATTATCTTGTTATAGTCCCTTTGTATTAAATAGCAATTTATTAATCATTGCTTAATTGTTACACTATTTTTAATACAAAATTTAATGTTTAATGTATGCAGATACCACAAAAATAAATAACATAGAAACCTTCAATACATAAAAAAATTAATAATAATGGTCTTAGTGAGCTTAATAATAAAACCCTTTGGAAGAATGGCCCTCACGTTTGATGTAAGGAAAAAGTAAAATAATTTGATTTTTTTAAAAAATTAATAAAATATTTAATTAATTTAATTAATAATTTATATAAAATTAATCACGTATTAAATATAAAAAATAAAAAAAAATTATTGATTAATTTTATATAAATTATTTATTAAATTAATTAAATATTTAATTATTTTTTTAAAAAAATCAAATTATCCTACTTTTCTCTCATTCCAAACTTGACGGCCATTCTCTCAAATCCTTAATTATGTGGTGGGCTAACAAACCTAATGACCTTTTTATTTGGCTTGAGAAGAAAAGAGAACATAATAGAGTAACATTTTAATAAGGTTATTCTTAATCAATATTTTAAAAATATTGTTTAAGGATTATTTAATATTTTTTAATATATATTTTAAATTATTAAATATAGAAAATATTAAATATTTTTAAGTTATTAAGATATTAAATATTTTATATTTACATTTAATATTTTTAATTTTTAATTTTTTAATCAATACCCTAAATGCCATCATTACAAATGCCTTATAATAATAATGGTACCAATGTATTCCACCCTAATTTAGTATATTACGGTACCTTTAAAAGAAAAAATTCTGACAAAAAATGTGGAGGCTGGCGTTGGGCGAGGATGAATTTGGCCGAAAACTAGTAATTCTTAGCAGCTAGAATTCAGCGAATGGTACTCAAAAGTTACAACCATACACCAACTGCCATGAAGTGTCATTCGCGGAATCTAGATGCGTCCACATTCTTGGAATCATGTTCTTGCTACTTGCTAAAGGCGGCGGCGGCTTTGGCGTTCTGCTTTGGTTGGCAATAAAAAAGTGAAGAATATATACATGATTTATATATTTATACTATTAAATGATTTTTTAAAGAATATAAATTATATTAATTTAATTTTTATAAATATTATTGTGATAATTATATATAAGATAAATTAAAAATTCATAATTATTTAATTTAATAATTACATTTATTAATAAAGTACTAATTGCTTGTTGGTGTTAGAATTTGTTAATATATTGTAAGAATTTTTTATTAGACAAAAAATTCACTATCTTTAACATTTTTTTCATTTTACAAAAAATACAAAACAAATTACTTATTTATATATATATTTTTAATGTTCTTCCTGTCTTCTATGTTCCCCTCCTTCCTCTACTGGTTGCAAAACCATTATGATAAACGCACTTTTTTGGAATCTTCAATGTAAAAATAATCATGATATATACTTTTAATTTAATAATATAATTGATAAAATATTCATATTTTTAAAATTTTATTTATTAATATAAATATTTTAATTTATTATTAATATATATATATATAACATTAAAATACTTTATTACAAAACAAACTCACGAAGCTTGCCTGACAAAGCACGGACGTATTGGCCTCTTACGCGTCATATCACTTAAATGAACATAATTTCTTGTCAACTGAAACCAGTTTCTATTTTGGTATATAGAAACCAATTTAATAGGCCTTGATTCAGCTTACAATCAATTCGCACTGTATAATCCCCTAAATCCTTGCAGATTTCGTGCTAAGAAAGGAGCGCATCTAGAGGAGACTTGGCTGGTGATTGACGTCCCACCTTCAGGAGTGATGCCTCTCCTCCTTGCAGATGCCATGGGAGTTCTGTTTCTGAGGCCTTAGTTTTGTTGTTTTGGTTTTGTCAAAAAAAAAAAACTCTTGCATTTTATCCAATTATATAATTTGGTGTAACAATTTTACACTGTGTTAGTGTGATTAAATTATAAGCAAAGGGGATTAAATTATAAGCAAAGAGGATAAAAGGGTAAGAGAGGTCAAAGGTATAATAATGATTAGTCATAATATATTTATCCTTTGAAAGTTTTATTGATAGAAAAATGAGGGGAAAAAAGACCTTTATCAACATTTTTTTTTAAAAAAATCTTCGGCATTATGAAAGCATTTTTTTAAATTACATTTTCTATGCAAGATGAATATATTTGTACCCTTACAATGTTAACTCTTTTCTTCCACTGAGAAAAAAATTGTCCAATTCCTTTCAAAATCCCTTCCTTTTCTATGCTATTGAATATCCAAAAATGGCTCAAAGCGAATGAGCAGCACTGAAAGTGCTCCTTTTAGCCACATAACATAAGCGGGTGTAGCATCTCATCTGCGCCCTTTTTCATATTAATAAATTGATTTGTATGGATGTTGTGATGTTGAGGCGTAGTTGTTGTCCACACGGTATAAGATGGCATCTTCTCAGTTGCACAACATGTGGCTTCCACACCCACTACTAAACATGCAAGCTGCACACAACACATCTTCCTTTGTTTAGTCCTCACACGTTCTGTGTGTGTGCGTCTGTCTCCATATGGCAATGCCATGTTATATTTGTAACTCTTTCTTGTCTTCACATCTACACACCTTTCCTCACTCCCTCACATAGCTCAATTCAAATAAAAACAGAGGAACTTTCTTTGTCCTTCTTTTACAGTTCTATTTGTATTTTTATGTCGTTACAAAAATAAACTCTATACTTTGACAAGACCATTAATAGGAGCCAAGGTTAATCGCTTTTACATGTAAGATTGTTTTTGCCTAAATTTGCTTTTATTTATAAACAACTTTATATTGTTATTTCAAGAGTTAAATTCAGGAACAATTTGAAAATATTGATATGTGATGATTAAGGAAGTTCATGTCAAACAATAAAAAAAATTGTCTATAAAGAAGTATTTTAGAAAATATAAAAAGGTATGAATCTGAAAGGCTTTATTCTTAGTTATTGGTTTTTTCTTGCATTCAATGTGTTAACTAATGACATCTGGAACTTTATAGATATGTTAATGTTGCGATTTAGCCACAACAGTCTTTCTATACTTTTTTTTTTAAAAAAAGGAAAAATATTGACAACTACACACTATAGCCACGTCAAGTTATTATATTAGTAGCCAATCCTTTACGACTTTGTTACTCAAATATTAATTCCTTATACCTTTCAAGTTTCAAGGTACCGTCTAATATATTAATCAGTTTCAATTTTGCCATGCAATTTAAAACATATAAATTGCGTAAGTGATGTTGTATTACTCACAATCTATTATTTTATATTATTGTAGGCTTTCATTCTTACAAATGGTTTAAAATGTTTATGCAGGAGCATTAGGAAACCATGGTGTATGATCAGTTAGTCACGAGCAAGTCCTTTTTTGAAATTCAAATTTGGGAATTCATGACTATGTCAATCAAAATTGTGTATTCAAACTTAACGTTAATACTGACAGCATTTTTTAATTTAAAACAAATTTATTATTTACATGCATATTTAATATGTATTCAGATATTGTAAACACAATTATTGGAATTCCATCCTTCAATCCCAATACCTTTACGGGCAATACCTATTATTATATTGATAGAGATTCTAATATTTCATACAAGCTTTCTTTATTATCACCATGCATTTCACGAGTTAAATCACTAGTTCAAATAAAAACAGAGGAACTTTCTTTGTCCTTCTTTTACAGTTCTATTTGTATTTTTTTGTCATTACAAAAGTAAACTCGAAGGGGGAATGAGAATAAAATGAAAGGTTCTTACAAATTTCTGGGCCCGTGGACGAGTTTTTGTTTTTTAGTCAGTACTAGTGCATGAATTGAAAACGAGAGATGGGCCTGCTGTTTGGACTAGGAGAGTAACTATAAGATGCAACCGAGCGTTCAGTCCATCCTTCTTAAAATCCCAGCACCTTCAACGACCCAAAAGGGAAATAAAGAGAAACGAAGATAGGAGATGCAGTTAGAAGTGAGGACAACTTTGGAGCAGCGTTTGTGCACCATGGAAGCCTGTTTGAGGTGCAAACGTGCCTCGCCAACATGTTTGGCAGCAACCTTTGAAACAAGCAAATTTGCATTTCAAACTTCGTTTTGATACCCAACCGCAGAATTGCGGAGAAAAAAACTCAGTTACGTGTGTATCAACAAAAATATTTTCATGATTTGAGATTAATAATAATATTATTATTATAATATTTATCATATCCTTAATAATAATTACATATTTAAAAGTGATGTTTATCAAACTATTTAAACAGCATTATTTTTACTAAAATCACTTTTTGGATAAAAAGTTTCTAATCATAAATCATTACTTGCAAACTTAATTCTCAGTAAAATTAAGTTTATAAAATCAAGTTCAAATAAAATTAAATTTGTAAAATCTAATATAAAAAGACACTGTGATGTATACAACCAGGGTGAATAGAAGAGCCATGTGGATTGGTGCTTTGTATTAATTCACATTAATACTCAATGAAATTGGAATTCTATCAATTTAAGTAGATGATAAAACTTACCGATTATAACACATAAGTCATAGTCATGGTTCGATGTATAGTGTATAAGTAACATTACAAATTCATGAATATATATCAAATATCCACAATATGGCAAAAATTATTGTATTCACTATGAAAATTTATGCTAAGTACTATGTTAAACAAATACAATGCAACTGGTAAACTATGAGTTCGGGTTATGATGAAAAAGTTGTAAAGTTTATAAATAGGTATTTGAGTGGTTGAATTATTGCCATAGCGATCAAAATTATTCAAAGATAATCATTGCTCAATAAAATGAACTCTTGCCACTAAAATTCTACCCAATGATCGGATTCAGATATGCTGTATATATTCTCCGCTATCTGATGCCTATGTTAAGAGGAAGTGGGGTGGGGGTTGGGAAGTAACGTTAGAACTACGAGTTGTATTCTCATTAACATGAGGATAACTTCATATAACTAAAATCGCAGAGTGGTAAATCAGATAATGATATCATTAAGGAGAAGTAGATTCAACATTTACTGAAGAAAATTATTTAGTAGCATAAAAATGCCATCCTTAACACTGATACTGTTATAGTGTTATAGACTTACAAGTGCATATATTAATTAGGTTATTGGCTATGTCAGAGCCTGGAGCTAACTCTTGTAGGTCAAGGAGAGTGCTCCGAAAGAGAAATATACAAATTTTTCTGTGCTGGGATCCATTATTAATTAGTTGTGCCGGAATTCATTAATCTTGTAGAGAAATAGTTTATATTTTTCATTCTCATAACATGCCAAAGTCATATTTAGAAGGGGGAAAATGAAGTAAAGTGCTAGTTGTTTGGGTATCATGATTCTACTAAAAGGCAAATTAAATTATTGCTCTTACTGGAAGCGCATTTTCTCGTTTTGCAATGTTTCTGATTGAATTTTGATATCACACTTTTTGATTTGGTATATATTAATATGCTTACAAACAGAAAAGTTTAGTAAATCCAATCAATGGTCCATTGTTTTGATGCGTCACGGACTCACTATTAAATTACTAATTTAAGAGATATAAGTTGCAACTTGCAAGTTTTATTTCTTCCCTAGTTATTCTGGACATATATGACAACAAAAGTGGTTGATGAATATATATAAAAACAAAGGAATTCAATTTCGAGACCTAACGTGAAAGAGAGAACTAGAGAAAAAATTAATTTTGTTTTCAGTTTATTAGAAGGTTCTTATCATAAATTAAAATTTTAACTTATATTTAAATTTGTATTAATTTGTTTCAACTATTTTCTGTATTATAATATTGAAATTTAGTGTTTGATCTTTCATGACTATATAGATTTTAGGAAATTACTGATAAAGGAGTGATTATTATATTTTTTTTATAATAAGAATAAAACATAATAATATGTGAGTTGAATCATATGAAACGCATTAAGAACTTAGTTTAACGCATGTCTTACTTTGATTAACAGAATTAAAATTAATTTTTCTCCATTATAGTTTTCTTAAAAAAGCAATTTTAAGTTAGAAAATAATTGTGCATTATTTATTAAATGAAAAATTAGCTAAGAAAATTTCAAAAAAGAGTTTAACTTCATTTTTTTGTTGTTGTTTTTTTCAAAAACTTTTCATTTTTAATATAGCTGGACTTATTGGACGACAAAATATATACTACACTTATATGTGGTGAAGTTCGATCTTAACATATCTATTTTTCATTTCGCTATAAAAAAAAAATACAGGCTATGCGAGAAGTGTGGGTTTTGTACTCTGGATTCGCTTTTGCAGTCGATGAAATTTCGAGGTGCTGGTCACTGTGTTGAGTTTGAACTTTACCCTCAAGTTAAGTTATTATCGGTAAACAATAATCATCATACAGGTGACACGTGTTCAAACCAATGTTGTGAAAGTCGGATCGAACAGTAAGCCGGAAAAACTTTCGGTTCAGGTTCAACCGGTTTAACCGGTTTAACCGTGTGGTCGAACCGGATGATGTCATAATTACATATTAAATAAACAAATAAAAAAATATACATATGCATGACTCATAACACACATTATCAATAATAAAATACATAATAAGGTTTTGAGGTTTTAATTATTAAGCCTTATATCACTCTCAGTTGAGTAGTTAAGTGATTGAGAAATTAAAAAAATTTTTAAAAAATTAAAAAATTAAAATAAATAAATAAAGAGGACCGGTTCAACCCGGTTTTGTCCGGTTTTGACCGGTTCAACCCGGTTTTATCCGGTTTTGACCGGTTCAATCCGGTGGCCCAACCGGCCAATGAATCGGTTAGTATTGAACCAAACCGAATGATTTCGATTCAGCGATCCGATCGGTCCGACCGGCCGGTCCAAACATCACTGGTTCAAACAACGGCTGAACTAACGGCGATGACAATATGAAGGGTTCGATGACAACGCGCCGCAGAAACACGGAGCCGCTCTTGCTCAGAATTGGGAACATATTCCCTCGATAGCCACAACCACTGGACTGGACCCCACACACTGCACTGCATGAGAAAACAAAAAGCCACCGTCAAACTCGCCTTAACTCAACCATAGTTACTTACTACTCCTTAACTCTACCTCTCATCCCCCTCCCTCCCTTATTCTTTTCCCTCACAAATCACAAAAACACACTGCTGAGAGTGCTGTGCTGAGACAAGCGATGATTCCTCCTCTCAAACTTGAAACAAAATCAATCAGAATCAGAAGAGAACAATAACAAAGCACCCTTGCTTCCAAGTTGCAAACGCTGAGCCTCAAAAGCAGCACAGAAAATATTTGTCATGAGCTGCAACGGTTGCCGAGTGCTCCGGAAGGGGTGCAGCAAGACGTGCGCTCTGAGGTCGTGCCTGCAGTGGATCGACTCCCCTGAATCACAAGGCCATGCCACTCTCTTCCTCGCTAAGTTCTTCGGCCGTAGCGACCTCATGTCCTTCATTTCCTCTGTCCCCGAAACCAAAAGACCAGGTACTACCTAGTACCTAGTACTACCTTCCTTAATTATTTATGTTCAAAATTATAATAGTAAATTCAATTATTTGTTTTACTTTTATCTTTGATTCTTGACGCGTGTCTGATGTGATTCATTGATTTCCGATGAAAATGAATGTTCGTTTTTGTTGTGAAATATCAGAGCTGTTTCAGTCTCTGCTGTTTGAAGGGTGCGGGCGAACAATAAATCCCGTGAACGGTGCCGTGGGATTGCTGTGGAGTGGTAACTGGCACGTGTGCCAGGCCGCTGTGGAGACGGTGCTCGCCGGAGGTGTTCTACGCCCGTTACCGGAGACTTTCGCCGGCGTTATGACGCCGGTCTTGGCTGCACAGACGTCGTCAGACACCATCTTCAAAGATGGCTGCAACTGCAACACAGGGATAAGCGCGTACGCTCAATTATTCCTGCATCACCGTTAGCGTTCATGCATGAGCATGATGTCAGAGAGATGAATCAGAAGAAGCCACCTGCTCTGTCATTGGTTTCTGGGGAATCGGAGATGACGAGCTATGGCAGTTGCAGCCATAATCAGAAAAAGCATTTTTTTGAAATATTTAATTTATATTACTAAAAAAATTAAAATTTTTAAATAATTATTGTGATAATTTATCTCTTTTAATTATTTAATAATACATCATATTATAAAAAGCGTTTACATTTTGAATCTGTTGCTGTAAGACTAAACATTATGTTATATATAATAGCTTATAATCTAAGATAGATAAATAGATATGCAGAGGCCAGAGAGAGAGAGACATTGGCAGGTGAATAATGCAAAGAGAAATAACTTAGGAATGCAAAATTTGCATCCAAACTGTAGGTGCGGAAGATCGGAATCAAATCCGGTGAAATTTTGGCCAAATTGTAATGATTGTTATTATATCGTTATATCTCTACATCAAATCAAAGCGCTTGTTTCAGCTTCTTTTCTTTCCCAATTTTTCTCCACTGGAATGGAATTAGAATTTGAAAATAAGGAGTTGTCATTATATCTGATGGGTTTAGTATCAAGGTGAGTTGTCAATTATTTATTGACTGTTGATTTTACAATAAATGTTAAAAAATTTATTAAATATAAATAACAACTAATGAATGTTAGACAACTCACACTGAATATCGATATCATAAAAAAAAGATAAATATCGAAATAATATTCTTAAAAATAGAAGGAGAGACAAAGATAAAATGGAATGAAGAAAGGATTAGTGGCGAGTCGCGGGTGAGCGTAATTGATTTGATGGTAATGAGGTGTGATTGTCGGCTTGTGTGATGCTCTCTCGCTGTTTTGCTGACGTTGCAATCCAGGGACCGTAATTTACATCCAGTGTGTCTAGTGCAATTGCACTCAAGAATTTTCCGATAAACTAGGCTCATCAATATCAAAGTAAAAGTGTAAAAAACGTGCTCCCCATTTGCCATTTGGGGATGGTATTGATATCTCTGTCTAAATTGACGTAGAGTTTGATCCAGAATCTTAAGATTATGTTTTTCAATGAATTGACTGTACGTAACTTTTTTTTTTTTTGGGTTAAAAGAATTGAGATGTGGCGGAGGCTAATACATGTCATGAGTTTCGCCTAATGCTAACAGTAATATTTTTAGATTGATTATCAAGAGAGAATTAATGATAGTGAAAATTGAACTTAAAATTCTAAAAATGAAGTGCTTCGATGTTAAGTAATCTTGTGATTAACTTTAAAAACACTTAACACAATGAAAATAGGCTATGATCTTTTAAGTTTCAAGTCGTAATATTATTTTATCTTTATAGTATATAAATATTAAAAATTATTTTAATTTTATTTAATGTGAGACTTAATATATGCATTTACAAAATATAAAAAAAAGGAAAAACCCTTTCTTTTCAAATAGTTGAAACTATCTGATATGCCAAGTGCAAAATAATGCAAAATATAGTAAGGTGAGTAAATTAATGAACCCATAATTGTATTCATATGTAAAAATTTTATTTCTTACATAGTAGATATTCCATAATATAAATTTATTATTTTTATTAAATAATTTATGAAATAAAATTAATATATAACAACAATTGTTTAGATTAACGTTTTCATGAGACATTTTATATTTTCTAAAAATCATACAGCTTACATGACATGACTGATGACTTATTCTCTGACTTTAATGAAAATTTAAATATGTGAAATATCACTTTTACATATACCAACTATTAAATGAAGTGGATAAAAGATGATCAGTTAGGGAGTGGCTAACTAAGAAAGGGTTACTTAACGTTGTAGGCATACAGTTACAAGTCTTGGGTGCATTAATTAGATTTCTTACTATATGGTTTGGGCTAAATAAATAATAATTTAAAATTAATTATACACATCATTAATTTTCTTTTTTAATTCAATAGAATGCATAAATTTTAAATCAATACAAAGATAAGATTTTGAAAAATGTTAATAAATTGTGTAAAATAATATTCCTTTTGTGCAACAGCAAAAATAATGTTGCGAGTTGCTACAATCTCAACAATCTATGATTTTTTTTTCAAAAATGGCTATGGCATAAGAGCTTTTTCACACGAGAAAGAAGAACAAAAAATAACAATATTTTATTAGGAATAAACTTGTAATATTTTACAAAAAATTAATAAACTTTATTGGGGTCTAACTTATAATTTTTTTATTACAGGTAACCTATACTAATGGTATCTGATTTGCTCTGATCTAAACCATCCATTTATTTTATATTAAATTTAACGGTTTGTAACCAATGGTCCACCGATAAACTATTTAATTGTTGGTTCACCTTAGACGCCACCGTAATATTATTCTATCTTTATAGTATATAAATATTAAAAACTATTTTAATTTGATTTAATGTGAGACTTAATAATTTTATCATAAATTCAGTGATAAATTTAAATTTTAAACTATAATTATTTAAATATCTTATTAACAATTAGAGTGGTCCAACCGTTTAATCCACTTTAATTCTTACAACATTGGGATTAAGATTTGAGGAGTCCACCCGAAATGAGGTCAGAAATTATGGGAGCTTGGCAGCTGGCCTTTTGGCCATATTCTTTTTGCAAAGCAAGGCCATAAAAAGCAAAAATGGTGCGGTGCACGTCAGCCTCTTCCGTGGGCACGGATCTCCTCCATCGGAAGTGGGTTACACGCCAATAACCCCCATATAGTCGTATGTTCAAAAGAAAGGGACCTGAAAATAGATTGCGTCACAAGTATTTTTGGTTGAACCAATTATAACATTAGTTAAATTGAATAATATATTAATTATATAAAAAATAATTGATAATATTAGATAAAACAAAAAATCTTATTATTGATATATAAAATAATTCTTCTTTTTTTTTATATAATAAAAACTAGAAATAATTGACATCAAAAGTTAAACTTACATTTAATAACTGAAGTACTAAAAATAATAAATTAATTAATTAATACACACACATATATATATATATAAAGAGTTTAATTTTGATATATTTTTAAATATAAATAAGGTTTTTTATGTTATTATTTAATTATGTGTTAATAAATTGTTAAAAGTATTTAATTTTTTAGATAGTTATTGTTATAGTTAAATTTAAAAATTTAATGATATGTTTATATATGATTGAATGATAATATAAAATAATTTTACATTAAACATAAATAAAAATTAAATTCTAATTTAAAATATAACTTTAAAAATAATTTGCTGCATTACTATTATACAATGTTATCCGGATCGGTTGGATTGTGAACTGATCTCTTATCTGTTTATGATTTACTGTCATAATTAGATTCATAGTTGGATTGAGTTGAGATAGACAAAATCGAAAAAAATCTATCCCTTTTTTATTTTTTTAATCTCTTAATTACTTAATTACTCAACTGAGAATGATATGAAACTTGATAATTGAAGCCTCAAAATCTTATTATATATTTTATTATTGATAATGTATGTTATAAGTTATATATATATATATATTTAATATGTATATATATATATATTTAACATATAATTTTTACATCATCTAATTTAATCTTGAATCGGTTAAACTTAAAACGAAATTTTTTTCAATTTACTTTTCGGTCCAATTTTAACAACTGAATCAAGTTGACGTAGTGGCATTGCCCCTCTTCTCTCGCGAAAGTGTTAGCCAATGGCGAGGCCGATTCATGAAAATCAGCACCGATTTCATTCTCCTCGCTGCGTCTCCTAGATTGTCCTCTCAACGTGGACCCCATACCATCCATAATATATTAGTGGTCCACTCACATACTGCAAATGAATCACGATGTAGTTTTGCTGTGCTTGCATTGGGTTGTTTTAAGGATTAGATTAAGTGGATGTTTGGTTTTACTTATTTTTTTGGAGATAATTATTTTTTAATTAAAATTTATTTTATTTATTTAAAGTGTGTAAAATTGATTATAAGTTAAGATTATTTTTTATAATTAAAAATATTTTTAAAAAATTGTTATTTTAAGTTTTTAATTATTTAATTTCAGATTATTTCAAAAATTTTAAAAGAGAAATACTTATTTGTCCCCAACTAAATAACTTTTTCAATCGTTTCATATATTTTTTGGTAATTTAGTACATAAAAGCGATTATTTTTATATAATCCAAACAAAATTCTTTATTATAAAATCGATTATGAATTAACATATCCAAACATAAATGAATTTTCTCATAAATCGATTTTCAAGAAAATTGATTATACACATAATTTATTTTTAACATAATCTTTTTTTCACAACTAATCAAAATACACACTAATGATATCTTTGGTATTTATGGAGGAAAACAAGAGAGCGGAAGAAAATAAAAGAAAAGAAGACAATGGAATGATAAGTGCATTTGATTTGTTTTATGTTTTTATTTTGATTAGATATGTTTTTATTATAGTTATAAAAATTTTATATTATTTTCATTAAATTATATTTTTTGTAATTGTAATAAAAAATATATTTAATTAAAAATAAAAACAGAAAGTAAACCAATTTTTTTTGGTAATATGAAAAGATAAGTTTGCTATACAAAGAAAGCAAAAGAAATTTATTTTATTTTATTTTAGAAATAAGTATTAAGAGTTTTTCTTCATTTTATACTTTTATCTAATTGATTAAATATTAAACAATATGTCAATTAAAAGATGATGGAACAACTTTCTCAAAAAAAATATTAATAGTAAAAAGAAAGGTGTTTTTAGTTTTACCTGATTTTGATTGACGAGTATACGAGAAATAGAGGGAGTACGCGTATTTTCTATTTTCTATTAAGTACATGGGAGGGGAAAAAACACTACAAATGGCATTCACGTTTCTTTAATTTGAAACTAACATTCATATTACGAATACGAGCCCAAACAATTGAAACCATGCTTTGGCCGTTTATCACCAGGAAGCGTAAAGGGAAATGAATTCGGCTCATATGTACAAAGAAACATATTAAATGAGAGAAGCCGCCAAATTATTAAAAAAACGCCGATTCACTGGCACTGCAATTGCAAAATAAAACTTTAGATTTACTGAGAAACTCATTCCATAGGAAACTTTTATTGATCCTTTACTCTCGCAATTCCCACTAGCAATCATATGCTTAGGAATGAACTTGTAAATAAGCTATATAAATTGATCAAACGAAAAAAATGCACCGTTGTATTAGTTAATCATTATCAAATGAATAGAGCATTTTCAATTTTAGTAACTGTTAAAAAAAAATTATAATGTCTATCGGATCTATTCATTCCATTATTTTCTTCCCTAAGAGGAAAAATTGTTTTGAAGCAGATAAGTCGATTAAAGGTGAAGACCTGGCTTGGGTAGTAGCTATGGACAAACTATCCCCATAATATTAAGAAACGCAAGGAAAAAGGAACCATTTTTCATAAACCTTACTTACAAGGGCATATTTATAAAATTTATAAGCTAACAAATACCCAAAAAAAAAAAAACTCAATTAAAATAAAAGAATACTACACAGAATATACATCGTTTGACACTTTACGGTGAAACACACACACACACACACACAAACACAAAAAAGAAAAAAAAAACTGTATACAAATTAAGTCGCATTCAAGAACGACAACTTCCAATCCTCACTCTTTGCATTTGATCAATCGCCATGACGGTATCATGTATTGAATTCAAGGCCAAAATAAGCACTCCTGTGCTTTTTCAAGCAAAGCAACAGGGCAACTCCTATGTTATGATGTTAGCACTGAAAGTAGGCAGGTCAGACAAATAAAGTTATTTGCTTGTTAATTTCATTGTTGGGCTTCGGGGTAAGCATTTCAGTTGTGAAATATGCGTTCTCAGGCTACACTCTCTAACCTGCTCATGAAAAGGTTTTTGTTAATGAGTTTGTAGCTATAACCTCAACTTCATTTAACGATCATCTAAGGGGGAAAAAAGTACTTTTAAGCTTCTATGCCACTTTTCCAGATACAAAATTTACCTGCATGGTTGTAATCATTGACAAAAGGTCTTTGCACTCATCAAGCAAAACACGCTCCTTTGCATTTAAGTTGGCAACTTCAACCACCAGCGAATTTACGTGTCCAACCTATCAATTGCAAATGCTCTCAGACATTTTAACATGTCAAT
Organism: Styphnolobium japonicum; assembly: GCA_023212625.1. Lineage (NCBI taxonomy): Eukaryota > Viridiplantae > Streptophyta > Magnoliopsida > Fabales > Fabaceae > Styphnolobium > Styphnolobium japonicum. The sequence goes on from JALBWW010000006.1 coordinate 28,012,226, forward strand.
GGCTACACACACTTAAAGGTAATCACACTATGATCAATAACTATTTTGCTGGATATTCATAAATATATAAATATGTAAACTCCCGACTGTCAAGAAAGAAAGAAATAAAGCAAACGGGGTGAATTAAGAGTTTAAATTTAATCCACTGCCAGTGTAAGATTTTTTATATTATCATCTAATGATGTATTAAAAGAGTTTAACTTCCTAGTGATTATGATAGTCAAACTCCTTTTAAGTATTTAACAATACATAATTAGATGATAGTATAAAGAAGATTTACCATGATACTGTATCAAAATTAAATCCATGAATTAAACTGCCCCCACTTATATTTTTCTGTTACTCACCTCCATATAAATTAACAGAAAATGAAGTGGACAGTGGTGGGTAACAAATATAAGTTACTTCAACAGAGGTTGGTAATGGAGAGAAATACATGCGGGCAAAGTACAACTTACGAACAGCAGGTGAGTAAACTGCATTTCACCAAGGTAGCTAACAAAACAATGATATATCTTTTTACCCCAAGGTAGCGGAGCTATTAGATATATCTATTTCTAACCACACAGATCAGCAAAATAATAAATAAATAAATAAAAATAAGCCCCAGCATGCAGAGATAGAAGGGCAGCAGCCATATTTATCTAGATTAATATATAAACCCAATACCTCTTATATATTTATCTAGAATAATATATAAAGCCAAATACCTCTTATATATTTATCTAGAATAATATATAAAGCCAAATACCTCTTATAGTCTCTCACATAATTTTAAAAATTTAAATTTATAAGACCTAACCAAAATAGGATCCCACATCCCCTTCTGCTTCCCCATGTATTAATATCACTAAGTATTTGCCTATTACAGCCGCTTTCTACTTTAAGGATTTTTTAATTTTTTTTACAAATACAGTTTTGAAGTCAAACTTTGTTTGGTTTTAGATTTTAAAATATCTATATTTTTTTTAATACCAGCATCATGGGTGCCAATGCTAGTACTAATATGGGAACATTTCCCTGGTCTCTCCCATTAGTGTTTCTTTAATATGTATAGTTTGTAACTCACGTCAACCCGCTCATTCCATCCTCTAACTGTATACTTTTAAATGTATCAGAGAGATAAAAGACGAAATGGAGGAAGTTAATAAAAATAATTAAACAAAATTCCTAAAATATAAAAAAGGCTCTGGCACATTCAGGAACATGTGCATAGTCCAGTATCAATTATCAGTGACTTCCTCCTTGCATCTTTTACAAGCAAGGACTACCCCATAGGCAAATAGCAGGAAAGAAAACACTGGGTAAAATAAGATCCACATTTGTAGAAAGCCAATAATCAACTCATCAGATTGCTCGATGATAAATGTTTTCCTCCCAAATTAATCCCTGTCTACCACTCAGTCTACTCTGCATTTCAAACCTATCATGATAAATATATTGTTCTCTTTGCCAAATTGAGGAACAACATAGGAAGAAAAGGAAGGCCAATAATCAACTCATCAGATTGCTGGATGCTAAATGTTTTCCTCCCAAATTAATCCCAATCAACTATTCAGTCTACTCTGCATTTCAAACCTATCATGATAAATATATTGCTCCCTTTGCCAAATTGAGGAATATTGTTTGTCATATACACAATAGTTCAATGTTCTTAATGTTCACTTTTTGCCTCAACAGTTTCAAAAAATCCTTTTCTAATTCAAATGTTTGTTAAATAAAGAAAAATACATGGTTACAAAATGATTTAATTTGTCACTACATCAAATATTCTTATAGGGAAATACAAATATAGGATTCTAAAAAGACATTTAATAAATACCCTCCATTCTACACCCCGTTATCTCTCTCCACTTCCCTTATTTTTTTCTCCATTTGTATCCATTACCACTTTTTCTCTTGACTGCACAAACACGAATATTTCTTATAGTGTTATGGATACTCTGTCTGTGAAATCCATCCCAACAACTAAATGTAGATATCTGCATTCTGTCTCATCAAATATTTCACTTGATAGGAAGCACAGCAAAACAATATTTCTTAGTGTTATGGATACTATGTCTGTGAGAACCATCCCAAAAACTAAATGCAGATATGTCAACAAAAAGACATTCTGCATTTTGTCTCTCATCAAATATTTCACTTGATAGGTATATATGCATGTGGTAATAGAAAGACAAAAAAGGGGGAATGGGGATAGGAGTAGACAATCCTAAATATAATATGAAAATAATTGTACAATATGAAGTCTTCAAATGGTAATAACAAATGTTAGATTGATTCAAATCTCCAACTATGCCTATTCTAGCATAGTTGGATACAAAAAAGGAGTTTGGCAGCAAAAATATGGTTTCTGGTTATTCTAAAAGCATAGGATTTGATCAATGTTAGATACATTTTCGAGAGAGAGATGATATTATCATTAAAGAGAAAATGAAATTTTGAGCACGTGTTTTGAATTGGCAAGTGCTCATTTGTTAGTGTCTATGGACCATGATTATGCTATGTACTAAAACCAGCCTTGGGTATCACACAATACGGCATTAGGTATGAATTTAAAGTCTTCTCTGTGAAGTTTTAAGAAACAAGACTTGTTATTTAAAATCAAGTCCAATGCTTTTTCACTTGCTTGCAATAATTCCTATGAACCAATACGTGAACCATTGACCTTCTGAGCATTTATCTTCTGGTCTCCTGGCAAGACTAGTTGTTTTACTTATGGTGTATAACAACCTTAGTTGTTTTACAACCATAGTCAGAATCTAGACTGGGAGATACACTTAAAAAATTATTTAAAATACAATAACACTTATGTACCCTCAGAAACTCAAAAAATAATTCAGATCCATCATCTGTAAAAGCAGCATGGGAAAAAGAAAGACGTACCTTTGGCAATAATAGGCATATGGAGGATGCCATTGCCTGCATTACATCCACTGCTGAACAAATAGCATCCTTCACATTCAGCACATCAGCCTGAATTAAAATACAGAGCTTTTTATATTAATCCCAGAAAATGCTAATAAGTAATAGCAACTGAATTATTATGTCACTACCTATAATAATGAAAGGAATAGAACAATAAACAAGACGCTAAAGGAAAATACCTTGGCCCCACCAACAACAGGAAGGCGGAGAGTGCTAGCCTTTAGTGCTTCAATAGCTCCTGAAAGTGAACTAGAGTACACCCGGTCCAAAATAGCCCAATCTTCCAAATATATCATCTGCATAAAATAGCTTCCATTAAGAACGTAAGATGAAAGTTGAACATAAAGCCAATGTCCCCATAGCTACCTTATGTTCCAGCAGGCATGCATGTAAATATCTCTCTATGGCGTAGGAAAAGAGAAAAGGATATTGCACAAGTATTTTGGCAAAATTTCAATTTGCCTACCTGTACTTTTCCTATTAACCTCTATTGACAAACAAGACTACAAGAATGTGTAAAGTCCAATTTGCTCTAAAAGAATTGTAAAGAGCTAGGATAGTGGGTCTCATACTTTTGATATGGGTAATAAATGCATATTATAGCAATGAAGCTAACTACTTGAAACCAGAAGCCATGGGATGCCAGCTGCACTATGGAGGACTGAATGGCATGACAATCTAACTACTGGAGGAATTATGCAACTTCAAATCAAACCAAGCTAAAAATACACTAGCACAGGGTAGCCATAGATCTTACTTGCTCCTTGAGGATGGAGATTAGCTTAAACTGCTGTTTCAGCAATTGTAACTCAGTTCTTTTGGCTCTAACAGATTCTCGTAGTTTAGATGTAGCTACCCATGCATCATAGAGGCTAATCTGATATAAAGAAGAATATTTAGGCAAAAATATAACAATTTTAATAGACAAAACAAACAAAGCAATGTGGAAATAAAAACAAATACAAGCAAATTGTGTGATAAATATAAAATCCTTTCTCTCCTCTCCTCTATCTTCCCTTATACGACTGCACCTTTACAATGCAGCAATTCTGCCGGTTTTTGTGATCGGATGCTGAAATGAAACTAGAATCGACACAAATATCTATATTCATGACCTTTCTACTAACATCCATACAACCCAATTGGAGACCCAATAAGGCTTCAAATAAATGAGGATGCCCAAGCAGGGAGATCACTAGCATTTAAATACAAAGCAAATTAATTGAAAAACCATACCTCCGCATTCAATCTCTGTGCAGAGAGGGCAGCATCTACTCTAGCGTTTACAAAACGCCACTGCAGGAGCCTATTATACAGGAGTCTCAGTAAATGTGCATCAACAATCCGGTTCTCCCCTATCTTTCCTCTTGGGACATCAACAGCAAAACATAAAATAGAAGGTTCGTTATTCAACCTAATACTCAGACTACCAGCCACTCCGTTTCTGACCCGAGACGGGCTCACGCCCCTCGAAGGGGACCATGTGGACGGCGTGGCCAGCTTACTTGGAGAAGCAGGACGAACCGCAGAACGAACAGGAGAACCTAGCCCCCGGCTATTTATAGCTCCACGAGGAGATGACACGGGACTATCAAACACTGATTTTTTTGGCGCCAGAAGCTTTGGAGGAACCATTGCTTTATTTGCAGCATTCCTAGACGATGGAGAGCTAGGGTCCGTTTGGCGCCGCAACCGGTTATTAGCCTCCTGCCAGAGCCTCGCTGGCACCACAATCGCACGAGACCCACGTTGCGCTTCTCCTCCTCTGCCACCGCCACCGCCACATTCCTGTGCTCCTGAAGAAATACAAGAAGTCGTCACACTTTCGTCGTTATCAGAAGGAATGAGTTCAGGCTGCAACTCAGATCCACCAGCTTTAATCCTTTCTTGTACGACCTCCGCAGTCTTCTTCCCATCAAGGGAAGCTTGAACATCCACCATCAAATTCTGCAATGACCTAACCACGTTCCCAGTTCCACCCAATTTTGTCGTGGCATCGGCACAATCCACACTTCTGCTCATACAATTCCGCATTTTTCCCGGCCACCGGTGCTGATCCACTGTCCTTGAATTCTCGGTCTGATCCGAATTGCCGCTTCCAGCTCCCCTTGCGGGCGTCGTCGTCGTGGCCTTCCTCCTCTCGGGCGTGCTCTTCCTCAAACTTGGCGACGGTGCCGGTTTTGCCTTGCTAACCTGGATCGAGAATGACTCGCCCTGGAACGAAACGGACAAGCTCCTTGTCGAAGTGAAAAGCATCTTCTGAGTCTGAGAAACCGGCGTGTCAGTTCCACCACCGTTCCCAGCTCCCGCACACAGAGGATTAGGTCGAGGAGTGGCATTTCGCCTCCGCTCCACGGACTGTGACCGCTTCACCAGTGTTGGCGGCGTTTGTCTAACCGTGGCGGTTGAATTCACCGTCCTCGACACCAGCGGTGAATGACATCGTCGCGAATTTGACGACGGAGTTGACGAAATGGAAGAAGACGAAGACGAAGAAGAAGACAAGTACCGAGAAGTGACTTCTCGGGCTTTGGGCCTGCGAGGAGCGAGTGCATTGTCTGATTCAGAGGGTAACAGAGGTGGCCTCGTTGGGTTTTGAGGAGGAGCTCGTTGGTTTGCGGTTTTGGGGTTTATCGGCGTGGAAATTGCAGCTACCACCATTGTAATTCTAAATTTCTAATTGTAACATTCCATAATCAATAATCGATTCGAGACTCATCCTTGGAATTCACGCTCAGGCTCAGAACCCTAAATTCCGAATTAACAACCCAATCGGAACAAAATTCGAAGTAATGATGCAGAGAACAGGGACGAGCGTGAGTTAGTCTTACTCGATTAGTATTTATCAACAGAGAAGGAGAAGATTATGAGCAAACGATGAATTTGAAAAGGGATAACAGAGTTTCGTACGGTTTTAGCGCCGCAAATGTGATCGGCAATATGACCGTTACGCTTCGCCGGCGCTGATCTGCGTGCGTGGCGAGATTTGGGAGTATAACTGTCGTACTAGTGGAGTCACACACTGCGCGCTTGTGCTTTGGATTGGGAAAATCAACCCCAAAAAATATGAGTGAGGAAGTTAAGGCATTGACACTGACACACGTTACACGTACGCGCGGCTTATAAGAAAATAAATACACTCGCCGTGTCTTGACGGGCAAAGCGTGTAGACGAGTGAGGTCGAGGAGGGTGGTTTGGTAAATGGACACGAATTTACGTTAGTTTGTGGGGCTTTGTTGACACGCCATTCATATATTTTAAAATTCATTAGTATTAGATAAAGTACAAAGCTTTAAGTTGGACTTGGATATTTGCGTTCCGCGGGGTGAATGAATCTTCGGAGAGACGTTATGCATACGACATAGCTGAAATTGTATTAGAACAATCTTTTTGGGGGATCGTTAACGGGAAAAATAAAAGTAGCCGTTTTCACTTTTCAGAATTCAGCCTATGCTAATGGACCAATGGTAGAAAAGTTGGGATGACTTGAATAGCACAAAGATTTAATTTTGATTCGTACTCAGAATTAAACTCTTGCACAAATGAGCTACTCATCAGAAAAAAGAATTTTATTTTATTTTATTTTTTCGGTTATTATTTTTTATACATAAAAATTTAAATAAAGAGAAGGCATATTCTTAATTAAAAGTTGAACAAACTACTAATTTTAATAAAAATTTTATAACGATATTATAAATTATTTATTAACAAGTTTATTTTAAATTTGAATTTAAATAAATATTAAAAAAAATTATTCCTTATTTGTTGATATTTTTATTACATGAAGTGAGAGAAACCATTAAATAAAAATATTTTTTAATTTTAAATAAAAAGTAATTTAATCACATGTAATCATATATTTCTATAACTGATGTTATTTAATAACTTTTTAATCCTAATACAATTATTATAATTGATTGAGTTTTGGAACTTCCACGGTGAAGGTTGCTTTAACTTCTAAGTTCTAACTTCTAAGTTCTCACTTCTTACCGTTCATTCTTTAATTTTGTTGGACCACGCTCTAAAAAATGCCAATCATGCCATTCGAAGCTAAAATAAGAGAGATAACAAATAGATGATTGACATATCATATTTTAATTATTATGTGAATGCAATTGAATCCATTAATTACCAAAGAGGATATTCTTGCATTAAGGTGAGCTCGTATGCTTATCAAACTCGAACCGATACTGGACTTTGTCAGAACGTTGAGTTAATTCGTAATTAGTTCAATTAGTGAGTTATTCAAAAAATTACATAAAATTAAATAAAGATATAAAATATAATATTTATAAATTATATAAAAGTACATTATATATGATAATGTTTATTATTATAAACAATTATAGTATTTTTATTTTAAGATAAATGGAGACTTTAAAAAAATAAAAATAGAAATTTAACACTTATTTCATAAAAAGTCTATTTTTTTTTCTTTTCATAAAAGTTCTGATAACTCATAAAATAAGGATTTTTTGAAAAAATCAATTAGCCCAAACCTCTTATAACGTTTGTATCATGTAAATTTTGAAAAATTATATAAAATTGACTTATAATGCATAAAAAAAGAATAAACAAGTCAAATTAAAAGTTATGAATTTCAAAAAAATTTATAATTTTCTCCTAAAATGAAGTTGTTTCATCTATTTTTAATTATTATTATTTTGCAAATTCCATAACCCTATCAAGTCAATCAAGTCAAGGTCGAGTTAGTCAAGTTTTATCTGTTCACATGCATAATTGATCTGATAACCGATTCAGACTGTTAAAGTGATTAGTTCACTGTTAGTCCGAGCCGATTTTTAAAACGCTAATTGCTGGATTTAATAATTAAATATTTTATAACATTTATAAAGTACAATATTAAATATAACTTTTATTAGGAAATGTAGGATTTAGAAAATAATATAACTTACTTCCTATTATATAGCAAACATGAATGGATAAGTAATTAAATCATGTAATGTCTTTTAAATTAGAAGTTTAGTAATAATACATTGTTAAGTTGATTTAATTGACAATCTGGGATTGAGTTTTGGTCTCATTAAGGACAAGAGAGATTTAAAAAAAGAGAATATATTTATTAATAAGTATTCTCAAACACAGGTTAAGGAATCAAAATAGAAAATATGAAAAAAATTAATTTCACACTTAAAAAACGTAGAGTCAGAAAGCATTAAATAAAAAATAAAATATTATAGAATAAAATATAAATGACATTCACACAGTTGCACTATTTGAGTTTTTGGAACCTCGACAGTTCTGTGGCTTCTGCCGAATTTGTCTTACTGCAAAAATGGCAATTAATTGTGTGGTATGGAGGTTGCAAGATAAAGCCAGGGATAGCCACTTTAGCACTTAATAGCAGGTGCAAGAGTCACGGGCTTCTGTCCTGTGTGATGTCTTAACTCTTAACTAAACGTTACTTCCACTTCAACGTGTGACAATCATCTCTCAATTTCTAAGCATTTCATTCACAGTTAAGAAATACGATATCTCTGTTGTATGGGCATTACTTTCCTATCCATCTTTTTTAGATGCGATGCGAAGATGAGTTGTGCAGCGTTAAATTAGTTGTTATTTATATTGAATAAACTCTTTAACATTTATTATGAAACCAACATTCAATAACTTATTGACAACTCACTCTGGGTACCAAACCCATCAGGGTACCATAGCAACTCCCCTATTGTATATGTTACCACTTTCTGTGTCACAAGTTAATGCTTCGCACAGGGTAAAATGAAGGCCTATATGCATGCATTTGGATCTGGGAGTGGGAGCATATTGGAGGCACTTAAATTCACAAAAATATTCGATAACTAAATTTTAATAGGTTGGACAACTACACATGCATGCCTTCACTTTTAACGCGTATATCATGATAGGAGTAGCCTATAGGACCACTTCGAAAAGCAACTTCCTTCTTGAGCACTCAATTTCATTATGTTTCCTTTCTTTTCCTTGTAACTATCAGCAAACACAAGTTTTACCATCCATAAAAGTAAAAATTCGTCAAGATGAGCTTTAGCTTTCGTAGGTCATTGCAGATTCCGGTTAGTTTGAGAATGTTTGCGTCAGTAAGTACTCATTTTACTACCCTTTTTGTTTTTTGTGCGATATGCTTGAGTTGATAATAATAATAATAATAATGCAGGGTAAATTTAGTCATATCCCCACCCTCAGATGTCCATCACCTCCACGAGAAGAGTGTTAATGAGAGATGATGATAGCTTTCTAGAACATTTTGTGGCAAACAATCATTTTGTCCAGAGAGAGTGAGAGGGAGCTTAGACAAGGAAAACAAAGTGCAGAAAAATATATACTCGCGGCTAAGACGGATAAAGAATGGCAAACTTGGCCGTCAAAAGTATTGTGGAGTGGAAGGTTTGGTTTGTTGTGTAGGAAGTTCAGGCTATTTGTCTAATAATGGGAATGCTAATGATGATGTTATCACTGTTTTATAGCAAATTCAAATCATGTGATCATTGTTTTACTTCAATTGAAATTAGATTAATAAGCACCTATTTTTCCAACACAAAGAAGGGACAAAGGTTTCTTTGATATGATTTTGCAAGCTAGGCAAAAAAGCATAACTTTTTATGATGCTTTGGCCTGTACTGTCTTTGTTCCTTCCTCTTCTCTTTATATCTTTCCCTTTGCTTTAGCTCCGGTGGGTCATTGGTATTTCCTCAAGCACTGCATTGATTCACAAGTTCGTACCAAATAAAATTTTTTCCGGGAAAGCAAATAGCCCCAGATTAATGGTGGGCGGCTACAATTTTGACGGAAAATAACCCTTATTTTGGGCAAAAAGATGAGAATTTGCCTATTATTTTTTTACTATTTAATTTGGTTAGCACAATCGGACATTCAGCTCTGCATATTAAATCACAAAAGAATGTCGCAAGAATTGGATAAAAGGAGGAGGAAATTTCTGAACAGCCAACTGACGCAGTCATGCTTTTCCAACTAACGCCTACTCTAAAAATTCATTATGTGGAAATTTTAGTAATATAATATCAATAGACTAGCCACCAAGAGGTTGCTATCGGAATATCTTCCAATCAACTCAGATTGACTGATAATGTATAACAAATAAGTAACAATAACAATATTAAACAAATATATACTTTTATAAACATAATATAATTTTCTCCTCCATGCCTCACGGATTTAACTATATATTTTTAGATAAGCATGATTTTACTTTGCCCCATTTCCCCAAATTTTGTCTGCTTCAAAGTATGGGAAGTATATCAATAGAATTACTGAGAACGTACAACTGATCTGATGCTTTATATATGCGGGTTGTTGGTTAAGAGGTCCACCTAAAAAGCGTGTGTTATTAACTTGATGATTAGTTAAAACCAAACCCTTAATTATCAAATTACAATAGTTAGGAGTTTTGAAAGCATCATCACTTGAGAAACACTTCAAACAATAATTTGAGTTTCTAAAAGTAACTTTTCATTAACCTTACTAAATACTGTTTGTCTGTTTGGAAACTTAAACATGGTACCACACATTGAAAGGGTCTCGGGGCTTCAAGAAATGATGCTTTGCTTGTTCCCGTCGATATCAGTTGCATATTGAGACGGAGACAGTTGGGATTGAAAGAAGAACGAATTCCCTACAGCTGTTATATCTTTAGACGACCTAGACCTGTTAGGTATTATTAGGAGGTCAAGAAAAGCAAATGAGAAAAGAAGAGACACACTTGGTGAGATGTGGATTGATGGGCCTCTTTACTTCCAATAGTAGTCATCCTGGTGGTAATGGCTGATGACATTTTTTGGCGATCAAACCACATGAGCGGCAATAATTTTAGCTTAAGCAATGAGAGACTTAACAACAGAGTCTAGCTCGAGTATGGTGTTATTCTTAATCATTTTTTTGGATTACCATGGATGCCTGTGCTTTCACTATAGTTACCGGGTTCTCTCTCCAACCTTGCGAATTGCGTACCAATTCTCGCGTATCAATTCCCACGTACCAATTCTTGGTACTTCGCGTGTAAAGAAATTCTTAAGAACATAATTTTAAGAAGTAACGTATCGCGTATCCGTACCCGTACCATGTACCAGAGAGTATTGCGAACCCGGTAACTCTAGCTTTCCCTGCTAGTTGGGGTTATGTTCAATAGATGCTTTTAGTATAGGAATCCCATGTATTAGGCAATGGTTATATTTATAATACCCTTTTTTTTTGCTATTTGCAGTAGTCATATTCTCAAATCTTCTTAAGAAAGCGTTATTTAACTTCCCGTATATTAGGATGTTGGTAGACATCAGATAAAAATTTGAGTGGAATTTGGAATTTTTACAAATTTGAAGGCAATATATAAGGATTTCACTTTTGATAATTTGGTCGAACAAACTTTGATACCATACTAAGAATCTAAAAATTACAACTGTTACGCAGAACTCCAAAAATAATTTTATCACCAACACATCTGAACTCAGGCCTTCTGCTCCTTGGAGTTCTTGTCAAGTGAAAATTAGGTGTCCACTTGATATTCTGGTGCAACTAATTATAAGATTAAGCATCCAAAGCTTAGATAGCATTCCCCTGCTGAGAGAATTCCAGGTGGGTAAAGGTCAAGGCTAGCTATACCAGATTCGCCAGTTTAAAAGTATCGTGTACTTTCCAGAGTTGCTATGTTCTGATGCTCAGCTGCCATCACTTTTGGGACCATGTACCTCAGTTTCGATGAGAAACATGTACAGTACTCAGTTTGATAATATACAGTTACATTGGTAATGACAATGATCAATATTTAAAATAAATCCATCCCATAAAAGAAAGAAGAATCGAAAGAAAATAAAAAGAATCATTGCTGAAGTTGCATAAACACTCTGATCAAAACTAACAAGCATAGGGATCCGCTAATGATCCTTCCAATTACATACATTCAATTGGCCACTTTATAGGATGCCAAAAGGCACAATATTTTTTTCACAACAAGCACATGAGAAAACAAGGATTACAGTGCCAGGCAGGCCGAATAAGCATGACAATGTACAAAAAGCTGACTAAATAACCCATCCAAACTAAAGCCCACAATCTTCAATTTTGAGCATAGCCACTAACATGCTTGAAGAGAAAGGTCACGTTACTCAGAATCTCCAGGCTTAGGATGACCAGGAGGCGAAGGTTTTGGGATATATGGCATGAGAGGAGTGCCATGCTCAATAGGTCCAGGTTTTATAGACGCCTTTGAACTTGGTACTGGATCAATGGGATCATAATCATCCATAGTCACGTGAACTATATTGTTGCTTCTAATACTACTGCCATTTTCCTGAAATTTTACCGAAGAGCACACTTACAAGATGCAATTAGTTAACTAAAATAAATTGCCATCCCATTATGATTAGGTTTTGATTGTTTTAACCAGCTTGGTCAGAGGCCAGAGCTTAAGTCCATGGATTAAAAGCAACAATACCTTCAGTTTCCTGCTTACTGCAATCAGTGTTGTTCTATCACCACAGTTGGTGGCAACCAAATCTGGGATGGCAATAAAAACATGTTGGTGTAACTATGTGAAAGCTTCACATTGTTATAAAGCTAAACAACAGAGCATCCAATAAAATCTACTCTCGTTAGTCATATACATCAGGAATGATCTAGGAAGAACATGAAAAAAATGGTACTATGTGGCCAGGCTAGCTATTTAATTAATGCATGCAATATTTAAAGTGAATTACACTATACGTAACTATTATCAAACGCAGAAGAAGCTAAGAGGAACTCAATCATTAATCACTTTTAGCAACTAGTATGAAAGATACAACACCAATTCATAAAGCGAGTCTTATACTGACAGAATGTCCAAAAACAGATATTCTTTTTCTTTTTTCATCTTTTGATTTTTAAAGTAAACCCAGAAATAAATCAACTGATCATTGTAGCTGTCAAAGAGGCTAGCATGGATGCATGATATAAAAAGCAGATATAAAAATGCCAACTGTATCAGGTATGGTTTTAAAAACCTATAGCTTATGATGCACAGATATTCTAAAATTGGGGACGTATTCGTATTGTACCCGTATCCGATACCGATACACGTATTATATTGCTGCATTTGTATTTTTACTATATTCTTGTGCTTTTTGTTTCTTGAATACCTACTGCCTTAAAGATACTACTACTCGAAAAATCCTAGTTATAAATTCAAGTCTTGTTCTCATCTTATCTTTTTTAAAACATATTCATCTTGCCCTCCTCAAAGTCAAAGTAAATTGATGAGAAATTTTACCAAATTTAAAGTTTATTTTCTTCCATATATAAATTTAAACTTATTTTATTCATTATACATTGTCATACTCATATTTTTTTTAAACTATTATATTTATATATCATATCGTATCGGATACTCGTATTCATACCCGTGCAACATATTCCGTGTTGATTAAAAGTACCTGAAACAATGAACAAAGTAAACCACGTGATAGTCTGAGGCGTGCTATGCACTGTCCTTAAGGAATATTTCGGCAACAAGTGCGAAATTCCCCCAGGATACAGCAGACTCTTTCCGGCTGAACCGAGGTCTCAAACAACAGCAAGGGAAAAAACCCTGTAACCCATAGAGAGAAGAGGAGAAGAAGAAAAGAGGATGAGATTTTTCGACACCCGAGGAGGCGGCAGCAGAAGAGAATAATATATCAGCATGGAAAAAAAACCTAATACATAAATGTCATTAACCTAATACATAAATGTCATAAATCTAATAAAATCAAATTAAAACTTACCAAAACCGTGGGCTGAAATTAGGGAGTAATTAAATCTAATGATTGCCAAAAACTGCTACATTTATGTAATTAAAAATCTTCCCCCAAATCCCGATTTTCTGGTAAGGTTCAAAATTCAAATATTAATTAAAATTATTTCCAAAAAACTGGGCCACAAAGTCTTAGTTTCAAGCAATGTGGGACTTTATTCTTTTGAAATACTCAACATTCACAACAATCCCCCACATATTTCAAAAGAATTTAAACATTATTAAAATAAATAAAACTCAAGTCTGGGTTACATTGTGTGTAAATGCATCGAATCTGGTGTCTTTTGGACTATGAACCGGCAGGATCTAGATAAATAAGACTTTAACTTATAATGTTATTGGTGAAGTTAAACTTCTATGAACCAAAACACCTTTTACATAAGTTAGAATCTCATTTGATCACATTCACACTCTCATTTTACTCTTCTTTATTAACCATTTACGACACCCAGTACGCGTGCCTGGTGTTCATGAGTGCTCTAGAAACTATGCCATCGTCTCACGGGAGCGGCCTCCACTCCACACTCATATAGGTGATTTCATCAAGTGTATCTTGCACTTTATACACCACCCATAAGGGCTACATGAAATACATTAAAAACATTAAGTTTATCCCTGCATTAAATGCGATCTAACACTTCTCATATTTCTCACACCATAGGAAGGGACGAATGTAGTGTTAGCATAATTAACAAATGACTTGTTATTACCCATATGAACCTTTTCATGGGATCTCCACTCATAAGGTTGGGTTACTATCATTGTTAATATCAAATTGGCTTAAGTCCCATTCCCCTCGATGTGGCACTTATTAAATTTCTTCCCAAAGGTTTAGTCAGAGGATCGGCCAAGTTTAGTTCTGACTTCACATAATTAATGGACACAATTCCATCTCTCAGCAGTTGCTTTATTACCTCATATCTCAACCTAATGTGTCCATTTCTTACCATTAAAGGTTTTATTACTTGCAATGGCTATTATGCCGCTTTATTATCACAATGAACAGATACAGAAGGATTTGGTTTTATTCCCAAAGGAATATTCTCTAAGAAATTTTTCAACCATTCAGCCTCATTACAGGCTTGCTCCAGAGCTATGAACTCTGACTCCATGGTGGATTTTGCAATGATTGTTTGTTTACTTGATTTCCAAGTAACAGCACCACCACCAATAGTAAACACATATCCGCTAGTGGATTTAATCTCATCTGAATCTGAAATCCGATTAGCATCAACATATCCTTCAAATACAGTGGGTAATCCACTATACCAAATACCATAATTCATGGTACCTCTCAAATATTTCATCAGTCTAGCCAAAGCTGCCCAGTGATCATTATTTGGACTATGTGTATATCTACTCAATCTGCACACAGCATATGCTATGTCAGGTCGGGTGAAATTCATTAGGTGGAGCAGGACTACCAATTATTTGTGCATGCTGGGACCAATAGGATCACCTTTATTTTTCTTTAATTGAGTGTTGGCGTCATAAGGGGTACTTACGGGTTTGACATCAAAATGTCCAAATTTCTTTAACATTTTCTCAACATAATATTCTTGTGACGAGTATTATACTATCACACTTCCTTATGACTTTAACACCCAATATTACACTAGCTTCACCTATGTCTTTCATGTCAAATTTAGATGCAAGAAAACGTTTTGTTTCATGCACTACATCTAGAGCTAGTACCAAATATAAGCATATCATCCACATACAAGCAAATAATCACACATTCACCATTTACCAACTTTGTATACACACATTTTATCAACTTCAATGAAGAGAAACCATCATTGATCAAAGTTTGGTCAAATTTTTCATGCCATTGTTTAGGTGCTTGTTTTAAACCATACAAAGATTTGAGGAGTTTACATACTTTATTTTCTTGCCCTCTAACTACACAACCTTCGAGGTTGAAACATATAAATTTCTTTCTTCTAAGTCACCATTCAAAAGCCGTTTTAACATCCATTTGGTGAATAAATAATTTATATGCAGATGCTAAAGCAAACAACATTCGAATAGAAGAAATTCTAGTTACAGGAGCAAAAGTATCAAAATAATCTATATTTTGTTTTTGAGAAAAAGCCTTTTGCCACCAATCTAGCCTTATATTTTTCAATTGATCCATCGGGGTTATATTTTCTTTTGAAAATTCATTTGCAACCTATTGCTTTCGCACCGGGAGGTAAATCTACTAAAACCCAAGTATTGCAGTTAGAAATTGAATCAAATTACGATTTAACGACTTCTTTCCAAAAGATGCTTCGAGGTGATGCAAAAGCCTCGAGAAATTGTAATAGGATCATTATCAACAAGATATGTATAAAAATCATTTTCCAAAAGAAGTTTCTTTTCTTTGTCTTTACTCCTTCTCAACTCCTCATTTGAATCATTTAAAGAATTTTGTGTTGAAGCTTCGTAAATATTTTGAGAAATATTTTCAGATTTTAAAGGAAAATTATGTTCAAAAATTGACATTTTTTGTCTCAATAATAGTATTGCAATCAAGCACTTCACTTTTCAAAACCAAGAATCGATATGCAGCACTATGTTTAGCATACCCAATAAACATGCAATCAGATGTCTTAGAACCTATTTTCTTTCTTTTAGGCTCAGGTAATATAACTTTAGCTAAACACCCCCACACTTTCAAATATTTTAAATTTGGCTTATAACCCTTCCAAAGTTCATAGGGTGTCTTTCTTGTTTTCTTATAGGGAATTCTATTTTGTAAATGACAGGCAGTTAATAAGGCTTCACCCCAAAGGTTATCTGGTGCATTGGAGTTAACTAGCATGTCATTCATCATTTCTTTTAAAGTCCTATTTTTCCTTTCAGCTACTCCATTAGATTGGGGTGAGTAAGGAGGAGTTATTTCATGGATTATTCCTTCTTTTTCACAATAATCATTAAATAAAATATATTCTCCACCTCTATCTGATCTAACCCTTTTAATTTTCTTATTTAATTGATTTTCTACTTCTGCTTTATATAATAAGAACATGTCAAAAGCCTCATCTTTATTTCTAAGCAAAAATACCTTAGTAAATCTAGAGAAATCATCAATAAAAGTCACATAATATTTTTTACCACCTCTAGTAACAGTTTGTTTCAAATCTCCTAGGTTCGAGTGAATTAATTCAAGTAGTTCAGTTTCTCTTTCTATCGATGAACAAGATTTTTTAGTTAATTTAGCTTCAGCACATATTTCACATTTATTTAAACATGCATCACTAAGACCAGAAATCAATCCAAGATATTGCATTTTCTTAATATAAGAAGCGCTAACATGTCCTAATCTAGCATGCCACATATCCATAGAGTCAATCAAATAAGCAGAAGAAGATGCATTTTCATTCATAATTTGAGCAACATTAAGTACAAACAGTCCCTGATTACAATAGCCTTTTCCCACCAATACATTATTTTTGGTCATTACAATTTTGTCAAATTCAAAGGAAACCTTTACCCCAACCTTTCCTAGCAATGCCAGAAATTAAATTTGCCTTAATGCTAGGTACATGAAGCACATCATCAGTGCTAATGTCTTGCAGATGTGAGTTTGGAAGAATTTTTCCTTTCCCAATAACCCGATGGTCCCGGAGTCACCAAGATATACACATTCTTCTCCATCCCCCACGAAGTGTAGGAGGTAAACATACTCTTATTAGCACAGGATATGCTGTTAGCCCTGCAGTCTACCACCCAATCATTCTCGGCCATGAGTAAAGCAGCTTATGCATGACAATTATGTCATCTCCTTCAACCAAGTTTGCCTTTGGCTTCGGAGGATTATCATTTCCCTTCTTCCTATGTCTGCAAAAAGCTGCCTTATGACCTGGCTTACCACACACATAACAATTTCCACTAATTTTGAAAGTGGGATTAGTAACTTTAGGCACATGATTAGGTCTATTGTAATGTCCAGTTGTTGTTTGATTTATGGTCGTACATTTTCTTGTTGATTTGTACCATATTTGCTCTTGAAGCTAATGCTTTTGCTCTTGCGGCCTTGATTTCGTTCCTATTTGTGTCTTCAATTATTATGTGGGTGATCAGATCTGAGAGGGAGAGTTGTTTGTTCTTGTGTCTTAATTGTTGCTTGTAGTCTTTCCACGAATGGCAATTTCTCATCAGTAGACCGCATAACTAACTCATCCTGGAGCGTAATGTTCTCAGCTTTGAGATTCTCGAGCAGTTTGTGATATTCGTTGATTTGGGTCTTTATATCCTTATCATCAGTCATCTCCCATTTGTAGAAGTTTGAGATCACGAATTTCTGTCTCCCGGCATCCTCAGCGGTGTATTTAAGCACCATGGACTCCCGTATATTTTATTGCTTTCCTTGTACGAGCAAGTAAACATCAAGCATTTCGTTAGATAACGTAGTAAGAATGGTATGTCTACAAACCTTATTGGCGTAAGTCCATTCGTCCCATTTTTGGTGCCGGAGAATGCGGTTTTGGATCGGTCAGGAGCATACGCCACTCCATGCATGTCAAGGCGAGAAGACACGTTCTTGCCAGCGTTTGAAGTTACAGTCCTCCGAACATTTCGATCTTTGATACATCGGGAAACGGCTTGGCATACGTGACGGAAGGAACGAGTGGAGCAATTTGCGTGTTGGCGCGTCAAGTCCATTATTTGGTAGTTGCGTTTGTTTCGAGTTGAGCCATATTCCTTAAGATTGTTGATTAAAAGTACGAAACAATGAACAAAGTAAACCACGTGATAGTCGAGGCGTGCTGTCTGCTTGTCATAAGGAATATTTCGGCAACAAGTGCGAAATTCCCCGGGATCTGAGACTCTTCCTACGAGCAGAACCGAGGTCTCAAGCAAGCAACAATGAAGGAAAAAACCACCGTAACCCATAGAGAGAAGAGGAGAAGAAGAAAGAGGATGAGATTTTTCGATCCCAGGAGCGCGTGAAGAGAATAATATATCGGCATGGAAAAAAACCTAATACATAAATGTCATTAACCTAATACATAAATGTCATAAATCTAATAAAATCAAATTAAAACTTACCAAAAGCGTAAATTTGAAATTAGGGAGTAATTAAATCTAATGATTGCCTTGCTACATTTATGTAATTAAAAATCTTCCCCCAAATCCCGATTTTCTGGTAAGGTTCAAAATTCAAATATTAATTAAAATTATTTCCAAAAAACTGGGCCACAAAGTCTTAGTTTCAAGCAATGTGAGACTTTATTCTTTTGAAATACTCAACATTCACAACATCCCGTAGGCTGTAGGCTGTAGCCTTTGTCTCCTAAATAATAATTTCAGAATAGGTGCAAACTGGGGAACTTGAAAAAGCATTCACTATCCTCTGTCAAATCATAAATTACTCGTATACGATTCCAAAGACTCAATTCTTGCGCTTCAAAATTTGTGGAAAATTGTCTCTTAAGTCTCAACTCAGTACTGGCTATAGAATCAACAGAATAATAACATGAACAATTTGTCAACTACAGAAAATCATACTGCGGGAAGACTAAGGTTATAATCTTTCAGCAAAAGGAAAAGAAACCAAGCCAGCAAAATTTCTCTAAAAGGTTGTGAAAACTGCCATCACCAATGCATGCACCCTGTTTTCCTCAAACATAAGAGTGGAAAGAAAATTGATAAGAGGAAAAACAATCTTTCAAAAGATCCCATGGATTTTTTAAACCGATAAACTTGTTCTTACATAATGATAATAACTTAATAAAGACCAAAAGTATTTCCACTATTGCAAAACATATCCTTCTCAAATCAAATAAAGAATTGCAATAAAAAGTAATAATGGATAGAAGATATTTACCAGGAAACCAGGAGCCACCAGTGGGACTTGAGAAGTTAAAGAACGTCAAAGCTGTCCCAACCACCAAGAATAAAGCCCAAAAGCCAGAAACATTCATGATATCAATTATTACTTATCAGTTATAACAAATTAAAACCTCAAGTGGACAATGTCCTCGAATAGGAGTGACTATTATCACACTCCTACAAATACTTGGTCGCCCTTTCAAGCAACTCTAAGTTATAATAACACTTTTCAAAACAAAGAAACAGTACAGGTGGAAGTAATAAGCTTGTTGTCGTTACTCGTTACTGCAGATTCATGAAACCAAGTCTACCTCAAAACCCGGAAAGATAAGAAGCTGAAGAGGAGGAAGAAGAAGAGCTGCCCAAAACCAACACCATGATATATCTTTCGCATTTTTTTTTTATTATTACTATTATTATTACTCACTTCTGTTTTGTTTCTTTTCTGTGAGTACCAATGTATTCTTTGGATATGGGTGAGGAAAAAAAAAAGATCTTAACCTTTCTTTGAATAATTTTTAATGAGAGAAAATGAGAGAGAATGAAGGATAAATGTTTTCTCTCCTTCTTTTCTAAGTTTAAAAATAGTTTTTCCTCAAATTAAAAAGTAAAGAGAGAGAAATAATTCAATTATAATTAAATATATATTAAATTATAATTATATCTTATATTTGTATTATAAATTAGTAACATAAAAACTACATTAAAAATTTAATTTTAAAATTTAGCTTTCTCTTCTACTTTAATTATAACACATCTAAAAAGAAGAAGGATATTTTTTCTTATTTTATTTATTTAAATATTTAAACAAAGAGAAGAGAATTTCATTTCATCCCTTCCCTTCCTCTCCTTTTAACAATTTTCCCTCTGTATGACAAGAGTCGAGCCTGAGGGCTCGCATTCCACTACAACCTTTCTGGCCGGCATTAAAGTCTGAGTCTCTTCATTCCCCACTGTTTGTTCTGCAGCTCAACAAAAGCAATAACTCATTCTCCATTTAACACATGCATTTTGCACAGGCACACCAATGAAAGACGGGTGATTTATTATTGTTGGAGAAATAAAATTATTCACGTGTCTTCATCTAACAACTTAAATTTTTGAGATTATTAGTTCTTAGCATTTGGGATAATTAGTTCATAAAGATTATTAGTTCTTAGCATTTGGGATAATTAGTTCATAACATGGTATCAGAGCCTTTATGACCAAGTGATTAGAAATTCAATTTTGCCATCCCATTCTTCTAAAATAAAGTTAAATTTCAACACATGCTAGAATAGTGCATTGTCCATGCTTCGAGAGTAATGAACTCTTGTGTGAAAAAGCGTGTTAAAAATATAAAATCATTCATGTACTTTTACTTAACTTAAACTTTTAAGATAGTCGGTTCTTGACACAAAGCTTAAGTTATTAAATATAGATACATAAATAATTTTATATCTCTAACAATTACAATCAAATTGGAGCAGTTTTATAATTATTTACCAAAATGTTATAGATTTTGCCTAGCGGCTGATATATGTGGTTTACGTGATCTAGCGTAATTTATGCAGCCTGTGGCAATTATGCAAATAATGTGGCCTAAAAAAAATTAAATACATTTTTTTGTTAAAAAATTATTATCATAACTCATGTACCATAATGGTACAACATGTACCTTTAATGCTCCAGGTCCTGAATTTGATTTCCCCATAAGAGAGATGTTATATAAATATTAAGTTTATGCGATGCCGCAATACCTGCATAATTGCCTTGTATTCTTATGACTTGCGCTATATCTACATAATTTTTCATCAGGTGCCTTGTTTCTTACTTTGCTTTTGGGGTTGATATGGCTGGTACTTTGTTTGATATAGTTTCTATTCCTTAGTTTTCTTTTATTTTTTAACCCCGTGTAAGCATCCAAAAAAATGCATTGTGCTAGCTCATGTGCCGTCACATGAGCTACCGTAAATATCTACGTGGACAAAAAAAATGAAAGGTGCCACCGAAGCTGCCCTTTATTATTTAATTACCACATTTACAATTCTTATATGTATTATTTTAAGGATTTGCTTTTCTCTTGTATGAACCTTCGGTTTGCAACTTGGCTTTGACGGTGCTGCTCGAAAATTTGGGTTGAAACTTTGGCGTCGTTATGGGTTAAGCTAATTCAAAAATATGTTATTCTTCTAGGTCTGAATGAGCATGGAGGTTGAAAAAGATATGAGTTGGAACTTTTAAAAAATGGGAAATGTCAAAGCAAAAAATAATTTTATTTATTTACAAAGAATTATATTTATTTACAAAATTGTCACTAATAAAACATGATAATAACATTTTTGCAACCTTGTATTGTTTTGATGTAAATAAAGAAGGGAAAGAGAAGGAAAAATTAACCACAATTATTGTTTGGATGATTTTTAATCTTCAAAATTTAAATATTATTCCCCTTCAAATTGAAAGTAAAAAAGAAGAAAAAATATATTTTTAACTATATATATATTAAATTATATATATATATGTCCTATAATTGTGTTACAAGGTTAACAATATAAGAATTATATTAGAAATTTAATTCTAAAACTTACTCTTTCTCCTTATTTTAATTTTAACTCTTAAATAAAGGAAAATGGCTTCTTCTCTTTCTTTCTTTTTTACTTAAACATTTAAATAAAGAGAAGGATATTCCCTTTTATTCTTTACTTTCTCTTTCATTTCCGCCATTTTTCTTCTCTCACACGTAGCATCAAAATAAAAGAAAAATAAAAGAAGAGGAGAACATTGTTTTAGAACATATTAAAGATGTTCTGGAGTTTATGTTTTTAAAACCACATTTTGGAAAACATTTTTAAAAAAAAAATTCGAACAAAAACTGATATATCCAAACATGTTTTATTATTTTTTATTTTTAAAAGCATAAATTATTTTTGAAAATAGTAACCGAACAGGGCCTTGGACTCTCTAAAAGTTTTAGAGAACGATCTAAAGCTCACAGGAAGGTCCTAGAACTTTTTCAAGGTTATAGAGAACTTTAAGCACCATCAAGGATAATATAGATTCTTGAAAAATTAGTTAAGCTCAAGGAATCTCAAAAAGTCTCCTAATATTTCTATTATTGGAGAGAACAGCTAGGTTCAAGAACCTCTAAGTGTGTGTTTGGATTAGTTGTGAAAAAAAATTATGTGAAAAATCGATTATGTATATAATTGATTATGAGAAAATTAATTTATTTTTAGATATGTTAATTCATAATTAATTTTATGATAAAGAGTTTTGTTTGAATTGTATAAAAAAATCACTTTTATATATGAAATTACCAAAAGATATATGAAATGATTGAAAAAGTTATTTGATTGAAGGCAAATAGATATTTCTCTCTTAAAACTTTTTTAAAATAATTTGAAATCAAATAATTAAAAGCTTAAAATAACAGCTTTTTTAAAAAAACTGTTTTTAGTTATAGAAAAATAATCTTAACTTATAATCAATTTTACACACTTTAAACAAATAAGATAGATTTTATATAAAATAGCTTTTTTTATATAAAAAATGCTGTTTTGGAAAAGAATTAATCTTTTTCAAACATGCTCTAAAAGTCTTCTTCTAATTATCCTAGATATTTCTCTAGAGATGTTTTGTAAGCCTTATAAATATTTATATATTTTAGAAGTAAGGAGATAGGAAGATTTTATAGCATCATCCCCATCATATACTTAGCTATATCTCCACTTTCCATTGATGAAATGGAGCAATTATAAATAGTTCAGGCCTTAAGTAAAACCATACAGAAGTTTGAGAGGCACTCTTGGATGTTTGTCACAATTTTGTAAGAGTGAAATTGGCTGAAGATTCAAACTGAATTTTGTATTATAATTATAAAAGATTAAATTGTTTTCCTTCTAAACCGCTTAAATTCGACAAGTTTTACATTTTATTGGGTTTTAGAAATAAAGATTTAGGCTAAATATCCCACAAAAGGAAGCATAAGAACAAAAATTGATGTTCTCTTTTAATTTTAAGTTTTTTTTTTAAATATTAACTGTGTTAATGAACCCTCACCATCACTTTCTTTATGTATTTTTGCGAATTGCATAGTCCTCATTTCAATTTTTCCTTATTATTAATAGTATATAAAAAGGTTATTCTCTTCTCTTTTTTTTTTTAAATATTTATTCTTGAGGTTCATCCTTTTTCTTTTATTCTTTCATTTGGGAAAAATTGAAAAGAAATCAAAATTGAATAATTATTTTCGTTCTTGTGTGTTCGTTCTTGGAACCTCAAACTGGGACATGCATTTTTCCATTTTTGTTATTACTCGCGGTAAGGATTATATTCAAATAATAATGATAATAGTGATATTGATAAAGATATTTATCACATTTGTAACATTATGTTTTTGTAGGATTGTTGTGACTATGAGCTAAAAGTTTTCTAACTAGCTTTGAGAATCTATGAAGCCTTTATAATTGAAAGATTGCACATCGAAAAATTAAATCTTTGTGGGTTTTGATATATAGTTTCTTGAAAAATATTAAAAGATTATTCTGTAATATTGATGGAATTTGCTATTAGAGGGAATGAGGAGTTGAAGATACTTTGTTGGTGGTGACATCAACCCTCGTATTCATGAATCCTTGATAAACAAAACCTTATATTTAAGAATTTAATTTGATTCATTATCACTATTTAAACATTTTTCTACTATTATTAATTTATGTGTTAATACATTATTAAATTTATTTTATTATAATAATAATTACTTGAAAAGTTAAACTTTTTAAATGTTATAATAAAACTCTTTAAATAATATGATAACACGTGATTAAATAATATTATCAAAAAAATTTACATTAACATTTAATTGAAATTAAACTCTATATTTAATTACTTCAATTTGTACATTTTGACCTGCTGATTAAAGAGTGAGACTATTGGTACATCTATTTGTTTATCAACAATTCTCTTTTTAATTTAATTTTCTAAACTACTCTTAACTAAATAATCTCATTTTGAAGTTGTTAAACTTTATTTTTCTCTAATGCTTTGAGGTTTTATGACTTAAATATAATTTAACTTGATAAACTACTACCAAAAATATATTAATAAAATATGATTATACCATGATTTATGTCATTGTAAAAGAAAAACATAAAATTCTAAGTTATATTCTTTAAAAACGTATATTAAATAATGTATTTACTTTGAAAAATAAATAAAAGTATAACCCTATTTTAATTTTTTACAAAATATACCCAAGTTATATTTTGAAACTATTGTAGTTCTATTTAGATATTTATAAGTTTGATTTAATATTTAAGTTGTGAAATGTTGATTAATGAAAAAGCTATCAGTAGTTAATGTTAATATCATTTGATTTTAAATAAGCATGTTAACATTTGAAGCCTAAATTTTATTTGATAATATTGCATACTATTTCTTTATCGAGAAAAACTATTTTATAGTATTCAAAATAATCCAATTACATACAAGCTTGTTAATATTTTTATAAAAAAAGTTAATTTGTTTAACTGCATAAATTATGCGAGTCTAGCTTTTATTTTAGTAATTCATTTAAATGTGAGTATTTTTTTCCATGTTCATTGAGCCTGCAAGTTAAATGGCATAGCTCATTTAATTTCGGGGATGACTCGTCTATTAGTTATTTCTTTGTAATCTCAATAGAATTTGCTTACTGATTAAAGTTTTGTGTGTTTTTTCCTTACAAGTTGTAGTACATGAAAAAACATATATATATATATATATATATTTAAATATTAAGAAATAATTTTTATTTTTACATTTCTAAAACGTTAAAGTACAAATTTTAAAATAATTATCACGTTATGCAAGCTAGTCTGTTTAGGCCTGTACATTTATACAAAGTGAATTGAGCTAATATTTTACTATTTGTTTAAATACAAGTCATTTTGACCGGCCCATGTAACAATCATACTAGATGGCATAAAAAATATTTTAAATTATATTTTATTGTAATAATGAAAAAATATTTTGACGTGTGAATTTTAAAAATCTAATAAAAAATGTTATAATTAAAAATGAGTATCTTTTATGAATATATGATCATTCTGTGATTGTTCAAATAAATTTTGTTTAATTATTTTAAAAAATATAAAACAAAATAGTATACTCATAAACATTGGTTACCATAATCTCGTAAATATATAATTATTAAAAGATGATTTGTGATTAAAATTTATTTGTGATTTTATGAAGAATGATATTATCATATAATCAATATTTAAATAAACATGCCATGTCTTATTCTAAAAAAAAATGTTTGAAAAGAAGTTGGAATTAATAAGAAGTAGAGTTTAATTTTCATCAATTGTCAGTGTAAAAAAACTTTATATTGTTATCTAATCATGTGTTGGTATATTATTAAAGGAATTAGATTTTTTAGGTAGTTGTTGTGATAGTCAAACTTTTTTAATGATATGTTAACACATGATTAGATGACAATATAATTTTTTTTTACACTGATAATCGATTAAAATTAAATCTTAAGAAGTATAGATAAACAATGATATATAAAGTATGAATAAAAATAAGTTTGACCACTTATAATATGTTTGGATGGGAAGGAGAGGAGGTAATTTTTCATTTTAATTTTACATTTTCTTTATTTTTGATTTTTTTTAAATAAGATAAATAAAATAAGAGATGATCATTTAACATTTTAATAATGCCTTCTTTATTTTTATAAACATTTTATAATCCCTTCAATTTAGAAATAAAAGTTTACTCATTTTTTTTTCTCCAAACTCATCAAATCTAAATATACCCTTAAAGTCTCGTTAGAAGGGAATTGAGTCTTAAAATTAAAATTAAACATCTAAATTCTAATTATCTTATTTGATGTGTATTTGAAATTCCAATTCTAAATAGAAATTCCATTGAATTGAAAAAACTAATTTACAATTATTGTCCATTTGTTACAAAGGAGTGATGATAGATAAATAATAGTGACAATACCCCAACCCAAAGGGCTTTGTACACTGACTTAATGAAAAAATAGAAGCATTATGATTGATTTTTTTTTTTTTTGGGTGTATTATGATTGAATTCTGTACAACACAAACTAGGCTGTGCCAAAAATTTAATACGATAAAGTTATCGTCTCATAATCTTATTCAATTTTATGCCAAATGCAGAATAGCTTGTGCAATGGGAAATAGTGATGTAGTTTATTTCTCTTCAGCTCATTGAACTTATTACTATGTTTTTTATTTTTGGCTTTTTATTCCTCAATTTTTTTAAATTTTGGGCCTATTGGCCTTTACCTAGGCAATAACAACAGGCTTAAGTCATCCTGGGCCTAGGCCCTAAACACCTAAAGCCCGTACGTGAACAACCCTATTCACCACACTCATATGACAGCATGGACTATGGAATGACTCAAAGTGGTCAAAATGCTTGTAGCTTAAATTGCCTAATATATGTTGATGAAACCATTTCAGTTCAGCTGCTTCCGTTATATGCTAAGATATATGGTGTAAAGAAAAATTCTGAACATCTGTTGGTTGAATAGAGCATCCAAGATAACGGTGAATTGAAATTTCTATGGACCCGTCTATTGTGAAGCTTCTTGAAGATGACGAGGTTCTCTCAATTTCTCCTCTCTTCTTTTTGTCAGTTTTTTTTTTTCTTTTCAGAAAACATCTGGGTCTTTCTGAATTGGGGTTGTGTTTGAATGTCCTCAGGATGAAACAATGCATTCAGGGGTGGACGTGGAAGCCTTTCAGGCTGCCTTAAATAGAGATATTGGAGGAGATGCTTCTACTTCTCAGCTTTCTGGTTCAGACGCAGGTATCCGTCAATTTGATTCATTATTCGTTTTTTTGGTACAACATATTTGATTTATTTATTGTTATTGCTTATTATGCTATTCAAATTCACTTGTCGTTCAATCAATGTGTGAATCTATTGTTTATATATAAACACTCAAAATGATAAAACGAGACTTTATGTTTCATGTTTGAACATTGAAGTATTTTGGTTGTTGATGGAAAGTCAATTAGCGATGTCTCAAGTGTGTTTCTTTGAAGGTCTAAGAGACTTTTTGCAATTAAATATATGGACTACACGAATTTCCGTTCCAATATCAAATTATCAATTAGGGTTGATGTTCCTTTCTACAACAAAATATCTGTGTGGTTAGATTTCTCTTCATTTTGCTGACATCTTGCTAACATGCTTTTCATACTATCATTTGTCTCGTTTTTTTTCCCCCTTCTAATTATTGTTTTCTGTTTGAAAGGAAGAATTTGTATCTGATTCATTAGTAATAACATATTCTGGGGTCCAGTTTGAATATAGAAGCAGAACCTTAGGAGTATAAGAAAAGTATTAGTTCTAATTGACTGTTGAGTTATGTGACTTTTATATTAGCTTGGTAATTTTTCAATTGCACATGCTTTATGCTACTATAATGCTGCAGTTCTGTCTCAAGAAGGCAATAATACATTTAGTCAGTCATTACCACAGTGGCCAACTTCTAGCCATGACAGCCGGACTGACAGTCAAAATCAAGAGACTAAAACTGCAAATCAGCAAGAGCAACCTTCATCTGAGATGGAGGTGCAGCAACATGGATCTCTTGTGGAACAACTACAGCAAGTTGCTTCTCAGGATGTAAATAATCCTCCTTTATCACAGAAACAATCTCATGATGAATGTCACGAAGAGCAGACTGTACAAGTTTCCCGCCAAAATTCTCAAACGATTGGAATTCAGAATTCTGGAAAAGATCCAGTCCTTAATCACGAGGTAGTCAAAACACATAATCCCAGCAGTGAATCTCAGTATGCGAAGTTGCAGCAGATGAGTAATCAACAGGCTACAGTCACTGAGCAGCCAAGCAGCCAAACTAATCGTAGTAAACAGGTACCATTTGGCCTGTTGCTACCTATCTTGATTCCCCAACTCCCCAAAGACAGAGCCATGCAACTCCAAACTCTATTTACTAAATTGAAGGTGGGTTTCTCAAACTAATCTTACTAGCAGGTCCTTTGGTTTTTTTCCACCTTTTTTGTGCTAAAATTTTAATATTTGTGGTGATAGGCTATGACCTAACTTATGAACGGTTGTCACATGTTACTAATTTTCTGTATTGTCAATTTTGTTGTTTTTTGTTCTAGAAAGATGAAATACCAAAAGATAGTTTTGTGCGGCTTATGAAAGGTATTGTAGGGGACCAGATGCTTAGATTAGCATTAGCAAGAGTTCAATCACAGGTAGGTAGACAACATGGTTTTTTATTGTGTTATGGATGATTTTTCTTAAGCCAGTTAAATATTGATGTCAAGGTAATGCTAAGAATCATCCTTTTCTACTGTTGTAGACAAGACCCAACCAAGGTCCTGCTGGGCAGCAGCACCCTGTAAGGATGCCAATTGTTAGTTCAGGTGCAAGACAATTGAATGATCCCCATGCTTTGGCACAGCTGCATCAGAGAAGTACAAATGCTGCTGCAGACCAATCTCATATGACTTCTTCAGCTGTCCAGACTGTGGAGAGCAATGCTAAAAAATCTCAGGAATTGGATGTTAAAATAGAATCTCAGGGATTGCAACCAAGCCAATTGTCATCTTCCAGTTCCAACACTGTTAGTCAAGAAACAGAAAGATCCTCAGTTCACATACAAGGGCTTAATAAGCAGCAGCAACAACATCTACATTTCCCATCAGCATATGGAAGTAGTGGTGGTAATTATAACCCTTTTTCTGGGACAACCAGTGGTTCCACTTCATCTATCAAAACACAACCTCATGATCCACATATGAGTCAAATTCCACATCAAAGCACTGGTCCGAATCACTTAGGCGGGGCAACACAGGGTTTGAATGTGATTGGTACGCCAAAACTTGAATGGCAGAATTCTTTCAATGATCCCAAGAGACTGTCGGGTGGATCTGTGTTTCCTGTGGTAAACAATACAGCATCACAACAAACTTCAAATGCTTGGCAACCATCAACAAACAAAGAACAAAGTTCGGGCTTGTTGTCATCTGTTTCTTATGTCAAAAAGGAACCTAGTGACCCGTCTACTGAGCAGCAACATAGGCATCATTTGTCTAAATCACATGGGTTTCCTTCTGTTAATTCTGCACAGATTGAACAGGGTAGTGCCAAGCAAGGAACTGTAAAGGATGAGTTTTCAAGAGGTCTTCCAGCATCCACAAGCATGCCACCTACAACATTTACGAGCTTGCTGCCACTCAATTCTGCTTCCCCTTCTGTAATGACCCATCTAGATCCAAGTGTCTTGGTAAGTTAGAGACTGATATACCTGTTTTTGTCTAAGATTCAATGGCTAAATTTTGTGGATCGAATAGTGTTCAAACGTGTTTTTTGTTTCCATGGGCATTATGTATCCTTTAGTACTATGATTTATTGAATGCATATTAAGTGTAAATTTAAGAAACACTAGTACTCTCAGTGATGCATATTCTGGAAAAGGCATAATTTTTGTTGAATTATTTATAGTGAAGAATCTTTTTCACTATCTTTATAATTCTGTGAAGCTTTTTGTAATTTAGTTTTGAGAAAGCAGATAATACTCAATTTTCTCCTCTTTTCTTTTTCTTTTGGTAGCATTTTGACTGTACTTTGATGTAGAACCAAGTAACCAAGAACAGATAAGAAGAATTGTGAAATTTCTTTATTGTCAATAATCAAGCAAAAGGTTCTCTAGTTGTGAAAAGAAGGATACTTTTAGCCCTCCACAAAAATTAATAACCAAACTGGAAATAAACTAGGATAGGAATATCCCTATCAAAGCAAAGGATGAAATCCCTAACTGGAAATGTTTAAAACCCCCAATTTAAAACAACAATTAACAATAAAAACCCTAATAAAAGTCATCCCCATTCTGCATCTTACTTTCTTATAATAGTAACTAGTCCACATATAACGCACCTATTTCTATATTCTCCATGTAAGTTGTACATACAGTGTCTCTATGGACATTTACTCGTTTTAAAAAAGTTCCAAATTCCATAAAACTGATTCAATACATGTAATATACTCCCGTTGTGTAACTCACACTCAAGGACCAAAAAAATATATTTTATATGTGATAACTTTTAAAGATATGTATATTAGGCCAGTTCATGAGCAAATGAGTCGAGCACTCACTGACTCATGCATAGCTCATATTTAAAGTGAGCCAGATATTCTATCTCATGCTCAACTCATTTTCTCATGAGCTCTAGTTATTGAGCCTAAAATTGGGTTGAGTCAAGTGGCTTGACTCATTTTCATCCCTACTTGCTTGAATTTTCCTGATACCCTGAATTTCCAATTCTGCTAGCATTGAGATTTGATTCTTTACACCCAACCTATTACTTGCAAAATTGCTCTTGCCTTGACATGTATACATGAAACCTTTAATCCAACTGTTTTCTTATGCATGTTTATGATTTACCTTTGACAGCAAAGATGTATTGCAAGTTGCAATGAAGAATAACAAGCATATAATGTAGTGCTTATTTTTCCTTTCATATCCTTGGGCTTTTACTTTTTAATTATTAAAACAATCTTCTATTGGGAGATATGAACTTCAAATTTGCTTTTTCTATGCAATTTTTTTCTTAAATACTGTTGAAAACTAGGCTTATGCATTTATTATCTCCTACCCACTTTGTTGAAATATCTCGGACATTTATATTTTTGTAAGAGTAGTTGTTGAAATATGTATGTAATTTATATGTATGTCAGATTAGTTGTAGTCAAAGATCTTAGCTGTTGTAGCAGCTACAATGGCTGCTTTGTCTAAATAGGGTGGCTGTATAGGAGGCTAAATAGGTTGGTTGTAATCCCTCCATTTTAGGGATTTTGTATTGTACATTTGATTAATATAAACTTATCAGGCTGTGAGACTACCACTCAAGCCAATTTAGATTTCATTTTCAATTTCCACATGGTATCAGAGCTCCCGATCTAGGGAGACTCTGCTTTCGCAAATAACCATTTTATCAGACCCTTTTTTAGCTTGACTGGGCACTTGTGCTGTCAAGTTTCTTTCTGTTGACCACTATTTGACCGTCATCCAGCCACCACCGACTGCCACGAATCAGATCAGAAGTTTCCCCAGCAATCTTGCCGTCCAAAAATCGTCCAGGACGCAAAAGATCGCTGTCGGATTCTGCTGCACGCGCCTCCACACGCGCGCAGCATCTCGGGCGCTTGTAGCTCACGCGGCTCCTTCCAGGGTTGTACGACCGCTGCCGGTTACTGGGTTTGGGTCGCCGGCCGTCTTTGAGCCTGTTTTGGGGGTCAGTGTCTGAATTTGACCACTTTTTTTTAGGCATTTTCTACCCTACTTGGGTATTGTTCACTAGACATTGTGAACAGATTGTTCACTGGCCTTTTCTACCCTATGTTGAGATTTTCATTACTTGGTGTGTTTTTCTAGCTCATATGGAAGACGAAATAGTGAACCCATTCAGTCAAGGTGAAAGTTCTCAAGTGCAGAACAGCCAGCCTGAAGAATTACATAATATTCAGGCTGCCTATCGACTAAATGGAAGAAATTATTTGAAATGGTCTCAACTTGTTCATACCCTGTTAAAGGGAAAAGGAAAAATTAGCCACATGACCGGTACTGGATATGGGAAAACTGTTGCTGTGTCAATTCTGTTTGCAGGTTAAAAAAAGCATTATATGGGTTGAAACAATCACCACGGGCATGGTTTGGAAGGTTCACTAAGGCTATGACAGCCTTAGGGTACAAACAGAGTAATGGAGATCACACATTGTTCATTAAACACTCAACTTCAGGGGGAGTGACAGTGCTATTAGTATATGTTGATGATATCATAGTCACTGGAAATGATTGGAAGGAACAACAAGTCCTGAGTTAGCATTTAGCAAAGGAGTTTGAAATAAAAACTCTTGGGAGGCTGAAGTATTTTCTAGGAATTGAGGAGGCTCACTCAAAAAGGGGTATTTTCATATCTCAACAGAAGTATATCACAGATTTGCTCAAGGAAACAAGAAAAACAGCCTGTAAACCTGTGAGTACTCCTATAGATTCAAGCAATAAGTTGGGATGTGGAGATGAAAGTGCATTGGTGGATGAAGAAATGTATCAACGATTGGTTGGGAAATTAATTTACCTTTCCCACACAAGGCCAGATATTGCATTTGCTGTGAGTCTGGTTAGTCAATTTATGCACAACCCAAAAGAAGTTCATTTGCAGGCAGTTCATAGGATTTTGTAGTATCTCAAGGGAACTCCAGGAAGAGGAATTTTATTTAAAAGGAATGAGAATGCAACCCTTGAGGCTTATACTGATGCTGATTATGCAGGGTCAATTACTGACCGAAGATCCACTACGGGGTATTGTACATTTCTTGGTGGAAATCTTGTAACTTGGAGGAGTAAAAAGCAGAATGTTGTGGCTCGATCTAGTGCCAAAGCAGAGTTTCGAGCTATGGCACAAGGTATTTGTGAATTATCTTAGAAGATTTAAAGATTAAATGGGATGAACCTATGAAGCCTTATTGTGATAATAAGTTAGCAATCAGTATAGCTCATAACCCTGTTCAACACGATTGAACAAAGCACATAGAGGTGGATAGGCACTTTATCAAAGAAAAGCTTGATAGCGGTTTGATTTGTACTCCATATGTACCCTCACAAGGACAACTTGCAGATATTTTCACCAAAGGATTAAGCTGCCCGTTTTTCGAAAGAATGGTGTCCAAGCTGGGAATGGAGAATACCTATTCACCAGCTTGAGGGGGAGTGTTGAAAACTAGGCTTCTGCATTTATTATCTCCTACCCACTCTGTTGAAATATCTCTGACATTTATATTTATGTAAGAGTAGTTGTTGAAATATGTATGTAATTTATATGTATGTCAGATTAGTTGTAGTCAAAGATCTTAGCTGTTGTAGCAGCTACAATGGCTGCTTTGTCTAAATAGGGTGGTTGTATAGGAGGCTAAATAGGTTGGTTGTAATCCCTCCATTTTAGGGATTTTGTATTGTACATTTGATTAATATAAACTTATCAGGCTGTGAGACTACCACTCAAGCCAATTCAGATTTCATTTTCAATTTCCACAAATACCAAAATATCATTCTGTGCAGAGCGTGCCCCCTGTTTATAATGATATCTTCAAACTTGTTGTTGCCTAATTTCAGTAATTTCCTTGGCCTCACTTCAGTATTTGATCAGTTAAGCTCTCAGGTCCCGTCAAACACTTCTGGCATTATTGCAAGGACACCTCTGAAAAAGCCTTCTCTTTCCCAGAAGAAACCGCTTGAAGCATTTGGTTCCTCACCTCCTCCTCCTAGGTGATATGTCTTATTCTGCTAGACCACAATTCACTTATTTCTGGCTTCATTTCTTAATTTCTAACTTATTTTGATATATGCATAATCTGCCTGTTATCCTACAGTAAGAAACAAAAAGTATCTGGGGGATCTGTGGAACAAAGCATTGAACAGCTTAATGACGTCACTGCTGTTAGCGGAGTTGATCTTAGGGTATGATACTTTGTCATGTTGAACTAAGCCAGATAGCTCAATAAGTATGGAATGTTTACTCTTCTATTTTAAAAATCTGAAGTCATTTCTGTGCTTCTCTCTTTTACAGGAAGAGGAAGAGCAGTTATTTTCTGGGCCCAAGGAGGACAGTCGAGTTTCAGAAGCATCTCGAAGAGCTGTGCTAGAAGAAGAGGAAAGGCTGATTTTGCAGAAAGCTCCATCGCAGAAAAAATTGATTGAGATTAGTTAGTGTCCTGTTCATGCCATACCTCTGTCCATCTGTTATGATTCTTTCCGTTTGAGCTTATCTGGATATGTACTAGGCCCACAAAGCCTTATAGCTGTTTTATGTTGTTCCTCTGGCAGTGGCCAAGTGTGGCTTGAAGGGTATGAGCAATGATGTGGAGAGATGCTTGTCACTGGTGAGATTCAAGCAAAATTTCACTTTTCATTGCAGTAGGTTTGCATGTAATCTTATGACTGAAAGTAAATTTTCAGTGTGTGGAGGAAAGGATGCGTGGACTGATAAGTAACCTGATTAGACTGTCAAAACAGGTAAGTTATTTTATCTAGATGCTTGGGCGAATAGTCTTTCATCATTGTATAAAATTTCTTACTTCCAAGAATTTTCCTACTAGCGGGTTGATTTTGAGAAGACAAGACATCGTACTGTTATCACCTCAGATGTTCGGCAGCAAATCATGACAATAAATAGGCAAGTAAGGGAAGAGTGGGAGAAAAAACAGGCAGAAGCAGAGAAGCTCCGGAAACTAAATGATGTGAGTTCCACATCTTGGAATTTTGTGTTTGAGTTACTGACAAGATAAAAGCCATACCCATGCAAATTTCCCATGCATGCATATATTTGTATATTTGCATTTTAAAGCTATGTGCCTATCATTTAAACCTTGTAATGCCATTTTTATGTATAGGTCGAGAGCAATGCTGGAGTTGATGGTGACAAGGAGAAGGATGAGGGTCGAACTAAATCAACAAAGGTATTTATATCTCATTTTTATATTTCACCTTTGTCTACATAGGAAATCTTATCTTTGATTTATAATATGTTGCAGGTGAACAAGGAAGAGGATGACAAGATGAGGGCAAATGCTGCAAATGTTGCTGCCCGCGCTGCTGTTGGGGGAGATGACATGCTGTCAAAGTGGCAACTTATGGCTGAGCAAGCCAGGCAGAAACGTGAAGGGGGGATGGACATGTCATCTGGTTCTCAACCAGCTAAAGATGTGAACCGCAAATCTTCATCAACATCTGGAAGAAGTACGAAGGATAATCAAGATGGGGAGAAAAAATGTCCAACTACTTTTCTTGCAACTTCCGGTGAGTTTCTCTTAAGCTGTTCTTCTATCATTTCAGTTGTCAGAGAATTCAACTGCAAGATGGCTGTCAATTTTAGATATGTTACCACTCACCAAACTGACATCCATAATGTTGTACCTGTATCTTAATTTATGGAGGAAAAAAATTAAGGGAGAAATAAGAGATAAGGAGGTAGACATTAGAATATCTCACATAGAATGAAATAAGTAATATTTATGTTTTGCTTAATCCTTTTAGTTTTTTGGTTGAAAATGTTTTGATAAATATCTAAATTTAGAATATCTTCCTCTTCCCAACTTCTTGGGGGCTCAAGGGGGTATCATGCTCCCGATCACCTGCCTTGGCCATTGTCCTGTTGTATGAAGTGTAGAATACTATAAAGCGCACCTTCCTTGTGTATTGCTTTAAGGACAGATGATATATTTGTTTCCTTACTATTACTTGTGCTTGGGAAAGGGGCTATACAGAGTTGCAGAGATGCATTGTTGGTATCAGTTCGAATCAAGTAAATCAGTGTTAGCTGTTAAGAGTTTAAAATGGAGAATTAACTTTTTGCAAGTAACACTTCAGAACAATAATGCATGCTTTTCCCTCTATACCTAGTTTGTTATTGTTATCAGATTGTCTACTTTAAGTCAATTGATAAGCTGATGCCATGATCAAGGTATGCAGAAAATAGTATTGTAAAATTCCAACTTCACTTGTAAAAATTCATATCTCCACCTTCACTGTAGCAGCAAATTTTGTTTGGTTTCTAACTTTCTGATTTAGTTGTTTTGTTTGTGCCTACTTTTTCATTGCTGTTTTGCTCTTTTGATGTTCTCTTCCAACAGGGGCTGCTAGAAAATTTGGGAGAAATCATGCCCTTGCACCTCAAACTAGGGTAGCTCGAAGCATCTCTGTCAAGGATGTAATTGCAGTCCTGGAGAGGGAGCCCCAGATGTCCAAATCACCACTCATACATCGCTTGTATGAGAGAATTCATTCTGATGCCCCATATGAATAAGGTAAAACGGAGTACCTAGGAGATCTTGGTTTTTTAATTTTATCGCTGAGCTTATAATTATCTTATGCTTACCAACTGAAATTGAAAGGTCTCCTCAAGTTGGAAATCTGCTGTATTGAATTTAGACTTCACTACATATAACCCGGATAGTTTACCTGTTAAATTTGATTTGCTCCCGTATTCAAAATCACGTTGTGAGAAGCTTGCCTAGTTTTTAGTCCACTGTATGCATTCTTCTTCTTTTGTATATTCACTAGGCAAATTTGGAAATTAGTGCAATTAAACAGAAACCTCTAATGGGCAGGCTTTTAGCTAGGAGTTATGCTACTAACTTAACTTCACACTTTGCTCCATCTGAGTTTAAGTTTACTGTTAAACCGATATGGAGTCAAGTGTGTAGTTGTTTTCAGTTGTAAGCGCAGCCTAGTGTAAGTAGCAGTGTTCTTTAGCTAGGGCTCTCAACTTTCATGCCCGAGGAACGCTTTTGCTAGCCACCACTACAACTTGTTTTCCCTACAACATTCAAAATTTAACCAAATCAATCCGTCAAACAATCCAAGCTCTTATGTAGAGGTGTGCGTTGTGGATTTTAGCTTGGTAAGGTTTGAAATGTATGATCAAAGCTCTTGATGTGCTCTGATAAAAAAAAAAAAGCTCTTGATGTGCTTAGTCAGTGAATGGACTTGGACTTTGAACTTGCGAAGTTTATATATATATATATATAGATATAGTAGAGGAATAATATTGGCGTGCAGCAAAACGCACACGCAAAAACTAGTGCCTAGAATTGAAGTTTCTTATAATATTACTTACAGGCACATTACGCTTTCATCTTACCTAAACTTAGTTTAGAGAGATGAAACAAAGGGGGGAGGAAGGGAGATGTCTAACGAACTACATTTATACCCCGTAAACTATTTGACCTGAAATATTGGCTAAAGTTCAAATCTTAGTTAGCATTCTCTCTCTTATTCAGTGACCAATTATACCGAATGGTTTAAAATTGAGATTATGTTTTATGTGGTAATTGGCAATATAACAAAGCGCTGTTTTGATTGATAAACCACTAAAAAAATGGAGAAAAGAAAATAGTGATAAAAAATAACATGGCTAGTTATTGGCTACTTTACATTACAACTTTTTTTTTTTGGCCCCTTTTTTTTTTGGTTTTGCCTTTTGGACCATATAATACAAAACAATGTTTGTTTAACAGCGAGTTTTATAACATAATTTGAATTTAATTTTATCTTTATAAATTTTTCAATTTTTTATTATGATAATAAGTTTTTTTTAATGTAAAAATGAAGCAACATTAAACGTGTGCTAAAAACTAATAGTGATGACAAGGCAAATTGCTGGAAAGTGGAAACCCCTCCGGATAACGATGATGGCGGCGGCCTGTCACACGTGGTCCTGGATATACGCCTTTTCGCGCTTTTCTGTCACACGTCGATGGCCTGTCACCCATGTCTCAGCAACAATGGGACCCGCAAAACCTTCACAAACCCAAAATGTTTGGGAGAAAAAAAAAAAAAAAGGACAGCCAAAGCATAAAGTGGAAAAGCCGCAGAATATGCTTTGCTCTGCTCCACAGATTATCCCTTCCTTTCTCCATTCTTTCTCCTCATCGCTTCTCTTCTCTCCCCCTTCCTTCCTTCCTTCTTAAATTCTGTCATTAATATTCTCTTTTTCTCTCTAAAATTAAACACCTATATAATCCTAATCCTAATCCTAATCCTTTCCTTTACTCTACCATAATAGTCGGTGTTTTGGTGGATTTGAAAAAGTAAGTTATGGAGCTTGTAACCGGAAGTGATCTTTTTGTGACCGCGTCCCTGGCGTTTCTTCTATCTTTCCTTGTTGCAAAGCTTGTTTCCTTCGCCATGAGCAGTGAAACAAAGAATGCCCACGAACCCATTACCTTGCAGCCCGGGGAACGGTTGACAGTTCAGACCGCTCAAAGCGAGACCAAGGTGGTCGACATCCTTAGTCCAATTCAAGTTGGAGAGATTACAGTTGAACTTGAACCCAACGTTGTTGAATGTCCTCTGATTTCGGAACTCTCCAACGTTGATGTCTTAAATGAGGAAACGGTAGAGTTTGTTGGTTCAGCTAACCTCAACGATTCCGCGGAACAGAGGAACACGGAGTGTATTGAAGAAATCAGCATGGACCGGTCCACTGAGGTGGGAGTTTCTGCTCAACCAGTTGTAGAGAGCTTAGATTATGAGGATAATGATGATGATGAATATGATGATTGGGAAGGGATTGAGAGGAGTGAGTTGGAAAAGGTGTTCATGGCGGCTACGGAATTTGTTGTTGGCAATGGGTGTGGTAGTGAGGGTGATCGGTTGGCGAGTATTGGTAGCGATGTGCAGATGGAGTTGTATGGTCTTCACAAGGTTGCCACCGAAGGGCCTTGCCGTGACCCTCAGCCAATGCCTCTCAAGCTCTCTGCTCGTGCCAAGTGGTACCAAACTTTCCTATTTACCTTTTCATGTCTCAGCAATTTATGGTTCGCGTTATGCTTGTTGAATTGCCCTAACATGCATTGCCTTGTTCTGTACTCTATCTTGTCTTATTTTGCCCTGTATTGAACTGTACATGTGGAAACTGTTCTTCGGGAAGATGGATCACAGCCAGATATACTATGAATGCTCCCCCTCAAAATTTGTTTTTGCACAAAATAAAGTTGAAAAAATCTAATTTAAGGGTTAGAGGATAAGTTAGAACTTAGAACCACTCTTTAAAGGACACGAAACAAAATAAAATTGTGTACATTTTGTATGCTCAGTCTTTGTGGAATAAGTCCATAAATAGCACTTTGGCTGTGATGTTGTTAGGGAAAGTAACCAATGGGTAGTTCTCATGCATTTGATTGGTATTCCCCAAGACGTAGTATACATACACAAATTTTGGATAGATGAATGAACCATTCAACAAAGAATATTTCTATATCCTCCTAATAATCAGCCTAATAATCTTCCGAATTACTTAAAGAAGAAAGTATTAAATACTTTTTGGGTTCTCAAGATAGTAAATGCTTCTATTTTTTCATTTAATATTTTCTGTTTTAAGTAATTAGGATTTATGAGGATGTTAGGAGGATTTAGCATTATTATCAACAAAATAAATTGCAAGACTGTCCGTATCCTGCCAACTTAAGAGACGCTAGGAAATATTCAAGAGAAAAAAAATGTGTGAAGCACTCAAACTTGATAAACAAATGTAAACAACACATACGGCCGTGCTGTACAAGTTACAAGGTATAGCTTGATTGCTAGTTACAATAACAGGGTTGAGAGCAGCTTTGTATGAGTGATCGACGGTACTGCTTACGTTGTGCAAGGAATGCTTGGCAAAAGCTGGGGAACATGAGTCCAGAGGTTGCTATGGAGCAGTATATCACCCTTGTTTCGGATAAAGTTCCTGGATGGATGAAAGATAATTCTGCTGTAAGTTTGTGCTGTGAAGGCATATTGTCTTTTAATATCTCAAGTGACACAAGCAATGGAGAATTTGAAGCAAACCTTTTACAGGGAAAGAGTGAACAGGAACCCACAGGGTCAGAAGTTTTTGAGGCTGATGCTCCTTATTTAAGCACATCTTTGTCTCATCAACAAATTATCGTAACTGAAAGGTAGTGTTAACTCCTTATTTTACTACTATTATTTATAGCTTTTTTTTTTTTTACTTTTCTGTCAATATTATTAGATTTAATTTTGCGTGGCTTGTTTCTGGTATATCTGATGTTATGGTGACTACATCTCCTCTGCAGGGAACTTGACTTGTCTTGTGTCCAGGACCGTAGCCCACTTACAGAGTCACATTTGGAGAACAATGTAAGATTGTAAAATCATTCAGATTGATACTTTTTCTGCACTTCAATTTTAATTTGATGTGTGTAATAAGGTTGTTTTAGAAAATCGTTTTATTGTCAATTTATCATGACTTTTATTGTCACAAAAAGAACACTTTGTTTACATTTCTATGGCTGGCAAGAAGAGTTAGGGAGCTGATAATGTCGGGTACTCAGGAGCTGAATCATATGTCAACCCTTGACGAATAATCAATTGCATGGATAATATTGAATCTTATCTGAAAAGAAATTATTTGATGACCAAATCCTAATTGAGATCCATGGTGTTTACAACTCAGTCTAAATTGATTATTAAGACATGTACACTAAAGTGAGGAGCGAAAATAGCAAATCATGGCAGGATTTTGTTGAAGGAATTTTTAAGAAAACATAAACAGTCATATCATTAATCTTGTAATTGTGGGATTGGTGTCTAAAGCAATCCCTCTACCATTGTTTGATATACTAATTACTGCTGCTGCCATGGACTAACTCTCTTAAAAGCTTAAGTTATTAGTTGGAGGTCTAAGAATGATTTTATATATCCAACACACCCTCTCAAGCAAGAGCTCTTTGAGCTTGAAGTATGGATATCTTCATAATTAAGTTAAATTAAATTTTAGCATAAGGTAAAGTGTGTCACTATGTCTGTGCATTATCTGTGCTTCGAACCCAAAGGGCTCTCGCATGAGGGAGCGTGTTAGAAATGTAGAATCATTTATGGGCTTCCACCTATCAGGCTTTTTGAAGAGTTGGTCTTTGACAACAACAAACAACTAGAATGATTTTTTTTTAAAAAAATTATTGACTAACCATCTGATCCTGTTTGCTGTTTTTCTTTATTACTTTTTAATGATGTCTCCCACAAAAATTGTAATGTATGAAACCTTCATCCTTTTAGGGATAAAAATATATTTGATGTTTGCTGTTTAAAATCTTGCATGCTATATAATCATCTCTTGTTTTTTATGTCATGGTTCGGAGAAATTCTATTATAGAATTAGTCTACTGGTAGACTAAGTCAATAAATGACGCATTATTATTGCTTGCTAAATAAGTTAGAATTATTTTAGTAATTGAAATTCGTAAGTGGGTTGTATATGTAAGTTAGCTTAGCATGGGAATTTTCAGGTGAAGAAATGATGCATCTCTCTGCTTCTATCCCACGCCACGGGGACATTCTCCTGCATTTATTTCAGTTGAAAGAAGACTGATTTTTAATGCCAAGAATAAAAGTTTGTTTCGAAGTATGTGAGATTCTTGGGCTGTTTGTTGTCCCCTTTGTTCCTTAAATCATATGCTGATCATGATGTGTTCTTCAATATCGAACTGTTAATATATATTGTATATAAATAAATGCATGTATATATGATATTATGTGCTTCCCAATATTACGTACTTCCAGGTTGTTAAAACTAATTTAGTAATATCGTCTCATTCCTGTGGCTATTAAATGTTGCTGTGCTTTCTATTGCAATATCTCAATTTGACCTATTAGTTCAATTTAACGCATTTTCTAAGTAATTAATGTGAAATCCGGTTATCCAAACTATAGTAATATTTACTACCTTTTGATTTTCATTCTGCTACGGTTGTGGGGTAAATTCTTGTTCTATATGGTACTGAAGTCCGCTAGAGTGCTAGTGTAAAAAAAAAAGGAAGGTTATTCATCACGAGGTAAATTGACCTATTAGTTCAATTTAACGCATTTTCTAAGTAATTAATGTGAAACCTGGTTATCAAAACTAAAGTAATATTTACTTCCTTTTGATTTTCATTTTGCTACGGTTGTGGTAAATTCTTGTTCTATGTGGTACTGAAGTCTCCTCGAGTGCTAGTGTAAAATCAGGAAGGTTATTCATCACGAGATAAATTCCCTCGTGTAATTCTTCCACCATTCCTTGCTTTGCAATATTACTCTTTAAATTCAACTTACTACTTGCTTCACTTAGAAACCTTAAGCTTGACCATATACAACAAACAGTCTTATTTTAAATCGTTACAAAGAATATCCCTCGTCTCTAGTTGTAAGGACGAAATATTTGCTTATGATTAACCTGTACAGATTACAGCATTATGAGAAGGGAAAGCGGTGTGGGTGAGGTGTACTGTTTATACTTTATAGTCAGTGCTTATTACGTAGCGGAGGAGCTTTCAGCAGTAGCTTAGCTTGGACGATTTACGCATGCAGTGACAACGCGTGCTACTGTGATCTGGTGCAGGTAGCTACGGCAATCTGCGTGACACAGCAAGGTGCCAATTTGATGGTATAATAATATCTGGAGTAAATTGAAGCTGAAATACTTTAAAATTTTGGCGGATTAACCTTAGGATTTGAAAATATATAAATGATATTTTTAAACTTCACACTTTGAGCATAAAACCTCTTCTGTCAAGCAAATTGTTAATGAGAAATATCACGTGGCATACAAGTGATACCATTATATTAAAACCTGTTTTAACCTCTGATGATGCAATAATTAAGTGAAAAATTAACATAATTTTTAATGGTTTACTTGATGAAAAGAGTTTGCACATGAAGTTTTGGGGAGACATTTACTCATTTTCAAATCTTAAGGTTTAATTTGTATATGAACCAAAGTTAAAGAATGCAAGTTGTAATTTAGCCTAATATCCCTGTGAGAAACCGGACCCTACACTCTCCATTGCAATTTCCAACCAACGTACTGCTTCCTTTCTTAGTCTCACTTATCTTTCTAATCTAAAGCCAAAAAATAGAAGGATGAAAAGTGGTATCAATGTGTGAATGCAGTTTTGTTGGTACATTAATGGATATACGCCCGCGGCGCGTGGGCCACAACAATTATTAGAAATATAATCAGTTAGATATTAGTAGTTAGCTTGTTAGCCTATATAAAGGCTTGATGTAATCACTTTGTATTCACTTCACTCATTTTAATCAATATCAATTTTCAGTTTTCTCTCAATTCTTTCTTCCTCTTTCCACTGAACCATGATTCTTAACATGGTATCAGAGCCATACCACCCACCTTAATTATTATTTTTTCGCTGCATTCTCTTTTCTTAGTTTATTTTGTTTTCCTTTTTTCAATTTCTCGTTCCTCTCTTTTTTTTCATTTTCACGTGCTGCTGCATTTTTTTTCCAGATCTGGTTCTTTGCATTTTCCAAATCTGGTGTTTCATAGTTCTTTAAACGATCTTCGAAGTCAACGAGATCGGTACTTTGTTTCTTGATTTTCTTCAGATCTGGTTTCGATGTCGCCGGAGGAAGCTTCTTGTTGCAGAAGGCATTGGCTCTCTCTGTGACCTGTTTTCAGCCTTGCACTCGATGATGTGAGAGAATGTGGCGAGCCTGGTTATCGTTGGAGGCTCGCTCTTAATCTGCAATCTCCTGGATCGTGATCTAAGGTTTTGGCTTTAGGATTTGGATTTAATTTTGCAGTTCCTTGTTCAAGTGAACAAAGACGGAGGCCTACAGGGAGTGCCTTCATAGTCTCACTTTTGATCTCACACACAAATCTCGACAGAAAGTATGAGAAAATTCCAAAGAAAGCTAAGGAGAATTTCTTTATTATTTTTGATTTGGAATAACATCATTCAGCGGATGGTTACCACATTTTAATGATTGATTTAGCTTTTTTAGCTTTTTTTTTTTTTGTTTACTTTGGCTTTGTTGTAAGCTTCTGTCCTTGGTGGTTAAGTATTGATGTGAGTTTCTGCCATGGATGGTTAAGCATTGAAATTTTATTTTGCTTCTGTCTTGAGTGGTTAAGCTTTCAATATAGTTTTTGCTCTTGATGGTTAAGCTTTGATAGCTTCTGCCTTATGGTGGTTAAGCAGGCCTTATGACTTTGATGATTTTAGCTTCTGCCTTTGTTAGGTGGTTACGCATATTTGCTTCTGTTAAGTGGTTAAGCCTTGAGTTGTGGCTTCTGCTTAATGGTTAAGCGTTTACATTGTTGGCTTTAATCATTTTAGCTTATGCCTTATATGGTGGTTAAGCTTTGTTCATGTCATTGTTCGTGTGTTTTTCCTTCGATGTATTCTCGCATTTCTCATTGTATTTTTTTTGATTTGATATCCAGTTGTATTCATCCCAAGCTGGACGGGTTGTGAACACCTTCCAACTTGCGGGGGGCTATTAGAAATATAATCAGTTAGATATTAATAGTTAGCTTATTAGCCTATATAAAGGCTTGATGTAATCACTTTGTATTCACTTCACTCATTTTAATCAATATCAATTTTCAGTTTTCTCTCAATTATTTCTTCCTCTTTTCACTAAACCATGATTCTTAACAACAATGACAAAAAAGTGAAAGCAAAACTGCCAAGTATGAGCCCAGCGAGGCCCATAAACATATGTTGCCACGTCGATTTCATACCCACTAACAACATCTAATAAGGTGTAGTGAGAAAACGACATACGATATTATGATGTATTCAATATTGATGCTAAAAGAAAACATTCAATCGTGTAAACGTTTCAAGTTGTCATTGGATATGGGTTAAAAAATAATAATAACTTTAATCTTAAAAGTTAATAGGGTTCATAAACATTTAATTGATAATAAAGCTTTTATACACTCGGATTTTTAATAACAACAAGTCTGCACTTTAATTAATTTAGGTAGGGAGTTGTTATAATATTTTTGTAGTTATAATAAATTGTTAAATATTTATTAATTTTTAATTTTATAATAAATATTTAAAA
Organism: Styphnolobium japonicum; assembly: GCA_023212625.1. Classification (NCBI taxonomy): domain Eukaryota; kingdom Viridiplantae; phylum Streptophyta; class Magnoliopsida; order Fabales; family Fabaceae; genus Styphnolobium; species Styphnolobium japonicum. Next base: position 28,057,156 of record JALBWW010000006.1, read on the forward strand.
ATTTATTAAATATAATTAACAATTAATAAATATTTATTTACCCATCTTACCGAATCAGTAGCTTTCAGTTCTTATTGGTGTTTAAATACCAGTACTGTTCTTTCAATAATTACTAGGATGACTTGACGCTTACAATTTTTTTTGGCTATTTTTTTTAATTTTAATTTTATTCATAAGAGATAACATCACATGCAAATAAGTAATAACGAGGAAGTAGAGCCTGAAGGGATATTTTTGAGGTAAGTGCTATCTTTAAGTACTTTTTAATTAAAAAAATATTATTTATTTTTTTTAATATTAATTATTTTATTATTTTAATAAAAAAGTAAATTTTTAATTAGAGTAGTATATCTTTAGTGGTGGAATAGAGTGACACACAAAAGATATATATACAGCTTAGCAGAGGATGTTCTAGAATACAGAATTGTACTGACCAATACATCTGCACAACTACTGCCTTCCCTCTTCACACATAATTCAGAGAGAAGAAATAGCACCCTATTTCGCCAATAGATCTGGACAACTATTACCTTCCCTCTTCACACATAATTCAGAGATATCTCTCAATCTCTTTCAAGAAGTCGTCGAATGTCTTCAATAATATTCCCATAAATATGAAAGGAGGTGTTCCCGAGACGAACAAAGCGCAGCGCCTCTAGGGAATCAGACTCTAACTCTATAAGGACTTACAGTAACCGTAGTCCCATAAATAGGCTATGATGACTTGATGAGAAAAAACAAAACTTATCGTGGGTGGCTGAAAAGGAAATAACAAATATAAATAATGGTATTTGTATATTATTTTTTTTACATTATTTTTATATTAATTAAAAATAAGTAAATTTTTTATTAATATAATATATCATTTGATTAATGAGTTTTAGTAATCGATTACTTACAGACTTGGTTAATGATGAACAAATTATTAATTAATAAAATATATTATTTGATTAATAGATTATTAACTTGTAAATGATTGATTACCAAAACTCATTAATCAAATAATATACTTCATTAATTAATAATTTACTCATCGTTAACTAAGTATAAAAGTGATGTAAAAAAATAGTGTGCAACAAATATTTTCCATACATTTTTTTATGGGTGATGAAAGGGTCCAAAAACAATGGATAACATTGTTTATTATTCTATTTTTTTTTATTATAGGTTTTTATGATATTTTTAATTAGTGGAATCATTCTTAATTAGACCTATTATTAATATTTGGATTTTTCTATTCAAACTTAAGACAGATTTTTGTATAAATTAGTCAAAATAATTTGAGTAAATTATTATTATTATTATTATTTGTACAATCATGATGTACTAATTCTTGTTCAGACGTTAATTTTACCTTAATCACAATATACTTTCAGTAGGATTCAAACCCTTACATTAAAGATAAAGTCCACTCACATGAAACTCAATTTGCCAACTGAGCCACACCTTGTGTTTATTTGTGTAAATTAGATTAATAAAAAAGTCTGCATTAGATGAATTTAATTTAAAATTGAAATTTTTTAAGTGATACTAATTATATTTAGATGCTTATATAAGTTTTATTTGTATTGAGTTTTATATTTGTATTTAAATATAATTAGTTTTACATTTTTCTGTCAAATTCACATTCACTCTATTTGATATAGCAATTTATAATCAGTCAAGCGTATACAACATTTTATTATTTAACAAACAATAATATTGCCAACTAAGTAAAGATATTACTAATTAGAGACACCATAAAATTCCTTTCTCTATTTCTTTCTTTTTATCTCGTCTGAAATCTGAATTGCATATCTGTTTGGGGTCTTTTTCTTTTAATTTCCAAATGATGTTTAGATATCCTCAGACTTTCTCTTATAAGATGCCCGTTAGTTTTTTATTTTTATTTTTATTTTTTATGTATTTATTTTTAGAGCGATAAAAGTTATAAGATTTCGCTCACAATTGCAATAAGAGCAAGTGACATTGCACATAAACATATATTATTAATGTAAATTTCGAAAAAGGAAAAAAAAAAGTTATGAAATTTTTAACTCACGCATCAATTTTACGTGTGACTACTTCAATTTTTGTTGTTGTCATGTTACCTCTTCATTTGATAACAAGGTTATGCAGCGAAGTTGAAAATAACGTATGATAAGTTATAACTACAGAAACAATGCATCAAATGTTTTTTTTTTTAGTGCATTGTCCCTGTCACAACACCCTCGTCTCCTATCAAACTCTAGGGTCCGCAGCGTTTGGTACTTGTTCGGTCACCCTCGGGTTGTATCATTCGAAAATACTGTATATTATGTATAGCTGCACACAACGTGAATGTAACTGTTATCAGGTCGCTATGCACAGCGTCTATGCATATGCAAATTCTTTTCTAATTGTGCTTAGTTGATATATTATAATCCATGCAGTTAAGCTTTGTAGGTTGTCAAGTCTAATAAGGAGGAGGTCCTTGAATAACGTAATCATTCAACAAGAAACGACTTCTGCAACTGGTTCCAAATGACTTTGTCCATTTTCTGGTGTGGGAATGTGACTTATTAGCTACCATATAATTTGAGAATTTATAGATTGTGTATTATATGTATTCTGAGATCTTATAATCACCGTGCATAGGTGTGTATATTCGAGTCTATTGCTAGTTAACCTTCTAAAAATATATAATTGCGCTAATCTGTAATTTAATAGTTATAATCTCTGCCGGCAAACGCTAATCGGCTAATCCATAAAGTATACATTTGTTTTTGTTTTTTTCTCTTACCCAGGTATTTTACACTTTTTAGGTAAGGGATTAATATCGTTCAGAATATCAAGATTACTTTTCTTCATAAGTAATTTCCTGCGAGTTTGTGGAAGGGTCCCTCAATTACTGAGTTTAAACTTGTTTATTATTGGAGTCATCTTGTAGTCCAACTAACACTAGTTTTAAGACTTGTATGTGATGTTAATGTTGAAGGTTTGATCCTCCACTAAATCACATTAATAAAAAAAAATGCACGTGTAATTTGCCTGGGACATTAAAGTCCTTTTCTTGATGGATGTGTGCCTTAGCTTGGAGACCACAAAGCAAAGATCAGATTCTATTAGCCAGAGTCATACAGGATTCTTACTTAGTTCTTTTCTTCTTTCTTTCTTGATTGCCGATTCTTTCATTTTCTCTGGCAATTCACCTGGTTATGATTGAAACTGATCCAATACCTATTGGCCATCGTGCAAAGAACTATCAGGAATCAGGAATCAAGACGGAAGAATGGTCCAGCGTTCACATTATTTTCACTCATGTCATCAGTGATTGTTTTTGAAATGATGCTGACCCCCAACAACTCCAGCATGGTAAGAATTGATTGAATGTACTGTTTAGACAATTTGTTGTTTACCCGGATGACTAAGGTCCCTGAAACTTGACTGCGTATAGTGTTGACGGATGATCTCATTGTATTAAGTTTCTTGCAGTAATTTGGGACCCAAAAATATCTTTTCATCAGATGAAAAGTTCAAATGAATGGCAGAGAAGGTCAATAACTAAATTATATTTCTTGCTTACTATTGGTGAAGTGCTCGTAAACTCAACAATACTCAATCAATTGATTTGAAACGTGATTGCAAACAAAACATTAAGAAGTATAGAAAGCAGGTTGCTTAACCTATGTGGTTAGCATTAATGAGTGGTAGGTCCATTCCAGCTAATCGCCAGAATAAAGCAGAACAAATGAGTTTACAAATTGGAGAAGCTACCACTCAAACGTCTCTACTCTCTATGATTAAACGACTTTCTCGCTTTGTCTATTCAGCAATCCATTTTCTTAGCTATAACTTTTACTCCATAACAATAATTATTATCAACAATGTCTCAGCAATTCTGATTTAATTCCTGCCTTCACAGTTACGGATGCACAGAATATATTCCATTTTACAATCCTGCACAATTCTCGATCGACGGTAGAACACTATCTGAAGTCTGGACTGTAACTAGCAGTTCTCTGAGGAGGATGCCAATACTTCTTTAGATCAGAGGGCCAGCGAATCTGAGTGATTTTTCCACTATAAATCTTTGTGGACTATTTGTGTCTTTGGATTAACTTATTTTATTTTAGAAAAGTTTTTTTATTTTTTCAAAATGTTCAAGAAAGAGCTTTTGATTGAAAAGTTTTTTATTAAGTGCAAAATCAGTGGATTGTTGGTAGAAAATGCGTACTTAATTAGCATTATCTTAACTTTTCCTGGTATTTCTCCTTTTCCAAGTTAAATAGATGAAAGCGAACGGATATAGGCCCCATTTCTACAAGCCTGACCTGACCCCTAGTTGTCCAAAAGCAAAAGAATCACTGCGTTTTCATTTCTCTTTGATTAGACCGTACCTTTTAAATTTCTTTGTCCAAGTTAAAAAAGGATATTATTCGGATACTTATTATTTTTAGGGAGAGATTTTTGTGTAGACTTGCAGTTTAGTTATTCTGAGATATAGATAAGTTTTGTTTATATCTCGGTCTTATGTAGCCCCCTTCTTTTTAATTATCAAATCAAGCCACTTAAAATGGTATTTCTCATTGGCTTAGTTTAGCTCAATTGAAGTAACTGAGAATTTTTCAGCCATTTTAAGAATGAGAAATATGACATGTGAAGTATATCAAGTTATAAACTAAGGCACATAAGAAATTCCATTGCCTAGCCACTCATTCAGACTGGCGTGAAAAATCCACCACATCTATATATGGTGTCGTTTAAGACAGATCATCCAGGAGCATGTGATCTCCAACTCAGTGGCTCGAACACAAGTTCGCAGAAATATGGCTATAGTGAATTATGTATAAATCCAAGATTCATAACACTCAACTAATTGAAACTTCTTTCACACAAAATAAAAAATAAAAAATATTTGAAACTTCGAGGAGCACTTACAAGTCGTTAGAGTAAAGTGGCCCTAAAAGAAAGAACTAAAGAAATAATTTTTAAAGAAAAAGGAGGTTGCAAAATGCCTTTTCTTGATGTCCTAAACACTCAGCAACAGATTATTGCTCTCAACTCGTATGAACATTTTTGTAATTATTGTCTTCTTTTTATTATTTTTTTTATATTTTGGTATATATTTATTTGCTGTTTTGAGAACAACTCCATTATATGTCCGATTTACCATTACTAAAAGAATATTTACCTATCTACGCAGATTCAACAGTTAAAACTCAACAATAAATACCCTGTATACCTGCATTTCTGAATCAAAAACAAAAGAAGCCAAAGACTCAATTGGCTAAAACTCTAGTACTGGAGACAGAGCACGGTGACAAGATGAAGATGCTGATTTTCAAGTTTCTTCAGATTGTTTTGCTGCTAACTTTCTGTGGCAGATATACCATAGCAGAAAAGAAAACACAGTACTCTAAAAGGACATACATAATTCACATGGACAAGTCCACCATGCCAGCAAGTTTCGACGATCATCTCCACTGGTATGACTCATCACTAAAGTCAGTATCAGACTCCGCAGAGATGCTCTACACCTACAAACATGTAGCTCATGGATTCTCCACAAGGCTAACTATCCAAGAAGCAGACATACTGGCAAAACAACCGGGAATCCTCTCAGTTATCCCTGAAGTTAGATACGAGCTTCAAACAACTCGAACACCAGAGTTCCTCGGATTGGAAAAAACCAGCACTCTTTTACCTGCCTCTGAAAAACAGAGCCATGTGATTATTGGAGTTCTAGACACTGGTGTATGGCCTGAACTAAAAAGCTTCGATGACACGGGACTTGGGCCAGTGCCCAGTAGCTGGAAAGGCGAGTGTGAAACTGGAAACAACTTGAATTCATCAAACTGTAACCGCAAACTTGTTGGTGCAAGGTTTTTCTCCAAAGGCTATGAAGCAGCTCTTGGACCCATCGACGAGAAGACAGAATCAAACTCAGCAAGGGACGATGACGGCCACGGAAGTCATACCTCAACTACAGCAGCAGGTTCAGCAGTTGCAGGAGCTAGCCTCTTTGGTTTAGCTTCTGGGACAGCAAGAGGTATGGCTACACAAGCCCGTTTGGCAGCTTACAAGGTGTGTTGGCTTGGTGGATGCTTCACGTCTGACATAGCTGCTGGAATTGACAAGGCCATCGAAGATGGTGTCAATATCTTATCCATGTCTATTGGGGGAAGTTTAATGGACTACTACAGAGATATTATTGCAATTGGAGCTTTTACAGCCACAGCACATGGAATTCTAGTTTCCACTTCAGCAGGAAATGGTGGGCCTAGTCGAGAAAGCTTGTCTAATGTAGCACCATGGATAACCACCGTGGGAGCTGGAACTATAGACCGTGATTTCCCTGCCTATATCAGCCTTGGAAACGGGAAGAGATACACTGGCGCATCTCTTTACAGTGACAAACCGTTATCTGATTCTCCACTGCCACTTGTTTATGCTGGTAATGTAAGCAATTCATCCAGCGGAAATCTTTGCATCACAGATAGTTTGATTCCCTCAAAAGTTACAGGAAAAATCGTGATATGCGATCGAGGAGGAAATCCCAGGACGGAAAAGGGTCTGGTGGTCAAGAGTGCTGGAGGCATTGGGATGATTTTAGCTAACAATGAAGATTACGGGGAAGAGCTAGTTGCTGACTCTCATCTCCTCCCTGCGGCATGTCTGGGCCAGAAATCCAGCGAAGCCGTAAAGAACTATGTTTTCTCTGATCCCAATCCCACCACTAAAATTTCGTTTGGAGGCACCCAGCTAATGGTTCAACCGTCCCCAGTGGTGGCAGCTTTCAGCTCCAGAGGACCAAATGCTCTCACGCCAAAAATACTCAAACCAGACCTAATAGCTCCAGGAGTCAACATCCTAGCTGGGTGGAGTGGCGCAGTTGGACCAACTGGGTTGTCCATTGATACCAGGCATGTCAGCTTCAACATCATTTCTGGCACATCCATGTCCTGCCCCCATGTAAGTGGTTTAGCTGCCCTCCTTAAGGGTGCTTACCCTGAATGGAGCCCTTCTGCTATAAGGTCTGCCCTCATGACAACATCCTACAGAACATACAAAAATGGGCAAGCCATACTAGATATTGCCACTGGGAAACCTGCTACACCGTTTGATTATGGTGCTGGCCATGTGGATCCAGTAGCTGCTCTTGATCCTGGTCTTGTGTATGATGCCGCCGTGGATGACTACCTCAGCTTCTTCTGTGCCTTGAACTACACTTCACTTCAAATCAAGCTTGCCGCAAGAAGAGACTTTACCTGCGACTCAAGTAAGAAGTACAGAGTGGAAGATTTCAACTACCCATCTTTCGCTGTTCCTCTGGAAACAGCTTCTGGCATACGGGGTGGTTCTAATGCACCGAGAACTGTCCAATATACCAGGATTCTAACTAATGTGGGCACCCCATCAACATATAAAGCTTCAGTGTCGTCTCAGTCTCCCTCGGTGAAGATTGTGGTTGAACCACAAACACTTAGTTTCACGGAACTGTACGAGAAGAAGAGCTACACCGTGACGTTCACCTATACTTCAATGGCTTCTGGCACAACCAACTTTGCTCATCTGGAATGGTCGGATGGGAAACATACGGTTGGTAGCCCAATTGCTTTCAGCTGGACATGACATGACTATGATATTTAAAGGTCCTAATACTAATAATTCATGGATTTCTGAAATACCTGCAAACATGGCGTAATAAAAGGGCTCGCGCTAAGTATCACTCATTCACTCTTGTAATGCTGCTCTGTTTTTGGTCCACCAAGGAGGCCTAACAGAGCCTATTGTTATGTATCTCTTTGCTGTTCCTCCTCGGCTATGGCTGAAAGCTTTTGTAATTTACCACTTTCTCTGGCGAAAGTCTGGGGAAACATTAGTAAAGAATAATTGTACAGAAAAAATAAAAAAGGTAATGGCACATTTGTATAATGGCTTGAATTGGATATCATATCTTCCCAGCTTCTATAATTTGAGTGAATTTGATATTATTTTATTATTTTATCTTTATTTACTTTTTTATTTTATTTTACTAATCTAACAATATATTGTATATTATTCACAATACATAAAATTAAAAAAAGTAAAATAATATAATCAAATCAAATCTTTTTTTAATGACTTTTAAATATAAAAATTAATTTTTAAATTAATTTAAATTTAATTTTTTATAATAAATTTTAAATATAAAATTTAATTTTTAAATCAAATTAAATTCATTTTAATTGATTCTAAACACAACCTTAACAATTTTTTCTTGTCGATTACCAATTACTCACTACTCAGTCGTACAGGTAGTGGCTTAAGTTATACATCTTGCCTCCATAGCGCAATACAAAACAACACTAAGCATGCAGCAATTCGATATACGTTCATCAAATCAAGAACGTTCTATCCAATGCTTGCCTAGAATTATTCAATATTGAGAGTAACAGCGCATCTGGAAAGAAATTTCAGCAACTATGATATATGGATACAGGTAGTATGGATACGGGAATAATAACATTTTTTTATAAAATAAAATATGGATACGGTAGAATAATATATAACATATATATCAAAAATATATATATTATTTAAAATTATTATTAAAAAAATTATAAAACATTATAAATAAATAATAATAATTAAGTCAATTCATGATTGAGAAAAAAAATAAAAAGAGTTTTTGTTTTTAACATTACTTACTATAAGCATAATAAAAAAATCATTTATTAAATTATTATAATTTTCCACTCGTGGCAAATTAAAAAAAATTATTAAGACATAATCCAGTAGCATCCAATAGTGTTTTAGAAATATATGATACAGTATCTGTATTATCCAACACCAACACAGCCGTCATTTTAAAGTATTCGTGGTTAGTAGACCTAGTTTAGCAAAAATCAGTCATCAAACAATCAACTTCATTTATCTTAACGTAAATACCAGACAGTACCTGTCTTTCAATCAACATCACCTTACCATTTCAGTAACTATAATTTGAATTCTTTTTTAAACCAATTTTAATTGGAAACACCTTCAGTTATAAAGCAACTTCTTACTACCATCTATCATGGAGCGAATTTGATGTATCAACATTTGCACGAGGCTGAGGGAGGAAGGGAAAACTAATGTACACGTTCCTTTCATATATATTTTCACACAAATCACCAAATGCAGCAAATTTAACCAGATGAGATTGATTTTATAAATTGGGGGGAAAAAAGAGAGGGGGAAGTTCGTAAGGTAAATGATGAAGTTGGTGTAATTTTAATAATTATTTATTAAATTGGTGTAGTTTTAAAATTTTTTTTTGAAAATATGGTAAATTTTACTATGTTTTTTTTTTTTGGTTAAAATGTAAAGAATTTTCTTCAATTATAAGTCAAATTTAGAAAACTCTCATGTGCTTTCAAATTCACCAACTCGACTCCCTAAATTAATAAAACAATATATAATAACCATTTTGTTAACCTATCATTTAAATAATTGATGGAAAAGTAGTCATGTGTTAATTTTTTTTATTAATCTCACCTTAAATCATTAATATTTATCCCTTAAATCATCTTTAGGCTTCTTTTTTGGACATTCATTAACCCACACCACCATTTGAGCGGTTCATGAAAATTTCAAACGATAGTGTGAGGTTAATGAATGCAAAAAAAAAGAGGTCTAGATATGATTTCAAGGATAAATATTAATGATTTAAGGTGAGATTAGTGGAAAAAATCAACACATGACTACTTTTCCATCAATTATTTAAATGGTAGGTTAACAAAAAGGTTATTATACATTGCTTTATTAGTTTAGGGAGCCAAGTTGGTGAGTTTGAAAACACATAAGAGTTTTCTAAACTTGATATATAGTTGAAAGAGGTTCCTTGCATTTCAGTCTTTTTGTTTCCTTATGTAATACTTGTACTAGTTGCGCTAGTCAACCTACCTAGCGCAAGTGATGTTACGTGGCAGAATCACGGCTAAATGACATTTTTTTTTAAAATTTTTGTTTTCTCTCTCAACAAAAGTGAATCAGTGGAGACTTGAACCCAAGTACTATTGGCATATGTCATCTTCATCACTACACCAAATGACTTTCCTGAGTTATAAATGTAAATAATATATATATTAATTATTATTAAATAATATTTAGTCATTTTATAGCATCAGTGTAATTACTAAATGATTATACTAATTCATATAATCATTTAATGTAGTTATTTCGTTATATGTAAATTTCAAAATTTTAGGTAGTCATTTAATAGTTATTCTGATACTATTGGATGAACAAATATCATTTTATAATATATATATATATATTATAATTTACATTTATAACTCAAGAAAGTCATTTGCTGTAGTGGTATAGATGACATGTACTAATAATACTTGGGTTAAAGTCCCATAGTCTCTTCACTTTTGTTAAGAGGGAAAACAATTTTTTTTAAAAAAAATTCATTTAATCGTGATTTTTATAGTTTTCATAAAACATAAAAATTGCGGTAAACGTTGCCATGTGGCATCATTTACGCTAAATTGACTAGCGTAAGTATCACATAAAATAAAATAAAAACAGCATGACAGAATCTATCCTATTTTTATAAATAATTTTAAAATTATATTAATTTAATAAATAATTTCTAAAATTATACCAAATTGATCAATTACCATGACAGAATCTATCCTATTTTTATAAATAATTTCAAAATTATATTAATTTAATAAATAATTTCTAAAATTATACCAAATTGATCAATTACCCAAAGTTCATGAGTACTGACTGGATTGATTGTTTCTGGCTCAAATCCGCGCTTTTGCAATCAAAGGAAGAAAGATGTATTTGTTTTGACACTTTTGAGAGCGTGTTTCCATCTTTAGTTAGAAAGCAAACACATGAAAAGCAAAAAAAAAATTAATGCGAAAATAAGTTTTTTCTTATGTTTATATTTTAAAATGAAATCCTTCAATATAAATTACAATGCATTCTCTTGTCCCAAGTTGGTAGGTAAGAAGCTATAAGCCTATAACTTCTAAGTTCAAGGGACAACTAATGTAATGATATTTCCAAATAAAGCTCGAGATTTCAATATGACACTTATTGTTTAACTATAATCTTATGATACAACTTGGTAGGCTATGCAAACACATGATTTGTTAATACCATTCTAAAGATTTAATTAAAATCAAACAACACGTGTATCTAAACATCACTCAGAATCCTCTGCCAATATCTATGTTTCACACCTTCCAAATTTGTTCTCTTTAACCATCCTTTAAGAGGCAATGGAATTAATTTTGTGGAATATAAGCTAGTAGGAGTGGACTAGTAATGAGAGGCTTAAGTAATTTGTGATGGTCATTAGTTTAGCATGAGCCTCCATCAATGGAGAAATTTTTAAGTACACCTAATGTATTATTCTAAACTAATAAAAAATAACACATAAATTAAAAAAAAAAAAAATAACCCCATCACAGCTATAGCTAAACCTGAAGTGAAGTTCATTTTTTTTTAATGAAAGTGTCATTTTTTTTTTACCTAAAGTAATACTCTAGGTACCTAAGATTCTCTCCCATTACTTCTCCCACGCCATCATGACAGCTTTTCTACCAGAGTCCATAAGTTTATCGAAAGTCTAAAGAAAAGTGACGGAGAGCCCGAACAGTATCTTGATCGAAATGACAGAATAGAAACAGTGTTAGTGGATCCCACGGTGAGACTCACAAAAATTGTGAGTAATGCTGTCTATTCGGTCACACTTGGGTAACAGAACCTTCGGACTCTGTAGCACCAATCTATTATAAACCTCTAAGGAGTGGAGGGATAAGGACTGAAATTTGACAGTGTATTAAGACTTACATGCCCACTAAATAAAATTATGAGCAAACATTTAAATTATTTTTAAAAAAATATACGAGACATTATTTTAATTTTTTAATTATTTTTATATTAAAACAATTTTTTAATATTAAATTAAATATTAAATTTATTTTATGACACTATATTAATATTTTAAAAAGGTTAATTTAATATCTAAAAAATTAAAAGACTAAACTAATATTTCATATATCTTATAGGATCAAATTAAATATTTATTCTAAAATTATTTCTTTTTAATACAAAAAATTTATAAAGATTGACATATTTTAAGGTTAATATATACTATAATTCATTAAAAATAATACTTACATGACCTACCAAAAATTAAATCCAAAACTCTTTTATCTATTTTGTTAGATCCTGTCTCGTAGGTCAAACCTCGCAATTCGTTTATTATTAATTAATTACAAATTGTTTAAATTATATTATGTGTATTAAGAAAAAGAACTTGCAAATTATATTATGTGATACTGATAAAATAAAATTTAAAATAATTAATATAAGATTAAAAATACCATAATTAAATTCAAATATGAGAAATTTTTTGGTACACAAATATGTGAATTTATAATCTGGTCATTTTCATCACCTGCTATAAACCGAAGCTTCCACAAACGTTGGCAGGGTGAGTGCAGTACTTTGTTGACCACTAACCTTGGCAGTCACTAGTCAGCATTGCAGATATTACGCGTTCGCTCCACTTCCATATCCATAAAACCATAGTTCCCCGAAGAGAAATTTTCGTTGACTGCAATCACCAAAAATAATTTGGTGGAAAAAACAAACAATAAATAAAGATAACCAAGAGCCCTTGCGGGTACACCTCCTCCTACCTTTGTCCGAATTGCATTTTGGACCCGCTTCATTCTCGTGCAACTAACTAATCGGAACTGTTCTCACGGATCCATAGTTCTTTTTTTCTGGTGTTTAATTGGCAACCCACCTGCGTAATCCATATTGTAAGCCACCTTTGATCGGTGACTGCAACACAGATTTCCTCAGTTAGGGTTTATATATTGGATTCATTGTTGTTGCCAAATTTTCTTTCTTTTTTTATTATTCTGATCATTATTCGAACCGACCCATTTTTATTCATGGCGTCAATTTTCGACCGATGGGAAAAAGATCCTTTTTTTAACGCTGCCGAAGAAGTTCAGGAATCTGCAGATAGGTACCCATTGCATACTATTATCAGCTTCGTTCCCTTTTTCCAATTAGCTTTGTGCTTTTATGTAATTTGTAATTTGTAATTTGTTTGGTTTTCGAGAGGAAATGTAGGGATAGAAGTAGAACCTTTGTAATTTGTTCTTTTTATTTATTTATTGAATATTGAATTCAAAGAATGGGAAGCTTAAGATTTTTTAGTTCATTTGTGTACTGTGCACAATCTTATAATCTGTATGTACTGCTCGCATTTTCTTGTGATTGATTTGCTATCATTGTCTTTTCAAGGATGGAATCTACATATAGGACATGGATTCACGCAACCAAAGATACTTCCAGCATGTGGAACTCTGGTGAACTCCGCAGAGATCTACATACTGCCCTTGGCACTGCTAAATGGCAGGTAATCTCTCTTTGTAGACTTGCTTGCCACCATCACAACAGATGTACGAATGAGTTATTCTCATACTCGTGGCAAATATGCTAAATAACTAGTTGGTTTGATTTATTGTATCATCATAATGAGCATGTGGTTGCATTTTTTGTGGGCAATGCAGTTAGAGGAATTTGAACGGGCAGTCAGGTCAAGTTATAGCAAAAGCTCAAGTGAGGATGCAAGAAATAGGCACCAAGATTTTATTACTGCCATTGAGGACAAGATTACAAAAGTTGAGTGTTCGTTACACGAATCTAACCTTTCGAGTGGCAAGGCATCTCTGCCTTGGGTGTGTCTGGATGAAGGAGAACAAAACGAGCTTGCTTTGTTTCTTTCTGGGATGCCAGCAGCTGAAAGCAACAATTCCATTAAGTGTAACAGCAGGGACAGTGAAAATCCACAATTAAGTGATAAAGATTCAGTCAGTAATGGTTCAAAGAATTTACATGTTTCATCTGGGTGGGGTGAAGCAAAAGAAGAGATATCTCATGGGCATCGTAGGGCAGCTAGTGCTAGTGCTGATATTGGTTCCTGGAAAATTTCAGTTTCTGATGATGTGCAACAATGGAGTTCCTCCAATGGTTCGTCTGGTCCTATGCCTAAGGTACCTAGTTTATCAGGATTTCTTAGTTCCATGGAATCCGTCTCTAAGTTGAAGTGGCCTAGGAATGGTTATAGAAAGCTGAAAGCAGTGGATCATCATAAAGAAATTGATAGTGCACTACTTCCAACAGCTGAATTGAATGAGGTGTGTTCTTAATCTGCTTTTGTTGTTTCTCTGATAATGGGACTGACTTGAGTGATTTTTAATGCATTTGTTGAATTACTAATACTGTAATCCTTTTTTTAAAAAAATTGAAATAAAGGGCATCAATGCATGCTACGAAAGAAGTAAGAGTTGCCTTGATAGTTCTGATGAATGCTATGACAAGCAACTCTATGGGTGGTATGGTGCTATTCAGAGACAGCTTCAAAGATCTCAATACCAAATGCAATACAGTCAGCCTGTTCAAATAACTGTTTGGATTGTTATTCTCCTTTGCTTGATTGGTAAGCTGTTGGTGTGGGTGTGCATACTGTATTCCTTCAAACATGTATGTACTTGCATGCTGTGCAATTTCTTAGGAGCAACTTCTTACAACTTTGGAGAATTTTACCTTATTACTCTCTTTTTGGTTCAATCATTCATATGGCCTTCTTGCTAATGCTCTGCTTTCCCTCATCATAAAGCTCTTGTTTATTATTCTGTTCCTGTATTTTTTTTGTTCCTTTGTTGGTAAACCTACTCCTTTTGCTATTTCTTCATGTTTTTCCATCTTTTTTTTTTCATGACTTTGTTGCTGAAGTATATTTCATACATAGACATGATGCTATTTTGAATTTGTTAAACTTTTTTATGCAATGGGCATTGTGTTGTGGGGAACTTCCAAATTTCATGTAAGAATCATCAGGAATGTGAATGTGAAGCGTGTTACTTTTGCCCCTTTTAAAGATTTCCAAAGAAATTTTTATAATTGGTTGTTTTTACCAAGTGGTGTTTTTTTAACATCCTTAAGTTTATATATTGGTCTATACTTGGTAACTGTTTGAAAATTTGTCCGTACACCACGCATGCCAAAGGAAAGCAGAGCTTTCTCCTCACATGCTTGCAGTATTAGTATTTTTTTAATATAATATATAGTGGCTTACACTTATCGATATCTCTGCAGTTTTAATTGCACTTCGCGCAATGTAGAAGGAAGATTTAGATACACGATCGTAGTTGGCGGCAGCATGAGGGACAAACAAGTTTTTGGTACAAGTTCATATAATTTATGTTGTCACTTAAGCAACAGAGATAGGTTTTCAGGTTCTCGCACACACGGTGTCAATATAACATTTTAAATGCTTTGAGAACTACTATTTAGAGTCTACCATAGCACCTCCTCACATTTTCGTTTTTTGCTATATATTCTCATTTTTCCCTTCCCATTTCAAAATTGTTCATCAAGAGCTCTCTGTTGTACTATATCATAAGATGGAGATGACAAAGTAGATTGGACTGCTAGATGTTGTAATGTATATTATGTCTTCTTCATGTTAGAGCTGCGTTTGTACCAAGGCTTTTTAGTCTAGCATGTAAAAATTCAAGATGATATATTATCTTCATTCTTCTTCTTGTCCATGACATCAAACTGACCGGATACCAATGTCCAAAGAGTCAAAGATACATTTCATTCATACAATTCTAATTGATACGATTATCCTGGCAATACGAGCTGTAACTGCAATGCAATAATTCAAAAGGACAGAAAATAAAACTCAGGCACTGTATCCCTAGAAGCTGCTTGTTGTTAATTGCTACAAGTGCTGTTCAAGGCCAAGGGGCTCTAAAGGCAGCCACGCAGATCATCAGGTTGACCAGCTTTGGGTACCATGCTACGTTAAGTTGAAGGTGCACACTTACTCATAATGGAACTGGCACTACCGTGAAGCTGTTACTGCTGCTGGCTTTAGAGAAATCCTTCCTGTTACGCCTCTCCTTAATGTCAAATTCCACTCCTTGAAATGTGATTCGTGATAATGGCTAAAAAAAAATGTAATTCGTGATGACCAATACTCTACCAAAAGCGGTACCAAACCCCCATCTAAGTCCTACTCCAACTCGACAGCCTCAACCTTCAAAATAAAACCCATTATACCTGACTCAATAGGGTCAAATTCATACATATTTAATTAGAAAAACACAAATCCAAAGACACATACCATTGGCAGAACTAGAATCAAGAAATTGGAGGGAGTAATACCAAAATTACTTAGGAGACTTAAAAAGAAAATTTTAAAACTTTGTTCGAGGGTCACGACACTCTTCGTTAATTTCTCTCACTTGTTTTAGGAGTCACTCCACTTCTGACTTTAATCTTGCAAACCCGTTGAAGCTTGTTTCCTGTTTCGTAGACGCTAGAGCCGTGACCACAAATTCATTTACAAGCATATAAATTCGTCTCTCACTACAGCAGACATATAAGCCTGTTTGGGTGGGCGTTTTCCCTTGGAAAAGAATGTTTGGTTATGCAGAGTACCATGTCTCAAACTTGATTATGGCTCCAAATGGAGTTTTCATTCGAAGCAACATTTTCTTGCTTCTGCGTTCAGCACGTTGGTGATTTGTTCCGGAAACTGTAATGAATCAAATACTAAATCAGATTTATAGTCAGTTACTGATATAGTGTCGTGGCAGCCAAAGCTGATAATCAGAGGGTGGGCCTGAGAAGAAGCAACAGAATCAGAATACTCATGGATTTCGCGGGGTAGACTTGGATGGGAAATAAAGGCATGGAATGAGAGGAACTAGGAGGAAATTGCTGAGAATGAATTCTCTCTCTCTCTGGACATTCTTCCCCTTCTCTCTCTGAAGTTCTTCTTCTTTTTTCCCTCTGTTGAATTGTTCCTTACTTCTGTCTTTGAGTTCACTCCCTTATCTTAGATGATTGAGTCTTATTTCTTGTTACTACAACTATTAGTCAATTAACTTGTTATCAATAGAATTGTCTTGAGTTGATTTTCTCATAATTGTTGACTGAGTTCTGCATAATTCCATTGAATTCTTATTATCATTGTTAGCTACCATTACAGAAACTTATCCCAATGATCAAAATGCCCACTGTATGCACTTTGGTGATTTTCGTACCCTCTTATTTGTGCTCATCATCGTCATCCAAGCAAAAGAGGTGGCCAAAGCTCTATTCATCCAGCAACGTCATCTCTCTGTTCAAGCCTATAATTTTCAATGAAGTTCTTCTAGAGATTCAGACTGCAGCCATCACTGAAGAACTCAATGGGCGTGGTTTAAATCCGGCCATGGAAAATCTTGACCTCCATCATCTCATAGCAAAGAACGTGTATGATAACCAAAAGAAAAAAGAGAGAAGTAGTAGAAAGACTTGGCGAGTTTCTGAAACAAGAGAAGATAGTACACAAGGTACACACTTCATCCATTTTAAAGATAATTACAAAACTTCAAAAATAATGATGGTGACGTTTATTTGTGTATTTAAGATAATTACACAGAAAATAAATCCTTCCCTCGTATTTTATTTATTTTGACAGATACTAGAAAACCCTCAAAGTACAAGCAGACACACCCACGTCATAATCCAGACACTACTCTCATTTACGATAATCACGGCACAATCTTGTAGGCTTTGGTCCTATCTATCCAAGAAATAAACGAATTCTTGGAGTTCCTGAATCCCAAAAAGCCATGCTCTTTGGCCTTGTTCATGGTATCTAGTGGGTACTCCCCTCCCAACATAACATCTGCGAACCATCAGTCACCAACCTCGTCAAGCTTCGTGGGCTGCAGCTGATTCTCCCTCACAATCTCCTCCCACACTGGTCCCTTGTCCTTCATAATCTCCGACAACCTTAAATTCGAACCCTCTTCATCAAACCCATAATCCACAATCCCAAACTGTTCAGCCAATACCTTCCACAGATGCTTCCACCTGAACACATCCCCGTTGCTAATATTGAAGGCTTCATTCCTCGCATTCGGGTCCACCGCAGCCCATATGTGCTGCTCCGCAATCAAATCTGCATCGGAAGCCGCAGAATAACACTCCCACGCCTCTTTGGTGCCTGGAAATCTCAAGGGAAGACCCTCGTGCTTGCAAATGGCAGCGTACACGCAAAGCGTCCCAATGAGGTTCATCAAGCTATAAGGGGAGAACCCAAAGATTGCTCGTGGTCGGTTAACGGACCATGACAAGCCCACCTTCTTGTTAACCTCTTCGAACAAGATGTCCTCTTGGGTGTAGTAGAAGTTAGGTGCGTCAAGACGTGGCAAATCCTCCGTGAAAGGTGGCTCATGGGGCTTGACCTTCCCGAACAGCTCATAGGGTCCTAAGTAGTGCTTGGCACCTGTCTGAAGGGACACGTGGCGGAGATTCGGAGCATTTGGGATGACAGCGCGTAAGACGTTCCTGAGCATGGCACCATTGACCTCGCAGTTCTCTGCCTCCGTGGGTCGACTGGTCCAGGAGACGTAGAAGATGTGGGTCACGTCGGTTAACCCTGAGAGCTTGGCTTCTGTGTCGTTTGGATCCGAAATATCGCACTGGATGTATTCGACGGGGTGATCGGCGTTCCAGCTGGGTCGGGGTCGGCGTGCCACGCCGTAGACCTTCCATGGACCCCCTGGTGTGTCGCGGAGAGGTAGAATCTCAGCTAGGCTATTGCCCACGATGCCCGTTACGCCGATAACCAGTCCCACGCTCTGGAAGCTTCGTGGTGCTTCGTCTTCATCGAATTTCTTCTGCACAAGCACAAGAGAATGAGAATATCAGAAAAAATTATTGACGTGAAAAAAAATAAGCATAGGAAAAAGGAAAATTGGGATGGTTTGGGATGGGAAAGTCATGAACTTGCCTTGGCAGCGCCAATAGCTCCAGCCCACCACCCGCTCATTTTTCAGTTCTTAGAGTAAGAGAGGGTAACAAGAAAAAAACGCTCGGTGTATATCCGAATGGTTTGATTTTGCATTCGGCTATTTGCTTTTATATATATATATATATATATATATATATATATAGACGTGCTTTGAATGCTTTTCACTGATGACAAGAGCCATGACATCCTTGCTAGCACTGACCTTCCTGGTATGGACTTATCTGAACTTGTTATTGTATCTATTCAAATCTTTGATCTATATACACTATTAAATTTCTTCCTTTTTCATTCAAGTATATCCTACCAAACACATGTCGACACTACATAATGATTATTCTAATAGGGGAGAGGAGGGATTTAAATCTGTTGTTCTATTTTTTATATTTTTTTTCATTTTTTAATTAAATAATGATAGATGGAAATTATCTCCTTCTTTAATTGACAATAACTTGTCTTTTAGTTATTAATTTTCTTTTATTAAGTTGTCAATATTTAATTAAAAGAATAATAAAAAGAATAATAAAAGATAACAACATATTTGATTTTAAGAGAGGAATAGAAAATTCCTTTATTGAAATCTTATCACTATAAAATTAATAGACAATAAGGCAATCATGATTAGCTTTTTTGTTAAACACAAGGTACACAACTGATCATTAAAAATTGGTGAAATAGTTTTGTCATGCTCCTTTTCTTTTCTCACATATCGCAAGTGTTAGGACTCAAGCTCATAGTTATTCAATTCATAGCGGTAGTTAATTTGGATAAGGTACTGAATTAATCAGTCACTAATTAAATTAGTAAATCATTGGTTGAACTGTATAAAATTATATATATATATATATATATAAATACACACTACATATGATGATATTTATTATTATAAATAACTAAAATATCTTTATTTTAAGAGAAATGATGAACTTTTAGAAAAAAAAATTAACTCTTAATTCATGAAAAAAGGCATAATATTTTCATTATTAAAATGCTCATAACTCATTAAATACTTTTTTTAAAAATAAATTAGGACCGACATGACGTAAATTTTGAAAAGTTATATGAAATTGACATATAATTAGTCTAAATCAGACTAACGAGTCAAACGTTATGACTTTTCAAAATTTAAGATATATTTTTTTTTAATTTCATGACTTGATCGGGTCACCAGTTCAACTGGCAGAGTTACAGGTTTTCAACCCAAACCAGCCGAGTTGGAACAAGTTCAAAATATATCTGATCTAACTAATCACCCAGACCGGTTTGGTCCAGTTTTTATAACTATGCTCAAGCCCCTATCCCAAAAGATTCGTTTATTAGAATTGTGTTACAACCTAAGTCCATAAGGAGAATACATTATCGCAAAAGACTAGTCTATTAGAAAGGAGAACCTCATAACTTAAGTACCACATTGATGTGAAAGATAATAATAAATAAACAATGTATTTACATAAAAAGAAAGTAGAGAAAAAATGATGAAAAAATGGATTATTTTACTTAGATTATATTTTTATAATTTATATTTTTATTAATTTTTTTAAATATGCAAAAAAAAGATTTTTTTTAAATTTTATGGACAATAGAAAATAAAATTTATGTCTTTATTAATCCTCTTTATAAATAGTATAGATGATTATAAATATATAAATATAGAATTTTATGTAAAAGTGAGGGGGAATAATGCATACCAACATGAGTCCGTATTACATGAGATAAGGTTTTGAAATTTAAAGGAGAGGTTTCAAATAATAGATGGTCAAGGAGCTGAGATTTGGAAGTCGAACGCTACCAACAGGTGAAAAATTATACTGCTATATGATTGAAAACAGAAATTATAAGTCGTTTATATGATTAAGGGGCCATTTGTATTAGTTTTTTTTGAAGTAAAAGTATTTTTTAAGTAATAAAAATATTTTTTTTGAAGTTAAAGAGTTCAAGTTTTAAAAAAAAATACTTCATGTGCTTTTTTGTTATACATGAAGTATTTTTTTAAAAAACTTAAACTCTTTCAAATTTTAAAAAAAAACACTTCATGTGCTTTTTTGTTACACATGAAGTACTTTTTTAAAAAAATTGAACTCTTTAACTTTTAAAAAATTATTTTTATTATTTCAAAAAAATAATTTTACTCTTAAAAAAGCTAATATAAATAGGTCCTAAAACAGGAAGATCAACAAAAAAGAAAGGCTTTTATTTTCTTTAAAAAAACAAAAACTGGTCAATTCTTATACTAATAGACGTTTCTTCGGTAAACCACGTCGATAAGATGAGGAGAAGAAAGTCCATATTTTTACCAAATTTGGGCTAGCTGAAGATAGATTTATCAAACTTTGGACATTTTTCAAAGTATGGCCCATTGAAACCACGCCTTTTATAATTCTCTCCTTAACGGGTCAAAGCCTACTTCTCTAGTCTCTATTGGACCAATCTAAATTTCTTATCATGGTTATACACTTTTTAGTTAGTCGTTTACCCTTGTTTGGTTGAGGGGAAATAAAATAAGGGAGAAGAGAAAATTTTGAAATTTGAAATGAAGAGAAAACTTGAAGAGAAGATTTTGAATTTTTTGTTTCTAAATTTTTCTTTTTTACTTATTTTTCTCTTCATTTTTTCTTCATCCAAACAAGAAAAAATTTTAAATTTTTAAAATTTTCTTTCCACCCTACTTTCTTTTTCTTAATCCAAACAAAGGCTTAGGATAGGCTTAAAATACAGGTAAGGCGAGTTTAAGTAATATCTTAAAAAACTTAGTATCACTTGAGTGTTACAACTCTTTGGTTGTAGAAAGATATTTTATTTTAGAAAATATTTGGTTTGCCAAAAATATTTCATGAAATTCTCATAAAATGTTATTGTTGTGTTTGGTTTAAAGACTTTTTCTTGAGAGTTTTGGAATTTTTTTTTATAAAATACTCGTACTCAACTTAAAATAATTCACAACACCATAGTTGAAATGGAAGCGGTGGTGAGGTGGAGGGTGGTGGTGATAGCATTGTTTTAAAAATTAGTCCAACCAAACCGGTTCAACCAGTTGGACCGTGGACCGGAAGCTCCACCGGTTCTGGTTCAACCAAAGAACCGCCCGAGCGGTTAAACCGCAAAAATCATAAAAAAAAACCGGTTGAACAGGTAAAAAATCAAAAATAAAAAACCGGTTGGACCGGTCATCAACTTTTAAATTGAATTTTTATTAAAAAAGAAAGAAGAAAATGGTTTTTAAAAAAAAAAAACTTAGGATTTAGCTCTTTTAGGAGTTGGGTTGGGAGTTTTCACAATTCTAGTCTTTCTTTTTCACAAAATAAGTGACGACACTACAAAGCGGTTTATGATTTTTGTGATTATATATATATATATATATATATAGTATACCGGTTCAACCGATCAAACCTTGAACCGCTCTCCTCTCCGGTTATCCGGTTCAACTAGTTTTTAAAACATTGGGTGATAGTGACAGTAGGGGTGGAGGCGGAAGGATAAGTCATGAGAGATAAGCAATGATTTTTGCATTCTATTTTTAAGCACCAAAAATTGTTGGAGTAATTTTTGCTTGTATTAATTAATTTAAGATTTTATTCAAATTTGTTAGTTTTTTATTCTTGGTGATTAAGTTGTATTGATAGACAAGTATTTCACCGGTCAAGTATTTTAGATTAAGGAATTAACTCTTTAAATAGAATGACTATTTTTTTGTTGAAAAAATTTAAGAAAGATGAGAGATTATCTCATTTTAAAGTTAAAACATATCACAAATTTTAACAAAGGCTTTCAATATAAGAAGGGGATTGCGAGAAGAATAGTCAAACTTAAATTTTACAAGGAAAATACTTTGATTCTTAATGGTTAAGGGTAAGCCCATAATAAAAGGTGTGTACATAAGTACATGAATTTTGTTTTGTTGAAGATTTCAATTCAATTATTTTTTTTTTCTGATGTGCTCACTTATTCTATTTCATCCTGTTTATATTTTGTGGTTATCTTAAAATATTTCATTAAAAGTGACTGGGAAGTCTGCTTGGATTCTCCGAGCACAGTGGAAGACATTTATTATAAATGTCTTATTACCAAATTACACACGTTTGCAAGCATTATTCTTGAAAGTAGGGTTGTTCAGATTGACCGGTGAGACCGTGAATCGGTTCTTTATCAGGTTATGGTTCAATGTTAAAACTGAATTTATGGTTGGACCAAGTTGAATCAGTTAAAACCAGGCAAAATCGGGTTGAATTGACTATTTTTTTTTCTAATTTTTTTTAATTTCTCAATCACTTAACTACTCAATTGAAAGTAATATGAGGCTTGATAATTGAAACCTCAAAGCCTTATTATGTATTTTATTATTGGTAATGTGTGTTATGAGTAATGTATATATATATATATACACACACACACACACACACATATATATATATATAATATGTAATTATGACATCATCTGATTAGACCAAACGATTGAATCGGTTAAACCTAAACTAGAAACTTTTTCGATTCACTCTCCGGTCCGACTTTAACATTGCTTGAAAGTTTGGAACTGTAATTCACCATAGGGATGCCCCAAAAGAAATGACTACCTATTGGAAGCCTCAAGCAATTATCAAAGAAATGGATGAAATAATTAGTTTATGGTAGCCTACTTGTAAAACCCAATAATCAATAAGCATAGCTTGATCAACTTATGGGACGGATTACCAAAAGAGAAATCTGATATCACTTTTAGTCGTTTGAGTTTCAAAATTTTCTTTTGGGGATAAAAGGCTTACATAGAGAAAAGCAAATGTATACAGCTAACAATCCTATTTTCACCTGAAAAATATATATTATCCCCAATTACAAAGATCTTGTAAAGAGATATGTGAACATCGTAAGCACATTTACAAGCATTCATGACTCATAATTTGGAGTTAGCAGGGCATAAGGGACAGACTAATAATGTCCAAGTGCATAAAAAAGTCATCTCTCGCAGCTTTGGACACACTCCAATGCAATTGTAAGCAAAAACTAAGTTAGCCTCACTCACACAAAGTAAGAATTTGTGACTAAAAAAGTAAGATTGTGTAAGAAATACTTGAAAAAGAACTTGTATTGATAAAGAATGTTTTGTACAAGAGTTCCTTACAATTTCTCACTCTATGTCTAGATGTGTCTCTCTATCACTCCATCACTCTATGTGGATATGCCACTCCATTTATATCTACTACTAGGAGTACTTCTCCTATTTATACTAGTTTCACTTCCTCAATGAATGAGGAGATTACACGAAATGTACGGTGGGGATGAAATTGTAAAACCTTCTCATCTCCTTACTCTAAGATATTTTACATTGAACCTTCTAGAGGTTCATGGAGTGCCTAGGAGTCTCTCCGAGGGTCTAGAGACTTCTTAGTCCTTCATGGTGCATAGAATATTCTAGAACCTTCCATAAAGTTCTATATCCTTCCACAAGGTTCTAAATCTTTCGAAAGAATTTTAGAATGTTCTTCAAGGTTCTAAAACACTCTAAAGTGCTCTAGAATGCTCTTCAAAGTTCTAGAACATTCTAAGGACATCTAGATTCTTCTACAATGATCTAGCATCCTCTAGGCATTGAGCCTTTTTGCAAAAAATTAATCTCCATGAGCATCAATGGTAGTTAGGTCATGACATATGGCATCCAAGGGAGAAGAAAGGCCATGAAGTTATATAAAGAAAAAGAGTTTTTTTCCCTAATAAAAATAAGAAACATAGTTCGAATAATGTAGGAAACGTTGAAATATTTCTAACAATGGTTACAATTAACAAGTGTTACAACCTTGTGGCAAATTGTCAATATATATGTCCTTAAAAGCATAAATCATAGATCTAGGAATTTAGCTTCTACTTACTCTGGCTACTTGCTTTACAATTCATAATAAAAACCAGCATAAAACACATTTAAGAGTTCTTCAATCCTAGATAGTTTTCGTGAAAGATGGAAGAAATTTCCTCAGGGGTACCACCAGCATTATCATTATATCAATATTAGTGCCTTCTCAAAGCCAAAACTTGTCAGTGATGAAATCTAGGTTATATCTGTGATCTTCAAGCATCATGGTCGAATGCTTTCACAGAAAAAAACTCTACAGGAATTATAGCTTATAAAATGATCAGCAGACTCCCAATTTCACACTTACGGAAAACAAGTGGGAATACAAAACTTGATGCGCATAATCATCCACCAAAAACCCAGAGTATTAAAATTCACTTTTTGGGATCTGTGACTGATCATTTCTATTTACAAATTTGAAGAGGCAATGACCCACAGCACAAAACTCTTGACAACCCTGCTGTAATCTTACCATTTACCTCCAGTAATTTGTCAGCCAGTCCAGAAAGTGTTAAAACTAGACACCTATGCTAATCCAGAAATTTCCCCTTAGCTAAACATCCACTGTCCAGTTAATGTTATTCATATTGCTTTCATGTGATTTTTGTAGTTGAGAAACTTTGGCATGGTATGCAGCTGCTGCAACAGCAGTCTTCACCCTCTGACCTTGAGGAAGCTCACAGGCTTCACTCATAGAAGCAAACCTTAGCTCAGATGGAGGAATGAAACAGTCCAATGAAAGGCCAGGGACATTGAACGCCACTTCCTCAATCGTCCATGCTTCTTCCATCCTGGTTTTAGTGTGGCTCATTGCTGTTTCCCCAAACCTGAAAAGTGTCACTACAGAACGACCTGAGTGAGCAATCATAATTCCCTCAACAGGCCTGTAGTCATCAAGAAATGAATTTATCGTTGTCTCCCAATATACTGCATCACCTCCATTGTTCTGAATACGAGTCAAATGGGAGTCTTCCAAGTGAATAAGAAGTCCTGTTTTCTGACTAAAGTACCCAAACAAAACATGCCTTATGATCTCTGCTGGGCCTTCACTCCTGGCTTTTAATGTCGAGGGATCTGCACAAAGTTTGAGGATGAAACAGTCCTCACTATTTATCTTCTTCTCTCCAATGCATCTTGCATTGATAAACATGCTTGCAGTTGTTCTTGGGTCAAGACCCTGTAAATAGAAAGAAGTCTGAATTATAAGGCGGCAAGACATATAAAGGTAGGAGATAACAGATACTGGAATGGAACAGGGCAGGTAACTTCACCTGAAGGGCACGTCGCAAAGGCCTAACTGGCCCTTTCGCTGCATGTGCACCAAGCCAGGGTGTGTGCCGCCACACAAGTTTCCCATTGCAACCCGCATGAACCTTGCTGCCACCAAGAGCAAGCTCGACGTACCACATGTCTGGATTCATCTGCCACAAGACAAACCCACCCGACTCTGCAGTTTTGGAGGAATTCCGACTGCGTGTGACCTTGTTAGCTGTCTCAAACTCGGAGGCTATCATCCTCACCTTTCCCATGGCATAAGCATTGTTAATGGAATTTTGAAGCTTTTGCCCTCCTGAAGCAGCAATGTACTGCTGCAGTATGTACTGAGCAGAAGAAGTTTCCTGTAACGATACCCAATAAGACCATATTATATTGCAATGATCTTATTAAATGGAGGAAGAGAAACCATTATAAGATCAACACCCATCCCTCTTTCCCTGCCCAATTCTATCTCTCCTGCACATATAGACACACACACCAGTACACAACAAATGTTCCATATGTAACCCAAGGGGTCACAAACCCATTACAAAAAACCACCAACCAGTCAGTCAGATGCTACATGATAGAATATTTGGTGATCTTTCAATTGCATTGAAGCGCTTATTGGATCCTGTTTTCTCAAATTATTCGCCAATATATTATGAAATGAATTCAGTACTTTCCTTGCTGGACGACTGAAGGTAGAATAAGACAATGGGGGAAACAAATTATGAATATAAGCCTCTTTGATCTGTAAATATATTAACAAGGGAAAAGAAATATTGTTAAAACTCATCTGACACTCAAAGTCATCCTTTCCTTCAGATGTGAAAGTGCTTTTGAAATAGAAACCAAAAATGTCTTCATTGAACCTTGGTTGGGATCGATTGACATTGAACCTAGGACCAGGTTGATCAATGAACAGGAATGACATCGAAATTTAACTTCAATCCAAAAACAATAACAATCGTAACTGTTCAACCTAGAACTCGTATAAAAATCTATACTACTTTATAACCCAATGTTGAGTGTTATTCCAAATTGACTACCTGATCGAGTTTGTACCCCGGACGAGGAAGATGAGCAAACTATATCAAAATCAAATGTGAAACTATCCAATGAGACAGTCCAAGTTATAGTGAAACTCTTTTTAAGGCAAGCCATGGCATCATGAATATATATATATAGTGAAAGAAAGAGAAGAGATAGAAACTAACAATGGGGATGTCTTTGATGCTGAGGTGAGGAAAGGGGTCGGTGGTGCAGACATGGACGGGGGCGAGGGGCGCTCCCAAGACGCCAAGCAGCAACCTCAGATCGGACCTTTTGTAAGCGGCGGCGGAGGAGGAGGAGGAGGAGGAGGAAAGAGAAGGTGCTCGGGCGAGGGGTGCCTTCATCCAGTGGCCCCACCTTCCATCCCCCCTAGAGGTGGAGTCTTGTGCATCGGTGCCATCAGGGCCCTCCTTCAAGGGCGAGAGTGCTTCTAAGGGCCTCAAGCTGCCCGATCTCGCAATGAACAACTCAGGCGAGGGTGCATGGTGCTTCCTCCTGCGGCGGAGCAAGGTTGACATGATGGGAGAAGCACTCCTTGCGGGGCTCTTGGCCCTCGACCTCGCCGGTGAAAGCCCTCTCACCACCTCCTCTTTCAGCGCAGAAAAGAAGCCTTGCTTCCTCTCCATTTTACAAGTTTAACCCTGTTGTGTTGTGTTGTTCAAGTTGTCAGAGAGCTGCCTTAAACAGTGAGTGAGCTGTGAGGACGAGCACAACTACACAGCTAGGAGGGAGGGAGGGAGCCCACTGAAATAAATAAATAAAAACAAAAACAAGAAAGAGAAAGAGTTTGGAAAAAGCCAAGACTGAAGAGGAAGAGAAAGAGCACGGGGCGTTGTGTTCTGTGGTTGTTTAGATTAGAAGGAAATTTGTTTGTTAAAATGGGAGGGGAAAAGGAATCACAAGCGATTCGGACAATATTGCCGCGGGACAAGCAAACTGTAGACCACTGCACTAGTCACTAGGTACTAGATCGTTTGTTACACTACAGTTTACCTTCTTAGCTTCTCTCTTTTTTCTCTTTTTTCCTTCATTTTTAATTAAAATTAAATTATTTTTGGGTCTCACTTATTTCCAGTGTTTTAAAACTGGTTGGACCGTAAATTAAAAATTCCATCAGATTTGGTTTAATCAAATAATTACTCAAGCGGTTAAATCATAAAAAATTATAAAAAAAGAATTGATTAAATCGATAAAAATCAAAAATAAAAAATTAGTCATTTCATTCATTAACTTTTAAATTAAATTTTTATTAAAAAAAAATAATTTAAAAAAAAAAACTTAAAATTTAATTCTTTTAAGAATTAAGTTGGGAGTTTCTATAATTTTAATTCTTTTTTTACAAAATAAGTTGTGAAACGATAAAGTAATTTATAATTTTTGTGATAAGTTATATATATATATAGTATATCGAATTAACTATCGGTTCAACCGATCAAATTAATTAAACTTTAAATCATTCTCTTCTCCAATTATCCCATTAAACCAATTTTTAACACATTGCTTATTTCTTTTGTGGCTGATTGTTTTGGTTTTGTGTTTGAATTTGGAGTAAGAAACAGGGAGTGCTAGGCCTACAGAGAGACAGTGGGGAATTGGATTGGTTATGGGAAGAGGGACTGCAACTAAACGACGAAACCTGGCCACTTTATCTTCATCCCTCTGTTTGAGAGAGAAACGGAAAAATGAAACGGCGAATCGTTTTTCCGTGATTTGAATGAATTGTGAGTGAGGAGGCAGATCAAAAAGTGGTGGAATGCGCCGTTAGCAACGGTCAAGAATGGTTCGGTGCGGTCAAATGACAGTTTTATAATAGTCTCCACTCTGCACCTAGCTAATGACTAACGAGCATCATCATTTTGGAATACTTTAATCAGTGCGAATCCATGATGGGAGTCATCTTCAAAACATCAACAACCTTGGCATGCGCTTCAAAATTACACAAATATACATTCTATCCATTGATATCATTTTCGTTTTATTTATTTATATATAAAAAAATATGTACGTACCTTAACTTATTTATATAAATGCGTACCTTTAAGTTATATAATATTGTTCTTCCTTTTTTCATATGATTCATGTTAGGTTTTCAAATAGAAACAGTGAAAGACTTGTTGAAACGAGGTTATTTAATACTTTCTTGTTTCCTTCAAGAATAGCCAAACTATTTTGTTGGTGTTAAGTTTTTTGTTTCCAGATCCAATCCTCTGTCTATATATATATATATGTTGAAAGAGAAGGGTTATGGTATTTTAATATTTCATTTTTATGAAGAAAAGCAAAATTCATGCTTCAACAAATGCTCGCAGCTACATTTAAAAATAAATAAATCACAGAGAATGAATTTTTTTTTTCTTTTTTGCATATCTCCCGTATGGCCGTATCACTTTGAAATCTGAGCTGGCTCTACGTAACAAAACTTCAGATCATTGAAAAATGCAGTGGTACTTGGTCATTGAAAACGTAGTTCACCAGACCAATCCATCATGAAAAAAGTAACAAATAATAAACACAAGTTTTTATTCAATGTTTAGGCTGGAAACCAGAGGTAAAAAAGTCATGGTGTGCTACATTCTACTTTAATTTTCTAGAAAATTGTGCGTTTCGTATAGTACAGTTCTAATAACATGAGATCCCCCAATTACTGATTTTCTCCAATACACAAATTAGACTGTGCAAGGGAGCCGTTTTTCCAGTCAAGCCGCATCAAAGTCAAGTAGCCATCAGCCATTCACCAACTACTTTGGAATTTTATATTTAATATAGGTAGGTCGCTGAGCTATGTGAAGAAAAATAAAATGGCAGTTGAATTTCCTTGTCTTGATATAACCCTTTTCTCTTTTGGTTTTCAATAACAATAACTAGTCGTTCGAAATATTGGATCATTTGATTGACAACAACTTGCAGCCACAAGGAAATGAAAATTGCATAATGAACAACTCGAACTAACTAGCCAATTTCGATACAAATTAAAATCTTGGTACAAGGTCAATTCCATTTTTAAAAAATCCAAAAAGAGAAACTTTTTTATGCGTATAGTCATAGATATAGATGCATTATAATAGAAAATTGATTGAGAGCAAAGGGTAGGGTTGCTGCTCTCCTCCGTTCAGTGGTGGTAGGGGGCCATAACATAACCCTACTTGAAGTCATACTCACTTTTGACCAACCAAGTTTGCATTTTGGCAAAAGGACGTGCACTTGACACCAGCCACTACAACCAAGCTTTTGCTTTTTCCAAGCACTCCTCTTAGTCACGTCGCCAATCACGGGGACTGGTACGCGTACCCCCATTTTCTGTTGTCGTTTTGGCTAGCTAGGCTATGTATATATTATAAGAATCTGGATTACAAGTATGAATTCACCCTTTTCTACTTACTTTAATTTTGATCCAATATGATTGTAAAGAGTTTGATTTTTTAAGTGTGTTTGGATTAGATTTTATAAACTTGATTTTGGATTAATTTGATTTTAAAAACTTAATTTTAATTAGAAATGTGTTTAAGTAAAATTATTTATATTTTGAAACTTTTATTTAAAAAGTAATTTTGATTGTTTGAATAGTATTGATAAAATTTTTATTTTGATGTGTGATTACTAAAAAAGATATAAGTTATCTCTTAAGTTAGGCTGAAAATAAATTAATGTTAAAAATTAATTACAAATAAAATGGATGGTAAAAGAATTTCTTTTAAAATTTAAGTTTTGTTTAGGTATTGTAAAGTAAAATTACTTTTAGAGTATAATTATAATATATTTTTTCAAAACTATTGGATTATACTTAAATATTATTAAAATAATAAGATAATATCAAATTAAAAAAATATTTTTATCAATACACACATAAATAATTTTTTCTCAAAACAAAATAACAAAATATTATTTCTATACGTGTCCTATTTTAAAGGATATCAAACATGGTTGCACTGTATTTGAGGTACTTTTGAGCTGTAAACGATCTTTTGGGTTGATCAAACGTCAATCCATATATGTAATAAGTGTTCGATTAGATGTACTCTTTTGGTTATAAAAAGATCATTTTTTAAAAGCCAAATAACTTTTCTTAAATTTTAATATATTTGGATGGGGTTTTATTAAAAAAAAAAAAAACCTTAAGAACTAAAAAAAGCACAAAATGTGTTTGCTTTTTTTTGCTATTTTTGCACTTCTAAAAGAAGATTTTTTTTATAACATAAAAAAGCTGATCAAACATTTTTTTTTAAAAAAATAAAATCTTCTTAAATATTCTATCCAAACATAAAATAGTTTTTACTTTTTAAAAAATATATTTTTTAAAAAATCATATAAAAATTATCTTTTTTTAAAAGCTCATCCAAACCAACCCTAAGTAATTACTGTTAGAATAAAAAAAATTAAAATGTTTGATAATACATTATTAAGTGATAATAAAAATTTTTTACAATCAATTGATGAAAATTAAATATTTTCTATTTTCCTTTCTTCCCCACTTCCTTACTTGGTAGGCCTAATGCTATTATAAAATAAATGATAAATTATAGTTTGTTTTTCTATTACTTTATTCGATTTTGTTTGTTTATGTGTTATTTATGAGGTGATATTTTATCTAACTTTCAGGTTTATAAGTTTAGACAACTTCAGATAAAAATATGATTACCAAGTGAACTTTACGGCATAATATCTTACTAATATCTTATTCATATATGCATATACATTTTATCTCACAAATAATAAATGCATATAAATTATTTGTACAATAATTCCATAATGAAAGATATAGAAATTATCAAAGTTAGTTACATAACATAATTTTTTTATTAAAGTCTAAAACTGATGAACATGAAAGTTTTGTCTCAACTTTGGAACCCTATATATGAGTTTTTGATTAAATTATTTATATCAAAATTTTGTATGTCATATAAATTTGATCAATTTGTATAATATACACAAAATAGAAAAGAAACTCAGTGTTGTCAAAACTAAACCGAACTAAACGATTTAATTGGTCTGACCGTAAATCGGATACTTTTATGATTATAATTCAATCTCATAATCGAATTCATAGTTAGACTACTTTAGATTGATCAAAACCAGTTAAAATCGGATTCAACCACTAGGTTAATATAGTTGAATCAATTGACATTAATTTTTTTTTAAAATTTTAAAAACTCAATATTTCATAAATGTTTTCATATATTTTATATTATTGCATGTGAATTATTTTTATTATGTCATTTAGTTCAACTAACTAGTTTAAACGATTGAACTGGTTAAGGTTAAACTGAAAGTTTGATCGATTTAGTATTTGGTCTAATTTTAACAATATTGAAGTTACTATAAAAGATATCAAGCCTTTATTTTACCTTCGTGACGATGGTTTTCTGTTTAAGCTATTGTAAAGTGAATGCAAATTTTTGCCCTAAATTTGAAGTTCTATATGTCAATTTGTGTAAAATATTTATATATATTTGCTATATATAACATTGTGCATACGTATAAGTATGCTTTAAATTGACAACTAGGGATAGATAATGTGGCAACGTTGGTTTTATGGTCAAGAAGCAAAATATGTGCTAACCGAGCAATATTCAAGAGGTTAAAGTGTAATTTTGCAAATCACATGGGAACAAAATTTAATGTAAATTAATACTTGGACAAATAAATCATTTACGAAACTCTAACAAAGTTCCATGCAAATCATTGGATAAAATTTGAGTCATATTGTAACTTTTTTGAAATGGTACATACGAGTCAACCTTAGAGTCTATGAGAGATTTATCAAAATAAAGTATATGCAATTATCATTACTCAAATTTAATGTACTCTAAAAAAAAATCCTATTGATTACCCATAGAACTTAGCTTTGTTAAGTTCTCTTAAGGATAAATGTCTATTTTGATCTTCCACATATATACACAACATCACATTGATCATTTATATATAAATATATTAAATTGATCCTTGAAAGATATATTGATATTAAAGTGGTCATTAAATGTCATATTTTTTTTATTAAAGTAGTCATTAAAATAATATCAAATTAGTCAATAAAGACAAAATTAATGACATTAATTATTATTAAAAAACCAATTTGATGTCACTAATAAATAAATGACTAATATGATATTACGTATATTTTTAGAGTACCAAAATAAATATTTACTTTTTTCTTAATGAAAAGTCAAACAAAATAACCATCATTTTATCAAGCATTTGTTTTACCATTAGATCCATATTGAGATTCACACCTGGTTTTTTTAATCAATAACAAATCAATTCCATCAATAATAATTCAAGAGTAAATTCAACTTCTTTAATGCTTAATCTCTCAATAGACTCACTCTTTGAAGATCGGCTAAAGTTGTTAGATGTTTCTTTCTTGTGTCTAAAATTGTTAGTTTTTACTATATAAAATTATTTGAGCTGGTAGCTAAGCAAAGATCAGAGCATAGAAGAATTGCTTTAATTAGAATGTGAGGTACTGAGTAAGAAATTGATAAATCTATGGAAGGTGAAGCCGCCATATATATGTTACTAACGTAATTTCTTTTCTTTGCTCCTTGCCTCTTTTTCAAAGAGAAATGAGATCTTATCCGAATGTTTGGCTGGGAGAGTTTGTAGGAAAAAGAAAAAGATGAATAATTTTTTTATTTTAAGTAAATATTTTCTTTATTTGAGATTTTTTTTAAATAAAATAAAAGATTATTATGAACTCATTTAATAATATTTTATTTATTTTTATAAATATTTTATAATTATCTTAATTTAAAAATAAAAAATAATCTATCTCGTCCCCCCAACAAACATACCCTTACTTTTAACGAGGTTGGTGTTGAAATTCTAATACAATACTATACTATTTACTAGCGTTTTGATAGCAATGGACAGCCCTAGCATGACAGAAAGTTACAATCACCGAACAGAATTTCAATTCTAATCTCTTAAGACATTTTGGTTTTGGGTTGCGATATGTGAGATTGTTTGTCTGCTTAGCGATTCTAATATGCTCCTAACAAAGTCTTTTGGTACTCCAAAATCCAAATGATCAAAATCAATTCAAGCGATTCATAGGGGTTGAAACTTGAGTTCTTATCTCTTTATTTATAGATATATAAACACACCTAAGTAACACTAGTTTTAATTAATCTAGGTACAAGGCAAAATAAAAGAAAAATAAAAGGATAAAATGTAAAAAACTACCTCCAACTTTAGGTGATGTACCATTTATGTCATCAGTTTTAAAAATGGTAAAAAATCCCATCATTGTTTATTAAATGTACAAAAAAAAATCCATTAGTCAAACATTCATCCATTTGGCTAACAGAAGAGTACAAAAAAGATTTCAAATTTTGAGTCATATGCAATTTACTTCCAAGTTCTTAAAATTGTCAAAAGACCAATTCATTCTTTATAAATGTTTGAAAATTATATTCTTTATTAAATGAATATATTAATTTTATGTAAAATAATTCGTATGAGAAATAATTGTGCTAGAATATATTCATAAAGTTTATTATAAATTATAAGGAAATTTTCCAAAATGATTTTAAGTGCAGATAACAATTCATTATGAGTTGAAAAAGGCGCAACTCAACCCACTAATTAAATGAGTTGGGCTGTTTATGTCCAATTCAAAGACATGTTAACCTATCTTTATAACAAACATTTATCTTACCAAAAAAAAAACAATCTTAACATCATTGGACCATAAGTCAATTTACAAAGTATAAAAGTAGACTTTTGACACTTTTACTTCTTTAAAACATCATAAATTTTATCTAAATGTCAAAAGTTTACTTTTATGCTCTATTAACTTATGTGCTATAAACCAAATTTTAAGTAAGTAAGTTTTAAGAAAATGTAAATCTATTTTTGTTCGTTAAAAGTGAATAAATTAATTTATGTAAGAGATAAGTCAACTTTTGAGATGCAACTATATTAAGACTATTTTACATTAGTATGTGGTACCTATACATCAATTTTCATTAGCAAATTAAATATTTGTTGGATGGAAATTATTTTTTTTTGCACATTCAATAAGGAATAAATGATTTTTTTTATTTTTTATTTCAAAATTCAAGATTTAAATTGCACATGACTCAAAGTTTAAAATTTTGTTTGCATTTTTCTGTTGGCTAGATGGATAGATGGTTTTTGAAGTGGTTTTTTTTAAAGCACATTTAATAAAAAAAAAATGGGGAGTTTTTTCCGCCCTTTTAAAACTCGGGTAAATTGCGCTTTAAGGAGGAATTTTTTTACATTTTGCCCAAAATAAAAAAAATGACAATATGGTAAATGACTTGGGTTGGGGTCCTTAGGTTATGATTGGATAATGGGTTGAGGGTTGAGAGACACTTTCCTTTCGGATCTCTAATTTTAATTTCCATTGCCTTTTTCATCATTGGCACGCGGGACGGTGGACCCCTTGGATCCTTCTTCATGACTAATGCCATCATCTCCCTGAGTATACCTTCGGTTTTGCATAATAATAATAATAAATTTAAAAAGAAATACTAAGTCGATCATAAATCCCCTCTATAATTATTCAATCAATCAGTATATTTTGTGTGTGTGACACCCACATTTATTTCACCAAAAATTACTTATGGCTGAATAAAGATGATGATTGGATTGGCTTTATATGGTATGGAAGAATTGAATTTGCAATTTGTAGACATCCTTCCATATATGCACCTGGCCTGATTAATTTGTTAGTCTTAAAAACATCTACTCTTCTTTCTTTTGTGATCGAAGACCAGTTAGTCCAACCTAATGCTTCGGATAGACTTCATATGGAAGTTATCTCACCTGGGGGGAGGGGGGAGTAAAAGAAAAAGATGAAGATCTGCTCACCAGAAGAATCACAAATCACAATAAAACCGAAAAATATTAAAAAGTGAGTTTAATTAGGACAGAATCAGATCTGGAATTAATGGATTCATGCTGCTTCAAATCATGTACGCTTGTATTTGTAGCTACTTTCTTATATTGTTTTGTCTTTCGTGTTCGAGACCTCATGTTGATACCATATTATATATTAATTTTGGGTTCATTCATCCTATTGAGGTTATGAGCATGTTTGATTTTACTTATTTTTTAGGAATTATTATTTTTTTTAACTAAAAGTTATTTTATTTAAAATTCATTTTATTTGTTTAAAGTATGTAAAATTAATTATAAGTTACGATTATTTTTTTATAACTAAAAATAACTTTTTTAAAAAAGTTGTTATTTTAAGTTTTTAATTATTTGATTTCAGATTATTTCAAAAACTTTAATAGAGAAATACCTATTTACCCTCAATCAAATAACTTTTTCAATCATTTCATATATCTTTTAGTAATTTAATACATAAAAACGATTTTTTTATACAATCAATTATGAATTAACATATCTAAACATAAATTAATTTTCTCATAATTGATTTTCTTTAAAATTGATTATACACATAATCGATTTTTAACATAATCTTTTTTCACAACTAATCCAAACACACACTAAGAACCACATATAAACCTAAATATATGAAAAAATTGTTAATGTGTGCCTTAAGAAATAATTAATATTTTATTTACGTAATAAATTCATTGGTGTTATAAATTAAAATAATTTTAAATATTTAACATATATTTTAATTATTTCAACGTTGATTTGTGCATTATTTTTTTTTAAATTAAATTTAGTTCACTTTAAAAAATATACATTTCACTAAAAATAGAATACATTTAATCCTCCTTAGTCCTTAACAGACACTACCATATCAGGACACAATAATTACGCTTCGCTTTAACTATTCTAGTGTTTTGATCTGCATTTTGCACTATTACCTCACCTCACCTCACCTGGGTAATATATAATCCAAATCCAAATCAAGTAATATTAGGTCAGGATGTAAATGAATTTGAGTGAACTGGAAACCTATCTGTATAATGTGTAAAAACTTGTATAGGCATCGTGAGAGTTTCTTCATATACATCATGATAAAAAGAGGAAATATTATCAACCAGTTTGTATCTCAACGGGCATTGATCACAGTTTTTCAAATTGGGGTGTAATTATTAATGTTAGAGGATCAAAAAGTGATGTAATATTTTCTATTAGCAGTAGTAATATTACTTAACTATCTCCTATTTTTGGCATATATTAAAAAGAAAATACATCACGAAGTTTGGGTTGGAAGGAATGAATCAGGAGCATACGTTCTGGAGAACAACACTACCCATCAAAATGAATAAAAAAATCAGGGCCAATAAAAAAAAGTACTAGGCCATGCTAGGCCCATGGTAACGAGCCCTAAGTTTTAAGTTCGTACATGTTAACAAAGGCTTAGGCCGAATAAAATTTCAAGGAAACCAATCAAAGCAGGCCTAATGCGCAGCCCACAAGTGCTACGTGTCCCCGACTCTGGTTTTAGGCACCCATCCCAAACATGCTACTGCTTCACTGGGATGGGAATTTGGCCACGACGCAGTATGCACAGAAATACTCTTTTTGCCCCTAGTTTGTAAGAACATATAAAGGGATTTTTTCCTCCTAAAACCAGAAGGGGAGGAATATAATTTGGGCATATTCTTTTTGCCCCTTGTTTGTAAGCATATTTTTTTTTCTTCTTGCATGAGAGAGACAGAGCCCTTGCACGAACCATCAGTGGCAATATTCACTTTAATCCACCCATTGTTAGGAAACTGCCACTTCATCCATTTCACAACTTCTTTGTATCTACGAGAAATTGCTATCATAAGATCACCACTGCTGGAATTCCCCCTGAAGTCAACACATACTCATTCCGTGTTAAACATTCTAGAGTAATGAGAGAACTTTTAAAATCAAATCCTAATAAATAACGAATTTGTCTCTTTATTATCAGAGAACTTTCATATTATGTTACTTTTCTATAACCATTGTTTATGACTTGGAAATTGGAAGATTAAAAAATGGAAAGTTTCAAGGATATTGATTTGGATTAAATTAATTGTATATCTAATTATGGACATATTTGCTTGGTTAGACATTTCTCTTCTTATGCAGGCAAGTCTAATTATGTGAACTTGTAGAAGCTAATTGCACAGGTATTTGTTCATACTGATATGATTCTATCAGCATCCTTTGCTCTTCAGTTCATTCCCTCTTATGTCTTTAAGGATTTTTTTTTTCTGTTTCCAGCTTTACCGATACAAAATGCATGTTGTCTTTTTCTTTTTGGTCTTCTTTTATTTCTTTAGTTTAGGGTGTGTTATAACTTGTAAGGGAAACCAAAGTAGTCAAGCAACATTAATGCAGACATGGCTCTTTCTGCGAATGATGTAACGTAGATTACATTGTTGCCAAGTAACATTAATGCAGACATGGCTCTTTCGGGTTGTTATGCTTATCGTTTCAACTTCAAACTCTTGTCACACTTTTTTACAGGCTTGGAGGGCCATTCAAAGCATAAAAGTACTAGCAAAGAATTATACAAATGAAATGTTTATAATATCTATATTTAGTGGTATTTTTCTCTGGTTTAAGTATTATGAATTTTAAGATTTTTTATCTAAATTTAAGAGATATTCTAGCATGTATTAGTTAGTATAACTTATATAGATTGAACCAATAAAAAAAAATGTATGCATATATTTAGAGACCAATAACTTAAATAGATTGAACCAATAACTTTTATAGATTCTAACAAGTAAAAAGGTTAATCTACTTATTCTATTGAATTGAAATGGTGTATGCATATTTAGAGATCTAAGAAGAAATTAAGAATACAAATGCAACTATTATACTCATTTTATGCGTTATGTAATAAATTTTATGAATTAATTATGAAATTAGTGTATAAAAAATAAATAGTGTAAATATATAAAAGTTTAATTAGTGTTTTGTGTCTGCTATGTCTTTTGTAAACAATACAAAAGGAGAATCAGACCGTTAAACCTAAACTACAAAAGCAAACACTAATTAATTATACTTCCCCTACAAGTTGCCAAATTTCATTAGTAAGAAGTACGAAGGTGGAATTGGGGATGGTGCCATCGAGAGGAGAGGGGAAAATGAATTTGACACTGACACATCACGTGAAAGGGCATACTTAAATGGGCAACACAAGGCACAAAGCGACCATCGTCTCCTTTGGTGGCAACTCGCCTCTCTTTTCTATGACAATCCAGAGTGTTCTAAAGAGGAAAGGAAAGCCCCATTTCACGCCATGCCCTACCACTACCACTACCACGCAACTAATACAGGTTGCTAACCTTACAAAGAAAGAGAGCTGGGGCAGGTCTCAAGCTGCCAGATACCAACTCGGGGGATGGTTCTGAGATACCAATAGGTGATAATTGATATATATGGAATAGAAACTACTGTAGCCAACAATATATTGCCACATGCAAATGAAACACTTTATTTATTTATTTTATTGTACGTTAAAACTGTATATGTTGGCCTTGTATAATCTATAAAATTACATAAATAACCCATGACATTAATAATTCTAATTATTGATGTAATTAATAATCACTTATGCTTCTAAACTTTTATAAGAAATTTGTGTAGTGATTGATAATTATTTATGGCTTCCAACTCTTAATAGTGATATAATTAGCAATTATCTATGGTTCTCAAAGATCAATTACTAATTTTATTGATAGTTGCTTATAGTTTTAAACTTCAATTAGTAGTTGATTGATAACAACTTATTATAAGTTAAAATTATGGTTTTTTAGTTTGAGTTAGTGAGAAAATTAGTAATTACTCATAATTGTTAATTTTAATTACTAATATAATTGATAATTACCTATATTTCTCACTTTTAATTAGTGGTACAATGAATAATTACTTATGAATCTTAATTTTAATTCCTAATATAATTAGCAATTACTTATAGTTTCTAATTTTAGTTATTAATATAATTGGCAAATGCATTTTATAGTGGAGATTTGCATTTTGAGGATACTTATTTTTTCTGCATTTTATAAATTCTATTTTCTTCTTAAAACTCCAAACGAGATAGAGGACCACAGATTAGGTTTAGTATTATCCGCCTGAACCGCCTAGCGTGATGAGAACATCACCAGGTCAATTCGGAAATTAATGATATTAATTCATATGGGTGTAACTGTAAACAAATTTTTTGTTCAGCATCACTTGTCCCGTTACCTTGAAAAAGCCTAACCCGTTTATCAATTTAGTTGTTTTAGATTTATTCACATTATTATTTTATTTTTAATAAAAAATTAAAAGGTAGGAGATTATATCATTTTAAAGTTAAAACATACTATAAATCTGAATTAGAACTTATAATAATACTTAAATATGATCTATTAATGAAAAATCAATAACAGAAAACGAACTCATAACTTTGGGTCGATGAAGTTAAATCCTGTAAGTTAAGCAAATCATCATTTAATATAGAATGCCTTAGTTGCTTCCTAGAAAAGCCCCCAATTTGGATACTATACGTTTGCTTTGTGTAAAGTTATTGAAAATGGTCCAAAAGCAGTATCACTATGCATCATATGCAATAAGAAAATGATTTTGGCACCCCGTTTTTTCTTATATTACTTATATGAATATTGTATTTTACAAAAGACTCATACGCATATTAATTTTTTAAAAATTAAATTAATTCTTACATAAATTTTAAAAATAAAAATTTATCAATAGTCACATACAATTGCATTGAGTCTTTAAGTGTAGATTCTAGAAATAAAAAACAAAAGTAAAAAAAAAATAAACACGCAATTTGATCATTTAAAAAATAAGTGTCATTTATTTAATCTTTTAATAATTAATTAAAATGATCAATTTTATAAAAAAATAATATTGAATAATTAATTTTATGTCAAAAATAATATTAAAAAATTAATTTAATTTTAAAAAATAACATTAAATAATTATTTAATATTTTTAAAAGACATGTTTATTTATTTTTAACAAAAAAAACAGATAAAGCTTTAGTGTTCACTTGTCAGCGATTTGTTTTCTGGGGGGCATGATTCTTGTCACTCAAATTTGATTTTGCGCTGGGTCCACTCGAACTTTGCTAATGCATTCCCATTCCTGTGAAACGAAAAATGTGTTAGCAAATGGACAGTTCCACTTTCATCTAATGTAAAAGTACATTATTGATTCGCGGATAATTTGAGAAAAATTTCATTCGTCTACATCATCGTTCATATATAAAACGCAAATCGTTAATCTGCCAAACACAGGCTGTGATATATTTCAAACTAGTTAATCCTATTGAGATGATAATTATTAATTAATGCGATACTAATCACCTCCTTTTCTCATAAAATATTGAAATTTCGTATATTTGATAATTGCAATTCCTTAGTTGAAATTTCTTAGAACCTTTTGGTTATCACTGTTAATTCGATTCTAATGATGCTATACGGCTGGAATTAATTCAGAGAAGACATGTTCATGTGTTCCATCATGATAAGACACGGTAAAGAGAATTAAGAAAGACCAAAGTAGAAGCCACGTAAACAAAGTGCTGGTGCTGTTCCTCCCAAGCAAGAACAACTCATACAATGCAATGAATATGGCAAATTGGCAATATCAATATGCACTGGAACGTCCATGTCTATCATATATAAGGTCATAGTCATGCTATGACAACAAATACCAATCTAAATCCATAGATTTATAAAGCCGAAAGGTACGCGGCTTCCGCATAATATACCAATACCAAAACCACTAGCCAGCTGTCTCTCGCTTGCAATTTTGATGATAAGTGATTATTTAACTGGAGCTTGGGAGTAATAAATTCTCAAAGTAATATCTTCCTAACCTTTCACCTACCATTCATTTGTTACTATAAATAACCCCCCCTCACTGGCTCACACTCCCACAACGCAACCTAATAAGCTTCAGAAATCCTCAGTGTCTTCAGTCCTTCCTCTGCTCCAGTGAGTGCCACTCTATAATTAATTACCATACGCCCATCATCACAATCACAACTTGATACAGTGCTCCTGCCTCTGTTCTCTATTCTACACTGAAAGTAAGATGAAGCTCGTTTTTGCAACTGTGCTACTTGTGTGCCTTGTCCTCAGCTCCTCTTTGTTCGAAGTCTCAACGGCTGGTTCTGGTATGCCATAAGCCCAATTAGTAGTATTATTACTCCGTTACTAGCTATCAATTTATATGTCTTGTTTCAATTAATAGTAGTGCTGCTGTATTATTTATATATGCTACTTGACATTAACTGATGAAATGTACTATGCGGGTGGAATTAGCTTTCTGTGACTCAAAGTGCGCGCAGAGGTGCTCTAAAGCTGGGATGCAGGACAGATGCCAGAGGTTCTGCGGGATCTGCTGCGATAAGTGCAAGTGCGTGCCATCTGGGACCTATGGGAACAAGCACGAGTGCCCTTGCTACAGGGACTTGAAGAACTCCAAGGGCAAGGCCAAATGCCCTTAATTCCTATCCATGCAACAACTCAACCTTCGA
Source organism: Styphnolobium japonicum (assembly GCA_023212625.1). Taxonomy (NCBI): domain Eukaryota; kingdom Viridiplantae; phylum Streptophyta; class Magnoliopsida; order Fabales; family Fabaceae; genus Styphnolobium; species Styphnolobium japonicum. The sequence continues at coordinate 28,099,576 of JALBWW010000006.1, forward strand.
TTCCACAACCGGCATGCATGTATCTCCAGCTTATGAGATATTCCGCCATGGAACATGGACCCTTGGTAGCTGATTTAAGTTTTCGCAACAGTTTAGATTAATGTCTATAAAGTTTCCCTTTACTATGCTTATATATTATGTAGAGAGAAATTTGGTCATAGGAGTTGGATCGGGTATGATCGATGAGAATGGGAATAAATCGGGGTCCTCTTTGCCCTTCTGTGTATGTGGACTGTCTTAATTACGCTCTGGTTATTTAATAATAGTAATACTTCTTCCATTGTCATGATCGTATTCGTCTGTAAACTGCATCTTTTAATTTGTAATGAATAATTTTTTGTTTATTCTACTTAAAAAATTGGTTCTGTAAAGGGCATTTCTTGATAGGATTGTTAAACGGCGACCCAACGCATTTGACCTCAACTTATGCCCGATGGAGTTTAAATGGGTTGGATAAAAAGTGTGTTAAGAATAATAAATTAGCAAAAGTTAATTTGACCTGTTTAAAGTCAATTTGTAGATCTAAATGAACTGTTCATTTTTTTAAAAAAAATTCAAATTTAAATCTATAATGTAATATATGAATCAAATTTATAAATTATTCATAGACAAAGTTAGTCATCATTTAAAACAAAATCAATTAGACATTAATATATAATTCAAATGACCAAATCCAAACAAACATTAATTAATAATTACAAGCATAAAAATTTACAAAAAAATAAAATAAAGGTTACATAAATTCAAAACAATCATTTAATCTAAATTTTAAAATCCAAATGTCTTTACTTCAAAACATGTTCCTTTTGTAAATATGTAAGCTTTTTTTCATAATCACAACATTAATCATCTATGTTATTTACCTATTATATGTAAAAATTAAGGATCACCCAATATATATGTATCAACAACTAAATAATATATTTAAAATTAAAATCTCATATTAAAATATATAATACTATTATCATATAATGTTTGAATTAGGGACTAGGATATTCATGTAGAATACTGATTTTAAAAAAATGAAAAAAAAAATATACGAGTTAACGAGTCTGTCCTCGAATAAATAAGTTTAGCTCATGAATTAAACGAACCTGATCAAAAATAAATTGATTTAGACACGACAATAATTTTAAAACTCAATCCATATAATTGTGATAAATAAACGAAATAATCTGACTTATCTTAATGACCATATTCCTTAGTAGCTAGAAAAGCTCCTACAGCCCCGGCTCTCGCATGCCATGCTTGGATTACAACGTACAACTGGCCTGGTGACTTAAGTCATGGATAGGGATGTCAATGGGGCGGGACGGGGGCGGAAAGTACTCTCCTTGTCCTTGTTTTCGCCTCCCAAATTTCCCCCGTCCCCGTCCCCAATTTCCATCTCGGAGAGCATTCCTCTCCTATCCTCATTCCTATGGATCCCCGCAGATTCTCACGGAGATATCAAAAGTTCATAAAAAAATTAAAAAATTATAAATTAAAACCCAATAAAATTTAAAATATATATATAATTAAATTATTAAATTTAAAGTTAAATCATAACAAGTTCAAACTGAAATAATACAATCACAATATTCAAATTAAATAAAAAATATGAAAAGTATAAAATATTATTAGTATTTATGATATATAGTACACATAATAAAGGGTATCTACTCGGGACGGGGACCCCGCGGGGCGGGGGGTATGATCCCCGTCCCCATCCCCAAATTACCTTCGAGGGGATTTTGTCCTCCATCTCTATCCCCGCGGGAAAAAATTCCCCGCTCGCGAGGCTCTGAATAGGACAATCCCCGCGAGGATCCCCATGTACGGGTAGAAATTGACATCCCTAGTCATGGAAGTGGTTATTATTTATATTCAATCCTTCTTTATGATTTTGACAATTTTTTAAAAAAATTCATAAAATGTTAGAAGAGTTTACACTAATAATAATATACAAATTTATATTCATACATTTCATAAACCTTTTCATATCAAATATTCTAATCCTATTATAAATTACAGTATTACGCACATATCTTAAAAATTAAAATAGTTTGTGGAAGTATCTTTTTTCAATGTCATAAAATGGCAGAAGCAGTCATTGTGGAGCTTTAAAAAAATCAGCTTTGATATGACAGAGGTTAGGGGTAAAGGAAAAAGTGATGATTAGCAGCAGCCAGCTGTTAGTAGTCAGCATTAATTTTATTTTTCTTAAAAAAAGGTCAAAGTCAAGTCATATTAGTCCTTCACCGATCACCATTAGTTCCGTACTTAGGAGAGTTAATATAATATTAATTAATTGGTTAATTCGTCGTTTAACGTACACAGGATCCATGTAGGGGCATGCTCACGTGCTACGTACTATGTAAATGAAAGAGAACGCAGCTTTATGCTTTGTTGTGTTTCCCTTGTTTCCCTCGCCTCTAGTTCTCCTTTTTTTTTTTTAATTTAATTTTTTAATAAACCATATTGTTAATATATTATTTTTAATATTAAAAAAATTGTATTTTATAAATAAAAAAGTGCAGCTTTTCTTTTTATAAAAGCTCATTTTTTTACATAAAAATACGATTTCTGTATATAAATAAATTACGAGGTTTATTATAGTAAATCAAAGAATAAATTGATATACCGATAACTCATTTGTAACATTCAACAAAATAGTTATCATGTTAAATGTGTTATAAAAAATATTGTAGTTTTTTTTATGAAAAATGTAAATGATTTTTATTAAAAAATACTTAACATTTTCATGTACATAATAAGAACTTTTTGCAATTGAAAGTAACAACTAAAATTATTTACCAAAAAAAGTAACAATTAAAATTACACACTTTTAAAAATAATTTACAATAATATACATATAGACATAAAAAAATTGTGACTTTGTTAACAAATGTTGTTAGTGGCGTGCTGCAGAATAAGGATGTACTAGATTTTTGGGAAGGTTCTCGTTTTTACCATTAAGATTTTTAGAGTAAGGTGTGCTTCATATAATAGAGTGCAACGGGCGTGATCAGACTTTCGATTAAAAATAAATTATCAGACTTTTATAATGGGCGTGCGCACTGCGCACCCAGAGATGAGATAATTTTAAGATTAATTATTAATTTAGAAATTTGGTAACGAGCACCTAATGCTTTGTTTGAATTGAGAAGTGTAAATTAGATTAAGAGAAAATAAAAGGAAAAGAAAAATAGAAAATAAGTGTTTGTTATTGTTTGGTTGTGTAAAAAAGTGAGAAGAAAGAAAATTTCACAAATATTCTATAAATGGGCAAGGGTAATTTTATAATTTTATTAAGATATTTTATCTTTTGTAAAGTTTTCTCTCCATTTATGTGAAGAAATTTTTTTGCTAGGTTCCACGTATGTTTTTTTCTCTCATCTTCTCTCTCAAACCAAAGGAAGGAAGTTTGTTTTTTCTTTGCATTTTCTTCTCATACTTTTCTTACCTCTCTTGTTTTCTTTTGTTCTAAACGATGTGTAAGGGTAGAGGTATACATTGACAAGGTTAGGCTGAGATGAAATTGACTTACGTCTTGAACTAAAGTTTTAATCAGAACAATTTTATAACTTGGGTTGGATTATATTAGTGTTTGGACTAGGTTGGAATTGGACTAAACTAACTTGATATATATACACAAAATATCTTTTTAAGGAATATTTTAATTATTTTTCCTATAATTATATAAATTTGCTTGCATTTACTATTTTTTTGTTCATATCAAGAATCAATCTAATTGACAATTACATAATAAATAAAAGACATAATAGTTAAAATTATAGAGAGTCACAATACTTTATCAAATTATAACATTTAAAAAAATGTCACAACAATATATAGGAGAAAATATTAGAAAATAATAATTTATGCAATATTGGGTCGGGGCAGGGTAACCCAAAGGGTGACTTGGTCTAGTCCGAAAAATACATAAGATTTAAAAGAAAGACATGGTTCCAGTCCAAACACCTCAGGTCAAAAATGAGTTTTCGAATCAGGTGGGGTCTTAAATACCCCACCTAAGGGTACTAGTTAACGAATTAAAATAGAAATTATTAAATATAAAAGTAAAGTATTATTCCATCCGATTCATTTTAAGTGTCATTTTGTTGCAAGATACAAGAATTAAGAAAATATAAACCAAGCCTTAATTATGGAAATTTTCTTTACTAAACTACCCTTATTTAATTTTCATCAATGAATTATTTCACTTTATCATGTTACACTATCTCTTACCTACTCAACTTAGAGTATAAGGACATAATTGAAAAACCATCAATTAATGCTTTATTAGTATGTGAAAACGTCACTTGTAATGAACCAATTTTTTTCTTTCCAAAATGACACTTAAAATAATTCGGAGAGAGTAATATTTTGAGAACCCAAAAATTATTTTAATACTTTCTTTATTAAATACTTCAATGAAAACAAGGCCCATTAAATTAATGGAAATGTTGCTGCAATAATTATTTAGAATTTGTTTCATCAATATAAGCGGCTTGGTAACTAGTGCCTTAGAGTATTGTTTGAGAATCATTTAATATCCTTCAATAAGTTATCCAAATTACCTAATAAAAAAATATTAAATATTTCTTGTGTTCCAAAGATATTATATGTTATATTTTTGCATTTAATGCGTTCTATTTTAATTCATTAACTAGTGCCCCTAGGGCACTCATTATCAAATGCATAAAAGTAAAAGAAGATTGAACTTATGTTGTTAATCAGTACATTAATTTCTTATATAAGATTTAATTTTGATTTATTTTGTATTTACACTAGCATTCAATTATGTATTGACACATTATTAAATAAGTATGACTATAATTATTACTTAAAGGGAATTGCTATGATACCTTCATGGATTTGGTACCTAAGGTGAGTTGTCAATCACTTATTAGCGGTTAATTTCATAATAAATATTTAAAAAATCTATTAAATATAAACAACAACTAATGAATACTTGACAACTCACACTTGATACACCCAGGAAAAATTTGGGTTCCAAATTAATCCCCTTACTTAAAAAGTAAAAATTATTTAATAATGTATAGACACATAATTTGATAATGGGTCTTGCTAACTTAGGGTATTATTTAAGAAACATTTAATACTCTTCAATCCAAAAATTTTCTAATTATTAATGAAGAAAATATTAAATATTTTTTTGGTTTCCAAGATATTAAATATTTTACTTTTACATTTAATATTTTTTATTTTAATTATTGAACCAATACACCAAATACATTCCTTAACTAATCCCTTATATAATAGTATAAAAACCTTGTATAACATTTTTTCAGTCTAGAAAAGGATGATCATTGTGGTTTTGGTTCCCTACTGAAAATATACGCAAGAGAACAAATGCTAAAAACCATCTGTGCAAAATGGATTTTACCAGCAATTTTTTTTAAAAAAAAGTCAAATGAAATTCCATTTTACCAGCAACGTTGACGTCCACCTACAGGCAGGTTAATAGCTTAGTTGACACAATAAGTCAAATACAACAGCAAAGGGTGTTCTTTGCTCGTTTGTTTTGTTGATATTCATAGACAAGTCAAGCAATTAGAAACTTACAAATTCTCACTTGACAATAAAGTAGAAGCTTTGCTGAAACTTCGCAATGCAGGCATATGCTTTGTCAAGGGAGCTCCTCAAATGTCGCTTTTATTTTCAGTGGTAGCCCAAGTCATTCAAGCGAGTCTCCCATCATCCCAATTGAAGGATACAGACCTCAAGTTGCAGGATTCCAATCAGCATTACGTTGATCCTATCCTATGCAAGGAAGATATTACCTAGGGTGACGGCGCAAAAATGATTTTCCTTTCCACCTATTTTTTCACTCTTCCAAATTATAAGAAGTGAAAATCAAGGCATTTTTATTTTACATTCCTTCCCTGTTTTCCACCTTCTCAAGCCAAGCATACCATAAGTTTTGTGGCATGTGAGATATATTCCGAAATCTTTATTGGCAAATTACATATAAAACTAGTATAATCATATAAAGCGAACAATGTCTTTACACAGCTATATGAGGAAAGAAAATATGGAACTAACTTAAATTTGTCTTTATGGTTAATTTATTGGATACAAAATAGAGTAATAAACAGTGGTACCACAATAATACACTTTCAAAAGTCACAATTTGTGTCTATTACCAAAAAAAAAAAAAATTACAATTTGTGTCACCCATTTCAGCTCCCCTTACGAGGATCATTTGTGTAGTTGGCTCCTATACAGCTGCTCGATGTCCACTGCAGTCTAATCTCTAACGTTCCAGTACCAAGTGTCCTTCCATCCCATGCAAGTGACAAAAAATTGAAAGAAAATACTATAAAAGTATAAACTACGAGCAAACACAACCTAAGACATCGGGATGGTTATGAAACTAATTGGATAGAAGGATGAAGGAGAAACGTAAAACGTGAAACTCCTTAAAGGTATGATTTGGGCAATATAGAAATCACAGATAAAACATGTCTACATATGCCGTAGTTTCCTCCTGTCAAACCGAGCAAGTAGTTTTTTGCCATAGAGGTTGCTACGCATCATTGGAGAATGTAGTTGAACCAGCTCCAGTAGGGTATTTCGAATGGCACCCTGCTTTTGCAGAAATAAATTAAAAAAACCAGGTTATCGCAGCATGCCAGGAACCGAGACTTCAAGAACATTTTCACAAATCAAAAGGACCGTGGCAGTTAATAAATATTTATTAAAGGATTTATATATGATATTCAGCAGATTCCAAGAGAAAATGACTTATACAGATTTTTATCAGGCCAGGTAATTCTATTTCTGCAGAAGATATGAAACAGAGCAAGGACTATCCTCTGCTTAAAATTGCCCACAAAGGAATTCTATGATACAGCCTACAGGCAGCACATCAAACCATTCACCTCAATGCAATTTTAAGCCTTTTAAAAGAAATCCTACCCAGCAGTTATAACTTAGGCATCTAAAGAAAGAGGAATATGGAAAAGCCATCAGCCTCATCAAGTAAATTGATTTGCTAAAAAATAAATTATTCCCCACTTCAGCTGAGAGAGAAAAGCCACTTGCAATTCCACCTTGGTAACTTGCCAATTGACTAAACTAGAATGACTGCAAAATTAGAAATCTAAAGTAATGCCACAAACATAAAAATTGGAAAAAACAAATGATGCTCTAACCTTGGACACCATGAGTGCTGATTTGATGACATAATTTCCATATGGATCCACAAGAAGCATTGCAACATTTGGATTGCGGAGCAACTCCAAAATAATACGTGTAAAATTATGTTCTCCTGAGTCTTGAAAGAACTTCTCCACAACATTACTCCCATACTTATTGCAGGAAAGAGATAAAAACTTCCCTTCAAGCTGTCTCAGTAGACTTTCTGTAATTCTTGGTATTTTCAGAGACACTAAATGTTGCACCACATAGTTGCTGCCAGACGAGTAAACAAAATATGGACGAGAAAAATAAGTATAGTTAATTATTGGTTAGAAAAGGAGACAACTTGATAGTAAAAACAAACCCGTAACGGTCTTCTGCCAGGAGTGAAGCATTTACTATGATCTCAGCCATCAGTTGCTTTTTGGTTTCTCCCTGAGCATGGTTAACGCATTCTTGCAGCACACAACACCCACTTTTGTCCGTTGCGATCCCAAAACAGTTGTTTGCCACCATATTCAGAAGATACTGTAATGGAAGTCTACAATCAGAAATTACTGAAGCCAGAAAACCCAAGTAATGTGACAAACCAGACCTTATCCAACAAGACTTGTGAACATTTTTTTTTCTTTTTAATTTCCTTAAACAAACAGAATGATGATGACTATTTCATAAAAGCTTTATCATTTCCACTGCTTCAATAAAGCTTACCCAAACAAAAGCAAACAGATTGACAATTCATTTACTTTGGAGGTATACAAAAAGAATAAGAGTAATCAATTCATGAACATCACATTCCTTGTACCCTTAAACTAAACTTTTGTTACTTAGAAAATCAAAGAAGTTGATGAAGCACGGAAAACATAATTAAAAACATTAGACAAAGCAAACGTTGCATGAAGGTAAAAGTATGTTGAAGATGTTATACACTCCAATATTGGTTACTCAACAAAGGACTTCATTCATGTTCAGAAACTTAACAAAGAATTAGCAGATTATAATTTTTTTTCTTGAAGGTGTAAATCATGACAGCACTTCCAGAAACCAAGAAAATAACTTTCAACATAAACCACATAAAACTCAAATCCAGAATGCTCCAAAGTCATCCCCTGAAACATGAGTTAAAAAATCTGCAATTCCAGATGGCATGAAGCTCTTGTTGAACTCACTCTACCATAACTCATCCTTAAAATAATCTTGGACTCCTGAAGTGGTAAGATCTATAATTTTATCTTTTAAGTTTTTTTTTATGAGAACCAAATCACTAGCTTGAAACTCCATTTTACCACAACAGCTGGAACTTTTCAAAACATACGCACACATATTAGAGGGTGAACCTTAGTGCAACAGTTAGGTTGTGTCATGTGTTCTAGTTGTAGAAACAGCTTCTCCACTCAGGTGGGTAGGGTAGCATACATCTGAACCTATCCTGACTCCACAATGGTGGAAGCCTCGTACATCTGAACCTATCCCTTTTTTATGCACACATATTCTAAGGTTTTTACTAAAAATTGAAAATACTAGAAGCCTATCTTAATAATGAAGACCCTGGTCCGTGTATTGCAATCAAGGAATCAACACTAGGAAAGATGAGAATAAACATATAAATATAATTCATCCTGCAAAAAGGTGAAATCTGCATGTATGGAATAAAAAATAAATATTGCATGAGCCTAATATACATGATTTGTTGCCGTGCAATGGATTGAATAGGCTAAAGCTGCAGGACCAACCAAATTTTCAGTCTTCATACATACTACAACATCCACATTATTTTTAAATTTGTGGCAGAGACATAAGAGCGTTATCGACTTATGTAGCTTAATAATGTATGCCAAATATGCAGCAGAGCTGTTGAATAAACTCCCAAAGTACAAGGAGATTTTAAAATCAATAATCCGTAGGTTTCTTGCTGTGACCGATTAAAAAATAAATTCCACCATTGAACTCAAGTTGCTAATTTGTAAAGTTCAACAATTGACTATCAGCAAAGCAAAGATGGAAAGGAAATGAGTTGAACATAGTTGGTCTCCATAGTTACTCAAATTGAATATGAGGATTCTAATTCTAACAAAGTACAGAAATCGTGAACATATATTACCTTATTATCTTCTTCTGAGAAATGTTTTAGACAATGCTGAATCACATGATGACCGTTCATATCCTTAGTCAATGCAACAGCACCGGGGCTTAGAGCTGACATAATAAGAGATCGTTGTTCCTGGGTGGTAACATGCTCCAATAATTTCTGGACAGCGCGGGTTCTGCAATGACAAAAGAAAGCCACTTAATAAAAAAGACACATATAAGCTAAAGAAAAACAAATCAAAATTCTTGAAAAGTGGAGAAGAGCTAGCGATACCCATGCATGTCAAGACATATATTGACTAGCTGAAAATCAGGCTCTGTCACCATTAAAATGATGTGAGTCCTCTGTTGTTCACTGCAGATTTCCACGAGTTTCTGAACAACATAATTCCCAAATGGGTCCACCATCAACTCGATTACATTATCTATCAGCTCGAGAAAAATGAAAGCAATCTCTTCGGGTGTCAAGCTTTTCATCGTTTCCTGCAAAACCCTACATCCATATTGATCCTTAGCTAAAAACAGAATCCTCCCCCGCAAATCATAGACAGACCCGTGACTCAAAGGTTGCTGCAAACAATGTGGACGCCTACCATTGACATCAAACCCCGGAATATTCGATTTGTTGCTGAACAATTCATTCAAGATACCACCACCACGGGATTTTCCTTGAAAGCCAAAGCATAATTCATCCCCATCCCCATTTGAAAGTGGCAACATTGGTAAAAACCTCTCCAATTCTTTTTGACTCACAAAAGGCGCAGACTCAAAAAGATACCCTTCATAGTTCGAACCCGGGCATAAGCTGTTCAAGCTTACACTATCTCTATCACACCCCACCCAACAATTCTGCGATAACATTGCCCCAGCGTTAGCAGCATCGCTGTTGTTGTGCCAACCAAGCTTCTGCAACCCAATGTTGCTCTCCTGCATTTGCCCAACATTGGAGCGCTGAGGAGGGAATCCATCATACCCATCAAAAGCGAAAATATTTGTAGCGCTATTGAGACCTGACCCATCACCAACAAAATCCAAAGGTGGGTGATTGTAGGGGACGACAGAGAGACGAGCAAAAGCGTCTTCTAGGGTTTGATTCTTGTGAGGGGGGTTTTGGGTTTGCGGCATTGTATCAGGCAAGCCGTCACGGCTGCAAGGAAAATCAGGGACACGTGATGAAGGGGACAAGGTACGAGACCCATCTTCCACGAAAGATGGGTGTCTCGGACCGAAAATCGACATCGTTGGTGTTTAAGTTTAAGGAACAATGGCTGTGGTGGTGATCGGCGAAGCAATTGGAAGCAATAAGGGTTTAGACTTTAGACTTGAGAGAAAGGGTTTTTAAGAGGGCGTGATTTTTATTTATTGATTATTATTATCATTTATTATTATTAAGAGTGAAAGAAAATAATGAAATGAGGGTCATAAATATATGAGCACTATAAGGGAAAGAGGTTGAGTTGGGAGTGAGTTTCAGCGGGAGTGATAGGAAGGAGTAGGAGAGTCTTCCTATGACTAGTATTCTGCATGCAATATATGGTAAGTTTACATGCGGGAAGCTGAAACGGAGGAGAAAGAGAGAGAAAAGTTGTGCGTGTTTGGTGTTTACGCGGTCTCTGTCTGTAGTGTCGCCTGAACAAGTGGACTCTTTGTTGACCACTTGCGTCGAAAGCTAATCCCCGTAGCTTTCAGCCCAAGTGCATGTGGTGTGGGCTTCCTTTCTTCCCAGAATACCCACAGCAAAATTTTGTGTCTTCGTAGACAAAACAAAACAAAAAAAAGTCTAGTAACGCGTTATTATTGACAATTATATATATATATATATATATTCGCGTTATTATTGACAATTATATATATATATATATATATTGCAAATCAATTGACATTAATATAAGAGAAGAATTTTAACTTTTATATCAATCTATAACCACTGATTTTATTTTAATCAAATGGTTTAAATTTATAAATTTAATAAAGAAAAAAATAATAACATGTTTTAATGAAGAGAGAGAATAGTAAAATTAATATTTAATGAATTTTTTTTTACACCAATTATTAAATAAAAATATAAATATAAAAAACAGATTTAATTATTTAATACAAAGTTTTTAAAAAGAATTATAAAATGTTTCATAAAATATTAATAATTTATACTTTATTTAAATAATATAATAAATTTAAAACTTTTAGGTATTTGACATACGCACAAAAAAAAAGACACATGTAAGTAGTAATTTTTAATATATTATTTAATCAAATAATAAAATATTTATATTTTATGAAAAATATGTTATAGTTTAAAAAATACATAAATTTTTTATAATAATTAATTTTTTATTCTTTCATTTAATAAGAATAGACAATCTCATTACTCATTAAATATAAGTTCTATTATTCTCTCTTCATTGAAAACATATGTTATTATTTTCCTTTTTCATTAAATTTGATAATTTTAAACCATTAGATTAAAATGAAATCAATAGTCAAAGATTAGTGTCAGAATTTTTTTCTTACACTGATGTCAATTGATCCTGACTCTATGTATATATATAGATAGATTATATGATGATACATAACTTTTTTACCTAAACCTTTTTTATAAAGAGTTTCATTTTGATCTACTATATAATAAAGTTTTTTACATTATTATCAAATTATATTGACACATCATTAAAATAATTTAAATTTTTATGTAGTTATTGTCATAATCAAACTCTTTTAATGATATGACAATATATAATTAGATAATAGTATAAAAAAATTATAGTGAAAACGAATTAAAATTAAACCCTTCTATAAATGTGAGATTGATTTTAAGTTCTTTCATTTATTTTTAAATACTTTATTGATTAAATTGATTCGCATTTGCACTATCATAATTTTTTATTTACTTGCCCCAAAAGTTTAGTTGGGTGGACTGATTTGGGATTAAAGAGGTCTAATATATTTTTTGATTGCCTGGATTCAAATCTTGACCTAACATATTGGAGAATTTATTCCCTTAAATACACAAGATCGGTGTGTTGGGTTTGCCATCATTCGAATATGTATTTAGTCTTAATTGACATAAAACATGATTAAATGATACTATCATCGTATGACAAAAAAAGAATAGATGATTATACCATTACGGCTATCAAGCCATATATTTATGAAATCATATTTTGTCGGGCAAATTTGCTAAAAGATTATAGTTTGAACCAATTGATCTGAATTGACCTGGCCTCCCTATTTATGTGCATAATACTACTTTTTTAATTCAACTAATCGAGTTAGCCCATGTGACCTGCTAATAACTTTAGGATTGAGCCAACATTTTATGAAATGAGAAATGTTGAATGGCACGAAACAAAAACTTAAGAAAACCTTTTATGAACTGCTCTTATCGTGGGGAGCTGATATTTGCTTTTTTCCTTAAACAAAAAGTCAAATCAGCATTTCTCTGATGATGCCATGTAATTCGTGGCCGGTTTCGTGAAGAAAATTTTGTGACAACTAGCATTCCTCTTACCAACTTAGTTTTATTGGACCAGCCCAACCAAAGAAGTTAATTCGAACCTGGCTCATTTGAAAACTTCAGTTAATATGTTGTAAAATATTATTATATAGATTCATATTAAATTAGTTCTTCTTTACTCTTTATTATGACTATTTTCTTCGTATTTCGGGCCACAATATTTTCTCCTTTTTTGGGGCTGTTCACACATCCACCTTATGTTTGTTTCAACTCTTAAAGGCTACCCATATGGTTAGCAAAGAAATCGAGGCCATTAGAAAATTTGTGAGCTCATCGATATGCTTACGATATGGGTAGATATGACTTACAGATTGCACTATTGCACAATCCCTACAATTTATGTCTCTCCATGGCCACCCTCAGCTGGTAAAATCTACTCCAAGTTCCTTTATGAAAGCAACATGTGCCAGTTTGATTATGTGACATACTTACATACACATTGTTTACAGGAATAATGGAGTAGTTCATATTTTGTTAGAAAAAGAATAAGGCATGTGGGGAAGTAATTTACCCTGCAAGGCTGCAAGCAATAATGATGCTCCCTCCACATCTTCCGCTACAGAAAAGAATTTTCCATGTTGTTACACTTACATATGAAAGTTAACGTCTGCAACTCTATTGCAAAAATGCAGTGCAATTAAATATAAGTGCTTTCCACTATCTGACCTTGTGGTCCCTTTAATGCATGTTCCAACTTTAGAGAAATTCTGTATAAAACTAGCTTCATGGTGTATGAAGTTAAAATCCTCATGCAAAATTGTCTACAGGAGTCTGCAGTACTGTTTCCGGTTTCTAAATGGTGTATGAATTTGTTGACTTAATTCCCAGTAAAAGAACATCCCTTGGAAAGCATATTAACCCAAGTGGAAGGAAGAGCACCACTCTGAAACTAAATAAACGATGAATGCAACATAGGCAGCGGTGCAGGAGCCCACTACAAAACAAAGCAGCAGGCCGTTCACCTCAGAAAGGAAGAAATCTAACAAGAGATACCCATTTATTACTGTTATCAGTGCAGCAACAGCCCATGCCACCCTCTACAAAAAATTTAAACAAACATTAGAAACAAAATGAAGGCAATAAATCAGTTTACTGAATGGATCCTGGTAATTACACATCATATTGCTTTACAATACTTTTAGATCACTGCAATTCCTACACAGAGATTGGTCCAATTCCAGCAAAAGTGGCCCACAGGTTTGTCATCCCTGTACAGGAACCAATTTTTATGCAGGATTTTGATGTAAAAGAATGATGCAAATGGAAAAGACAAGCAATAATCATTTTCCCTTTCCATTCAATTTTGGCAAAATGGCTCAGTGCCAAAATAATCAAATTTGTTGCACAGCAACAAAATGGCTCTTAGATACACCACACAAGAAACAGAGCTTCTACGTAATTTACATTCAATTTTACTGAATCAATTCTATAGAATACAAATCCAATCATAAACACAAACACTTATGCTTGATAATAGTTTATATAGTGTTCTCTTGTAATATAAATATAAACTGAAACTATATCAAAACATATAATTTAGATCAAACAAAAAATACAAATCCAGACAAATGACTGGAGAATTCACACATGTAATCCAATGAAGATTGAACTAGGATACACTAAGATGATCATAAAAAAACTATTGGAACTGATTCAACTGAATGCATCTATGCTTTGGCAAAACAAAGGAAGGGATAAAAGCAGATATAGACAAAGGTGAAGCCTGTTACAGTCTCTAAATATATTAATGCTGTTCAATTTCCATTTTACCCAGCAAATATGCATACATAATTATTATTGATTGAACTCTACATGTGAATATCCAATAGACATTTTAAAGTCTTGATAATTGATTATCAGATTAAATCTGATCAGTCGTTAATCTAAACAGACAACCATTCTTAACCAAAAAAAAAAAAAAGATTGACGGCTGTAGCTGCCTGTAGAGACAAAGACAAACATAGGAAAACTTATATTTTCTTTCCTTACCATCCAATTCATTGCGTTGTCAAATAATCCAATAAAACAACTTTAAACTATGTAGCAAGCAGGAAGTGCATGCATGAAGTTGCTTCAGAGATCTTACAATTAACATTTGATGAAATGAAGGAACAGTGAGATGATTAACTCACCTCAAGAACAGGTCCAACCGTAAAGGTTCCCATGACCTGCTCTTTGGAGACCAATCTGAGGAGCGGAATCAGTGCAAAAGGAATTTGCATAGACTGAAGCACATTAAGCCATTCATTCAAAACGTCCAATGAGGCTTCTGAAGTATTAAAAACAATAGCTACAATTATAGTTGGAACAATTGCAAAACTTCTAGTGATCAATGCCCTCAACCATTTCTTTAAACGAAGGTTGAGGAAACCGCCCATTATGAATTGCCCAGCATATGTGCCAGTGATAGTACTACTCTGTCCGGCTGCCAATAACCCAATACCCCATATATAAAGAATAGGGAAGAATTCAACCGGAAAAAAAAAAGAATAGGGAAGAGTCCTCCTCCGTATTTTTCCTCCAGATACTGACCTTGTTGAAGTGTTAAGTGCTGACACATTTGCTATCACACATTCTGTTTTTAGATATTTTGATAAGTTAGTAAAGAGACATGAGTTTAGCTGAAATTTAGGAGAAAATCATGAATGGTTAAATATTAGCTGATATGGACAGGTAGTAAAGAGTGATAGTCCTTATTTTGTGGATATTTATGTCAGAGTAGGTATTGACAATCAGCACTGTCACCCATTTCATTCACTAGCAGCATACATATTTTTATATTTATACATAAAATGAGGCTTCATAGCCTGCTGATTGTCAATACCTACTGTAGCGGGCGATTCAATGGAATAGTGGTTGCGAGCCTCCTGTACCCGGCCTTTCTTATGGGGATCAATCTTCCTTGACTGCACCAAAGCAGAATGCAGGAATACATTGTGAGGCATTATGACACAACCCACAACCCCCACAGCCTGGCGAATTGTTTTTGAGCCAAGTCTTGGAACCAAAATACCTACAAGAAGGAAGAAACATGTCTATACCTGTGACTATATTAAGGACCAAAATCAGAAATCCTTTTATTTGTGAAAGCCACGGGGAGGGGTGACCTATTAAACGAAGATAGAAATTTGGGTCCTATAAAAAATGATATTTCAACAACGTCATTAGATGAACTTTTACCCATCAAAAGTTCTTTTCCACTAGGTTTTGCGTCACCAAACATCCAAGCAAAAGTAAGAGCCATAGTAGCGATGAGAACTGCAAAAACAGCTTCCAACTTCCTTGGGGCGTTTGGTTCATGCTTTGAAAAAACATTCCCAGGAATGGTATTCCCAGGAATGATTATTACTATGTTTGGTTAACCAAAAAATTTCTGAGAATGACTCCAACTGCAGGTAGGCTAGTGGTGGTCTAAGTCAGTGACTGTTAATTACCGACAACGGTGGGTGGCCGGATTCCAGTGGCTGGCGACAGGCCAAAGTTACCGGCCATCATCCGACAAGGGTAGCCTGATTCCAGTAGCTAGTCGTCAACTGCAGGCAGTGGCATAGGTAGTTGGATTCCAGTGTTTGACGCGACAGTTGAGGTCACCGTCAATCTCTAGCGGCGACAAGGGTGGCCGAATTTCAATGACCAACACGGTGATTGAAGTCACTGGCACGGTGGTTGAAGTCACCGGTCAACGACGAGGGTGGTCGGATTCTGGTAACTGGCCGTCACGGACGGTGGTTGGTGGTGGTCGATGGTGGTGGATGGCGATCGCCAACAATGACGTAGAGATGGTTGGTTGATGGCATGATGATAGAAGGGTAGGTATTTTGGACATTTCACATGACAAAAATATTCTCATGCCATGAGAATGTTACAAACCCACCTCCCCCCATGGGAATGAAAGTGTGGGAATATTGAGCAAAAATCATTCCCGGGAATCATTCTTGGATGGAAATGTTTTTTCAAAACTTGTACCAAATATGGGAATCCAACATTCCCATGTAAAGATTCCCATGAATGAAAAAATAATCCGTGTACCAAACCCCACGTATAATTCTCAAGAAATAGAAAGACAAAACTGTTCAACAACAGAGAGAATAAACCTCATTTAAAAACACTTTAACATGAAAAGTAGAAGGTTCCAAGCAATTAATTACATACATAAATAACAAACTAGAACTAGAGCCCAATGACATTGTTTAATCTAGCCGACCCCAACTAGTGGAAGCTTAGTTGTTGTTAAAATAATAAATTAGAGCCAGAAAATAGAAACCAAGAAATGAAACCAGTAAATGTTAAAAGGTGACACCAGACATAATAGTATATGGTTCTCTCGCCAAATTTCAAAGTTGTAAAGTATACTATTGAAGTAGCATATAAAAGTTAATTTGTTACCACTGAATTTCAAAACTTTTGGAGTTGCTAAAGGGGTTCAACGGCTCAAAATTATGGTGAGCTAAGGCATTGAGCGTGTAGTTATCATGGTTGAAGAGTCTAAGTACGAAGGAGTAAGCCAATGGATATTGTAACAAAAACACAACATGTTGTTTAAAAATAAGCAGAGTTCTAAAGCTTCAAAGCAGAAGCAACCATCCATACAGAGAGGCCGTAGGAGGCTTCCCAATATCATATCAGAAAATGAAATCTATATCAGATAGGTTTTAATTTTGAATTTGAATTTAAGAGTAAGTCCTAAAGACATGACATAACTATTAGCTTAACTTATTACTTACCTCAAATATGTGCCGTCTAGATTCTCGATACAGCAAAAATATTTTAAGTATTACAATAACTATGAAACAAATTAGCAGCAATCCATGTAAAACTTGTTTCACTTATACGAGTATGACAAATACCTTTGAATTCATGAATTCATGATGGTGATGATCTGCAAATAAAGTTGATCCTATAGATCAATACTTTCCACATGTGACTCATGAGTAAAATTAAGTTGTTCTTATAACCTTTGCAGGTGGAGGAATAATCATCAGAAATAATTGAATCAGATTATCTTTTCCATTTCATAGTAAAATAGTTGAAACTAGGTGTTGTTACTGGACGAGAATGGATACTGAACCCTGCTGCTTACCTGTAAAGCAATTTTTTTTTTTGGGGGGGCAGGGCGTGAGAAGTGCTTATCATAAGCAATGATATCAATATTTCAATCCTCCTACTTAAACATATATTCATCCTCTATGCCAAATTCAAAATGTCACTTCCAATCATAAGTACGAAAGTACGATTCCAGCTCCTCCACTTGATCGTGTTTACAAAGTTAACTATAAACTAAGCTTGCTTGCCACTATATTGGTGATATGCCCAGTTTCTTGCTTTCATGTCAACCAAAATCCCACCTTTTTTTTTTTTTTGTAAGACCTAGTGTATTCCAAAGCTTGCAACCAATGACTAATCACTGTTTACAATGTATAACTGCAAACATTATTTTAACACCGTCAGGAATTGATCCTGGAGAACCACGTCGACCCCCGCCAAAATCCCACCTTCAACTAAATCTACCATGCTACTGCTTAGTAAAGTCTCGAACCATCAATGATGAACTATATAATTAGAACGGTTCCTTAAAAAAATTATAAAAGTCAATGGCTCAATCACTTAAATATCATCCAAGAGGAATGAACAAAGCAGTAAGAGGCAGAGTGAGAGTGAGATTTGTAGCCACCATTTCTTTTTCTTATTATTATTTTTAGTTAAATATATTTTTATTATAATTATAAAAATATCATTTGTTTTTGTTTTTAAAATTTTATGTTTCTACAATTTTTTAGTGAAAATAAAAGATCATTTTTATAATTATAATAAAAATATATATTTAACTAAAAATAAAAACAAAATAAACCAAACGCCGCTCGCTCGAAGGTGATCACTGACAAACAAGAAAGAATAAGAGATGACGACGATGCTTACGAATCGGAAGCAGTAATTATGACTCCAGCCCAGAGCGGCAACACCCCTCGGCTAAGAATCTGGATAGCAATGGCACTTCCAATAACCTCATGAATATCAACACCAATCAAGGCCAGCTCCGCCATGAACCAAAGCACAAACCTAGCCCAATTGGGATAGCTCGGCCAAGTGCCGACCCCAATCCTCGCAGACAGAAACCTGTATCAATAACCCCATAATCGTGGCCCACATCAACAGCCAGAGCAGGGAGTAGCCACCTGGAGGTCCCCTTCGAGATTTACAGGATCCAAGAAAGCAATGCTCATCAAGAACCCAGGGCCCGTGAACAGCCAACAGCTTCTTCCACGAGAAAGGTGGCACCGCGGTTGAATCTTCATCATCGGCGGTGTCCAAATCAACGATGAGGATCTTCTCATGCGACCTCTTCGTCGTGCGGTTGGAGTTGTATCAAGCGGTTCATCTCTTCGTCCATGTTGTCTTCTTTGGACTCATCTTCTCGGGACCGAGCACTCATGGTTAAGCTGCTAGAAAAGTGTTTTGATTCAAATCAACGGGCATTATTAGCTTTATAGATTCCTATTTCTACAATTCATTCACGATTCTGGCACAGGAGGTGGAGGAGTTAAGGAGATAGAGTGAGTTTTTTGTCATTTTGTGAAGTGCAGGACGGTGTGTCGTGTGTGTGTGCTCCAATATTTATTCGGATCTGGATATGGGATTTGCAGTGGAGGAAATGGGGCCAATGATCGAGGGGCACGTGAAGGGTATGCGCTTAATTTCGTGATTTGAAGAAGAAACTTGCGCATTTTTGTCATTCAGTTTCAGTTGTGGATTGCCTTGCCACACTTAATCAGCATTAGCAGAAACATGGGTGGTCTGGTCGACGACGCTAACCCAAGTTTGCACCACACTGCAAGAGAATAGTTGCACCGCCATTTGAAGCCAGACAAGGAGCCTTCGATGTAGATCCTTTTGGCAAACGCACTTTGCCTTGTTCTCCCTGACCGAGGCTGAGGCTGGCCAGCTGGGGCAAATATTAATGAAAAAATGACCGTATAGGTCAGTTTAAGAAAAGTTTTAAAAATTAACTAAATATTTAATTATATTAATTAATAATTTATGTATAATTAATTAATAATTTAATTTAATTTTAATATTTAATATATAATTAATTGTATATAAATTATTAATTAATATAATTAAATACTTAATTAATTTTTAAAATAAATTAAATAATCATTATTTTTTACTTTGTCAATATTCATTTCAAGATTGAGGATTAAAATTCCATGCTTTGGTGAGATTATCTTATCCATAAAGTGAGTCTATGAAAAGCTGAAGCTTTTAAAATATTAAATTTTTTCAACCTAAGATGTACATTCACACTTTCATTTATCAATTCACAACTAAACTAATAAAATTAATTGAAAAATCAATTCCACTAATGAGAGCTCAACCTCTTACGAGCTTGAATTCTTTATAGGCTCACCCTATCCATAATTTCAATGCTGATATAATCATCCCTATCTGCAGCTGGCTGATTGGCAGTGGCTATAAGTTTCTACTCAACAAACTGACCCAAACACTATATTTCTCACGTTAGAACTTTGGAAGGATAATTGTTCATGTATTAGTCATAGCGTAGCTCCAGATCCAGCAACCAGACTAACAATTGTTTGAGTATTAAATTTCAGCATATCCATTTAGCGAGAAAAGTTCTCATTAAGAGTAGCTTCTCCCATTCCTTACACTGAAATGCTAGAACTATATCAGAGATTCAGAGGGTGAAGAATACTTTTTCAACACAAAATGACTATAAGGTTTTGATAAAAAGAAATGTGATTTGTGCTGAAAGTTTAATTCATGTCGTTTCACTGGTGGATAATTTCACTCAGCTGTCCACAATAGGATTAGAACCAAGAAATTAAAGATGCTACGAATTAAACAGTTCAAATCATTGACTGTTACTGCCAAATCAAATATTAAGATACTAAACATTTTGAGCAGAAGAGGGTGAGAAGAATTTGATGACATTATCGATAAAGGGATTTTACAAGATGCAAGAATGACAATCTATTTGATGATGGTTAGGTATCAGTGAAACCAACTGGGTACTTAATTTCTGCTCAATGGAAATGAATGTGAACAATGTTCATATAATTAAATTCTGTATCATTCCACATCTCCCCATAAAATCATACAGTTTATATCGTCAATCTTTTCGCTTATTCTTGAAAAGGGATAATGGTTCCTAGTGGTATGGACTGAATTTCAAATCAGGAGATTAGTCTTGAAAATGAGTAAATATGTGGGAGTCCAGTCGACAGGTAACATATTTGGTTAAATACAAGAACATTTACAAGCATCTTTGAAGAGTTTTGTTATATAGGGCAGCAATTCAAATGTAGATGAAAAGAAAATTGAATCTCAGCCAAAGATGCAGAAAAGAGATAATAAGCATGAATTCTACAGCTGACTAAAACTCACAGAATAAACAAACATTGAAACAATGTGCAAATTATACTGTCAAAGTAATATGACAACTTTTTAAGACCTTTCTTTCAAGTTTCAAGAAGTTAAAAAAAAAAAAAAAAGTTATTGCGGCTAAGATGAATTCAAAAGTCAAAATTGTAGTAATTAAAAGCATGTTTAGGAAATGTTAATTCTTTCTCAAAATAGTTATTTTTTAATAAAAAGTTATTTTATCTAAAATTTATCTTATTTGTTTAAAGTGTGTAAAATTGATTATAAGTTAAGATTAATTTTCTATAATTAAAAACAGTTTTTTAAAAAATATGTTATTTTAAGCTTTTAATTATTTGATTTTAAATTTTTTAAAAAGCTTTAATAGAGAAATACATATTTGCTCTCAATCAAATAATTTTTTCAATCATTTCATATAATTTAATACATAAAAGTGATTTTTTTATACAATCCAAACAAAACTCTTTATCATAAAATCGATTATGAATTAACATATCAAAATATAAATTTTTTTCTCATAATCAATTTTCTTAAAAATCGATTATACACATAATCAATTTTTCATATAAATTTACCTCCAGCTTGATGCAAAAAATAGAAAGCCATGGGAATACATTGAACTACGGATAGAGTAGCATACAGAGAAGATAATATCACTTCACTCATTTTCTTCGCACTCATTTTCTTCGCAAAACCTACTTCCAATTCTAATTTCCTCTCAAATTTCCCCCACCATCTACATGATTTCCCTATATGTTGACAAGCCTAACTGTTGAATAATCTTCGTACTTTGTGAATAAGCCTTCGGCATACGGGACACACTTTGCTCTCCCCATCAACAATCCTGCAAAACGCATTCTAATGAGAATCTCCTAGAATTTGTACGTAGGTAAAATATATGAAAATCTTCTGCAGTGTATACCTCTGTGCACAGTCATAGCAAGTGGCGCAATGGCCACAAGGAACAAAGAAGCAGTTGCGTTGTTCATCATAACAAATGATACATAATTTTTCATCATATAACTCCTCTGAAGAGCTACTGGACACTCCTGATTCTTCGTCGTCATCTTCATTTGCTCCATATGTCTTTGGATTTGGCTTCACATGCCTCGTGGGTTCAGTTTCAGTTACCTCTTGCGCTGCAACTTCATTACTTGTTCCGTATGTGTCCACTATCGCACTAGTATTCTGATCATCATCACCACCACAGGCTCCAAGGTATTTCAGTATCAGAAAAATAACAACCATAATAGATCCTACAAATTGAAAAAGGGCGGCAGCATAAGTCACAAATAGAGTTAAACCAAGACTTCACAAGAAGAAATTTTAATTCAATGTACCTAAAAGTGCTATGTAGGTTACCACACGAGCCATAAAAGAAACTTCAATAAACCATCCGCCGTCATCTACCTGTAGTCAATTCGTATGAACAATATTGAATTATTTTTTAGAATATCCATAAGAACAAGTTCAGAAACATCTATGAGTCAGACAAGGCCAGTTATGCCTTACATTTTTTAGTGCCGTCAGAATTACATAATACGTGTTAGGGAAGAGAAGACTAAGCCTGCACGATCCATTCACAGTAGAGCACATCTTCTTGGCTTTGGTGGTATCATATACCTTTGCCGAAACATTAACATTCATGGTCAATATTATGTTCCTGGCATTCATGTTTAGAACCCCAATGTAGTATCTATCGTCTTCCTCAACGATGTATTCGGCTTCTTTACCTGGAAATGTCCATAATATCAAAAACATTTGTAACACAATTACCCTGATTTTAGTTATATGCAACCATAGATAGAATTAGAAGTCAATAAGATGAAAAGGTGGTCCAGCAATTACTAAACAGACAGACAACATGACAATAATGCAGAGTTGCAAAATTATTATTACAAAGCCTCTGCCTGAGTCTATAGCTAATTTTTTTTTTTTACGGCAGTAACTTCGAAATCAATTACCATCAACAGTCTCACGAACAGCAACTGCGTCGGGGAAGATCGTTTGTTTAGGCTGAAGTTTTTCAAACTTCCTTTCTCCTGCGAAACAAGAATGGATTTGTCATGACTCTTGAGACAAATATGAAATTCTTACTCAGAGAAAATAATACGAAGAGAGAGCCGTGAGATTTCCACTCAAGTAACCTTTAATCACGATTCCTTCTAGCTGATTTATACCAGTGGTCTGTGCTTCCCACCTCATACGAATGGTGGAGCCCTTATTCAACCACAAGGAAATTCCCTGGAGATGAAAATTCAACATCTTCAGAGGCCTTCTTTGGGTGATGTACAATCAACTAATCTTAATTTAACACAAACTTACGGGCAAGGAAATATTTTGGATAAAATTTAAGATAATGCTATACCTTGCGACTATATGCTGCAACAACTAAGAATTTCGACGCAGTCCAATTTATTTGGGAGCTTAACTCAGGCTTCTCATTGAACACATAAAGCAGAACATCATTTCTATACTCATTTGTTACTTCAAGTTGCTCCACAAAAACAGAGCTCGCTTTCATCAAACGCGATGAGCTCGGCCCAAGCACCAGACGAGAATCCCGGTAATACCCATATCGGAGAGTGGCTGAAACTGCAAAAGCAAAAAGGAAAGAATATGGCAATGTTTCAGAAAGAGGAGTCAAGGGAGGACGTGACACCACCATAAAAAGGTGAAAAATTACATGCCACAAATCCAAATGGTCAGAGGAGCCAGCATGCACGCCAAAGTCTCCTGCCATCGCTGAGACTGGCTAGGAGCTGAATGCATCAACGGCTGAGCCTGAGATGGTGTAGGAAGAGGCAACCACGGTGTCCTGTGCATGACTCCTTTTACTGTCACTCAGACAACACAGCCACATATGCAAATATAATGATTTTGTCGGAAGGAGGAAAATATAATGAAGAAGAGGAAGAAGACTAGTAGGTTAAGGTTTAAAGCATTCCTACCCATCTATTAATTCAACCAACTGTCTATGATGTGATTGGCGGGTATTTGAATGACAAGTATTTTGAACATTACGTGTTCCTTATTTTGGCCCACGAGTTGTAGGATTTTTTTTTTTTTAGTCATTCGAAAATTGCCCTCTCAGGATCGATTACTCACTAAAAAGTAAAACCAGTTGCATTGGAAGACATTCTTCCATCATTGTACATGCATTCAAATTTCTCTGTTACCATTCATTTTGTTGAATAAATAGAAACATGACTTTTCTTTGATTAAAGGGTTTGTAGTTTGTTCTTTTTCTTATATATATTAAGGGTAGATTTAATATGTTATTCAAATGTATCCTCTTTAACAATGTGTTTGGGAGTTTATAATATGCTCTTTTTTGTCTGCTACCTTCTTGTTTCTATTTGGCAAGAAGGGGAAGGTGAAGTGGCTCTTTGCAAGCTATTCGGGAGAAACACAAGCATCACAAAGTGAAGAGGAGTGAATTGAAATCTTGACATCGTATCAGTTAAAATATATAGCACTAATCCTACCAGTTTCTTACTTTGAAGAGGAGTGATCCGATGAGAATTTCGTGAAGAATGAGTTTCAGAGATGATAAATAGACCTTTTCTGAGTTGATTTAATGTGTGATGGAAGTTGGTATTTTTTGCACAAAAGTATCAAATTAGTTTACTATGAAGTCCTTCCAGTGTTGAATCTCAAGTTTCTGGAGGTTATGGCAAATGGCAAACTTAATTGTTTACAGCTGTGGTCAAGAACACACCCCAGAGATTCCTAGGTACATGCTTTTTTTTAGGGGTACATGCTTCTAGATCTTCAGTTATAGATTTGGTCATTTCATATTGACATTGTAGTTGTAGTAGGATTTGCTTCAAGTGCAATTTGCAACTGAGATCTTTTAAATTAAACTTCAGTTCAGTTTTAACTAATATGGCGTGTTATTTAACTTATTTTGCGCTTCATGGTGTTGTCTAACTACACTGGCCTTTAATGCGAGGAGAATGTATGTCTTTCCATTGAAGAACCTAAATGGATCTCATCTCATATAGTCCTGTAGGATTCGTAACCCTAAACGGTGGGTGCAAAAGCTAATCTCTAATTACTGATGCTAATTGCCAGATGTTTCTCTGGCGAATAGTTTGATTGTACTAGAGTAACTCTTTGTAAGTCAAGTTTTGTCAAGTTAATTTAAATTGACATCCTCTTAAATTCTTGTGAGGTGCTTATTGGCTCTCAAATGTTTCCTTACATCTGTTATTTGTATGTCACTGATAATAAACCAGTTCGTACATCTAACTACTTGCAGAATCGGGCATGGCATACTGGTTAGTGGGATGTTCAACGCAAATATTAATATTAATAATTAAACTATTTCAAAGTGAATGAGAAGTAAATGGCCCAAAACTGAATGTGATAGTCTTCTTAGCATTATCTTATTAACGCCTATCCGTCCATAAAGAAGGAAAGTGCGCATTATGAGCTCCGCAACAGAGTTTGGGCAGGGCAAAAATTGTGAGGAGGGCTCACCCTCATGTGTGTGTTCGGTACACATCCGGGACTCTGTGTTGTCCGGGGCTATGTAGGTTTTATATTTCATGATATTGTTACTACACATCTTATACGTAGGGGGAAAAGTGATATTATCTCAGTCAATTGAGATATTAACAGTAAATCACAAAATTCTTTAAACAAATTTGACATATTAGCTAGCATGTTCACGGTTTTCCATGTCCAACATTTTTATCATAAATACGATGGTCAAAACAGTGCGGATATAAATTTATATTAAAATATTATTTAATTTGTTAGAGGTTAATTATTAATTCCAATTTTATTTTTTTTATTTCACAAAATTATTGATTTAAGGAATATATTCTACTTCCCGTTCACTTATGAAATGACAAGATAGACTTTAATCAGTGTTTATTAACTCGTTGAGTGGAAGTTAGAGTTAGAAAAATTTGGAAAACAAAGTTTGACTGCCTTGTGAATTGAGGACCTTCTCAATTGAGGGTCCAATTGTACTCGTGCTTAGGTTATTAAATGTGTTTGTAATTCAAAATTTGCTATTATGTACATTTATTGTCTTCTATACTTATAGGAATTTACATTTTTTAAAGAAGAAAATTGCATATTTTTGTGGTTTAAAGTTTAAAGTAAATGTTAAGTTGCAATTTTACTAAACAAATTTACAAAAAAGAAATGTAACTAAGATTATAAAAAAAGAACATGTAACTTAACATTAGTAAAATGCCAATTTTTTTTCTTTCTAAAATTACGCAACTAGCTTGAATATGGGAGAAAATCGAATGTGTATGGTACAAATGACAATTCTCAATGTATCATTTGACTAGCAGCAGCAAAACTTGAAAGTTGAAACTGTCATTCTAAGTTCTAAACATAAAGAGCAAATGGAAGCTCCTTATATTATTGGTTTTATTAGTTTCCCCTTTTTATGCTTTGTTTGGGCACACATTGGAAATAAAATGAAAATAAAAGGAATGAAAGTGAGAAATAAAATATTAACTCTCTCGACTTTTTGTTTGAATATTATTAAATTTAGAATAACGAAAGCTATTAGTAGGCACTTGTGAAGATTCTGGATAATTTGCTAGAGGTATTCATACATCATAGCATTTTCATTTATTACACAAATAAACGTGTAAAATAATAAAAACATATGTTCAGAATTAACTTTTTTTCTCCAATTTTGTATATAATACTTTTCTATAATTGAACTAATAATGTTTTTTTTCTTCAAAATTACTTCTACTTTATATTTGTGTCCTAATTTCCCAAATAAAGAAATATCAAGTTCCCTTTTTCATATTCCAAATTCGTTACTCTCAACATGATTAATATTTATTTTTTGTTCTCATGCATTGAAGCACTTTCATCTTTATGGTTAATCTTAACAAATACAATTTCACATAACAAATTCATTCAAGTGTCATCAAGTCATGTGAAAATTTTCTTACCATATTTGTTCCCACCACAGAGCCCGCGTAGTTGAAAGTTGAAAGAAACTAGTAATTTTTTAACCAATAAAGAGAGGGAACATCCAAGTTCACACAGAAACAGAAAGAGGAAAAAAAAAAAAAAACTAAAAACAAATAGAGGGAATCCAAGAAACAAAAATAAAATTTTTAAAACCAGAGGCAGAGCCATTCATTCTCAGTTTCTTATTCCCCCGCCCCGCTGCTCAAATCAGAAATGCTCACTGCGAGCGGGAACAGCAACCACTGCAAAAATTTCAAACAACGCGCTTTGGCTACAAACACCAAAAATTTCATCTCTCTTTCTTAAAACCCTTTTACTTCCTCTCTCTTTCACCACTCTCCATTCTCCATTCTCCAATCCCAACACAACGCCATGGCCGAGCAAGAGAACTGCGTGCGCCCCCAGCGCGAAGCCAAGAAGAGGGCTGCAGCTGCCCTCTGCGAACTGCGAGGCGCCGCCAAGAAGAAGCGTGTGGTGTTGGGAGAGCTCACGAACTTGTCAAATGTTGTCCCACCGGAGAAACACAGATTCAGGAAGAAGGTCGGAAAAGCAAAGCCCACCGCCACGACGGCGACAACGGCGGCGAAGTCAGATGACGTGGATACGAAGTTGGATGATCCCCAAATGTGTGACCCTTATGTTTCTGATATTTACGAGTATCTTCGCAGAATGGAGGTAAGCATGGAAAATTGACGAGTTCTGAATTAGGGTTTTAGTCTATGTTCTACAATGGGAATCAGTGTCCAAAACTATTTGATTTGTGGTTGTGTTTTTACTTATTGGGTCTTTCTGACTCAGGTGGATCCAAGTAAAAGACCGTTATCTGATTACGTTCAGAAGGTTCAGAGGGATGTTAATGCTAATATGAGGGGTGTTCTGGTGGATTGGTTGGTGGAGGTTGCTGAGGAATACAAGCTTGTTTCGGACACTCTTTATTTTTCTGTTTCTTATATCGATAGGTTTCTATCTTTAAATGTTCTGTGTAGACAGAGGCTGCAATTACTTGGTGTTTCTTCGATGCTGATTGCTTCGTGAGTTTCCAAATACTCTTGAGGTTTTTTAAATATGGATACGTTTGTTTAATCCTCTAATCTGATTAAGTTGTTTTTGGCAATAGAAAATACGAGGAGATCAAGCCACCTGAAGTGGAAGATTTTTGTTACATTACGGACAACACATACACTAAGGAAGAGGTGGTTATTGTCTTTCGTTATATGTTTATGTATGCTTCCCCATGTTTTGCTTGGCTTTGGCCTTCACTAAATTTAGATAACCTTATTCATGCCAAAGGTTGTGAAGATGGAAGCTGATATATTGAAGTCCTTGAGGTTTGAATTGGGCGGCCCTACAGTAAAGACATTTCTAAGGCATGAGTGATTCATTGATTCTTCCCTTGTTGCGTTGAATCATATTTTTTCTCAGTTATGCATTTCCTGTCATGTTGGCTCACTGTACACTTTGCCTTTGTTTGCAGAAAATTCTCTAGAGTCTCTGAAGAGAGTGGTGATGTAAGTTAACTCTTGTTTCAATCTATTTGTCACATTTTTCATAAGCTTAAAAGTGATATTTAATAATAACAGTAATTTTCTCTATATTAGTGAAAGTGTCAAAAAGATTTTTGCCTAGTTGCTCAATAGAAAACTCTATCCCCAACTTTTATCTCCTATATACACAATAACACTGCCGCACATTTTCATTTCTTGGGTGTGCCAAATATCAAGAGTTCATTAATTGAGTAATATTCTTGTCTCCTGGTGCAGACTTCCGACCTGCAGTTTGAGTTCCTCAGCAGCTACCTTGCTGAGCTCAGTTTGTTGGATTATAATTGTGTAAAGTTCTTGCCTTCTTTGGTGGCCGCATCTGTTGTATTTCTAGCCAGATTTATGTTAAGCCCAAAGATTCATCCTTGGGTAATGACTTACTCTTGTAAATGTGTCTTGGATATTGATTATGGAGACAATTACTAAATGGTGTAGTATATATTTACAGAATTCAGCGCTCCATCAACTCACCAGATATAAACCTGCTGACTTGAAGGAATGTGTTCTAAACATACATGACTTATACCTCAGTAGGAAAGGGGGGTCTTTGCAAGCTGTGAGAGAGAAATACAAACAGCATAAGGTAATATTCCTACACTTTTTTCTACCATTTATTATTGAATGAATATATTCAATCCTACCTTAAGTAAAATGAAAAAAACGATTTTGAATTATCAATTTCATTCAAAACTTATCATATTGGAGAAAGTTATCCTGATTCCAGTTGCATTGGTTGTTTTGGTAACAGTTCAAATGCGTGGCAGCAACGCCCTCACCACCTGAGATACCTCTTTCTTATTTTGAATATAGAGTGGCAGATCCTTAGGCAATTGTGACTTGGTTTTTCTTGCTATGGCTTTGGTTTCAACTATTGGCTGAGGCATGGGAAACGGGTTTCCTCACACCAGAAGATGAGAGTTTCAGTTGCACTGGCTGATGCTCATTGAGGTGCTTGCCATGAAATGATGTGGCATTTAATGTATCGATGCTGGCCTCACTGATTTTATAACTGAACTCGTGTATGGCATGAGATAAATCCCACTAGTTGAGAACTTGGTTTTCTTTTTAAATGATTTAGAGTTCTCTTTGGAAGAGTTCCTTCAAGGAGTTGCAGTTTATTTTGTATGTATAGGGAAATGCTATACGTTTTCATCTCTGATTTGTTCCAAGCTACGATGTCCAATCTTTGATGTTCAGAAATCAATTTTTGATTAGGAAATAAGTGTTGAATTGGTTACTATAGCACAGCCATTTGCTCTGGATTTGTGTGGTCTGAAAGAATGTCATTGATAGAATATTACTGGTCACTTGCGCCTTAACTTTTTGCTAGTTATCATGTCAACGTCGTCTATTGCTTAAACTTAAAGCAACGCGCCTACCATTGATCACCAGAATCGAGGTGTGGTTAGGGAGAGGTATTGTATATTCTCATTTCTCAGTTAATTTGTTCGATTATGAATAGAGGTCTTGGGAAACATTAGAAGGGAAGAAAATCCACGTGGCATATTCTGTTACTCCTGGTAGATTGCATCAATTGCACAACCAGTAAAAGTTTAATTATGCCAATTATGGCATATTTAAAAGGTGTATTTGCTAAATCGGCTTGGTCAAGAAGGCCGCGGGGACCTACTGTGAACAACTCGGTAGAGAATGTTGCAGAACTAATTGAATGTTAGTTGATTCTCATCTTGATTTGCTTCAGAATTATGCTTCTGAAAATAGTCCAGTTTTTTTAACTGCAGATGTGAACCTCATCTGCAAAGCAGGATTTTTTTTAAGAGATTTTTAAAAGTAGATATTATCGTTGTCATTTGAGCATATAGTGAGACCAGCATGGGACTCATTGTAAGGCACTAATTGTAAAAGCAATGCTTTTATAGACATTGTGTTTCAATCAAATGTGCATGAACCAAGCTTCTTTCCAACAAGTCTTGGGTAGAGTTCTTTTTGCTTTTGATGAATTTTGTATCAATGATCCTAAAAACAAGGTAGATCCCAGTGTATACAAAATTCAAATACTGGAGAAAGCCCCCAGTGTTAATGTTGCTATTGCAGGTGTTGTGATATAACTACTCAGTAACTCCAAGCAATTACAACAAGCACACAAATATAGAAATAGGGAGGTTGTATAGAAACCAATCTCAAGAATGCAAAATAACAAAATAAGAAAAAGTAAAGAGAAACAAAACACAAGATTTATCTTGGTTTAGCTAATATAGCTAATATCTAGCATTAGAGATTATCTACTAAGATTAAAACAAGATTACAAGTGTTATTGAAACAAGCTTACCAATAGGAACACCTTCCTATCAAGCTTTCTCTCTACACTCTCTTGAACTCTTCCCTCTTAGCAATCTCACCTTAACTCAAGTTTTCCTTCTCAAGTTAACCCTCTCTTGTTCTCCTTGTTCTCCTCTATCTGCTATGTCTCTATTTCCTCTTATATTCATGTGAAGCTTGAACTGTTCTATTGAAAAGAAATTAGAAATATAACAACAGAATATCACGCTATGGCGCCCAACTTTTGAGACCATGTGAGCAACTTGACAGAAGCTTCCACATTGCGATGTAGACTATGCTACGTCGGAACGTGGCTCCATGCCGCGTGAACTAAGTTGCACCACGACGTGCTCAAATGGTGTCTAAGACTTGTATAACATCTCAAAACAACTATGAGACATCCTCTAAAATCTGTGGCTTTGGCAGGAAGAGTGTGCTGTTTGGGCACTAAAAGTTGGCTGGAACGGGTGAATGTGGAAGGAGATGCGCTGCTAGTTATTGAATCTGTGTCAATGCCTTCTAGTAATTTGCATTTGACTATTCACTCAATTGTTCGTGGTATAAAACAATTGCTGAATCAATCTCAACATATAGATTCCGGTTTGAGTTCGCTGATGTTGTTTGATATGGGAAGTGAGTATGAACTGCCACCTCGCGTTAGTGAGGCGTGTATAGCATGTAGACTCAGGAGCTGGTTGTTGACAAAAAAAAAAACTAGACTTCACAAATATTACAGGAAACATGTATCAAACATGGTTTTCGAATACGGCCCAAGTTAAATATGCTAGCGGATATTGCTACTATAAAATCTGTCACTAAATGTTTACACAGTGAGATAAAGACAACGGAAAAAGAATAAATCAAAGCAGAAGAGTTCCTGTTTTCTCCGTAATAGGTCTTCATATTCATGATTCACTAATGTATGATAAAAAGCAATTTGATTAAGAAAACCATCGTACTTACTCGTGATTGTAACAGAAGACTAAGTAGTTCAATTCATCGGAGATTGAGATCATCGTCGTGGATCAGTGGTCTGTGCTGAAGTTTCACTCTCGGAAGTGCAGAGGAAACGCACGTACGCGGAGACAGAAGAAAAGTGACTATGAGGTGGGACTTGGAAAACAAGTGGAGAGACAGGGCCCTTGGGTTGGGCCTTGCTTTCGAAACGGAAACCGCGGAGCATGCATTCATTTAACTTGAGACGGGTTTAATGGACTTAAACCGGTTCAACACTTAGGTGCAGTTAGGCTCAAATTAAACAATCTAGCTCCGTGTCAGCACAAACCATTACAAAAATCTAAAAATTAGCTATTGGGCCAATTATTGGGCTTTCATTAGGCCATCATGTTAGAGCATTCGGCTGATGAGGTTGAGCCCATATGTCTGAACACCCCCAAGAGAATAAAAACCCAGACGTGGAAGTTGTTGGGCAGGTACATAAGCATTTTCAATACCACAAAGGGAATAGGAATGCAAGTATTGGGAGCTTTGTATATTGTGCATTTTTTTTTTCGGTTTTCCAATGATATCTCTCCACTTAATTAGATGGAAGACTAATATTTTTTCAGGCTATTAAGGGTAACGAGTAGAGCTCTCTTCAAATTAGCATCTTTAGGAATTAAACCATCGTTGTTTTTTAGAGTTTACACAATTACTACTACTGCGACCAGCCAATGTTGGATATTGTATATTGTACAATTATTTCTTCTTTTGCAAGAACATTCTCATTATGTACTTTAGCACGCTAATGACATGGTATCCAAAAGTAATAATAATAATAACACTCACTTTTGACCACACAGTTCAAGTGAGATTTTGATAATAAGATAACATGGAAGTTAATTATAAGGTTTTCGTGTTAATTATAAATGTATAATTTTTTTTATTTTAATAAACATGGTGTTAAATTTATCTTTTTTTTAGTTTACCTGTTCATGTTAAATTTAGGGATTCCTAATTAATAAGTAATTTATAATCACACTATAAATTATTATTAAAATTGATGGTTTACTCTAATTATAAAATAAAAAATTTTCCCCTCATCCTAAACTTTATTAGTACAAAAAAAAAAAAGTGATGATAATTTTATTCGCAACTCAAAAAGAAAAATGGTACAAAGGACACAGACTTCCAGTCTTCCACCGATGAGGAAAAAAAAAAGCAAATAATTATGATTCTCGCAAAACTATAAATTAGAATATTCTTCCCATTCTTCAATGATATCCCCCCCCCCCACTGTTTAGTGCACTTGCCAAGACTAGCCTTAAAAAATTTTCAAATGCCCAATGACTATGAAAGTTTGAAGGGTGCTTAATAATGGTAACATCTGATAAAATAAACTTAGCCATTCCTCTACTCTACATTTACAGTCTTTCACATTTCATTTAACTATGGATGGTAGTATGTATTGGTACACATAGAATGAGAATAGATCCAACCTGCGATTAACACTGGTTAGACACACATGTTTGGACAGAGAGTGACAGAGAAGCACAAGAGAGAGAGACTGGGCAAGCTTGCCCGCTTTGTGCTACGGTTCCTGTGAGTTTGTATAATTAAGAAACATGAGAAACATTACTTTGG
Organism: Styphnolobium japonicum; assembly: GCA_023212625.1. NCBI lineage: Eukaryota > Viridiplantae > Streptophyta > Magnoliopsida > Fabales > Fabaceae > Styphnolobium > Styphnolobium japonicum. The sequence continues at coordinate 28,133,089 of JALBWW010000006.1, forward strand.
GAAAACACCACCTGTCACGGAAGCACACGAGAAAATCAAAGTGTCTAATACCCTGTGGACTTTAAATGTTTTTATATCTACAATGAAGCCAAACTCGGGCATTTGGTAGAGCCCGTTAGTTGATTAGTCTTGCGCATGATATGACCACTCAAAAACGTCTACTTTAAGCAAGGAAATCTTACATTATTTATTTAGCAATAGTACTAATAATAATCCATACCTTAAAAAGATTCTCCTGCAGCATATGAGTATTTGGCTTGCAATAGAACACTAGAAATTAGAAGTCTTGAAATAATGAGAGGGCAATTATGGATGATGCTTGAGCTCGGACAGAGACCCGCTGTTACGCTTAGCAAAACCAAAACAAAAAGAGCAAAAGAAAGCTAAGACAAACTTACAAAAGAGACCCGGAAGTTGGAGACTAGAACTTGCTCATTTTTAGGTGACAATCAAAGGGTTACTGGGTCCTGCGCCTAGCAGAAACGGCCATAAGAAGCAACTTGGCTGCATTCCAAAGCCGACAAGCAGGAGGCTTTTACCATCCTCTAACATTATGTTGTTATTTCATTCACCAACAATTATAACCGGTTATCATCAGGAAAATGATGAAAATATATTTTAATTTTAAAAAATATTTATTTATGAAATTACCTCAAATATTTATTTACATAGTAATTGCTTGCAAACAACAAGTCCTTGAAATTCTTAAAATTAAAATAGAAAAATATTCAGATATTAAAAAAAGTAAAATAAAAAAATATAAATATAAATTACGGAATAGTGACTTAGTTAAAATAATAAAAACAATAAAAACAATAAAATAACAAATTTTATAAAAAAAATACCTTGAAAAATTAGAACAAAAGAAAATATAAAAACAACCAAAATAAAAGAATAAAAAAGTGAACATAAAAACTGAAAATATATAATTGAATATAAAATCTGAAAATAAAATGATTCCGGTAAAAATTTAAAATTTAAAATAACATAAAAATAATACATTTCATAAAAAACCAAAATTTTTTTATTTGGTCTAATTTAAAAATCATAACAAGTTTCTATTTTATAATTTTTAAATAAAAATTTTTATTTTTTTTAGATAACTTTTAAATAATTTATTATATTAGGAGCTATTTAACAAAAATTATATTTTATTTTTAAATAAATTTAAGATATTTTTACAAATTCAAACTTTTGTCTTTTAACTTATAATACTTGTATTATTTAAAAAAATCTAACTATAGATTAATTTTTAGACAAGATCCATGTAGTAAGTGGCAGATAGATCCTCTACCTTTCCTTAATGGATGGAAACAAGCAAAGCGCAGACAGCGAAATATAAGAAAAGCACAAGAGCCAAAATCTGAATTCATAAGCCATAACTTGGAAGTGACTTTCTTTTGGAAAATTTATTATATATTTTCAGAGTAATAATTCCACTTTCTTCTTATTCTAAAATTGATATTTAAAACGGTGTATATAAAAAAAATATCATTGATAGAGATCTTGCTTTTGGCTCCAGATAATAGACTAAAAAATTAATCTCCTACTTTTTGAGTAAGAATATTTTAAGAAACTAAAAATAATCTCATTTTTAAAATTTTTAAATTTGATTATATAATATTTTAAATTCAATTTAATTACATGTATAATTGCACAATACCCGTTATATTTATAATAAAATGATAATACTCTCACGCAAATAAAAAAAGTTATTTCCTTATTTTTGGGGACTGAAAGCGAGAAGAAAATCAGAAGCGGGAGAGAAAAAAGTTATCGTGAAACACACAGAATATATTAAAGCAAAAGTAGAAAAAGTCCTCTCGTGAGATGTGTCCCTTGTTTGCAGGGTGTACTCAATGAAAACACTGCATCGCCTTTTTCCTTCTACACTGCCCAAACAAAGCCTATTAGCTTTTCCTCTCATCTCCTATAATCAAGTGCTTGGTTAATTTCTCCAACTTTTTCAACCTTCTCTGCATCTACACCCTTTATATGTATGTATCAGTATCACCTCCTCCTCCTCTCCTCTGAAGGCAGCAAAACATGCACTTTCAGCAGTGCTCGCAAGTTGGGGGGTTGAAGAGGGTAATGGTTTTTGTTTTGCTTACATTCCTAGTTTGCGGAGAAAAGGAAGAGTCTTCGGTTGGCCTGCGCAACCAGCCACCAAGTATGCCAGAGAAGCAACAGAGGCAGAAGCAGCAGCAACACCACCTGAGAAGCCATCCATTTGACGTTTACTTCTCAGAGAAGAGGAAAGTTCCTAATGCATCAGACCCTCTCCACAATCGTTGAGTTAAGGCATGATTTCGTTTGCTTATTTAATGAGTTGGGATTGGAAAATGAACAAATTAAAATAGAGGTTTGAGGTTCATTTACTGTGAAAAGTTACTGCAAAATTATTTGATGCATTTTGTCAACCATGATTGGATGTTGTGGGGGAGTGCTGTTTTCTTATCGAAAATTACACTCATGCTTGCTTCTTAGCTCGTTCATCAATTAGGCACTTTTTGCCCCATATGTTGTACTGCCATCTATACAGGATATGTAAATTTTGAACATATAAAGTGATGAAGAAAATTAGTACTGTTTACAATGTCTTTTTCTTGGAAGTGTCCTACTTTTATTATTCGTTTCCAGTGTTGTCTATCCTTTATCCATCGATTCCAATTTAAACCGTCAAGTCTGCTGGTGGTAGCATGTTTAATATCACACTCTCACAATCAGATTCATGAATTTCCCAATGAAACTTGTTGATTCAGGAGGCGAATGGATTTATCGTACTTTTGTAAATACATACTCAACATACCAGTAGGGTAAATAACTTTAATTGCCAGAATATATTAGGGATTAATTTGTTGAAAATGTGGACTAACATTAAAGTTTTTTGTCCATTAATGTAGAATGCACAGATGATATTTAGTTTTAAATTCTATAATGAGTATAACTGTGTAACTGTTCCTGATTCAACAATAAAAAAAGGCTCTTACTTTCAATTTATATATCTAGTTGTAGTTATCACCATTGAAATTACAGTTCAAGAACAAGGAGAATATCTTATTTTCACTTTATAATTGTAGTTGTAGTTATCTCCATTGAAATTATGATGGCTTTTTATGTATCTAATGCATAATACATACACGTAATTTATCATTTATATTATTTGTTAAGTCTTGCAAAATAAAAAATATTAATCAATAATACTACGAACAAGTATTTATAATTTTTCTCGATTTTGCATACTCATAAGCGAAGAGTATTAATTGAACTAAATTATTGTTAGCATAGTTATCAGGAACTAGGCCCATGCAAAGAAGAAAAAAGGATGACCATTTTATATTCTATAGAACTACTAAACTCACATCATCTGTAGTAAGCTGATATACGAAGTATTGGAGATCATCACATTTCATACTTTACGTAATTTGATAAATACTTGTAATTAAGAACAGTTTCACACACAAATTTAATGTGGTTAAACTTAACATACTTATATTTACGAATGATGAGAAATCAAATTTAATATAAACAACATTATACTGCAAATCCTCTTCTACTATTATTAATACAACTTTTGTAAGAATAAAGTTGTAAACCCTCTCCTTCTCTTCCTCATACTTCTGTAATAAAGTTGTAAAAATGTAACTTTTGTAAACAAATGTAGCTTTGTATGGATAAGGACAAAGTTATAAACTTTCTACTATATTATTATAATTTTTTTTCCAATACAAATATTTATAACACATAATAATTTGTTTCATAAACAATTATCCCACACATTTCTTATTAAATCATGACTTTCTTAATTCTTATTAAAAATATACATCTCACATATCTTAATATGAACCACAATTCAAAATAAAAACAATTAACAATAATTATCAAAATAAGAATTTGAGTGAAACTCAATAATCTTCACCTTGAACAAAAATCCATCTTCAAGGAGCAATAAGTCTAGAATTGCTGTCAAATCCAACGTGAACTCGACACAATGAATAACATATAGCTCCAATATTTTGAGAGCTTATTATCTTGGTAATCCCAATCACACGCTACCTTGCGTACTGTTGCCCTTGGTCGCTTGGAATATAAGTTATATAACTAATAGCTATTCTAGTCGTATCTGAGACCATATATGGATCTTCACAGTCATCAAATGTTAACCTTTTTCCAGCCCAATTTGTCTGTGCATGTCCATCATTTTCTATCGATCATTCAAACCCCATTTCCATCCAACCTGTTAACCACTGTGTAGGCTCATAAATAGTTTTTTTAACACCCGATAAACGAAGCTTTTATGCTTGAAAGTAAGGGGTGGATTACATTACATAAAGTGGGGCAAATGCCTCCGTTAAAAAACAAATTTTCAAAAAAATGTATATAATTATGTAATTTATGGATAATGAGTTTTACTGATACATATGAGGATAAATGTAAAATATAGATGGTTAAAAAAATTATAACAAAACTCATATTACTAATTTGTGACTTACATTATAACATGTGAATAACGGATTCTGTCATTTATAAATGGCAGATATAACTTATACCACAAATTATGATTTCGTTTAAATGACATATTTTATTATCTCATCATTTTCTATTGAGAAATTAGTTGTCAGACGTCACTTTTTTTTATATGAATAGAAAGAATTTCGCATAATTAGTAGTATATATAACTCTCATACATAGATGAAATTGAAGGGAAGTGTGAATCTTATGGTTTGAACGGTGCCCTGTGGCTGATTCCTGGAACGAGGCAACCGAATCCATTGTTTCCTCTACACTGAATAAAGCAGTATTTCAGTTGCATTTGACCGTTGAAAAGGTACGGCCGGCTCATGGAGAACCAGAATGGCCAGAGCCCCGTGAGATTCTGAAGAGATGAGATTCTAGAGAGACCCTAATGATATGATTGTCGTCCATTCCTACCGCAGTGACCAAGCCACTGCCCGATCTATTAGCACTCAACTCAGCAGTGACTCACATCCAAATGCTTAAATTCTTAAAAAATAAAAACAAAAAAGGTGTGCATGGAGGGTTTAGTGTGGCACAAATCCAGTCATGGATTATCTTGTAAGATTCTTTATGTCACTCCACCTGCGTAGTAGCAGTTTGTCAATATTCCCCATATATATGCCAAATGATTTTGTGATCTGTAGACTGTAGGTACGAGTACGACTTATTAGTTCTCTTATTGTTCCATCCCTAGCTGTTTTCTTTGCTTTAATCACCTCTACCTGCCTTTGCCATTTTGTCATTGTATGCCAGTATGTCGGCCAGCTAGCAAATAAGGGTCCAAACTCCAAAGGGTAAAAACAGCATGAAAATGATATTAAATTGATTACTCAGGGGGTAAGATCGATTAACTAGCTTCGACGGCTTGTTATCTTTGAACGGCCTTAATGTTTGTGAAGTATGATGTTACCTGTTGTATATCAGCTTTGACTAGTTTATATAAAAGCCCAAGAATATAGTTTGGCATGAGGCACCTCCGGATTTTGTTAAACATAGGATTAAACAGTTTGATGTTTCTTCAAAAGGGGGTGTACAATTTTGGGATTTATAGTTAATAATGTGACGTTGTTTATGCTGATTAAACAGTCTCACAATAAATGTAATGAAGATCTAAGGGAAGAGGTTTATATAAAACAATATAAAGGATTCTCCTTTAGGGATATTGCTCATCGAGTTGGTAAGAAATTTAATGGTATTTGAAATTTCAAATGTCAGTGTGAGAAACACAAACTAACAATCGAGCAAAGGCTATTCCAACCCTGTCATCTATAGGTTAATTCCCTCCACTCAAAACATGAACAATGTCAACTTATTCAATTCGAGTTTTGTTTGAGCATTATTTTAGAAGTCAGTACACCGTCTTTTTGTATGAAAGCATGTCGTAGAACTGGAAATAATTCTAGTCTTTTAGGTACATTATACATAATCTGTTTATACCCCCACAAGGAAAGGGTGGAACTAGAAAAACTTGTGGGAGGGACAAAGTATAGTGATATAAAGAAATTATTTATACAACAATAAATATCAATACAACAATATCAATATAAAAAAAAAACTTATACACTTTTTGGGCAGTGGCCTATCTTATTTCATAATGTGGACCAAACTACGAAAAACATATAGAAAGTTTCAAGGTTTGGGGGTGCTGAAGACCCACCCTTACCTAGTTATTTCATTTGTCATTTATTCTTGTAATTCCACATTATTTGTACTGCAATGTTTGTGCCTTGGGCCGGCCCACTGCCTCTGACATATACTATTGCTATCAATTTTTTGTTTGGACATGTTTGGTGTAACTATTATCTTTAGATTCATCGAGAGGGTCGAACACACTTCACAAATCGCTTTATTATCTTGTTTGAAATTTCCTATTAAAAGAAACGCAAATCATAAAAACCTGCCACCAAGCCCGCCTGCCTTACCAGTCATAGGTCATCTTCATCTTCTAAAGCAACCCCTCCACCGAAGTCTACACTAGCTTACTGAGAAGTACGGCGACATATTATTTCTCTGATTTGGCACTCGCAAAGTCCTCCTTGTTTCCTCACCCTCAGCAGTTGAGGAATGCTTTACAAAAAATGATTTTGTTTATGCAAATCGTCCCCACACGTACGCTTGCGGGGAAACATGCACCTTGGTTACAACTACAGAACCATCGGGTCCGCCTCCTATGGCAGCTGCCACTGGCGTAGCCTCTCCGCCGTCTTACATCGTTGGAGTTGTTCTCTACAAACCGCCTTGCAACGTTTATGGAAGTTCTAGAGAATGAGGTTCGATCATATGTTAGTGAAGCAACTATATGAAGAATCCGGAGGACAACCGTCGAAGGTAGAGCTCAGGCCCAGATTTGTGGAGGTTGCTTTCAATAGCATGTTGAGGATTATCACAGGGAAACGTATTATATACGGGAAGGATGTTGTTCTGCCTAGAATCTTTGAGCTCTTTTACCGGAGTTGCTCCGAGTTCTTGACGTCCAAGGTGGTACCTGCAAAGGCATGATGCCCAAGTAAACAATTTACTCAACAGAGAGCTCAAAGCACAATAATTAAAACAAGATGATCATACTTAGGGAGTCAGGCCTCTTATATGAAGTTCCTATAATTATAGGGTAATTTATGGCAATTATAAATGATTATTGGTCATTAACGGACGTCGGTTATATTCGTTGTTGAGCAAATGAATTTACTTTCCGTTGAGACCAAGCCGAATTCTTGGAGAAAGACATACTTAGCGGCCCACGGCGCAACAGATGTAGTAGCCCAAGAAGCGAAGCAGTCCCAGATTCTCATGAAGGACTTCGCAGAGCTTCTTTTGAGTACGAATCTAAATGACTTTTTTCCTATACTGCAATGGGTTGATTTTCATGGGGTGGAAAAAAGGATGGTGAAATTGATGAGTAATTAAGATGGACAGCTTCCTTTAGAACCTCCTACATGAAAACCGGAGAAACAGGAGCATGAGAGCCAGCAACAACCAGAAGATGACTCTGATTGAAGTTATATTGTCCCTGCAAGAAAAAGAACCAAAATTGACCAAAATATAGAGAGTTTAATTTTTAATTCACTTTCATTTAATTATGAGTTAAATATTTTAAGTAGTTGTAGTGTTAGTTAATTTTTTTTAATAATGTATGAGTATATAATTTAATAATAATATAAATTAAAATTAAATTCAAATATAAAATGAGTGATTTAGGTAACTTATTAAGAATATACTGCATCTTTATTTTGGCATCACATGGGTTACTGTGATGTGATGGTTATTACACTTCTCAATTCTCAATTATCTGCGTCTTGTCTTTAAAGTTTAAAGTCTTCCTTGATATTTTAATTTGTGAAATACCATCTCAAAAGCATCCTATGTTTGCTTGATACCCAAGAATTTCGCAAAAATTGATACGAACATGCCCGCTCTTAATATCCCAATTGGTACACTGGCGAATTGGAATTATAACAAACAGTAAGATTCTCTAGGGTAAGACCAATTGGCATTATAACAAACAGTAAGATTCTCTTGGGTAAGACTAAAGTTACGTGGTTGGACTTTACTTTAATTTTGAAGTATTTTAAGAGTATAATATTTAATAGTTTAAATTTTATTATATAATATTTTATATTTAATTTCATAACATATATTGTTAAGTTGTATCGTGTTACATTTTTAATAAACTAATACACTGCTCTTTGAGTGCTTAAGAATTTTTCACAATAGAAGAATTTGAAACTTATTAAAAACATCTTCTGAAGAGAATAAAATCCTGCTAAATAACACTTCCACACATATATGTTGTAAGATTTTTAAAGATGGGACATATTTCATCTATTTATGGGTCCTTGCTTAAAATTTTTTACATAGTATTGAAAGAAAAAAAACATTGTTTGGCACAAGGTAGGTCTGCTCTGGCAAGCGGGGATATTTCCCAGACCGGTCATGGTCTTACCAAATAAAAGAACCTTTAGGGTAAGATCTTATATATATTCTAATATAATTAACGTAGATTTCTTTTCATCCCAAACATGAAGCCGAAATCATCGAATCTTAGGGACCTTTACTGTTTACTTTCAAATATCTTTGGGTTTAGTTTTTTTTTTTCGACAGTTGAGGCATAAACTTCATGTCATGTTCAACTAATTTAGTTAGAAAAATACTAAATACCTAAATTTTTTGACCAAATGAATTGTCTTGTTAAGTCTATAAGTGTTCCTCATCACTTTAATTTATCTAACAATTATCATTGAATTTTAACAAATTTAATTGAATTTTGTCAATTTTTTCTGACTGTATAACATGACGGGAGGACTACTATATGACCCTTTGAACAGGACTTAAGTATTGAACTCTAGTCCATTAGGTTAAATAGGTTGAAAATCTATGTCAATACTCAATTTAGCCTAAAAGTTTATGCTAATAGGAGTACTCTTGGGAATAGTTTTGATTTCTATCTCTAACAATTTTTCCATGATCTTCCAAGTCTATAATTTAGCTTCTGCTCTACCTATCAAATATTACGCAGACTTTGCTTGTAGCTGGGCCTGAAACTTCAGCTACTGCCATGGAATGGGAATTTTGGCTTCTTCTCAACCATTCAAAAGCTATGCATAAGGCTAGGGCTGAGATAAATGCTAATGTGGGACAAAACAGACTGTTAGTGTTAACACAAATTTGACCTATCCCAACTTAACTACTTACAAAATCTAATCACCGAGACACTTTGCCTGTTGCGTAGGGTTCCACTTTTGCAACCCCACGAGTCCTCTAGTGGTTGCACAGTCGGAGGTTTTGATGTACCACAAGGCACAACTTGTCAATTCGTGGAGCTTGCATAGGAATTCCAACTTCTAGATGCAACCAAGGTTTTAAATGCGGTTGTAACATACATGTCGCTACAATTACAGCATTCTACAATTGTAAATCGCATCGATTCGTATTAACTTGTGACTGCAACTGCAACTAAACTACAATCGAGATTTAATTAAAACCTTAGATGCAACCAACAAGATTTATGCCTGAAAAGTTTGAGGTTAAGGAAGGTGGTGAAGTATACAACATGATTCCGCTTGGTGCTGGAAGGTGAGCTCGCCCCGGAGCTGATTAAACGAGTTATGGGACAGGCACCGAGAGTCCTAATTCAAACGTTTGAATGGGAAAAAATTGGCCATGAGGAAATCAACATGGTGGAGGGAACAGGGGCTACTATTCCAAAACTTGAGCCCTTGGTTGCTATATGCAAGCCACGCAAAGTCCTGATTAAATTTCTATCCTCTGTAAAAGGTACGCTATAATCTCGCATATGCCCTCAATAAAAGTGGCCATAGAGGATACTTCTACGTATCCTCCCATTGAAATATATGAAATAATTGCCGGCATGTACTTAATTAAAGTGGCTATATACAGATGTACCGAAAAAAAAAAGTGGCTATATATGGAAAACCTCGTTCTTGTTCTCTGGCATATGTACCATGCTCTAAAATGTCTTCCCTCTTTATTTTTTTTTTTTAGGTCCACGACCAGGGTATTTACCATCGAGCATAGTGATTAATTCCCGCGCTGGCTTGCAGGCACCTTGAAGGGTGTGACAGCTAACCTGAGGTTTAAAGGCTGTTCCATACCCAAAGACAATGATCGAATCCCTGACCTTTGATTAAGGGTGGATGAGTCTCTACCGCTAACCCACACCCCAGGTTCTTCCCTCTTTATTTAATTTAGCAAAAGTAGCTACAGAGTATAACAAATAAGAGAAATATTAGTTACATAAACCGTCAGACGCATAAATGCAGCCACCTATATAGTCGTGTATATGCATATAAAATTGAAAAATATTAAATAGGCAAAAAAATTATCATAATGAATCGTCATTGTTTATGACTCTTAAATTAATAAATAGTCTCCATTTTTTTTTACTTATCAAATAATTATTTTTGAATTTTAATAAATTTTAATTAAAATTTTGTCAAATTTTTTTTGACTGTATAATATTACTCAATAAAATTTGTAAAGTAGCATTGTTGCAGTCAAAATGTTCTTTTAGATGCATTTAAAACAGTTGGTTGGTATAATTACATATTTCTAATTTTATATATTAGGATTATTTATGTATGATTAATCTAGGTCAGTCTATTCGATAAGATAAAACAAATATTTTTTTAAAAAAAAAGGACAAGTGGGCATGCATTGTCACCCAGGATTATGGCAAGAAACCTGGGCAGGTAAATATATTCCTTTTGAGTTAGAAACTGTTAATAGTGTCTGGAACAGAAAATTCAAAATTCGACAATTTTCTAATAACTCACTCATTGTCGTAGCATAACTCATAAAAATCAGTTGTTTGTTTTCTCCTTCTCATGTTCCAAAATAAAAATCATAGCATAACCGAGTTATATAAAATAAAAATAATGTATTACACTCCGGTTATTATAGGTTTAGGACAAAATTGATCAAGACAGCAATAGTAAAAGTAATATGAAAAAAAAACAAGAGATAAATATCATACATAAGAGAAAAAATGTGCTTTTATTTTTAATTTTTTATAATAATAGATTAAAAATAATAATTAGAGATAATAATTAAGATGTAACACATAACAATCATGAAATGACATTTATGCTGTTTTAGTTTGAAGTTTTATATTAAAAAGAAAAATAATTTTTTTAGAAAAACATTAACTTATAAAAATCTTATATGCAATATTATTGGTAAGATATAAAATGTATGTTATAATATATATATATATATATATTTAAAGATTAATTGATTAGAAGAAAAGATGATATTAAAAGATTTTTTTCTTAAAAAAAAAAAAGAGAGGCCGTCCCACCGTAGATCTTACTTACAAGGCAACCAGCCCATCTCAATGATCTCATCGCTCCCACAAGACCACAAGTAGAAGACAAGACAAGCAGGGCCACTCTCAATCTTAACACGCACACTCTCTCTCTCTCTCTCATTTATTTTGCACTCTCAAAAACCAGTGTTGTAAGTTACAACAAAAAACACAATCCCATTCAGCCTCTCTCTCACATAATGTCCGACCCGGAAGTCACACCCGCACCCACAATCGAGCAAGACTCCACTCCACCATCATCACCACCACCACCACCACCACCACCAATGGAGGCTCCGCCGCAGCCACAGCCACAACCACAGCCACAGCCCACCACCACCACCACCACCACCAAACTCGACAAGCCCGGCGGCACCTCCTTCAGCATATGGCCCCCCACCCAGCGAACCCGCGATGCCGTCATCCATCGCTTAATCGAGACCCTCTCCGCCCCCTCTGTCCTCTCCAAGCGCTACGGTACAATGTCCCCCGATGACGCCTCCGCCTTCGCCCGCCAGATCGAGGACGAAGCTTTCTCCGCTGCCGGTGCCTCCGCCGCCGCCGCCCAGGACGACGGCATTGAGACCCTCCAGGTCTACTCCAAGGAGATCAGCAAGCGGATGCTCGACACCGTTAAGGCCAGAGCTCCGGCAGGTTCCGCCGTCGATAACGGTGCCGCTCAGACGCCCACCTCTGACGCCCCTCCTTCCCCTTCCCCCGCCGCAGACGACGTCCCTGCCGCCGCTGAGTCCGACTCTTGATCCTTGTCGGGTCACCCGGTTATAATATGTTAGGGTTCCATGGTTGAGGGGTTTTATGTTTTATACTGAGATCTATCTGTAGAACTTGTTTATTTCTGATGCTTGCTAATCTTGATTATATATTCTTCCCTTGAACTCATTTTCATATATGCGATCCTCTTTACGTTACCCTTTTTTTGCCTTAATGTGCTTCGCTTGTTGGTGAAAATTCCGTCTTCTTTTATCTAACTGACTGATTTATGCAATTCATTTGCTCCTATCCATATTTTGGGAAAATGCAGAATCGGAGAGATCATAGGATGGAGTGAGTTACTCTGGCTTTGTCCGAACTGTGTGATAATTGTGTCTTTTCTAACTTTCTAGACTCTTTTGTGTGCATGTCTCTGTTTTTGTGTTCAAGATTCTTGTTGTGGTACAAGTAATTCATCCATTCACATGTCCAGGTGTTTCCATGTTGAATATTATAAATAGGAAACACTCATTTTGGTCTTTGAAAATATGTCTCGACATCACACTGGTATTCCATTTATCAGCGACATCAAAAGCCATCAATTTCGTCCTTCAAAGACTTTTTTGATGGCAAAAATATGACATTAAAGGACCAATTTGATATCGCCTGAATCTTTAGAGTACTTACCAATTTTGTGTATTTATAAATAAAAGACCAATGTGGTGTCGCGTATATTTTTGGAGGACCAAAATGGACATTTATTCTTGTATAAATAGAGCTTTCCTGATTTTGAATGCCTACAAGTTGTTGAAACTATTTGCTGATGATTTAACTTACACAACAATGGGTAGTATTAGTTGCATTTGCTCAAGTGCTGTTATTTTATCCTCTTCTGTGCCAATTGAGTTTTCTTCTAGGTAGTCCTTTTAGATATCCCATGAGAGAACGTAGATGAATCTTTATTCTGTACCCTATGAGTAATCTATCTCCAGGCCATTGACAAATGACATCAAAGTATGCGTGGTTATATTTATGTTCTCTTATTTCGGGTGATGTGATCATACCCTTGTTAATTTGTAATTTCATCGGCAGATGGGCTTGCTGATCAATTACTATTGGATGTTATATGCTTAGAGATGTATTTTATGATTTCCTTACTGCTTGTTTGGTTTCAAATATTGTGTTTTTCTTGAGCTGAACGAAATCTGAATCAAACTGTCTACCATGATTCTAATCAATGGTGAGCAACAATGGTGTTTCTTTTGTTCTGCAAGCGCTTTAGAGTTGATTGTGTTAATCATTTATTATGTAATTGCAACTATATCAACTAAGGGTTACTAGAACATTTTTTCTATATCTTTGCACATCCTTCAAGAATGAAACTTGTGATTTTTATTTTTTTTTCTTTCTTTCTTTTTTGTTACCTACATGGCACGTAGGTTTTCTCCCTTGGATTCTTTCCCTTATGCCAATTAACATCACGTTTCAGTAAGCCTCTTTGTTTCTGTCAGTTGGAGCTGCAACTTTCAAATTAATTTCTGCCAAGGTTGGAGCTGCAATCTTGGATTGACATATGCTTGTTTCCCTATATTTGTGGTTTTAGCAGTTGGAAGGTGCTCTATTTCTATATTTTCTCCTTATACCTTGTGACGCATCACTAATGATTGGATGATAAACATTCTCCTGTTGTGCTCTTATCTTTCGATGTATTGTCAATGATCAGAGAGATATACAGGGACATGGTGCTAGTCTTTATTGAGATTACACTTTACTTGGTTACTATATCGTTGGGGGCATTTTGTGTGATTAAGGTAGCTTAGGGTGGTTGATATTAGCGAAGGCATCCCATTTTTTAATAATATTTTATGGAATTGTGGTGACAGTCTAGCATTTATATGATTTGTGCTGCTTGTTGACGCATGTCATACTATTTGCTAGTGATTGCATTGTGAGCTTATACTTTCAGTTGAAATACAAACTTGACTGTGATGGGTCATCATCATGATCTGAGCCTTTTTGGTGTTAGATGATGTGTATTTTGTATACAAAATCAGGGATCTTGGAATAGTAGAGTTTATCGTCTCTTAGGACTTGATCTTGATATTTGTTATTCCATATTCTTCGGCCTTTTTCTATTATGGAAGTTCATTTTGGAATAGTAATGACTTTATGCCTTGTTCAGTTTTATTGTCTGAACTTCGTAGCGTAGACATCCTTGTTTGATGTGTTATATAACACGATTGAGTGCAATGGAATTTAGGATTTTTATGGACCAAAAGAGAGAAGGTTCTGCATTTTGGGGGCTAAGGTTTCCATTGTATTGGCCTCTCTTGTAGAGTGGTGTACCTTTAACAGCTTCAACTTCCATTCTTAGACGAATGGGGTTTTAAAAGGGGCGATGATCCAGTTGCCAAAAAAAAGGGGGGGCTATGATCCTGGCAGTCAATGTTTGAGGTAATGATGGACACAAACGAGCATGGGCTTGGAGCCTAGAGGTGATTTTCCACCATTTGTGTTTTTTTTTTAATTTATTATTATTATTATTATTATTATTTTGCTTTGCGTCTGAATTCTGATGTCGTACCTCATTTGAGCCATTAGGCATCTGTTTATCTCTTCTATGGGTTTTGGGTAATTCTTTCTATGGAGGTGGAGCTCTCAAAAGATTATGCATTTCCACTATGAGATACATCTTAAGATTCCCGCCTTGATTTTTCAATTAACAAAAGCAATGGGGTTAAATGAAAAATCAATTCAATTAATAAGAGTTCAACCTCGACACTACAACTATCTTTCTTATTTTCAAGTGTTTTATAGTGAGATGCAGCTGACCACTTCTCTAATGATCTTGTCAATATTTATAAACAACCGAGACCGGCATATCCAATTTAGCCTTCTGTTCATTCGTATCTTTTCCGTATCTTGTATGAGAGTTTTCATACGCATTCTTATTTTATGGTATTGTGTATATTAGTTGCGTACACGTTACTCAGACACATAATCGACTTATTTATCAATAATTTTTAATCAATAGGCAAATGTTAATGCATACCTTTTCTATAAACAAATGTGTATTGTTAGGAGTGTGTATATTATACGAGTAAAAATTATTCCTGCGTTAATACTTCACAGGGCATCGCTTCATCAATTGAACAGCATTTGCATAGAAATAGAAGTACGTTGTTCCTTAACCTTGTATTTCATAGTTTGAGATAAGATGGGCAATGGGTAACTCATCTGCATTCACAATCTGGTTGATTGTGTTGGCGTCATGAACGCTATTCTTCATTGAGAAATGAGAACGCTCAAAGGTTGTTACCAACTACTATTGCGTTAGTTTTTTTTTTTTTTTTTGGCCATTTGCATTAGTTAATTAAAAGTAGGCTGTGAACGCATAGTGAGGCGTTGGTTTTCATAATATTTAACCAAATGGCTCATTTAGAAGTGATTCGCATGACAAATCGCGGTCGGCAGCCATACCTGATCAGAATTTGTTAGTACTTGCGCATAATCTTGATATAAGATAGTACCGCAGCAACGCTCTGTAATATTTCGTTGACGCACGTCCAGCACGGGGACTTAAAAGAATAACGACGGAAAAGGTTGTTATTTGTTTTTTGAGTAATGATACTTATATAAAAAAATTTCTTCACAAAATTCTTACAAAAGCTCATATAAGTCTTTAAATCAAGTCAAAAAAAGTTATAATAGGGCCTAAATTTAATCCAATAACTTGTATAGGCTATTGTGAGAGTTTTGTGAGAAAATTTTTTATATAAGTACCATCATTCTTGTTTTTTTTCTTTTCTTTGAAAGATGTGATTTATTAACAAGTCGAGCTCATCTTACAAGGTCCATTCAATGGCTCGTTGAGGTCGGATAGCGCACGCCCGCTCGCTGAAAATGTGGAATAATTTCATTTCAATTCATTTATTCTTTTCATGGATGCAAAGTACTCATCTCTCTCAGCTACCTATATTCAGTGGCTTATAAAAATTCCTTCTTAAAATTTCTCATTCACATTGTTTGAAGTTTGTTCGGTAAATATGGTTAAGTACTTAAAAAATAAATTTGTTAAAAGCAATTGAACTGATATTTTTTTAAACAAATTAAAAAGGTACATTAAGCTAAATAATTTAATTTTAATACATCAATCCATTGTCCTATTATTAAAATAATTTAATGGTTTAGGTAGTTAATTATTATCATAGTCAAATTTATGATGTGAGAACATATAATTAAATGATAATATAATTTTACACTTAAATTGCTAAAAGTTCATCAAAATTAAGACTCCAAGCGGCAACCTCGGAGCGTTCTAACGAAATTACTCTAGCTAAAGGCAAAAAAAAAATTTCTCATTAAAGTTATATATATTTTTTAAAAGTGAAAAAAACTGGGGAGTAACGGACGATTAAATTAATTTGACAAAAGTACCTAGAGGCAATTTATGCTTAGATGTTTTTTTTATTTTTCACTTTTAAGGTAGTTTTCTTGGTTTCCTAATGGTATCTCCCACTCAATTTGTGAAGACTAATATCTTTTGGGGCTATTGAGCGTAACAAGTATAGCCCTTTCCAAATTAGCAATTTTAAGAATTGACAAGTATAGCCCTTTCCAAATTAGCAATTTTAAGAATTGAATTATTGCCTTTTCTTAGAATTCAAACAGCTGCTACCATTACGATAAGCTAAAGTTGAATATTTTAAAGGTAATTTGATATTTTTAATGATATAATAGCACATAATTAGATAATATATAAAATGGATTAAAATTAAAGCTTTTTCTTACTGGCAATCAAATACTTATTTTCATGTCTGCATCTTGCGTCTGAGAAATAGGTGAAGCTGGTTGAGCATAGCGTCAATGCAAGTTTACAAGCAACCTGAATGTTGGGAGAGTTACTCTTCCTTACATGATGTCATGATGACATGGGCGGCCAAGTTCTTCGATTGGTCTGTGTGGCTGTGTGGTGTGGCTCCTATGTACTTGGACTTTGAAGATCCTCAACAATTTTCATAGTATGTTTAGATTAAAATTTAAAAATTTTTAAATTATGGTTTGAGTAAAAATTTATTTCTTATTATTTTTGTCTAAATTATAATTTTAAACGTCGAAACTCCAACCTAAAAGATGCACTAACCCGTTCACGACTTTCATATGATGCTATAACTATTGGCAGTCTTTGACCTTCAATGGTGGCTCATTGTCCTTTGTTGATTATGATGTATATCTACATGGATTTCCTCATTTGATTAATTTAGAAACTATTGGATGAGAAATTATTTTACTTTTGAAAAAACTAGGGACACTGATCTATGCAATAAGATGATTGGTACAAGCTGTCGGCAAATTTTGCATAATTGGCAACTAAAAAAACTGTCCACAAATTCAAAGGTTCAGTAAACTTACCAATCAAAACTTACCCACAAACGGTGGCTTTAATAAGTTTGATTGCATCAGTTAAGAAATTTATAACGTCAGAGGTTTGAGCGGAAAGTATTTCTGAGAGGGACAATCTTAACCCCCGTAATAAAAGAATAATTGCTAGACTCATACCAAAAGGAAGACTAAAGCAAATAATGAAACAAATTCCTTAAATTTTGCCAAGAGTCAAGGGTCAATGTTTTGAGATCTGGATGAAACATGTGTTGCTATTATCAAGCCATTTATTTAGTATATTTGCTTGTAGTTAGCTTCGACTGCCGTATATATATATTCATTGAGAAATCCATAAAAAAGCAACGCTTATCAAGAATAAAATTTGTGACACTCAAAAAATGTATATTTAATCGAACAAATACCAAAAAATTTACTTTTAAACTTGCTAGTAGCACTTATTTGAAGGGTCAAAAGTTTTGGATGTATAATTTTGATTGGTAAATTTTTTTTAAAAAAAATTATGATTGAGAATGAGATGTATATGTACCTTAATTTTATTTTTGGCTTTCTTTACTTATTTTTCACTGTCATTACTAGTAATTAACAAGAGATGAATATCTAAGCTTTTCTATTTTCATTCTCCTTTTTTTTTATTCACTTTCCCTACAGCTACAAGTATGACGAAGAAGGAAAGTTATCTGTCATATCCCTACCAAAGTACAACCAACAGTGGTCCATGATATTGTATTACAAGGAAGCAGCTAGGCAGGGTCAACGTTTTCAGGCAGGGGAATGTCATCCTCCCCGGCTTTGTGATCTTATCTTTGACTTGAATTCCAGGAGAAGGTCTAGTGAGGTTTGTAAATTATACGTTACCTCCGTTCAGACTGGTTGAGATTGCTCTGTAAAAATAGTAACTAAAAAGTTTGCTTGTTATTTGTTATTGCAGCCACTAGATACCCAGCTCATAACGTGCATCACCTTTTGTGATCTGTGTTGAAGATAACGCACTCGGTTGGTATAGATATCATGCATTTTGCATAGCCTCCATGATAAAGATTTTGATATTAATTGTATTCAGAAATGTGTAACACCTTGTTTTTACAATAGCATCTACAAGCTAGATACACGTATCAGATCAATGTCTGTGAAGGAAGTTCGAAAAAGAAAAAAAGAAGCCTGGAGTATGGAGAAACTCAACATCTATGAGTCTATGACCTAGAAAGAAAGAACAATAAGAACAAATAGAAAATCAAAAATGGAAGAAAACGGAATGCTGGAAGAGACTGATATTTAAGCAACCAAGCTAATGTCCAGGGCCTTTTTTGCTCGGTCCAGAAGTTAGTCTAAATGCCAAGCTCCGCACTGAATGACGAGTGCTGGAGTTGTTAGAAAAAACAGCAAAGGACGCCATTCCAAGAGACGACTCTGCTCCTTTAAAGTCTTCTGACTCTTCACATCCGTCAGCTACCTGTGTCTTCAACGCCTCTGATCGAAGAACTCGGCTATGCACAAAACAGAGCTGTGATGACACCACAAGCATTATGGTAACCAACACAATCCAAAGGCTTTTCTTCATCTGCATCTTTGTTTTCCAAACTCTCTCTGTCCCTTTGAGTAATATTTCTTCTTTAAAATCTGGTTAAAATAACTGTATATCAAGCTGTTGCAATTGTGTTGGCCCAATGAAGAGTTGCTACTTGGTTTATATACAGAAAGTTTCTGGTGAGGACGGTGAAGCGCTTTCCAAGTGGGTCCTTAAAAGCTGCAAGCTGATTTGACTTTGGCCATCCTCCTATGTTTCTTTCGAGTAATATTTTGAAGAGTTGTGGGGCTAATGGCCTGCCGCTGGGTTCCCACTTGCAGAGAAGGAAATGCTTGCTTTGAAATTGTTCTTGCATGTGCCGTTAGAATTTGACTTTATAATGCTATTAGTACTACTAAAAAGCGCATAAATTACATGCTAGACCAAGTCACTACTCGCAAAGGAAAAGAACAAGAAAGATTGACAAAGAAAGAATGCAAAAGGAAGGTTAGTGAACTCTAGAGTCTACTAACTTATGGGTATGCTTTTGCATGTTCACGTTGAACCCATTTGTCTGACAAGGTTTTATTTATTTATTTTATGCTTGTATTTACAATCTGTTACGCGGAGCATGCTCACTCTTTATTCATTGTTTTAATATTTTTCTTCCCTTTTCCCATGTCACATGAGTTATAAAACACAGACAAGGTTACCTTGAAATTTTTTGCCTGTGTCGATTAGGAAAAAGGTACACGTTTGGTTGAACTGTCACCTCTTTTGAGTTCAAGACGGTGCATAGGTAAGTGGGGGCAATTGTAAGCATTTCCAATAGGACAGTGGTCCATCCTATCAAAACGCACGCGCATACGAATTCAACGCGAAGGTACAGCAAGGCTTGCAAATTAATTCGATCACAGGCCCTGGGCACAAGGTTCCTAATGTGGAATTCTAGTTTCCCCTGAAATATAGTCATATGTACAAACACGAGAGAATAAAAATGGCAGACACCCTGTTATTTGCCGCGTATCGATTGATGTAGTATCTTTTGGTACAAGATTGATGTTGTATATAATATATGCATATCTAAAGTAATTAAAACAAAGCAAATCTAATGTATTATATACGTAGCCAGCAAAAGAAGGGTACTTTTCTACCCAAAAGAAGAAAGGAGCTTTATGACACCATGAATCACAAGGCAAAGGAAGAGGAACTCTATCGATTTTTTTCAGTCAATAATCTGTGTCTATTTCACTCTTCCTTTCAGAGGATATGTCATTAAAGTTTATCCTTGCATTGATCACATGCCCATACATTTAAACCATTTTCCATTTTTAGCTTACTTGGCTGCTTTTTAGGTTTGTTTTGTTCTAACTTCTAAGAGATAATTAAATTTTCCATGAACAACTACGAAAAATGAGCAATATATTTTCAACACGCACCTTTCTTGGAGGAATGGTCTCGGGTGGTGGTAGCTCACTTTGGGTCTTTTACAGATAAAATTTGAGGGCTGTGAAGCACAGGACCACGTCAGGAGTAACGAAATTGGTTATGAAATCTGACCGTCTACCTTTCAGTGCCGCAAAAATTGAATAAGGCCCCGCTGCGTTTTATGTTTCGATATCTATTGCATAATTAAAACAGGATGCCCCCAGCTGCCTGTTCTTCCTACCCTTATTGTTTACAAAAGAGCGATCGAAAATCCGAAAGGGTCTTCGAATTGTTTTGTTAATCATATTATATTATATTTGCCAATGACATGAATACATATTGCGCCAAGTGTTATCCTTAGAAGATCATACTGTTTATTGGGTCGTTGTTAGGGGCAATCAGGCACCTAATGCTCACTTCTTAGCTCAGTTTCTATCTCTATATGGCTCTGGATGACCCAAAAATACAGTTCATTAGTATACCCTTGGAGTCACGAAAAGTCATTTACATATACTTTCGGACGTATTACTTGGTAGAATGGCTCTCGTGGTCCTGGAAAAAAAATTGCTACTTGAATCTAAAGTCCAAATCAACCTAAGCTTTTGCACAACCTACAAGCAATTTGGCAAGATATGCGGAGATTAAGATTTAAGATGATATGGGGAATGTTAGATTAGATCCCAAAAATATTGCTACTTGAATATAAAGTTAAGTCCAATTCTAAAGCAAGGGCACGCCCTGAATCTGTGTGTTTTAGTTTAATTCTCGTCTATTCGATCCCCACTCAGTATTTTTCTATATTTCCCTGCTATTTGTTAAATTCATCATATTACATATATCTTATATCCTTCTGGTATGTAATACCTTGTAGGCAAGGTGCCATTGACTCCGCATGAGCCAATCTCCTGTATTATACCAAAACATGTTTATCACCTTCTTTGTTTCTGGCTGATGTCCTCGTGAACCATGAGGTTGATAAAAAAGGTTATTATAATCTCTTGTATTTTTTGGTTAACAAAAGAGAAAGTTTAATGGAATGTCAACACAATGTGATTCTTGTGCACCTAAAAAAAATGTTCTCGCGAACATTAAATAATTGTTACATATTTCAAATTGTAGTACATGCAATCTCGTGAGTTCCTCTATATATCATAAATAATTACTTTAAACGTTTTCTTCTGAAACGTATAACATTTTCATGACTCGTATCAAGGCTCGGAGTAACTTGGACCTGCGGCCATTGACCATCGGGAAGTTGGCGTCAATCTTGGCGTTTTCCCTGTTATAATCAATGTAATTGACGAATGCTTCTCCATCCAGATCTTCTTCATTTACAGACTGAGTCTGATCAGACGATAAAATGTAGAAACCCCCAAAGGCCCAAAGTCTCTATTAGAAAAGGTTTTCTAATATTCCTTATTGATATTTTAATCTTGAGCCAAATATTTAATTACTATCCGAGAAGTGGTTGGGAAGATTTTGTTCAGTTGCCATCTAAAATGGGAAATTAGCAAATCCCCGAAGCCGTACCTAGTCTGAGTGACAAATTGGAACCTCCTAATTAGTCTTATCCCTATTATTCCCACGAGATGAGCAGAAATTATATAGAATGTTGTCATCAGATGGTTCATTTTCTTTGCGGTCGATCTCCTCAAAGCTTCATACCCATCTTTCATCTCCAGGCAGCTTGTTTCTTTCAGTTAGTTTAGATATTGAGATGCAAGTAGAGGCAAAAAGTACAGGCTGGTCCTGACCCCCTCCCGACCAGAAAGTAAAAAAAAAAAATTAGTATTGTATAAGGTGAGAGAACTCAACAAGTATTAAATAATTCGAGGAACACAATCCCTCCAAAAGCCCCACCTTTTCTCTTCAGTCTTCTCCAATATATGTATATGCCACAAGGAACGAGAACAAGCAACAACTTAATTACAGCAACTATCTGTTAAGAGCCAAATCAAGAGACCAGTGATGAAACATCCCAGTTTCATCTTGTTCACCCTGCAGCATGCTCTCTCAGTTATTATCTTGCTCCTTGTCATGTTTTGCTTCTCATCATGGCATGTAGAAGGCTCGAGGCCTCTACCGCATCATCATTCACCTGTTTCCTTGCCCATCAACTTCTTCCAGATGGCTCAAGCATTCTCTGGTCCTAGTCGAGGGGGAATTGGTCATAAACTAATTCCTGGAAGATTATACGTCTAGCTACTTCAGACATGAAGATTACTTCTTCCTTTTGTTTTCCATTCTTCTTTTCTCCAGCATGGCTTTCTGTGGTTAAGCTATATATGGTTCTGGATAAGCACGTCGTGCTGATCATGAACTACAGGATTTCACATTTATAATCCTGCATGATAACAGCCATTTGTTTAATTCGGTATATCAGGGAATTGCATGTCAGTAATGTTTGAATAAAAGTCTTTGAAGACTGTGACCCCTTGTCCTTTCACTAGGAGAATTTGTGTGCCTGCATCAAAAGGTATATTTTTAGGCAAAGTTTCCTTCTGGGATAATGAGCTCAGATGGCTACCGTTCTTTAGAGGCCAGGATCAACTGCTTTGGCTCCGAAATATACTCTCTGCTATCTTTGGAATAAAAGGAACAACAGGTGTTATGGGAATTTCTTTTGTACTGAAGGTCACGCAATGTCTTTAGCAAGCAGTTAGGTCAATTAAACAATAAACATAGGTAAGCTCTATTGTCTACTGCTTTAGAAGTAATACTGCGAACAGTGATTTATGCAGACGGTTGGGTAGTATGGGATATAAGTATTCAGATTATGATTGGAGATTGTATCATGGACTGTGTGTGTCTCTTTTTTTTGGGTGAAAAATGAGGCCAAGGCCCAGAAAAGTAAAAACAACATTCTAGCATGTTTGATTTTGCTTTTATTTTGGGAATAATTGTTTTTTTTAATTAAAAGTTATTTTATTAAAAATTTATATTGTTTATTTAAAGTGTGTAAAATTGAATATAAGTTAAGATTATATTTTTCATAACTAAAAATAACTTTTTAAAAAAAGATGTTATTTTAAGCTTTTAATTATTTGATTTCAGGTTATTTTAAAAATTTTAAAAGAGAAATACATATTTGTTCTTAATTAAATAATTTTTTTAATCACTTTATATATCTTTTGATAATTTAATACATAAAATATTTTTTTATACAATTTAAACAAAACTTTTTATCATAAAATTGATTATGAATTAATATATCTAATTAATTTTTTTATAATTAATTTTTAATATAATTTTTTTTATAATTAATCCAAACACACACTGTGTGTGTCTTGCTGTCCTGAGTTTCCCGCGCCTTGTTGTCTCTTATAACCAATTAAATTTTGAATCTTATAAAAAAAAAACGTGGTCATTTGTTTATGATTGATATTATATTAATTTTCACTAACCTGCAAAATTCAAAACTTTTCGTTTGATGCGAAGAATTTTTTCAATGAAGTGACGGAAAGAATAATTAATAGCATGCGATGACTTGGATCTACATACGCTAGTCTAAAAGAGAAGGCGATGACATAAAAACGAGATGCCAGACAATTCAGAGAAAAAATTGAGTATTGCTCCTAATGGTAAATCTCAATTTCTCTTAGGGTTGGTCCTGGTTGTTATATTTTGTTATTAGTTGATGGTATGCGCCACTGCATAGAGTGAGCTCATTGCGTATTTGAGCTGTGAGTTTTGAGTTGGTCTTTTGTATTCATTTTTCTCTAATTCAATAGAATTAGGATTTAATAATAATTATATATCTTTAAAAATTAATATTCCGTGAAATTCTTGAAGTTTATAATATTATATAAATCAACATTTTTATGATCTATCATTTTAGTTAAAATTAAAAATAAAATTTATTAAAATACTATCTTCATAACTTCAGATTATTTTAACTTGTTTTCAAAACTTTTAAATCAAATTTTATTTATATTTAAAATTAAAATACTAAATATTATATTACCATATAATAAAATAAAATATATAATTTATGAATACATGTGCCACTCTTAAGTTTCTAAACGGAAAATAAAAGAAAGAAAAACTCCTTAGCCACTCTCTGTCTATGTCCTACGTATAACGGTATAAGGATATATACCTCTGTACCTACTATGAATAAAAATACCATATGACTCCATAAGTGATATAAGTGATAGTATTATTATTTTCTGATTTGTGTACAACATTCTACTCTCTCCCTCTCTCTCTCTCTCTCAAGTATGATCTCTTCGTTGTCAATGGTATCTACAGGACGTGACACGGACATGGATATTGTAACTTAAAACAAAATTTCTCTTTGATGTCAGTGTTAGGTGACACGGATATAGATAATATAACATAATAACATTAGAGAGAATGATATACATACTGTAGCTTGATAAAATTTTAAAAAATACATAATTGTCTACACAACTTGAAAATTTTCCCTACTTAATAAATATCGAAGTCAATAAGTTTTCCTAAAATTTATCATATATATGTATAAGTCATGCTTGGCCCGTATCTGACGCAACAAACTTGATAATTGTTCATATGAACGATTATCAAGCATGACTTACATATATATATATATATATATATATATCATATATTTTAAACACTACAACGGATAATTAAATTGAGCAAAAATTATTAGTCAGATCATGCTATATTCAGCCAACAATAGGTTAGTTAAAGTGCAAGAGGCGTTTGAATTTAGATATTTGTATCTAGCTTTGTATTTCGCTTTTTTGTCAGCAACCTGATTTGATGGTCATTTTTCGGGAGATCCCTTACCACCAAATTATAGTGGATCTCTAATCATCCTACAGAAGATCTTTCCTTATTAATGTCTACGTTAGATTATCAAACGTAGAAGCCGTATGTGGTCGAGATTTGCTTAGTATGGAGAGGTGTGCTCTTATATTTGATTACTTGTTTATTGGAGTTTAAATTTTGGGCCAACACAAAAAAATTATTTTCTTAAATGAACTAAACTGATGTGGGGATTAGTCATTTATATGATCTAATGAATCCATCCCTCACATTAGTCTAATGCATTTAGAGGAATATTAACTCCCTTAAGTACTAGCTCAAGGTTCCAACATAAATAGTCAAAGTAGATACCACGCCTCTTTAAATGTTAAGTTAACCCCTTAGATTGAGGAAAGGTTTTGATTGACACAAAAGTGTATATATATATATATATATATATATATAATGAATACCTTATGTAAGATTAATAAATTGATTTAATTTTAATCAACTATCAGTGTAAAAAAATTTTACACTGTCATCCAATCATGTACTGACACATAATTAAAAGTGTTAGACTTTTGAGATAGTTGTTATAATAGTCAAACTCTTTTAATAAATTCGTAATACATGATTAAGTGACAATGTAAAGAAACTTTACACTGACAGTGAATCAAAATTAAACTCTTAACAAATAACAATCAAATATTTGTTATTGATTTTGTTTTTGTGATAGAAAGTTTAAGAAGAGGGGGACGTTATTCCATTTCAACGTCAATGCATGTTACAAGCTTCGTAAAGACTTAAAGTTGTAAATAAGATGATTTACTAATAAAAAAATCACCAACACAATTTGAACCCAAGACAATTTCGTTAAAGTTGTTCGATACTGTCTATTGAATCAATGCTCATTATCACTATGGGTGAAAATAAGAATATTCAACAAGTTATTGAGACTTGATCAAAAAAGTTAGAGTAGCCTATTTACTGTTTCATTTGTATACCCTAATCTCAAATATGATACAATTCATTCTTAAAACATTCATTTCGTTCTCTTTATTTTACTGTTAAACATTAATTGTTAATTAAATTCACCATGTGACTTATATTTAATAAAATGTATAACTATAAGCTAGACTTTTTTTTGGTATTAAAACGGGGAAAAGGTCCAAAAACACAACAAGAACTACAAAGAGGAAGAAGCAATACAGGGTATGGAGGCCCCAGCCATATGAACTAGAATTAAATTTGCTAAATCTGTCGGAGGGGCACTGAGGTGGTGAATCCAAAGTCATGAGTGAGGCTCTTGTTCGCCAACCAGTCGGCCACAAACATTCCCCTCCTTCTAGGTGTGGACAAAAGATAAATGCCAATCTTTATTGATCCAACAAGCAATTCTCAAAATCAACTTGTTATGATGATTTTGAGAAGAACTAGAAGAATTGAGAATGGAGATTACTGTCGAGGAGTCACTCTCTACCATAACATGTTTGCAACTAGATGTTCAAGCTAATTCCAACCCGTCAAGCACTCCCCAGAGTTCAGCTGCCAAAGACGAGCAGGTACCTATGTAACGAGTGAATGTTCTTCCATCTATTATTGTAAAATGAATATTTAAATTCGAATGGTGATTCTTGTTGAAAAAAATAAGTTACATCATTTTAAAAGATTACCACATGCCATTTTAAATGAATATAGAATATTTTGGCTGAGAGAATTATGATTATTTCACTGCCTTTCTATGACTTTTTGTTGACTCTCTTTTTTCTTTTTTCACTTTGGTCAATTATTTACATACGGCAAAATAAAAGGTAAATAAAAAGAGTAATGATACTTACACAAAAAAAATTTCACAAAAGTTCATACAAATCATTGGATGAAGTCAAAAAAAATTATAGTGGGACCTAAACTTGATCCAATGACTTATATGAGATTTTGTGAAGGTTTTGTGAAAAAAAATTTTATGTAAGTATCATTTCTCTAATAAGCGCATCTACTGTGTGAAGGGAGCATTACTTACTCGGGCGTCCAAGTTATTAAGAGGCCAAGTGTTTAAAGAAGATGCTAAAATGTGTTTAATTAGAATAATTTTTTGAGTATGATTATGAAAACAAGTCTGAAAGAATTTTTGAACAAATTTAACAGTAACATGTATTTATAAATTTTATATACATCAATGTATACTTCTGGTTAGAATCATGATGATATCTTTTTCAAGTATTTTTTGTTGATCTAATACTAATATTAAAACTCGTTAATATAACCTATTATTAACTTCTAAAGAAGAAAATGTAGTATATGACAAATTTGCTCGGTTTATAACTAAGAAAACAATCCTTTTTATACAAATAGTCAAATAGTAATTATTTGAACATTAATATGATAAAATAAATCAATTCATAACACTAATTCCATATCAAATAAAAGACCCAAGATGCTTTAACTCTAATATATAACATGCATAAAATCCTATAATTTATAATAGAGATTAATTTTATGAATACCTAGATACAATGAAGATGATAAATCCATTTTGATTTGACAACATGCACTAAAACCAAGAACAATGTGTTTTCTGTAAAATGAGAGAAAATGAAGAGTTTTATTCTTATTTCACTATACGTTCCTTTTCATGTATGTTAGAATGGTGACTAGACATTATATAATGATTAAGAATAAGTGTCTATTTGTGTCTTTTCATTGTTAAGGCAACCTATCTATCATAAAAGGACGAAGCACAATGCTTAATATCATGATTCACATTAAAAAAATGCTTAACAATAATAAACCATTCAATAACATATTTGATAACATTATTTATGTTATATGACAATAACAATATTCTCTAATATTTGACATTTAATTAATTTAAATTTTATAAAATTGATTCGCATTATGTTAATTCAAATTAATAATCTAACATAATATTGTTAACTTGTTTTTTTTTATAATAGATAATTTTTTTCAACTGGATTATGAGACAAATGAGCAAATAATTTTACTAAAATTGACTTCGATCTAAATGATAGAAATGGTAAATTTAAAGAAGAGCATCATTTAAAAGAAAAGAAAAATGGGAGCACACAAGTATAAGTTTATAGCTTTAATATCAATGTCGGAGTATCATTAAATGTATGGCATTGAACGCGACCACATATGTATTTTGAGAGGGGCAAATAAGTTTGAGTTTAGTGGTTAAAGAATTTTTGCAGTATTAGTACGTATTCGAGTTTTTAAAAAAGCATTTATGAGAGAGTGTGTGACCCTCAATGCTTCAAACAAATTAATTTCACACTTAAAATTTGTAGAAAAATTTAGACAAAGATAAATAATAATAAAATAAAAAGTCAAAGTAGGCTTATATTAAAGTGTCAAGCACTAACCCATTAGCCCACCGTATCACCATCACCAAAGGGTCCAAATCTATTACTAACCCATTACCCAGCATAGCCCAACATACATTAGTATATATTTTTTTTTCCTTTTTTTTTAAAACAAATCTAAGGGATAAGTGTCTTGCGAGAAATTTTTAAATACATTTAGATTAATACTCTATATCAATAAAAAAAAATAACATGTAGATTAAAAAAAATAGACCCTACTTAAGATTTAGTTGTAACTATGATGAGTTTATTTTTTTTTAATCCATATACCATCCTTTTATTGATTTAGAATAAGTTAAGAATTTCTCCTCATTCTGGCTGGAATCTTCAGCCGATGTCCGTGTTTTCGGATCACTGTGATCGTACAGCTTATTATATATATGGATTAGTTTACTTTATATTTTATAAAAATCAATAAAAATCTCTCTCTTAACTTTTAATTAGTGGATTTGCCAGTTAATATTAGATATTTAAATTTGGTTAGTATTACACCTCTTTACTTTTTAAACTATATGCTATCCATTTTATTTATTTATTATATATTATCATAAAAATAATAAAACTCATTTTTTTAAGTTAATCTTAATATCTTATACTACTTCAAGAATGTATTAACAATTTTCTTTTAATTTCAGATAAAAAATTTAATCGATAGAACCGAATAAAGATCCGATTGAAGTTAATGCAGGTGAAGAAATGCCAAAAGTGTCATTTTCAAAAGCGATTATCCAATATATTGCAACTTTTGTAGCGAATGATCGAAAAACCCTTTACATGACTACCCATTGGCATTGCTATTATTTTTCAATTTTTTTTAGTGCACAGACTGTGTGATGGAGGTGAAAAAAGAAGCACAAAAACGAGTGTTATGTAACTATTGAGGGGAAAAAAAGAACAGTATATCCTGTGCAAATGTGTTTGTTTCAATCTTTTTTTTTTAAATGTGATTGAATTCTTTATCAATTTAAATTTTATAAATCTTGGCTGGCTTCTTTCATTTTTTTTATCATCTGAACCTCGGCCCATTTATATAAATATACCTAAAAATAAAAATATATACCGTTTTACCACACATGAAGAATTATGTACTAAAATATTCTTTTTTTTTTAAGTTGGGAAGTCGGTTTTTCTCAAGCCGACTTCCTAACTATGTTATTTTAAAAAAAAAACCCGTTGGGAAGTCGGTTTGGGGGAAACCGACTTCCCAACGGTGAAAATCAAATTTTTTTATACATTGTTGAGAAGTCGGTTCCCCCCAAACCGACTTCTCAACAGGTTAAATTTTTTTTACTCACATCATTTTCTCTCACTCACACCTAGTTTGGGTATAGAAATGCAAAAAAAAAAAAAAAATTAACCTGTTGAGAAGTCGGTTCCCCCCAAATCGACTTCTCAACAGGGTATAAAAAATTTTGATTTCCACCGTTGGGAAGTCGGTTTCCCCCAAACCGACTTCCCAACGGGTTTTTTTTAAAAAAATAACATAGTTAGGAAGTCGGTTTGAGAAAAACCGACTTCCCAACTTGAAAAAAAAAAGTATTTTGATACATAATTTTTCATGTGTGATAAAACGGTATATATTTTTATTTTTAGGTATATTTATATAAAAAAGCCTCTTAACCTTGGCATCTATTTGAATGATACTTTATAGTGTTTGGACTTTGGAGAATAAATAGTTTAATTTACAGCTTAGATATTGAATTTTTATATTTTCATTGGAAAAAAGTGCACAAATCCCTTAATTTTAAGATTTTGATAAATAGATTTTATATATTTTTTGTTACTAGAAAACTCTAATACTTAGTAAGTAGATGGAAAAAAATGTAAATTAAGTGTAAACCGTGAGATAGCTAAACTTTACTTAACTTGATCAATATTTTCTTCAACTTTTAAAAATTAATAATTTATTTATGTTTATGTGAACGAATCATTTTTAGAGATTTTCTGTCTTTCACACATTATTTTATTAAGTAATGGATGGTTCAAATGGTGATTGAGAAATTAAAACTTTGAGAGTTATAATAATGATTTAGTGAAGATGAATTGGTTGATGAAAATCTGAAAATAATTAAAGTGACTATTAAAAAGTTCTTTGATGTTCAAGGGGTTAAATGAAAATAAATTTTAAAAATATTTTTTATAAATTCTAAAGTTAAGATAGTTTTATGCAATTTTCATAGGAAAAAAAATCGAAATTTGCAAATGAAAAAGAAAAAATATATCTAACATGGTTTAGCTGAGGAGTTTGTTACTCTAAGATTATTCGAGATCATTGTTCAATGATGAATGGTAATAATTATGAGAATATTGGATTATTTTACTTATATATAATTAGAAATTAGAGTAAAGATAAATAGAAACGGAAAACACTGAACAACCCGGATAAGTTTATCATCAGATTGATCAGATGTATGTAACAGGTCAGGTAAGGGGTGGGCCCACATGATATAAATTGAAATTCATCAATTTTTTTTACTTATCTTGATTGTCCTGTCTACAGAGCAAAACTCAAATAGAAACATACACGATATAACTTAATTACATTATTGACATTATAAATTTTCTACTAATACTTTTTATTAATTTATTTTAAATTACTGGAAATTAAATAATTTTAATATACTTTTAATAATCATAATCATATTTGTCTACTTATATTTAATACAAGACAGTTTAAAGAATTATAATTAAAATTTTAGTGTTAGATTTTCCCTATAAATGAAGAAATTTATAATTTAATGAATAGTGGTCAATAGTTCTTCACGAATTTCTTTTTCTTTTACATGAAAATTGAATCTTAATTTCTCTGAGTTCCATCATAACTTCAATTCATCTTTATCAATTAAGTTCGTGACAGGTTAAAAACTTGGTAATGGAAGAGGGTTAGTATTGTAATTAAGGAGGTGTATTGGGTATGTTTGTATGAAAGACTATAGAGATTAAGTAATAAGAAGTAGTAATTTTTTATTTTTAACTTGAGATAATTTTAAAATATTTATTAAAATAAATAAGTGATGATTGAAATATAATATGATAATTTTATATTTTATATTTTATAAAATTTTCAAATAAATAAAATGTTTATTTGAAATAAAAAAAATCTCTCCTATTTGGTTTCCTTCTAAAATCCTCCATCTAAATATATGGTTACTTGATTATTGGAATTTGAATTTTGCATAAGAACCTTAAGATATATTTTGACGGAGGAGTTTGGAAAAAAAAAATGAAGTAATTTTTTATTTTAAATAAATATTTATGATTTTTTTATAAATGATAAGTTATAGTGTAACATTTTAATCATTTTTTTTATTTTTATAACAAAATTTTCTTATTCTTTAAATTTTGAAATGAAAGATTATATTTCACTTCTCTTCCTCTCAAAATTTTTTCATTCAAAGATGCTCTAAGAAAATTAATTAATTTAAGAATAATTTTATTTCACGCTAAGACTATTTTTATGAAAGACTATGAATGATGTGAGATTATTTTTGTAGCCTTAACCTCTTTTAGAGGATTACAACAATTTACTTTAACCTCTTTCGTAAGACTCATAACAATTAATTTTTATCTCACTTATAAAGAGATAAAATTACTTTATATTATTTGTAACTGATTTTACCAAAAAAAATTTGCAACATTTAACATTTTTCTTTATCGATACATAGTAGATCGACTTACAAATGTGCCTTAAAATTCCTTAAAAAAATAAACTTGTCTTAAATTTCTTTCATCTCATAGTTATAGTGTGTGGTATGTGAATGTAAGGTAAGTACTTATATTTAATTTTATTTCATCGTAATTATAAAAATATTTATATTGTGTTTTAATACATTATTAAAAATTTAAAAATTTTAAATAATTATTATGTTAATTAATTTTTTTAATAATATAATAATACGAATAAGAACAAGAACACAAAGGCATGGAGGGCCAGGACAAATTCGTCAATCACAGAAACTGAGAAAAGAATCGACGCGCATTGATTTCTCTTCTTGTCGTCTTCGAAAACAGGTGCAACCCCCTAACCTTAGCCTTTACTTCTTCTCTTGCCCCATTATCTTTCTCCTCAAACCCTCATAATTTTCTGAGTCTCAGAATCACTCACATACATTACATACATACATACATCATTCATCCAATCCCATTAACATTATCCCCTTCTTTCTCTCTCCTCTTGCCCCCACCCATCTGACTTTCTGCAACTTTCCATATTAAGCCTTAATTCAATCAGCTTTACAACCAAACACGCTCTCTCTCTGTCCTCTAATCCTCTTCCTCTTCCTCCAACACACCCTCCTTCAAGATTCATAATTTTTTATTGCACAAGAGGGAACAGTGAAAAGGGTTTCTGGTTCTCGGCTGATAATTTCAATTTGGGCTTAGGGATGAAGCGACCACTGCACGGGGAAGGTGATAGGAAGATGAAAAAGGTGAAACTGGTAGAAGATGACGAAGAAAGTGACGATCTGGTGTCTCGTGGCCCTTTGTATTTCGATGAAAATCTTCTGTTCGAGGTGTTGAAGCACGTGGACGCAAGGTCGCTGGCGATGGCGGCTTGCGTGAGCAAGCAGTGGCACAAGACGGCGCAGGACGAGCGGCTATGGGAGCTGATCTGCACGAAACAGTGGTCTAACACAGGGTGTGGGGAGCAACAGCTACGATCCGTGGTCCTTGCGCTTGGTGGGTTCCGTCGTCTCCACTCCCTGTACCTGTGGCCTCTCTCCAAGCCTCAGTCTTCGGCATCTTCCTCGTCCTCGTCTTGGGCTGCTATCCCTCAGATGATTCGGTCGAAGCCTCGTTTGGGGAAAGACGAGGTTCATCTCTCCTTGTCGCTCCTCTCTATTCGCTACTATGAGAAGATGAATTTCAATAACAGAAACAGATGAATTTCCCTTGTGTTGTTCTGAATCTAATTGAGCTGTTTTGGAGTGTTTCTTTTTATTTTTATTTTGTGCAATTTTTGGATTTCAGTTACCAGATCTGCATTTTTATGAACTATTAAGGCAATTAATCTAAGCTGGTTGTGTAAATTGAGAAAAATAAAATCTGAATGGATGTATCATGTATTATACTCAATAAATCTTAGGTTGAATTATGATATCTTTTCTTGGGATTTAATTACTTAATTTGTGGGGTTTGCAAAAAGAATTCGCGTTTGGATCTGAGGAAGGCCAGGGAAACAAGCAGAATAAGAATTGGGTATGGAGGAGGGAATTGCCGAAACTGGACAGAGATGGGGGCCGAAGGGAGTGATTGGAGGTCATGGGGATGTCGTTTCCGAATGCACACAAGGTGACAGAAGCAAAGGCCTTGGTTGTAATAAATGCCTGGTACTGCCTATGCTTCCTGGCTCTTACTTCGGCCTAATTAGTAAAAGACAGATGATTTCGGCCATCGATTGGATCCTGCAAAAGCCAATTTTTTCTCAAGGGACGATGTTTGTCGCATTTGTGTTCCCTATTCTTTGTTCCATATACTGAACATTGTGTTTAGACTCTGGACTAGTGAGCAGGAATTGACTCTTTTGGACGAATACCATGTTTTTTTCCTCCTTCCATTTCTCTCTTTGGCCTGTTATTCATCCATCCATCCATCCATCAACTTTTTCTTTTTGGCCTTAATTCCATCGACCTTTTTTGATTAACCCATTTTGTCAATAATAAAGGTTTAGCTAATATAAAGAATAAATGCGTAGCTGCTAACAAAGTTTGTCCATATCAGAAGTTCTTAATGCGGAGTAGGGGATTCCATTACCAAAAAATAATAATAACGCAGGGAATTGCCAAGATATTTGTGGGAGTTTTAGCCTTTTTGTTACTTAAAAATATCAAATGCCTTGCAAGCAATACATGGTGACTGGTGAGACCTTCTGTGGATTTTACCTTCATGGACAGATTTATATTTTCTGTATGGGTTGTAATTCTCTTACCGTAAACCACAAAAAGAAAAGACTGAAGAGTTAGAATTTCTTGAGACTGATGATAATGTAAAATTCACTTGTTAGCGATACAGTTTTAACTATTTTATAAACATGACTCTTCACCTCAGGTGGAGAGCCAGATTCAAATCCCCCCTCCCCGTCAAAGACCAAAACAAAGACTCCCTCAACTTTTTTTTTTTATCTTGCTCAACTTGTTGTCCCCTTTAGATAAATAATTTATACAAGTATTTATTAGAGTAAACCTTATTTGATAAGTTCTATTATCATAAGCGTTATTTAAAATAAGTTAAATAGTATTTGGATAAACACTTTGAGAAGTGTTTTTCATAAATCCTTTGAAATAAATGTCGAACATTTGAGGGATATGTTATAAATTTTGTCAATCCTTTAAGGTTAATTTTGTCAAAAATTATTATAAAAATAACTAGTACCTAAGGTACTTTTAGCTTTCATAAAAGCTTATTTTCATAAGTTTAAATTTTTAACTTATAAAAATAAGTCTAAAATAGCTTATAAGAGTTTCATAAACTGTTTTAATAAGCTCGTTCAAATAAAATAAAAATATTTCATAAATACTTATTGTAGTAGATAAATTCAAATAAATTACATATAAACTTATTCAAACGAGAATTTTATTTTTTTGTTGTTATTGGTATAAAGGAGGGGTAAGAGAGTGTGCTGCCGGCCTAGCAAACTTGCCTGGCTTGCAGGTTGCCCAGCCTACAAATACATTATAGTTGATGGCATCAACCATCACCAATTGCTGGCAAAGTGCATGTATCCACCAAGTCTCACACAACATACGCCCACATCAAAATTAATGAATGTCTTCTAAGAGTCCACATAGGAGGGCTTTATATGGCTTTTTTTTTGTTGTTGTTGTTATAAAGGAGGGCTTAGACAGTGTGCTGCCGGCCTAGCAAACTTGCCTGGCTTGCAGGTTGCCCTACAAACAAATACATTATAGTTGATGGCATCAAAAACCCATCACCAATTGCTGGCAAAGTGCATGTATCCACCAAGTCCCACACAACATGGGCCTCAAGCCCACATCAAAATTAATGAATGTCTTCTAAGAGTTCACATAGGAGGGCTGTATATGGCTTTTGTTCTTTTTGTTATCAAGGAGGGCTTAGACAGTGTGCTGCCGGCCTAGCAAACTTGCCTAGCTTGCAGGTTGCCCAACATACAAATACATTATAGTTGATGGCCTCAAAAACCCATCACCAATTGCTGGCAAAGTGCATGTATCCACCAAGTCGCACACAACATAGGCCCACATCAAAATTAATGAATGTCTTCTAAGAGTCCACATAGGAGGGCTTTATATGGCTGTTTTTTTTTTGTTATAAAGGAGGGCTTAGACAGTGTGCTGCCGGCCTAGCAAACTTGCCTGGCTTGCAGGTTGCCCTACAAACAAATACATTATTGTTGATGGCATCAAAAAGTGGCAAAGTACATGTATCCACCAAGTCCCACACAACATGGGCCTCAAGCCCACATCAAAATTAATGAATGTCTTCTAAGAGTCTATATAGGTTGGGTTAAACTTGACTTTTCATTACATCAATTTTCGTGTACAGGGTCTGGTCATATTGAGATCTCAGTTGGGCTAGGTCAAGTCGGATTAACCCGATTTAAATACACAAAATATTTTTTTT
Organism: Styphnolobium japonicum; assembly: GCA_023212625.1. Lineage (NCBI taxonomy): Eukaryota > Viridiplantae > Streptophyta > Magnoliopsida > Fabales > Fabaceae > Styphnolobium > Styphnolobium japonicum. The sequence continues at coordinate 28,169,192 of JALBWW010000006.1, forward strand.
ATGTAATATTTTGATTATTTTTTCTCTATTTTTATAAATTTATTTGTATATATTACATTTTTGCTCATGTCAAAATCCAATCTAATTAGTAATTACATAATAAATGCATGGTATAATAGTTAAAATTATAAAAAGTCACAATACTTTATCAAAGTCTAACATTTACAAAAATATCACAACAATATATAAGAAAAATATTTAAAATATATCAAGTTTAAAAAAAAATTCATTCTTAACTCAAATACTTCAAGTAAAGGCGGGTATTCGGTTTGGACCAGGTAATGAATACCCGTAATGACTTCAACAATTACTTTTTGTTTGACAAAGGGAAATGATTCATTTTTGGCTATGAACAAAATACTAACATATCTTACTGCGCCAGCACGTTAGGTCTACCTCAACCCCTTCTTTATTGGGTATGTGAGTTTTTACTGCAAAATGCTACGTCATCTAATATTTTAAATATTGAGAATTGTTAATTTCATAATAGAATAAACGCTCTGGGACCTATAGGGAAAAATAATAGAAGTTTCTCCAAAAAAAAAAATGGCATTCTTGCTAAATGAAAAGTGGTTGAAACTTGAAAGTTGAGAACTCCTAAATTATCTATTCATGTTCACTCTCATTTTTTTTTCTAGTCATAATCAGATTGTCACGGCGAGTAAATTGAATGCGATGAGTTATTCTTTGGTGCAGCTATTCTTTATCCGCGAGTTTACCGTGTAGAAGCTGCTAAAGCAAGATTTTTAATTTGTTAGGAACTTGCAGCTTTCATATGCTCTTCTACAACAAAAAGTGTAAGGGGTGAATGACCATTAATTTGTAGAAAGATCTGCATATGACTTGGATTTGAATCATGTTTTTATGTGATCTCTAATAACATTATAAAATCTTGCTAATATTAATAATTTATTCTGACTTTAAATTATTTAAAATCTTCTCTCATCCTAAATTTTTTATACAATATATATATATATATATATATATATATATATATATATATTTCTTAAGATATTTTCTATGTACAATTGCATGACTAATCTTTTAAGGTACGAAAATTCATTTAAAGAATTGGCTTTTCTTAACAGATGTCTTTTCATACATATGAATCAGAAATTAAATTCCTGATTACATATTTAAAAGACTTAAATATTTATTAATTGTGTCACACTATATTAGTATACGATATATATATATATATATATATATATATATATATATATATATATATATATATATATACAAGCAATTTTATGGAAAGTTAATTGGCAGATAAAATAAATTTCAGATTTTTCAAAATTTCCACTAAAGTACTCCTCCGTTTGAAAGCATCCGTTAATGATGCCCCGAACTCGCAAGACTTTAATCGATGGTTGGACTTCAAATTCATGTCTCATATTGTTCGGTGTTTTTCACATGCCTTAATTTCCTTGGCATCACTCAATCACTTACCCAACAAGTTCCCACCGCAAAACAAAATGTTTTCGACTGGACCCTCTTCTGTCAATCATACCTCCCACTATTCTTCCTTCAAATTGATGAATACGAACAAAATCGGTTGTGTCCTTTCTGTCTGTCTTTCTGTCCCATCAGCGCCAACTTGGGCTTCACCATTCCTCATTTTTTCGACCTTTACCAGGGTTTGAGTTTGAATTTAAAATTCAATCGTTTATCAGATCCGCATTAGGCAATGCTTCCTTCCGTCTTGTAAAAAATTAAAAATTAACAAAATGCATGCGCTCTTAAATGATTATCGTTCCCTTCTGAAACTCCCTTATGTCCTTTACAGTACCAAAATTATTACCATTTGGGGAATTGAACTAATAAAAAGGAAAAACAAAGATGGTTTCTCGACTCTGCTATTCAAGCCCAGTTGGCTGATTCGATTTTCGAACTCTACACGGTCTTTCTCTACTCGACGTTGCTAATTCCCATACGCTTCACCACAGCATTTCTAATGGCTTCGGCCTGCATAAACAGACCACTCTGCTCAATCCCAGACATGTAATTCCTCACTTCATTCCTAATCATCCCTTGCATCACCGCCAAGAACTCGTCACTGAAGAACTGCTTCTCGTAAATAACTTGACCACGGCCCTGAACACTCTGAGCCGCCAAAAGCACTTGCTGTTGCACTGTTGGTGGTGGACACGCCTGGATCACCTGGGTGGGGCTAGAACTGGATACCTGGTTAGGCCCAGACCCGTTGTTAGAGACCTCACAGGAATCGGATCCGGGCAGGCATAAGCTGAGTGACGTGGGTGGATCAGTGGCCGAAGACGCAGTTTCGGCCAGGTGGGTCGAGGGAACGATGGATCCGTAAACGTTAACCTGGGTCGGAGAAGGTGACATAGTGGGCAAACTAGAATCGCTCAAATCGGATCCGGGTGAGCTACTGGGTCTCACGTAGACGGTGGTGCCCGCACCGACACTGGCGGATCTTTTGAGAGGGTGGTCGTCGTGCTCATGCGAACCGGGATTGGTGATGGCGGAACATTTTCTCTTGAGTGTGGAATTCCAGTGGTTCTTAACGGCGTTGTCGGTGCGACCATTGAGGAGGCGAGCTATGGTGGCCCACTTGTTTCCGAACCTGGCATGTGCTCTGATGATGGCGTCGTCCTCCTCCGGAACAAAAGGTCTGTGCTCCACCTCCGGAGACAGCTGGTTGCACCACCGCAGACGGCAGGACTTGCCGGATCGACCCGGAATGGATTTGCTTATGAGAGACCAGTTTCTGGGTCCGTAGTTCTGAACGAGCCTTTGTAACGCTTCGTCCTCTTCGGGACTCCACGGACCTTTAATCCGATCCATGTCTTTGCTTGCTGTTGCCATCGAACGATGAAGCTAAGAAACTAGGTAAGTTATGAAGTAATTAAGATGCTGCTCCTTTAATACTACTAAATCAAAACATAGAAATAGAAAAAGAAAAAGAATAAAAATTGTGTTAACAGTTTGAGTGGGATTGAGAGAGGGAGAAATAGAAATGCGAAAGAAAGCGATAAGGATGACTGGTTGAGCCGGTTGGGAGCGGAGACAAGGCAGTTACTAGTTACTAGCATACAGCTGTCAAACTGACACGCGTCGAATTGGTGTCCCTCGCAGTTACACGTATGATCACGCCATCGGTGCTTGCTGTTAAGTGTTAACTAAAATATAACTACGCCTATATTTCACACTGAACCAAATTAACAGCTCACACTGAACCATTCTGCCATGACCGTGTGCCAGCAGTCATCCATTGATGATATAGAAATGTATATATAATAAATAAATTTAATTTTAATTCATTCTCATTTAATATTAACATTTTATTGAAAGAATTAATTTGTAAATAATTATTTAAATTATTTAAAAATTTTAATAATTTAATAATATTATAAAAAAATAAATCAAAATTACACTAATAATTATGGGATAAGTTGTACCAGCAAAATACTGTCAGCTAGAGAAGAAGACTGAAGAGAATCAACTGTCTATAAATATCTCCTTCTAGACTATGACCGTTGAACAATCAAATTTATCCTAAGCACGACAAAACGGAATTCCGTATGTCAACCGTATATTTAAAAATCATGCGCCATACCGTCAAAGTAACGGACGAGAGAAAATGTGTGACTTCTATAGGAAGAGAAATTTTTTTTAGGATATGCCCACCTGGATTAATTTCTCAAAATATGAAGATTTATTTAAAGAGTTGACCTCTCTCAACGGATAATTTTTCATACATATGAGTTAGGAATCGAACTCCTAACCATATATTTAAAGGGCATAAATATCTATCATTTATACTATATCATATTAATCTAAAAGAGAATTAATTACACGTAAACTCACTTGATCGAACCCGTAGTTAATGTTAGTCTTGACTTTAATTTAAATTTATGATATGTTCATTGATAAGTAATTTCGTAATCACAAGTTGGTAATTTGTTATAACTTTTGAATTAGGGATGAGTTTTTTTTATCACTTATGCTTTGCATTAATAAGAAAAAAGTAAAACTCTAATAATTATAAATAAATAAATAAAATAGTCAATAATTTTTGTCCATTTCATAGTAACTTAAAAATTGTATAATATAAGTAATTTGATATTTGAGGAATAATATATTTAACATCTAAAATTTACTGCTTTCTTTTAAATTTTAACTATAATTAATATTTTAAAATTAGCTGGTGTTATTTTAATATAGGAGAAATATAAAAGCAGTTGTTTACAATAATGTTTAGGAAAACATTTATACGAGTATGGATTCTCAAAAATAAGGGTAGAAATAGGTTAGGGGTGGAAATAGGCTGTGTTAGGATAGGCTTTATCTTAAATAAGTCTAACATGTCTTAAAAAATATTGATCTTAGTCTGACTTGTTATTTATCATAGGGTTTTTTTTAGCATGACATGGTCTTTTTATGAAAATTAAAAAGTATGACTTTGCCTAAAAGTTTATTTAAAGACCTATATTACATATAGGCTTTCGAATAAGTCAACATACTCAAATTTTATATGTTTTAAATATACTTAACTTTTAATAAAATTATTATATTGTATATAAAATAAATAAATTATATTAATATATAACTATTAAATCATATAAGTATTATTAAATCTTAATTATATATTATTATAATAAATAAATAAATCGACATAGACATTTTTAAAGCTTAGGCCTAAACTTATTTAATTAAATAAAATTTAAAAAAAATCTAAACTTAACTTATTTAATAAATAAGTTATACAAAAAATAAGCTATGTCGTAAGCTTTTAATAGATAGCTAGATTTATTTTCACCCTTACTGGTAAGTTGTCTTCCCAGAAAATCCGAAGGCAACATGAGCTTAGCTTCAGGAATGAGAATGGAATTCCTTCTGAGTATTGACTGAAAAAGCATTTGGTAATGACTGGGATGGAACTGGAACTGAAGGAAGCCAGCGTTTTCTCTTTCTTTATTTTTTTCCTCCCTTAATTTTTATTCTAATTTTCTGAAGAAAAGGAGTGGAGAAGAGAAGAGAACGCATGGAAGCGCTGAGCTGGCTAAGAAAACGACAAATATAAGTAGCATAATCTGGGGATGGAACGCGACGGTGGGGATGGAACGCGACGGTGGGTATGTTTAAACTGTTTAAACTGGAAGAATTTAGAAAAAAAAAAAGACGAGAAATAAATTTTTATTTTTAAATTAACAAAATTATAAAATATTCATAAAAAAATTAAATTATAATCTGAAAGTTATATAATAATTTTTTAAAAAATTATTAAATAAAAAAATATAAACTTAAAATTAAAAAATAACTTTCTCTTTTTGTTTTAAATTTTTCTTTCAAACAATACTTAAATTACTCATATCCTGTCACTAAAATTCAAGCTGATTTTTTTTTTGGCATGATAATGAGTGCATTTATTAAATAAAAATTAATATTTTTAATATTTTTAAATTATTTTATATTTTTTAAATAATTTTTTTATTAAATAATATTATATTAATATTTTTAAAATAATGTCTTAAAAACTACTTTTTAGCAGCATCTATTATTTTTTATGTTTAATGTACAAAATTATCTTTAAAAATGTTTTCTTTAATTGTGACATTTAAATAAATGGATATTTTTGGTAATCTTAAAATAAAATAATGTAAATCTTAGTTATTAATTAAAATTTTGTATCTAATACTTTAGATTAGGTTAAAAGATTTCTTCACTGATCATGATGATTTGATAAAACGGAGTCGGCGGTTTGGAGCGAGTGTTACAGCCAGGCATGATTTTATGTGTTTGATATGACATATGAGTATCAATAACAAAGTTGCTAGCTTCATTATTGGGGCTGTCTATACATGCATCGGCAATGCCATGAGTATAGTATGTGAAATTTACCGTGTGTATTAGTGTATGTAAATACCATGAGTATGCATGTCAAAAAGGAAAATCACAATGAAGTGTAATCGGCACGTACGCAGCAATGCCAACAATATTGGATTAACTTATAGGCATCCAACCACTACGGACGTTTAATTTTAATTGTGGCTGCCAACAATTTTTTTTCTATAGTGATATTTAAGTTTTATTGTAAATTTTTGTTAATGCACGTGCACTAATTTTAAAACGAAATAATTTCTTCTCTCTTTAAATTTTTAATTCACAAAAAACAAACAGATTTTGTTACTCTATCAAGCATTTCTATGCTCAGTTTTTAACTAAATTGTTAATAAAATATTCTTGAATTTTATTTGTTTAAAATACAGATTTTTCTTTGTCAATAAGAATTAAGTCAATTTAATTTCTAATAATAAATTTTTATTAGTATATTATTTATAAATATTATTATAGGTCATCGTTGAAGTTATATGAGTACCCATCTTTTAAAATAAGACAACTTCTCATCTTAAAAATATTTATTTAGATTTTTTTTTTATGTTTTTTGAGTTATAACCAATAATAAGCAAAGAGAGTTTGAAAGTTCTGCGTCGGCATGGAATTATGGCAAATTGGCAATGACCGAGTTTAGGACAGTTTAAGAAAAAAAATGAAAGCATAAAATAAATTGCTTAATTACTCACGTGGACCCCATAAAATAAAATAAAAGTATATAGGAAATTATTCTAATATTTTTTTAAAAAATATTAATATTTAAAGTGAGTTATTTAATATTATTTATATTTAATAAATTTTTTAATATTTATTTTAAAATAAATAATTAACAATTCATTTTAAATATCCAACTTATCAAGAATATATAAAAATTGTTAAGTATATTATATACTTTTTAAGTTCCCCTAATATTCAACCGGAAACAGCTGTCTGTAACGTCGCCCATACAAGGCCCTAATTACTCACGTGCCACAAACCAATTCCTTAATTTCTTCTTTCTTCTTTCTTTTAATAATAACTAGAAGTGCACCCGTGCGTTGCACGGTAAGTGTAACTTGTGAATGTAAGATAAAAATAATAATAACTTATCTACTTAGCAACTCTAAATAAGAAAACTAAGTATAATATTTTATTACTATAGTCCAACATATTGTCAGCAGTGCACAAAGATTATGAAAGACAAAATAAGAACAACATTTTCAACAACTTCATTGAATAAAAAATGAAAAGTAAGAAACATTGTAATAACCATTTTATGTTTTATTGTTTCCAATGGTAAACAACACTGTTAATGTTGAAGTATAATAAAGAAAACAACCTGATGATAAAAAACAATTCGTTAACCATGACAAAAAATTTATACAATATACCAATACTAAAATAATGAAGCAAATTTATATTTGTCTTCATATATTTCGAATTAAAACCAAATATAACCGTGAACTGAGAATGTATAAATACAATAACAAATATAACATTTAGTTAATATTACCTTAATAAAGGAATGACAACATGTTATGGATATATAAGTTTACAGCCAAATGGAATTCATCCTAATTCTGAAAATTTTGTGACATTGTTTTTAGCTTCCATAAAGAATCCATACTTCTTCTAACTATTTGCAATACCATCACTGAATTCAAATAGCAGCCAACCCTGAGTCTCATATGCTTGTAAAAAATGGTCAAGTTCATAGCCATTTCCAAAAGACTTACAATGCCTATGTATATACAAATTACATAGCAATATTGGTTTCAGTAATAATGAACATAAGCCTACGGCAATTCTGTATAAAACAACTAATCTGTTACATTGAAATCTTTTGCAATTGCTTAACATTTACAATACTACACAATCACAATAACTTAAATAGCAATGACTAACTCAGTGACAGTCATACTTCATAATATAAAGTATAAATAATCAATAAAATATGCTATAACTTCAAACAGAAATATAAAACTTACTTAGATCAAATTCTGAAAAACTTCCTTACAAACTACATTCATTGTAGAATTTGAAGACTGGCCATCATTGTCACAAATCAATATCTTCAACCTGTTGCGGCTAGTAACTCTGGAGATTGCTACATATAATTGGCCATGAGAAAAAACTGGTTTTTGGAGGTAAATGCCAACATGTTGAAGGGATTGGGCCTGGCTTTTATTAATTGTCATAGCAAAAGATACAGTTAAAGGAAACTGTCTAAGTTGAAATTGAAAAGGGATTCTACTATCAGATGGTGTTAAAGTAAGTCTTGGAATAAAGACCTTATGCCCAACATTTGTTCCCGTTATAATCTTTGCCTCCAACACATGTCTCCTAATTGCGTAATCAAAGCCTAGTACCGTTACATAAACACGATGATTAGTCAATATTTCTCAATAGCATAACGGGAACACCAATCTTAAGTTTTAACTCGTGATTTGGTAGACCTGAAGACGATATAATATTCAAAAATTCAGGAGTATGAATGTCATCAGGCCTATCAATATTCCCATTCATTGAGCAAGGACTATCAAAACTCAAATAGGTTTTTAATTCACCTGGAACCATTGACAACATATAATCGTTAACCTGCTATACAATTTCATTAGTAGGAGCTAGTATAGCCCTATGTTGTAGGTAATTGGGATCATTCAAACCATCCAAGAATTGTGGATAAATGGTGTTCACAATTGATGCAAGTGGATCAACAGAATCTTCAATGAGGAAATCTTTTGGAATTTCAATGTCAACTTCTCCATCATTAGAATCTCCAGTTATACCATCCCCAATGCTTAACACCCATTCTGCAAATTTCTTCCTTTCATCTACATCAGATTTGGAACTAAAGCTTTTATACAAATTTAAAAATATTTTTAGAAGACTACATATATGGGAGGACTTTAAACAACGTATATAAGACTAAGAATATACCATTCGTGATATTAGACAACGGAGTCCTTTCAACATTGCCTCCAATGACACCCTCGAATGAAGGTCCATTACTACTTGACAATCTTTTGTTATTTTCAGAACTCAAAATTGGGGTTGAATGATCTCTTCTTCTACGTTTCCCCCGATTTATCATAATTTACTTTCCTTTAAATTCCCGCTACACCAACAACTAATAGTAAGATCCTGGAGTAAAATTTTTAAAAATTCAGAACCGTTAAAAACTCTAAAAACCTGGGTAAGTGAGTGAGTGTGCATGTCTATGTGTGTGTATAAGCAAATAAATAAATATACATATATATATTATATATTATTATATAAGAATATAAGCTAATCATTTTGTTACAGGTCAATAACAATTTGGTAAAAGAGTTAATAGAAAGAAAGCAACATGTAGAAGGAAAGAATATTTACTCAAGCATGATGCTTCATACCTTAATATACCTCAACTATCTCCAAAACCAATATTGGCTTTACTGTAGCCTGAAATTTGAACATTTTATCTAAAATGCAGAGATGAGAAGAAGTATTGTTCAATGTCGACAATAAAAGCTTAAAAGCAACATAGGAAAAGTGCAGCCAGGATGAGAGGAAGATGAAAATGTTAATCAAAATGAATAAAAGCTGAGGCTTCATACCTTTAGAGAGCTGAACAATCTGCAAAAACAAATATTTCATTCTTCTAGACTGAGATTGGTATAGTTCTTCGAAGATATGCACAGCAAAACAAAAGTGTTATTCAACGTTATCAGTAAAAGGCAAACATAATAGCTAATTAATTAATTTTTAAAAGAGAGGAAAGGTTGGTTATATGTACAGTCACAACAATTTAATATTATATATTATAAAATAAAATAAAATATTATATTATAAATATATACATATAACATTTATAATATATATATTTTATATATTATATACTTAATTCAATTAATGATTTAACAATATGAGAATAATTTTATTTAATTTCATAATTTATTTAATAATATAAAATAATATACATAAACATACATACAATATATTATAATAGAATAATAATACTATAAATAAATATAATAATAATAATAATACTATTTTCATATGCAGCTAGAGAAGTTGTAGAGCTTGAGAAATTGTAGAGTCTCTACTGATACAGCTGTTAATAAATGGCAGCATTGGAATGAGTAATGAAGATATCAAGAATTAAAACAGAAGCAATTATTGCTATGAAATAAATAAATAATGAACGATTACTTTATTAAATTTATTTGTTTTGTAATTTGTAATGCTACCATTGATGATTTTCGTGAAAATTATATTTAAAATAATTTCTTTCTTATTGTCTAAAATTTTAAATAGCCTGATAATTGATGAATGTCTCTTTTATATCAAAACTTCAGCTGATATTTTATTCATATACTTATTTCACATTAACTGGTTCTATATAAATGGCTTAGTATTGACTTCACATAATTATTGGTTCATTCTAATTGAACCACACTAACATTGTAGTCGACACAATCATAAAAATTACCAATATATGGCTCAACCGAATGTAGTGGCTTTTAAGAATTAGACAAGGTACTATCATGCAAAAGAGTTTGAAGATTCCTTTGTAAAGGATGATTATAACAATTCATCATACCGTTCAATCATTAACATTTAGTTCAACATATAAATATTACCAGTTGATTTTAAGTAATTTAATTTTTTTTAGCTCTCACTCAATTTTGACAATTGTGTAAGATAACTGTTACTGCCCTTGTCAATGAATGACATCTAAATGATAACAATCTAGTGCAACAATAATTATAACAATCAATTCATACGAATTTCAAAAGAAAACTTTGGTCAGTAAAGGATTTATGAACATCAATCTAGAACCAAAAGAGACAAACTTTTCTACAAAATAAAATATCATCATGTGTCTGACCATGTCCACTTATAACCAAAGTCTAAACTGCTGGAACATATAGTTCATAAGATTTAAATGGATGTACATCCATCACATCCAAAAAACAGCATTCCCACAAAAAAGAACATCATGAAACCATATCCCAAACCATAATAATGGACTTCAGCTGACAAAGACTAAAAAACTAAATTCAGTTGTCCCACTATTAATAATGACTTAGTCAATCATTCCTACTTAACTTTTATATTCTTTAACATCTTGTTGCTGGACATTTTCGTTGCACCATCATCTGATAACAAACAAACAACTAATTCATCTGCAGCTCTCTTCTTAGGAGACTTACTGATGGAGTTACCTCTTGCACATCAGAACCAAAATCCTACAATATTGAAACAACACACTTTCAATATCTTGCTGAAATAAGATAACTGTCATACATGAATAAGATCATGAACTAAATGCCAGCAGTAAAACATATATTAATTAATACCTTCATGTTGTCAGCAACTTGAACCGAAACATTTCTGGTAGTATCAACATCCTCTTCTTCATCATATCCCTATTAGGAATAAATTACGACTTACTATATGATTATGTAACATATTAAAAAATGAAAAACTACGTGAAATTCAAATAACTACAAAAAAATAAACCTAGTAAGAGCACCTATATATTTACCATATTAGAGTAGCGTGATTGAAATTGCTGGATTATCTCCTCATCACTTGTGATTCTTTTGACAGTATAAACTGGCCAGCTATTTTTTATATTCATTGAACTAACTTCTACTTTGAATAAATAATCTTTATCCACAATTGCATCAAATTCAGAAGGATAGTTATTCTTACAAATCTCCTACATAACAGAATTAAGAACAAACAAATTAGACAATTAAGTTATAGAATCATAACTTGCATTTCCTATTTTGCACACATTATTGCATATGTTTAATAAATTCAGTTTGACCTTAACAGAGTAAATATCATCTTGTAAATAAACTAACACTACATACTTACAAACACATACCAATCTGCCAAATGTAAATCAGATTCAAATATTTTTAAATAGAAATGATCCAATACTTGGATCACAATATAGCCAAATCGAATAAATAAACGTATATAAACATATCCAGATGATCTGTTAATTATAACAAATATGTATATCTGTGACCAACACACATATTACCTTCTTTGATGATTCAATAATTTGAGAAGCCGACTTCCTAATAATTGCGAAACCAAGCGGTCAAACATGACAAAGGAAGCTGAACCACTATTGTCAATAACCTTAACCTGAATTCTGAACCTATAATAACAATCAATCAATACTTGAATTAATTTTATATATTAATGATTTATAAATATAAATTTACCTACTAAAAAATTGTTTAAATCAGTTACCTCGGTATAGCAGTCACCAATTTTCACACTTTTCACAATAGTACTTCCTCCCAACCGGTTCAGCTTTCCTGAGACATTTGCTACATGCCTCATACCACCAATCATCTTCTGATCAATTTCCAGAATCTTTGCCAGGACAGAATCGACAACTTCCTACAATCATTAACTTAACTTTTATAATTAACATAAAACATAGTAAATGGAAACTAATTATCACAACATTTACGACATATACGGTCCCAATTATATGAATTACAATACCTCGGTAGATTCAACTAAATCAGCTATAGTCATCCTATCTGTCTGAAGTAAGTAATCAATAATGGACATAAAAACATGACTAGACATCTGACTAATCAACTGGCTATAAGTATCATCCCCATTTAGTAGTCTGAAAAGCATCCATATCAAATGACAACATATATTATTTCTATTCAATTACAAACTGAAAATAAGGCAAAAACTTGGATTAAATATTAAAAAAATTACTTCTCTCTAAAAACAACATCTTTTTTCATATTTGGATTAACGAGCAACTTAATACCATGATAAGCATTTGAAATGGTCATTTTTCTTAATAATGGAAGTGGACAAATGTACAGATTATATTTATATTAGAAAATAATAATATTCATTATCATCATCAATATGTAAAAAACAGTGACACATTCATCAAACATTCTCACCACTTTAGCTCATTCAATCCATCAAACAGTGACACATTCTCACCACTAACAAATAATCCAATATGCATGCAATTTCCAGTTGGATCCCTCAAAGATACATAACCACCCAAATACATACCATATTCCTTATAAAATGCTTTAGGGATGTATGCATAATCCTATACAAAAGGTTAAAAAAGAAATCAACAACAAATATGATAGCAGGAATTTTAAAACAACTACATAACAACTATGTAATAGAGATTTTTTTTTACCAATTCTGGCTTTACAACTACTTGGAACCCCTTCTTTGATCCTTGTCCAGGGCTACCTTCTCCACGGGCCATACTAAACTATGTGTCAGATAAAATCATATATATCATCAGGTACAACTATTAATTAAGCTAAAAACTAAATATAAAAATGGAAGTTCAGATTGCAACCAAAAAAGAAGGATATCTAATATCCCTCACAGAGTAATAGGAAAATCACTGAAACATGATACCAAATATGACAGAATCTAAATAACTGAAAATAAAACATTAAAAGAGAATAAACCATATTTATCAAGGATTAAATGCAGAAAAACAAAAAGGATATCAATATCCCTCACAGAATTACAGCAAAATCACTGAAACAGGATACCATATACGACAGAATCTAAAAAACTGAAAAAAAAACATAAAAAAATAGAATAAACCAAAAAAAAGGCCATACTAAACCATGTATAAGATGAAACCATACATATCAACAGTACATATATTAATAATGAAAAAAAATATAAAATTGGAAGTTCATATTGCAACCAAATCAATTATTTATATTATAATAATACAACAACAAAAACACAAATACATAATATAGAGGACATAACCTAATTTAGCTAGGATTAAATGCAAGAAAAAACTAAAAGATATCAAATATCCCTCACAGAGTTAAAGCAAAATCACTGAAACGGGAAACCATATATGACATAATCTAAAATACTTAAAATAAAACATTAGAAAAAGAATAAACCATAAAAAGGACCATACTAAACCATGAATCAGATAAAACCATATATATGAACGGGTAAAAATATTAATTAAGAAAAAAAGTAAATATAACATTCAGGACAGAACCTAATTTAACAAAGATTAAATGAAAAAAAAACTTTTAAAAATAAAGGGTATCAAATATCCCTCAGAGTAAAAGCAAAAACATTGAAACGGGATACCACATTTGATAGAATCTAAATAACTAAAACTAAAGCATAAAAAAGAGAATAAACCATAAAAAAAGCCATACTAAACCATGTAACAGATAAAACCATATATATCAACAGGTAAAAATATTAATTAAGAAAAAAACTAAATATAAAATAGGAAGCTCATATTGCAACCAAATAAATGATTTATATTATAATAATACAACAACAAAAACACAAATACATAATACAGAGGACATAACCTAATTTAGCAAGGATTAAATGCAAGAAAAAACAAAAGGATATCAAATATCCCTCACAGAGTTAAAGCAAAATCACTGATACGGGAAACCATATATGACAGAATATAAAAAACTTAAAATAAAACATTAGAAAGAGAATAAACCATAAAAAGACTATACTAAACCATGATTCAGATAAAACCATATCTATCAACAGGTAAAAATATTAATTAAGAAAAAAGTAAATATAACATTTAGCACAGAACCTAATTTAGCAAAGATTAAATGAAAAAAAAAACTTTATAAAATAAAGGATATTAAATATCCCTCAGAGTAAAATCAAAATCACTGAAACATGACACCACATTTGATAGAATCTAAATAACTATAACTAAAGCATAAAAAAGAGAATAAACCATAAAAAAAGCCATACTAAACCATGTATCAGATATAACCATATATATCAACGGGTAAAAATATTAATTAAGAAAAAAACTGAATATAAAATTGTAAGTTCATATTGCAACCAAATAAATGATTTATTTATACTATAATAATACAAAAACAAAAACAAATATACATAACATACAGGACAGAACCTAATTTAGCAAAGACTAAGTGCAAGAAAAAACTTTAAAAACTAAAGGATATCAAATATCCCTCACAGACTTAAAGCAAAAAATTGGATGTTCATATTGCAACCAAACCAAGGATTTATTTATACTATAATAATAGAACAACAAAAACAAAGATACATAACATACAGGACAGAACATAATTTAGCAAATATTAAATGCATGAAAAAACTAAAATAACTAAAGGATATCAAATATCCCTCACAGAGTTATAGCAAAATCACTGATACGGGAAACCATATGACAGAATCTAAATGACTGAAAGTAAAACATAAAAAAGAGAATAAAATAACTAATAAACAGAACAAATAATTTCTTGAAGGTAACTCAATCAAACTTCAATCCTTAAGCAATCAAGTTTAAAAAAGCAATTCAGATACAAATGAACCGCTTAAGAAGTGCAGACACAAAAAAAATATGTTTAGAATTCTATCGACATATGGAATGTTATAGATTGAATTGGTTAATAAGAAAACCATCAAGAAAGATAAACCCTTAAAAAATTAACCGAATCAATCATGAGAAAGGAGGAAAATGAATAAGAATGAAGCACCAAAAAACCAAATAAATCTTAACTATCTGATAAAAACAGATAAATTAAAAAATCATAAAAAATAAATTATGAAAACAGCACCTGAAATTTTAGAAGGCTTTGACAACAATGCTTCCACAGAGAAACTAAAATACAAAAAAATAAAATGAACAAAAATAAGAAACGATTAGTAAACATGATTCTAAATAGGATCAACAAAAAAGAAGAAGAGATATATTATGAATACTGGGCAACTAAAATCCATACCTTTGGAAACGCTTCCTCCTTCGGCAAAGATCGAACCAATAATGCTTGCAAAAGATAGCGACAGAATAGACAGAAATAGAGATTATGGGATAGGAATGAAACGCTATAAATAAAGATGGGGAATATGAGACGGGAATGAAATGATGAAACGGTGTGATTAATAGAATGGGAATAGAGAAACCCTTCGAATGAATTTTGAAAGTTTTGAACCCTAAACAGTCGTGAAAAGAGAGAGAAGACATTCTATAGACAAAAATGAGTCCCCATTCACTTTTGAAAACCGATGGACAATAAAAACTAATAACCAGTGATTGGGTATAGAATGCAGCGTCATTAATAAGTCATAATTGCAATTAATGATTTGCAAAATTTAATTTATAATTAAATTATAAAATATAACAGATCTACCTTTTTAGATATATGTCTAATATGCCCTTCATTTTAGCGGGAAAAACTACCCTTAGACTTTGCACCAGCTACTCTTCTTTTATAGATAAAGGATAATAATAATAAAGCCATGTGTCCTTCAGAGTACAGAGAACTCAAATGCATGCGTACAGCGTACGTCCTTTGCCCGTACTACTTTTCTACTTAACCATCGTCCCGTTTCTTACACTTGAAGTTCAAACGAATCGCACCAGTGCATATCACGTGACCCTCACTCCTTACTTCACATTATTATTATTATTATTATTTATGTAAATTCAATTTAAGAATTGTTGTATATATTTTATTTATCTTTAACTTTAGCTTTATATTACCAATAATTCTGAGCCCAAAAAATATACTTTTGATCATAAAAAACCAAATTTGAATGGTGAGAACACTGTAACGAGTTTTAACACAATCAAAAAATGAGTTTTATATCCTCCTAAGTTAAGGCTAATTTGGATGAGTTTTAAGACAAATTTTTTTTTAATGATTTTTTAAAATATGATTTTTATAAATTAAAATCTATTCTGTGTTTGAATGTGATATTAAGAAGATTTCTTTTTATGTTACTTTGAACATCTTTTTTTTGTTATCAAAAAAGTTTCTAGAAGCACAAAAGTTTAGCTATTACGCTTTATTATTATTTTATTAATTTAACACTTTTTTTACAAAAGATCATTTAAATATATTAAAATATAATAAATTTATTTTTTAAAAAATGATATTTTTAACAAGAAAATCACATCCACTTGAGTACATATTTTTTTAACATCATCTTAATTACTTAAAAGAAAAAGTATTAAATAAAAAAATAGAAGTATTTAATATATTGAGAATGCAAAAATGATTTAATACTTACTTATTTAAATAATTAAGATAATTATTTGACTGATTTATTATGAGAATAAAGAATTGAATAATGTTATATCTTCTTAACACATTCTCCTAATTACTTAAAATATAAGGTATTAAATGAAAAAAAAAGAGTTTAATTTTAATTTACTTTTAATGTAATATTTTTTTTACACTGTCATCCAATCATGTATTGTTAAATCATTAGAAAAGTTTAACTATCAAAACAACTAATTAGAAAATCTAACTTTTTTAATAATATATTAACATATGATTATATGACATTATAAAAAAAATTATACTATCAATGAATTAAAATTAAATTTAAAAAAATACTAAATATCTTAAGAATTCAAAAGGTATGTGAGCACAAGGTAGCTAGCTAATAGTAATAAAATGGTCCCAACTCTCCCAACGCAAAGTTGGAGCGTCCGGAATTGCTTTTCGGAACATTATTATTTGGGCATTGGATTCCAACAGGGGTGCATGCATCTGGCAATGGGATTGAGTTTTTGGGATAGGGCTCAGCCTTTCCAAAACTGCCATTTCCAAGTACATCTTTGTTACGGACCACCTATTCTCGTGATTAATATTTCATTAAAGTGATTTGATTCTCAATAAGCTGCGTCAATCACATGATAGAAAGAGCGAGGATGCTTCCTGTTCCTGTGCAAAAGGACCGATCGAGCTAATTTGGATTATAAAGTATTGCCGTTGCAATAATCTAGTGAGGGCCCTTCATGAGGATCGAGCCTATTTATAGGCTGCTTCTTTGCTTCATACTGCTAGCTTGAGGATCAATAATGATGAGGATTCAAATGCTTGATAAAATGCAATTTGCACACGTTTTAAAACGCAATCGACCATTTTTGCGTAGTTTGTTTATTAATTACATATTATCATAAATTGGTAAAAAAAATAGAAAAGGAAATAGGTCAAAAGAATTTAATTAATCTGCCCTATACTTTGAAGTTGGTAGATATTTTGTGTCTTATTATTTTCGAAGTGCAATTCTACTGAGATTGTGTTGCGCAAGAGATAGGATGGTAGAAAATAAGATACTGTTATGGAACTAAAAATAAGAGAAAGTTCTTAGATAGTGTTTGGTAAATTTTTCTAATGCTCCTTCACATGTGAAAGCTATTTAGGACACGAAGTATATAGATAAAGGGCTATTTTATCTACGGATGGAGTGTAAACTGTAACGGGATATGGTTATGTGGTGGGGTTTTTTAGTTATATAGTGAAAGTTTGATACTCCACATTTTCATTTTCTATTTCCCTTTAAATTCAATAGGATAACTTTATAGTATATTTGAGAAGTGACTATAGATAATGCACCAATTTACAGTATTGTTAGCAGAAATTTTTGGAAATTGCTTGAATCCCGCCATTCGTCAAATTTGACCACAAACTATTTTATTTTTATATTAATATTGATTTTTTCCCATTTTATTTGAAGTGTAAAATTATTTATCAAAATACAAAATCAACTTTTTAATAAACTTTTTTTAAAAAAATTAACCTAAACAACTTCTCAATATATATATAAGTGGAGAAGTCAGTTTTAATCTAATCAACTCCTAACATCTTTTTAAAGGAAGATTGATTCTCTCTTTCTGCTCTCTGCCCTCTTCCACGCACCTCAACTAGACTTGGGGGTCCAGCAAAACACTTTTCAATCACTTCTAATGAAAGACCCAAAGCTTAAAATTTTTGAGCACCTTTGTAAGAAGCCAAAGTCGATATTCCCATATTAGCAAGAACCTTCTTCATTCCATAGTTGCTTTCTTTGAAATACTTCTTGACCAACTCATCTTTTGCGTAAAATTCACCACCTGCTTATGGGCATGTAGCATTAGCGCCAAAACCAACGAGTGTGCAGAAATGGTGCACTTCACGTGGCTCGGCATCTTCGACTATTAAGGCAACTTTAGTGCGCTCAAGTGTTTTATGCAACTCTAGCCGGATGTTAAAAATGAAGGAAGAAAGAAATCAAACGAAAATGGAGGTGGTGTAAAACTTTAGCACTTTCTAGAACAGTGGCATAGGATACTGCAGCTGAATGTATTTTATACGTATTTAAATTAAATCTAATGTGTTAAAAATATTACTGTTGAAGTTTATACGTATTTTTAAGAGCAAACTTCGACCAACTGCAAATGTCGTCCACATCGTATGCGGGCTCGCAGTAGGCAACGTAGACGCATCACTATTCCAAAGTTAATCATAGCATAGCCTCGTCTATTTACAATTGTTTTCTGTTGGAAGTGGGCCACCCTGTCATTTTGTCACTTTAAATTGACATGGCATTACGCAGATTTCAACCTAGACATTCAATTTAATAATTAACACATGTAAGATTTTAATTTCATTTAGTATTAGCGTAAAAAAACATTTTAGTAATTTAATTATGTATTAATAAATTATTAAAAATATTTTTAAGATAACAAAAATTAAAGAAGAAAAAAAGAAAGAGGTAATTTATTAATTTTAAATTAAGATAATTATAAAATATTTATATAAAAAAAAATAAAGAATGATTATAATATTATATAATAATATATCATTTTATTTATTATATTATAAAAAAAATTAAGTAACGAGAATTTTTAAATAAAATAAAAAATTATCCCTCTCTCTTCTCTTCTTTTCTCTTTTAAATTGCTTCATCTAAGTATATTTTAAAAAAATTTGACTATTATAATAATTATATAAAAATTTAATTTTTTTAATAATGTACTAAGACACTATTATATGATAGTATAAAAAAATTTCCTCTAACAATAAATTCAATTTAAATTCTAAAAATAAATATTCATAATCTAACCTATACAACTTTATATATATTTAATATTAAATGAAGTATAGTAACAAGTTCCTAATTAAAATAATTTGTAAAAAATATACAAATACCCTTTGAATTTTTTGTATTTTGAAATAGTCACTATAAACTTTTAGATTTAAATAAGAGATCTTCAAACTTTTTAAACTTATAAATATATTTTTTTTATACATAAAATGAAAATTATTCATCATGTGACTTGTAAGTGCTTATTAACATATATGATAATCTCTAATTTATTCATGTAATTTTTAGAGAAAAATTCAAATATTTTTATCTTTTTAATTTAATTTCTTTAAATTATTCAATTGTTTTTAATTTTTAGACATAAAAATTAAATAAAAATAGGAAAATTTTAAATAAAATTTTAAAAAATATAAATAAAATTAAGTATTTTTATAAGTATTAATTAATATATATAAATATTACGATAAATAATTTTAATTTAATTAATAAATAAAATTATCTATTTATAAGATTCAAATAATTTACGTATCTTTTACAAGAATATAGAAGTTTACAAATGGCAATTTTAAAACAAGGTAAAATTTTAAAAATATGTACACAACTTTCTAAAAAAAAATAGTACACGACAAGGATAAGGAATAGTGTTGCCAGTCGGCACTTATCAGTTATCACTTAGGCGACTGCCAGCTATATCCCACTTTCCGGATTTCGTAATAAGAGTGGGCTCCCATCACAATGACTTTCATGGCGAAAATGTAAATAAATCAATCATGATGATTTTCCGCAGCATGCTGATAGCCTCATACCAACCAATTATGGTACGGCGCATATTTAACTGTTTTCAAGTATATATATTTTGGATTTAATTTATATCCATTATCAGTGTAAAAAAAATTTTCATTATCATTTAATCATGTATTGACATATCATTAAAATAATTAGACTTTCTAGTTAGTGGTTGTGATAGTCAAACTCTTTTAATGATTTGATAACACAAGATTGAATGACAGTGTAAAGAAATTTTACACTGACAGTTAATAAAAATTAAACTCATATATTTTTTATATTGATTTTTGAGTTTAATTTTGATTCATTATCAGTGTAATATACTTTCCTCTAATTATATATTGTTAAATCATTAAAAGAGTTTAACTGTCATAACAACTACCTCAAAAGTTTAACTCTTTTAATAATGTGGCAGTATATAATTAGATGACAATGTAAATAAACTTTAAACTAACAATGGATTAAAATTAAATTCTTAATTTTTAACAAAAAAATAATTTATTCCAATATTATTGGCTCAAATACTATTTGATCCATAGTTATTAAACTCGGATCGGCAGTTGACTCGGTCAGGATACTAAGTTAATGAGTTACTAGTTGAACTGCATAAAATTAAATAAATACTTAAATACACACACACACACACATATATATATACAATACATATAATGATATTTATCATTGTAAACAATTAAAGTACCTTTATTTTGAGATAAATGATGACCTTAAAAAGAAAAATTTTACCCTTAATTCATAACAAAAAACACTTAATATTTTCATCAAAATACTCATAATTTAACAAATAAGTTTTTTTTTTGAAAAATTAGGATTGACGTGGTATAGATTTCAAAAAATTATAAGAAATAAACTTATAATGAATCCAAATCCAATAAATGAATAAAAAATTATAACTTCTCAAAGTTTAAGAGTTTTTTTTTTTAAATTTCATGACTCGACCGGATCAACCGGTTGGGTTACCAATAAACAAGCCGAGTCACCGATTTTATGCCCAAACCGGCCAAGTCAAATTAGGTCACACATGTTTTGTCGTCTATCCGATCCAAGTAATCAATCAAATTAATTACTTGACCGATTTTTCAGTCCATTGAACTGACCAATCATTTTGGTCCAAATTTAATAACAATTATTTGATCTGAAAGACAGACAGCCAAATGTATGAGATTTCATAAATGCAAGTAGAGTTAAGTCTAAAATATTATGAATAATTTTATATTATTTTAATGAATATTTTTAATTATTTTTTAAAAAATATTAAATATTTTTTATTTAATATTTTTTAAAATAATTAAGATGATTTATTAAGAAAATATAAGATTATTCTTACCTTTAATAAATTTTTCTTAATTTGTTTGTTTTGATAGAAATACGGAAGAGAGAATTAGAGAAGAGATAAATAGAAGAGAAATGGGAAAGTTCTCTTGTTTGGTTAGAAGATAAATAGAGAATAAAGAAAAAAAAAGTGGTGGGTCTCACAACTTTTTCATTTTTCTCTTAAAATAAGAAGAAATAGAAAAGAAATGGATAGATGTGAAAATTTGACTAATATACCCTTCTTTTTATTATTTTATAAGTAAAAAAATAAGGGTAAATATGTATTTACAACAAAATTTAATTTTCTTTCTTTCTTAATTCTCTTAATCCAAACAACTTAAAAATCTATTCATTTTCTACTTTATTTCTCTTTTCCTTATTTCTTTCCACTCTATTTTTCCCCTAATCCAAACAAAACCTAAAAAAAAACTGTTCAACTAGTCAATGGATAAGATTTCTCTAAGAAGAGTTAACTACCAAACACAACTATTACTTGAAACATAAATTCAAATCTATACACATAATCAATGTAAAGTCTTATTCGGATAATTTCAATCCGTTAACTCACATTGTCAGAGGCGGAACCACGTTAATGGTGAGGGACGTTCCAAAATTTGAAAAATGCCTCTTATGTTTTCATGTTATTTTTGAAAAATATAATTTTAGGATTTAATTTTAATTCTTAGTGTAAAAAAAATTTACACTGTCATTCAATTATATATTAACATATTATTAAAAGTGTTAGATTTTTAAATTAATTGTTATAATAATCAAACTCTTTTAATGAGTTGATAATAAATAATTGCGTGACAATATAAAAATACACTGTCAAGTGAATCAAAATTAAATTCATAATCCTAACCCCATTAAAAATGATATTTTGCACCCCAAACTTATTTCTATGGTTCTGCCTCTGCACGTTGCCTCTTTGTATTGAAATTTGGATTTGGATCATTGGATGTATGAACAAATTTCTTGTTAGGACTATAACTGAGAATTGAGTGACCTTTTGCAATTCGTAAAGTCAAGCGGCGTAAAATAGTTATGGGATCCACTCATAATTTTGTTTTCTCTTGGTTTGTTACCGAAGAGGACAAATAGGGGAACAGACTTACTCTCCGGGACTCGGGCTAAATATTAATGCAGAGTGCTTACTAACCAAGTGTTCCGTTAATAAATAATTAATAATAATATTATTATTATCATTTAAAGTATCAATGATAGTACGTTTCCATCCATGTTAAAACTCGCAAGTTGCAACGGCACACCACGAAGTTTTAGCTCCATTACGTCTGGTTTGAGACGGATATCTTCAGATAGGAGTCACGTCAAAATTGGTTGTGGTCTCCCTTCCCTAATCTGTTATGCGTACCACTAGGTAAGTTTGCGTCAAAACAACTCGCTGACTTCTCTCCACACACATCACAAATTAGATAGTTAATTATTTAATATTTATACAAGAGAAATTATATTTGAATTTAATTTTAATTTATTATCAGTTTAAAAGAAAAATTATACTGTCATTTAATTATATATTGACACATTATTAAAAGTATTAGACTTTTTAAGTAGTTATTATAATAGTCAATGAGTTGACAATACATAATTGAGTAACAATATAAATTTTTTTTACACTGACAGTTGATCAAAATTAAACTCATTATATTTTCACATTATTACTTTCACATTTATTTGTTATACCTCTTTATTAATTTTTAATTCATTGTTGCTACATTAATAAATTTTAGAGTTTAATTTTGATCAATTAATTTTGTTATACTATCATTCAATCATGTATTGTTAAATTATTAAAAAAGTTTAACTATCATAACTATCTCAAAATTTTAACACTTTTAATTATGTGTCAACATAATTAAATGACAATATAATTTTTTTACACTAATAGTGAATTAAAATTAAATCATAAAATTTAAGATGTCTAATAACTAGTGCAAGTGACTATGCATCGCACGGAATAAGATTAATAGGGAAAATTAAACTAAATTTTTTAAAATAAAATACAAATAATTTAAAGAAATAATATTAAAAATAAATAATCATTATAAGAACAAATCTCTTATTGATATAATAATAGTTACCTGAATTCCATAACAATTATAAACATCAATCAATCTTATTATAAAACAAAATCTATTTTGTAAAATATTATACATAAATAAGAATTTCTTACCAAACGCAATACAAAATACCAAACCAAAAAAATCTCATAATTAAAAAATATTAAATTATAAAAAAGGTAAAGTTTTAGATAATCTCATTATTAAATTTTTTTGAATATTGTCCTTGAACTTAATCAGTAACAATACAACAAAAAGAAATATCGACTCCCAACAATCATGAAATGTAAAATATAATAATCACATTAGATAATCACTCATTAGTGCCTCATAAGCAACTATGTGAACAATCCTTTCATTTATTTATTTATCTAATAAAACGATTAAATTTAAATTAATTTAATTATGTTCCAATAAAAAGTTCTCACCCATGCAATATATATATATTCATCTCATAAATTTATAATACAAAACGAAAAATCATCATACAACAATCATACATTACAATATATGTAAATTAAAATCGTGTATAACTCTTAAATTCCTCATAAGCAACTTAGCCATCATAAGAAACTAATTCTCAAAATTATTTTGATATTAACTTATTCAAAAAAAAAATTGACCTAGTTAAGAACATAAAATTTTCAGGATAGAATATTCTAAAGAGGAACTAAGATTAGATGGACGGAGACTTGACTAAGCAATAAAAAATATTTTATTTAGAATGAAACATAATACAAACATTTAATCTCTCTCTTTGGGATATACAACTAGTTATAAATGTAATGCTCTGTGGTTACTCCCTACAGCAATAGCCATAAAGATCATAAACATCAAGCAAGAAATGCAGACACAAAAATTTAATTCTAGGCTCAATTAAATCCAAATCAGACACAATACAAATCGAAATTCAAGTGAAAATATTCCTAAACTAGCAGACACATAATACAAAAATTTCATCTTTTTCTTTGGGGAATACAATTGAACAATAGATGTAATGTTCTGTGGTTACCCATTGTAACAATAGGCACAAAGATTTTAAACATCATGGGTGGAGGCAAGAAATGGAGACACAAATATTTCACTCTAGGCTCAATTAAATCCAAATCAGACCAAAAATATCAATACTACAAATTTAATATTTCTATAGATTAATCTCCAATTAACATTAAGTGAGCCTACAAAATCGAAAAACATTAATTCTTAAATCCTCCAAACAACATGCCTAAATGTTTATAATAGAGACAAATGACCAAGTTGAATCCTTTCCTACAATCATAAATATTAAGTACTATGTTACCAGTTTTTCATTCCATTCTATGAAAACTTAACATGTGAAACGAAACTTTTTTTTAAAACATTCAATTTTATGTAGGTATTGAAAGCTTATTATATGCTCAACATTAAAAATAGCTCAAATAAAACATGTCACAAAAAGACAAAATATGACTATTTAAGAAGTAAAACTCAAGTTTTCAATAAGAGTTTCAAAGCAAAATAAAAGAATTGAATCATATAATGAATTATGATATTGAAATATAGATAAATGAAAGAGATTTATTCCAAGCATATTGAATAGTCTTCTACGTTCATAAAGAATTTCACCTGATAATTTTTTCCCAAACAACATTCAGCTTGCAAATAGTGTTTGAATAATATGTTGAAAGATATATTATAGAAAAGATTCGTTAAAAAAAAATGGAATACAAAAGATAACAGAATAACATTTGAAAAATTTAAAATGAACTGTTAATCATAAAATAAGATAATAGAAAAAAAGTAATATGTACATTTTTTAATTGAAACTTGCTAATTAACACTTCAAAATCAATATACATCACTTGAGTCTTGTTTCGACAAAATAACCAAAAACAAGCTTCTATCAACCCAACCCAACTTAACATAATCCAAACCCAAATCAAACAAATTCAAATTAAAGTAACCGAACTAAAACTAACCTAACACTACATAGTCCACACTAGACCGGACCATACCAAACCAATCAAACCCAAACCAAACCAAATCAACACAACCCAGCCCAAACCATATTAAAAATATACTTATTGTAATAATTTTTGTGGTGATTCCCACTGCGGGCACATATCTGTAAACCGGAGGATCAGAGTTCGATGGGCGGTTGGTGGGCCTGGCCCAAATCAGGTTGCCATCTATTAATCATTGTCTTTCCTCTTGGCAAATCGTTAGTGATCCACTGTCTCTAATCTTTATAATAATAGTATTTTTGTGTCGTTTATATGAATTTAATGGCTTAATAAAAAAATCAGTGGCAAAAATGAAAATTTTAACACTTTCAACTTATTCAATAGAAATTTGACAAAACAAAGTGTGGGCGTTGAGCTTTAAACTTAAAAGCTTATAGACAATACGAGAACACACGATTACCTAGGAGTAGAATAAGTTAACTAAAACACAATTTAATTAACTTAAACAGAGTAAAACAACAACTAAAAGAATGTTATATAGAACATATAACGCACACAATGAAGCAATCAAACATAAGTAGCGTGTTTAAGCAAGAATAAACCCAAAAGAGAGAGAGACAAAGAAGAAGTATTAATGAAAGGATTTTTATGTAGTGATTACTTCAATACCTATCTTTTATTTTTCTTCATGACACTAATAACTTAATTACTTGTTAAATATTTATTTTATACTTAATGAAGTCAAAAAATTTATTGTCAAAACTAAAAAAAAAATTAAAGTACCCTAATAACACCCTTTACCAGTTTACCAAAACAATAGAATATTTATCCCCATTTTAGTCGAGTGAAAATAAAACCTCTTAGTTCAGGTTTACTCTCCTTGATCACCTAATTGTTTTTCCATTAAACGAATGTTGTTTACGACTACTTAATCTCTTCAAACTTGCACAACAAAATTCTTTACGAACCTAACTTTTTGCGCCAACAATGCAACAACGCTTAGTTTTTCTCAATTTAAACTAGAAAGCTCTCAAACACTAATAGCTACCAGTGGACTTTATAGAAGCTCTGATTATGTACAGTGGTTGATCCTCGATCAACATGGGTTGAAGTTACCGTTTGCTGCTTCGCTTACATCTTTCATGGTTAATGGGAAAAGAGGAAGGGAGGGCCAAACTCAATCAATGGAATTATATTGTCCTTTGGGTATATGAGCTAACTCGTCTTGTTAAGCTGCAAAAAAAAGAAAAAGTAAAGTAATAAAGATGGGGTTTGCTTCTAGTTTGGGGCAGGCTTTGTCAAGGATCTATTGGATATATACGTTTACTCAAGCATCATTTTCTTATTTGGAAGTGAAAGTAAATGAAAACAAAAATTATTGGTCACGTGCCACTTTATTTATTTTATTTTATTCTTTTTGGTACAAAATTATTTATTTTTATCATCTTAAGCTTGAAGAAATATACTGTATAGCACGCAGTTTGCAAATATTTGATACATATATCTGAACGTTAGATATAATTATAAATTATTTTAGAATTTGTAAGAATGTATGGCCATTTTGGTAATACACAAAATTCTTAGAAATCAATTTGTAATATAAGTTAGTATATTTAGATGTCCATCATTTTGAGGCATTTGAAATGCGGATGCATTTGGTATACATAAAATGAGTGGAAAGAAAAAGAAAAAAAAGAATAACTCTTTCTTTATTTGGTATCAATTTAAAGGTATAAATAAATGAATTTTTTTTCCTTTCCTTTTTATGGAGTTCATATTATTCTTTCCCTCTTTTTTTTGAGGGATTGGGAAGAAAAAGAAATCAATTTCTTATTTTATTTAATTTACTAACTTTACCCACTTTATTTGATGAAGGATAATAAAATAATTTGATATGTATTTACATATATTTTTATTCCTTTTCTTACTAAAATCAAACAAAAGAAGAAAATAATTCCTCTAATTTTTTATTCATTTCTTTTCTATTATATTTCCTTCTTTTCTTTCCTCTCTATAATACCAAACAAAGCCAACGGACACGAGAAGCCCTTATTTTAATAAGGGATCGTCAATTCCCATGTTACATTCCGTTTTTGCATGATGCCAATATATTAAATATAGTCATTTAATTTAACATGTTTTGAAATCCACGTGTTCTTGCCTCCAGACTTAGAGAGTGAAATTTGATCTGAAGCTTTGTACTCTCAAATTGTTGGAATGCTTCCTAGACGGGGTGTAGAGATATAAATAAGTTAGACTTTACCTTAAATAAGTTTGATCTGTTTTACAAATTTTCGACCCTAACTTAAACTTATTATTTGTCATAGGCTTTTTTTTAGGCATGATCTGACTTTTTTATGAAAACATAAAAATTTAGTCTGACATAAAAGCTTATTTAAAGGCATTCATTGCATAATAGTCTTCAAATAGACTAATTGGTTCAAGCTTTATAAGTTTTAAATATACCTAATATATAATAAAATTACTGTATTGTGTATAAAATAAATAAATTATATTAATATATAAATAATAAATTATATGTATTATAAATTTTTTATTATATGTGTAAATAATAATAAAACTAGGCTAGTCTCTTAGACCAAATATGCTTTTTTATAAAGGCTTAGGCTTTGACCTATTTAACTAAATATGATTTTTTAAAAGCATAAGTCTAGCTTGTTTGATAAATAGGTTAGGCTAAGGTAGGTTAAATCGTAGGTCGTTTGACCTATTTCCATTTCTACGGGAGCGAGTACCTGCAAAAGGCACTCTGATGCTCAAGTTAGAATAATCACTATGTATACTAATGCTTAAGGTTTCATGATTATACCTATGAGGTCTATACCTTATTTATAGCCGAAGTGTTAGAGTCCTCGACTTGCAGACCCTATCTAGGGGTCCATATTTTTAGAGTAAACACTTATTTTGGTCTTCCAAATATACAAGTACCATTAGTTTGGTCCTCCAATGATGCATACATTAAATTGGTCCATCAATGTTAATTTTTGACATCAAATTGGGCCATCAATGTCATTTTTTGACATCAAATTAGTCCTCCAAAAATTGTCAAAATGACGAATTTGATGTAAAAAAGTATTAGATAACCAAATTAATGTCATTTGTATCTTTGAATGATCAAAATAAATGTTTACTCTTATTTTTATCTAATATTTGTGTTGATCAAATATAAGTTAGTAAATCTTCTAGAAGTCAAGTTATAGGCTTACCCGATGCTCAATTATAATAGTATCGAACATTGTCTCCAAGTTGGTGCTTAATGAGCTAATAAAGGAATTAAGCATCAAGTTCTAGTCGCCAGGTGTGATGACTTAACAATTAGGATTAAGTTATACACTTAGCCAATTTTGGTTGTTGTAAAGATACTTTTTGATTGAATACTTTTATTCTTATTATTTGTTACTACTTCAGATGAATGACTGATGTCTCCTTTCTTTCCATCATCTAAGTGATTTTTGTGTGGACCACTTGTAGGATTATGATGTTTTTCGCCTTTTCGGACCAACGTCCTATGCTTAAATTCTTGGGATGACTTTCCTTTTAGGTGATACTTCCTCGAGTGACTTGGTCGCCTTAAAGTGTCTTCCTTTTGGGTAACTTGAAGAGTTTCCATTTTAGATGTTTCCTCCTCGGGTGGCTTGGTCACCCCAGGGGAATTTTCTTTACGATAACTTTAATAGTTTTCTCCTTGAATGACTTTGGTAATTTGAGTTTGAGGCTACAAACATGTTGGCTTGATAATTTGAACGCTAGTGGCACATAAGGGAGGCCGAAGCTTGACCCTTTGACTTAGTCATGAGCTTTGACAAGTCAGACCAATTCACCATGTCTGTTTTTGTTGATCTTAAAAACATATAAGTGCATTAATAATAAAATGTAATTGTGATAAAAGTTTCATTTGGTGGATCAGCCTTCCAAGTTAGGTCTAGGCCTTAACTTGCACTGGTCACCTCAAAGTTTTTTTTTTTGTGACTTTAATCACTTATTGAGACTTTAGTCACTTCTATAGACTTTGCCTCTTGGGTGACTTTAGTCACCTATTGAGACTTTACCTCTTGATGATTTTAGTCATTTATTTGGACTTTATCACCTTTTAGAAACTTTATCTCTTGGTGTCTTGGTGACTTAGTCACCTATTGAGACTTTGGCGATTACCTCTTAAAACTTTATCTCTTCGTGTTTTAATCACCTATTTTAACTTTATCTTTTTTTTTAGTGACTTAGTCACCTATTGAAACTTTACCTTTTGGTGACTTTAGTCACATATTGGGACTTTTTTTCTTGATAACTTAGTCACCTATTGAGACTTTACATATATAGACAACTTAAACTCAAATGTTAAGCCAACAAAGTAAAATGTCTTTATCATTAAGCCATAATCACTTAGGGGTGGGATAGTTTGTTGTGAACCATAATGAAGATCAAGTTATTTTATAACTATATATGTCTTTTGACACTTAGATGAGTTCATTAATGTACATTTAGATGAAGGAGTTTTGAAGAGAAAAAAAAGAAGGGGTAATTTTTTATTTTTAAATTGAAATAATTGTAAAATTTTTTATAAAAATAAATTAAAAATGATTGAAATATTTCATGATAATCCTTCTCTTTTTTTTAAAAAAATTAAATAAAATAAATATTTACTTAAAATGAAAAATTACTCTTTACCACCAGTGTTTTTCGACGATACTCATTATAAGCGCCATGCTATGATGTTTTAAGTCTAAGAATTCTAAAAAAGATGCTGCCTAAATAAACCAACACAATCATATCCTTACATTACACATAGAGGGAGGGTAAAACAAGCTCAGCTGGATTGACCTTATCAACTCGAGAACTGGTGACGCCCAGGAGCCAGATGGGCTTCACTTTTCGATCCTGGCCCAGGTTCAGCTTGGGCAGATGATGGCTAAGGATGAGGCATTCCTTCTGTTCGTACCCACTTTGAATGAATCCAATAAACTGTGCTGCTCCGACATGTAGTAAAGGCTCCCAGAAAGCTTTCTAATTTTACATAAAGATTTCTCACAATAATGTCTTTGGCTTTCTTATAGTGCCCCCCTTTTTTTATTACTATTTTCGTGCTGAGACACAAGCACAATCATGAATTAGACTTTAATTTGTCTAATAAGAAAATTAGAGAAGTGAATGAATCATTTCAACCTTAAAGAAAAAGCAAATTTTAAACTAAAGAATTATTGTCAATAGAACTCTTGGAATGTAAAATCTGGGATTTGGTACTAATCATTCTTCTACACACTGGTACAGTTATATACATGATAGAGGTATGGCCACAGGACATGTACATTATTGAGCAAAAGTCGACCCGGTAGATTAATTAAGTGATATTTATGCTTTTACACTATCTAATAACTCATTGTAAAAATTGAGTTCAATCAATTTAATATTTAAACCATATCTAATTATTATAATGTTGTTCTTGCTTATCAAATTTCATAAAATTTAAACAATCGCAAATACGCGATTAAACTGTGAAAATCACTTATTTCAAAATCATATTATATGTTGATTGAATAATTTTTTTATTAGCTTAAAATTTTATGAGTATGACATGTCCGCGTAAGGTATACTTTTCATTTTACTATTGATTTTTTCAAATATTTATCCTCTAAATTTAATGTGTATTTAAAAATTAGAAAATGTTAAATAGTATGAATTTCTTAACTATAATTTTTTACGGAATAAGTTGACATACTTATTAACTCTTGAATGGATGAGTAGTTCTTAACACTTTATCTTATTCAATAATCAACCTTTCTGAATAGTTTTGTTCTGACTATATAACATTACTTGTAAAAATTTACAAAGAATTTACCAAGTTGAATCGGGATTTGAGTATAGTTAAATAAGTATAGGACTGCACATAAGTATTTTTTGTGAGGATTCACCTATATTTGAGTATGAGTCTGGGTATATATGAATTTTTGTATACATAGATACCCAACCAGGCAACCACGCTCATTCCGAGTGTCATACTTACCACTTAAGTTAAGCTTAAGTGGCAAACTCACATCATATATTAGATTAACAAAAAAAAATAAAATAGATTGTCACTAGATGCAAGATGAATACATAATATTAACGTGAAATCTAATATGATGTATCTATTTGTCTTGTATCCAATGTGACAAAATTTAAGTTTTAATTAACGGCTGCAACGCCTCTAATTATAGTATTCGAGAGGCTTTAGAGCACTCCGGAGACGTTAGATTGAGTTTCCAACGCATCCATGATGTGCTATTATCGTTGCTACGTTCTTGGCGGGCCCCACATGAAGCACGCGAGAAACCTAATTAGCGATCGTCGAGCCCATGATCTCGATCCCACACACACTGCACACTCACGCGTACAATCAATGAGCCCTATGCCTAAATGTGACTATCCAATTCACTGATCAGGCCTTTCTGGTTTCTAGTTGGTTTCTAATTAAGTTCCAAGTTCCAAAAGATTGTACAATTGCACATGCAAAAACAGGAGAGAAATTTTTTTTTGGCAGTAAGTAAGATTTAAGTTTGTAAGGATGAAATCATCAATCATGGCGGTCATGTCTATTGTGTCACGGTGTTTGTATGTTTTGGTAGCAGCCCATTCTGGTTTAGGGGCCAAGGACATCTTCATACTGGCAGGACAGAGCAACATGGCTGGTCGTGGCGGTGTTAGCGGGGGAAAATGGGACGGCAATGTCCCACCGGAATGCAAGCCCAACCCATCCATTGTCAGGCTCAGCGCACAACTGCAATGGGAGGAAGCACGTGAGCCTCTGCATGCGGACATTGATGTGGGCAAGACGTGTGGAGTTGGGCCCGGATTGGCATTTGCCAACGAGGTTATCAGAATTGGAGCAGGAAAGGGTGTAGGTCTGGTCCCCTGTGCAGTCGGTGGGACTAGAATTAGCCAGTGGAGCCGAGGGTCACATTTGTACAATGAGTTGGTACGACGATCCACTGACTCAGTGAGGGATGGTGGTGGCACAATCAGAGCACTTCTGTGGTATCAAGGAGAGAGTGACACTGTGAGAGAAGAACACGCTGAGGCATATAAGCATAAAATGGAGGCCTTTATTATGGACCTCCGCTCCGATCTTCATCTTCCATCTCTCCTTATTATCCAGGTTAACCTCTCTCTCTCTATATCTGCTCTTTCTTCTTTTCTGTCTTTCTTTCTTTTTCCTGTACTTTTTTTTGTGCGGTTATAATTTCAATCTCTGCATGCTTTTCACCATATTTAGATCGGGTTAATTAAAGTGTGGAATGACTTTTCTGATGCTTCTTCATGCTTTCAAATATTTTCAAATGTCAGTCCCGCAATTTTTCCAAATCATAATTACTTTTTGTTATTTTGCTTATTGTCTTTTTGCATGCCACCTAATTTCTTAGAAAGAAGACAAAGGGGACAAACATGTATTTGAATCTCCAACAAGCCTACTGCCTACCTATAGTTGATACCTTCTATTCAAATTTATGGCCGTTCATATGATTCCAAACGAATTACGTACTATGGCATCCAACTGGTTCAATAAACGGGCCAATACACCAACTTTCATGAATTTTCATTTTTAAAATTCCGTAACAATTTATTTAACTATATTTAAAAAATAATTGAATGATTCTTTTAAATAAGAAAATGGTGTATAGACTTAATCTACATATATAATTTGTGTAAATAGATTAAGCCAATGATGTATTGACACATGAGTAATAATTAAAAATAAATATTAAGGATGTGTCACCGTGTTAATATTAGTTTTGCCTACACAAGTTTGTGTTAGTATTAACTTTGTTTACACAACTTTTGTGAACTAATTCTTCACAGGAAATTTTTAGTATAATATACTTAATAGGAGTAAAGATTATGTTAACCACGAGGTGTGGCATGTTGGCGGACTTCAAATCTCCGTACCATCATTATAAAAAAATATATTGTCCTCATGTGTATACTTCATTGCTACATTTTATTTAAAGCATAAATTGGAAAACAATTATATATTATTGGAGTAATTGAGAATGAGGGATTATACTCATCTTCAAGTTTGACATGGGCACGGATGAAGGAGATATAAGAAATCAACTAAAACATGGGCATGGAAAACATTGTTATGCAGGTAGCACTTGCATCAGGGGAAGGCAAGTTCATTGAGAAGGTGAGACAGGCTCAACTGGGGATCAGACTGCCTAACGTCAAGTGCATTGATGCCAAGGGATTGCGCCTCAAGGCAGATAAACTTCACCTTACCACAATTTCTGAGGTTCACTTGGGCATCCGGTTAGCTCATGCCTATCTCGCTTCCACCAGCCATCTCTTTAATCATTCGCATGTTACCCAGCTGCCTAGCTGAGGATGCATTTGCCCAGCTAGCTATGTTATTAGCTGAGAATGCATTTTATATTTGGTAATTGGTAATGCTAAACCAACGCTGGCTCTGGCTCGCCGATATGTAATCATCTGCTTTGGACTTGAAGATGCGTTCGCCTAGCTATGCAAGGTTCTTACTGCATGGCTCATTATATAGATTCAATTTACAATATATATACGAATAGAATTAATTTATCTTTCTAGTTTCATCTTTCAGACATCTTCAAGAATATTTAAATTGGAGAAAATGTAGATTAAGTTGCATATCACATAACCCTTTATGATAAGGAATTTTGTCTCAAAGTCTATTAGTCTACAGGACCTTTAATCTCATCAAATCAAGTTACCCAGGGCTATGATTTGTAAAAAAAAATATTGCAGTATAGTTTCATGCAGGAGTTGAGTAACTAAAGGAAGTATCTGCTCTGTTTGATTCTTATTACGTGAAAATGACAAAAGACAGAGTAGCCCAACACGGATTGGACCGTACAAGATTAGGATAAACTTAGTATTTTGTGACAGTATTTATATATTTTAGACCTTAGCTAGTTGTTGAAATAGTTTATAATGGCTTGGACCATATAAAAGCTCAGCATCTTCTAATTACGAAAGACAGAGTGATCTGGAGCCTAGTCAGCATGGCTTGGACCACACGAGATCAGAATAAACTTGGTATTTTGTGATCGTATTTGAAGGTCGATATTATTTATATAAAGACAGCAGAGACATGAGTTAATAGTGAAGAGTATAAGTAAATTTGTAGGAGTTTATAAATTTAAATTTTTATGTTGTCATTGTTATAAAAAAATATATTATTTTTATGAGTCATGGTATAGTATATAAAATTTATCTATTATTTTACGCTAAATCTAATAACTTTAAATAAAAATTGTTCTTCAACATTACCCAATTTTTATACCATCAGCACGATGGTGAAATAAAACTCAATAAAAATACTAGCATTCTAGGTACTAGAACCAAAAATCCGTGTCAATTCAATGCAAATTCAAGATCAGAACGATAGCAGATGCAGCCACCTCATACAATACGTGTCTAGAGCTAGCCTTCAACAAAATGAACTAGTCTCGCGATTTATATTGAGAATATTGACCTGCATATCAATATTTTGGAAATAAAATGAAATGCAGTTCATCTTCCAGTGTGTGTCCGCATACGGTATCCTAGTCAAAACCTCCACCGATCATAATGAATACCAAGGTACTGAATTTAACTTGTTTAAATAAATTCCTTTAAGTCGAGGTTTCTTCTGTAAGATATGCGATTCTCTATGTGTTTGATGTTTTTTACTTATGTCTCTTTGGAAGGGAACTGAGTTTATAAGCGAGCAAGGTGCAGTAGAAATCAAAGTTGACACAGAGGGTGATCGGTATCATCTGCAGAGCAAGACAGAGAATCCACCAAGAGTAATTTCAAGGCCGGTGATCTGACAGGAAGTGAGAGTGGCTCCAGCAAACAAAATATTGCATTGGATGGTGGAGATGCTGCTCCAGCAAACAATTTTCTATCTGTAAAGGGAACTACCACTACATCAAAATGAGTGCGATTTCGATCCATGTACTGGAGAAATAATAATCTCCGAGAATACTCATTTGGAGCATGTTTCGGAAAGATTAATTCTTTCTCAAAATAGTTTTTTTTTTAATTTTAAAAATGTTGTTTTATATAAAATTTATCTTATTTATTTAAAGTGTGTAAAATTGATTATAACTTAAGATTATTTTTTTATAACTAAAAATAGCTTTTTTTTAAAAGCTGTTATTTTAAGTTTTTAATTATTTGATTTTAGATTATTTCAAAAATTTTAAGTGAGAAATATTTATTTGTTCTCAGTCAAATAATTTTTTCAATCATTTCATATATTTTTTAGTAATTTCATATATAAAAGTGATTTTTTTTATACAATCTAAACGAAACTCTTTATCATAAAATCGATTATGAATTAATATATCCAAACATAAATTAATTTTCTCATAATCGATTTTCTTAAAAATTAATTATATACATAATTTTTTTTTACAACTAATTCAAATACACGAGGGAGTGAACATGTAGACAATGTGCAATTTTTAATCATATCTATTGCCTACTTTAATTTTAGTGTTTGCTTCAGTCTATTGAAATCCATTGTTGGCGGAGATCATTACCGACTTCAGGCTAATGGAACTCAATTCATTTTGCTAGTGGCCCCTCTTTTTAATTTTAAGAAGTTTTATCTCGCTGTGCGATGGATAGATTTGTTATTACATATGTATAGATTTTTAAAGAATAATGTGTTATTTGATGTAATATTTTTTTCGTAAGTTTCTTTATATGATTTATGTAAAAAATAACCCAATCACTTTATAAATTAATTATATTATAAGAAAATCATAAAACTTATAAAAATTAATTATAGTATGAAATAATTAACATAAATAATGTTTTTTAATATTTTTTAAAAATGAAATAATAATCATAAAAATATTCTTCACATGAGGTATTTAATTACTAATCTCCAGCAATGTCAAACAATTTTACAATATTTAACTACACACAATGATTCTATAATATTTTAATGTTGAAAGGCTAAATAAAACTATTCTGTTTGTATTTAAATATATTTTTAAATTTTTAATTAATATGTTAAAATAAAAAATGTAAATATTATAACTATATAAAGGAAATGTGTCTAACCTTTAAAATTAGTCAATAAGACTATAGAACTATAAAATTCTTACTTTAAATTTTTATATTTTTTATCATTATTGGTATTAACCTTATTAATAAAATCATACTAGGCAGCAATTACAGTACTGAAATAAACAAAAAATTAAATTCAGTTAGTCACATCAAATATAAAAAAAGTAAAAAACCCAAAATTCCACTACATAAAGCATTACCATAATAATAATCTAAAATCAAGAATGTAAATTTGGAACCACTACCAAAATGTAAGAGCTCAAAGTAAGTTCAATAAATTTTGAATAAGTTTTGTATATTTGCATAACCTATTTATGTTATTTTTTACTATCATTCAATTCTTATGATTTTTTAAAATTTAAAGATATAAAATATAATTACTTTATCCAGCTATCTGATAAAAAAAATTAAAATTTGACTTCATCTACCTAAAGAGATAAGAGATATTATATGACTTAACAAAAAGATATTTATCATA
This sequence comes from Styphnolobium japonicum, assembly GCA_023212625.1. Taxonomy (NCBI): domain Eukaryota; kingdom Viridiplantae; phylum Streptophyta; class Magnoliopsida; order Fabales; family Fabaceae; genus Styphnolobium; species Styphnolobium japonicum. The sequence continues at coordinate 28,206,619 of JALBWW010000006.1, forward strand.
TTAAAGATATAAAAAATTAAATATTAACAAATTCTTATATTCAAAAGCGTATCTAATAAGATTTAAACAAATCAAGATTTAGAAGTATTATCCATATTATGTTTTAAAAAAATCTATGGATAATCCATTTAAAATTTAAGAAATTGCTTACTTTAGTTGCATATCATTTAGACCCATCAATTTTGCTTTTTAGAAAATTATGCAATTATGATTTATAGTCGTTCTTCAATTGAGATGGATACTAAGATTGCCTAATAATTTTGCATCATAAAATAATTTTTCAAATGGTAGGATAATGATAGAACCATATTAAAGATTAATTAGTTATCATTGAAATTTTTAGATAAAAAAGATTTAAAATTGTATTTCATTACTTATCAAAGAGATAAGATAAATTATTACCTAAACAAAATCAAATTAATTAGTTAGTATAACTGAAAAACTAGTATAAAAATAATTTAAAATTTCATTATCAAAGGAGCAGAAATCAAATGAATAGAGATTTTGAAGGGGGAAAATGCATATGAGTGATATGTGACAGTTGTCCAAATTTCATAAACTGTGTTTTATATAGTAGTATGTAGATAAACTTATTTTGCTTTTCAAAAAATTATGCAATTATGATTTATGGTCATTCTTCTGTTGAAATGGATATTAAGATTATCTAAAAATTTTGTATTAGAAAACAATTTTTCAAATGGTAGGATAATAGGAGAGTCATATTAAGGATCAATTAGTTATTATTGAAATTTTAAGATAAAAATAAGATTCAAAATTGTATTTTATTAGTTATCAAAGATATAAGATAAATTATTACTTAAACTAAATCAAATTAATTATTTAGTACTAAAAAATCAATATAAAAATATTTAAAATTTCAGCATCAAAATAGCATAAATGTAAGAATTTAAAAGAAAAAAATAACACATATATAGATAACATGTGACATTTATCTAAATTTTATAAATTATGTTTTATATAATAATATATAAATTAAATATTAATAAAACGATCGCAGTATAATCGTTGGTAATTAGCTATATACGCTCCAATGATAGTTTTTTTTAATTTTTGAACAGAAGTGGATGTATACCAACTCCTACATCCAATTCTTTAATTTTAATTGAATCGTACATCATTATTTAATTTTAAATGAATCATATCATGAGGAATACTGGAATAGCTTCTTTACGAAGACAAATAGATGTCAAATAAATGCTTATTTAGGGGGGGAAAACCGAAAAGAAACCCAATCTGGTTTATGCCCAAGCATATGTTTGAATATAGATTAAGATAGACTAACATTACTTTTAAAAGCCTTTCCCCTCAATTGGCTATTATATTTTAATCAAAAGTAATTTTTAAAAGGTCCTCCAAAATATTGTCTGCCGAAAGCTAACAACACTAGCTTTTGATCACTCAATCACTTTCCACACGCCGTATGTTATATGTTTTTTAAATTACACTTAAATTATGTTTTTTAATAGTATAAAAAGTAGGTGTAAAATTTTTATTTTATATATGTAACATTATTTTTAAAATTACAAAATATACTTATACTTTAATCAAAGCAACACTTCCATTTCTTTTAAGAAATTATTAATTTAAAATTACAAAAATTCAAACTATCATTATAATAATCAATAATGAATTCGTTTGAAAAAATATCAAGAAAATAAAACCAATATCAACCCAAAAATTAAAGAAAGAGTGAAAGAAAGAAATATAATATAAAAATAAAAATTAAGAAATTTAACAAGAATGATATGTAATAAGTGATGTTGTATAAGGGAATGTTCTTATATTGTGTTTAAGAATCTCTCCAAAATTAAATACTTGGAACATATTAGACCAGTAGAATGTAACAATATGCGAATAGATGTGCCGACTCAACGAAAACTATTCTTATTTCTATGCCCGTTCCAGAGCTCTACACAACATTTTACGTTTGCCCAACACAGCCTTTGTATACTTCTTCTCATTCCAATTCACACAAGTTACTAATCCCAAGTCTCGTGCACTCCCTGAACGTCGCACTCTCTCTAGACCAGGTTATCTCTCGAGACATCACCAATTTACCATCTTCATGTCCTCTTCTCACCATCTTGATCATATTAAACCTCTAACTTGGTCGTTATGTGAAAATTTTGTTTCACTTTTAATGTAAATTTTTTTTATATAATTATTTAATTATATATTGTCAAATTATTAAAAGAGTTTGATTATTACAACAATTACTTAATAAGTCTAACTCTTTTAATGATATGTCAATATTTTATTGAATGATAGTATAAATTTAAATTTAAACTTTATGTCAACATTATTTATCATAAAATAATTATTGTGTTTAAATGTAACTTCCAACAAACTTATAACTTAATTGACACGTATCAGAATCTTTAAAAATGTAATGTGATGATGATGTCAAATGTTTAATTCCTTATACCTATCATTATTCTCTATTCAAGTGCTTACACCTCCTAAATAAAAAAATTATTTTTAATTTCATATGAATTATATTGAACTTCCATGAGCTTCATTTTGAAATATTAATTATAAAATGATAACAAAAACCCTAAAAGGCAAGAAATATGCATATTAGTACCATATTAACTTAATTTCACATATCATCTTTATTAAATATTATGTGAACATATGACTTTTATCAATTGAATGGGGTTTTTTTTTTGCCATTAATTGAATGGTTTTTAAGATTCTATTTTTATGAATAGTTTAGAAATTTCATTTCATGAAATAGTTTTGGTAGAAAGACAAGGCAACTCATGAGCCTAAACAAGCTGACTCACGAAATTAATATTTTTTTACTTGGATTTTTTTAAAATATATATAAATTTAATAATCTGAAATCAAATATTACATTATATAAACATAATATTTCATACTTTTATCTCAAGGGAGAATCTAAACAAAAAACTAACGTACACTCATGACTCATACACAGTCATAGAAAAGAAATCCAAATGTTTAAGGCCCTAAGTCAAATGACAAAAATGTAAAGAGGACACGACTAAAAGAGTTTCATTTCAAGTATTCAATTTTCAAAGTTTCAAATTACAAAGAAAGAGTTTCAAAGTTTCAAGTTGAAATTTTTTTAAAAAAATAATATATGCGGGTGGCCTGGGTAAATGGGATTGGCCTGTTAAATTCGTCAGTTAAAATAGTCTATACAAAATTATCTACTTTTTTTACCGATTAATAATTTAAAAACTCAATTCACATAATTTATGCAGTAAACAAATTAGCTTGACAAGTTCAGCTTGTTCTTAGCCCTACATACAAACCACTTCCACTATTTTATTGGCACCCTATTTAGACGCATTTAAGAATTTTGCATTTCTGCAAAGAGATGGCTTTAGCTTAACCCTGTGCTGTTTTACTGAACTAACTACTAAGTATAGCCTCATAACAAAATCGCCAAAAAAGGAAAAAAAACTTCCTTGTGGGTTCATCCCTATTTCTTATTTTGAGATCGTTGCTTATGGGAGGGGACCAGAGGTAAGTGGTAACCATTTTGATTTAAGGCAGCCATTCATTATTCATAGAGGGTGTTGTTTTGTGGGGCTGTTTCAAGTATAATAAATGCGATATGCTCCTCTTTATTTATTTATTTGTGAACTAGCTAGGCGTTGCAATGGGGTCAGGTTGGACACAAGCCACAAGAATCTCTTTAGTCAATTATGGATAAAAGAAACTAGACGGGTGTGTTGAGGATCAGTCACGAGGTTTTATTTCGAAAAAAGACAAACAGTTACTATTATTTCACATTTCTATCCCTCAGAAACAAAACTAGTTAATTCTAGGACTAGGACCCTCTTTCAACTTTAAACAGGAAAGTACAAACGAAAGAGTTGGAGCAAAACAATCCAACCCACCCCCACTTACAAGTCCCACTATTAAGGCAACAATTATTCCCAGATTCCCACCTCCATGAAGCCATCCTCGGTGGCGCAGCCCCTGAACATGCCATTACTGTTGAACCCACAAGCCACTTCACCAGTGTTGGACACTGCAATAAGGCCAGCCTTCCCTTCATCGAGGCGGTGCTTGATGACAAAGTCCACTGCTTCCTGAAGGCCCAGGCCTTTGTACTCCATCACCGCCGCCACCTCACGCGCCAGAGTCCCACGTATGATGGCCTCTCCTTCTCCAGTGCAGGAGACCCCACACAGGTCACACGCGTAGGTCCCAGCCCCAATGAGGGGTGAGTCACCGATACGACCGCTCATTTTGTTCATAAGCCCACCTGTTGACGTGGCTGCTGCACATCGCCCCTCACTGTCCACCACCACGCACCCAACCGTCTCAGGCGCGTACACACTAATTGGCAACCCATTCATTTGCAATGGACTCTCAACTCCTGCACCGCACGTCTCGTATCCAATGGTTGGAATCCTATAATCAAACTGCATCAAAGAAAATTCAGTACTGAGCTAGCATAGAATCATGTTTCCACGACTTAGTTAATAATGTGTAACTGAGACACGGTAAAACTCAATGCCAAGTAAGATCCACTTTTTAATTACGTACCAGGATTGCATTTGCTTCCTTTGCCAGCTTGAGCATACCTACATTATCAGGGGTGATGAAGTATTCGTTGTCCACAAGCTCCACACCCTAACAAAACCCAACCGTTTGCAGTAATTAATAATAATATATATCAGATTGATATGCACACGTTGCTGAAATATAATCTATCCAACGAAGTTCCAATAAACAAAGGGTTTAGCTTTAATATTTCTTATCTTAATTTATTCTTCTTCTTTTTTAACTGAAAAAAAAAAAACAGAAACAAAAGGCAGATTCAAAATGAACGCATACACGTGAGATGGCAAAAAGTGTCAGACTTTCAAGGGGAGAAAACTGAAACAAACTTGGATCGGTTATGTTATCGTTATGCCGTTTAGATAGGGATGAGAACAAATGATAAAATCAAAATGGGAAACACGTAAGATTAGGAACCTGTTGCCTGGCAAAGTCTTCAGCGCCAGAGAAGGCGAGGTAGGAATGGGGGGACTTGTCCATCACTAACCGGGCGAGTGAGATCGGGTTTTTCACGGTGGTGACGCCGGAGACGGCACCACATCTTCTTTTGGGACCATCCATGATGCTAGCCTCCATTTCGACAGTCCCTTTTTCGGTCAGGGCAGATCCACGGCCTGAGTTGAACAATGGATCTGTTTCCAATTCCCTAACCTGTCACAAACACGAATCAACGAATGCTAAGCAAATAACAATTAACAAAAATAAATAAATAATCCATTAAATTATTATTATTCATGGAATTTAAAAATATTATAACTAAATAAACTCCGATTCATAAGTTCATGCATTCGGGACCAGCCATGCATGAACTCTGCTTGTTTTCACTTTACAGAGAAAATGCAGAAAGGGTATGGAGACTAGCGACACAATTATTATCTCATAAATGGGTATTCATTATCAAATAATCCGAGCGGAAAAAAAGGCATAGCAAGGACATATGAGAGTAGGTACTAGGTAGACATACCACAAGTTCGACGACATCAATGGCGGAAAGATTGGAACGAAGAGCAGAGATGCCAAGATTGAGACAGCGCGTAAGGAGTTGCTTTGCTTCCTCCTGACGCTGGAGTGGGAGATTTGGGTCAACACCAGCGCCACCATGCACCGCTATAGCCCAACCCCCCATTTCTCTCTCTCTATCTGCCTCTCTGCCCTGCCCTTCTATGTGTATAGATATGTGGAGACTGCAACAACCACAAAGATTGGTAGGTGCTTTTATAGACAATTTCGGACGTCAAACGTTTATGTGTTGGAATTAAATTTGGGTTTGGCTATGAGAGTTGGGTTTGTGTCCCCAGAGCGTGCTCGCTGCCGAGTGGGTGGAGAGATTCTCTTTGACATATACAGCTACTAGGTGTCAAGGAATTTTTTTTTTTTACTTAGCTATGTTAGAATTAGTGGAGACCCCAGGGTGAGATTTATCAGTTACTTCTAGCATATGTTTTGATAAAAATAGATAAAAAAGAGTTAGAAAAGAGATATGACATATTTTTATTATTTGGTTAGATGAAAATTAGTGAAAAAAAAAAAATTAATGAGCCTCATTATTTTTTTATTTCTTTTTTAAAGTGAAAAGAAATGGATAAAAAATAGGTAAAACTATAATATTTTTTATTATATTATTTTTTTTGTTGTTTTATAAATAAATAAAGATAAATATGTATTTATAATAAAATTTAATTTTTTTTCTTTCACATTTCTTTTTTAATTCTCTCAATCTAAACAACTTACAAATATACTCATTTTCTACTCTCCTTCTATTTCTCCTACTTTTTTCCACTCTACTTCTATCCTCCCTATTTCTTTCATAATCCAAACAAAGCGCTAAACAGGATCTCAAGGAAAAGGGATGGGAAGGAAATAGGGGAATGTGAAAAGAGTGTGCAGTCATTATTAAGGATTTATTAATGTCTATTAGTTATGTTTAAACTTTATAAAATATAATTAATAATTAATTAAGGTATTGGTGTGAAAAAAAGAAATATGAATATTAGAGTAATTGTCAATGAAGCTATATAATAAAAAGTATTATATGTAAAACTATAACATTTAATATTTTGATAATTCAAAAAATATTTAATATTTTTATTATTAAGTAATTAGAAAATTTATTAAGGCTTATTAAATGTTTCTTAAACAATGTTATTTATTAGCAAGACCCTATATATTTAAGATATTTACTTAGTTAAGAAGTTAAAATAGAAAATGTAAAAATAAAGCATTTATTATTTTAAGAACTAAAAAATATTTAATATTTTTTTATTAAATAATTAAAAATATATTATAAAATACTAAATGTTCTTAAATAGTATCCTTAAGGTACTAGTCAACAAGACTCACATTTTAAAATTAATCAAATTCTTAATTTAATAATAATTATTATTTTACATTTTATTAATATAGAAGTAGATTCATTATTTTTATTTAATAAGGAGTTAAGGAATGAAAGAAATTGTTCTATGAGAAAATCATTATCATCTAATTATGTATGTCTAATCATTAAAAGACTTAACTATTATAAAATTACATAAGAAGTCAAATTTTTTTGTTAATGTGTCAATATATTATTAAATGATATAATCATTAAATTTAAATTCTTAAAATATTACTTGTTATATTTTTGTGGTATTTTTAATAAATATTTATTAAAATTATGCATAAAAATTACTTTTTATATAATACTTGTTGTTGGTAAATTACTTTTTATATAATACTAAGTACTAACTACTAACCATGGTTAATATTAAAAAATTAAATACATAACTTACATGTTACTTATTTTGGTACAACTTACATGTTACTTGAGAAATCTTAACGTACATGTTACTTAAGATTTCCTTTGGATGTATGACTCAGTTTTCCTTATGAAAAACGAGGGAGGGGCGCGCAATCACCAATTTGTCCCTCATCACCACTCTGCTTCTCCAGAAACAGCCAAAACTTGGGCCGAACTGGGTGTCTTTTACTTCCATTTTTTCTCCCTGGCAATCGGAAAAAAATATTATTATTTTAAATAAATAATAATTAATTGCATGAATTGTTTGTCTTGGGTTCCGTATATGAAAGATTCACCTCTGAAGGAATCATGGTTTTGCCGGTAAAAGAATCACTGTTGAGTCATAACTGCTACAATGAGTCAAACTCCATTTCCCCCCTCATCATTCTTACGTTACGTGATCCGATCTCGTGTGTTGTGATGGTCTGCCTCAAAATATTTATTTAATCTATCGAGATAATCAATATCAATGTCGTTTAATTGGTCTTACTTTATTCTTGCCTGGACTTGGACTGTGCTTTAATAATTAATTAAATTTTGTTACCAAAAAACAATAGCCAAAATGTCTAATTTGAACTTTTCCTCATTTTTTTAAATTACCCCTTCAGATAATATTCAATTAAAGAAGGATCTAGTAGTATCATATTTTAAACGAGGAATCTCGCTAATGAAATTGTAGCCTTGCTCGTCACATTTTTAATATTTATTTTGAGAATAATTTTTTAATTTTTTAATATTGAAGAAGCCATAAAATTAGTATTATTATTACTATTATTATAATAACTACACAAAAAAAAAATTCTTTGCCGACCCTATCAGTAAAAGGGTGCATAGAATAGTCAGTTATTTTGGGTCAATTTGTAGATGCATGAATCTGCGGAATGGAATTGTTGATTCTATTTCCATGGTCGAGGGAAAAGCATATAAGAAATGTTTAAATAAGGTAAGAAGAGTGGGCCAGAGAAAAGAAAGAGATAAAAAGAGTGTGGCTTGTGACCTAATTAAAATTGTCAAGGTGGTCTCAACTTACTGCTAAGCTCCTTAAACCAAGGGGCAGGCAGCGAACAATTTGCAAATTTTCAAGATTTATAATAAGACTTCCACTATCATCTGATAAATAGGTGATAAGGACAGTGGTGGGCTGGGGTTGGTGACTAATTAACACGAAGGTTCGCAGCTAATGCTCACTGGCTTATAGACTAAACCCGCCAAAAACTTTATTTAGCAATTAACTAATTATCGTAATGATGAAAAGATCAGGATTGTGATTGGCAGCAATTGATGACTAATGAACGCCAAAACTCTTGAGTTAATAAGATATGCATGCCTGGACCCAACGGCTACCTAGTTCAGACCAAAACAAATAAATATATAAATGAAGACACCAGGTTGGCAGGTTGGCGTTATTTACCAACAATTAGCTTATCAATTGTTTACTGGTAATTAAGGAAATGAAAGGAGCAGGAGGAATACGTACATGGATCAATTGACCCGCACTTGCACTTCCCAGCTTTTGGGTAAGCCAATAAGCCACGGCACATCAGTGACAACGATTACTTGCTTTGTACTCTCATTATACAGCTTCCTCTTATGCTTTATCCCGTGTTCCTGCTGAGGTCTTGTGGCTGGAACATTTTGAAAATTTCCCATTATACATCACCAAAGAATCAATAAATAAATAAGAGAGAGAAAAGTCTTTCTTTCATCCTCACCCTTGTTTAGAACGTTTTAACTTTTAATTACACATTTAAAAAGTATTCGTGCGACGTGAAATGTTTTTTGTAAATATTTTTAAATGTGATAAGATTTATAAATCCACACATACAAAAAAAATGAATAGTTAACTAAATTTAATTCTTAAATTATTATCATTCCAAACAAATTTCATAACAGAATTCATTTACAAATAAAATTAAATTCTTTTAATTTTTAGATTGCAAACACACGGTTAAAGAATTTGCAGTATCACCTTCATTTTATTGTGACTAGCTGATCATTCACTTCGTTTTGCTACTTTCCACAAATTTAAAAATTGCTTCCTTGTCCTATCTATCTTGAATTTCGGCAGGTTTCAGGAAGAACTTCGTAGCCTTCTTTCCATCGAAAAATCACGCTCATAATTGAAGCAAGCTTAAGGTTGAAAACATATTGCATTTTTTCATTTGGAAATGAAGGCGCATATTGATTATATATGGTCCAACAAAAGATTGATATTTAAGGGGAAAGAAATAAACGATCGACAACCAAAGAAAGAAATAAGGAATAAAAATAGCTAGTATTTCAAATGAATCAAAAACACCTATTGATTGCATCTCCATCCCCACCATTAGACCTCCCACTGATATATGTAGCTGATAGCAAAATCTCTTCCCCGCCCTACCCAGTGCATGAGCATCTGAGCTTAACAAAATATAAGGAAAAAGACTGAACAGAATTGCTTTCGAAAGCTAGGTAGCGATATGATGTTATTCATTGTCAAGTAATTCATGAAAACATATACTGTACTGCATCAAAACACAGATTTTAAATACAGATGCAAAAAGGTGGGTACTAGCTAGTGGATATTAGACAAAGCACACGGACCTTTGTGAAGTGCTTCTGCGTATAAATCGTAATTCCCAATGAGAAACACCTAGTGAAGTTATAGAATGAATTTCAGTATAAAATTGACAACTTATTAGTGCATTGAACTTGGAACAAACAAACGTGCAGTAAAAAGCAGCTCCCTCGCTTTCAAGCGAAAAAACAAAGTATGCACTTCCCCAACTTAAGTTGGTAGGCAAATAGTAAATTTTGAAGTTGACAAAAGTGAAGTGACAATAGTATATAGTAGTACTAACATCATGAGAAAAAAAGTCTAATAAAATTAACGGTGTTGCCGTGTTGGAGTACTGCATATTGAGAGAGGAAAACAAGTAATTGAAAGGATGCAGATTGCAGAGCGAAGTTTGGCGTAGTACTCCCATATTAGAAAGCTGCTGGGCCAATGCAAGGGCCACCAGGGACTTTAGGAGGGAGGTGTGAAGTGAGGGTATGAGGCCATGAGAGGGCTACTAGGAGGACTGTGGGGCATGAAAGCAACGGCATGCATGTGGATTGGTAGACGTCGCATCTACACGCACTCTGTCTGTCACACAAACACCTACAAAAGTTGGAGAGCTCAAGAATCTTGCAAGATACTTGACATCGCTTTCTCGCCCACCACTCCAAAAGGACATTTGTTTTCATGCGTTCCAAAGGATTCGTATCACGTGTTCTGTGTCTTTTCACTGTGTCCCTGTTTCTTGTCCACGCGGACCACACCGACCCTCTTGCCTCTTCCTTTTCTGTATGAGTATTTTTATTTTTATTTTTATTTAATTTACTTTTTCTTACAAAATTTAGCCATCGTTCTTGAATTTATATAGAAAACCATATCAAAACACACATTTTATAATTTGATTTATTTATTTATTTTTAATTGTTACTTAACTGTCCTTTGTATGGTTAAAATAACATGACATTCTTAGATACTTGCGTAGACCATCAAACTGAATTGAAAGTTTCAGGTAATTTCTGACTATGTTTTTTAATTGATTTCACTCACATTTTCCAACTAGAAAAATTTATAAATACAGCCCGCTAGAAGACAAGATCACCCCTCAAAATGCAAATAATTTAATTAAGCTGGGTTAATTTGACAGAACCTATATAAAATGTGAAGGACAAAGCTGTTGCTTACGGATCGAGCCTTTAACCAATCAGGATATCAGATCTTGCTTTCAATTAGGTCACATTGATTAGTCTTTGTAAGACCCAACCGCGCCCAACTGTGACCTGTTCTAAATTGCTGAATCTTATTATGAATATACCTACTGCGGCAAGAAAAAAAAATTAAGAAATAGTATCAGGGTCTCAGGTCTAACCACTCATGCATGTGGAGGAAACAACGACACATTGTTGGATCCCTGGAAAAAAGTGGACGATTCTGAAAACGATAGTACCTGTATTATGCTATCCAGATATCCCGAGGAAGACGATGGGATTCCGATTCCACATAGTCTCTTATCACTACTATTTTTCCTTCACTTTCTTATTTTAGCCTCTTGATTCCACGGTCTCTTATCACTATCTTATTAAGGGAATAAACTTTTCTCTTCTATTTTCTGTTCCTTTAATTAAATATTGATACCTTAAAAAAAATATTTAAGAAAAAATTTATTGTCAATTAAGAGAGAAATAAATTAATGAATGAAAGAGGAAGAAAGTAGAAGACGTGGGGGTGATATTTGACAAAAACAAAAATAATAAATAAATGGCATTTAACCACAAGTTCAGTAAAAAACCGCGGCTAAACATCATCACATTGCCTCATGGCGCAACACTTGCGCCAAATGGATTGATGCAAATGTCACTTATAGAAAAAAAAATTACAGCATCATAAAAACTAATCTATTGTGAGAAATAATGTCAAAACTATATTAATATGGTAAATTGTTTCTAAAATTACACTAAATTGTCAATTACCCCTTCTATAGTAATTTAGTTTTGATACAGTTTCTTTATTTTAATCTAGTTGGTAATCATTATTCCCATATTTGAAATTGTTTAGCATCATATTATGATGCTATTTGGTGGCCTGAAGAGCTTTGATTTGCTTGGGACAAGTACTGTGAAGACACTAGAAGAAGATCGATGGGGGCCTAAAGAAATGTCGAAGACTTCTAAGAGTTAAGTACTTTGACTATTGTTAGTTCTCATTCATCATTCATTTTCAAATTTTTCTTCTTATTGGTGGATTTGATTACCACAATATGTGTATTTTATAATTTTTGTTTTGAGATAGATTGTATTATTCATCTCAAGTTAGAAATATTGAGCACGCATTCTTTGGCTTGCAGGGGGCTATTACCACACATGGTTTATTAGTAGATAAGTTAGTAATTAGTTAGTTTGTTGTGATTAGTTACATAATTAGTTGCATCTTTATTGTTATATAAGTCATTCTTGTAATTAACTTTCACAAATAATTTCTTGTTCAATAAATTTTACTTCACTTTTCTCTCAATTTTTTCTCTTCTAGAGCCATGTTTCTCAACAGTCATGCTTGGGCAAGTGAACAACAACCTTCAGATCCATTTCTAGCTGGACTTTCCTACAACCATGATCCCATGCGATCCATTTCTAGCTAGACTTTCCTACAACCACGATCCTGTGCTAATTAATATGGTTGTTTTTGGAATTAATTAAAAATATAATTGATTTAATTTGATTTAAAAATTAAATTCTATATTTGAAACTCAATATAAAAAATTGGATTTGAATTGATTTGAAAATCAATTCTCATGTTTAAAACTCATTAAAAATGAATTTATTTGATTTCATTTTATTATTTTATTTTTTACCCTTATATCATTGTAAAATCAAAAAGTTAATAAAAGTAAAATAATTAATATAATAATTAAATTTAAAATCTAATTAAATCCTAACAAATCCCACCATATTTGATATGATTTGTAAATCTAAACAATTAAAATTCATGAAATTTTGAAATAAAAATATTTTTTATTTTTTAACATTCCAAATATAAAATTTCATTTGCAAATCAAATCAAATACTACTTTTTTACATTCTAAACACACTCTACAGGCATGTAATCACACCACGAGCTCAACTTCAAGCAAATTACCTTCATAATCATTTACTCACAAAATCCTGTAACCAATTACGAGCACCATCTCTAAGAACTCAACGAAAACCCATATCAGATCGACCTTCAAGCCAAGAGCCATCAATATTACATTTAGAGAGAACTAATCTTGAGGTTCACTAATATGGTATATTTATTTTTAAAAAATATAAAAAGTGTAAATTATTAAGAAGGACGATTCAAAATTTATTTAGATAGAATGACCATTAGATTTCACACATCAAACAAAAATACCTTTGTAAATAAGAGGAGAAGTCATTTTGAAATTTAGAAAAGAAGTCAGAGAACTTCGTTCATCTTCTTGCTCTACATCTTCTTCTATTGTATTAGGATTTTGCAAAATTGCAGTTTCCCTTCAATTTCTTCATCGCAAGCGCTAGTAAGAAGCAAGTGTGAGATCCTTAGCTAAACATCATAGTCCATGTGCTTCTCTCTTGTTTTGGATTTTCTTTTATGCAACGCCTCCGAATGAGGCAACTTCATCAATAAACATTCTTTCAATCGTTAATGATATTTTGTATTATTGACTTGACATGTGTAAGATATATAGTGGTTCAACTAGGTGTGACTGGCTTCAATTTTCATTAGCTTCTTCTCATCAAAGTAGTCAAGGATAGCGTGAGTGTTGACGATTGCCTTGATGACTCCTTGGAACTTGCTAGAGAGGGAGGAGTTGCCGATGACCAGAATTGTAATGGTTTGACGATTGTTGATTTGGTATGCCAACTTGATTTTAGTGATGTATTGGTGGAATAAGTCAATTCTAGGAACACTTGATCATTCAATAAAAAGAAATAGTTATTCACACATATTGTCTTCCAAACTTATTGTAAATTAAAAAAAAAATTACTATCATTAGTCACTCCGCATGAACATTTGACCACTTAATAAAAAAAAATAATCATTCGCATATCACCTTCCAAACTTCTTGTAAATTTATAACTTCCTTTATTATTGTTAGTCACTCCATAAGAACACTTAACCACTCAATAAAAAAAAATTATCGTTTAGTTTTTGTCTTACAAATTTTTTGTAAATTGAAAACTTTATTTAATATTGTTAGTCACTCTGTGGAAACACTTGATCACTCAATAAAATGAAATAGACATTCATATATTGTCTCTCAAATTTCTTGTTAATTTAAAACTTTATTTACGATTGTTAGTTACTCAGTGAGAACACTTGACCACTAAATATAAAAAAAATAGTCATTCATGTATTGCCTTTCAAAAGGGTTTTTAAGAGTATTTTTTTCCATTAAGTGAAATCTAATTATGTCTCTTCCAAACTTAATAATTTAATTTTTTTATATTACTTAAGATTAAATATATCTTAATAGCGATCCTTAAGATTAATTCACACTTCTATTTAACCCAGTCATATTGTCCCAAGATAAAAGCATGCATACATGGGCAAAATACAACACAATCGTTTTACAATGCTATCACTTGATATTTCTATATATAAGTGATCTCTTTGGTACCATTTTTGTTTTTATGAGGGAACAATACCTTAGTTATTAGTGAATAATATTTAACCATTTGTTTCATTTAATTAAAATATCAATACAAAAATAACTTGTATATTTATATTTTGAAAAAGTGAGACATATACACAAATATTAATCATTAAACAAAATCTATCCTTGTATTAAAAGTTTGTAACTTTATATAATGTACATCATATTTGTAAAATTTCAAACTAATCAAATATTGTTATTTAATATATCAAAATATCATTTTTTAATGAAAATATATTTAAATAAATGTATAATATACTTCTTAAAAAGTTAAAAGTATAAAGCATTTGATTGTATATTTATTTTTTAAAATAAATTCTAAAATTTTATATTCAAAACATTTACGATAAATAATTACAATTTAATGATTGAATCAATTAAAATTATTTTTTTATAAAAATAATTTGTTCATTCACGGAATATATCAAGTCAAATAAGTAAATATGTTAATGTTTCTCCTTTTTCATGGATTATTGATCCATCAATGATCAATCAGCATTTCTACGAGGGTGTGGATTTGAATCCTGTTGAACAAAAGTACTTAATTATACTTTCTAGGTTACAAGCAAATACATATAGTCATGACGTATCATATTTAGCAGTGCAATTATCCTGAATCAACAATACTCCTACGTAAATGAACTATTGCCATGGAATCAGCTAACAAAAGCGAGGGTAGCAGTTGCTGGAAAATTATGATGCAGAGTGAAGTTATTACATTGGGTAACTGCTAACTTTGCACGTGTGTCCGACACCTGATTCGCTTCCCTGATGATGTGCTTGAAGCTAGTTAGAGTGAACCACCTCAACTTGCAAAGATCAATTAAAGTTCCAAAATGGTGAAGGTCATTGTTAGTATTATGCGTAACTCACTGGATAGCAAATTTGGAAGTAAATGTGTGACTTAGGTTTAGCACAACTTGAAGTCTCTCACATTCGGCCCTCAAAGCTCAGAAAGAGAGGATGTGCCTCTACAAATAAACTTAGAGAACCTGATTAACCAATTCCCATAGATGTTTCTAATGCATCCTCCTACCCCGATGCTTTGTGGGTTAGTTTCCAAAACTGTCAAAATGAACCCTCAAAAGAAAAGCTACTTACAACTTTTAAATTTACAGCGCCACAACTTTGTATTTATGCCATTGATTTCTTAAAAAATAGCTCAATGGCTTAAAACAAAGTTTGTGACTGTTGTCACTTTTGAGTTTTGTCACTTAATAGCAAAATTTTAAATCTAGGGTCGAATCACCAAATGTGACTGCAACATCTCAATTACAGTAGTAACCGCAACTGCAATGCTCCCCAATTGAGAAGCACATCAACCTGCATGAGCCGCTATTCAACTACAATCATAGCGGCAAATCAAAACCTTACTTAATACTAATTATAATTATCTAAGGCTTATGAAAGAGATGCATGTGAAAGGACAAGAGAAAGAGAGAAACCTGGAAAATAACTTGTCATTTTGTTTTCTTTCAAATATTGGCTTTATATTTTACCAATGAGATTGCTTAATTAGTAACATTAAATTGCTATGACGCAAAGGTCATGGGTTCAATTCCTACGTAAGCCCTCGCTAAGACTTATATCATACCCTAACATTGAAATGAAACAACCTCACTGGAGCCTGTATCATGCCCAAACATTGGAATATGATAACCTTCACTTCTCATAAACTTTTAAACATCAAAATAAAAAATATATCTGCTATATATATGGTCCGGATTTGCTCCCCGTATATATTATGTTTCCGAGTTTTCCTCCTCCCTGAAGTAGGCCATGTGCGTTGGGCTCCAGTGGGCGGAACTCGAACTCGGTTGTTTGGTACAAGGGCCGAAGTGCAACCTTGGTACCGTCCGTTACCAAACAGCAAAAGCCAACGGGTCCAAATGTGTAAAGTAGTAGTATTCGCTTTGTCAATTGGGGAAAAAAAGTCTAGAGCTTGGGGACGGATCCAATTTGCATTTCTCAGTCCACACCTTTTAAATTATTAGCTGCCTCCTTTAACCAGACTCACCCTTCCATGAAAAAACCAAACAAACAATCAAAGAAACAAAGAAAAACGCATTCCACCTACCAAATCACACCAAAGTGACAAAGTCATACAATGCAGCAATTTTCAATGTCAAAAAAAGATAATAAATCTCTGTAAACTATATAACACTCCTTGTTTAGTTTTATTTACCTAATATGTGTAATTAATGTCCCATTATTCAATGAAAGCACTGCAGGAACAGAAATTTTCTATGGACTTCTCAATTTGAAAACTTTTATTATTTTGTCTTGCTCGGATTGTGAAAAAGACTCAAAACTAAAAGAGAATCAAAACCATTTTCCTTTTTCTTCTAATCCTCCCTCCCCTGCCCTGAGTTTTGAAGAAGGAAAGTAAAAGAAAGCCAACCTGTAATCCAAAACAAAGGGGGCCGGGGAGGGAGCCCACGATAGTTGGACCACGTCGGATAGAAGTGTTGGGACTTGGGCCAATACATTCTTTCTTCACATACCCTTATAAATATTTGTAAAAAAAAAATTATAAATAAATCACGCACAAAATTTAACATAATTCAGGTTACCATGTTAATATTTGCCGATGATAAGAGATTAAATTCATTTTAAATAACATTAGAATATCTTTGAACACAAAAGATGCAAACCATCATCCACTATAATATTATTCACAATTTCTTCTATTTCGTTCTCATAAATCAAATAATTACACAATACAAATATTTATAACTTATAAGAATTCATTTGGCAAACAATTACTTTTATTTTCTTCATTAAAGACTTTGCTCTTATTAGTTTATGTTTTAAAAAATAAATCTCTCACATATCTTAATATTAATTACAACTCAAAAGTAAAAAAAACTACTAATAAAATAAGAAATTTAACCATAATTATCAAATCAATAATTTTTGTCAAATTTAATAATCTCCACCTTAATACAAATTTTATTTTTAACAAATAATCTTTAAATACCTTTGGGAATTTGAGTCAATCCTAATAAGAAGCTGCCCCTGAATTGCACCACATGTACAATCCTGATTGCCCAAATGTCGCATAAGTTTGTTACAAATTTCAGTATATCATAGTTAATGGGAGAAGACTAGAAGAGAAGGCAGATCTGGTTAATGTGGAACTGTCTTCAGCTTCTGAGTAGCAGCTGCAGCATGATTTGGCATTACGGGATGTGACACCTAATATCAGACCGCACCAGTCACCAGCCCATTAGGTACTCATCCTGTGCTGCATGTGAGCCATGTGACCAACCCTGTCTTTGCACAATTGCAAAGATAACAAAAATAAATAAATTTCAAATTACATTTTGTAATTTTCTATTCTCTTCTCCTGTGCTGTGTGGCTGTGCCAATGCCACTGCCAGCAGAGGATAGAGGGGTCCTCCACCATCATAACAATCACGCACGGAATGTGTATCTCCTGGCAACTTGATAAATCAAACTGTCCCCTTCCCTTCAATTCTGCTCCCAAAATCAGACTCAGAACAGTACAGGGGGCCACTTCCATTCCATCCAATTTTGTACTCCCAGATTTCCTCTATTTTCTATTGGTATTCAATGTTGAAGTACTTCATAATTCATATATTATTTAATGTACGATGATCTGATCTTGGCTTTTCAATCAAAAGGAGCTTCGTAGGATCAGTTTTTTCTCCAAGATACTAATAGGTAATATAAATTATAAATTACATTTATATGTACACACGGTGAAATACGTAGGTTGTGAATGATGCCAGTAGAACCATGGCATTTGAACTTTGAAGTCTGGGACCAATTTCCGTGGGGCCTCCTCTCCCTCCTTCTGCACAGTGTCAAGAGTCAAGACAAGAAAGACGGAAGAAAATATCAAAATAATATTGACTAAAAAAAAAAAAAAAACAAAGGAGACGCTGAGTAGCGAATACTAAATCTAGATCTCATGTTATTAGGTATAGGTCATAGAAAGTGGTTGAAAAGCCTGTTGGCACACACAATGACTTCTACAATCACCTTACATGGTCGTCCAATTGGACAGGTAGAAGGTCGATGCTGATTGACCAATGACCATGAATTTCTGATGATTATTAACTGCAAATAGTGTGGATTGACTGTATAAAAATACTTTTTTTTAATAAGAGTTTTTTTTTAGATTTTTTAAGTGTATTTAAATGTAATTTTAAAAAAAATTGAAGTTAAAAAAAAACAGGTTCAATTTTGACTTATTTTAGAAGCTAATTATTCTTAAATTCTTTAAAAAAAAGAAGATAAGTGATTTTTTGTATAAATTTTTAACAAAAATATCATTTACCTTATTAAAAATTACATTACATGTTTTCATCATTTTTTCTCATTCACAAATCATAACCTATTGCACATTATTTTTAGTAATTTTGTTATTTAAAAAGTATTTATATTATTTTATATTTAAATAAACTTAAAAGTTTTTTTTTACTTAAAAGTAATTCTCAAATATTATATTCAAGTGTAAATTAGCTTTGAAAGAAGAAAAAGAAAAAGAAGCTCAACTGAATAAGCTCTATACAAAAAATAGAAATAATTTTTTCACATGCTTATCCAAACAAGCCCACTTGGTTTGGAGGTGCATGCACATGTTTTTAGATTAGTTGTAAAAAAAATAATTACGTGTATAATTAATTTTTAAAAAATTTAATTTATTTTTTAATATGTTACTTTATAATTAATTTTAAAATAAATAATTTTATTTAAATTATATAAAATAATTTTTTTATGTATTAAATTATTAAAAAATAAATAAAATAATTAAAAAAATTATATTTATCTCTCATAATTGTGATTTCACAATAAATTATAAGTAAAATTTTAACTTTTAGGTAAAATTTGTTTTTAGTGTAAAAAATTAATAAAAAGCTTTTAATTTAACAATTTAAACATATTCAATAAAAATAGATTTTATGATTAAAAATATATATTTAAATACATTATGCATTTCTCAAATTTGAATTTGTCCACAACCATATTATGTCAATCAAATGAGGAAAGGATGGCATATATACTAAATAAAAGAGTAATGTAATTTTATTATTTTTTTCACATCATTTATATGTAAATAGAGGTCATATTAATATTTTTATATATTTACATTAATTCAATTGTTCTTTTATTAATCATAAAATCATGGTACACTTAAAAAAAACATTGTGGTGTACAAGATTCTTAATTCAAGTGGGACAAGTCTTCAAAGGGACTATTGGATTCTGAGATCAAATCTTAGTTTAGTTGCTTTGTCTGCAATTAACCTATACTTTTTTTGTCACATCAAATCATATACCCTCTTTATAATAAAAAAATAATAATGATTAAACTTTCTTTAAATAAGATCGAGCAGGGCAATAGATAGACAAAAAAAGTCCAGTGTACAAGGACCGTTAGATCGTTCCCACATCACGTTAATTTGAATACTGTCAAAAATTTAATTTGAAGTTTTTCTAAAAATAAATGCAGATAATATTACCTCTTTTTTAAAATAAAATAAAATAAAATAAAGAGGAAGGAACAAGGATAATCCACCGGTCGAAGAAGGGAATATTTACACTATAGATTCTGATAGTCTAGTCTTTACTGGAGTGAAAATAATAAAAAGAAAGAAAGATAAAAACAGGTACTAGAGGGTCGATGTTACAAACATATGCATGGTAATTCATGTACATGTCGGGTTGATGTTACAACCATATGATAATGATATTAGATTTGACATAATATATGATTATTACTTATTCAAAAGCATATTATTTTATTCAGTCAAAAATTAACTTAAATTTGTCTACGACCAATTAATGCCTCGTCTTCATTTTCAACTTCTGTATTGGCAAATAAATTATTATATTTGACATGTATAATATATGATTACTGCTTATTCAGAAGCAGATAATTATTTTATTCATTCAAAAATTAAATTCAATTTGTCTAGGACCAATTAATTGCGTTGTCTTCATTTTCAACTTCTAGTTGATAAATAAGAATTAATATATAAAAATCAGTTATTAAGTTATGGAGATTGGGGAGGCAAGTCAAGACACCTGATCAAAGCTGATCTAATGGCTTTGGCAGATAACATAAGGACGAAGACAGATCAGTATATGTGATCCAGTTATACGGCCATGGCTTAATGAAATGAATCAGACATGTAGAGTTTTGGGGCCAAAATTTATGAGTTTAATTTTGATTCACTTTCAGTATAAAGTTTTTTTATATTGTCATACAATCATGTGTTGTTAATTTATTAAAAGAGTTTAACTATTATAACAATTACCTCAAAAGTCTAACATTTTTAATAATGTGTCAGTACATGATTAAATAACAATATAAATAAACTTTACACTGACAGTAAATTAAAATTAAATCTAAAATTTATTTTCAAGTTAGTTTATGGCAATGTGATTTAGTAATTTTTTTTTTTTATGAAATCGCATATTTATGGTTTAATCTCTAATAAATTTTATTAATAATCAGTTTTGTATACCTTCAAAAACAAAAGTAAAAAAAATTGACGAATAAAATTTAAATGCAAAATTATATTAAAAATCTATCTCTTAATTTTTTATCCAATTTTTGGAGTATACCAAATTTACGGTGTCTTTAAACTTCTATTATACCAAAAAGAAGTCATCTAGTGCTTATTCCATAATAAAATGGAAAAAGAAAGACCAAGACTTTTGTAGTTTTAGGCGTATATATAGTCATAGAAGTATGGATCGGACTGGTTGGTCAGTGAGATTGAAAATTCGGTGATTCGACTTATCGATTGGTTTAAGTCAAATCTTTTAAGGTTTTTTGGTTGATCCGAAACAACTCGATCGACTCGGCTGGATTTTTTATGAACGGAGTTTTTTTTATTGGTGGGGTAAAGAAAGTAATTAAATAAAGTATTATCGTCCTTATTTTTTTTAATTCATAATTACTTTACAACTTATTAAAAACATTTTGTTTAATATGTAACTTTAACACATTAAATTTGTATTGACTCTTAAATTTGTATTAGTTTAATTATTTATATTAGTTTAATTATGTATTATTAGGTAAAATTGATAATATAAAAATTTAAATTTATATTAGATTATAAAATGTTAAATTTATATTCTTAAATATATAAGATAATTTGTTTTATATAACATACTTATATATATAGCTGTAACATATATTTTTTCATTCTATAATCAAATTTTTTGGTCTTATCATTAAACCGTCAATTAAATTGTTGATTTATTAACCCGACCTTATGACCGAATCAAATACTAATGCAGGTTATACAACTATGTATATAGTGGTCGCCACACCGAATACGACTTCCATTGTCTTACATTATTATGACTTTTATCTGAAGAGGTCAAAAGGGTGGAGTTTATAATTAAAGATTCAATTCAAGTGTTCACAAAACGAAAAGAACCAAGCAGCAAATGTGTTTCTCCTTTGAGCAATAATCCATATGAGACTGTCATTGTCTTTTCTCTCTTTTTCTTTTCGGGTTGCACTCTTCATTCCCTACCTCCTAACCACCCAAAGCAAACAACAAAGACATCTCATCTCAAACATAATCAGTATATATTGTCCGTGTGCCCCAATTTCAACATTTCTCACTTTCCTTCTATCTCCCTTTTCTGGGACTGGGCATGTTATTCTTTTTTGTGGTGCATCTAATTGTATCCAAAATGTCTTTCACGTTCTCTAACGTCCCCTTTTAATTGCTTAATTAGTCCTGCATGTACTTTCCTTCTGAGTTTTCTTTTACTTAACTCCCGTATTTTAATTTGCCATTTGGGTCTCGTATGTAACGCTAGACAATAATAAGTTCAAGTGTCCTCATCCTATTTGTTACCTTAACTTTTTTGTTGCGACATGAACTCACACTATGCCAATTGAATAATCAAGATTTAAAACTGGCGGTCAATAATTTTATAATATAATAATGATACTCATTTTTATATATAAAAAAAATAATGCCAAATTTAATCTTTAACGAAATTTAATATACATTTACACGTAGCTTATCTTGTTTTATTCTCCTCAAAATAAAAGACCGTAAGTGAAACGTGCTGGGCAAATGAGATGATAAAAGCTAATCAACCAAATCCAGCACCATAGATATCAATATATCATACAACATATATGGTCAACATCAGCCGAAACTAGTCAACGTTTTATTATTCAAAACCCCGACATTCACGGTGCATTATACTTTATACTTTATGTAATTATATTTATGCCATTAGGGCAGAAAAATGATAAATCATTTATCTCGGTAAAACAATGTTTGGCAATGTATGCATTTAATACCTACTACCACCTCAACCAATTATAAAAACTACGAAATCAATAGAGCTGCACATATGCAGAGAAAGGGATAAAGTAAAGTAATGGCCCCCCTTTCAACCGGAGGGGAAAGCACATGCAAGGCCTCTTGTGGGTGTCTTTTGCGTGCCATCAACAACGCAAAGACAAGATCCACTACAACAAAATTGTTTTGCTAAGGCAACAATTCTTAAAAGTCAAGTGGCGTGATCTTTAATCACGTTTTATTCTCTAGTTCAATCGTCACGGTGTTACTTCTTGTACCCTTTCCCATATAGTGATCTAACTAGCGGATCCAAGCTAGTGATCTAACTAGGCTTCAAAGATGACCGGTTTATACAATTTTGACTTGAGTGACTTTATCACCATCTAAGTATTTCTTGCATGAATAATAATATTTGCACATTACTTTTACACTTATTTAGACATTATTAATTCTTTTTCCAGTTATAACTGTTGCAATATATAAAAAAAAACTAATGTCAATAACATTTAATACTGGAATAATACACGTATAATCTATGTAAAAATTATGCAAATTTAATTATCTAATAAATATCATATATTTTTCCTCTTGCACATATGTAGCATAAGTAATACATTAGGAAGTTTAAGATATGAGCAAAATTGCATTGTAGATAATGATATTTATACAAACTTATACGTATACACTCACATGTTTTTATGTAAGTTATTGAACAATACCTTAATTCTAATATATTTTTTTTTGAATGATTCATATTATTCACATACGTTACATAATTTATACAAGTATCTTTTCGCTTGCTTGATGTCCTCATTGACTTGGCCTTGTTTGATTGATATGAGATGCCAATCAAATATTTGGCGTACTCCCGATAAATGATGGAGTCGAATTTTGCATTTTGAGCATTGATATACCACTCACAAATAAAATACTACCCAACAAAACCTTTCTTTTTCAAGAGGTGATGAAAGCAAACGATAATCACCACAATCCCTCCCCACTCTCCATTTTTTGGTTTGTCATAGGCGGAAAATTAGCAATACAGATGCCAACTAACACACAGCTTTGGATGAAATAGTAAATGAATTATATTCTTAAAGTAAACATACAAGTTCAAATCTTAAATTTTTAGAATAATTAATCTTGATAGTAAAAAAATATGAAAAATGCTAAATGTTATCAAAATAATTTCGTAAAAGGCCTTACAAATGACTTGACAATCGTATAATGTTGTTTGTCAAATATTTGTTTTTATTTATTATATTTTAGTTGAGTCAAAAATAGAGGAGTTCTTGTAAGTAGTTATGCCACGCCATTCGTAGATGTATTTGTGAAAAGACTTTCGTGTGATATTTACTTACATCACACTACACCAGTTCTCAAAGAATATTTACTTACATTACACTACACGTGTCGTGATTACTTTCATAGTTAATGTTTTAAAATCTTTAAAAAATAAAATAAAATTATTGAAGTTGAAGACAATAATAAGCTATATAACTAATATGGTATGCATTAAGTAGGTGATTTAAGGATATACTTTATAGTAAATATTTTTAATAATCTTTTCCATAAGTTTTCTTCGTTATTACAATTTTTTGCTTGGATTTGCTAGTATAATCACCAAGACAAAATCCTCAAATATAAAGGGAGGATAAGGGTTCCCATTGGTTTTTGTTAAAATAAAAGATAAAAGAGAAGGCGAAGGCCAATATGAGTTGGCTCATGTGACAAAGACCGAATAATATCAATACAAAAGTTTTGAGTTTAATTTTTATTAATAATCTTTTATTAGTAAGTCATTAACCCTTACTCAAATGTATGTCAAGTTCTAATATTAGAATAAGACAAATTTCAATTTCTCTAAACTTTATTTGAAAAAACAAGGGAAAAGATAATCTTTATGCAAACAAAAACATTAAGGTCTTGTTCGCAGACGAAATTGAATTTGAAATTAAGTTTTGAAAATTAGAATTGGACCTCCTAATTTCAATTACCTTGTTTGATGTGCATATTAGAATTAGAATTCTAATTCCGAGTCCAATTCAATGGAATTAAAAAATAGCTAGTTTATATTATTCTAATTCTTAGCTTAAACCGTAAAAATTCAAATTTCAAGCACTAAGATTTTTTATTTTTTGAATATTAAAATATAAAAATTAAAAATTATTTAACAACCATTGCCACTGGCAACACCGACATAGTCTGGCCACATCGTCGCCGGTGTACACCGACCACATTGTTCACCACACATCCAACGTGTTAAACGCTGATGGCCTCTAATCACTGTAGTCGTCGCACGTGCAATGACCAAATCGTCGCACTTCCTCTTATTACTGATGTCGACATCTTGCAATCACCTTCACCATCGTCAATAGCATCCCTTAGTTTGGCATTTATTGCGATCACAATGAAAGTTCTATTGAATTTTTTATAATTTTAAATTATTATTTATTAATTTAAATTTAGTTATTATATCTTTATAAATTTTTTATAAATTATTCAAATAATAAAATTTTAATTTTAATTTAAAATTATAATTCTAAAGTCTCAATTCTTTAATTATTTTAAATATAAAAATTAAGATTATTATCAATTTTAATCCTAACAAAAATGATTTGTGATCCAAACATAAGAAAGAAAAAGAAAAAATGAAAAGAGTTTAATTTCTATTCACTGTTAGTGTAAAGTTTCTTTACATTGTCATCTAATTATTTGTTGCCAAATCATTAAAAGTGTTTGACTATCACAACCACTACCTAGAAAGTCTAACTATTTTCATGATATGTTAATATATAATTGAATAATAATATAAAAAAATTTTACACTGACAATAGATAAAAATTAAATTTAAATGAAAAACGTGGAAAGGAATATTATTACAGCTGGATGCCTGGATGGCTCATTATATTGTTTGCTTACTTACCCCAATTGTAATACAAACACAAACTGAACTCTCCCAACGAGGTCAACACCCCAATAAATAATTCGTCATTGAAATCTGCATTTCAATATGTGCCAGTGGCCGACAACATGTTTCTTCCCTCACAATCAAAATTCCATTCCCATGAATCTCCACTCCCCAGCTCCATTTTGCTTATTTGATTTCAGGGACCAGCTATCACATAGTGAATTTTTTTAACACTATCATAGTAACAGTTATTTCACCATAGGTTTTAAGTTTGCTATATATGACTGTTGACTTTTTAATCTAATAGACAAATATCAAATTCATGTTTGAAGTAGTTAGTTTATTTATATTTCAGAAAAAAATTAATTATAATCAAAATATTACAAAGAGAACATTTAGCAAAAATAAACTTAAAACAAAATAAATTAACTCAAATATACTTATAATTATACTTGAGTGCACTTCTTAAATTTGTACACATTTAATATTTACGTATAAGTTGTTAAAAAAGGAAAAGAAAAATAATAAAAAAAGTCATTTTGATTTATTTTAATATATTAAGTGATTTTCTTTTATGACATATAAAAGCAAAAAGTCTCATTTAAATTTTAATAATTATATGATTCGAGTCTTTTCATTAATATAATTTTAATTATAGAATAATCTATATATAAATATGCTTTTATATTTTGTAATTTTATTAATAATTTTCTAAATAAACATATTTTCGTGACTTTTCTTTATGTTTTTAACAAAGTCATATGTATATAAAATTAATAGTTAAAAGTGTCATTAATTACTTTTCACTCAAGATAATTTTACACTTAATTTGATAATTAATAGTTAATATAATTAATTACAACACAAGACAATTTTACTTTTATATATAGAGATTATTATATAATTAAAATATTTAACTATAACAATAATTGAATGAAAAGCTAAATTATTTTAATAATATAATAATTCCTTCCAATAAAATATATGCTCATGTTATATTACATATATTCCTTCCAATAAAATACCAAGAATCTCTGCTCCAAAACCCTTTACACCCATCTCAAGTTTCGTGGAAGGCCTATTACTATTAATGACTTCCGAATAGAAGTAGGCGAGTAGTTTTAAGCAGAGATGGTTGGCAATTTAACTTGCCTGTCAGAAACAGAAAATGAAAGATACGTGGTTATTCAAACATAGAGAGACTCTACTAGCTAGGGAGGAATGCTGAGAAAATCTGAGTCTGGATGGTTCAGTAGAATTTGGTCTTGAGTCCTACTCTTCTTGAACAGAGGCTCCGGTGAGGATGAAACAGAAGCAGATACCACCCAAGAGTCATTCGAGCTATTACAGCTAAACGAAACATCCATTATGCCATTTGGGCTACCAGGAATGGACCCAAACTTGCGTTTGTTGGATTGTTTGCCTTGTTCGTACCCTGTTGCCAGCTCCAACATGAGCTTGTAGCACTCATTCACCTTGTCCTGTAATGTATCAATTTCAGATTTAACTATTTAAGTAAAAAATATTCTTCTGTTCTGTTCTGTGTCTATGAAGACAAGTCCACTTTCAAAGAGTCGATAATTTAATTAGAAGAATACAACAATTAAAGAGAACGCCAACCTTGTTGATTCCAAGAATACCCTGGAGCTGATTTTCGTATTCAATTCCTAGACAAGGCTCCACACTATTGACGACATGCATCATTGTAGCAGTTGCCAACACAGAAGGAAGATAACTCATAAACCTGGAATCTACAATGTTGGATAAATTACGGGGAAATTAAAAAAAAATTAAGATGAGGAACAAAACTTGAAAAGTTCTCTTAATTAAGCTGTCCTGTACTGAATCATTGCCCAAGTTAAGCCAGAAAAGCAAAAACGATCTGCGAAATTACCTGCAAAGACAGAGAGAAAAAAGCCTTCGCACCTCCTGAGGAACTCCCAGCAGAGATAATCCTTTAACCCAAGTCGTCTCGTGATATAATCAATAAATGAGAGAGGTGTTACAGGATTCATCTTCCATCCAAGCGTGGAAAGGACCAAGATCTCCATTCTTTTGATCGTTCTGGCTTCAAACAAGTATATACTATCCTCCACCTACACAATTTAGACAAGAGTCAAAATCAACGATCGAAATCAAGGAATATTATTATTATTATCATTATTTGTTTTTGTTCACAGAGTGGAGTGATGATGGTATGGTATGGGACATACTTGGAGGTCTACTGAAAGGGGCACATCGGTCCCCTCCACCTTAGCAGCGAGGGAGAGGCAAGCGACGGCAGCTAGTTGGGTCAGCCATGGCCTTCCACTCTGCAATCTGAAGCTGAAAAGGAACCTATCAAGGTAGTTGACAGCAAGAACAGCGGTAAGAGCAGAGAAGGAGTAATGGGCATTCACTTTCAGCATCCACTCCATAGCTTCTCTGCGAGCTCTAGCCAAGGCCGGGTTGGTTTCTAGGCACCTGCACAGTTGGTTTTGCTGTTCTTTGGCGAGAAGAGATGTTAGCTCTTCATCGTCCCAGAACAGGTCCTGTCCTAGCAAGACGAGAGGGGAGTTAATTGTTGTGCTAGTGTTGGCGCTTAAGTAATGACCGTACACCTCCTCAACTTGTTCTGATTTATCTTCTACTACTTGTTCCTCCCAATGTTCTTCTGAGCAGTACAGGGAATCTAGAAGAGATTTTGGGTTCTCTTGTTGATCATGGTAGTGTTGAGCCATCTTCTTCTAACTATAAGAAGGAGAGGTATAGATCTTTGATTCATTATAGGTTGGAGGAAGCATCTTCGTTGCTCTATCTATTTCAAAAAGGCGAATTGAAAAAGCAGGGAGAGCTTACTCTGTTTGAGTTTGAGAAGGGAAACGAAAAAGTAAGCGGTGAGAATAAACAACCAAAGGATGTTATTTATTGGTGGGATTTCCCAAACCGGGATCAAAACGAGGGCTAAAATCGTTTTTTTTTTTTTTTCTCTCCACTCCACTTTTACAGCATGTTTAGATTTTTTTTCTTTTGGCTTCAAAAAAAAAAAAACTTATAATTAAAATATTTAAAGAGAAAGAAATTTTGAAAAAAAATTTATTTTTAAATATAAAATAATAAAAGCCAAACATGCACTTATAATTTGGGGTTCTAATTAAACGTTGTATTAACTAAAGTAGAGAGAAGTTAAGGCTTTGTTTGCTCTCGTTGAGGGAAAATAAAATAAAAAAATTGATAAGTTGAGTCACTTTCTTTGATAATTATCTAATAAAAAATAATAAATTTTTTTATTTTTTTATATGAATTCATTAAGAAAAATAATAAAAATGTATGTAAATAAATATTTAATTATTTTATTATCTTTTATCTAATAAAGTGATTAAAGTTTATAAAGTAAATAAAGTAAAAATTTCATTTCATTTTCTTCTAATTCCTCAAAAAAGAAGAAAAGAAATAATGTGAGACTTATAAAAAAAAAAGATAAATTTCTTTATTTTTACCCTTAAATTGCTAAATAAGGGGAAAAGAAAAAATTCTTTCATTTTCACCCAATCCCAAACACAGGCTAAGAAATTGGCGGGGCGAAAGTTAACATGGCAAATGGTTCCAGGACTGGAGCATTCCCATTTTTTTATTGTATTAATAGAGAAAAATTCCCAGAATTTGTTTTGGGACTTGGGATCATTAAAATATAGTTGTAAATGAGCTGTCATTTCTGGATGCAGCATATTTTATTTATTTGTTTTTATTTATCTATTTACTTGAACAGAAATACTATTTTTCTTGAATGAAGTTGAGGGTTAGGAATGGGCTGCGGATAACGAAATTCCAATGTATCAGTTTCTTTCGTTAAAAGACAGCCACAATAATGTTTAGAGGCAAAATTTATTTTTAATATTATATATTTAATAAATTTTAGATAAAAAATATATTCAGGTGTAAATGTAATTTTAATATTTTAAATAAAAAATAATATTTTATTATTTTTGTGATTAAAAAGAATTATTTGTGTGTATTAATAGAAATATTTTTATAATTTAATATTATACTTTTATTTTATATATTTTTTAATTAATATAACCTAATAATTTTTAAAAATATTATTATAATTACATTCAAAGTAAAAAAAATATTAAGTTAAAAAGCTAAACTAACTCGTTAAACTTGAAAGGAATTGATCAATTGTAAGTGATTAATTAAAATAAAAACAGTATGTTATATATGAAGTCCAAACTCAGGATATATTCATCACTCCATTTTAATCTTCTTTCCGATAAGTTTGGTTTCCAACTACTACACTTATCAACATACAAAAATAAAATTAACGATGCCAGTGTTCGTAACCTTTAGCTATGGCACACCAACTATACGTGAATGATAACAGCATGCTTATCACAAATCATTGGCATATTAGATAGAAGTTACTAAATTGCTAAGAATTTACTTTCAATTTCATTGTGAGTGTAAAAAATTTTATACTGTCATTTAATTATGTGCTGATACATTATTAAAATAGTTTAACTTTTTAAGTAATTGTTGTGATAGTTAAACTCTTTTAATGATTTGGCAACACATAATTAGATGATACACTGATGGTGGATCAAAATTAAACTCATTTGCTAAAGCTACGTATAATTAAGTAGTAAGGGAAGCTGTTTTTTAATTTTTAAATAGATTATTCACATATTTTTTTAAAACATAACATGGATAATACCTCTAAATTGTAAATTTATTTTAATCTTATTAGATATGTTTTTGCATATAAGAATTTGTTAATATTTATTTTTAAAAAATTTTAAATATGAGAAATATTTTTTTGAGAAGTCATATAATGTCTTATATCTCTTTGGATTGGTGAAATCAAATTTCAAATTTTTTTATCATATAAATTGAGTAATTTTGTTTTATATTTTTTAAATTTATTCTACCAATGACTCTCCAAAGCTGTTAAGAACATCATAAAGTCTAATTTTTAAAAATTATTTTCTAATGTAGAATTTATAAGCAAATAAGATCCAACTTAACAAAAGAACAAACATAAAATCATAATTGCATAATTTATCAAAAAATAAAATTAATGGGTCAACATGACACATATCTAAAGCATGCAATTTCTTAATTTTTAAATGAGTTAATATAATATGGATAATACCTTTCAATCTTATATTTGTTTACATCTAATCAAATATGCTTTTGAATATAAGAATTTGTTAATATTTAATTTTTTTAGATCTTAAATATGATAAATATATTTTTATTAAGTTATATAATATCTCTTATCTCTTTCAATGTTATCTGGATCGGTCGGTCCCTTATCCAGTTATGGTTCAATGCCAAAATCGGATTCATGATTAGACTGGGTTGAACTGAAAAAAATCGGGTTAAACTAGCCATCTCATTTTTAAAAAATAATAATAATTTCTGAATCACTTAACTACTCAACTGATAGTGATATGAGACTTGATAATTAAAATCATAAAACCTTATTATGCATTTTATTATTGGTAATGTGTGTTATAAGTCATGTGTGTGTGTATATATATATATATATAATATATAACATCATCTGATTCAACCAAACAGTTAAACCGATTGAACATGAACCAGAAGCTTTTCCAGTTCACTGTCCGATCCGACTTTAACAACAATGATCTCTTTGGGTAAGTGAAATCAAATTTTTTAAAAAAAGCCATCAGATACTTTGAAATTTAAAAAATCGTAAGAATTTAATATCAGTCAAAAATAATATAAATATGTTATGCAAATATACAAAGCCTATTCAAAATTCATCGAACTTGCTTTGAGCTATTGCATTTTAATAGGGGTTCCAAATGTGTTTTTTTCTACTTTTTCTTTGTTGTTATTTACGTTATTGGTTTTATGTTATTATTATGACAATGCTTTATGCAGTGGAGTTTTTGGTTCTATACAATGTTTTGGGTTCTTTACTCTATTTTTATTCGGTGTGATTGACTAAATTTAATTTTTTGTTCATTTCAATGCTGCAATGATTGTCTAGTATGATTTTGTTAATGCGGTCAATGTCAATAATGATAAGAAAATATTAAACTTAAAGCAAGAATTTTATGGTTCTATAGTCTTATTGGCGAATTTTAAAGGTTAGACAAAGAAAATTTGTACAATTATATCATTCATATTTTTTATTTTCTTAACATGTTAATTAAAGAGTTAAACATGTATTTAGTTACAAATTAAATGATTCTGTTTAGCCCTCTTGTATTAAAATATTACAAAATCATTGTGCGCAGTCCAATGTTATAAAGTTGTTTGACATCGTTGGTAACTAGCAATCAAAGACCTCAAGTGAAAAATATTTTATTGTTATTATTTCATTTTTTTAAAAAAAAATCAGAGACACTAGATATGTTAATTATTTCATGCTAAGGCTAATTTTTATGAGTTTTATGATTTTCTTATGATATAATTAATTTAGGAAGTGATTGAACTATTTTTTACATAGATCTTACAAAAAAAAATTATGTAAAAAATATTACAATAAATAATAAATTATTATTTAAAACTTTGTACACATATAATTTAGGGTAAAATACACATTACTCCCTTGTAGTATATGACATTCTCAACTTACTTCCTTAAACTACTTTTTTGTCACTAAACCCTCATAGAGTATGATTTTAAATGAAAACTAACATTTTCAGTTAAATCAAATGGTGATGACATTTAAAATCATACTCTAGGGGGGTTTAGTGACAAAAAAAATAGTTTAAAGAATTAAGTTGATAATATCATACACTACAGGAGAGTAATGCGTATTTTACCCAATCATATAATACTAGGTCATGTGTTGTGCACATGTTATCACTGTTTGATTTAACTGAAAATGTTAGTTTTTATTTAAAACTATACTCTAGGAAGGCATAATGATAAAAAAAATTAATTTAAGAAAGTAAATTAAAAATATCATATATTACAAAAGAGTAATATATATTTTATCTTATAATTTAATAAATTTGGGCATGGGGTAATAAAATTAATTAAATAGTAAGGGAAGCTTAGGAAGCTGTACCGATAATCCTATAGCTAGCAATTGATCTTTCTCCTCTCCCAAACCGTTCTAACATCTACAAATCCAGATCATCCATTACTTGGGATGAGATTTTCACCTTAAGAGATATTCAGTTGTTTAATTTGTATAACTATTTACAAGGTTATAATGGTGTATTCAACTAACAAAGATAAGGGTCCTTTTAAAAAAAATTCTTGCTAAAAAAATTGCAAATAAAATGTACAATACAAACGAACTTTTCATAAAGGACCGCATGCAAAGCCTGTGTAGTCTAATGCCAAGTCCAGAGAAGATTTTAGAAAGAGACGTAAATACGGTTTCCCCTTGGATTGGATTTCATTTGTGGGAATCATTCCTTTGTGGTTTCAGAGATGGAAAACTACTGTAACCTAATATGACAATTATGGAAGTATGCACTTTCCAACATAATTTACTACTAAAATATAACACAAGTTACACAACACAAGGACTACTCAATTCTTCTTTTTTTGGTACGATAAAGAGATATCTCTGTGATCGCCCCATTACAATAATGTTTGCAACAGAGCAGCGGACAGCAGCAGCAGAAAGCATTGAAGCAGAGCGAAAGAGAGATAGACATGTCTTTTCGAGTTACTCGAAAAAATTTCCCTCTTAGTGGCAAGCAAGAAAATGGGCAAAAATACTGTGTGTAGTGTGGAAATTCAGTACTGAGCTTACAGTACTAAGGCTTTTTTATATCAATATATTTTTTAAAAAATTATTTATTATTTTATTATATTTTAAAAATTATATATTAAAATATTTTATTTTTCATATTAAAAAATCAATTTAATTTTTAAGTATGTTTTTTTTTAAATTTAAAATCTATTAAAAAATTAATTTAGAGAAATTAACTTTTTAATAAGATATTAAAAAAATTAAATTTTAAAGTTAATAAATCAGTTTTTCTTTCTTAAACTAATTTCTTAATAAATTTTTAATTAAAAAAATACATTTGAAAGTCAATTTGAAATAAATTTACTTTTCAACATAAAAAAAATATATTTTAATATATAATTTTTAAAGTGTGATAAAATAATATATAATTTTTTTAAAATATATTTATATAAAAAATCCCGTCTACTAACTGGACAGACACATGTAGGCTTAATTTTTTCAAAATTAAAATACAAGAAACTCACTTTAATTATGGCTTAAGTTTTAAAAAAAATTATGCTTTTAAATTTATCAAGAAGAGTCTTTAAATTAATAAAATAATATATAATATTATTTTGTTAACATTTTATGTAAATAATTGACAAAAAAATAATTGTGTGACTATGCGTGTTGTTATTTTCATTAATTTTATTTTAAATTATAAATATTTATCATTCAAATTATCTTTAAACTTCTTATTTTTTACTTAACACTACTTTTTATGAGATTCTTGAAATTTTAAATTGTGATGGTGTGAGATTAATAAATATTTTAAAAAAATAAGTTTAAAGATAATTTAAAAGATAAATATTAACGATTTAAGATAAAATTAATAAAAAAATCAACACTTATAATCACCTGATTTTTTTTATTAGTAATTTAAATAAAATATTAATTAAAAAATTATTATACTCTATTTTATTTATTTAAAAAGATGTATTAGTAAATTTAAAAATAAATTTTTTTAATTTGACTCATAATTAGATAAAATTGTTTGTATTTTAACCTTTTTTCCTGTGATGATAAGTTGCTTTCTTTCTTTTCTATTTATTTTATTTTTTATTTTTCTCTTTCTTTTTAATTTTTCTACCTCTTTTATAGGCTCAATCTCCAAGAAACGAAGTTGGGTGTGGGGTGGGGCGATAAAGGAATTTTGAAATGCACAGAAAAGGGCTAGCGATATATGCTTAGTGCAAGCAGGTGAGACAGAATCAACGAAGGCAAGTGATGGTGGTGAAAGGTGATGGTAGATATCGTGGTGGTTGTGGATTGCGGAAGCTTGTCGTGGTTTCCAGCCCACCACCAACGCACCAAACTACTTTTCTCACTGATCTTACACACACCAAACTGTGTCACTAGCACCCAAGGTTGCCACTGTTTCAGTATAGTGTTAGTGACTTGCCAAAGCAAACTCCATTTTTGCAATTAACACTCCTTACTATAGGTTTTTCTTTTTAATCTCTTCTTATGGCAAGATCATTATGAGTTTTCTTTTCTCGTTTCTCTCCAAAGCAGTGCCTGATTTCTAAGACAAAATGAGCAACTCCCACTTCATTCTGGTCAAAGTCAGACAAGCCCACTCTCTGAACTCTTGAGGATCAGAAAGTGGCTGATTTCCTAGCATTTCAATCACAGTGCAGAAAAAAATAAAGTAAAACCCTTTATTGGGACTCATAAATCCTTTCTACAGATCGTACCATGTAGTAGACCAGTAGTAGATTAGGAGTGTGTTGGGCGTCTGCAGAAGCCAAAATCAGGTTGCAACTTGCAAGCGTGATTATAACATTTCGAAGCAACGGTTTGCTATTTTTGTCATAAAAAATATATATTCATCTGTATTAACAAAAATATTTATAAATTGATATTAAATTTTTATTTTAATAATATTTAAATAAAAATAATTGAATAACTTTTAAAAATATTATTATAATTATAATTTAAGTGATTCTATTTTACAACACTTAAATAAATTTAGTTTTCTTAAAAAAATTATCAATAATTTATTTACAATCAATCTTTAAAAGTTTTAATATTAATTTATTATCAATTTAACTTGAAATATCCCACGATAATTTATAATTTTTTCATAAATTTTCATTAAGGTTGATAGTTTATCTTAACTTTGAACTAATGATAGATTCCCTCCTTATGCCTCACTTAAATAACATTCATTATGCATTTGAAAGTAATTTTTATCAACATTATTCAAATAATATTTATTATAAAAAAATTATTTTTTAGATAAATATTTTTAACATAAATCATTTCTCTCAAACTTACTAATAACTAAAATCAAGTTTATCTAAAATTAAATTTGTAAAATCTAATTCAAATTCACATTAAATAACCTAACTAAAGATCATAACTGCGGAATTAGAACATTTTTGTGTGTGTTTCAATTAGATTTGCAAACTTGATTTTAATCTGAAATGAATTTAAGTAAAGTGATTTATATTTTAAAAATTTTATCTAGACATTAATTTTATTAAATGGACGTTGTTTGGATAATTTTAATAAAAAAATTTGGATTTGCAATTACCAAAAAGATATGGGTTATTTTGAGTTTGATTGTTAATAAATTGGTATTCAAAATATTGATTATAAATAAATTGATTGCAAAATAAATTTATTAAAAAGTTGAGTTTATTTGCAGTATTGACAATAAAATCACTTTAAATATAATTATAACAATATTTTTAAAAATTATTAGATCATATTTATTTAAATATTATTAAAATAATAATATAATATCAAATTATAATGATATTTTTATGAATACACACAAATAAATTTTTTTTATTGCAAAAGTAACAAATTGTTACCTTTGCCTAACTCATGTTTAGAATAAAAAATTTATTCACTTTCTTTAATTGAAATTTCTCTCAAACATAATAAAAACTCATCACACTTTACAATAAAGAGATTGTTCTCCAACCCAAATACACCCTTCCTCACGTTGTCTCATATCGATACACCAATCTACAAATCGTGGCCAGAGTAATGCTATGTTTGGAAGGAGATTCCCCTCCCCTTATTTGAATGTTTAAGTAAATAAAATGAAATAAAGTCTCTTCTTCTTATTTGGATGTTATAATTAAAGTAAGGAGAATGGATAAATTTTAGAATTAAATTTTCAATATAATCCTCATGTTACTAACCTTATAGCATAAATATAAGATATAATTGTAATTTAATACATATTTAATTATAATTTAATCATTTCTCCCTCTTTACCCCCTAATTTGATGAGGAACCATTTTTGGACTTTGAGGGGAAAGGAAATCCCCTCATTTCCCCTTATTTCCTCTCATTTTTCATTAAAAATTATCCAAACAAAGAATGTGGTCATTTTTCCCTTTCTTTCCCTTTCTTTTACTTTCCTTACTCATATCCAAGCAATACATAAATGTATGATAACATCAATTGAAAAAAAGAGTTTATTACTTTTTACGTAGAAAATATACACAAGCATTTACTAACTAAATAATAATTTTCTTTGCATATTTTAACAAATTTATATTATTAGACATTATAAAAATGACAATTTAATAATATAATCATTCGAAAAAAGGTCATATAAATTAATAGAAACTCGTTTAAATATAATATAATATACATCTTTTATATTTTTTTAAAAATAATTATTATACAACTCGTCCAAAGTGTTTCCTATTTTGAATACATCTGATTTATTATTTAAATCTGGTACATACAAATATGCAAACAATTAACGAGAGTTAGAGGAATATATTCAAAAAAAAGAACTAACACTCAGAGGCGTAGGATAGGACTGATAATTTTCTTTATAGATATATTTTTTTAAATTAGCTTTCATTCATGATTAATTTTTAACAGAAAAATTTGTCATTCATCAAATAATTAACAAGTATATTTTTACAATCATTTTATGACGGTCTCTTCTAATAACTTAAAAATAAAATTCCTTAAAAAGTTAAAACTGAGGATAAAAGGTAGACCTTTTATAGTTAACTAGTGTTTTGACATATACTCATTGTATTATTTTATTGAAATAAAAAAATTATACTAATTCTAAAATTTAATTAAGTACATAATTAATCACATACAATTTTATCTTATTTATTTCAATATGATAAATTAATTATTTAAATTAAATATAAATTAATTTTTCAATTACATAGTGAAAGATATTAGACACTGCAATTAAGTTTCAACACTACAATATAAATAAATGAATAAATTAAAAATAATAATTCCTTTTAATTATAATAAGAAAATAATAAAATTTGTATAAAAAACAATTGATAACCTCATATGGTAAATAATAATTTTCGTTATATACTGCATTTTTTTTTCAAGTCCATTATAGTTTGTAAGTTAATCCAAGCATAAATATTTAATGTGTTGTTAGGTACATTACTTCACCTCACTCTAAATAAAAGAGAAAAGGAAATGCCCACGTCAGCCCAACCGTACTAAATGAAATCTCATTGTGGTATGTGGGTTGTGAAATTATGACCCACAAGGATATTCTTATAAATGGGGCCCCACAAACATAGTCAGAGGTTAACGATAATGTTTTTCCCGTAATCATAAAATAGAATAACAGTACACAATAGAGACCCCCCGTAATGTAATAATGCGCCAGGGGTTGTCCTTTCTCAAGTCTCATGACCACCTCCCTTTTACCTTTGTTTTCATTTTTAACCATAACGTTATGTATATAACATTATATTTAGATAAAATATACTTTATTACCTTATTATTTAAGATTTTTTTAAATAAATTTTTTAATAATTTTTTAATTATTTAACTCCCTTTTGGTTTGGATTATAAAAAATATATTTGAGTTTTGTAAAATATAATGATAGTTAACTCACGTGACTTATGATTATAGAAAATGTAGCTCATTTTTTACTAACACATTAAACAGTTCTTTTATAATTGAGTTGTTTGATTATTGTGTTAATGAAAACACTAAAGGGTTTGTGGGTATTTCCATCATCACAATAACCAAGCAACTGAATTATGAAAGAACTGTTTAATATGTTAATAAATAAATAACGTTACATTTTCTATAACCAAAGGTCACATGTTTCTTAAATTGATTAATCATCGTTATATTTCACAAAAAATCAAATATTTTCAACGTGATCCAAATAAAAGGAGTGTTAAGTAATTTAAAAAATTGCTGAGGGAGAGTATTTGAAAAAAGTGTAAACAATAGGATAATAAAATATATTTTACCGTTATATTTATATATTGGATCATTCTACAATGTAATGTAACAGGTAGTGTGTCATTTATGCAGCAAATTATTAGTATAATTTGCACCGTTAAAATAAAATATACACAAAATTTTAAAATAATTATTAAATAAATATTAGTATTTCAATGATATAAATTATAATTGACAAAAACAACTTATAATAATATGTAACTCATTTACATAATTTGTGTAGATTATGTCAGTAAAATACTAATACATTATTATTTTATATAAAATAAAAAAAATTGTATGAATTTATTTTTCAAACATTTATTTTATGTTTTAAATAATGATGTATTAATATTTTATTGACTTAGTCTGTACAATTTTTATAAACTAAGTTTATAGAAGATTTCTCCATTTTTATGGTTACATATAACTAGGGACGAATTTATAAGGGGACGGATGAGGGCTCTGGTTGCCCACTGTTACAAGATTTTACTTAGTAGTGTATATAATTGACTAAGTTTGACTTTAATCAAATTTTTACTTTGCATCGTACACTTTTTGATTCAAACAAAAAGTATATTTACTATTACTCCACAAATGTAGTTGTTACTCATCAAAGCTTCCAAAATTGTGATAAATGCACTTTAAAATCCTAACCCATAACACCGTTAGCCCTTCATCATTTTATTTTGTACACATGCTTATTTATTATAATTAAAATTATGGGTTAAATTTAATCATTCACTATTTGTGAAATACCATAGTTTTAAATTTGTAATATATAAATTTAGATTTTTAAAAAGTACATCCAAGTTTTAAACTCATTTTGATCTCTTCAGATTGTATAAACACATAGAATTTTATGCATATTGAAGGTATACTAGACTAATTTTATTATAATGGGTGCGATCTATAACAAATAGAACATTATTTCACACAACTTCTCATCATTTTAATCTCTAAAATCTCAACTTGCATTGATTTAGTGTTAAAATAAAAATAATGAAATTTTAACAAATAACTTCTAGAATATGTGAATTAGCGATCGAATTTTGTATTCAATTAATGACGATAGTAACTGGCAAGACATGACAGCCCAACTTGACAACCGATATTTTTTCGGTGAGTATTACTTACTAAATTTTTTTTAAAATATTAATATTTAAAGTTAGTTGTTAAATATTTATTAATTTTTGTTTATATTTAATAAACTTTTAAATATTTATTACAAAATCAACTATTAATAAATAATTAACAACTAACTAAAAATATCATATCTATCAAACATCATACCAACTCCCTTTTCTCGTGCATTATCAATTTTACATAAACCCACAAAAGATAGCGGCGGAACCCGCATAACGAAAGGCAAGATCATTTCAAATACCAGCCTTTGTTTGGACAAGCTTATGTATAATTTACGCACAGCAATCTCTCAAACTTTCTGTGGGCTGAAGAACCAATAAATTGGATCATGGAAAAGCCCAAACAACCTGTTTTTGTGTTTTCATCAATATCTAGTCCCCAGCCCAGAAAGTGAAAAGGTGACAAAAAGAAGAGTTTGCCATTGGCAGTGTAAAAAAAATGAATCAAGCGCTCTTCTGGATAGATAATAAACTTCAAACACAATCAAAAGAAGAACTCGTTGAAGTTTTAATCTTCACACTTTGCCTCTTGAGAATGATGATTCTGCTATAAGCCTATAACGGCAATTGGTTTGACTTATCATCAAACCAACATACAGAAAGGGAGATGGTTCTGTCTTGGGATTTAGAAACACATTCACCTAAACATATAGAAGTAGGCCAAACACAGTTTCTCCCCGTTTTGACTTTGCAATGTCCCACTGAACCTAGCTTGACAACCTGCCCCAGCTGAGCCTGACCCTTTTGACTCACTTGTCTGACCTCAACCACTCCTAAAATAGCCCGTGAACAATATAGCTGGATGTCACAGTACAATTCTAGGCTTCCCACTCATTTTACGGAAATTTATTAAGTCGTGCTATTTACCTCCTCCATAGTTCCATGCACTGCCAGGGAATGAGTCCACATATATCCTCCGAAGATCGAAGTTAAAAATTCCACGCTGAAGAGAAGAGACCGTGCAACATTCAAAAATGCTGTGTAAGAGGACACTGCATAGTAGTAAATTTTCTACTATATCAAAGGCCGGTCGATCAACAAAACCTCATTTGCCTACTAGTTACCTAATCACGAATTTCTGCTACGCCAAGCGTTCCACAAGTCAACAACGTGAAGTTTACTTCAATCGTTTTCTATGTTCCCTTCACAAATAAGCTTGATATCCAAGTCAATGATTATCTACTAGCATTGAAAATCTACAGAAACTCACTGAACAATGGGCAGAACAGAAAAAATAATAATAAATAAAAAAGAAGCAGAAGTAAAAAGCAGTCACATTATCACATATTAGCACACCAAAGTAAGTAATCAAGTTCCAATACATACATATCATCCACTCCCACGCTTAAAGTGTTCTCGAATAAACCTTTCTGCATGACTTGGGAACTTATCTCTAATGTATTCCCGAAGGCACTTCTGATAAGAGAAGTCGATCCAGCCACCATCAGTTCTTACAACAAAAAGACACCTTGAGTGTCCAAATTGGGGGTGACGATCAACCTACAAGAAAATAAGTCACAATCTGCACTTGCTGCCTACTTTGGGAAAGAACCAGAGTACGTAATTAACAGGCAAATAATAATAGCTGAAGTTCAAAAGTCTTGGTGCCAGTCAATGTAATCTACGTAAAATAGGAAACACATGTGAAAAACAAAGAAGTTTACAATTAAAAAAAAAAAGGTACTTGAGAGAACACCAAGAACATCCCATTGGATTAACGGCCTTAGCTATCAGATTTCAATGAAAAGGAGGAGGTGGAAAAATGTTCTTTAGCACTGAATGTGATTTGATCAATAAATTGGCACAAATTTATATATCTTTATGTAAGTGAGAATAACTACAAATTCATAAGCTTCCAGCACCGATACTTTTTAATGTATCTATGAGCAGCATAAAATGTAAGTATATTTGATCTGATTGCAGTGGTAACCTAGACAGTAATAGAAGATAAGTGCTCCTCAAAATGCATTAACATGGAAGAAGATAATGCAATTCTTACCACTTCATGAAGCACTAGAGTGAGAAACCAATGCAAATTGTGTATAGATCAATTTGTAAGCTTTAACATTTCGGCTTAATTACACTTTTGGTCCTCCTACTTTTACTAAAGTTTGATTTTGGTTTCTCTTGTTATAATTGCTACAATGTCATCTTCATAGTTTTCAAATTGATTCAATCAAGTATCCCTGTCAGTTTGATGGTGATGTGGCACTGTCTTTGTTGACATAACAATCCATTTTTTTATGATTTGTCCATCTTTTTTATTAACTTTGCTTACACGGAAATGAGATGTCACAATGCCACAGAATGCAAAAAAGAGTGTCACGAAGACATAAATCTGACAAGAGGAACTTAATTGCGTCAATTTGAAAACTATAAGGATAACATTGTTGCAATTAAAACCACAAGGACCAAAAGTATAATTACGCCTAACATTTTGCATATTTGTAGTTCGGGCCTAGTGAAGAGGAGGAACCACCAAAGCAACCATTTAATTTGGGTCATCAAATTGTTCTACGTGAATAGAGTGAACAGTTACTGATTTTACATGCATGTTTAAGAACTCTATTGATTATTTCAGATTTTTCATTCAGTCAAGTCAGGAACTACAATTATAGCAGTAATGTACAAATTACAAAATATTTCTTGGATCTTCCAATTCATTATATGTAATTGGCAGGTAAATGCCAGTTCTGTTCTATCAGGTTTGTGGTCAACACTTACTAGAGACAGGTCTCCATAAGTATCTCTTTGGGGTTAACAATAGCCAAAACGTTTAAAAAATCAAATGACTGGATTATTTATAATTTTAAAGCATTTTATGCAGGTCCATCTTTTCATGTGATTAAAATTTCATAAACAAACTGGCCTGTTAGTCTAATAAAGTAGTATAGTCGATGTAGGACAGTAAAAGAGGGGTTAGGATTTAATGAGTCAGGATTAGGGTTTTCTTGGGTGGATCAATGATAGAGAATAGGCAAAGTGAAGGTTCATTGGATGTAAGGGTAAGGGATATTTTGAAGTCATGGGATGGGTTCAAAGGACCAGATTGGTGGCTGCAAACAGTACTATATGAAATTGGGATTTGGGTTTTGATAGGTTTTTGGGCAAATTGAAGGAAAGAATCAACTAGGGTTTTGATTGAGTGAATTTTTTATGATGTCTGCTAACAAAAATCTGATATGAGCATTGGGCAGTCGAATTTT
This sequence comes from Styphnolobium japonicum, assembly GCA_023212625.1. NCBI lineage: Eukaryota > Viridiplantae > Streptophyta > Magnoliopsida > Fabales > Fabaceae > Styphnolobium > Styphnolobium japonicum. Next base: position 28,249,641 of record JALBWW010000006.1, read on the forward strand.
TTAAAAAAATAGGGTACAAAATGAGAAGAAGAAAAGAAAACTAGCCATCACACAATCAAGAAGAGAGCAATATGCTGCCATAATTCATAAATCTCATCTATTTTTTTTTAAAAAAAGAATGCATTAAAAGCATTTAAATAGACCTCCTATTTTTTTTTTGGTAATATAGACCTCCTATTATTATCCTACAAGAATTAGGAATATAGTCTTAATCCTATAAGGATTGAGACTTTATACTACTACTACTACGCCCATAAGGGAAACTTGGACTATAAAATCAAACCCGTTAACCCGTTAACACCTAAATTAACATAAACCCAAGCCTGATTACAACCTAAGACCAGAAAAAACGAAAAATATTAAAATAATCCTGGACAAAAAATATATAATAAAAGTAACAATATACTAAACTGTTAGGCAACTCACGGTTACTAAAGTGAGAGTGAGGGGCAGAAGAGGGACTTGGGCTGTAACAACCTTGCCTATGTGGCATGGGGTGTGGCAAGCAAGGGAAAAACAGTTAGATAAAAGGAAGGGAAGAATCATGGAGGGGGCATCCAGATTGAGTAAGGTTCTGGGGCCATTTGGCAGGGAAGAGCAGACCCTCGAAATTCTGCAGTAGTGCTCTTTTTGGTTCTGTTTTGTAATTGCAGAGGTCTACCTCTGCTTGTAAGGAGCTAGCCTCCATATTCTCCTATCAATAAAACTAGGTTCCTAACATAAACATCATAACTGATATCTAGTAAGGTTATGGAATAATACAATCAAGCCCAAATCAAAACTATACCAAAATAACTGATATAATTTGCCTTTAAATTTAGGCTTGCTTGATGCTAGCCCATCCTGCATCAACAGGTAGAGCCAAGACCAGCAGTATTGCAGGCTTTAGACAAGGCTATTAGGGCTAACCAGATCTCTGCCTGGATAGTTAGGCTTGAAATAACCATGATTTTATGCATAGAGACATTAGCATATATTTGATGACATAGTGTAGTCCAGCAGCAGCATTTATTTCATATGACCCACTGCTCACACCAAAAACCATTATGCTCAAACTAAGCTTTAAGTTGACACATATACAAGACTGAAGTGCTATGAGAAACATCTAATTCAACAAAAGTACAACTTGTAAATTGTAAGATGTAGTATTTCTTGAATTCAAAGTCATTAGAAACAGAGGCAAGCCCTCCATTTTAATACAGCTACCACAGGAGTAGCACTAGATATCAGCATTATTAATGGAATATAGATCATATAATAAACAGATCATCATCGTTGGCTTACACCAATTTGAGACCTCCCCCCCCCCCCAACCCACCCAACCATCACCACCACACAAAAAAAAAAAAAAAAAAACACTTATCCAGATGGATGAAGAGTAAAGCCCCCTATAATGGAAGTGTTAAAATACGGGTGAAAAAAATGTTTAGATAAGAAGGGTAAGAAACATATGCTATTGCGGTTTTGCAAATAATATTGTCTGAGCAGACTAAGAATTTTTTTTAAAAAAATGGCATTTTGGGGATTTTTTACTCACTTACAAGATTGTAATGGTGATTCCATTGCTAGTCCTTTAGAAGCAGTTTGCTGGTTAGAGTTCACAATAATTTAGGACAATCGCAATCAGAAGTTTCAAATTAAGACAAATATGCCAAAGTAAATTAAACAATGGCATGACGTTATCTCAGCATAAAGAAGATTGCCATGCTATTACATAATGATGACCTACCCATCAAAGTAAACATATTATTCAAATCCAGCACTTACCATAATGGACTCTAGACCACATCCAATCTTATCTTCAGAATGTGGATGGTAAGCAAGAAGCTTCTCTACTACCGCTTTTTCATCCTCAACAGTCAGTCTCTCCCCATCCATGTACCTGGTGTAAATAATCAAAGAGATAAAGATAATCATTTCATGATACCCATATATTCCAATGATGCAGCACCAGCAGGAAATGTTAATGAGAGATGGTGAAAGATAATTTATTGATAAAATCAAAGGCTATATATATATCCAACAATGATGGTTTGATAAATAAATTTTAGTTTAATTTAGAAGCTAACGGTAGAGCACTAGAGCTTGACTATAAGGCCTGTGTGATGTAATTTTTAGACACAAAATTAGAGAGATACCTTGGTGAGTGGAGAATATCCTTGGTTAGCACAACGATTGGGTGAATGTGAGTGAGAATCTCCTCTTCTTTATCCTTCCATTTCCGAAAATCAGGGTCATCCCAACGCGGGTCCTTAGCTTTCAGTAGATTGCGGGTTACTGCTTGTTCCGATGGTGGGTTGGTGGCGGCACTGCACCATAGCCGGTGAGGGAAACCAACGGTTACGGCGGCAAAGCGTTGGTAGTTATGGAACCGAACGCGATGAAGGAGCAGAACCTGTCTAAGAAGAAGAGGAGCGGACATTATTGATTGTGAGTTGGGTTGAGTGAAGTTCACTGTTGTTCATTATCAAATCATATCATATTAATGTTTTGGATGATAATATTGGATTTGAGGGGCCTGTAAATTTGGAGGCCCTTTTGCTTACAGGATAGGGTGAACTTATTTATCACCAAAAACAAAGTGATCAAGAAGTCAAAGAATAGTTATACTCAGGAATATTTGAATATCTAAGCAGAGTAAATAATTCGTGATTTTTTTTTTAATTTTGATTTATTATGAGTAACTTTAAAGAGTTTAATTTTGATTCATTTTGTCATTCAATCATGTATTGTTAAATCATTAAAAGAGTTTGACTATTATAACAACTACTTAAAAAACATAACTCTTTTAATGATGTGTCAGTATATGATTGAATGACAGTGTAAAAAAAATTTACACTGACAGTGAATTGAAATTAAATTCAACTTTAAAATATTATTTAATTATATATTGATAAATTATTAAATAAATTTGACTATTATAATAACTATATACAAAATTTAATTATTTTAATAATGTGTTTATATTATTTTTTTATGAAAGTGAAATATTTCTTTAATTTAAGAATAAATTAAAATTAAATTCTTAAAATCAAACACTTTATTATATTTATGTTATAATGCGTAGTCACGTCTTTGACCAAAATAATTGTACATGTCATAAAAAAAAGGTTAAAATGTAAAAAAAAAAAAAACTAATTGTAGGTTAAGTTTAAAATTTTTTTATGTATTTTTAAACTCATCAATTTGATTCTCTAAATAAGTAAAATAATATTTAATAATTTTTTTGTTCACCTATTATTTAAATAATTAATAAAAAATAGTCATGTGTTGATTTTTCACTAATATCACCTTAAATTATTAATATTTATCCTTGAAATCATCTTTAAGGTTTTTTTTGACATTTATTAACCTCACATTATTATTTGAAATTTTCACGAACCACTTAAATGATGATATGAGGTTAATAAGTGTCTAAAAAAGGACAAAAAATGATTTAAGAGATAAATATTAATAATTTATGGTGAAATTAGTGAAAAAAATTAACACATGATTTTTCTATCAATTATTTAAATAGTAAGTTAACAGAAGGGTTATTATAAATTATTTTGTTAATTTAAGGAATCGAGTTTGTAAATTTGAAAGCATATAAATTTTTTTTAAACTTGATCCATAATTAAAAAAATTCTTTACATTTTAACCTATAAAAAGTGAGTAGTGTTATGGCTGTACAAATGACAATATTTGAACTCAAGCAATCGACTTCAATTTTAACTTTATCCACCTTAATTCTAGTCATTTTTGTTGAATTTAAATCTTCCACACCGATTTATGGTGTAAAAATATAATTTTTATTATAAAATATAAATAACAATCCCTCCTGTTCAAATGCTTAACTTTTTTATTAGTCACAGTCATGGATTAATATTCAATAACTCATGGATTAATATTTCTATGAAGCTACGTGAGATATATCCTATACTTTCGATTGGTAATTGTTATGATCAGGGGCGGCATGTCGTTCACTTGAAGGGGGCTTTCGCCTCTCTCAAATTTTTTTTAAAAACATGATTTTTCATGTAATTTTTCCAAATAATTTAATATGGCCCCCTCTTAAATAATTTGTTTAAGTATGACTCCTCATAATTTTTTCCTAGCTCCGCCCTGATTATGATATCATTACGATGAAGATTGTGCAATTAATAAGCTTGAGTCCTGATCATAAAAATAGACTAGTGTCCCGAATTATTATTGACATATAAAAGGAAAAAGTTTAACATAATGTCACATAAAAAAGTAGTATAATACTAATGGCAGTTTAATAGAGTGACTTAATTGTATTAATTTAAAAATTAAAAAATAATATTGTTATAATTAAAAATAAATTTTTAAATTTAAATAAAATTAAAGATACCAATAATATGTAGTTAGGTCATATTGTTTTGTTTTAATTTTTTACTGTTATTTTGATGGCTATTGTCATGTCTTGAATTGTCAAAGCACTGGTTTAAGAGCTAATATGTTCCAGGGATGGCTTTCAAAGACCCCTAAAACTTACGCACGAAAAAAAAACAAAAAAGAAATTAAAGTTGGCTAAGTCATGCAGTGAGCATGATTTTTATTTAAATAATTAAAGCGTAATGTCTAGTGTCTACCTAAGTTTTATATCGACCATAGAAAGAATACCAGAAAATATAAATGCTTACCATTCCCTTGAAAGCTTGATGTAATTATTAAATACCAAAAAATTATGTATATTATTTTCAACGTTAGCATCCGTTGTTCGCAAAGGTTGTGAAAGCCACGTGTTACCCAATAACTATTGATTAATAATGTTTGTTATAGTTTAATTCAGTTTTTTTAAGTATAGTAAGAATATTTTCGGGTTAATTTTTGTGTTAGTTAAGGTTAATTTTTTTTATTATCTCAATAAATTTAAGAAAATAAATACATCTCTTTAACAAGTAACGATACGTTTAGATTAAATAGTTTAGAAGAGAAAGTAATGGATGAGTAATTTTTTATTTTAAATTTTAAAAAATTATAAAAGATATCTAAAAATGAATAAGAAATAATTAAAATGTTACATGATAATTTTTTATTTTATTCTTATATTTTAAAAAATTATAAAATAAGAAAAGTATTTATTTAAAATAAAAAATTACCTTTCAATTTCCTTCTCTTCTAAACTCATCTCATCCAAACATATATTAAATCAACCTCCTTAGGTTTAGTTGAATTCAGTTTGAGTCTTAATAAATTAAACTGATTTTTATTATTTAAAATTTATAAATTAAACCAATTTTGAGAACTTATAAAACTGACCAAACTAAATTATTGGTTTTGGACCTTTTGGTTGGTTCAGATTTTAATCAAGTTTAATTGCTTTTTCAATTATTGCCTATAATCTAAATCAATTATAATATCATTCATAGGATAAAATTTGCAGGTTAAAGAGACCAACTTTGCGTTTTGGCATGATATTGAGAAATTATTTGAAATACAGGTAAGTGAAAAGTTGTGTTTAGTGACTAATTATTTAAAATTTTACATATATATATATATATTTAAAAAAAAGCTGGAGGGAGAGGGACGTAGGTTGATACAAAGCAAGTCTATGACTTGGTGTAGCAGTCCACAAAAGAATTTGATATTACTTGAACTAAGGTTATTAGACAAGTCTAAAATACTTGTTACACATGAGGTTTTTGATTTGGTTGCGGGGTGATAATGATAGATTAAAATGCAATCCCAGTAGTGGAGTATTGTGACATACTTAAACTTTAAAATGAGACAATTTACTTTTTTTTAAAAAAAATACAGGTAAAACAGCCTAATTAAAAATTAATTCCAAAATCAAATAGCTTTGAAAGGAACTTGGGGATACTTGAATTAAGTCTCTTAGTCAAATTGTACTTATCTTTATTTGTTTAATCTTTATTTCTACTCACTAGTGTTTTTGTACAGTTTATATACTTTTTTTTTTTCACGAGCCACTCTATAAGCTGGAGATTTTAGGGGAAACGTTAAAAATTTGGCATTGGTTTCTAGACACGATTGCATCGCAGTGGTGGAAATTGGTGGTTCAATCAAGTTTCCCTTATAATTCAAGGTTTTGGCTTATGTGTTACTTGTTTTGATTACTCAAATTTAAATCTTTGATTAGTATTTAAAGAATTAATTAATTTTTTGAATATATTAAATCAATGTAAAAATATTTTTAAAAAATATTTAATCTTTGTTAAAGTAAAAATTAATTCAAAAATATTTTTATCATATAATAAAAAAGTAAATATATATATATATATATATATGATTTTAGTAAAGAATGATATAGAGACCGACCAAGAAGTGCATATTGATTTTGTATGTTTTAAATATAAAGTACTAACATATTTTACTTTTTTTTAATTTCTTAAGGTATCTCTCAACTAACTTTCAAAATTAAATCTTTGAAGTATTAAAATTTATTAAAAGATTGATTTTTTATAACAAATATTTTATATATATATATAAATTAAAAATTAAATTCCTAATTACATATTTAAAGTTGATAAATATTTACTACTTATCTCATGAAAATACTAACATATATTTATATTAAGAATTGTGTCAGTATTAATTTAATATTATTAATGCAAGTCTGAATTTACTGGTACAATTAAACTCTTAATTTTAAATAAAAAATAAATAAATTAAGAAACAACTTTTAGAATTACATCCTAATCAATTGCAAAAATAAAACCTGTCGAGTGGTGGGGGCCCGAATGGCCTATTCACAGAATAGAGACAAAATTAGTGGGTCATTTTTACAGTTATTTGTTACCAAGCAGTGAGATGACACAAACCCAAAAAAAGAAAAGTGGTGAAATGGGTCCCACCCGATGGTGACACTCACTCCGATGTCTACTCTGATATTCATCTGTGGTGGTGCTATCCGACCTTCGTAAGATAACTCTGTCGTTCTAAAGAATAGAGATTGTTTCAAGATCTACGAATATCGTATTTATTTAAATTGCTGCTCATGTTACTTATCTAAACTAAGCACAAATAAATAATTCGGAGTTACCTTCTAATAATATGATTTAAGAAAAAAATGAACAGAGAAAACAAAAGATAAAAGAAAGGTAGAGGGTTCAAAATGACAAAAAAGAAACCTACAAAAAGACGCGGAAGGAGAAGAAAAGTTTCCATTCAGATTCCACTTTTTTTTTTCTTCCTTTTTTGTTTCAGTTATTGTTTTCGGCTAATGTCATCCGCAATTCCGCATTCCACTCCAAAGGATGAAGACCGTGTTTGTGTTTGAAACTTCAAAATTCAAATCTTACACAAGTTTCCCACATAACCTGTGCCTGCAGTTGCATCCAAATCTTAAATCCATTAATTTATTAGTACTCCATCGCCGGCCACCAATCAAATAATTGATCACTTCATTGGGCTATTACTCTCTTTTTTAGTTTTTTTAATACATATGTGCCTATTGAAATATAATCAATGTCTTATTGATATTATAAATTTTGTATTCCTTTTTAAAAATAATAATATCCCTATCTTAATTTTTAAAATTAAGTATATTTAATTTTTTTAATACGTGTAAGACTCTTAATTTGCCACTTCCGTGCTAGCCTGCACGGTTGGTCTCCCTTGCAAGTGCTAAAGCAGGCGAGAGGCCCATGGTAAGCCGGTAAGGTCGTCCATACCGTACTCAATTGATAATGGATATGACACGAGCCTGGTTGGTAGTACCCTTTCTTTCTTTTTCCTTTTTCCTTTTTTTTAAATTTGTCTACTTTTTTTATGATACCAAACATAGTGCAGTGCAGAAAAGTAGAATGAATTATGCTTTCACGTCCGCCTCTGCACCTGAAGTCTGAACCCAACCATTCAAATTAATTCGAACTTGGAAGAAAGAAGAATAAGAATATGACTTTCTGAGTGAGGGAGTGAGTGGCTCCTCTGAGGAAGCGCCCAGGGAAGTAAGGGTGAAGCCCCTCATCTCAACCGTTCGTTCCATTCCATTCCATTCCTCACACCACCGTGGATGGGCCAGGCATCTTCCACTGCCGCCGTCGCTTGCCGCCGCGACTCAAAGACCAGATCCACCGCCGTGGTTTCTCCCGACGACAACGACGATTCCCATGACGAGCATGGAATCCCTGACTACATCTCCGATCTTCCCGATGAGTGCTTGGCTTCCATTTTCCAGTCACTCAGCTCCGCCGATCGCAACCGCTGCTCCCTCGTGTGCCGGCGGTGGCTCCAGATAGAGGGACAGAGCCGTCACCGTCTCTCCCTCAACGCTCAATCGGAGCTCCTTCCATCTATCCCTTCCCTTTTCTCTCGTTTCGATTCCGTCACTAAGCTCGCTTTGAAATGCGACCGCAGATCCGTGAGCATCACCGACGAAGCGCTCGTCCTAATCTCGGAGCGGTGCCCTAATCTCACTCGCCTCAAACTCCGTGCATGCCGCGAACTCACGGATACAGGCATGGAGGCATTCGCCAAGAACTGCAAGGGTTTGAAGAAGCTTTCATGCGGATCTTGCTTTTTCGGAACGAAAGGGATGAACGCGGTGCTCGATAACTGCCCCGCACTGGAGGAACTATCCGTCAAGCGTCTTCGCGGGATCATTGATGCACCGCAAGGGGAACCTATAGGGCCCGGTGTTGCGGCATCGTCACTCAAAACGATTTGCTTGAAGGAGCTTTACAACGGACAATGTTTCGGTTCTCTTATTCTTGGCGCCAAGAATCTGAGAACCTTGAAGCTTTTCCGCTGCTCTGGCGATTGGGACCAGCTTTTTCAACTCTTGGCTTGTCGAGTTACGAGTTTGGTTGAAGTCCACCTCGAGAGGCACCAGATTAGCGACGTTGGCTTGGCTGCTATCTCCAATTGTTCGAGTTTAGAAATTTTGCACCTTGTGAAGACCCCGGAGTGCACCGATTTTGGACTCATTGCAATTGCGGAACGATGCAAGCTCTTAAGGAAACTTCATATCGATGGATGGAAGGCGAACCGTATAGGCGATGAAGGTTTAATAGCGGTTGCTAAATGGTGCCCTAATCTTCAGGAGCTTGTTCTTATTGGCGTCAACCCTACGAAAGCGAGTTTGGAAATGTTGGCGTCCAATTGCCAGAATCTAGAAAGGTTGGCGTTATGTGGAAGTGATACGGTTGGTGATCCTGAGATATCGTGCATTGCAGCGAAATGTATAGCATTGAAGAAACTCTGCATTAAGAGTTGCCCTGTATCTGATCGTGGTATGGAAGCTCTTGCAAGTGGGTGCCCGAATTTGGTGAAAGTTAAGGTTAAGAAGTGTAAGGGTGTGACATCTGAGGGTGGGGATTGGTTGAGGCTGACTAGGGGGTCGCTTGCTGTTAATTTGGATAGTGGCGAAACAGAACATCAGGATACAAGTGCCAGTGATGGGGGAGCACAAGACAATGGATTAGAATTTCCTACAATTCCTAGTCAAACAGCAGCATCGGCCACTGTTGCATCGAGCAGTACTGGTCGATATACTTCGTTCAAATCAAGGTTAGGAATTTTGTCAGGGAGGAGTTTAGTGGCTTGCACTTTGAGAAGATGGTCAGGTGGTAATACTAGTGCTCGCCATGGTTAGACAAGGGAACTTGAATTTAAAATGAATACCAAAGCAAAGCAAAAGCAACCCTAGTCTTTGACTATGTTTCATTATTTGGTGTTGTATCAATTGATTTTTCTATTTTAAATTTACCCTGTGTTGTGTACTGTCAGTGCCTTTTGAGTTGATTCTTCACAGTTGAAGTAACAATCACATTTTTTTCCTCTGCAGTTGGTTTCGGTGCTCTACTTTGTTTGATAAACTCACTCACGTGTCCTCTCCTCACACGACACTCATCCATATCATATAGGGTAATAAATAATAATACTACATATTAAAAAACTAGAAATATAAATCTCACATAGATCACGCGCGATACATATATTGTTTGTTTGTATCTTTTTAACATTTTCCTCTTCAGATATTTCTGTGATACATCTTTACATTAGCCTAGCCTACCACACAGTATATGTCTAATCAGTATCGATTCCTTTATTTGATGGATTGGAAACTGCAGCATTACAGTTTCAGTGAGGTAGAGGTTGACTGAGTTTATATTATTTATCATCTGTTTGTATCTATCTTTCAAATTATAACATTTTGTTTCGAAAAATGTTACTTTCATATACAATATATTTTTTATATCTTACATATTATTATTTTTATTTTCTTTTTTTTAATATTAAAATATTTAAATAAATAAGAATATGTGAGATATTGAATATGTATGAATCATTTATTTCTCTTTTGTTAGATGTTTGATAGTTAATGGCAGAAGATATGCTTCTTTTTCGTACATATATCTTGGGTGACTACTAGGGTTGGTGACGAGTGTGATATGATTTGCTTTCTTTGGGAGCAGGTGACATCTTATTAGAATCCAGTGTCAGTTGGGAAGATAAGGGCAAGTGATACAAGCTTCTATTTTTGTTGATTAAAAGAAATAACTGAACTGCTACTATTGTTTGATTTATCCTGTCTTCCTCCTTGAGTTTCTCCGGTTAATTGCATAGCTTGTTTGCAGCACAATAAATTCAACACTGTTTGGGGTTGAAAATCTTGAGGGACCAATTATAGGTCTAAGGCGAACATCAAAAAAGGATCTTGTGGGCACATATATGTTGCAGGATTGCTCTTTTGTTGAGGGTCATTTTGATTTTTCATGTCGATTAAATCTTCCAAATTCAATCTAACTTATGTTGATTTTTTTTCACTGATGTCTACCTTGTGCATTCTATCTAGTTTTTTCTTTTTCTCTTGATGTTATTTTTCAAATGGACATTGAACAGATATCAATGCACGTTCGTTGATAGGAATTTTTTTTTCTTCTCTCCAATGCCCATTTGCGTTCTCTAAAATCTTTTACAAACAGACACTTGCTAGATAATTTTCTGTTATATTACGCGTGTTGATTTACTGACATCGTTTTATGATGAAGTGGTTTGGTACCATGAAGGTGTTCTTGTTAGAATTTGGGGGAGTTCATAATGGGAAAAGAATTTGGGCCGATATACATGTCTCTAAATTTTCATCAAGGTGTCTCAGATACAAAATTATACGGAATTAGCAAGAAATTTGTCTTTGATCCACCTTTCATCCTGACCACGGAGTCTAGTGTGGCGCTTTGGCATGTGCTAGATTATACGGACAGCTAGATCATATTTCATTCCTTGATATACAGTTGTAGACAATTTGTTTTTGCTACCTTCATCTTTCAAACATTGCGAGACTTATAAATTCTTGTACAGATAAGGAGTCGTACCCAGTAGTTTATTTTTCTCTTTAAACATAGCAATATCATGTTAATTAAATGAGGGGATTCAAATCTTCTATTCAAAACTCGTTTTTGTTCATGGTAAATCCTATTTCTGACTAGTCTATTTACTTTAGATAATTTAGAGTAAAAGCTATTTAAAGATTACATCATCACTTAAAGTCACATGATTATTATATTTTAATTTTGATCATCCAAATAAAATTTAATTATCAATATTTGTTTCTCCCACTCTAGATTTACCATAAAGCAAAGTTTTGTAACAATTTCTTTTTTATCATTCTCATTTCTTCTTTAATCATACCCAATTTTCTATATTTAAAAATACGTTCTGAAATTTTGTTTCATTCCTTTTATTTTTATGTACACGTTCTTGGCAACATCGACTAGACATAGATTTCTACTTGTATAAGTCGAAACTGAACGTCATGTAGATGTGAAAGGGCATCCAATCCATGGCCAGTCATAAGCAGATGGCTTACAAGAGGGCAGCAGAACGGTATGGGTTTGATGGTCTTAGCTTGTTCTAGGTCTTAGCTTGTTTTCCTTTGCAATAACTCATCAAGAACACATACTTCAATTACTAAAGTGATGTATATCTCAAAAGAAATAACATGGCACCGCCATTCTAATAGGTTGGCTAGTGTTGGAGAAAACCCAGCACAAAAATGATAAAATTTGTGTGCCACCCGCACTCATTAGACGGTAGCCAGTAAACACAACCTTATATTTCTCAAAGCAATATAGCAGATGCAGTTCGGAATGGTGACTGAGGACCTCATCAGCCAGAGTGCATATGCCTTTCAAGTATGAGAGAAAGGGAAATAATATGAAATATCAAGGCACAATACATGTACAATGTTATTAAGACCAGGGTGGGAACCCATCAAGAGCTTCTTTTTTACTGATCATTTTATGATAAAAAAATAAATAAAGTAGAACTAAGCCTTACAATCATGATAAAGAAGGGATTCTTACAAAGAACCTATAGGCATCCTTTAAATTCTTGCTTGATAGACAATGACAAAATAAATTAAGCGTAAGAGTCTCAGGTTCAAATAAAAATGATAATAGTCACCTGTTACTTTATGCACTGTTGGCTACCTTAAGATGGCCTACACATCATCAGCTGAAACTTGAATTAAGGTAATGTTCTGAGTCAATTCAAGACTGATAAAATTCTGCGTATGGCCTGTATGCAGCAGCACCTCTTGAGAGTTGAACAGGATGAAGTGATATACATAACCCAGTATAGTTCTACTATTTCATTTTCTTCTCTTTCCCAGCCCGAGGCTTTTGGTACATCACTATCTGACTTAAGATGGTAAGATTTGTTGCAATACCAATTACAGAGCCCATTAGAACTTCAAAAGAATTAAGGAAACAGTCACAATTATATAAATAATTAAGAAATAAATGTTCTATGGGAAACATTGTTATACAGACACAACAAAGTCAAATGGACATAGAACTTTACATAAGTACCAAGCCAAGGAGATGGAAGACATGATTTTTAAAAAGTTCAGTTAACTAAGGAATGAGGCCTGAGCAGACACAAATTCCAAAAAATTGTTTCGACGTAGCACATTAAAAACTTCGTAGAATATGTTCAACTTCATCGGCCAAATCATAGAAACGATATGAAAATGGCTTCCAAGTTTCAATTAATAGCAACCGACTTAAAAAGGAAACTAGAAAGTGTATGTAGTGAAGTAGAAAGAAAGCTTTCGCCACAGCTAACTGAAAAGTTACCATTTTTATTAAGCATACATTAGGACTGTACATCACAGAACAACATTTACACAACTATATACAAGCATTAAAACATGAAATTTGGATCCTCTCCATCCCCTTAAGGCTTAAGAAAAGAAAGTCTATAGAGAGCTCGAGTTCTCAAGAGATCTACCCTTTTATCCATTAAGATCATCCTAGAGATCTGTATATTTACTATATATAATATCTTATTATACATCTCTATGTAATCTAATGGACAAGAGGTAGAGATCTCCATAGACTCACCCTTAAGAAAATGCGTCATTTTTGGAGAGAGAAATACATGCACAAATTCCCTCGCACAAGGACTCACCATTTCTTGTGCAAGGGTCCATAAATCTTGCAATGTAATTGCTTATTTTTCTCTCTTTGAAAATAACATGTCATTTTTCTAAAGGAATAGGAGAGGATCCAAATCCTAACACTCAATACAATGTGTCTCACCTCTAGGCTTTAGCTACAAACAGTGGCCTGGTTGTTTGTCTTTTAATTTTGAGTAAAACACTCTTTTGGTCCCTCACAGATGCATTAACTTTCATTTTGGTCCCTAGAGTTATTTTGTTTCATTTTGGTAGTAGATATACATAACAGGATAAAATGATATACATGACCAAATTGAAAGTGAATACATCTGAGGGACCAAAACAATACTTACTTGGTAATTTTCAAAAGCAAATTTAAGAACAGTTTCATAGAAGAAAAGAACAAAAAGTGTGCTAGGGAAAATAGTTTTTAGAACCATTTTGAAAACAAAATGTATGGAAAACTTGTTCTGATTTAAACCACTCAGCGACATCTACCATCTTTCTCTATTGCCAATATCAAAGCATGAAAATCAAACTGATTGCTCTTCCTCCAGTGCAAAGCCAAACACCCTTTGGCAGCTATATATGGCCATCAGCTTAACTCCAACCATTAAAATACACTATAACTCAGATCCAAAATCACAAAAAACCACTGCTGAGAAAAGCTAAAGAACATATCAAATAGAGTGAGAACCCAATGCAAAAGAACCCAGTATGGTTGGGATCTGAAGCTTATTTACTGAACAACATCCATATATGCAAGGTGTGTGACTTCTTTGATTCAAGATGGAAGACATGGATCTAACAATTGAGTTTTACAGGAAGAGATTACTAAACTAAAAAAGCTAATCTCATCTAGTAGAGTTGGAGGAAACTTGAATGAGATGGAAGCAAAGTTATAAAGCCGACGACAGGGGAAGATGGCTATTCAGTTTATGAAAGCTATAGCAGAGACTGAGAATCAAAGATGAAGCAATAGGGGAAAATGGCTATTCCACTATATCTGTCAGTGCTTGTTTGACTGAAAATCAAAGACAGATGAAGTAATAGCATTAGCAGGGGATGCTTGCTAAATTAGCAGACCCTCTTTGCAATTGTTTCTGGACTGAAGCAGAGGAATCAAAGAGGAATCCTTACAGTAAATGATGAGATTGCAGTTAATGAATTCTGCTGATTACAAGATTGCTACTTTGAAAACGCATTGTTTAAAAAAAAACATTGTTTTTGAAAATATCTTTAAATTGTTTCCATTTTTCTGTCTTAAACTGAGATAGAAGAATCTTCCAAAACATGCTCTAGTTTTAAAAAATAAATATATGTTTCTACAAACAGGAATTGAACAGGTCCTAACCTTCTCAAAACAAAGAAGCACTATTGTTAACACCAAATGAAAAGACTGATTGGATATTCATTGATGATGATGATGATGATGACAATGACAGAAGATATGATCATGATCATGATGATACCAAATTAAGAAGCAAGGATACCACTTTTTGGTGCATTTTCTTGGATGCTGGTGAAGACTCTAACTGCAACAAATATAAACATAAACATTACTATGCAACCAACACAAACTGTAACCCAAATTTCATAAAAGTCATACTGGCTTACCCATTGAACCTGCAAAATTCATAAAAGATGTTAAGAAGCTGAGCTCCCCCGTACTTTTGTTCTGCTCAGACCACAGTAAGTAACCAATGAGGAATGAGAATGGTGAAACAAAGTGTCAACATACTTCATCAACTGAAACTTTTTAAACAATTAGCTATAATGAATGTAGAGGCATAAAATAAAAAAATTCAGCATAACCACATCAACAGAGCTGAAAGCATTCTAGCCTTTCATTACAACCAAGCAGAGAAAGCTCCTAGTTAGTCCTAAAAGTTCAGGTAGAAGGGCAATATAGCCTACTTAGAAACCAAAATTCTTTTCATGTAATTAGCTTCAAGTTAATCATCATGCCGCCCGTAATGAAAGAACTCATTTCCTCATTACCAAAGAGGAAATACGTATCCATTCTGACCGTGGAGAACCAAATATCATATATGGATGTATGTACTACAACTAAGTTCATGAGTTTTATGACAACTAGGTGTTTTTCTCCAATATAGCAAGAACACAAAACAGGCCTTCATATTTCCACTTACAGAAAAGTTTTGCCATATTTGTGGGATCCTGGCAAAGAGAAAAATTGCATGCTGGGATGCCTGCAACAGATCATATCCACATCAGGAATTATTGGACATAGAGAAACTTATAACCAACAAAATTATAAAATAAAGGCTAAATTGCTGAACAGCCATGCATTTGACAGAGGGGAGTACAAAAGATTTAATAGGAGAAAAATTTCAGCAACATAAGTAAATGCATGTCGAACATAAAGTTGTTACTCACATACAGAGCTTCAAAGAGAAGAGGATCAATTTGACCAGATAAGATAGTGGGTGCTACAGCACAATATCTGAAAACCAATGTATCAAGGAAATGGTCGAGCATATTCAATTATAATGCAGAATGCAAGAATAAAAACTCAGTGCTTCTACAAGCAAGCAGGATACAGTAATGCCCGGATCCATGTTGTGGTACCCACAGGTCGAGAATAGTAGTAGATTATGCCAACCAAAACTAAAGCTGTATCAGAAAAAAAGAGGAGGAAGCATGTTAGATTACTTAAAGAAAATGTAAGCACAAGATAGCTATTCCTAACAAAAGATAGAGCTGTACAAGTTGCATGATCAATATGAAACCTAAGATGCTTATGCAAGTACCAATTTAAAAACATCAAATATCAGTGTGTAAAATTCGTCAAAATCATTAACAAAATGAGGGCGAATAACCTATTTGGAAAACAAACATGATGGTTTTGTTTATCCCATGTCCAATTCCTGTTAGACTCAGATAGTAAAGCTTGCACAAGTACTGATTTCAGAGCATCAAATGTCAACCTTATGCAGTGACAGATACAAAGGGGACCATGGTCCAAAAAAAAACTAGTTGACAAAAGCAAACTTGATGGTTAAGCCTATGGACATTGCTTATTTAACTTTAGCTCATTAAAATAATGAATTGATTCATAAATTAATCACTATTAAGTTCATACCCAAAACTTACTACAGTTTTTGGGCTTCATAAACAAAGAAGATATCTACTGCTAATGGATCTTCTCCTTAGTATGGCAACCATGCATGACTCAATAACTGTAACATCCCAAATAAAAATATGTATTAACATCCCAACCTGCCTTTCTTCTTGTTTACATACTTTTTTTTTGTTCCTTTTTCAACCAATTCTTCAATCACAACAAATTAAGAAGGGGAGTTTTGTTTCAAAAAGAGAAGTAAAGCACTATTAAGGGTATGATTGGGACGGAGGAGTTTGGAGGGGAAGGGAGGGAAGGGATAATTTTTCATTTCTAAATTGAGAGAATTATAAAATGTTTATAAAAATGAATAAATGATAATTGGAAGGTCATGATAATCTCTAATTTTATTCCTCTTATTTTAAAAACTCTCAAATGAAGGGAATGTTTATTTAAAATGAAAAATTACTCATTTCCTCCCTTGCCTTGCAAACCCCTCCAATCCAAACATACGTTTGAAGGGGAAGGGAAATGATGGGTAATTTTTCATTTCTAAATTGAAAGAATTATAAAATGTTTATAAAAATAAACAAGAGATGATTGGAAGGTCACATGATAATTTCTCATTTTGTTCTTCTCATTTTAAAATATTCTTAAATAAGGAAAATGTTTACCTAAATTGAAAAATTACCACTCCCCTCCCTTCCCCTCCAAACTCCCCCAACCAAACATACCCTAAAGGTATGCACCATGTTTATACAATTAAGGTCTTGTAAGTTTCTTTTTGGTACACCAACATCTTTAATTTTTTTTCAAACGTAGATAGATGATTTCATTACAAAAGCCAAGTTACAAGGATGATCAACCACATAAACACAAAATCAAGTTCATAAAAATAAAAATAAAAAAAAGAAGCAAAGTTCGTAATCTAATTTCCTTTAACTCTTTTAAGAGTAAACTTATAATAACAAGTAGCATCATCTGAAGCTTTAAGATGTAGAATTAGAATAATGAGCTGGAAGGCTAGATACAGATTTTAATCAGCAACTATTCAATTGTTTTATTCTTGGACACCAATAACAAAATACTTATCCATCCCTGACCTCAAGCCTGTTGAAAGAGCATGATATAATATAATATAATAAAAATTGCAGATTCAATGACAAGAAAATCAGTAAAAAGATACAAACTGTTAGTGCACCTTGGATCAAAAGAAACAGTAATTCCCCATAAGCTGAAAATGGAAGGCCTTTGTGAAGACAGTAAGCTAGTGCTATGGTATAACCAACAACTTCAAGCTCGAAGGATATCATGCTAAGGCCTCTGACACTTTGATGCTTCAGAATTTTTAAAATCTGCGCTTCAGAAGATTAACAACATTGAACATAATAATGTCAGTGACATGATTGGAAATCTTGTTTGACTTTGAATATCTATGTCAAACACACCTAATTATCCTTCCCCTCCCTTCCCCTTCAAACTCCTCCATCCAAACAATACCTAAGGCGTGTTTAAGTTTAAGCAACATTTAAGACAATAATTAGGTGGGAATTAGAAAGAGATGAGAAGGAAAGGAGATGCCTGGGGGAGTTTGACGGTGGTGGAAGCGGCGACGATGGCGTAGCCGAGGAGTTTGGAAATGAGAGGCAGCAAACAGTCCTTGTCGGGGAAGTTGCCATGGCGGAGAGATCCCACAGCACAGCTCACATCAATCCCTAGATATTCCATCGTCTCTACACTCTCCTCCGCCTATTCGCCGCCCTCTGATCTGAATCCAAATCTTTCTTTCACCAACTTTTTTCTGTTTCTGTAATTTAGATTGTGAATTTTCAGGTACAGAAGCGTCTGCGAAGAAACCCATTAACTTATATATTTTATATTTAAATAGGTCGGATCCACTTACTCCATAATAACCATATAAGACAAATTTATTTATATTAATCAATAATTTATTTAAAAATCAAATTCAACATTCATTAAAAAATGAATAAGTTAGATTGATAAAATAACTGTGTCATTTTTTTTTTACTTTTTGACTAGAGAAGCCCTCACCACAAACAAGTGAAATCTAAGACTAAAAGAGGCACCGCTGACATGTTATTTCTATCATTTTTATTTTGATTTAAATGTAAAAAATAATAAAAAGAATTATAGAATAATATAAATATAATAATCAATAGAATAATGAAAAATATGCCTTTCTTTTTCTCCGTTTCACTGATTGGTCTGGCCAGAAAAAAAATATATGATTTAAAAAAAGTTTATATATGCTTTAGTCAAAAATAAAAAATAAATATAATAAAAAATTAAATGACCAATATTTAAATTTTCTTATTGTTTTAATTCTTCTAAATGCCTTCATATTGGGAGAAATTGCAATTTGTGGGTGGGATTGCTCTTTCACCACTCTTTCCCTTCCTGTTATGTATAGTTCCAGAATTGATTGTTGAGCAGCCTGTCATTTATTTCCATCTATATGCCATGTATATGGATCTGAAATGGATTTGCTCACAACTACCATATTTCTTCCTTTGAGACTAGAGAGGGTAGAAAGCGTTAAAGGCATAGCTAGCAGAGGTACATCAAGAACTCCTCATCTGCTTGACTATAACAAATTGTTTATTTGTACTTGCCCATGAGGAATGGTGCTGAAGAATGGATTAGTTCTCTTGCTTTCCCATGTGGGAAGTGACTAACTAAAGAGGAGGAATATGGCATACGCTCCCCTGCTTCCAGGCCACGGGTGGAAGGAGATAGTGTCCAATTGTAAGTAAAATCCTAAGGTCACTATCCTTTTCTTTTTCTTTTTCCCTGTGTGCTCGGATATAACATTTATGCTACTTTTTTTATATAAAAAATCAAAGACGGGTGGGAGAGGATAGACTAAACTGTAAACAAGACGATTTGGGTGGAATTTAATCCAACATCAAACGGTTCCCAAAGATACTTAATGCTATTTGAGTTATGATTCTTGATCTAACATTCATGCTAATCTTGTTAAATCTCATATTGGTGATTTTTTTTTATATATATATGAAATGATAAGTTACACGTTATGTGCGAGATACGTGCACGGTCTAGACCATTAAAAAAAATTGTAGTAGAACATTGATTTTTTTTTAGAAGAGGGTGGGGGGGGGGGGTATTAAGTAGAATATAGAATGATTTAGTAGGAATCTAACCAGATATGAAACAATTATTTCACTAAAGGGCAGTTGTTATTCTTGGGATGGTGAACCTCAATCTGTTAAGATTAGATAAGGAATGAAGAAGAACTATAAGAGGATGGGCACGCCATATCAAAGTGGGTGGACGTTTTTGGGCCCTGATTCGTGTAGCTGTCAGTCCATTTGCTTGCCCAGCCTATGGGGTGCATCACCCACTCCCTGTTTATTAGCCTGGACCAGCGTGTTGACCAAAAACATAAAAAAACTTTGGACCATCGTCTTCTTTGTATGGTCGTGTTAATTTTTCCAGTATGCAAAATCTACTTTTGCTGATGAATGATGAGTGAGATGTTTCCTTCAATGGACATTGGGTGGGCTTTCAACCGAAAATTAAGTTGGGATTAGCTTGTCTTGTTGTCCAAGTACAGCACTTACCTTGTACTAATGTTAAATTAATTACAGGAGGTTGTGATGGGAAAAAGGTTGCACAGTGGTACAGAAAAAGAAAAGCCTATTTGTTTTACGTATTTTGATTCAGGAATTAAAATAAAAAATAAAAATTATTAAAATAAAAAATTTAATATTTTGATAATATAAAACGTATTTTTTATTAAATAATTTAAAAAATTTATTAATAAGTATTAAATAATTCTTAAACAGTAACCTTAGCGCTTTAGTTAGCAACATCCTTTGTTTTATTCTGCGCAATATAAGTGCTGAAATCAATTGTTGTTAACAAGACACTTCAACTAGAGACAAGTAGAGTAGACAGCCCAGTATTGTTGTGGCTTTGCTAATAAGGAACTAATTAAGTGTTTTGAAGGCTCAAAATGATACTGCGAATCAACCCCTTAATAAGTTGGTGCGCCTTTCAATTTGACAATTAGCACTAAATTTAGTACATTTATATTTTTTAATAACTTTTTTTAAAAAATTAATCTAACCCTTCAGTTCAGCTGAAATCTGATCTTTTTTTGTTTCACTAAAATCAGAAATAACTCAATATTGGGAGAGGATCGATTGAGGGAGAGAAAAATGGTAGAGGAGGAAACGTCTCGTGAAGAAGGTTTATGCTAGGCTAGCCCATTGAATGGAAATATCAAACTTGCCTAATACATTCTTAGCCTTTTTTACTTAGTTACTGTTGTATTGGAATTTATTATTAAAATATTATTATTTTAAAACATATTATTTATTTATTGATGTTTTTGTCACATAAAAAATTATTATTTTTACTTAAATACGCTAAATGCAAGTGTATCCAAATACGCCAAATACGTTAGTGCATCCATGTAAGATACAGCAAACATGTTGACGCATTCATGTAGAATATGCCAAACATATTGACGTATTTACGTGAAAAAAAAATTTCTTACTAAAATATGTTAAATACGTTAGCGAATCTTACGTGATACATAAAAATAAAAAATAAAAAAATTTCTTACATAACAAAAACAACAATAAATAGATAATATATTTTAAAACAACATTATTTCAATAATAAAGTTTGAAAACAGTAATCAGATTAAAAAGCCACATTCTTACATAGACTTGCCACTTTAAGGATTTTTTAAGTTATAAATAACCTCACCAATCACCAAATGGAAAGGGAAACGTGACTACCTAGGTCCCACTCTAAAATTACAACTACTCGCGTTGTACAACTCTCAATGTTGGACGATCACCTCACTTGGTGCCTGCGAGCTGCGGGTGGGTACCATCACCTTGTTTGCATTTTGCCTTTAATGGTGGTAAAGTCATCCATGCCTCCTTCCATAATAGCTTAAGCATTTATGATTTTTGATATAATATTAGAGCTTTTATAATTAAGTGATTAGGAATTTGATTATAATCATCATCATTTTTTTAAATAAAATTAAATTTCAGTACAAAATAAAATATATTTATGTATTATTCACGTTTGAAGTCTAAAGAGTTCTTATATGTTAGAATATATTTATACATTATTCACATTTCAATCTCAAAGAATTCTTGTTAGAGATAAAATTATTCATGAACAACTCAAATTTTTACTAGAGTTGTTCTTAGACATGATATGATGTGAACGGGGTGTTAGAGAAATAATGTTATTTACGAGTCTCCCCTTAAGAAGTTAAACATTTTAGCAGAATTGATTCATAATAACCTTTTAATCTGGTTGCACCCTCTCCCCACTCTCCTCTCATTCTGTGTGTGCGTGCCAGTGGACGATGGAAAGTGGGTTACCCTTGCTTGACTGTCTCTTGCAGCATACTCTGAGAAGCATATGCTCATCTCCGAATTCTTCCGAATCTTCTAAGTGGGTATACGCGGTCTTCTGGAGGATAGTACCACGAAACTTTCCTCCACCAAGGTAAGAAGGAATATAGAATGTGAAAGCCCAACAACGATTTTTTCTGAATAGAAGCAGCCTGCAGGATATAGAAAATTTGACCTTATGTTGAAGTTGTAGACCGCTAATTTGCATTGTTGCAGGTGGGAATTTGGGACTGGTCTTGATCGCTCCATGAGAAATAAAAGAAACTGGTAAGTTTCATGGAACTGTGACAAACCTGTCTCATTTTAGTTAGTTCTTGTGACCAAACAAAAACAAATCATAGTTTTCACCAAAAAAAGTAAAATCAGAGACAATTAGACATGAAAAATTATATATGCTGGTATTTGAAATAATAGGAGGTTTCTTTGTTAGGATCCTTGTCTGGGAAGATGGGTTCTGTGATTTTAATGAATGCGAACAAGGGAGGAATGCATGCTTGAACGGCAGGTTTGGAGCTGACGTATTCTTCAAAATGTCTCATGAGGTTTACAATTATGGAGAGGGGTGAGATTGGCATCGCTCCACCTTTACATTTTCTTGCCATAAGAAAAGAAAAGTTTCTATCTTTTCCTTTGTTTTGAATGAGTAGCATGAGAGAATTCACGTGAAGGAAGAGGGACAAAATAATTCTTATTTGATATCTATATTCTGCAGACTACTCGGGAAAGTGGCCGCAGATAATGGTCACAAATGGGTTTACAGTGACACTCAAAATGAGTGTGAACCTAGCTACATTGGTTCATGGAACGCTTCAATCGAGCATGTAAGTGAAGTTGCTGTTAACAGAAACGAGTGCAAATAGTTCTTCACATTCTGTCCCTCTATCCTTCTCTTAACTCTAAAAAGCTTGATTTTTTTTTCTTGGTACCTTTTATCTTTGACAGCAACCAAGGGCATGGGAGTTTCAGTTAAATTCAGGTATTCAGGTTGGTAAATTTATTCACAAAAAAGCTTCAGGAACATGTTGTAGAAATAGAAAAGCTAGTAACTGAAAATTTTGTCAAGTTATTTTCACTAATGCTAACGAAAATATTATTCATTTTGGTAGACTATTGCCATCATTGCTGTTAGAGAAGGCTTAGTGCAACTGGGTTCATTTAACAAGGTCTTGCTCTTTCCCCTTCCTAATGATTCTCATCGCGTGCAAAATTTCGATGCATTACTAATTCACTGGTTCTTCAGATTGCAGAAGACCTCAATCTAGTGATCAGCATACAAAGGAAGTTCAGCTACCTCCAGAGCATACCAGGTGTGTTCGCCATTCAAAGACCATACCCACCCAGTGCACCCACCCAACATCCACACATTGCCAAACCCAATTTCCAGATGATCGAAAGCAATGAAATGACACTCTCTGCCTACGATACGAGCCAAGTAACCGGAGCCAACAGATTACTTGACGAAAGATCCAACTACTTTTCCATGATAGCCATAAACTTGGGCTGGAATCCCCCACAGAATGGAACAGCAGGGCCACCTCTTTGGTCAGGTCCTCCTTCCTTGCCCAACATATCTTGCAGTCTTGGAGCTCTGCTACCAAAGCTCCCCTCCGTAACTCCATCCTATAATTCTACTCAAGTTCCTGAAAGCAATAGGATCAACAGCACAGGCCAGAGAGTGAAGATTGAGGAGTGCGGATTTCATATTGCTGATGATGCTGATCAGAAAGGAAAGGTCGGGTCCTAAACAAATAACGTAGTGACAATGGAATCTGGATTTGGGTCTTCGAGGAACTCTTAGAATGACCATAATCGCTCTCAATTTGAGTAGTTAGTTTGTAATTATGGTTATCATAGTGAGATAGTTATCTTCTCCCACTAGGCCACTGCACAGCTATAGGTAGTATGTTTATGGGTGGCCAACATTAAATCAATCATAGCTATGCACTATTACTTTTTATTTGTAAACTTTATGCACTACTACTTTCTTTTTGCGCATTTACGATAGAGATAAATGCAATGCAGATATTATCTTCTGCAACTTCATTTGTGTACAATCTTTCACCTATTTCTATCGTGTGAAAAGACATTGATGTTGCCTCGACAACTTGCGACCAAATTATAGTCTGTGGATGGTATTTTTGCCTTTTAATAATTTCAAAAGGGCAATATCAAGCAATAATTGAAAAATAACGAAGAAAAGAAACCATTTCCAATTTAGATTCATAACCTTAAATGCTTCTTAATCACAACTTTTGTTGTAATTATCGAACCTATAAACTTACCCGGGCTGGCTGGCAAGTGGGGCTGGACATGGTGGCCTACCCCTCTGAAGCGTGGTGTTCCATCTGTTGGGTTGGTGTTGAAAACGAAATGAAACGAGTGATAATTGAAGTTTGCATCAAGCTGTTCTAGGCGACAATTAGTAGTTGATCACTGGTCCCCAAGAAGACTACTCTGTTTTTTGGGACCACTGTCGTATAAGAAAGTTACTTGTTTGTACGTACTCTTCTACACCCGCTTCGTCCTTATCAGAGTCTTGCGAAATTCTTAGGTCTATAAATATACTTATTAAAATGATTTTGGGGTCGCTTTTGGATACGAAACTTTTTTACATTTAGAGTTGTATAAGTAGAACCATGGTTAATCTTAAACCCTTAAAAATCACCCTATGTGATCAGGTCTAGATTGGCTATCCTTACACTTTCCATAAAAAGGTTTTGCCAGTTAATGCAACAACGATGAACGAAGTTACCTCGATTGTCGAATTAGGTTCCTCGAAGTTGTGTGATTGAAAGGAAGCTTCCCATTATTGTAACATTTTATACAGTGAGTCTGAGTTGAAGGATTTAGATTATCAAGAGGGTGATGCCCTTCCGTCACCGCTTTCGGTTGCTATCAAGCCTGTGGGATCACTAATTTTTAGAAGACGATAACCAATTCCACGCTTCTGAAATAAAACGAAGAGAGGTTTTGGTTAGGATGTAGAGGAAGGAAGGATATGAAAACCTTAGAAGAACCAAAAAGAAGGGGGGGGGGGGACTGGAGGTGGCTCTAGTCCATCAAGGAAAATGGTATTTTTTTTTTACAATAACAGCAAAGAGTTTGAACTGAAGCCATCTTATATTTTTAGATTTCTTTAGTTTAAATTATAAAATGATTAATTATAGAAGAATTAATATTAAAATAATTAATTATTTAGTAATGGTATTAAATTTTATTTGCTAAAATAAATTTGGGATTCTTTTAAAATTATTCATTCTACCTTAAAATTACATATAGCTGCTGCAGGTATCTGAAGATGGGTAGAGGGAATATGACTTATTTGGATTTGAATTGCTTTTGAAGAATTCTAAACTACGATTTTTTGTCTAAATCATAATTTAAGACTCTAATAATCGTACCTACGACATCTACATTACATTCTATTGAACTGCAAACTAATTGGCGCTCCCATGTTATATTATGCCAAAATTCGAAGCATTCAACCAAAAATATCTCCATATAATAGTCATATTTTCCGTCTCATTTTCTTTTTCCCCCTTCTGTTTTAGGACAGGCAGAGCATAATGGGGTTGATGACTAACACAGTTAAACTAAACACTTCAAAAAAAGCAAGAAAGCTTGCTTTGGGAGGGTCGGGTAAATACTCAATGCTGCAAGGACATACAGATACAGTAGCAAGTAAATAAGGAAGGGATAATTTCCAGCATTGCTAAATGAGTCATAGAATCTACAGAAGTTGGAAACTTACAATAATCAAACATGTTCGTCGTTTGAAATTCGAATACAATACAGCACATAAATATAACGCTATGTACACAGTCAATATCCGACTGAAATTTAATAGAGCATGCATCTGTTTGTATTCCAATGGCGAAGATCTGCATGACATTTGAAGTATGATGAAAGCAACGAAAAGAGTATCAACTAGTGCTATAGTCCTTCTTCCTCCCTTGACTTCGTCATCCGCTGCATCAGCACGTACACATTCGCTTAAGCAATGCTTATCTTCTTCTTTCCTCCAAACGCCGAGTGGGGTTTAGCTGGAGTTCGCTTCAGTGCCTTCACTCCAAATGGGTTGTCCTTGCTCTGTAATAGACACAAATTCAGATGAGCAAAGGCCAAAGAGTTAACAAATTTTTAAAAAAAATAAATAAATTGAGTTTGAACTCAGAATGCAGAGGGACGTCATCATCAACGAAAAATTTACACTAGCTAGTAGCCAATAATTAGTTTTCCTAAGGGTGCAATGCCAAGTGAAATCCAGTTTGTAATGCATGTAGATAAATGATTAGCTGGTCTTTGTCATACCCTGAGACAGACACCGGCATTGGTGTCGCAGATGGGATAGTCATGCGGGCAGCAACTGTAGTGGTCATCACAGCAGGTGGCAGCCTCAAGAGGACAGCATCCCCACTCAAAGCAAGAGTTTCCATACTCGTAAACACAGCAGCAAGTAGTGCTCTCAGCACAGCTATAGTAATTATCACAGACAGATGGAGGCTTCACAGGTGTAGGGGGAGATGGTCCAGGGTTCGGGGGATTTTGGCCATTCTTAATCGGATAGGAGGGCTCAATTGCAATTCCACACTTGCCCGCTCTGCTAGTAGCCAGATTACGTTCCACTCTGATATAGCCTTCCTCTCCCCAGCTCTTACCCCATGAATTCCTCACAATCCAGTAGTCAACACCATTTTCTGTACCATACCCAACGGCCGCAACACCATGGTCTAATGCTGTCCCACATCTCCCAGTAAATATACCCTGACAAAAGACAAACAGAATATACTAAATAAGAAAGTTCAGGCAATAAACTGGGCAGCAGCAAGAAGCAATAATCTTGGTAAAGAAAGTCTACAAAATATTCCTCACTTCCAAATGGCACCAGGAAATTTCTGTGCTCTCATCAATAGGCAATAGAAAATGCCTTGGAGGATAGAAAGCAAAATCAGTTGCCATATACATGACTTTTATCAAAAATCATTTACGTTATATCTTGATTTCAATCAAATGTATTGGTTAGGATGAAAATAAATGGAAAAGAGGAGGAAGCAATAAAAATTCACAATGTATTGGTAGATATGATGTATGCTTTCATACATTGGCAATTTTGAGTCTCTTGACTCTTTCCCACTGTACACCTTCTATGCTATAGGCACACGTTTACTTCCTAGTTCCTGAGTAAAATTGATTTAGAACTTACTGATACATATAACTGGAATTCCCTGCCACCTCCTTCAATGGCAACGCTAATTGGTTGATTTGCAACAGCCTTTTTCAAAGCTAACTCATCATAGGGATTAACATCTTCGTAGTCATCAATTGAAACAACTTTAGCATTTTTCTGCACACAAGGAAAAGAACCCATAAAAAAACAGTAATATAAGTATTGGAGTGGTAACTACCTTTGACAAGCATTTATTATTTCATCAAATAATCGAGACTAACCCTGTATTGGTCACATCTGCCATCAACACCACGGTAGGGATAATCCTCTTCAGAATCAATGCCACCATTGTTGATGATGAACTCAAAGGCGTAGTCCATAAGTCCACCATTGCATCCTTCGTTATATGATGTATCACAGTCCACCAGCTCTTGCTCCGATAGTGAAATTAGATCGCCTGTCACTATCTTATTTATTCCTTCCACCGCAGTGATTGTTGAGAATGCCCAACAGCTCCCTTCATTCAAAAATTCAAACAATGTGTTTATTAACCATATCCCAACATAGATAAAGTTTGTCAAAGAACAAAAGTTTCTTTAGACTTAAATTGTAGGAATACAACTACCAATAACTGTCCTGCTCTCTATTTACTCTGCTACACTCATAATTCAAGAATATCAATAATTAACTAATAATGAGTTGTTCTGCTCATAGTTAAGGAATTTTTCATTATTGCTTAGCTAAAAAAATAAAAGGATATTTATTATTCTTTGCCTGAAAAATAGTTTTTTTTTTTTTAGGTCAGGTAAAAAAAGTCAGTGTTTTAAAGTACTCCTGTACAAGAGGCCGTGGACCATTTAAATATCTAGGTTCTTTTTAACTTAATTTGAATCCGCACACACCCATCCAGAAGCCTGATGATGTTATGCATAAAAGACATCAAGTTACCAACTGTCATGAGCCATCGCGTTGGCACGGTCCATTTCTACTTGATTCCGGGCCTTTTGTGACCGAAACCGAAACTTAAATAAACAAATTTAATTAGAGGACAAATTTTTTTTATATTATTAGTAAATAATATAACCAATATAGTATCAAACATTGACAATGTAAATAATAGAATAAATTTAAATTCAAAATATATTTGTTAAATTATCGTAAAAGAAACAGATCATTCAATATTCAAAGATCCAAAAGAAAGATAATTTTATGAAAAATAGTAACTAAGAATCTATGAAACTAATAAAAAAAATTAATTTTAATTTATTCTTATCTAATTAATTGTTGTCACAATATTAAAACATAGTATCTATGATAACCACTATTCTATTTATGAGGGGGGGGGGGAAACAAAATAACAATTCAGTAAATATTCTCGAATCTGACGCTCCTAGAAATTCTTCTTCTCTCTCAAGTGCCCAGTAGGAACTGCCATAATTTCTCAAGCAGAGGCATCCATTCGTTCTGCCGGAAATTACAAAGAACTGTAATTCTTACAAAAATTTATAACGTTGTACATGTATGGAGTATTGTATATAACTTTGTGTAACAAATTTTTGGTAAGACTCAAGGTGGATTTGCCTAAATAGTCATTACCACATAAAAAATGGTCATTCCTATATGAGATAAATATCTCTCCACGGTAATTCTTTTTTGTCGTTGCCCCAATATTTTCAAACTTTCTAGGTAAGAGACTAATTTTATTTTGAATATTAAGATTATCCCTTTCTACAAGAGTTTTCACGCAAGTTCATACCTGAAATTACAGGGACCCTGACCAGCTCAGGCTAGCCACCCATTGTGGGTTTTTCACTTTATTATCAGAATAAAAAATAAAAAATAGTAAAGAAGGCACATAACGAACATTAAAACGCCAAACTTTGTTCTTTTAAAATCAATTAATCCTTGCAAAATAAGACTAATAAGAGTGAATGGCTCACATAATTATATAATCCTAGGAACTACCACAGATAAGACTGTAAACAGTAAACACCTAAGCCAAAACAGTACCCACAATTATTGGTACGAGATTAATTTAAAAATACAAACTAAAAATTCATGGATGATGATAAAAAATTAAAAATTAAAAAGCAAGGAAATTAACATTTATTTTTCCAAAAAAAAAAAGAAAGAAAAAAAAAGGTTAAGAGTAAGAGCGTAAGACATAGTACTTACCGCAACTTGCTTGGTCTTTGACTTCGACGACGGCACCTTCCTTCCTCCAATCAAAAGACTCCGGCAATTTGTCGCCGACACGTGGAGCGTAACGGTTGCTCTTCGTCTTCAGCTTGGCCATCCTCCTGTTTGGATCGATCCTGGTTCCCAGGTACTTGGCCCTGTACTCCTCGTTGGTATGATCGGCGAACCGGTTCAACCCAAGTTTGTAGGTCCGGTTCTCAGCGTTATGCTCGTCGATGAACCTGAGGTTGTCCTTGAAGATCTCGAACCTCTTCTCCTTCTCCCCGAGGGCGTTGTAGACCTTCCCATGCTTCACGAGCCACTGCTCGTATATAGTCATGACCTCCTCGTCTGTCCTCCAGCTAGACTTGTCGGCATGGGATTTGTCGTAGGAGATGATCGACATGTCCAAGGCCGATGAGACCGTGAAGACCATGAACACGAGGACGAGCATGGCTTGGGACGATCTAGTCGAACCCATTTTCTTTAGATTTTTTCTATGGGGAGAAACTTTTGAAGAGGAAGAAGAACTCGGGAAGCAGATGGGGGTGGAGAAAAAAGTGCAGTGAAGGTGGACCTTATAAAGGCAGAAGAGATGGGGAATCTGATTTATTATATTAAAATAATAATAATAATAGATGTAAATTAGGTAGGAAATAATATCAGCAAGGGAGATGAATGATGGGGCAAAAGAAAAATTAGGTGTTAATGATTTACGGGTTTTTTATAATAATAATAATAATAATTGATTTAATAATTTATCGTCGAGAGTATCTTTGATTATCGGAAAAAAAAATTGGGGGAAGAAGAAGAAAGTGTAAAGAAGGTAGATGAGAGTATGAGCAGGTGTGAGTGACGAATGAGAGAAGTAGAAGTCCAAGTAAGAGAGGCAGCATGTGGATTGTATTTGATAGGGTGGAAAGGATAGCGAAGATGAGAAGGATACCCACGGAAATGGGAGCAATTCGCATAATTGGTTCGTTAGTCTCACGCGCGCAACATGTTAAACATTTAACATGTTAAAGTTTAAAAAAAAAAAAAGAGTTGGTAATAACTTATAATATGATATTTAAGAGAATTATTAGGTATTTATTAATTATTAAATTTATAACAAATAATCTAGTAAAAAAATTAAGTACAGTAATAATTCCCTCAAAGAAAGTCTTTAACATGTCTCCTCGCTAAACACGCAACTTTTTGTTTTTTGTTTTTGGTATTTTAAAGCTGCAAGCAAAGGATTGGAAATATCTGTCCTTGCACCCAAAAAAAAAATCTGTCCTTAGAAAATAGAAATAGACTCGTGGTACCTTTCATATATATTTAGTTGCAATTAATTACACTTCCTTGCACGTTGATAAATATCCTTGAGGGAAAAAAACTAATTCAAATACACATATACTTGAATAGTCATAATTTTCTTTTATAGATTAATAATTAAATTATTAATACTGACAAAATTATCGATAAGTGTTCAATTTTTTAAGAGCGTAATTATAAATAGTTAACGTAGAAACTGGTTTGCGAATGAGGACGTGCCACGTCTTCTGTTTTTGGTAGGTGCCTTCAATGGGTGGGAGACTGCGACTTCCTTTTTTTTTTTTAATTTCCTTTTTTACATTTTATCTTTGTGATATAGGAATAGGACCCACAAAAAGTGGGCTGAGAGTCGACTTTTGTATTTTGAATTAATTAGTTTGCCCCCTTCCCTTCCCTTTCGCTATCCCTGTGATTACATTCATTCCCATCAGCTCAATTCCAAATTACTTTTCTTTTATATTCTTTGTTCTAGGTTTACTTATATTTTTATTATTGCTTTTCTTTTTTTAATTTATTTCTTGCACAACAATATTATTGCAAGACCAGATAAAACCTTTACTTCACAGTTCATATCATTATTCAGAAACTATGCTTCATATATATTAAAAAAAACTTTATACATTTATTTTACGCCATTAACTTATTATCTATTTTATTTATATGCATCTTTTGATTTTACAATAGTTGTTTCTATTTGGTAACATCTATTGTTTAACTTTTTTATTTTGCATTTGTTAGGGGCTAAGTGTTGACGTCAAAGACTCGTAAACGTGAAACATTAACATTAAGCACTACAACTGGGTTAATGTTTGCAGTTTAAATTTGAATTACAGTTTTAAGAAAATTATACTATTACCTAATAATATATTTATATATTATTAAAAAGTTAGGTTTTTTAAATATTTATTATAAAATTCAAACTTTTTAAATAATTTAATAATAATTAATTAAATAATAATATAAAAAATTTATATTGATAACGAATTAAAATTAAATCTTATTATTTGGTATAATGATGGCATAAAAGTTTTAAATTTATAACTTTATGTAAATTAATTAAATCCTTAGAATAACTAATTTCAATGATAATTAATAAAAAATATTAAATCCTATTAAGACGGATCACACAAAATTTATTTAAAAAAAATACTAATAAAATTATATTTAGATCCTCTTATAATAATAAGTCATATGAAAAGATCATATTATGAAAAAAAATATATAAAATTTATTATAACAGAGCTCAAAATTATTTATATAGGGTATATTAATTTTGCTTTATGTTATTTAATATATAACATGACTCTATTATATTATTAACTAACATGAAAGCATCCTAATATAATAAAATTTACTTGATGGATAATTATCCTTAATGAAACCTTTTTTTATTTTTTATCCGTTAGGCTTCTCTTATCTTTTTTTTCTTTTGTTTTACATTTCCTTGTCTCATCCAATTCTTTCGCAGAGACCATGTTCTTTGAGTTTAAATATACTACAGTCTTCAGCATCCTCACCTATAAGAGCATCTGCATTTCGTCGAAAATTTAGGACACTAGCCCTGTTTACCTAAAATTGAGCCCTACTTTGATGGCACTGTCACTGTTACCTCCAGCGTGCCACACGCAACCACATTTTATCGAAAATTTAGATCACCCGCACTGCTCACCAAAAACTAAGTCATATCTAGAAAAAGACTTTGCTGTCGCGAGGTCAATCTTTGATTTTTCACAAGACCTAGTAGCCTTTACATTTAAAATTTTATTTATAACTTTTATGTATTTTGTGAAAGTAATTAACCAGTTAATAACAAGTAAAAGTAATTTTTAAAAATTTTCAAAACCTTTTACATTTTTAACTTTATTTATAATTTTTAATTACTTTATTGAATAATTAGTCATTTAGTAATAAGTGATAATCATTCACAAAATTCTTATAAATTTTTTGTATATTTATATTTATATTTATAATTTTATTTATAATTATTAACTACTCTATGAAAATAATTAACCATTTAATAATAAATTATAATCATTTATAAATTTATTTCAAACTTATTATTTTTTTACATTTAAAATTTTAATTACAACTATTAGTCACTATGTAAGAACAATTAATCACTTAATAACAAAGTTTAATTTTAATTCAGTGTCAATGTAAATAAATTTTATACTGTCATTTAATAATTTACTGGTACATTATTAAAAGTGTTATATTTTCAAAATAATTATTATAATAATTAAACTCTTTTATTGATTTGTCTACACATAATTATATGACAATGTAAAGTTTATCTATATTAACAATTAATTAAAATTAAATCTTAATAATAAGCAATATCCATTCACTAATTTTTTCAAGCTTCTTGTATCTTTACGTTTAGAATTATATTTAATTAAGCCATTATGTGAAAAAAATTAGTCACTTAATAACAAACAATAATCATTCATAAATTTATTTCAAAATTCTTGTATCTTTTTTTTGTTGAAAAAATTCTTGTATCTTTATTTTAAAATTTTATGTACAATTGTTAGTCATTACGTAAGAAAAATTAGTCATTTGTAAATTTCTTTCGCACTTCTTGTATATTTACATTTACAACTTTATTCACAATTATTAGTCACTTAATAACAAGCAATAATCATTTATAAATTTTAGAATAAACACATATTTTAAACTTTTAAATATACAAGTGTCATCAATTAGATTATTTAATAATTTTTTATATCAAATCGATCTTTTTTAAAAACTAATTTGATATAAAAAGACATAAAATGACCAATTTAATATTAAAAAGTGACATAAAAAAGCTAATTTGATGTCAATAATTGATATTAAATAATTATTTTGATATATTTATTATTTAAGAACTAAACTAATAATACTTGTATATTTAGAATACTAAGTGTTTAATTGTTTACTCAATTTTTTATTAGGATATTTTTACCTATTAAAAAAATTTAAAATAAATTTTAGATGATTCTTTATAATAATTTATTATCAGATGGAACACAACCAGTGACCGACTTGAGGCAGGAGGAGACCACGTGCAGGTTTTATTATTATTATTATTAAATTATTAGTTTTTTTTACTTTTTGATGAATTATTAAATATGTAAAAGAAATTAAAAATAAATTAACATGAAGAGTTAAAATTAAAAATAGATGAATGGTCAGAATTACGCTACATCACTTTTCTATTAATGACTTAATAGATAGTAGATGAATGACAAGAGGTTGTCGAGGCCTATCAAATAAAATAACCGGTTCACAAACTAATTTGTAGTATAGAGAATGAACCGAATCGTCTCTCAAGGATCCAAAAACAAAGATTTAATTAGATCAAGATAATTAGAAAAAGGGGGGGTTTGTTGTTGATTAACAAGATTAATAAAAGTAGGAGATTCAAAGTTGTAAATAAATCTAAAGAAACAACCAATCCAAGGAAATTCTAGATCTTGAGTTTTAACTCATCATTGATCACAAGGAATTCACTTAATTGCTAACCATGTTCTTGGCCTTAGATCACATCAAGAAGCCTTAACATGATCCAAGAATTCTTTACTAGATAAGCATCTAGGATTTGATTAACCAAGGTTAGATAAAGTAAGCACCATCCAACATAGATTAACCAAGATCTAGAATTTAGCAAGCTAAACAATCTATCAAAAAGCTTTAATATATTGTTTAATCTTTGTGATCCTCTTTGAATACATGATAATAAAGCTATTACCACATCAACATCTAAATCAAATTAAGCAATTTAATCTAGATCGAGAATCAAAAGAGGAAGAAGAGAGAAACTTGAATAACAATTAAGCAATATGAACAAGCAAAACAAGATCTCCAAATTAAACAACAAGATGGCTAATCCCTTGGATTGATTATGAGACTAAGCCTTCCATGGATGGGAAGGAAGAACTCAGAATTTAAAGAACAAAAGCGAAATTGCAAAGAGAATGAAGAAGAAGAGAAAGAAAACTCTCACAAATACTTAAACTTTCTTGAAACTTACTTCTAAATTGAATGCCTCTAATACAAAGAGGTTGGGTCTATTTATACTAATCCTAGAAGCCAATTTGTACATGTACATAATCTGAATACAAGCTATAAGAATCTGAAATTTGTCAAAAATGGAAGCTTGATGCATGGTTGGTGGGTTGGTGCATGGTAGGTGGGTTGGTGTATGGTTGGTGGCTTTTAGTCAACAACTCTTATCCGACTTCTGGCTTCAAATTCATCACCTAGACGGTGTATTTTGGCTTGGATATCTTCATCAAAGTTGTAGCCAGTTGTCTCCTTGAAAATCTCCAATTTGAATCATGTCATTTGGACTTTTAGAACTCCAGAAATGCCAAAACACTTCACCTACCTCAAGTTAGGTTGGAAGAACGTGTTTCCAACTTCAGACCAACTTGTAGCTTCTGAAGCATGCCTAAAACGACATCTATTGACAAAATGGTCTTCATTGAAGTTGGAGATATGGGTCTTATCTTTCAAGTGACCAAGTTTCAGCCCAAGAGAGGCCTATAACCCACTATATAGTCAATATGTACATCTTGCCCGAGATGGTTCCGTGACAGCAAACCCACTCTGCATTGCAGGAAATTTTGGACCCTTAGCATTCGATCCAGCTCTTGAGTTCTTCATGAAACTTGTAGAGCATTGTCTTAGCTTTCAAAGACACCAAGATCACCTCAATTGGATCACCGAGTCCCAAGTTATGACCTAACCAAGGAAGAAAGGTCAAAATGCATCAAAATCCGAAAATTATTCAATATTTGCATTAAAGCCCAATGAAGCCCAACAACATTAAACTCATCTAAAGTACTAATATTGGGCACAATAAACATCTAATAATGCCTAATACAAAGCTAACATAAGTGTCTCAAATTGATTGATCAAATTTCCCCACACTTAAGCTTTTGTACTCTGGGCAAAACACATAAACAAAACTAAAGAAAAACAAGAAACATAATATTATTAAACTAAAAACATAAAAGCTGATTGTACCTAATCTAATCCATTTCGTAGGAAAACACGATGGCACTTAGCCTGTGCCACAAGCCTTTAAACCCCTAGGTGTCCTAGTGGACGAGTTGTAGTCTCGTGAGGGTTTACAGGGATGATACCCACAAACATGTAATATTTTATTTAATCAATTCAACTAATTTTTAAATACAAGCATTGTATTAAATATAAACCATAATTAATAAGTAAAGTATGTTTAACAAAGAATAGTTGAATCAAATCAATTGAGAATAAAGTATAGCATAATCGTGCTTTAATCGAGGAAATAGGCATGTTCGGATTGAGTAAAATTCTTCACAAGTGTCACTCAAGAATCGCACACAGTGTTTAGGTTAACTGTTACGCTCAACTCAGGTCAAATTATGAAAGTATTTTACCATAGGCTTGCATATACATCAATTCTCCACTACTTAGATCAAATAAATTGCAAAAATCAAGAGGTCTTTCAAAAGGTTGTAATGGAACTTATAAGGTGAAGGGAAGAACAATATAGATAATAAGCGAGTTAAAACCAAAGAGAATAAAAGAGCATTGAGGAGTAATTCAAGTATAAAGAATAAATTTTTACCCAAAACCATAAAATGCTCATTCTCTTCACACATTCCTTCCTTTTTCTATTCTTTTTTTTTTTTTTTGTTTTTTTTTTTGTTTTTTTGTTTTTTTTGTTTTTTTTTTTGTTTTTTTGTACCAAGCATTTCGTATCGGCACACCCAATTCCCCACACTTAAATCATTGCAAGCAAAAGAACTCCTCCAATAAGAAAATCAATGCTCTCCCATTCCCTAAGGTAAGGTAAAACATGGTTTTTCACTCAAAGCTTGTAATGGCTAAGAACAAAAAGAATAGGCAAATAGGTTTAGAGGAGTTAATAATTGGATAAATGCAAGGTAGGTTTATTTGGCCAAGCGGCTAAGTCAAGAAAAAATGCCTCTGTCATTTTCATGCAACACTCTGAGACCAATGTAATCTCAAATCGATTCAATGCAAGTTCTAGAAAATAAATTCATAATTGACATCACTCATGAAAGAAAATAACCAAGTGTAAGTATCAAACTTGGAAAAGCCCAAAACTCACAAGGTATGGAACATTCACTCAATTCAACCATGCATTCTTCCTAATATCACAATCATATACACATGTATATCATGAAAATGATTCAACTATAAACTGTTTTGCATACTTTTATCATCAATTAAGCTCAGTTGATACATGCTTGTATCAAAATCAATTGAAAAGATCAAAATTGTGTGTGTGTGTGTTTTTTTTTTTTTTTTTTTTAATATATACAAGAACAAAGATGATTTAAGACCTATTATGAAATGCAAGTTAAGATGCGTCTCAAGAGCAAAACTACTCCTTACTCTGCCATCATACATCTAAAAAGTTAGTAACAATAAAGATTAGCTTTTTTTTTAACTAAACTATGTACATGGTAATGTCAACTATCCCTCCCCCAAACTAATTAAAGACATTGTCCCCAATGTCAAAATAAAGATAGGAAGAGTGTAGAAGGTCTTGAGCGCAAATCGGACTGAAATAAGAAAAATTACAAAAACTAAAACCATAAGAGAAAACAAAAATTCACAAAGACAAAGTCAAATCAAGTTTTTGCTTTTTTTCTTGCTTTGCCTTGTTCCCGATTCCGTGGAGCCATTCTTTGGATCACGTTGTGGTACAAATGCATTGAGTTGATCGAGCAATTGTTCGGAGTTGTCGATTACAAGACTTTGACGTGTCGCTTGTGAGATGAACCTTTTTCTACTGCATGATCAAGAAAACAAAACAATGTCATAAAAACCATTAACATTTAATATACCTATGGGTTTTTGGTGAAAGTTCTACTTTGTGACGAGGGATGTAATTTGAAAGAGTTCTTCCAAGTTTCAAAACCACCGGTAGGGCAATAAAGGCATCAGCATTGGCGATCATAATGTTCAAATGCGTTGGTGCATGCAAAAATCTATTACTTCATCCCTAATGTTTTCCAATGGGCTTCGGTCGATAAGGTGGGAAT
Organism: Styphnolobium japonicum; assembly: GCA_023212625.1. NCBI lineage: Eukaryota > Viridiplantae > Streptophyta > Magnoliopsida > Fabales > Fabaceae > Styphnolobium > Styphnolobium japonicum. The sequence continues at coordinate 28,287,232 of JALBWW010000006.1, forward strand.
GACACGAGGACTTTGCCACCTCCTAAATGTCTGTGATTGCTACACAACCCATTAACCCAAGACTACCTCCTCCATAAACTAAGCGGATTTCTCTCTCAGCTTTAGCACTCGACCAAGATGGTGTGCAATATTTACAAACTCTTTATCTTTCAAAGGATTAGATCGCAAAAGACACAAACACTCTTGATCAGTGAAGTGACTTCATTTTCTCTTTTTTTTTTTTTTTCGTACTCTCACCTTATCAATGATGCGAAGAGAGCAAAGTGCATTATTTAAAGGCATCAAAACTCAAAGGTAATAATTACACCTATAAAGGAGGGGTAGATCAGGTGTGTCGGTAAGTTTGAAAATAAGCACAACAATGATAATAGCTATATGATAATGATAAAAGACTAATCTATATGTGTCAGAAGAAGTTTGAAAATATGCAACGCATATTTCAAAAAAATACGGCTATTTTTTTTTTTTTTTGAATTTTTTTGAATTTTTATTTTTTTGAATTTTTATTTTTTGATTTTTTTTTTTTGAATTTTTTTTAATAAACAGGAAAAAAAAAATAAAATAAAAAATAAAAATAAAATAAAAAAAATACTTACAGGAGGTGTGATTATGGCTCACATTTTCCTCTGGTTTTACGTCCAGTAACGTCTTGAAGCTCTACATGGGCCGATGGTCGGCTTTCCATCCAATTTTCTTAAAAATTGGCAAGCGAGTCTTTTGAGTGATTCGAGACTATAACGCTTATGTTCATCTTGGAATATTGGCCATAAATCGAGAAGTACTCTCTGCACATCTCCACTAGGATGCGTCTCAAGAGTCAATAGAATGTTATCTAAAGACTCCTTACTCATGCCATCCTTTATGAAGTTAATTTTATCATCTCGGTTTATAGACGTCATTCAATTGATTTGCATTTTGTGTTCACGAGGTCCATCTTGCACATTTATAGCGGACGTAACCTTTTTGCTCTTCTCTTCTTTGCATATGAACTTTTTCCTAGCCCTGGCATATATGAAACAAGAGCGTCGAGAAAATTCACCTCGAGTCGGACCTTTGCTTGATCAACGGCGTATATCATTGAGGGGATGCCTTTGTGCATAAGCATCCTTAATCTCTCGAAACCTTGCACAATAAATGTTAGTTAAAGCATTTTGAGGAGAGAGGGAATTGCTTACGGAGATTAAAAGGCGATTATCCATTTCGAAAGAAAGAAGAAAGAGAGAAAAAAATTGAGTAAAATTATGTCTGATTTCGGTGTTTGTGGAGTGGCGAAGGAATGAAAAAGATTTTCACGAGTGCCGTTATCCGCCATTTAGCAGGTGAAAAATCATCTGTCAAAGAAAAACAAACAAAATAAAGCCAGAAAAATCAAGCTTTGATAGATTTTCTCACTTGCGTTTTTGTTCTCGATTCTGTGACAACAAAAAGTCAAAGTTAGAAAGAGGAAAAGAGTTAGAAAACTTGGGATGCGCCCAAGAACGCTACTTTTAATGTCCTTAGCGGCGTGATTGATGATTTTGCATGAGCGATGGGTCTTCCCCAATAATGATTCAATCTCTGGCAATTGACATTAATCGTGGCTTTTTCTTTTTTTTTTCTTTTTTTTTTGTCTTTTTTTTTTTCAACACGGTAGTGATCAATCATGGTAGAGGTATCCTGCGGTTGAACTTCCTCCACGAGGTTCTCTTGAGCTCCTTCATAAAAATTTTGAGGCGGTGACCATTAACTTTGAACACTTTGTTGGTGGCTTCACTCTTAATTTCCACTGCACCATGAGGAAAAATGTTAGTGACAACAAATGAAAGTCCCACCTAGACCTTAATTTGAGGCATCAACTTAAGGCGAGAATTAAACAAGAGAACTTTTGCCCAGTGGCTTCATTCCGAAGAATAAACTTATCATGGAAGGCTTTGGTCTTTTCTTTGTAGAGTCGGGAGCTCTCATAGGCATCTAGGCGGATCTCTTCCAATTCCTGCTTCTTGCAACTTCCGCTCTATGCCACGCTCGGCCAAATTCATGTTGCATTGCTTCACGACTTGAATATGCTTTGTGCTCAATTTCTCTTTTGGTAAGTGGCATGCCTTACCATGGTATCAGATATGGAGACATCCCAGATTGGAGTTTTGTAAGCGGTCAGGTAAGCCCAAAGAGCATCCTCAAGCCTCATGCTCCAATCCTTCCGATTAGGTTGGGTATTTTCAAGTATGCGCTTGATCTCTCTATTGGAGACCTCGGCTTGACCATTAGTCAGGGGATGGTAAGGTGTAGAAACTTTATGCAACACGCCATATTTCCTCATCAATCCCTCCAAGTATAGATTACTGAGAAATGGGTGCCTTGATCAACGATGATAGCTCTCGGGATTCCAAACTGCGGAAAATCGTGATCTAACAAAATCCACAACAACTTTGGAATCATCGGTCAAGGTGGCTTTAGCCTCTGCCCGTTTTGATACATAATCCGGTAGCAAAATGTAAACATAACCAAAGGAAACAGGAAAAGGTCCCATGAAATCAATACCCCATACGTCAAGATTTCACAATATAGTAGAGGTTCTTGGGGCATCTCTCATTCCTGAGAAATGTTCCTGTTCTGCGACCTGTTCACTGAAGACTTACGGAACAAATATGCGTCATGAAACAAGGTAGAGCCAATATAAACCGAGTCTAAAACTTTCCTAGGCTATGCGTTGAGGCCCAAAATGTCCACCACATGCAAATGCATGACAAAAGCTAAACAGAATGGGAAACTCTTGATTAGGCACACATCGCCTAATAATTTGGTCACTACAAAATGCGCCTGAGATATGGATCATCCACACATAATATTTTGATTCACTCTTAAGTTTATAAATTTGTGCACGAGTGAAATGTGAGGAAAAGCGTAACAACCAAGAAATTCACCATATCGACAAACCAAGGGAAGGTGTTCTTACCTTGCGGTACATAAGCTCGCTCATACGGGAAGGAGTCTGTACGGGGAAGGGATCACGAAGCCCTTTCAATGCGGCTCGAAATGATCGCCACTGGGTTCTCTGCTCCAACTCTTGTCACGGATCTCTATGTGAAACTCTTGGAGCGAGTAGCATCCATCTTATTAGTCGGGGTTTTGCATCGGCTTCTTCAAAGGAACTTGAGTGCATGATCGTTAAACACAACAACCTTAGAACCAAGCAAATATGATCTAAACTTATCCAAAGCAAAAACAATGGCTAAAAGTTCTTTTTGGTTTGTGGTATAGTTGGCACGAGCGACATCTAGAGTTACAGAAGCATAGTATATCACATGCAGAAGCTTTCTACTACTGTGCGAAATGCTCCTCTTTGCATAGTTAGAAGCATCACCGCATTAACTCAAATGGCAATGTCCGGTCAGTGGGTTTGGATGATAGGGGTACTAGTCAAGGCTGCTTCAAGTGGTTGAAAATTGCCTTGCACTTGTCATCAAAATTGAACTCCACATCTTTAGCCGATGGCGGGAAAGTGGAAGAGCAATCTTCTTTGAAGTCGGCAATGAAGCGCTGTAAAACCTGCATGACCAAGAAAAGAACGCACTTCCATACGCATGTGGGGTAAGATAGACAAGTAATTACATCAATCTTGGCAGGATCTACCTCGATGCCACTTCTGGATACTACATGGCCTAAAACTATACCTGTTCTACCATAAATGGCATTTCTCAAAATTTAGTACAAGGTTAGTCTCAATGCATCTTTGCGAGTACTCTAGATAAGTGGCTAAACATGAATCAAAAGAAGAACCATAGGCAGTGAAGTCATCCATAAACACCTCCATGCACTCCTCTACAGAAATCGGAAAATATGCTCACCATGCACCATTTGGAAGGTACCAGGGCATTACGGTAGAAGGGCATCCGTCTGTAAGCAAAGGTCTTAGAAGGGACAAGTAAATGTGGTCTTCTCACGATCCTCCCGGTGCAATGTGGATTTGGAAGTATCGGTGTAGCCATCTAAGCGATGTAATGGGACTTACCCGATTCGGATTCCAGTCCCCGATCAATGAACGGAAGGGGGTAATGATCTTCCAGAGTGGCTTGGTTGAGGCGTCGTAGTCAATACGGACTCTCCAGCTATTCTGCACTCGGGTTGGAATGAGCTCATTCTTACGGTTGGCCACAGATCACCGGATTTCTTTGGAACTACTTGCAGGGCTTTCACCCACTTCTTTGTCGAGAGATGGGATAGATAATGCGACTGTGATAGCTTGGTCACTTCTTTTTCACCACATCTAGAATGAGAGGATTCGGTCTCCTGCGGGGTTGTCTCGGTTTAGTTTCCTCCTCGAGTAATATCCTGTGCATGCATGTGGAGGGTTAATACCAGGGAATGTCTGCAAGTGTCCAACCAATTGCCGCTTTTGTGTTGCTTCAAGACTTCCAATAATGCGGTTTCTTGCTCGGGTTGGAGGTGTTTGGCCATTATCAAGGGGAGCTTCTCATCTTCTTCCAGAATGCATACTTCAAATGCTCGGGCAAGGGCTTAAGTTCAATGGAGGGTGGTTCTTTGGGTGACGGTACTAGTTTTGGGCAAAAACTAAATCTGCTAAATTCTCGGCTGATTGCACTTTGTACTGCAAGTTTGTGCACAATCTTGCAAAACAACATCGTCATATCCTATGGAATCAAAAGAATCACACTTAGCGGGATGAATGACAACATCATTAATGCGGACATCATTGCCATTAATAAGGAATCATCGATATCGTGGAAAATTAACAACGACATGTGACAAGTATGTGAAATCTCGTACGAGGCTGCACACGTTGCATTGGGTTTTACAACCAAAAAAGTCCGAAGCGAGGCTGAACAAGTATCACAAGCTATGCTATCGGTGTATCCTACAATTTCGAAACTACTGCCAACATATCGCATGCATATCATCAACTTGATAAATCAATGACATCAAAATGAAAAGCAAGAATGATCCTCTAAAGGGTATTTCATGGCATCAAAAATGTTAAAATGAATGATATCATCACCAAATTCCATGGAAAAGGTAAGCCATGCACATCGATCTTAGTTTTAGCGAGTTTTCAAAAATGGCCTACCTAAGATCAATGGGGGTGGGGAAGAAACGATTCATCTTCCATATTCAACACATAAAAATCAGGGAATATTAAATTATGTGCACGAACGGACGTCCTCCAACACTCACTGCGGGTTGTGCGATTACTCGGTTTGCTAAGTGAATGACAATGCGGTGAGGCTTTAGCTCTCCCATATGCAAGGAAGTGTAAGCGACTTTGGCATTACATTGATGGAGGCTCCCAGTCTAGGGCATGGAGTGAGCTATTGGTGCCCTATGGTGCAAGGGATGGTAAAGTGCTGGATCCTTGCATTTGGGAGGCGGGTTGGGGTGAATCAGCAGAGACATTTCTCCCCATACTCACTTTTCGACCCTTTAGCTTCCTCTTATGGGTGCACATCTCTTTCAAGAACTTGGCATACTTGGGGATTTGTTTAATTGCCTCCAAGAGAGGTATATTCACCTCAAACCTTAGAAAAGTCTCCATAATTTCCTTATCCAGTCGATTTTCAACCATATGCCTCATTTTGTATCATTCGGTTGGGAAAAGGAAGAGGAATGTTGGAACTGACTTTTTGGATGCTCACTTTATATCTTGAATTTTCTCATCAGCTGGCTTGATTTGATTCAATTTTACTGCATTGTTGTTGTAGGATCATTTCTTCTTGAATCTCTTCTGACATGAATTAGTGCGAACTTGAAGTTCTGTAGAATCTTGTTTCTCTGGGCCAAGGGTAGAATACTGGAAGTATCTGCTGCCTTGATCCATTGATTTGCTTACTCGCTGCGTAAAGCTATAGCACTAACATTGCCTTTCTACAGGATTTGGAGTGGTTTGAGAGGGTAATTGGCGGAACCTGTGACTTTAATTCATGAATTGATGTGGCAGATTGACCAATTTGAGTCTCCAAGTTACGAATGGTGGTTTCAGTTCTCTGTTGAAGCTGGATGTTATTGGTGGCCATTGTTTCACCAAATCCTCCAATGAGGGCTCGATTTTGTGGCTACGAGGACCTTCTTCTTTGGAATGGTGGTCTACTTGGTCCCGGCATGTATTGGTGGCGATTTGTCCTTGCTGCTTCTTTGGAATGGTGGTCTATCTTTGGTTTTTGTTTCTTGATTTAATGCATTCCCATATCTCGAGATTGGGATGGTCCCTCCGGCCAGGGGTTGTAAGTGTTGGAGAATGGATCATATTTACGTTGTTGTTCTTGATGGAATTGTGGCTTCCCAGAAATATCTAAAGCGGCCACCAGATTGGTCTTGAAACTCGAGAATCATCTTGCAATGTGGGGCATGAATCGTAGGATGAGAGGAACTAGAACATATGCTACAAACTCTTGCGGGGTTTGCACACGTGGTTCGTGTTGTCCTATTGCCATTTGTCTAACCAAAGAAGTGAGCTCATCAATCTATGTTCCACCCTTTGTTGATCGACATGTGAAGAGGTATTAACTTCATTGACTTAAGTTGCGGCACCCGTTAAGTACCAAGTGCGAGAATTTGCTGCCATGTTTGCAATTAAGTTTAAAGCGTGATGAGTTTTATCTACCAATGCTCCACCACTTGCGACATCGATCATACTCCTTTCCATTGGCATCGGATCCTTCATAGAAGTATTGGATCGTTGAGTTGATCAGCAATTTGATGGTGTGGCGGCAGAGCATAATTTCTTGAATCTCTCCCAATACTCATGGAGAGTTTCACCAGCGATTTGCCTTATGCCACAAATATCTTTCCTTATTACGCGGAGTTCTTGATGCGAGAAAGAACTTTTCGAGAAATAATCTTTTCATGTCATTCCAGTGATGGCGGCGAGGTTGTAAGTAATACAACCAATCCTTAGCGACACCATCCAAAGAGAAAGAAAGGCCATAGCTTGATGTGATCTTGACTATTCCATGAGGTTTCATGGTGGAGCAGGACAACATGGAACTCCTTCAAATGCTTATGTGGATCTTCACCGCAAGACCATGAAACTTGGGGCACAAGTGTATCAATCCAGATTTCAACTCAAAATCAACATTAAGTTCGGGATATTGAATGCACAAGGTTGATAATTCACATCAGTGCAGCCAATTCCTTAAAGGGTCCTATTGTTATAAATCGACCATAGTAAAATCAACCAGAACTCGATGCTCAGGACACGGAAGTACTATGACGGTTTCAACGGGATTAAAAGAGTCAACAAGATTAGGTGCAATGTCAAGTTCAAGCCCGATTCCGGAAGTAATTCTATTAGCTCTATGAATGCTACTACCGAGTCCTATGAATTCTATGAAGTGTATGAAATGTTCTATCAATTTCGAGGATCAAATGAATGCAAGGTACCGAGGATCGAGATCTGAGTAAATACAGTATGCGATTCGTAAGAAGGTATTAGAAAAGCAATAACAACTAAAACACTAAAAATTCCAAAAACAAATACTCCAAAAAATTAAACAAAAATAAAAACAGTATCAAATGAATTTTAAAAATTATGGAACCACCACAGGATAAAATCTACACAAAAATGCTATCCAACAAAATAATAAAAAATCTTAAAAAATTGAAAAAGTGGTCTAAACGATGGAATTTAGCAACAATAAGGGTGACCTCACTGTATACAGTGAGCCTTTCTCAGAATAATATTTTCTATTTGTGTACCAAAATTCAGATCAATCTGAGATGCACGAACCAAAATTCTTGACACAACGCCCTTTATCCAAAATTCTGCAGAATCCCACTTGAAAAGGCACAAAAACAAAACAAACACATTTGTTAGAGTTAGATGGGATCTTGAAATGATCAAATAGTTGCCTTGGATCCCCGGCAGCGGCGCCAAATTGACAAGAGGGTTGTCGAGGCCTATCAAATAAAATAAGCAGGTTCACAAACTAATTTGTAGTATAGAGAATGAAGGCAGAATCGTCTCTCAAGGATCCAAAAACAAAGATTTAATTAGATCAAGATAATTAGAAAAGGGGGGGGGTTTGTTGTTGATTAACAAGATTAATAAAAGTAGGAGATTCAAAGTTGTAAATAAATCTAAAGAAACAACCAATCCAAGGACATTCTGATCTTGAGTTTAACTCATCATTGATCACAAGGAATTCACTTAATTGCTAACCATGTTCTTGGCCTTAGATCACATCAAGAAGCCTTAACATGATCCAAGAATTCTTTACTAGATAAGCATCTAGGATTTGATTAACCAAGGTTAGATAAAGTAAGCACCATCCAACATAGATTAACTTAAGATCTAGAATTTAACCAAGCTAAACAATCTATCAAAAAGCTTTAATATATTGTTTAATCTTTGTGATCCTCTTTGAATACATGATAATAAAGCTATTACCACATCAACATCTAAATCAAATTAAGCAATTTAATCTAGATCAGAATCAAAAGAGGAAGAAGAGAAACTTGAATAACAATTAAGCAATATGAACAAGCAAAACAAGATCTCCAAATTAAACAACAAGATGGCTAATCCCTTGGATTGATTATGAGAGCCTAGCCTTCCATGGATGGGAAGGAAGAACTCAGAATTTAAAGAACAAAAACGAAATTGCAAAGAGAATGAAGAAGAAGAGAAAGAAAACTCTACAAATACTTAAACTTTCTTGAAACTTACTTCTAAATTGAATGCCTCTAATACAAAGAGGTTGGGTCTATTTATACTAATCCTAGAAGCCAATTTGTACATGTACATAAATCTGAATACAAGCTATAAGAATCTGAAATTTGTCAAAAATGGAAGCTTGATGCATGGTTGGTGGGTTGGTGCATGGTAGGTGGGTTGGTGTATGGTTGGTGGCTTTTAGTCAACAACTCTTATCCGACTTCTGGCTTCAAATTCATCACCTAGACGGTGTATTTTGGCTTGGATATCTTCATCAAAGTTGTAGCCAGTTGTCTCCTTGAAAATCTCCAATTTGAATCATGTCATTTGGACTTTTAGAACTCGAGAAATGCCAAAAACAACTTCACCTATCAAGTTAGGTTGGAAGAACGTGTTTCCAACTTGAACCAACTTGTAACCACGAGCGTCGCCTAAAACGACATCTATTGACAAAATGGTCTTCATTGAAGTTGGAGATATGGGTCTTATCTTTCAAGTGACCAAGTTTCAGCCCAAGAGGAGGCCTATAACCCACTATATAGTCCAATATGTACATCACCTTGAGATGGTTCGTGACAGCAAACCCACTCTGCATTGCAGGAAATTTTGGACCCTTAGCATTCGATCCAGCTCTTGAGTTCTTCATGAAACTTAAGAGCATTGTCTTAGCTTTCCAAAGACACCAAGAGATCACCTCAATTGGATCAGAGTCCCAAGTTATGACCTAACCAAGGAAGAAAGGTCAAAATGCATCAAAATCCGAAAATTATTCAATATTTGCATTAAAGCCCAATGAAGCCCAACAACATTAAACTCATCTAAAGTACTAATATTGGGCACAATAAACATCTAATAATGCCTAATACAAGCTAACATAAGTGTCTCAAATTGATTGATCAATGAAAAGACTTATAATTAAGTTAGTTTAAAAATTATATTAAAATAATTTATAATTTATAATTATTATTTACAAATAGATCAAAATTTAAGAAGTTTAGATATATTTTTACCTTATTAATGTAAGAAGTAAAATAAATATGAATTTTCTAAATTTCAACTGCAGGTAGAATTATAAAGATATAAAAAGAAAACATGTAAGCCCTATAATTTTAAAATTTATAAAATTCACATCTTGTATTTTTATCTTTCTAATTACACATGTAATTCAACTGTAGACAATCCAAATTCATTAAAATGTATTGTTTTTTTAAGTTGATAAAATATTTTATAATCAATATAACACATTTTAAGATTAAATCTTACTTTTATTATGAAGGATAAAATATAAAATAAAAAAAACAAAATGATTATTTTGTGTTGTGTAATCATATTCATTAATTAAAAAAAAACACAAGTAAGTAATATTAAAAAAAATTGACACAAACTCCAACAAAATCCTTTGAGAACTTTTTTGCTTGCGAAGCAATTATAAAAATCGCTTTCTTCTATGTGGTTGGTGAGACGCAATATTTGACCAAAACAAACAACTACTCTGTTCTAACCGCAAGAATCCGATACGTCACGAGAGTGCCAAACGATGATATAATTGGTAAAAGACAAGTAATTATCAGATAAATTATTGTTATAAATAAAGAGGTTTATATATATTATATATATAGTGTTTTATTTGTTTTGAGAGCATATATATTATACTTCATATTATTTCATGAATAAATATTGTATCAATAAGAAACAATATTGTTTTATTTGTGCCAGTAACTTCGATTACATTTTTGCTCAAGAAAGTTCTCCTTCAAAACTAGTTTTCTATCCACAGATACGGTGACAGCACCAATTATATTTGAAATACATATTGTTTTAATTAATGTTGTTATCGATAAGATTTTTAGTTCGATCAAATTAAATAATATTATAAAAGTACTTTATATATAAAAAATATAAAATATTTTAAAATATTTATAAAACATTGAGTTTTACCCTAAAAATAATAATTAATGATAGGTTGATACAACTGACTATTTTGATCCGTTTAAAGTAGTCTAATTATAAATTTGACTAAAAGACTAAATCATAATTATCTAAGTATTCAGTTCATGGCCAAATCGTTTAGACTATTCAATTTAATTTGATTTTAACAACATTAGTTTCAACTGTTCGAAAGACAAAAATGAAATTTAAAGTAAAATTAAAAGATGACAAGTAAAAAAATTTCTATAATGAGTTATATGCATAAATTTCTTTTAAAACTTATATATTTGTGCATTAATTAAAAAAAATTATACATTTCATATATATATATATATTGATTATTAAAAGATGATTTAAATTATTTTATAACAAACAATATGGATTTGATATTAATATTTAAGTTAATTTGCATTCATAGTTATAAAACTCGAATCAGTTGTTGATTAGAAATCAATTAATATTAGGTTAGTGTATAACTGGTTTAACCAATGAGTTATTAGTCAAACAATATAAAATTAAATGAATATATGAATATTTAATAAAAATAAAAAGAAAAAGTATATTAAAATAATATAATAATCACAAAAAAATAATTTAATTTGAAACTAATGAAATTGGAAGAAAAAAGTTTATTTCTACAATACAAAAGTTTTAAAAGAAAATGTTGCATAAAATTTTATTATAGGAAAAAAAATTATTTATCGTCTCTTAACTTTACTATAAGTTCTATGCACTTAAACAATGCTAGTTATGCATTTGTGTTCATATAGGATGTCATGTAAGTAAATTTCATTAATATTTCTAATTATGTTAGTAATTATGACGAATTTAATGAATTTTAAAAAAATTTAAAATGAAGAAAAATATAATATAATTGTGGGATTAAAATAAAATTTAAAGTAAAGTTAAAAGTGAAAAATTATATCTTTACCTATATTATATAATATGCTCCAGATTTTCTATATTGTTGATGAGTTTATATTTATTAATTATTATCATTTAGCAAGTGTAAGTTGTATTTATTAATATAAAATATGTAAGTGAAGGGGCTGAGTTTATTTATAGGCCCAAACTATAATCAATATGACCTAACGTGACTTGATCCGATGCGAGCCAGCCCAAATGAATCAGATTGGCCCGAATTCACAGCTCTAAATTTAGCAGCGTAGGGCGGTTCTTTGTCGTTTCCCACACAAACAAAATGCTACTGGTGAAAAAATAGACACGATGGACCCTTCAGTTTGTGCTTTTTGGTAATATCCACACTAACACTAATTCAATTTGGCTTTGTTTTCCTCTCCATCTAGACTAGAAAAAGTGCGAAAGTTCTACATCAATCGATGGTCACTCATCCAGTAAAAATGTGGAAATTCAATGAACATGGCTTAAGTTGTTAGATAAAAATTAGGTTTTATATTTTTAATATGTTCTTTAATTTAAGAGTCCTTTCAACTTGTACAGATTCATTTTACGTTTTGTTAAAATTTAATTTAATTATGTAAAATGAGGGTACAATAAAGATTAAATTTTTAACTATTTAGTTATAATTTCTTTTAAAGTTTAAATTGTTAAATAAAAACCTAACATTAAATTTATATATCTATCATGCATCAATAGTAAATATGTAAAATATTAATAAGAAGAAGATTAATTGTTTAATATAAAACCTTGCCGTGCTTATTGCCAATACTTATTTATGACACAAATTTTTGATTATTTATGCAAAAAAAATCATATAGTTAGAAAATGATTGTTATCATATGTATATTAAAATAATTTTAAAAAAATCACTTCTTGCTTTACTTTAATTAAAAAATTATGTATCAAAGATAGATTAATTTTTTTTTTATGTTAAAAAATCCCAAAATAAAAAAGACAACCAAACATGACAAATATTTTTACAATTTACGGTTTGTTTTACATTGGTAAAGCTTGGAAAGGGAGGTTCGGTGGAAGTAAAAAAAAAGCTACATTCTTATAAAAATATATTGGGAAGTGCAATTTTTTTTTCATGTGCGTTGCAAAATAAACATACACAAAATGTTGCTGTTTCCGAGCCTAACTTGGTTAGCTGTATGGTAAGTTTGTATATTCTATCTTATAGATTTTTTTTATTTCCCCCTAAAAAAAAAGAATATCCTAAGCAATATTAGGAGTGAAAATAAATTAAGCTATGTTATATTTTATTTTAAATAAGTCTTACTTGTTTTAAAAATTTTGAAGGTTTTTTTTTTATTTAACCTGATCTTTTTATAAAAACATAAAAATTTGGCATAATTTAAAAGTCTACATCACATAAAAATATTTAAACTTTATAAGTTTTAAATATATTTAATATTTAATAAAATTATTATATTTGGTATTAAATTAAATTAAATTAATATATAACAAATAAATCATATAAGTATTATCAAAATATAATTATATGTTATTATAATAAATTAATAAACTGACTATTAAAATAAATAAATTTTTTAAAAGGATTAAATATTTATCTATTTAATTAAATAGACTTTTTCTAAAAAATTAAATTTAACTTATTTAATAAATAAATTAAATTAAAATAAATTATATCATAAAATCTTATTAACTCGCTTGACTTATTTACACATGTAGCTAATATTTAAACTTTTTAAAAGGAATATCTTAATAGTTGTATTTATTTTATATATTATTAAAATAAAGATACATCTATGTCAAAATATGATGCATAGTGCCAGATTCGCTGCTGGTCTAATAGTTAGGTCAACACCATACATTACTCCTCAAGGAAAACTAATCATTTCATTATGAAGTTGTATCAGTCCCTTCCATTTAAAAAATCTTTTTCCAGGTTAAGACATTAAAATATATAAAATAGAGAAGCAGAAGATTATCTTGATACCTCGTGTATTTAATTTGTATTATCCACAAGAAAAATGCTGAATAGCCCGAAAAATTAATACCGGGAGATAACGTAATGTGTAATAATTTTAGTGGATCCTACTAAAAAAGTAATTGTTCCATTTGTTTTTAACTATCTGTACAGAGTCAGTCTACAGCCTTCGGACTTTATAGTAGCACTCTATCTACAAATCGCCCAAATGAGCCGCAACTCACAAACTTATCATAATTTATTTCTCTTTATATTTGATATCTTAAGATTTGGATACTCTAATAAATACAGTACGTATTTTAGTAAATAAAATAATAGTGATAACAATTAATGAAAAAATTATTAAATAATTTTTAGGAAACACGGAATTTAGTATTTATGTTCAATTCTCACATCTAAAATAAGTCTAGTGTAACTAAAATATTATTATGTGTAAATATAAAATTAGTTTGTATAAAGAAATGTATACAATTGTTTAAAAAAGTATAAACAAAGAAAAATTATTATTTGGGGTTAGTAAAAAGCGCCAAATTTAAGTTTGGTGTTTGATTTGATGTGTAATTTTAATTCGAATAGCTAACTCTTCATAATTTTTTTTAAATCGTTAAAGTTTGTAATAAAATATTCACAATAAAAAATATGATTATTTCATTTAAAAATTAAATAATTAGTAATGAATTTTTTTAAAATTTATTTATTTTTTGAAACAAAATAATCACAATAAATACGACACTAAAACAGTCTTTAATATGACATTTATCAAAAAAATTTCTTTAAATAATATTACCTCTTCATGAATACAGTAATTGTATTATCTCTAGGCTACTCAACTCATACAAAGAATTTGAATCCTCTACTATTTTTTTGCTATTTCAAAATTTTGTGCTTTTATTTTTTTAAATAAGTGAATCCCATCCATAAAAAAAATATTTAGAACTCACTTATCTTTTAGAAAGGAAAATAGTCCAAATACAGCTAAAAACAGCCCGGAATCCAAAATGTGACGCATAGGATGTAAATTGGGGTCACTCTATCATATCTTTATAATGTTACTTATAATTTAAAAAATTAATTATTATATTAAAATAATAATATAAATAATATTTAAATTTTAAAATAATTTTTTTTCATTATAAAAATACTTGAAGGTAAGAATAGTTACGAGATAGGATAAACTAACCCCGCAAATTGATGAAATTATTGTCAAACTTTCCAAGACCTAGATTCCCAACATTTGGGTCCAGTACTGAGATCAGAGAGGGGCAGTCTGACACTTGACAGACTGAGACTAATAATAATAAAGAAGGATAAATATAAACGGAATCTTGTCGATGGATTGTGGCGTGAGGATTCTATATGGTATATATGATATTTTGTATAGCCCTTTTCATCGGGTCCACAGCCCATTAAGAGAGTGAATTCTTTGAGGTACAAGTGTCAAACATTATTAAATTAAGCTAATATCCCGCAAGCCTCCAAAACGTATTTCTTTTGGTTTGGGTCTCTCTTCTTTCTGCAGCGAGCACTTGTAATCTGCTGAGAAGTGGTTCACAATTTCACAATCACATGGAAGATGTTTGAAGCTCGCTTCGCCAAAATAACATCCCATCGTGTATTAGAATTCATCGTTTCCCTTATCACGACTTTATCAGGATTGTAAAGATTCTCTTTTGTTGTCTTCTACAGCAAACAAGTATGGCTGGAGTGAAGCTTCCTCGTCTCTTCCACCTTGTCAGTTGTCATTTCCCTGTTACTATTACAGTTATTATTATGCAATAACGTACACCACACCACCACTTGCATTGCGGGATCCACTTATTAATTGCCACTCCGCGCTCCCTGTATACTATTAATCATAATCCAAAATATCACGACTAGGAGAGGAGGAGGGAAGAGAGGCAAGTATATGCCATTGACCCTTTAATTAATTTTTTTTTATGTATATTAGAAATTATTTTAATTATATTTTTTATTATTATTTTATATTATATATGTCTTATGTTTATTTTCCTTTAATTTTGATTCTCTTCATTCAAGATTTCCAACTCTGTTCTTGATGACTAGTAAAAAAATATTGATATAACAAGTATTTTTAACTTTTATTGTAATGCAACGCTTATTTTTATTGTAGTGTTTAAAATTTATAAATTATATAGTATATTAAATTGTGATATAGATATTTTTATTAGTTATAAATATAAAACCAGAAAATAATAATTTTTGAAATTTAAAGTTAGATATCTAAAACTACTGATTACAATAAAAAAGTTATCATTACATATTTAAACATTTAAAATCTTATATTAAACATGAGAATTTTCTTTTGGTATTATAAACATGAGAATTTTAAATAACTAAAGCATCATGTAATTAGATATCTAAAATGCTTAAATATGTGTGCATGGCTGTTAATTTGATTATAGCTAGGAACCCATTCCTACATGAGAGACACCAATAGAAAGCGAAGTTACATTGATTAATGGTTACAAAAAGAAATCAAGCTTTTCACCAAAAAAAAAGAGTAAAGAAATCAAGCCTTCCACTAGTACATATTGTGGGCCTCCGTATGGTTGGACTTAATTCACGGATTACACAGGTGCTTGTCCATCTCAACTGGACCCTTGGTGGCTGGACACTTCTCGACATTATCCAACGCAACCTCACTAAAAAAAAAAAGAGAAGAGAAACTTAACAACAAATAAATATATTTTATAACAATACAGGAAGAAAAAAAACAGAATGTAATGTAACAATAATTAAATAAACGAAAGAAAGCAAGAGTAACCGTCTTATTAACATGAATAACAACCCATACAATACTAGAAAAAGATTTTTGATGTGTTGGGGTTCTTTATGTTATTTATCATTTTTTTTGGTAATTATTTATCATTTTTCATTATCACCATATTTTTCTTGCAAAAATGTGAAATCTAAGATCCTCACCTGTCAAAATGAGTTGACGTGATTATTTTGATTAATCCCAATGAAGGGATGTGAATGTATGAGTTGAAATGTTTAAGCAATATCCACCATTTAAGGGATTGCAATCATGGACATTTTAAAAGTCAACACGATTAGAGGCACAATTTAATTTCGATAATTGCATTTGAAATCACATATTAGAAATTTGAAATAATTTCCTCTTTTACATAATATTTCACATATTTGTTGCTAAATGAACGTTAGGATAACTAACAAATGTACGGATAAGATAATCTTTCCTATTATTACTCGGTTTTGGTAATTGTTGTCTGATTAATTGGAATTTAGAGAGGTAAATATTCGTTTGAATCAGAAAAACTTACATGTTCTGAAAGTATTACACTTAGCAAATGAGAATATGACATATATCAAAAATTAAATTTATGATGTTAAATTAGTTTTAAATCAAAATCTAGAGATGCTATTAAAATTGAAGTATGTCCTTTTGAACGCTGCAGTCTAAACTACAATTATCAAGCAGCTAGAATTCAAAAATACAAGAAACGAAATCTCATTCATTGAATCACTTTTATAGAGTATGTGTGGATTCACTTTTGTTTTTTAAAAAAGTATTTTTAAAAAGAAACTATTTTTACATGTTTTTATGTGTGTTTTGATGTAATTTATTAAAGAAAATAAAAGTTAAAAAAAACTTAGTTACGACTTATTTTTAAAAGTTAATGATGCTTGCTTTAGCTTCTAAAAAAGAGAATAAGAGATTACTTGTAGTATAATTTTTTGACAAAAAAATTATCTTTTTTTTAATTACATATAATATTTTTTTTTCTTCTTCTTGTAAACTATATTCACAAACGGTTCTCTCATTGTGGTCCACTAATACTTCATTTGTCTTCACCTCATCTCAAATAATAACGGTAGATTTTGGTTTGTTATTTTTTTTTTGTTTGATATTTCATTTATTATTATATTCCATTAAATTCTTTTTTGTTGATTTCATTTTGCGAATACTCATCTCAAGTATCTTTTTTTAGCCTATTTGTCTACGGGAAGAAATTCTAATATAATCTAAGAGTATTATTTAATAATTTCTTAATTGTAAGATTTTATTTAAATTTTATTAAAAAATATTTTAAATTTAATCTAACAATAATTTTTTTTGTTATCTAATGTCACACGTTACGTTTTATGGGTATGAATACCTAACCGTACTAAAAGGAGAAATCTAAAAGATGAAAACAAAAAACAAAATGAAAAACGAGATGGGTATAACTATAAACAAGTCGAAGTGCACAAGATTCAAAACTTCTATGACATGGGAAAGCTTTATTGGTTTACCTTAAATTTCAGACATCAAAGATTCCACATAGTCCATCATTGACCTCCCATGACGAATCCTACCCTGTGTTTCACACGTTTACTTGTCTTACGTATAATCGATTTCAAGTTCCTATCTCACCTCTCCAACGTTCTTGTTAACTCTTACGCCATTCGTGCACACTATATTTCATCGGGCAATTCTAGATCACTTCCTGCTTTTTGATCCATTTCCTTCGAATTCGATTCCATTGTCCCCACTCAGATCGCTGGAATTGCAGAACCATATCGGAGAGTCACAAGGCAGAAATGCATGCTTTCACTCTACCTTGTTGGTAATTTTATTTTTTAGAAGTACTCTGTTCTGTTTTCGGTTTGTGGTTTTTAGAGTTAACTTCCGAGTCTAATTCTATCATTGTTTTTTTGGAATCTGCATAGTTGCATACCTTTCAAGTTAAAGCTAGTTTGCATTCCATAATGATTAGGAAAACCCATATATATGTTTTGAAATCCCGGGCAAGCATCTTCTCAGACCCCAATGCAAACCTGAATATTTTCTGCCCGCCCCCTGTAGATTTCTTTCTATCTATCTACTTTAAAATTTATTATTTTAGAATTTCCATGAAGAAGGTTTAGTTCCAGGTATCTATATAGGAGGTAGAATATTTGTGTTGTTTTGAATGACTTTTACTTAAGTTAAAGCATTTTGAGATGACAATGCAGAAACTCAAAGTTCGTGGAAAGTAATAGTAAACACTTATTTTAGTTTTTTTAAATATATAAGTATTATTATTTTAGTCATTTAATAATTGTGTGTAATTAAATTAGTCTTATTAGAGAATTATTTTATGTTATTGAATAATTAATTTAATGTCAAAAAATATATTAAAAGACTAATTTAATGTAAAAAATTAACATTAAAAAATTAATTTAATATCATCAATTATTAAAAGACTAAATTAATGTTACTTATATTTGTAAAAGATCAAAATAAGTGTTTACTCAAAATAATAATAACATTGGCTATTGCTCCAGGAAAAGTTTTTGTATACAAAATCTTTTACTATTATATAAAACAAAGTTCACGTAAGTAAAGTTAATATTAAGTATTACTCATACATGAGTTTTTTAATTTTAATTTAATTTTTACTCTATTGATATAATCTTATTTTTTTGGTACTCAAAATTTATTTAAAATTTTTTAAATCTAATTTAAATTTAAATTTATTTTATTTAAGTGATAAATTTAATTACTCTAACATTTTAAATTTATATTAATCTAAATATTAATTACTTGTTTACCTATTAATAAGTGTGATAAATGAAGATCATATATCATAACATATTCAAATAATTAATATTTTTAAATTAATTAAATATTATATTTACTTATTATAATAAACAAATACTCTAATAAATATTTAATTTGAAATATTTTTAATCTTAATCAAATACTTTAAGTTTTCTATTTTTATTTTTATATTTTTTTACATCCTATTAGACACTATATATATTAAATACTTCATGATAAATTTAATTTTTATGATTTTTTTAATTTTTCTTTTGAGATATTTAAATTAAAAAATAATTAAGCTATTGTTCTTTCATAAATTTAATTAATTTTTTTATATAAAAAATATCAAAACTAACAACACCTTATAATTGAAAAAATATATACATATCTAATGTAATCAATATGTGCATCGCGTGAGTAATTCTGAATGCAAATAAAACCAGGGTGATGCAAAAGCAAAACAAAGTTTTTCTTCAGTATTTTTCTTTAAACTTTTCAAAACAAGTGGTCAAAAACTAAGCTTAGTCAAAACAAGTATTTGGTATCTTAAAAGGCGTGGGCTTATTTTGTATCGATGCAAAACAGCAAAATGTCAGCAGTATGCTATCTCACCTCATTTCACAAGTAAAAAGCAGGGAGATTCTGAAAATGTCCTTAGGAAAGGGAAGGACGCATGAAGCATCCGTCGGATCACTCGGATGTCTTTGAATGATGTGATTTTTCCTATGTCGAGTACTATTCGTATCCTTATCCTATTATTAAGTATATTAAGAAACCATTCCCTACAAAAATGGAATGGTAGGGAATGGAAAAGAGAGCACCTGATTCTATCGCACAACACAAGTATTCAAAAATTTGGTATTAGGAAGTAGTAACTAACACACAAAAGTCTTGAAAATGGAAGAATCCCATGTGACTTGAGATGAGAGGCTGGGTATCTGACTCAGCTTCAGGCCCCACCTGAGTCTCCCATCCTGCATTAAAAGAAGTTAAAGGTCAACTCTCTCTGTGTGCCTCACTGTCGCCAACTTACCTTCCTTACCCATTCCCGCTTTCGTGTCTCCCATCAAAATCCAAACGGCTAAACACAACCTTTTGACCTTCCCTCTCTCTCTCTCTCGTCATCCGTCCCATTTGTCTTCGTCTTCAACCCCTTTATCCCGTTACTTAAAATGGACCCACCTAAAGAGATGGGGTCTATATACTGAGATTATGCTACGTGGACCGCTGTAATTCGCAGTTGAGTTTGACCCTTTTGCATTGAGGACGTATCCCTTTGACTAGAACGGCCTTAGTCGTCTTTTTCGATTCCTTTCTCTCTCTCTCTCTCTCTCTCTCTCTCTCTTCTTTTCATTTCCGCTTTTCCTCTCTTTCTTCCTCTGCTCCTATTCTATTTATAGTTTATACAACCATTTCTCTTACTTGGTAAGAAATAAAAGATTCAACCCCATGATTAATGATTAATTATTCTTCCGCAACTTAGCCAGACGTCCAGCCAATGTTGAAGAAATAAAAAAAGGCTCAGTTGGAAAGAAAGAGAGGGTTGTGACTTGGATTTGTTTGTCTTGGTTTGTTACTGGTATTGAAGTTATATATGGCTGTGGAGCTTATAAGGGGTTATGGGGATGATAGTGTTGCAGCGAGGAGTAGCACGGAGGACAATGCGATTTCCGTGCAGGTGCAGGAAGCAGCTTCTGCGGGCATTCATAGCGTTGAGAAGTTCATGAATATGATTTCTTCTCAACAGCAGAGTCGCCAACAACCGGCCTCGGAGGCAGAGTCATCTAGCTCCGGAAAAGGTTCCGAATTTGAAGCTGTTGCAGATTTTGCGGTGAACAGGTTCAGAGAGGTTATTTCTCTCCTCGATAAGCCAAGAACCGGTCACGCTCGTTTCAGAAGGGCTCCACCAACTGTGCCTCCTCCTGTTCCTCTTCTACAATTACAGCAAATGGTCTTAGATTCAAAATCCAAAGTGCAGCAAAAAACTGAACAAGTCTCTGCTTTCAAGGTTTATTGCCCAACACCGGTTCTTCGTCCCCCTCCTCTGCCTCAAATTCACCACCACCAGCGTCAACCTTTACCGTTCCACCCTCCGCAGCTGGGTGTTGCTTCTGTGCCGGCAAACAATGGAATTGTAGAGAAGAATGAAGCAAATGGTGGTACTATTGAATTTTCTGCTTCGCCATCAGTTTCTGCTGTCAATTCGTATATGTCTACGGTAACAGGGGACGGTGAAAGTTTGCAACGGCCCTGTCGTTCTTCGGGGTTCCAAATTACTCATGTGTCACTGCAGGGATCTTCTTATATGCGTAAACCACCTCTGTCTTCAACTTCTATGAAGAGGAAGTGCAATTCAATGGATGTTCCTGCTATCAAATGTGGATCATCCTCTGCGCATTGCCATTGCTCCAAGAAAAGGTAGGCAGCTACATGCATAGTTTTCTGTTTGTTTAGTCTTGGTATTATAGTTACTATTTAATTACACAAAGCATATATATATTTATGGGTCTTGCATTAATACCTCTTATAAATATTTTTAATTATTAAATAAAAAGTATTAAATATTTTACTTTTATATTTAATATTTTTTATTTTTAATTCCTTAATCAATGTGAGACTCATTAACAAATGCCTATATTTATAAGCTTTAAATTAAATGATGCAGGAAATCGAAGTTCAAGAGAGTGATTAGAGTGCCAGCTATTAGCTCGAAGAGTGCTGATATCCCACCTGATGATTACTCGTGGAGAAAATACGGACAGAAACCCATCAAGGGGTCTCCCCACCCGAGGTATGTTAATGTTGCAAGATTGTTGAATCCTCGTGGCTACGTTAATTTCCACCCTTGCATTACTTGTTATGCAATACTATTAATATATCTATTGATCTGTTCATGGTTGGTATTGACTATTGAGTATTGACCGAAACATATAATGTTCGCTATGTTATCTGAAGTGTGTGAATCTGTTGTTGACATTGTCAGAGGTTATTACAAGTGCACCAGCGTGAGAGGTTGCCCGGCACGCAAACACGTGGAGCGTGCTGTGGACGATTCCAACATGCTTGTTGTCACTTACGAAGGAGATCATAATCACTCGCGCACCGCTTCTGAGGTGGCTGCTGCCGTTGTCCTCGAATCATCTTAGTCTCGGTTGATCCAACTGCTGATAATCTTTCACAAAGTTTTTGTTCTCACCCCCAAGCAATGTACTAGTTTGTTTTGAACTTATTTAGCTTTGTGATTAGTCAACGCTCAGACTTAGCTCATAGGATTTCTATTTTCTAGAGTGTCTGTCTTTATTATCCCTCCTCTTTTCCTCTTTAATTACTTATACAAGAGTATTTCTTTGGTTGGTCTTTTACAGAAAGGATAAAGAAATTGAATAGCATAGAGATGTTGAATTCATAGGAAGTTTGATGCATGGAGCTTTTGCTTTTATGGCTCTACTATTTTCCTTGCATAGATATGTCTTATCTGCTCCTTGTGCGAATTTGAAAAAGGGTAGAAGAAAACAGGCAGGTATGCAGTCAAGGTCCCTCAAGGGCTGGAGAAAAATGTTGATGAGTAGGTTTCGTGTGCTTAAAGTTTGAAAATTGATGGGGAAACCTCATTGCTGAAGTCCGCGTTATTCTATTTTTGCTTATTTACGTTTGAAACGAGGGTGAAGCAATGGATGGGTTTTGGAATTTTTGACAACCTAACAAGAGGTTTATTGACTTTTGAGGGGCCTAATTGGACCTACATAGGCAACAAATGACGAAGTCAAAATGCCGATTGAATGAGTTGAAAACTTGTTCTGGTGTTTGGTTAGTACTAGTAGTCTAGTATGAATTGATGTTGCTTGTTGGAATTACGTTATGGATGATAATTCATTCCATGAAACATTATGGATGGTTGAATCTTGAGAATTTTGTTAGTACTACCACAGGTAAGGTTTGTTTTGGGCCAGCACTATTTTGGATCATTGCTTGGGCTTTTCACAGGTTTATTATGTACTTTTGTGCGGTCGTACTAAGACTACAAAATTGGGACCGGGTTGGAAAATCGGAATTAGTTTTTACTTTTTAATATCTGGCAAGTATAAAATCTGTCCTATAGTAATACTCTGTGATTTCATTTGTAATTTTAAATTACAAGAGAAAACGCTAAGTTATTTCCAGTTATAATTACTTTGTAGCAAGACTAATTATTTAGCAATGTAGATGTGCTCTTAGAGGAAAAACAAAATAATTTTTTTTAGTCATTTCATTGGTTTCTTTTGTGGGAGAGAGCATGGCACACGTCGAAGGAAAAACTTCCTCCAAATGAATATTGGATTCGAGTAAGGATTAGACCTTTAGTGTGCTATTGGGCTGATGGAAGTTATTAAACACAGCCCATTCAATTTTGCCTAGATGAATTTTTAAGGTAGGCCCACAAACTATAAAAGCATGCTTAGAGCAATTATAGCGTACTACTGCGTACTGCCTATATTTAAATTTGAAAGTTGGAAACATACGTTGGCAGTGTTGCCAAATGGGAAAGAGAAAAGCAAAAAAATATAAAAAGGGAAAGAGAAGCTCATCAAATCTGTAGATCAACCTAACCTTGTATCATGTTTCTCTTTTAACGAACAACTATGATATTGTGTCAAAAAAAAAAACAAAACCATTTTACTGAGGATAAATAAAACATTGTCAACCAATGATATATTTGTACATATTTTATATGATATAAAAATCTCTGATTTTTACTGTGATCATAATATCAACACATTTAAAAAAGAAAGATTAATAAATTCAACAGACTTACGTGTCATCGTGCACACTACCAAATTCCTTTTATGCTTAAGCTTACAAAATATTTATGGAATTTTTACGAAATTAATTTATGGAATTCTTTTTATGGTGAACAATAATTTCCTATTCTTACTTTAGGAATAGAGGACCAGAAGAAAAAAAAGTAATATAAAGTGAGCGGTTTGTGGTTTTCCTGCCACTACTGGTTTTATGTTTTTATTATTTTTTTGCCCCACCAAAAGCGTTGATATTTGATACTGAACACAGCTAATAAAAAGTGTTTCTTTTAATCAGGAAGTATAGTTTAGTCGGCAAATTAACTTTATATGTGTAGATTTTACTTGCACTGTCCGAAAATAAATCTCACTAAAAACACTTTATAATTAAAGTCAGACTGAAGTTGAAGTTAGGATTAGAATATGAAACACCTTGATATTTTTTTTAAAAAGTGTTTCTTTCTATTAGACCCAAATTTCAAAGTGTAATATGAAAGCACTTTGCATTATTGATCATTGATGGCAAATGAAAATCCTATTTTTTGGGTTTGGAATGAACACTTTTAACGTTTTTCCGTTACACATTATCTCTTATACTATTTTGTATACATACGGATTGGTTTCAGAAGTATCATGTCCACAATTTAATATGACGTGCAAGTGACGAAACTGGAAGTAGTACAATAGCAATGTGATAACTTTCGATGAAAGGTTAATTTTATTCTATTGAAAAATTATTATGAAAAGAATAATTAATTAAAATAATAAAATAAAAATGAATAATAAGATAAATAAAAAAATAAGTTAAAATTTGAAATAAAAAATAAAAAATAAAAGAAAAAAATAAGCCTAAAGAGAGGAATTTGTTATGTTATCCTATGTATATAATAGTAAAATATGCTTCTTTGGAATATTATCTGCACAAATATTTTGCTTATACACACTGAAGGGTGAGTTGAAGCTGGCCTAAGTGCACTGCATTCTGCCACTTCTTGCCTTGAAGAATTTCAATGAGAAAGCAGACTTAAGGAGCAGACAAGATGAATAGCAGAACTGAAAAAATTTTGGTCTCAACTTTGTACATCCTATTGGTGTCTCTTCCTGTCCACAAGTCAGCACATGATATTAACAGAGAGACACTAAATTTCATGAGTGGCCGTAGTGGCTACAGTAGCAAAGGCGGTGGAGATGAGAGCTCAAGCAAAGGCTGCAATAACGAGCTTGACAAAATACCAGTCCCGTCCCCATGTCAAAAATCACTAACCATTGAAGCAGCTCCAACTTTTCCTCTCAAAACAGATGCTCTGGTATTTGCAGACCAAAGACTTGAAGTAGTGTACCCAGTAATCCAAAAATTCAAGTCCATCATCACTTCAGATCCCCAAGGCGTTACCAAATCTTGGGCAGGCTCAGATATATGCAGCTATAAAGGATTCTACTGTGATAGTCCCCCAGACAACAGCTCTGCCGTTGCTTTGGCCTCCATTGACTTCAACGGGTTCCAACTTGGTGCTTCTAACCTTGACGGCTTTATTGATAAGCTTCCTGATATTGCTCTTTTCCATGCAAATTCCAACACTTTTTCTGGCACACTCTCACCAGAAATCGCCAAGCTCCGTTATCTGTACGAGCTTGATGTAAGCAACAACCAATTGTCTGGTCCATTTCCCATTGCTGTCCTCG
This sequence comes from Styphnolobium japonicum, assembly GCA_023212625.1. Classification (NCBI taxonomy): domain Eukaryota; kingdom Viridiplantae; phylum Streptophyta; class Magnoliopsida; order Fabales; family Fabaceae; genus Styphnolobium; species Styphnolobium japonicum. The sequence continues at coordinate 28,312,692 of JALBWW010000006.1, forward strand.
GCATGAGCAGCTTAACATTCTTGGATATCCGGTTCAATTTCTTCTCTGGGGCAGTCCCACCCGAGATATTCATCCAGAACCTCGAAGTCCTCTTCATCAACAACAATATCTTCACTCAGAGATTGCCTGATAATTTAGGCAGTACTCATATTCTTTTACTCACCTTAGCAAACAACAAATTCATGGGTCCAATACCTAGAAGCCTTCTCAAAGCTTTGTCTACTCTTACTGAGGTACTGTTACTCAACAACCAGCTAACTGGTTGTCTACCTTACGAGATTGGGTTTCTTAAAGAGGCCACAGTGTTCGATGCTGGAAACAACCAGTTAACAGGTCCTTTGCCATTCTCTTTGAGTTGCCTTGAGAAGGTGGAGGTGCTCAATTTGGCTGGTAATCTACTGTATGGCATGGTGCCGGAAGTGGTATGTGGATTGGAGAATTTGGTCAACTTTTCACTATCCGATAACTATTTTACTGTTGTGGGGCCCCTATGTAGGAGCTTAATTCAGAGAGGAGTTCTTGATGTACGAAACAATTGCATTCCTGATCTTCCATGCCAGAGATCAGTGTTTGAGTGTGCAGCTTTCTTTGCGCACCCGAGGATGTGCCCCGGCATGTGGTTTCACAGTTTCATTCCTTGTAAGCTTCCTTTCCAAAACTCTCCGGTTTCTTCGATTCCTGAGATGGTTCCTTCTCCTTGACCTTCCTATTTTGCTCCAGTGCTAAGGCATGGGTTGCAATTCCTTGTCTTCCTTTTTCTTCGTGTTAATGTATAATTGTACTGAACTTTTGTATGGTCTTTACATTTTCTATTCATTTCTACATTTCATGTCAATGTGTGGCAAATGATAAATTACTTCGAAGTCATATATCATAGCTAGCCATTCTATCATAATTTTCTATTTTCCAATTGGGTGATTCGGGAACGTAGCGATGCTATGTAGCAGATCATTAAATATTAATTTGGTGTAGGGCGAATTTTGAATGGAATACAACAAACAAAATGTTCTCCGGTAATATGACTACGGAGCATACCGCGTACGTTAGAAAGTGAAACTGTGGAACAGATTCAACTCAACTTGCCCCAGTTGTGCTTACGAAAAGGAAACTATCATAAATTTCAAATAAATTACTTTTACGATTCAATAATTTTACAAACATTAATAATCCCAAGGTTGTTAGTAAAAGGAGCTTCTACAACCTTAAAGGCGGAGAATCTAAAATTGCCTAGAAAAGGGGCTTTTCCAAAGGATATGGTCCCAAAATTTGTTAAAGCAGGGATGAGAAGCTGCTGGCGGTGCCAAAGTCAATTTTGTTTTTCTTAGCTAGTAGCATCTTTTCTTTCCTTCGGAAGGACGAATAGTAAATGGCCCCCTTACGCAGGATAAAGTAACTCACATGGCAAGTGAAGTGAAGACAATTAGTGAAACTATAGTGTTTCGTATGTAACTTCTAATTAAATGTTACATTTATTGATATACTGCATGATTTTGTATCCTTCCCAATCTTATAGTACTGATTGATCAGACAGGTTCCTGTTCATTGGGCTAGAGCCCAGTATGTACATTAGACAATAGAAAAAGAAAAGAAAAACGAGGGGAAGGCAAATTGACTCAACTTCTCCCATAATTTGGAAGCAATATGGGTAATGGACTGCAGGCTTGCAGGCATGCATGGCCATGCGTTCCAGCTCAAAGAGAACCCGATACATAATTTTATAATTAACGGCGTGATATTCATCTAAGTAGCTTTGTCACTGGGCACTGTTCTTGGTTTTGTAAGATTTTAAATGTCAACGGATACCTACAGATAGCCATAGTGGGGGAAGCCTTTTCGTTGTTTTTATCTTAAGAAATTATTATATTGTATAAAATGTTTCTTTTTTCTTTTTTTAAGACTACTAGATGTCCTTCTTTAATAAAGGTGTTCGCGAATTAGTTTATATCAATTTTGAGAGATAAAATTATTTGAATCAAACCAATTGATTTTCTCATATATAGAACCAATCAATTTAGATTTAGAAATCAAAATAAACCGAACCGATATTAATCGGTTTGGTTTGAATCAATTTTTTGATTTTTGATAATTTAAAAAAAATCTTATTTTTTTATTTTTTTTATTTTTTTATAATCCAAAAGATAAACCAACTTATTTATATAATAAATAACATACTTACCCATTTAAAACAAACAACAACAACCCATTTAAACAAAAATTAGCAATCATCTAGTGTAATGATCAAATACAATAATGATCAAACTTCAAGTGTAATAGTCAAGTACAATCATACAATAAAAATCTAAAATTTCAAACTAATTTTTAGTTACATAAACCAGAATTTCCAGTTATAATTAGTAAAAAAAAACAACTATCAAGTGACATATAGCTTAAGTGATAAATGACATTTTAAAATCCTTAATATGAATAATTTTAACAAGAAATAAGAAAGTAAATCTTTCAAGTTGAATTCAACAACACATATTAAGTTATGTAAAATATGTATATATATGATATTCTAATCGATTTGGTTTGGGATCGGTTCGGTTTTAAAAATTAGAACAAAAAACTGATCTAAACTGAGTTTCTAAAAAAAAGAACCAAACTAAACCAAAAAGGTTTAATTTTAATTAATTTTTGATTTTTTTTGTTCAGTTTTTTAGTTTGGTTTAGATTTGAATACCTCTATACTCGAGTGTTGGTTTTGCTCTGACAACAAAATACTTAAGTGAGACTTGAACCTTTTATATTACAGAAAAAATTTAATTACACAAAACTCAATTTGTCAATTGAGTCATACATCATGATTGTATGAAATGTTTGAAGTTGAAAGAGTAGATAATGTCTAGGAGTTGACATTGGTCTACCATAAGGTATCACAATATTTTTTAGATATAAAACTAATTCTTACTTAGACGTCATCAGACGTAGCTCTAGTCACAACATACTTTTAATAAAATTTAAACTCATACAAGTAAGCTTCGCCCTCATACAACTAAGGTTGCCAGTTCACCTACGCCTTGTATTTTACTTAACATTATCTTGAATAAACCTGATTCATTTGCTTGACTCTTTGGGAGAGGCATTTTAAAATGATAGTGTTGCATTTTTTAATTTTAAATAAATAAAGCTTCGAAGAATTATCTCTTGTCAATTGGTGAACCTATATATTATAAAATGGGCATTTCTGCAGCAATATGGACAACTTGAATAAGTGGACTTATCAGAATGCCGCCATCCATGGTTGGTATGTTTGTGGGGGTGCCAGTGATTTTGTGGTAGTGGTAGCCTGGTAGGCGAGATATTAGACAGAAAAATAAAATAAAAGACAATAACACTTTTTTTGTGATTTTTATTTGTTTCTTTTTTTTTTCCAGTCCATTTTTAATATGTTTTAAGTTTTAACACCAACCTAACTTGTCTTAATATAGTGTTTGGTTAGAGGAAAATAAAAAAAAGAAGATGAATTATTTTAAATTTTATGTGTTTAATTTAATATTTTAGAAGGAAGAGGAGAGGAGCAAAATTTTTCCTGATATAATTTTAGTTTTCTTCTAAAATAAAAAAAATTAGAGAAGAGAGAATATATATTTAAAATTAAATTAAAATATTTTTAAATTAAATATTATATTAAATGTTATAATTATATAAAAAAATAAATTTACACTTTCTCTCAATTAAAATTTTTACACTTCTTTAACTAAACACACATAATTAAAATTCTTTTCCTCCATCAAACCAAACAGACCCTAAAAGTATGACAGGAGGGGTAATCCGACAGGCTCAATCCATATTTACATCCCTAAATAAAGGTGTAGCCAATCATGACAAAAAGGCTACGTTAGTACAAACACAATATCTAAACGTTTGATTATATTATATAGGTTTTTATGATAATTTTAGTTAATTATATCATTTTTAATTTTTATTGACTAATTTTATGCTATTTTTTTATATCATTAACAGTTTTTATTTAAAATTAAAAGAGATTATTTTGTTGACTAATTAATTTAAAAATTGTGTAAAAAAAACTAAAAATTTATCTTATCAAGTAAATTGAATTTTAAATTAATACAAAAATTAAATGAGACCGAATATACGTATATAATATAATTTTTGGATTTCTACTTGTATATAAATTAATTATTCCCACCTATATTTTTTTATTGATTAAAATTTATTTAATAATATGATATTTTATAAATATATTTAATATATTAACAACATTATCAACTAAACCAACATAAAAAATAAAAAATACAAACAATTCGAATGGACGTTATTCGGCAGCTAGTTTGTAAGTGGGTTGATTTTTGGGCTTAACCCAAAATCTAAGCCCAGGAAAAGAAGCCCTAACCCAATCCCTATTTGTTAAGGGGCACAGCAGAATGTGGTAGAAAGGATCGAGTGCTTTGTGCAGAACCAGAGCACAAGATAATAATTAATTTATATTGGATTTCTTTCTTTCTATATCTGTAATATAAATTGATTTGATTTGATTGAGAAAGAAATTTAGAAATAAAAAAAGTGTGGTATAGAGATAGAGAAAGAGGAAAGGGGGATCTCAATCTCATTAGAAATGGAGGCGGAGATGATAGAGGCATCGCATTTGCAGTCGCAGCAGGGCAAGAACGACGTCGTCCGGGATTTACTCACATTGGCTCGGCAGCTCATTAACGAAGGCAAACCTTCCCAGGCCCTCCAAGCGGTAATCATATTTTTTATTTAACTTTTGAGATTTTTATTGTTTATGTTTTTTAATTTTCTTTAGTCACTGGTTGAAATGGTTTTCTCATATATTACATGATTTACATCAAGCAAGCAAGTCAAGCTAAATGGCAAAAAACAACATCCATATTAACAATATTATCAATGGAATGAATATGCCAGAAAAATATCCTGGATGACTACATATACAATTTGCAGTGCCAGTGGGGTATCCTATATACATGTTAAATTATTTTTATTTGTTACATCAAACATGGTGGAAGTGAAATTTGATACCCGGGTATCTCATATTGGGGATTGGGGTATCTCACGTGTGCCAAACTCCCTTAAAACACTTTCTTTGCTTTAGGGTGGATGAAATGCTAGCAATTTCGCTTAACTGATCAGTAGCACATTCGTCTATGCTACTAACCCTTCTGCACGGGCATTCCATTCCAACTACTTGAAGGAATTGCAAAAGCAAGTATACCCATAGGCCATAGTTACCGGGTTCCCTCCCTAACCTTGCGAATTGCATACCTACCAATTCTTAGTACTTTGTGTGTAAAAAAATTCTTAAGATCATAATTTCAAGAAGTAATGTACCGCGTACCCATACTCCTATCACGTACTAGAGAGTATTGCGAACTTGATAACTCTTGAGTATACCGTATCTATGACCTGTGCTGGGGCAAAAGAATTTAACCTACATACATACTAAATTACTACACACATTTACAATATCTATGAGGCACACTGGACATGAGACGGTTTTTTCTTTGGTTCTCATGTATCTAGAACCTAGATAATGAAGTGATGTGGAATAAGCTATTCAAGCATGCTATGTAGGAGGCTATCTGTTGTGTCGTGTGAAACATAAAACATGTTTATAGAAAGTACAATATACTTGCCCAAGGAGAAAGTGTAGGAAAAAAAACTAAAATACTTGGATAGTCTTTTTTGTGGTTGATATTTACCTAAAATTGGAACAGGTGGTCGGAGCAATGAAGACCAAAGGTGGGGATGAAGTTGTCTTTCAGTCCTTGCATCGTGCTCGTGAGCTGTATAGAAGTAGACTGCAAGAAAATGCTGCTGTTGATCAGCTGGCTTCTCTGTTTGCTGAGTGTGCCATTGCTGAAGCTCAGCCTATAATAATTGAATCATCTACAAATAACGTTTCCTGCCCATCAATTACCCCCGATGCTCATGGGACTAGTATACTGGCAGAAAGTGGCAGGATGCAAGTAGCATTGGATGCAGTTTCAGATGGAAGCAGCTTCATCTGTTTGAAATGTGGTGGTCTTGTTAGTAACCATCGCAGAGATGAGCACAATACATACTGGTGTTGTTAACCCTGATGCTGGGGTATAGGGGTGGACATCTGCTATGGTGATGCGATGTTTTTCTATGCATCGTCAAGATGGACCTTGTCTTTGGAAAATACATGGTACGGTGTCGGTCATAGTGGAGTGAATTGCCAAACTTGGTCCTCTTTCGAGATTTTAATGCTCTGTAAACCATAGTGATTAAGTTATCAATACAGAAGTGTCTGAGTAATGACGTCCATGTTGACTCTGATGTTACGATTTGAGACAGAAGGGGCTGCCTTGTTCTCCCAGTGTTTACTCTTTTTGCGGGTTTTGTTAGTATGTAATGATACTGAACTGTAATGTATACGTTTAAATGGTTATTATTATATCATACTGACATAATGATTTAACTGTTATTATACTTTGAATTTAATTTCAATTCACTGTCTTTACACTGTCATCTAATCATGTGCTAACATATCATTAAAAGAGTTAGACTTCCTAGGTGGTTGTTATGATAGTCAAACTCTTTTAATGATTTAGTAACACATAATTAAATGATAGTGTAAAATTTTTTTACACTGATGGTGGATCAAAATTAAACTTTTATATTTTTTGTTTTCGTTTTAGAAATGGATATACTCTTTAAAATTTCAAATACTTGTTTTGATATATTAAAAATTGTGCCTAATCTTCAGTCAAGTGATGTTCAATGTTTTGTTAGATATTCTGATATATAGAAATAAATAGGCAAATCTCATATAAATGAACTTCGACTACGTGGCCTTTTTTTTCCCTTCCGGATTTCTCGAATTTTCTTTTTTAAGCTGGGTAATTGGTAGCATGGGTACTCTTATACAAGAGAGTATATAATACTACAACTTTGAAATTTCCTGGAGTATTTATCACGTGGGAGCATACACAAAGCCAAAAAGAAAAGGCCTACCTAATCACTCAAAAATTGATTTCATTTCAATATATTAACGTACAACTTTAATTATTTATTTATTTTGTTGGTACAAACAAATTTTAAGGGGAGGATGTTGCACCACTCCAAGATTCAAACTCATCATGACTGCGGAAATTATGTTAGGTTGGGGCTTCTACCCATAGTGAACCTAGAAAATTAAATAATACATCCATGTAAAATACAGGATACAATGTGGTCGATATACCTAATGGTTTAGTATTGGTCACTTTTTTTTAGGTTCAAATTTCTTTGTGAGGTTATTGTAGCCGTAACCCAAAATTCAAAAGAAACTCATGTTCTTTAGAAAATCTGTATGGGTAGAATCTCATTCAATATAATAACTAATGTTCTTTACACCCAAAATTCAAAAGAAACCCATGTTCCTTACAAAATCTGTATGGGTAGAATCTCATTCAATATAATAACTAATGTTCTTTACACACAAGAAGGCGAAGGCCTAGAGTTAAAAAAAAAAAAATACGTACAGAAGAATTTCCTTCTGTTGCTATGTGACAGAGGAATGCTACAGTTTTCCTATCAACAAAAAATCAACAATTGACTCAAACACAATAAGACCATAAGAACTTACACTAAAGAATAAAAGACCCTCAATACACATTTCCAAGACTTGACAAAAGAATATTTCCCTTTTTTTTTCTTCTAGTGTTGGTATGACTATGAACAGACTATTTTCCAAGATAATTTGTCTGGAAAGATCTCTACCAATGCTCCAAGCAAGCAACTATCTCCTCTGCTTAATTATTTGGGTAGCTGTCGGCAACATTGCAACACACCTCACAAGATGCTCCATACGCAGCAACTATGGAAACGTTTCCAAGATTTTGGCAGTATTAATCAAGACTGATGGGTATATATATATATTGTCAGCAACCATTTATAATACACTGCAGCAAGAAACAAGGAACGTCAGATCAATGCATCTTTACTCACCAATAAAAGAAAGTGTTTGGACAGTTATGACCGAGTCTTGCATGATTAATAATTAGCATAGAATATATGAAAAGTAAATAAACTAAAATACAATAAAGGGTGGATAATAATTATTCAAAAGAAGGATACGGGAGAATATAATTCTGAAAGACTGTAAGAAGACCACATGTATGGCGCAAAGGTTTGCTTGAAGTTGTTATTTAAAAGAATAAATAAATAAAAAGGGTTACTACCTGCACCTAGTGTTTTGTTCTTTCCAATGCCTTGTGTCTAGGATCATTCTTGAAGGTAAAAAATGAATACTGAGCCACAGCACCTGGCTAATGTAAAAGGATCACATGATATGAGGCAATGCCTGTGAACGTGGCCTTGCTCTCATGATTGTCTCATCACTGTGTCGAATCCATTCAGAAAGTCTCCATGGCTTCTGCCACCTCCACTTGAATTGTAGTAGCCACTGATGATGACTTCTTTTCCACCTCCATAGCTTGCCAGAAGCTTGTCCTACAATTGCTAGTTTTTTCATTGACAACTGCGCAATGGGTACCATCTGCATTGACAGCAAATTTAACATCCTTAGCCCAATAAAAAGACATACCAAATTCATATAAACGGAGAATAAATTACCCTTCTACTCTGATCTATAAATGCTGCTGATTCCCTCACTGGGCCATTAGCAATCCCTGGTGTATATTTGCACTGTTTCTGTACCGGCACAGACTCTGGAGTTAAGGGTCCCTTCATGTCTTCAGCACAGTGTTTCAATGAATTTGGAGAGTTTCCCTGTGGACATCGAGTGCTGATAAGTTCACTACTGACAATAAAGCCAATACATTGATGACAATTAATATGATTTACAAAAGTAAGAAAAAAAGGCAACCAAAAGTTTGTTATAATGGCAATCATGAAATATCAGCCACAAGGAGTATTATGACAATAATGATTGACAGAATCCCAATTAAAGGAGATAATCACTACAAAGCTGTTTAAAAGTCCTCAGATATATAATTTCTTTATAATTTAAGCAGCGGTAACCTAATTGTCATTTGCTACTACTAAGTACCGAAAACTTCAAAATTAGGCTAGATAGAGGTAAAGCCTTCTGATTCAAATTCGTTTATATTCAAGCTTCAAATTGTCTTTGATGCAGGTGGCAGTAGTTTCACCAAGGCATAAGTTTAAAGATCAAAGAATCACGTTATTTTGATCATGGGGCTGATTCTGTTAGTCCAAGACTTTACTGGATCCTAATTATTTAAGGTTATCAGGATTAGTAAGCTGTTCCTTTTGTTACTATTATAGATTTATGGTTTCAGTTTTAGGGGTATTTTAATAATTTTGTTAGGGCTCAGTATTCAAGTATTTAGGGTGTGCTTGGTTGAGTGGAAAATGAGTAGATAGAAAACAGGTAGGCGGAAAATTTGGAATGAAAATTACTTTACACTTGTTTGGTACAACAAAAAAGTGGAGTGGTTGACAGAGGAATGCAACTCATTTTGATTACGGGCCCATAGATTTTGGTCTCTCCTCGCATAGCATGAAAATGAGAAGAAAATGACTCTCCACCCACTTTGCATCCTCTATCAGGCACCAACAGTGAAAATCAAAATCTTTCTATTCCACTCCATTTTCACTCTCCTCTCTGTTTTCCACCTTCACCATCACCAATAGCCATATGTCACGTTTGGTACACAAAACGGTGATTCCATGGAATAGGAATGGAACCGGAACGTAATGGAATGGGCTGGAATATAATGACTATTCCCAATCCACAATTTGGTAGCTCATGGAATGGCTTTTCAAGTCATTCTATTGTTTGGTACATAGAATCAATACAAAATAGAATCAAAGTTGATTTAAATGACATAAATACCCCTCATGAGAAAAACAAAGGTTAACTTTTCTCATGTATAATGCTTGAATTTAATTTTTTTTTATAACTTGATGACAAAAAACTTTGTCATTAAAAAATAGCAAATCCTTATTTATAAGAAAAAATCGATGTGCACAATTTTTTTTTTTCTGGATAAGATACTCCATAGATTTTTTTATAATTTTTGTTTGTGATATTGTGGATAATAATCGTGTTCGACTATATTATTAATTTTTTAATAATTTTTTCACATATTTTCATAATTATTATTTTCTTGTAAATTTAACATGAATATTTAAAATTAATTGCAAGACATGAATGGTAGGTTAGGGTAGGCTGAAAACAAAATTGAGATTTCGTTAGGTTAGATTTAAAGAAGGGTAATAATTGTCATTCTATAAAATAAATGAGGTTATGTTAGGAAAAAGAAATTAAATCTCATTCCATGGAACATGGAATCACCAGTCCTACTTCTCTAGAAGGGAATGGTGATTCCTAGTTCTATGAAATGAGGCATGGAATGGAATCATCATTCCATGCTTTTTTATGCTAACAAACATGGGAATGCCCATTCCATGGAATAAAGCATGAAATGAAATCACCATTTCACGTACCAAACGTGACACATTAGTCATGTCTATATGGTATTTAGTCGTGTGGGCTTTACCTTAAGTTGTTTCTATTATTTGGGCTTTTATTTATGTGTTAGTGGATGGTTATTCAACTTGGGCTTCAAGTTTGGTCTACTTGGTCTGCAAGTATGAAGAATTTATGTTCAAAGAAACCCTAGCCATCAAGATGTGTGATGAGTTTTTTAGGCATGGTGCACAAGAACCCTAGGTGCTATTCCTAGGTTAATTTCTTCTACTCCTACAAGCCTAATTCTTTTTTTCTTCAGCTTTATCAAGTGCCTAGCTCTGAAAATTGGGAAACAGCACTACAATTATATTTATTCATTTTTCAAAATCCTAGTTGATTTTTGCTTGAATCTACTCTAGAACCCATCAAATCCTAAGCCCCAAATTTGCAGCTACTGTTCATAGCCCTGGAACAGCACCCTAAATCAATAGTTAAGTACTGACGTATAAAGATCCAGCACCTGTCTCCATAATTCAAGGCTGCTTATTGTCATATAATGCTTGAGAAAATAAAATAAACGTCACCAAGCGACAAGGAATCTTACAGAAGCTGGAGTAGCCAATGTGGTTGCAGCAGCTTGATCTCTCACTTTTAGCTCCTTCTCAGCTTCCTTTCTCTTCATCTCACTTTGCCGTAATAGACCTACAAGTTCTTTGATTTGATCTTTCATTTCCCTGATCTCCATGTCCTTCTCCCACAGTTGGCACCTGTAGTTAACATTTCCTACTCATACTTCGAATTTCAACAGTATATACAAGCATGCCACTATAAAAACACTCAGTAAAAATACAAATGAGTGTATATAGTAATTTAACAAGACTAATAATCATATATTCCACATGTTATCAAGGGTCTGTGCTTTGTTTGTGTTCAACAAGCAAATTGATTAGTTAGCTTATTTCTAGAGTAAGAATGACTCTATTTAAAAATAAGCCTTAGTCATCTGTGCTCATTTTGTAGTGGTCAGGAAAACAAATCACACCTCAAAAGCTAAATATTCTAATCTTCAACAGGAACAGAAAAAGACAATTCAAAGCAATCAAGCATTGAAAATAATTCTTTTCCTGCGAGCCTATCACTGGCCAAGTTCTTGCAACCAGTCATCATGTTAATGGAGTTCAAACCAGCAACAAGATGCCAGGTATTAAGGGAAACTTTTAAGCCCTAAAAGGCACCTTTTCCTCTACATCATGTAAATATTGAATGTAACAGAATCATAGAATTAGCAAGATATCAAAGCCAGACCTATGCATGTGAATAGTAAACCCCATATAAGTATTTCTATACATGTGCATCTTGGAGTCCTTCCCCTCTTTATCTCTACTTCCTTATTTCATTAATTAAAAGATGGATAAAATAATAAAACCGATAAACTATGATTTTTCTAATATTTTGCATGAATTACTGAACTGCCTATATATTGTTTAATAAAATAAAATAAAAGAAACGAGTTTTTGTTGAATTGGATCAGATATGCCGATTACAAACATGCAAAATTTGGCCATTCAGACTAATGATCAATTCTCTTCTTTTTTTTCTTGGTGGGAGAAAAAAGACCAAAAGAAAGGATAGAAAATTTTTAGGTTAAACAAAGCACCTAGCATCTGCAACAGAATTGAACATATATTGAAGCAAATTCTTGGCTTCTCCCATTGAGCGCAACTGGTTCCAGCGTCCACGATTAGTGAAGGCCCGTTCTCGTTCTTCTGCCTCAGAAAGTTGAGAAGCCATTGCCACAAGTGAATTAGATGATATGCTCAGCATGTTCTCAAGTGACGCTATTCTGGCCATTCTTGCATTTGGTGACATGGAGGAAGCTCTGAGAAGTATGACAAGTGTTAAAAGCAACCAGGAAGAAAGAGATGCTGTCCTTTGTATATTCCATGTGTTAATATTTGAAAGCTCCATACTTTCAAAAAGTGAAGGGGTAGGCATTGGCAAATTAAATTAGATTTATATAGAAAAAAAAAAGAAGCAGACCTTGCAAATCCATTCTTTCCTCTCGGAGGACTGAGACCCTTGGCAGCAAACTCATTTACTTGCTTCAGTGTGGCTAACTCCTCTGCAAGGGCAGCTCGCCTGAAGATTACATCATAAAATTAAGGACTGTACTGCAGATCAATCAGTAAGAAAAATAATTACTGAACATATGTAACATACACTTGGCTCTGCTTCTCATACTCAAAACGAACTTCATGCTCTTTTACCATGACTTCAAGCTCATGATCAAGCCACCGTTGTAAGGACTTTTCATTGCTCTAAAGAATCAACTCAAAAACACACTTATTTAGATCACATGGATAGTCAAGAAAATCTAAGAGAGGAAGGAAAGTTCATTACCTGCCCATTTGTTACACTTCCATTCATTGAAACTGGAAGATGAAACAAAATTAGAATATTAAATAAAAGAGCAGAGTCCACGCAATGAAACCCCCATGTAATTCACCAAAATACAGTCTCCTCTACTTAAGGCAAAAGAACATCCATTTCAAATGCTCTAATAAACCATAACCTGATTTTTCAATACCTCATACAAGAGGAAATGCCAATTGCTCAAAATGAGCATCTTTGGTCAGAGTAGACTAAAAAACTTACATTGTTGTCCACTAAAAACAAATCATACCTGAAGTGTCTCGGGTGGAAGATTTACGAGCTTCTAACAACTCCTTTAACCTCTTGGTGGCCATTGCAGCTTCTTCAGTCTTTCTCTGAAGGACCTGAAAATAATACAGTTATTAAATATAATCTTTTATTATGTTAAATATCCGACATGATGACCTCAGAAGTCAATAATAACATTGATGGCTGGAGTTTCTCTAAACCTTTTTTTTTCCCTAGTAAGAATTATGCATGTTAGGTAGAAAAAACAGAAAACAGATGTACTCACAACATGTCGGTTTGATTTGGCTTCTTAAAATCACAACATAAAAAAATCTTTTGTTTAGCTTTCAGAAAAAGACTTACTTGTGTATATTTGACATATTCTAGAGGAAGACATAGGTTAATTTTATGCAAGAGTGAATATTAATCTCTAATGCCTGGATAACAAAGGGATAAGTTATAACCAACTAGAGCAACACTTACAAAATGCTTGATTCAACTTCAGTTTCTTAGCAGTGTTTGAATTATAGTTTTTCTTTTTGGACCTTCTTGTAGATAATGAAATGTCTGACTGAACTTTACTGGAGTTATTTATCTCACCGTGTAACCTATCTTGATTAACGTTTTGCACATAGGTATGCACTGTTGCTTAAATTGACCTATCCAACACCATGCAACAGTAATTTGGATACCTCACCCGGTTTGGTTACCTCTAAATTGAACCATATCATACAGTACAGACTTCTAAAATCAGATCATTTTTATGTTGAATTCAATCCATAAGAAGAAATTTTATTTTAGTTTTCATTACACTTATTTCATTAAAAACCTGGAAAAAAGCATACTCTATTATATCTCCATGTTTGTCTTTCAGTCATTAACACATAACGCAAGCAAATTGTCCAATATGCAAATTGGGCATGCTTAAAATACTGACAGGAGTATCTGTTAAATGGAAATATAAGAATAAAGACTTAAGATCACTCAAATTTTCCAATAATATCAGAAAGTTCAATTGCATATGACTTGTGAGATTTATTTTGAAAATCATGCAAGAAAAGATTATTAAGTAAAACAAGGAAGCCATCCGACAACTTAGAAATACTCACCATTTTCTGGCGCTGATTTATAGCTTGCAGCTTATGCCTTTCATAGTCATTTCTTCTTCCTTCCTTCCTTAACTGCTTTTGCAAACACATAATTAATACAAGGTCATAGAGCATAAGCGCAATGCAGGCATGGTAAATCATGTTTGAAAGCTTTGGAGAAGTCATGATCAACCATCACATTGACAGTAAATATAAATGCGAGTTGAAAATGATCATGGCTTCTAATTCCACCTCTTGAATTTTAATTATTGGAAAGCTTTGGAGAGGCACATGCCATTTGGACTCAAACTTTAAAAAATTATGAATTCATGTTTACTATTTTATAAAGAAACATTCAACTGAAAATGAAGCAATTGTTTCATTTTGGGAAGAACATTAATTGGTGAACTTTCATCACCTTAAGATTTAGTTGAGGAGTACCATGGAAAAATTAAATAAAAAAAATAGGAAGCTTGACATACTTGCAGCAGCTCTTTCTCTCTAGAAGCCTTCCACTGCCGAAACTGTTCTGCCTCTTGTTTTATCCTTTGTTGCAATTGAACCTGCAGCATATTTAGGTTTAACAGAGAGCAATCATATTAAGTGATCTCAACTATGGATTCGAAGAAGTACAACAATCAACCTTTTGGGCCTTTATAGATTGTATTTCATCTTGCAGTCGCTTTGCTGCTTCATCACTTTTTTGCTTTTGCTTCAGAAGCTGGACCTGGCTCTCTTGTTTCTTCTTCAGATCCAGAATCTAGCATTCATATATTTTGAAAAGGTTTTAGCAATTTAGAATATCTTCCAATTCAAAACTTACAAATGGAAAAATAAATGTAAACAAAAAAAAATTGGACTCTTCACCTGTGCTTCAAGTGCTTTCAATTTTTGGGCATGGATATCCTCTGATTTATGTGTTTGTCCATCAGAATTGGCAGCAAGATTTTCAACTTCAACCAAAAGATGATCCCTCTCTCGCTGCATTCATAAATCAGGTGCATATATGAATATGAATTTTCTGTAGGAGTAAAATAACTTTGCAGAACTTCTATTGAACCTGCACAGCTCTCTTCTCATCCTCCAGCTCCATTATCTTCCTTCCAAAGTGCTGCTTGAGTACTTCAGCATCAGATACTCCAAAAAGCTTCATCTCAGACTGTAGAGACATCAATCCCAATATGTACATTAATAAAATAAGAGAGAGGGAAAAACATATGGAAGGCACTTCTTAAAAAATCTAATCATTAACATTTTCTAATTCTTCAATAAAACTGGGAGAAAACTACTCAATGCTGCTTTTATGATTTTTGTTTGATTTTGGTGTCTTTTTAATGATGAAATCCCGTGATGAATAATCTAATCAATTTCAGTAGCATATCAACCTTACGAAAGCTAAGTGTATACTTTATAAAGGAATTGGAGTCAGGCAGAACAGTCATTTTTTGAGCTCAAGCAGACACAATGACAACCATCAGAAACACTAATTTCTCCCGGTACGGTTACTAAAATTATAGAACAGAAGTTACCCATGGTTGTGTTATTGATTGAAGCATAATAAGTCATGGATATGTTTCTAATTATACACATGCACTATAACAACCTCTTTCTGCTCCAAGCGTTTATTCAATTCATGTAACTCTCTATCCATACTATTTTGCAGAAGTGTGTGCTCCCACTCTTTTGCTACTTCTTCAATTTCCCTTGAATCACCTGCTAAAATTGGCAATTGTAACCCTGAATCATAGCAGTTCTAATCACACTTGATCAAGTAGTAGCATAGAAAGGGAGAGGGAAAGAACTAGTTGAAGCAAGGTGCATCTTTAGTACTCATTAATAACAGATCATTAAATCCACTCCGAAGAAGAGTCTTACCTGCTGTTTCACTCATTGGATAATCAGATGCAATGATAGGTAAGCCCCTCTTAAGCCCATCAGTCTTCACAATGCATGTGCTACCATCCTGAAAAACAAAGTTTTAAAACTTGCATGTATAGCTTATCAGACAATATTCTGAACTCAATTTGATGGCTATGATGATGGATATCAGTCCACAGAGAGGAATGCAAATACCAAGATAAGATGAAAGCACAAATCTAGCCATTGAAACAGTATTTGAGAAAAAGTTGTTGAGTCAAAGAAAAATATCAACAGAAGAATCAGAGGCATACATAAGCATCTTTTTCACATTGTTCTACATCAGAGCATCTACTACGGTATTCATGAAGTTCACGGCAAAGATCCTCATTAGCTGCTTCAAGCCAAGCAATCCTTTCCTTGAGAACCTACATAATCAGTTATAAAATGATTATATATTTAACTGTACAAAATACAAAGCATTTCAATATATGTAATTAATGTAAATCAAATTATATTTGAAGTGTCTATAAAAAGAGGCACAAGTCCAGTTAAGGCTAGGATACTTTTCTTTTAAATAACCAACATAGTGAGTATTGATTGATCTCCAACCATGCACCATAAGCCATGTTTATTCAATGTTAGCACTAACCCATTATAGGAAATATATTAAAAGTAATCAAGATGTCACCAAAGATTCAAGTTAACAGAAGCCAACTACCTGAACTTCCTCAGAAGAGCCACCAGCACGAGCACAAAGTTCTGCCTGCAAACACTCTAGTTGTTGTCGCATTTTTAGCATCTCATTGGACATGGGATCTCTATTGATCTAAGCATAAAGAAAAAATGAGCATTACTGAATATCATAAAAGTCAAGAAATTATCTCAATTTTGCCAAATGAAAGAAAGGGAACATAAAATTTATGCAGGTACTTACAATAGGCTTATTTTGAATATTGCGTGCACGATTTGCATACTTCAAAGTGTTAAGGGTTTCCTCAGCATTAATATCAGCGGGGCTTATGCAGGCTGGAATAGAAATATCTTTTTAATGTAAGAAGAAAAATTATAAATGCAACTCTTAAGATGCAACTTGACAGGTTAGGAAGGAAACCAGAAACACAGAATACAGTCATTCCCAGAGTAGGAAAAAAAGGTTTGAGAACACAAAAATACAGAACACTGAGTTCATGCATTGGTAAGCATGTTTTAATTGGTTTCTAATATTTCATGCCTCCCTGGTACTTTGTTCATATAGAAAGACACAACTGTGTTGATGAACTTGAATATTAAAGGGCAGAAAGAAATGAAAAAAAATTCAGATTAGTAACAAGAATTCCATGCAGAAGATTAGAAATGTTTGCCTGAAGCTTATCTTTTGCAGGTCAATGATGGGGAAAAAATAGAATTATTGGGATACAAGCAAGAAAAATAAACCAACCTATCATAACAGTTCTGCTGTTACCTCCAAGTGAATCCTGCAAAATCATTTAACTTCATCTATAAATACAAAAAATAAAAAATAATAATAATTATTCCATCAAAAGATCAAAGAAAGAAAAATTGAATACAAAATATTTTATATACATGTTTCATGTTTTATATTGTCTTTTTAATCAGTAATTATTATTTCTTTTCTTCTAGGCAATTGTAGTTATCAAGATAAATCATAAATTCCAGTTCAGAATGATCCAGATCCAACACGGGTGAGCTTTTGCATTGATGAATTTGGAGCAATGAGAAATGGGGAGCACACTAATTTTTCTCTCCATAAATTTGAGCTAAAGACCTAAGTGAAAGGCTAAATAAAATGTATAACTGGATTCTGTATATCTTTATTTTTGTTGGTAATTTATTAAAGCAAGATCCAGGGATTTCACATGGGGGAAAATGCATCTATTTTAACAAGATTACACCCCAAGCCCCCAAAAAAAGATCATATAATAAGGAGTATTTTCAGCATCATAATAAAGAAGAGTGTATGCTGCAAGAAGGAATATACATATATAGATATCAAACCTGCAAAAGCCTAGTAAGTTTACTATCCCTATAAGGAACATGAACGCCTTCCTTTCTCTTTTTTTCATCACCAAGTGCACTAATCACATTACCAAGTGCTAAAAGGCCTTTGTTAATGTGAACTCCTGTTTGAAAGATAAAATTATTAGTGAATGCATAATGATCAAAAGCATGCTTAGAAGATACAAGTGAAAAATGCCACGACCAACCTTCCTTAAAACGCAGACCATCAGACCCTGTTCTTTTAGCTCGTTCTGATCCAGCAAGATCTACCAAGTGCAACTTGGCACAAAGATACTCTTCAGTCATAATATCATTTAAACAGATCTCACTAGGACTATTGGGCTTCCGCATTTGCTCTAATGTGATGGTGAAGATGGCATGTGAACGACTAGTTGGACACATAGTAGAAGAAGAATAAGTAGTAGAAGAGAACTCTAGCAGAATAAACAGTAACAGCATTTTGAGGCACAACTTTTAATCCTGGATTGATACCAACATGTAAATTGCAGGAAGATTCATTGATAAAAAATCATTAGAAGTGTTGCAAAACTGCAAGCATCCATGCAGTGCCAAAAGATCCATCTATTAATCATTATCTTTAGTAACAAGAAATCCAAAACATTTCAACATGGAACTGGTTTTAAAGGAAACAACCAAAAGCTCAGTCTCATTGTTAGATGCTTAAACCATCAGCAGAGTTTAAAACCAACAGACCTTAAACATAGATTATATACCACATCTTCTGTTAGTTATTGCTTTATTATCTAAATTTCATGTGACATGGCTCACACTCTAATGATATCTTCAAGCATGTGTTACCCAATATTTGTTTTTGAATCTAAAAATCAGATTAAAAAAAAAATCAAGAATAAGAACAACTTTATGCAGTTCAAAGAAGAGAAGGAAAATGCATAAGCAACCTGGATTGGTTATTCATATTTGTGCTCCCAGTTGCTCTGCTCAATGATCCTTGTTCCAGGCAAGCAGCCATTTCTTTTAGTGTAGTTACACTGACTTCAGTAGATCCTGCAAGGGTAATGACACCATTTGATGTCTCACGAATTTGTATTGGTGGTTTCCCAGGAACAGTCACTTTTCCTCCATGTCCATTTGCAGTTTCTGGTTTGTTCATAGAGGAGGGATCCAGCAAATCTCTTACTTCTTCTTTAAGAATCTTTTCACAATTAAAGGTTGTTGTCAGATGCTTATTCTAAATAACTTCACAAATATGACATCTATTAGTTTCAGATATTAAAGCACAATTGAACTTCCAAATCCATGGCTGTAGGTTGTAACAAACTTATCAACAGACCTCGATAAAGGAAACATGCAACTGAAATTCAATCTGATGCTTTAAGGTCTCAATTTTGTTAAACAAAACACTCATAACTTGGGGTATTATTCCTGCTTGGCAACCATCTTTAAAGCCAGTGCCCATGGTGTACGTTTTCCCAGAACCTGTCTGCAATGGAGTGAAAATGTCATAAGCAAAAGAGAAACAAGCATAGTGGAATGTAACTACTGTTTCCTTTAGCAGTCGCCAGTAACTATACCTGACCATATGCGAGAACAGTAGCATTATATCCTTGGAACAAGCCATCAACAAGGGAAACAACACATTCGCCGAACATGGAAGATGAGGGAGAACCAGTGCTCCCATAAACATGATCAAATGTAAAGGAATGGGCACCAATTTGTACCTGTATTATAGTCACAATTAGCATATGATTCCACCCAAAATTTTAGCTACTTAAGGATACTATTGTGGGGTGCTATTTCAGATGGAAGTGTCTAAAGACTTAAAATAAACTATAAGTCATTGGCATCCATGCGTTCAATTTACATGGAAAATATAATGAATGCTAAATTTCTAAAAAAAAACTAGAGAATCATTAATACTTTGTCAATTGGATATAGAAGGCATATACAGATATATTCATTACTTTGACCTATTATGATGAAAAAAAAAAATCAACTGATATATTCTGACCAAATACAGTAGCGGAATTTTGCAATAATTGGGAACTGGAAAACATGAAAGGCACAACGAACGTGGCAAGCAAGTGAGCCATAGTCCAGATGGAACCAAGAAACTAAAGAGCTGCTTTCATTTACTAAGACCAACTTGTCATTTACCGTGTGTTTGCAATATCTAAAATAAAAGAACTCATTTCATTTATAATCAAATTCTTGTATGGAACTTGTTTGGAATGATATTAGTTTAAAGGTTCAATTCATTTACAAACCAAACCCCTATTTTCCCCAAAAATAACGTTTCAGAAACTGAGCCATTTCACCATACGTGTTCTCAAGCCTAAATGACACAAGCCAGAAATAGAACGAAGTCAAATATCCCGATTAAGTAAGCATCACTATCAGATCACAAAAGTAATTTCAAATTCTATATAGTTTCAGTTTCAGAAGATGCATCTTTAATTACGCAAGCAATCTCGGATCCAGATCTCCCATAGATTCATCAATTCAACACTCCATGCCAAAAAAGGAAACACAATGCAAGAGCGAATCATTCACAAGCAGGCAAGTGAAGTTCACAATCACATTGTTGAGAGTAAGTGCACCTGAGGCTTCCCAGGGACGACGGCGACGCAATCTTTGCACCCTTGAAGCTTCTCGTCGCTGATGAGGGGTCGCACGTGGACCGCAACCTTGACGCAACAAGCTTCACCTGCTTCCATGTGCAGATTATAGAAACAGAGAAAGTGAATCAGAAGGAGCTCCACCAGTGTGGAGTGAATGGAAGATCAATGGGCTCGCACAACCCTTCTCATTGTGTGAGGAGGACAAGAAAGAAAGTGATGAAGCCAGTAACTAAAGGAGGAGGAGAGAGAGAAAGTAATATAGTTGGAGGAGGAGAGAGTGAGTGAAGGGTAGTTGTGGAAATAACTGGGAAGCTGAATGGAGGTAACTGTAAGGACAACTACCACTATCATTTTACTTTCCCTTCACTGTACCAGTCTAGACGGTTGCGTGCTCTCAATCTTTTATGACCCTCTTTCCCAAATTGCCCTTTCCTTCCACAGCGGCCCTCTACTTCCAGCATAAAAAGGTTCTCTTTCGTAATTACTATTTTACCCCCAACAATTTTTTTTTTCGTATCTTTCTCTATTTTTTAAAAAAATGATAAAACTAAATTTATAGGATAAATATTTATTTTAATTTTTTAAAAATACACGTCTTATTATTTTAATTATTTTATAATTTTTTCCATAATTAATTTTTTTAAAATATTAATTTAATGTTATAAAATAATATTAAATGATTTATTTAATATAAAAAATTAACATTAAATAATTGTTTTGATATATTTATTATTAAAAAACTTAAATAATATCACATACATCTTTAAAAAAATAAAATTGATATTTACTCTTAAAAATAATATTTACACTTATAAAACTCTCACAAAATCTCATAAATTCATTGAATAAAATTTGAATTTCATAATAATTTTTTTTAATGATTTAAATGAGTAGAGTCTATTTGTGAGGATAAAACTTATGTAATTTTTTGCTTCAATTTTCTACAATAGGTGAAACTATGGCTTGATAAATTTCACATAATTTATATTTTTAAGAATACAGAAAGTAAAGGAGAAGCTAAAGTTGAAAGAGTTTGGGAGTTGTGTAGAGAATGGCACGTGATCCCAGTTGGGACGTGGACTTGAGAAGAAGGTAGAAAAAAGAATAACACAGCGTAGAACACCACGCGATGCGGAACTGGATATACACCATAATGAGAGGGAAGCTCTGACGGTACACCGTCCTTATCCCATACGTTCCCCCTTCACAGGTACCATATCACTTTTGCTTCTGGGACACAGTCACACAGCCCTTACATATGTGCATATGTGAATCTATGCCATGCACACATTTTAGGTTTTTAACAAAATAACAAATATGCTTGATTTTTTTTTAAATCACTTTTTGTTATGGTACCTTAATGTATTTGATTCTTAAAGTAAATTATTAATTATTTATTGACTGTTAATTTTATAATATATATTAAAAAATATATTAAATATAAATAACAACTAATAAATAACAATAACTCACTATTAGTATCCTAAAAAAAATATAAGTATCAAAATAATTTTCTCTAAGTTAACATTTGATCACATGCAATCATCATCCCTTATAAATATCTAGAAAACTTACTGATTTCATTAACAAATTTGTTGTAACCCTTTTCTAAGGCTTTAGCTTTTTGTTTACTCCTTAATGCAAATATCTCAAAAAGTTTCAAAATAATTGTTTACACATCACTAATGCAAAAGAAATAGTCTGATTTTGTTTAAACTGTGGGAGCCAATCAATTCAGCAAAGTTTTGTCCTTAACTCATCATTAGTTCTATTTGAAACTGTGGAATACGAAAAAAAAAGAAAAGGATTACTGATCAAGATTGGACCGAAAGATTGAAAACAAGAAGTCAAGAAAAAGTTTTTTTTTTAAGAAAAAAAAGGCATAACATAAGAATTATAAGAAAATGAAGGAGGGATCCATACGGTACCGATAAAAAAAATTTAAAAAAAAAAACCAGAAAAAAGAGAAGCGATTGGGTTAAGTGATAACATAACATGAGCAGCAGCACAATAGTCCCCACAAAATTAAAAAATAATAATATTATATCCTTCTAAAAAAAATTTCTAACATTTTTTTAAAATAAAAAAGGATATCAAATTATTATAAAAAAATAAAAAATAAAAATGACAATGGACTGAGGCGAATGGTAGACTGAGGGTGCAGAGGGAGGAAGAGGATGTAAACGGAAAAAAGAAAAGAGAGACCCACTCATCGGACACATCCAGCTGGTTGGCCTCTTCCCTCACATGGCGCTTAGCTTCTATACTATGGTGGGCCCCGTGACTCACTCGGTCAGACTTTGGTGGTGCCCCCAATCTGTGGCACTAATAAATTCATCTTTGTAATTTGCTACTTTAAGTTGAGAATTACTCTTGTAATTTAAAAATAATAATAATAATAACTTTGATGAATTACTCTTCCAATGTATATAGTCAAATGAAAATATAAAAGAATGCGAAAATCAGTTTTATCGAAATTTTACTCTATTAAAATCTACCAATTTAACTAAATTTTGCAGGGTCATGGATTTAATCAGAAAATAGTCAAAATTTTCAACTAGATTGATGAAGTAATTGAGTCACCAATTTTCTTATTTGACCGGACAAATCGATTGGGTTCTCACAAGTATGTTCTCAAGCTATGTTATAAAAATTGAACTGGACCGATCGATGGACTTGTAAATTGATTAAGTGATTGGTTTAGGTGACTAGTTAGATCGAGTATGTCTCAGAATTGGTCTGACCCGATCGATTTTGAATGAAAACCGGTAACTCAATTGGTTGCATCGGAACCGGCTGGATCACTAAATTAAAAAAAAAATTTAAATTTTAAAAAATTATAACTTTGACTCGTTTATCTGATTTAGACTAATTATATGTCCATTTTATATAACTTTTTGAGATTTACACTATAGTAGTCATATTTTTTTCAAAATAAATATAATTTAATTATTTATAATAATAAATATCATCATATGTAATGTGTATTTATATATATATATTTAAATTTTTATTTAATTTTATATAATTCAATCAATGATCTAGTGATTCAATACCCTAATCGAATTTACTATCAATTTAATTTTTATAACTATGTTCTCAAATTTGAACCCTCACCTCATGTACCTGTAAAACCCAGCACATTTCGTCATCCTTCTTTAAACAAGCAACGTAACAATAAAAAAATAGCAACAACATAAATAAAAGTCCCAACTGTCATGTAGGCTGTACCAACATTCAACAACAAATATTGAGTTATATTATCATCATATTTACGTCCCATCGTTATAAATTGAAAACTACTATATTCATTCCAACAAATTTCTTTCGATATCTGATAAAAAAAATTAAATCTGATCAAAAAAAATTTCTTTCCATATATTGAACTGCGTGACGTGATCTTGAAAGGTGGAAATATCCACATCATTTTCATTCAACGAACTGTATTTGGTCTTTCTTTCACTATTGTTACATGTAATATTCTGTTTTTTTTAATAATAAATTCATTCAGTTCGGATACCAGTTCCTTATAATTTGTAACTTAGTTTTAATGTTAAAAATTAGTTTGTTCCAGGCATTGAAACGAACGTGTAATAAACATAATATACAATTTAAAAATAAGTCTTCTTCTTTTTCGGTACAATAAGAATAAGTCTTTTTATAATAACAATCGCGTGCACATGCATGGTAATTTTTAATGTATACAGATGAGCCCATATGCACCAACAATCAATTATATATATATATATATATATTTATTATCCTTGCCTCAAATATCTTTATATTTTTTAAAAGTTAAATTAATTATATTTAAGAGATTAAAATTATTTCTTTTTATAAATATTTTTTTTTAACTTGAACCCAATATTACAAAACCCCAACTATTAAACTTAAACTTGTTTATCACTTAAATTCACTCCTTATCGGTTCAATTGTGTATATATGTGTGATATCTTCTCTATATAAATGTATTATTGTCACTATACGGGCTCTAAACATAGACCATTGTTTCCGTAACATTGTCTTTATTATTTTATCACTTACTTTTCCTATTGACTGTATTAAAACGTACAAGAGAGAAGTACATTTTTTCAATCAACACACACTATTTTTACTTTTATATATCATCTCTCATTGTATTATCATTTTTAATATTTAAAAAAGCCTTTTAAAAATTCTAGGTACTTTCTTGTGTATTACATTATTTTAAAGATTTATATATTTATTTAACTACTTGATTGACTCAACTAGTCCACAATCTACTCTAATTTGAACTTCAGACTTGTACTTATATAATCGCTTGTATATATGGAGTATGATAATACACTTTGATAATTGAATCCAGATCTCCATTCTCCATCCGATACATCTTTCCATTGAATTCCCATTCATCTTCAGCAACAAAAAAAGGAAAAAACAAGCTCTGCTCACATCCTACCCTGTCTCCATAAAAATAAACACACGTCCATGTGCTGTTAAGGAGTTATTTATTCTGATTCTAACAGAAAGCAGGAAGCCGGTGGAATTAAGAGCGTTTGAAAAATGGTTCAAATTAGTTGCAGAGGGGCCACCCATGGGATCACAGGAGAAGATAGTAGTGAGTCTAGTGGCTAGGGAGTGCAGTTCGATGGAATATATTGACTACACTCTGTTTGAGTTGAAGGTCCAAACACCATGAGCTTGCAGATTTATGAAGCTACCCTTATATATATAAAGATTTTAATTTTGATTGATTGTTAATATAAATTTTTTATACATTATTATTTAATTTTATTTTATAAATTTATTAAAATAGTTTAATTATTATAATAATTACATAAAAAATTTAACTCTTTTAATAATATGTCAACACATAATTAAATAATAATATAAAATTTATTTACATTATTAATAAATTAAAATTAAATTCATATATAAATATCGGACTTTCGCTTTTTTTTTTTTTTTTCTCCTGGGGCGAAGGGGCCACGTTGTTCATTTTTGAGAGCTCAATTACACGTCATTTCCCCAAGCTAGCAATCCAAGCCAATAGATACCATACTAGAGTAGAGAGCGTGGCAAAAATTGATTAGTGGGCACAACTGACTGGTTAATGATATTTAGCATATTATTTTTTTAACTAAAATCTTATTTTTGTTGTTTATATCTGATTTAATTATTAATTTCTTAATTGATATTTTAATTTTTTTAATTTAATCACTAATAATTATAAATTTATTTTAATTTGGTCCTTTCATTTGTGTCTCTGTTATTTTTTAAATGAAAATGATAATTTACCACCGTTAAAGGTAATGTCACACCCTTATTTTACTAACGTAATATTGAGTTAGTAATTAACTGAATTATTTCACCAAAAAAGCGACGTCATTTTCATTCATGAAGAATTAAATGTCAACTAATAATGTTACTTTTTGGTGAAAGAATACAGTCAGCTACTAACTCATTATTATACTAGCAAAATAAAGATCTCATATTACCTTTAACAGAAATACATCATTATTTTCATTCAGTGAATAACAAACACATAAACAAGGAATCAAATTGAAATGAGTTTATAAATGTCAAGGATTAAATTGAAAAAATTAAAATGTTATGAACGAAATTGATAATTAAATCAAATGTGAGAGACCAAAATAGGGTTTTAGTCTTATTTTTTTACATTATTTTTATACTTGATTAACAATAAACAAATTTTTGGTTAATATAGTATATAATTTGATTAATAAGTTTTTGTAATCGATTACTCATGAATTTAATTAATAATGAACAAATTATTAGTTAATGAAGTATATCGTTTGGTTAATAGATTAACAGCTTGTAAGTAATTAGTTACCACAACTCATTGACTAATAATTTATTATTAACTAAATATAAAAATGGTATAAAAAAATAGTTCACAAAAAACATTTTCGCAACTGAAATGTCATTTCCTGGATATCCAACTGTTGTACTCAGTTCTGGATAACGGGCATAACATAATATATACTTCCAGTTCCAGAGACATGAGAAAATAAAGCATTAGAGTATTGGCAAGTTCAAATCTAAGGTATCTGAAAATTCTCAATACTGTATCTACCCAACCTTGAAAATTCATTATTACTCTCCTTGCGATTATTATTATTTTTTTAAAAAGTACAAATTCTAGCTAGTTAATGATTTTGAACATTTTCGATTATTTTATTGTTCAATCCAAAATAGAAAATGACCTCTCCTCTGATTGACTGCCTTTTTTCGTTCATGTGGTGGACTGCAAGGAAAGCAAACTCACAGTAAACAATTTCTTTTTTCCTGCACTTCTCTGGCTCCTTTATTTAGAAGGAAGAACTAAGAACTGTAGAAGGGTGGGTACATACAATCCCAACCTCAAGTTTTTTCTTCAACCTTACCCTTCATTCATTGGATTTTGTCATCCGATCGTTAGCTCAGATGCAAACAAAGCAACCACAAAATGGCCCCCATTAAATTGTTTATTTCAGCTTCTTGGGGCAACACATCTTTGTTGCTCACTTGGAGTCAAGTGGACGTTAACTAGTAACATCAAGGGAGTTTCTAACAGTGTTTTTTCTAGGTATGTAATTGAAACTGGCATTCATCCAACGAATACTTTTATCCCTGAAGCTTACCAAACGACAAAGAAATGCCTGTCTCTCTCTGTGGCTGTGTGAGGGAAATGAGTTTGAGCTTGATGAGTGAGGATTATTCATCAGTACTCTGCTCTGTATTATTGGACCTGCTTAACTCCCCATAACCCAAGACAACATTATCATTAGAGTAAGAGCAAAATCATACAGTTGAGGAGTTAAAACTTATGATTAATTTCTTTTGAAACATGGCAGTAAGTAGGAAGTAGCTTTTCCTTTATGCTTCCAGTGAGGCTGTTAACTCTGCACCAGTGCTTTCTTTATTCTCAACCAACCTCTCTTACCCCACCTTTTTCCCTGTGCTTTTTCTACCCATGTGGACCTTTAAATCACATGCTCCCACCTCCTTTCCGTAACTAACATCATTCCTAATCCTCCTTTTTCTGACCAATCTCACATCTTTCTGCCTCCTTTCACCCTATCATTCTCTCCAAGCAACTCTTCGCTTTATTTATCAGAATCATTAATTAATAATAATGTAATTAGAACTAGTTTGGACTATATCTCAAGTCCAATAGAGCAGTTATATTGACTCTCATGCACTCATTTCAACTACATCACACATAACCTATAAGTGGTTTCATAGAGAAGATATGGTTCCCATAACATAATCATCGAAGGTGGCCCAACCCCTTGTCCACACAAAGCGAATGCGCAATCTAATTGTTTGCTTTGCTTTAATATCGTTCTGTGTTATATCCCGTCTTCGATAAAAACTGCAATATATACCTCCAAATTAAGTATCTTCTCCCTCTTGCTTTGGACCGTGATCTTAAAGCATGGAGTTGGAGACACAACATGTGCATCATTGCAAGCTTTCATCATTAGCATGCGTCAATATGCTGTCGGAGGCAGCTAGATAAGTATCTGTAGATGGCTTTTAGGACAATAAGTAGTGGCATATGATTGGCCATTTGGTGAACGCTAGTTCCTTACTAATACGTATATCAGTCACCTATTCTATATAAGAAAATGATATACAACTTTTTTTAATACCATTCTTATACTTAGTTACCAATGAGTAAACTTTTAATTAATATAATATATCATTTGGTTAATAAATTTTGATAATCGATTATTTATAAACTTTGTTAACGATGAATAAATTATTGGTTAATTTATATATCGTTTAGTTAATATATTACTAACTTGTAAGTGATTGATTACCAAAACTCATTAATTAAATGATAAACTAAATTAATTAAGAATTTACTCATCATTAACCAAGTGTAAAAATTTAGTGTGCAAATATCATTGTTGTTGTATATAAAAGCATAATGTTTAGAGATAATAAGAATAATTGTGTTTACAACAATAATATTTGCACATCAATTTTTACACCATTTTTACACTTGATTAATTGTGAACAAATTCTTGACTAATATAATATATCATTTAGTTAATAGGTTTTGATAATCAATCATTTATAAGCTGGTAATCTATTAACCAAATAATATATTGAATTAACTAAGAATTTGTTTATTATTAACAAAGTCTGTAAGTAATCGATTACAAAAATCTATTAACCAAATGATATATTGTATTAATTAAAAATTTACTTATTATTAGTTAAATATAAAAAAAATATAAAAAAAATATGGAAGTATCATTTTGCTTCTGTTTCAAGTATAACTCTTCTCCAATTCAACTCTACGGGTTTGCTCAACGCACGCAAGCCCAATGCAGTCCATTAATTTGGACAACTATTGAATGCAACTTAACATGTAATAGTTTTTCTAGGAGATCAAGCGAATCGAAGGAGAGAAACCCAAAGGCACTGTTGAAATATGGACATTTTGCTTGTGGACATAATCAAACTTGAACTTTTTGCGTTGATCCATGTTCTGGACTGAACGCTTGTTTCATGAGTATTACAACCCCGGCCCAGTACACCGTATGAATGCCATGGAACAGTATCTATTTGCACTTCATACATGTTGAGACCAAAAAGATAAAACATTAAATACATGTTGAGACTTCATGACCCAACAAAGTAATACATGTTAAAACTAGAAAGTAATGGCAGTAACACAATTGTATATAAAATATTTATATTAGATAAAAAATATTATTTGGTATTAAATTAATAAAATAAAAACATGATTATATTTTTAAATTTTATTATATAAATCTACATAAATTTTTAAAATTTTTTTTACTATTTATTATTTAAATTCAAAGCATTCTATCGTAGAAAGATATAATTTTTAAAAATGAACTTGATAGATTGTTTTTGTAATAAAACTATATGTATGAATGTATCTAACATAATCATGTTATGTATTCTCCATAAGTATTAGAATTTATTTAAATAAAATAGTAATTTTGGGTAAAATAGTTGTATAAACATAACAATAATTTAAAAGTTTCTATATATTGATCAATATATTCTTAAATGTTGCTAAATTAAAAAGAAATGTTGCATTTAATATTAACAATATTTTGGCAAGTGTTCTCTTAAATTTTGTTGGTAAAAAATGTAAACAACACTTTATCATATATTTTGCAACACTTCAAAAATGATGTAACTTACATTCTTTACGACATTGATTTAGTAAATAATAACATTTTTTAAAAGTGTAACTAAATGTTAAAAATGTTGTCAAAGTACTTTTCAACAACATTTTGTAAATGTTGGCCCAACTTAAAATATATTACTAATTTTACGACAACCGAAGCAAACATAGAAGAAATAGTTCATACTCATTGATAGAAACTTTAAGTTTAGTATATAACGATTGAAGCTAGAACTAAGAGCTTGTTTGTTATAGATTATTTGATGAAAAAATCAATTTTTTTAATAAAAAAATATTTTTAATAAAAAAATATTTTTAATAATTTTGATTGTGTTTGTTTAAGATTATTAAAAAAAATTATTTGTTTAAGAAAAATCATTTTTATGGTTAAAATAAAAAGCTACTCTCATTAACTTTTGAAAAAAATATCTTGCGATATAAGAGAGAGAAGCTACTCTTATTTAAAAATAATTTTTATAATCGTAAACAAACACAAAATAACTTTTATTTTTCTTAAAAAAAATTAAAAATTAATTTCTAAATTATTGAAAGTCAAAATTATTTTTTTTAAATCTGTAACAAACGAGCCCTAAATCTTTAGTAAAAGAAAGTTTAGTATTTGCATTTAAAGAATGTACTTGTACATGCTTATATCATCTAATTAAAGGTTTTTACAATATATGTCTATGACTTGAAAATTTATACTTAATCCTAGTAAAGTTACTAAAGTTTACATCTCTCTTGTCAAATTGCTCAACTCAACTTCAGAAATAAATAAACAACTTTTAAATGTGAAGATCTTGCAACAAATAATAACATCCAATATAAATCAAACAATTATTTCATAGTATCATTGAAAATTTTAAATATTTTAATTACACCAAACCAAGTGCAGTAATTAAGGGAGGCAGAGCTGTTCCAATCTAGAATAGTTGATTCTAAGCACTTAGAGAAACCAATCAAGCTTTCAAACCATTAGGATTATTTGTTAAGTTGTGCAATTCACGAGTACAAGTCCCAAAACTTATCAATGGCATTAGAATAAAAGACAGAAGTGACCGAGAAATCCCATTGAAAGTAAGTACATGGTTTACAGCATGCATCAAGTAGTTGCATTGTTCTATAATCTTGTAGGATAGCTCAAAGCTCTTCTGAAGATCTTAGCTCCAATCTGCAGATAATATTTTCCGATAAGATTGCAATATTTTAAAGAATCAAATTTTTTTTTTCAAGATTGGAATAATTTATAAGGCTGTAGAAAATATAAGAATCATTAGAAAAGCATAATTATATTATTCCAAGTAGTTTCACCATCACGAGAATTTCAAAAAGAAATTAGAAGATATCTATTAGTAATCATTATTACTATATGTCAAGTATATTTAGTAATAATAAACATATGGTTTAAATAAACTTTGGATTTAATTTCTACCTACCGTCAGTGTAAAGTTTTTTTACACTTTCATCTAATCATATGTTGACACATCATTAAAAGAGTTAGACTTTCTAGACAATTGTTGTGATAGTCAAACTCTTTTAATGATTTAGTAACACATGATTGGATGACAGTGTAAAAAAACTTTACATGGATAGAAATTAAACTCATAAACTTTTCATCGTTATAGTTTATATTCATTTTGATTTTAGTCCTTATACTTTTTTTCTTTGTAAATAAGTTCTCATATTTATAATTGTTTGTAAAATGGTCCTTACCATTAAACTCATTATGACACCATCAATTTGTAGGGATCAAATTAAAAATAGAAGAAAACTATAGTGACCAAATTAAAAATTTATAAGGACTAAATTAAAAAAAAATCGAAAATTATATAAACCATAAACTGACGGTGTCATAATCGAAACTAATGGTAGGGATCATTTTACAAACGATTGTAAGTATGATGACTGATTTACAAAGAAAAAAAGTATAGAGACTAAAATCAAAATGAGTGTAAACTATAAAGATTAAATGT
Source organism: Styphnolobium japonicum (assembly GCA_023212625.1). Lineage (NCBI taxonomy): Eukaryota > Viridiplantae > Streptophyta > Magnoliopsida > Fabales > Fabaceae > Styphnolobium > Styphnolobium japonicum. The sequence goes on from JALBWW010000006.1 coordinate 28,344,437, forward strand.
TTATTTAAACCTAAACATATTTAGTCAATTTGCTATATATATAGTTTAATTTAGATCAATTATTAGTGTAAAAAAATTTTATATTATTATTTAATCATATGCTGACAAATAATTAAAGGAGTTAGACTTTCTAGGTAATTATTGTGATAGTCAAACTCCTTTAATAATGTGTCAGCATATGATTGAATAACAGTGTAAAGTTTCTTTACACTAACAATGTATTAAAATTATATATATATATATATTGGAATAGCTTCATTCAATTAAAATAACTTACTTCTACTGTTAACACCAATGGGACTAAAGTAATCAACCAATATGCAAAGTGACATCTCGAAGGCCTGCATATAATAAAACAAACAGCCAATACCTTCATAAGTGAACAAATCACGAAACAGGCGCTTCAAGAACTCATCTGTCCATTGATCAAATGTCAAAGAGTGGCAATTATGAAACCTGCCAAGGAAGGATAAAATGCAAGAACCAAATAGTCAAGTCCTACATTTACTTGAAAAAACCTAAGCAATTGATACTGACATGCAACACTTTTATGAACTCAAGATGCCTGGTAAAATTACAGTCAGTAGGATGAGACATAACTTCCTACCTTCCTCTTAAAAAGTACAGAAGAGCATACCCAAGAGACTCCAAATCATCTCGACGACTTTGGTTTGAAGAAATAAAACCAAAATTGTGAGAAAATTATAGGTTCCAAACTTCCAATCTATAGACCATATAGAAGGAAAAACTCTTTCTACTCACCAATTCCTGAGTGAGTATTGCAACTTGCATAACGTGCTGTCCCTGTTAAGTTTTTGTTCTCTTTAGATGAGATTATCAAGGTAAAAAACAACAAATAAGAGTACTCTAATTTTTGTTAAAGGTTGAGTGATGAGGAATCCATGTCCTCAAAGCACTCCCACACAAAATGAGCTTCAAAACCCATTTGATTATGCCGTAGTTCCCCCTCCCCCCATTTGCAGTAGATCTCCCTGATTGAGTGAAAATAATCATTCATAATTATTTTGCTAGGAAATGCTTGACAACCAAAACCCACAAAAACACTAAGCATATTATCACTAGCATAAACCGCATATAGAGATCAATAACCTGTAAGAGTCGACATCTCTGTTATATTCACAAATATGAACTTCTTCTGCGTCCACATCGCACAAAACCTAGTTTGTCATCCAAAATTTTATAATAATTAAAAGATAGTTTTGAAAGCAAATGGTCACACAATAATACCAAAAAAAAAAGGAAAACACTATTCTTTGTTTCAGCTTGCCTACAAAATGATGAGAGACGTGTTGGACCAGAAAGAAGGAAAATAAAGACTTGCAGCACTTGCATACAAAATTACAAATGCAACGCAACAACTCAGTTGACATATAAAATGACCAATATACCCTTAAGATGTAGTAGTTGCGCAACCAATAAAGCCCTGTTTTCTTTTTCTTCTTTCCTTGGCTGGGTCAGTGAAAATCTAGACCTATGATAAACTCCATTATGCTATTTAATTACTATGTCACTAATGTCACTAATCTTAGATAAGCATCAACCAATTGATTGCTTTGCCCCCACAAACATGGGCAAAATTTCAATCAACTTGACCTTTTATCTTGGACTGTAAAACACCCTTCACTTAGAACCTTTTTAATACACATTTTTTTTATAAAAACATATTGTGCATGTCATTGGATCTCTGCAACATGCCAAACTCAATGCCATAACCATTGAATTTTTTTTTTTTTGGTATAACCCTAACCCTTGATTATATCACGATGGTTATTTTTATGTTTTTATCTATATTATTAACAAAATAAAAAAAAGAAGTTTTAAAATTAACGCGAGAGGTTCTAATTTGTCTCACCACAAATTATGACTTCTTATGCACTTCGAAAATGTCTCTCACGCCACATTGATTTTGTCAATTCCTAAAATCACAGTAATTAATTTACATAACATTCATAATTTATTATATTATCTTATAAATTATTTTATTAATTTGAAGAAATTACGAATATTTTTTATTTAACAATTAGTAAATAATAATACTACCGATGCTTTTATATTTTTGGTACATGCATACTACAGAATGAGAATGCTCCCAAAGTTTTAAAAATTTAAAAAGAGTAAACTTATTTTTATAAATATATCAAATTAATTTTTTTAAAGATATATGTAATATTATATAGACCCTTAAATATTTATTTATTTTTATTAAATTAGCTTTTAAAATAATATTAATTATTATTGTAAGATAAATTTAATGTTGCTAATAAATAAAAGAATAAATTTACGTGTGATGTTGACTTTAAATCGTTTAAAATAATGGAGAAAAAGCTTATTTTTCGCTGTAAAAAAAGCGAATCAACGAAGAGACGAGGAAGCAGGGCGGGGAGAGAAGAAGACGCCGCCTTTTGACAACCGTCGAGTGATGGGTGATGTGGCGTCATCATAGCTGTTAAGCTTTCAATTGATTGATCCAAAATTCCCATTTGTTTGAACTTTGAATCTTCTCTTCTCTTTCTTATCTTCCTCTCATTATCATCTGAATCTGGAAGGAAGGAGGAGCTGCCCTCACCGTTTTCAGGTACCCATAACTGCTTCACTAGATGTAGTGATGGATCGATGATTGCAATTGCTACGGATCCCCCAAGCACACTCCGAATTTTATTGTTTTTCAGCTGCGCAACTTTTTCTTATGATTATATTTGTGGTTTTTTTTTTTTGGATATACGGAAATGATGACAATAGGTCATGTGCGAAAATGGTGTAGTTTGTATGGGTTTGAGTTTATATGAAAGGTAAATTTGATTTTGAGGAAAGTCCATGGTGCTCAGTGTCATGTGCAATGTTGGGGGGTTTTTTTTTTTTTTTTTAAACTTTTGAAGGTATACTATTGCTAGCGCTGGTTCCTCCTATTTTAGGAATCGCTGGTAAAGATTTGGGCTTTTGAAGGAAGTTGTGTGCCAGATGTTGTGGCTGTTCTGTTCTATCAACCCATCTACTCGGAATTCGCTTGGATATGCTTCCCAAATGAAGCCTTTCCCTTTTATTGTTTTATAGTTCTAATCCTGACTGCTAATAAGAATAGAGATAAAGTTCTCCGAACGAAAAATTTCACCTGAACATGGTCTAGTAGCACTTCTTTCCCTTGAGAGAGACAAGAGTTAACCTTGATTTGAAATGCTCTGGGCGTTTGTTTGTTTATTTGTATCATTGTGTGCAAGTTGCCAATAAAGATTTGTGTATTCTCACCTGAAAATTAATGTTTCTGTTTGTTTACCTACTCTTTTGATTAGACTTGGTCGCACATGTTTTACTGGAATGAATGCTTTCTTCATGTTGATATTGTTCATCAGTTTCTTCTGCCTATCACTGCATTTGTGACTGTATAATGTGTTTATTATGAATTGACAGATTTGTAACTGCCTTGGTATATGCAGGATTTAGGTTCATTAGCCATACATTGCAGTGGTTTGAGTGTCAAGAAATTTGACTCGCAGGACTATTATTGAATGCTTGAATCATGTTGAAGGTTTCCTTGCTTATTTAATTGAGATATTGAGATTATGATGGCCTCAGCTATCCTGAATTTTGTAAACACTGCATTAGATTGGGTGACATTTGCTTTAGATGCTCCTTCTGCACGAGCTGTAGTTTTTGGAGTGCAAATCGGTGGTAGTCTTTTGTATCCTGGACTGAAATATCTTTTCCTTTTATGGGTGACTACAAACGTGATTAATTAATAATTTTCCCCATTCTTATCTTCTGTTTGAAGGACATTTATTTGTCGAAGTTCTCCTCCTGGTGGTCATCCTTTTCTTGCTTTCCCAGAAAAGTTACAAGCCTCCTAAACGGCCCTTAACAAACAAGGTTAGTTCAACAGTATTCTCTCTCTCTCTACACATACACACACATGTTTGTGTGCATTTTTTTAATTTATTTTATATATATTCAATTGTTTAGTTATTGATGAAAGTGTTAGCTGTGTAGAGCTGATATATGGCTCATGTAAACTTTTATGTGAAAATAAAGTTGACATTTGATTGATTATCAATGGGATTTCCAGATAAAATGACTCTTGTTTGGCCATTTCGTTAAATGCAGGCAGGCTTCACCTCTAATTTGTGTGTGAAATTAGTATAAGTATATTGTGAAGTTGAATAGTGGTTTCCATTGGTGTTTAGATTTTATAATTTCTTGAAACACTTTTAAATGTAAATAGACATTCAGGTAGTGTGGTTTTTAGTAGTTCTAGGGACCTAACATGGGGATTCTCTTATTATTCTTGGTGAGGTTTTAGAGCTTTCAAGGTCGATTGGTCTTCAGGTTTCCTATATGGAAATGCTCTTCAGATGTAGACTTTAGCTATTGGAACTACTCTGATATTTATGTTCTGTTTTCATTTGCCTTCAAGCAGTTTAGAGAATCAATACATGAAAGATTTCATTTGTGAAGTTTGGAACTAATCACTTGCCCTCCATAGCTGGTTGTATAGCAGCATCTCTCTTTATGATGTATTTGGACTTGCTTTTTGAATGATTGTTTATGCAATAGTAATTTGTAATTTTGTAGAAACATATCTTGGAAGGGATTCAGACAAAATTGTATATGACATGATCTATCTGTCTTTACGGAAATTCTATTATAGAAGGTTTAGATTTGGTATAAGGTTGGTAGCTTTGCAGGCCATATTGGGTTGTTCTATGTTATTCCCAGAATGTAGTTGATAATTTTGAAGATCTTGAACACTTGATATGGAAATTGAATAGGGGTTTGTTTGTTCGTTTCAAACTTTTTTGTGCCTATTCATGTTTTCCTTTCATTGACCTAATCCTTTTGTAGTTTTTTTAAGAGTAATTAACTTGGGTTCCTGAAAGTCATATCTATAATGCACGGGTATGGGTATGAGTATCCGATACGATATGATACATAAATACGGCAATTTTTAAAAAAAATTAGAATATGGGTACGGCAATGCATATTGAATAAAATCAATTTATGTTTATATATGTTAAAAAATAAACTTTAAACTTGGTGAAATCCATCACCAATTTACTTTGATTTTGAGGAGTGCAAGATTGAAAGAGTGAGAATATGTTTTAAGGGAGGTAACTGGTGAAAACGGAGCTTGAATCCATATCTTGGATTTTTCGAGTAGCAATATGTTGAAGGTGGTAGGTATTCGGAAAAAAAAAAGCACTGGGATATGGCAGAAATACTAATGCAGCAGTATTATACGCATATTGGTATTAGATACGAGTACGATACAGATACGTCACCAATTTTGGAGTGTCCGTGCTTCATAGTATGTTATGCACCTCTTGGTGCTTCAAAATATGTTACTACTTTAAGAAAAGATGTTGTAATGTTAAGATGGACATTGGGGGATAGTGATATTATTGTTGTTTACCTATCTATTTCTAGTTCTCCAAATTCTTTCGGACTATCAGTGTCAGGAGCTACTGCTGAAGATCTTGAATTCTGTTAAAAAATGTTTTCAAAATATATCAGTCTCTTTCTGTATCTAATTTTTTGTACCCAGAATTGTCCATGCTAGATTTTTATTTTTAATTTTATCAATTACTGTGTGGAATCTCAAAAGTTACTGTTAATTTCTAAAGGACATACTTACCATATTCTTTTGAATGAATATTTATGACTTGAATCCTTAAGCATATTGTTTTGTGGTAGTTCTTCTACAACCCAATCTGAGATTCATCATATTGTTGTATTTTGGCATTTTTAAAATTTGTGCTTAATGTCTGCAGGAAATAGATGAGCTATGTGATGAATGGGTTCCAGAACCCCTTATTCCTTCTGTTAATAAAGAGCTACAGTATGAACCACCAGTGCTAGAGAGGTGATTATGTTTTCTTTAGTGGAAGTACCCTCATTTATTTTTCTTACTTTTAATGTTTTTTACATGTTATAATTTATGTTTCTTGTTTGCTTTGTTGATGGAGTGTATTCCCTGAAATTACACGTATGCTGTTTTGTAATTGTCAACTTCACTGTTATGGTTACATTTCCTCGACTTAGATTCGTAAAATTCTTGAGGGTGAGCCTTGGCGCATTGGTAAGGTTGCCACCTTTTGACCTGGTGGTCATGGGATCTAGTTGTGAAAACAGCCTCTCTGTTCACATGGGTAAGGTTGCGACATCAGACCCTCCCCAGACCCTGCAATAATGGGAACCTCGTGCATTGGGCCACTGATTAGATTCATAAAATTCTTGCATTTTATTTTGAAAAAAAAAGTGTAAATTCAAAAGTTCTCCCATGTGATTTCATGATATTGCAGGTACCTCCCTTCTTGTTTTCAAAGTTACACGTTTCTTCCTAATTGTTAAATTTTAGTATAACATATTGGGGAGCTTTATGTTGTATTTAAGTTCAAAATAAGGGAGGTTCATGCAACTTTTTGGACAAGAAGGGGGTTCATGCAACTTTTTGGACAAGAAGGGGGTTCATGTCATGTTAGGTTTTAAAAATAAAGGGAGGGCTGTGTAATTTACAATTGAAAAAGGTATTTTTCGGTTGCAATATATGGTCTGTGCAGGTATCTGTCATAAGGGGCTCAATTTGTCATGTAAGTTAGACTAAAGGATTATTTACAGTCTGGACTCTGGACAGATAAATGACATGATTAGCTCATTCTGTCATGCAAGTTAAACAATAGGTTATTAAGAAAAATGGGCAAGTGTCTTATTTGTGTCATCGTGCTAATGAGTTATTTTTCATGCAGTGCTGCTGGGCCACATACCATAATTAATGGTAAAGAAGTTGTCAATTTTGCTTCAGCAAACTATCTTGGGTTGATAGGTCATCAAAAGTTACTTGTAAGGATGTGATCCTCATATCAATAATAATTGTCTCTTTTTGAGCACTGGTTTGATGCAGTGAATTTATATTTTTCTTGTAGGATTCATGTTCTTCTGCTTTAGAGAAATACGGTGTTGGTTCTTGTGGTCCCCGAGGGTTTTATGGAACAATTGGTAAGACTCAATCTTAAAGTTTGTTTTTAAGGGAATGCCTGTTCTCTTATGATACTTTTCCTTGCCCCAGATGTCCATCTTGATTGTGAAGCAAGAATAGCAAAATTTTTGGGAACCCCTGATTCAATTCTATACTCTTATGGACTTTCCACCATGTTCAGTGCAATTCCTGCTTTCTCTAAAAAAGGAGATATAATTGTAGCGTAAGTATGCATAAGTTTGTCTTTGACTATCAACTATATGATATTGTTCAGTTTTTCCTCAGTTTTAGTCTCATGACATGGACATTGATAACAAGACATCACTTGTACAGTTATTTGGGTGCTTTTATCTCATTGCTTTTGCTTCTTTATTAGAATGGTATAAAGTAAGAATTGAGTTACTTCTTCCCCGTCTACTTGATATTTCAAAATTCATAGCAAAATAATGTCACTTTGTAGAAGCTGATCAATGGAGGCTGTGTTTATATAAACTCTGATGTACAGATGAGGTTTAAGTTCCATATATAAGTTGTTTTTATCTTTCACTTCTTTATGATGATATTAGAATGGTAAAGTAAGAACTGAATTGCTTCTTGTCAGTTCATTTGATATTTTCAAAATTTGCAGCAAAATAATGTTACCTGATACAAGTTGATCAATGGAGGCTGTGTTTATATAAACTCTCTGATGTTCAGAGGAGGTTTAAATTTCATATATAAGCTGTTCTTATCTTTTACAGGGATGAGGGAGTTCACTGGGGAATACAGAATGGCCTTTATCTTTCTAGAAGCATGGTGGTGTATTTTAAGCACAATGACATGGACTCTTTGAGAGAAACTCTAGAGAACTTTACTTCCAAAAATAAGCGGGCTAAGAAATTGAGGCGTTATATTGTTGTTGAAGCTGTCTACCAGGTAGATCTTGTTTATCATGCATAAGGTATATTAGGTTTACGCTTCTACATTGAGTTTCCATGTTTATAGATCTTAAATCAAAATCAGCAAATTAAGAAGCGCTTCAGACCTTTAGCATTAAAAGCAGGTGGCTGCTTTAATTGCTTGATTATTCTTGCAACTTGCAATGTTGGTAAATTGTGCTATGAAAGACTAGTGTTGCTGATAGTTTGATAATCAATAACTGCAAATTGAAGATATTTATAAAGGACTGTGTTAGGATCCAATTGCAAGGTATGGGACTTGAGTCCCACATCGAAAGTATGAGATTCAGATGTGGGGTTTATATGTCCTTGGGCTCTCCCACCTTGATAGCTAGCTTTTGGGGTGTGGTTCTCCCAAGGTTCGTATCAAAATGATAGACCCCCTATCACTAAGGTCTACACTAGACGAAATGGAAGGGGAAACAGAGGATTATTCCACGTAGGAAGGGAGGACAAAGGAGGAAATAGTGGGAATATTCATGCAATTGGAGATCCTAACAGAATGTTGAGCTGGCAGGAGGGAGAATGGGATTCTGTTACGCAAAGAGGGGATATAGGCAAAGAGGAGGAGGGGGGTGAAGGAGGCGAGAATCGAGTCAAGGCATAGGAGGGAACATAGTCATTTCTATTGGTTTTCCATCCCGAGCTCTACGAAATGGAACCCCATCAAGGTGAACCCCTCCAACTCCAGATGCTTCACAGGGAAATTCAAACAAAGTACAAATAGGCTCTGTGTATCCAATCTTATTTTCCTTATTTCCATTACTGTTCTTTGTAATTCCCGTTCAACCAATACTGATATCACACTGATATCAGTTATTGGAAGGCGAATACAATCAGTTTATACTCGTTTTCTATTGAGATCTGAGATCTGACCCAGTTTCTATCAGACCGAGATAAACATTTTGAGCCTTAAAGAGTGGCAATCCTTTGGTTGGTTATGTAAATTATCCAATCAACATGTAATTATTTGGGTATTTAAAAGAACACAAATGTATATGCTTGAATTACTCATAAGTTCGGTACATGTTTATATGCATATGCTTGTGTGCCTTTATAGTATAGACCATTAGTAAGCACTAAGCAGTATAGAAATAATCCCCGGCAATTGTTGCAAGCCAACCTTTCTGCAATTTCCTCCTCTTGAATTTTCTAATTTTTTTTGGGTATTGTTCTTATAAGAGTGGGAATTGGGGTTGTAAATGAAAGAATGAGTGTGTTGCTGTTAGATCTGTGTCTGTTGCAATGTCATTGCATAAAGAACGATTACTGCTTGCCCTGGTTTTCTTAATCATTTTGAATTATAATAGTTATTTTTTTTTGCTGTTGTCATACTAACATCTACCTATGTTCATATGCCTACATGAAAACTAAAACTGCCTGGCCAATACCTGTTAACATCTTTTTCCCTGTAAAATTTTCAGAATTCTGGCCAAATAGCACCCTTAGATGAGATCATTAAATTGAAGGAGAAATATCGTTTTCGTGTTTTGCTGGATGAGAGCAACTCAATTGGTGTGCTTGGAAGTTCTGGAAGAGGTCTCACTGAATACTATGGAGTTCCAGTATGTACTGAATTTCTGTGTTTGTGTGTGTGGGTGCATACTCACACTGTATGCAAGTGTGCATATATTCAGAATTGTATTGCTGTCTTTGATATATGGTTATGTACTGCAGGTTGAGAAGTTAGATATTATAACTGCTGCTATGGGACATTCATTGGCCACAGAAGGAGGATTCTGCACTGGAAGTGCAAGAGTTATAGATCACCAAGTATGGAAGTGTCATGAGATTATAACCATCTACGAGTAATATGTTTGGTTTCTAAATATACTGAGAAAAGAATTTTTTTGTAAATGTGGAAATTAAGGATTTATTTCTAAAGAATTTTTTTCTCTTTATTTACTTTTCATCACTTCTTCCTGAATCTAATATAAGTCCGAACTTTAAAAGTTGTATGATGGAGAGATGTGCCTACACTATTTTCTTATTTGATACTGGCAATTATTTCTTCTCCATTTTCCAAGCACTAATATCTCTCTGTTTTCAACTTTGGCAGCGATTGAGTAGTTCTGGTTATGTCTTTTCTGCTTCTCTGCCCCCATATCTTGCAAGCGCAGCAATTACAGCTATTGACATCCTGGAGGAAAATCCCAATCTGATAACAAAGCTGAAGAATAACATTGCTGTGTTGTGGAAAGGTGAGCTTTGATCTCACTGCTAGTTTCTTCAATGGAATTGTATTGTAGAGTCTACTTTTTGGCTTGTGCACAACACCTACCATTTTGAATTTCTGTTTGTTTGTTTGTTTGTTTTTCACCCATTAAAACAAGGTTTTCTTTTTTTTTTTTTCATTACTGCAGGATTGTCAAAAATATCTGGCTTCACAATTGCAAGTAATCCAGAGTCACCAATAGTTTATTTGAGATTAGAGAAGTCAACAGGTTCCACGAAAGATGACCTACATCTGCTTGAAAACATTGCGGAGCGTGTAAGGGGATGCTGTTGACAATGTTAATGGCTTGTTATCAATTTTGCTTGTACTTCATGTTTTGTTTTCGCAGGTTTTGAAAGAAGATTCTGTATTTGTGGTGGCTTCCAAAAGATCAACATTGGACAAATGCCGTTTGCCTGTAGGAATTAGATTGTTTGTTTCTGCAGGGCATTCAGAGTCTGATCTTCGCAAGGCATCTGAATCATTGAAAAGAGTTGCAGCATTAGTTCTGGGTGGTCATGATTGAACGCTGTACACCTCTCCTGTCCTCATTTATGTACCAAAACATCAGTTCTCTTCCATGTTTAGGTGAGAAATTTTGAAATCCAGGTCGATAGAGAAAGTCTTGTAGTTGTTGATAATTTATGTAATATTTTTTGTGCTAGTTTAGGGTAACAGTATTTTGTGTGTGTGTGTCTGTTTGCTCATTAGTTTATACATGTTCGGTGGTAGTATTTTGTGTGTGTGTTGCTCTTTGGTTTATACATGTCCGGTGGTAGAATTATTGTTTCTTATCATGAGTGAGTTGGGGGGAAATGCCTATGAATTACATTCCGAAAGATTTTTTTTTCCCGTGGATTGCTTGCATGTCATAAGTAACCAATGTTACATTAGTTAGCTGTTCAATAAAAGGTTGGTGAAGGTCCTTACTATTGTGTGAATACCCTTAGTTAAAGTTAAAACACCACAAGCTGCACTTAGGGTGTGCGATTAATTTTGAGAGAATGATACATATGGTTAACTTAAAGAAAAGTATCTCTATTTGGTTTGAAAAAAAAATTAATTAAATATTAAATTAATTTAATTAATAATTTACATATAATTAATTACATATTAAGTATTAAAATGAAAATAAATTATTAGTTAATTATATGTAAATTATTAGTTAACTTAATTTAATAGTTAATTTTTTCATGAATCAATGGTATCTTGATGGAATTTAGTTTGCTAACTGAATTATATGTTGTGTCCCTTTTATACAAGTCAAACTTGTCTTTATTCATAATGCTTATTTCTAATTTATTTACATTTCTTATTGTTTTTCACTCATTAATTTAATAGGTATTAATTATTAAAATTGAAACAAACAATCATAATTTCCACCTTTTAATGAAATTTTAGTGAAGTCTACAGATGAGAAAAAATTATCGCATTATTTAACATTAGTATTTTACTAGCTACTTTTATAGGAGGCGTATTCAATTGATAATTTAGTAGAGTTAATAAATATAAATGTTTGATTCTTTTGTTCCTCAAATAAAATGTTTAATAATTTATTTTTACTTGATAAAAACGAAGAAAGAAAATGTAATCAATATAAAAATAGAGAAATTAAGCAAATATATACGTTTATTAATGTAGTAAACACTAATGTTAAAATGTTTTCATCATGGTTGAAAAATAGATAAAATGACTATTTAGATACCGATATATGTATATATTATTAATACAGTATCATAAGATTAATTAAAACATTTATATAAATTTGTAAGTAATAATATATATTTAGGGTATAAAGATATTAGGTATTGATAAAAATAAAATAAACTTGAATTATAATTTTTAAATTAAAAAATTAAAATGTACTAAAATAGTTTTAAAATAAAATGTATAAAAAAAGCTTAAATAATATGTTGATTTAAAGTTTTAAACGATATATATATTATAATAAATAAAACTAGTCTTTTTTTTATGAATTACTTCTTTTAAGTACATAAGTTGTCTTTATTTCAAATACGTATCTGAAATTTCTACATACAGATGCATTTATTATGATTTGATTTTGTTGATTTCTTTTCCTATTTGAATTAGAATTGACTATGTAGGCACCTCTCAACTAGTAATTAGAAATTGTTTTTATTTCTTATCTAGGGTTTCTAGAGTTTTCTGTAGGATGTTATTAAGCTCGAGGCTATGGTGGCTCGGCCCCTTGAAATGGTTACTCATCATTTTTCTTCCCTCTCGCCCAATAGCAGTAAAAAAAGGTCGTGCTACGAGACAAATTGCATTTTTTAATTTATAAAATTAGTAGAATCCAACATAAATAATGACGGTCATTTATGTATTTTTTGGGTATTATTTTTATACTGATCTTTTTTTTTAGATATTAGTATTTAAAGTAATTTATTAAGTATTTATTAGTTATTTATATTTAATAAATAAATTTTCAGACATTTATTATAAAAAAATGTATTATATCTATCAAGACAACTCTCATATTTATCTCATAACAACACTATCTTCTATTAAAGAGATTCCAGATTGAATAAACTAATATATAACTAACATATTATTATATTATATTAAATAATTGCAAAAATATAATGTTAAACAATTTTTTATATTTAAAATAATAACGTGTCATTTATTTATTAGATTAGTTTAACCTGTTATTGAGTAAAAGAAGATGATCAAAATTCAAAAATATTGATGTTGGGCTCCGTGGCATTTGTCAAAGGATTATGATTTTTTTTAATGTTACCGATTAACATGATAAGGCCATTTTAAAAAGAAAAAGACACAAAAATAAAATTAATAAATTTTATATAAATATTAATAAATCTTATTATAATTTATTTTATTTTATTTTTATGTCTTTTTCTCTTTAATAATTAATAAGTAAGACGAGGAAATCAATTAACTTCCAAAATACAACTGTCCAATCGATCATCGAGCCAAAGATAGAACTTGTTGGAAATTAACGACTTGGAAGTTGGAATCTTCATAGATGAGCTTTGACCTAAAATCAAATAAGATGTCAAAGCTAAAAAAGCTTACAGCCTCTTTGGTTATTTTATATATATATATTAATTAGATATATTTTTATTATAATTATAAAAATATTATTATATTTTATTTATTTTTAAAATTTTTGAAAAAACATACTAAAAATACTAAAAAGTTATTTTTATTATTTTTTTCACAAAATTTTAAAAAATTGTAATAAAAATATATCTAATTAAAAATAAAAATAACATAAATCAAATGCACTCTTACATTTTCACAGTTGCTATTTCTTTTACACATAAGAAAAAAATTATTTAGAGATAACATCGTGTAAATCATGAAGTTGTAAACAAATTATTAATGATAATAATTTAGTTGATGCTTCTAAAGAGCAACTAAATTAACAACTTATGCTAAGGGTTGACCCAAATTTTTTTAATGTGGAATCAATTATTTTTTTAAATATAAATAGCTATTAAATTGTTTGTCAAGTCTACCTTCTCGGTACTTAAAACTTAAGAAAACATCTTTACACAAATGTTTATGTGGTAATATTTGTTAACAAGTGTTCTTAGGATATTGATTAAAAAATTAAAATAAAAAAATATTAAATTTAAAAGTAGAGTATTTAATATTTTAAAATTTTAAAAAGTATTTAATATTTTTTTTATCTAGTAATTTAAAGATTTTATTGAGAAATATTAAATGTTTTTTAAACATTTTCTAAATTACTTGATTAAGAAAGTATTAAATGCTCTACTTTTATATTAAGTATTTTTTATTTTAATTCTTTAACTATTGTATTAAAGGCATTCTTTACCAAATGTTATTTTTTTTTATCTTGCTAACTAATGCTCTAATGACATTGTTTAAAAAGTATTTAATATCTCTCAATAAATTTTCTTAATTATTTAATAAAAAATATTAAATACTTTTTTTATTCTCAATATATTAAATGTTCGAGTTTTGTATTTAATAATTGTGATTTTAATTTTTTAACCAATACATTAACGTAGTGTTTGGTACACGGATTATTTTTTCATTTTTGAGAATCTTTACATAAGAATGTTGGATTCCCATGTTTGGTACAAGTTTTGAAAAAACATTCCATCCAATAATGATTCCCAAGAATGATTTGTGCTAAATATTCCCACATTTTCATTCCCATAGGGGGAGGTGAGTTTGCAACATTCCCATGACATGAGAATATTTTTGTTATGTGAAATGTCTAAAATACCTACCCTTCTATCATCATGCCATCAACCAACAATCTCTACGTCATTGTTGGCGCCCACCATCCACCACCATCGACCACCGTCCGTAGCGGCCAATTACCGAAATCCGGCTACCATCGTTGCTGCTAGCAATTGATAGTGTCGGCGACTTCGACCACCGTGCCGGTCACTGAAATTCAGTTACCCTTGTTGCCGCTAGCAATTGACAGTGACCTCGACCGTCGCGTCAGTCATTGGAATCTGACCACCTATGCTATCACCTGCAGTTGACGACTAATAACTGGGATCAGGTTACCCTTGTCGGACGATGGCCGGCGACTTGCCGAAGTCGTCAGCCACTGGAATCTTGCCACTCGCCGCTGTCGGTAATTAATAGTCACTGACTTAGACCACCAGCAATTGGAGTCATTCTCAGAAATGTTTTTGGTTAACTAAACATAATAGTAATCATTCTTGGGAATATCATTCATGGGAGTATCATTCCTGAAAATATTTTTTTAAAATTTGAACAAAACGCCCCATAAAATACTCATTTGCAAATACTTTTTTTGTGATCTTGCTAACTAGTGTTTTAAAGATACTGTTTAAGAATTATTTAATATATTTTAATAAATATTTTAAATTACTAAATAAAAAATATTAAATACATTTTAAATATTTAAGATATTAAATATTTTATTTTTACATTTAATAATTTTTCTTTTAAGTCTTTAATTAAACTCTAAGCAAATACTTTTTTTCAAGATCACCAACAATATTTTTTTTACTGAAAACCGAAGAAAATTCTTTATTACTGAAAATATTTATGACTCTCAAAGTCAAATCCTATGAAAATTATTTTCTGCAAACGCAAACAATATTAAATTGTCGTTTAATCTACTTGGTCCTTTGCCTTTTTTTCTAAAAAAAAATTCACCAGAGGGGCTATGCCCCTAGGAAGGAATAAAACAACGGGGGAAGAAACTGAGGATTGTGCAGGGTCCTTTGGCTGTGACTGTCCCAGTCCCCGAAGGACGAAGGCCCAATTTCCCAAACCCACAACACGAATAAAACTTAGGCTCCCAACGCGGCCACACCACTTGCTCTCCCCTCGGTAACTCGTAGACGAAGAAGGCCTCGTATGTTTGTTTCTTCTGTCAATCTCACATGCAAAAATGAAAGAAGAAAGATTCGCTAACTGGGTCTTCTTTTCAAACAAAACTCAAAATATTTGTTGCCTATTTTTTTTCCCCCCACAGAACTCAAAATCTTGAATCAATTTCTCTCTGGATACAGATGAATAATTGCGTGCATTTTGAAAATGTTAATGTTTAGCTCTTCAGCTGATTGATTACGTTTGATATTATTTGGAGACTGAGCATTATATATTTCTATGGATTTAATGGTCTTACTTATGTGGGTGTTACTGTTTTTTTAGTATAATTAATAATATTCGAAATTGGATTATGTGTATATTTCATGAATTTGTTCAAGGACTGAGGCTAAATATTACGTGCTCTGTGAGTGAACTGGCTTTGTTATTGTATTTCCTGCTGCAGTTGTTTGCAAATGCTACTATTTTTCCTGCTGCAAAGTCCGAAGAAATAGTTGTTCTCTTTGTCTGGTATCCAATTTTGAATAAGAAAACTGATGTCTGCTTGGCAAGGTACGTAGCTAATTAAGTCTCGTTCATTCTTTATTTTGTGTTCCTTTGCTTTCATTTAGGTGGACAGGCTTGATGAACTTATTATGTGTTCTGCATGGTTTGTAGGATGGTGTGATTGTGATTATCTATGATTTAAATTGATTAGGTCATGGTGTTTAGATTAATGTTGTTTAATGAAAGGTTGAACTTGGACAAATTGGCATTCTGCAGTTGCTTGAATTTAGAAAAATAGCAAATTAAGGAATAATTTCTTTGTCCCAGAAGATTAGAAGGATCCAATTTCGGACGTGGGCATCCCAATATCGATTTAGGATAACATCAAAATTCAAAAGCAAGAGAATGTCTGGTGGAGTTGCACGTGGTCGTCTTGCTGAGGAGCGAAAGTCATGGCGTAAGAATCACCCATATGTCCGTACTATTACCCTTTCCATCTTAGCTATATATCATCACTTAATTCTTTTCTTTCTTTTGACTCTGTTGAAGTTATTTGTGAATCTCTCTTTTTTCCTTTCCTAGGGTTTCGTTGCAAAGCCAGAAATCGGACCAGATGGGTCTGTGAATTTAATGTGTTGGCAGTGCATTATCCCTGGCAAGGCTGGAGTGAGCGTCCTATTGTTCATATCCTTCATGCTTACCTAATATAACCATGCATATTTTCTATTCTACTTCTAGTAACTGGTCTTGACTCAAGTCAAGTCTATCTGATATTTATGTTAATTTAAATTTCTACCATTGGTTTTGATTCCCTTATTGTGGGCTGTTGGTCTGGAAGATTACAATCTTTGTTATAATGTCAATTTATGTTAAAGTCTGTCGTTAACGTTGTCAATATTGCAGACTGACTGGGAGGGAGGCTACTATCCCCTAACTCTTCAGTTTAGTGAGGATTACCCCAGCAAACCTCCGAAGTGCAAATTTCCTCAAGGGTTCTTACATCCTAATGTCTTTCCTGCTGGAAATGTATGCCTTTCAATCCTTAATGAGTTCAGTGTAAGTGCTAAAGGGTATGTGCAGATTCTGTTACTTAGAATTGGAAATTTTTTTTTCTGATTCTTGCATTTGCTTTTTCAAGGGTTGGAGACCAGCCATTACTGTAAAGCAAATTCTTGTGGGCATTCAGGATCTGCTGGACCAACCTAATTCTGCTGATCCTGCACAAGATGAAGGGTACCAGCTTTTTGTGCAGGTTCTTCTCCATTTCTTTGGATCTACATCTGAATTAATATTTGCTGTTGAAAATAGCATGCTTAACATTGTTACTTTGACATGCAGGAGCCTGATGAATATAAAAGAAGGGTGCGAGTGCAAGCTGAACAATATCCGCCTGTTGTTTAGCATTTTGCTTGGTTATCTCATATGATGGACTCATTTATTAGGTTGATAAGTTAAGTTTTTAAGTTTCTGTGAAGACCTAATCATTAATTTCCTGGCTAACAATTATCAAGGCCTTGAGTAAAGATTTTTTCTGGCCCATTTGATATTAATTTATGAATTATGATCCATCCCTCTCTCTCTAGCTGTAACAGGAATGTTTTGAGGTATGGTACTACTAATTCCTGGATTGGCAGGTACGTATTGCTGTGGTTGCTTTTCTAGTATGATTAATACTGTGCTCACGTGTTATGTATTGGTATCCTATATATATCCTGAAGGAAGATACGTTCACCTCTTTAGTGCCGTGCCGTGGTTCCTAGAAAGCTATACTTAGTGAAGCTCACGTTGACACTATAAAATGAAATGCACCACTCAACTTCTTCGTCTTCCATTTAATCAATATAATATGGGAGTTGGCTGTAAGGTGCTTTCAAACCAATGGGAAGGTTTATGAAGATTATGTTAGCGAGACGGATGTTCCCATAAAAGTAGGATAAGGAGGATTATTGTGAGTCGTTGAGTCCCTTGATTGCTAAGGGGCGATTGAGAGTTTGGAGGAAAAAAAGGAGAGTTAAATTTTTATTTCTAAATTAAGAAATTATAAAATATATATAAAAATAAGTAAATAATTATTAAAAGATTATATGATAATTTTTTATTTTTTTTTCATCTTAAAAAATTCTCAAAGAAGTCGAGTGTTTGTTTAAAATAAAATAAAAAATACCCGTATCCTTCTTCTTCTAAACTCCTTTATCCGAACCTACTTTTCAAGTTTGGTGACATGCGCCTATCAACTACGGAAGTGGTTTCTTTATTCTGATCTTTGATCCATTTAATGAAGGATTGACACGCAATTATGCTATGATTCTTTTTTCCTTTTCTTTTTGTCTAATGCTAAGTACCTACCCAAACCGCATACTATAGTTGCATATTCAACTATTCTCTGCTAGAGCCAAATATTATCAAATAAAAAAAATGAACAGTTTAATTTTGGGCGTTCGTGGGCTGACCATAGATGTCCACATGATCCGCTACTTCACTTGCAAATAACAGTTTAAAAGTCAAACTTATAAAAGTTGTTCGCTTGACTTTTTTTCTGCCATGAAATCTCGTCCTGAATTTTATCTCAGCAACAAATTTATTTCTCTCCCGTTTTGTTGCTTTCTTCTATGAATATCAGCTCTTCTATTGAGGCCCACCTTTAATATTTTCTATTATTTTTATGGATGGTCTTGTGCTTTGTTTTTAAAATACTTTTCCTCCAAAAATCTACAAGATAGAATAAATTATATATTTAGACATGGCAGTTGTACGTGGTCAATGAATTTTTTCTATATTTATATATTAAAAAGTATTTATTGCAAATTCAACCTAAGTATATAATTTAACTTTGTCACTTATTCTAATCACTTTAACTAAGTCCAGTTAATTGGGTTTATGTATATTATTTTTCTTAAACTAGGTCCATTTCATTGGGTTTATGTATATTAATTTACTATTGATGCATCTTCTCTTTACTTTCAAGCACAATTTTATGTGTTATGTGTACGATCTAGACCATTCAAAAAATGAGTCAGAACTTGTTTGTTATGACTTTAGGCACAAACGCTAATGCACGTTTGCTAAAATTCAATGTGTATTTGCTTTCTCGTAACACCCGGTGGCCTAAATAAAAAGGTTCTTGCATTGCATGAGAGTATGTGAGGAGTGTGTGAGTGTAAACTTATGCAAGTATTGTTACTCTTCGCAATAATCATTCACATGAACCAGCAAAGAGAATGTTTCCAGAAAGTTGTAAGAGAAAGCCTGAAAGTATAATATGCTATATCAGAATACATATGTACAGAGGGAGGAAAATGTTGTCTTGCAAAAGGCAAAACTATATGCTTAGCCACCAGAAAAAAGAAATGGATAGAGTAGAAACGAAAAGACAAAACCGTATATGACTAGTTGGTCAGTGTTAAAGCCTCCACAATTGATGATAAATAAGTCTGTCATGTATATGAACCTCTTTCTGTGTGTTTTATATATTTGTATAGGACAAAATCATTAAGCACTTAAGCCCCTATGGTTGCTGAAGATCCCCACTCTGATGATGAGATACAACAAACATACTTCCTATTGAAGGTGATGTATGTGCAGCAAAGCCATACCCATTTGGACAAGCAAGCAGCAACAAAGTTAAATGCCAGAGCCAAGACAATTACGATCATGCACCCGCCGCTGTAAGCTATTGCGCAGTGTTCAGAGATTTTCCGGAACCATCCAAGACGATTTCAAATAGATCAGCCTCAGACTCCTCATCAAAATCTACAGCTCGATTATTATTCCCATTGTTGTGGCTTCCTTTGGTTGTAGATCGATTAAGCCACTGGGAATCAATCCTTCCCATGGAGAAGAGCTCTTTGCTGTCTTCATAGCCCAGGGTAGCAGCAGGGGAATTTACAAGTGGGGCTATAAAGCATGGATTTGGTGTTCTTTGTGCATTTGCAGGTGCATATTTGAATGCACTTTGTCCAAAATTAACTAACACCAGAATGTCTATATTTGCAGCCAAGGTTGGAGAGAGTGGAGTGCCAAATTCCTCTGACTGGCAATGGATGACATGCACCAACTCTGAGTCTAATGTGAAGAAAACCTTCTTCTGCCTGGGATCAAACCCACAACCAATTACCTTATCAGTTCCTACCCATTCTGCTTTCTCGGATTCGAATACAAGTTTTATTCCTGTAACCAAGTTTTACACTTAGATGTCTCGAAAGGAACAGAAATAAAATAGCTGAATTCGAAACCATGTTTGTCAGTAAGTATTAAATATGCGTCTGATGTGTTTATCTGTTCTATTTTTTGGAAATTAGACAAATTAAAATTCACAGTCGTTATTTACTACTAACTAGTCTACTACTATTTATGATATATGGCCATGTCGTTATACTGTGGATTTGAAACATTTCGTGTGGGCCTTTCATAGTGTTAATGTTTTAGCCTTTTAGGTGAGAAGCAATGTTTCTTTAGTTGGGTTATCTGATCTGTTCCCTTTCTAACACATCAGCGCAAAACCAAAAAGTTGTGACTTGTGAATTGTGATTTGTGAATCTGTACTGCACTTATCAGTGTCACCTAAAGGAATGGAATGACCTTAACGCCTTTGCTCAAATGGTAAATAAATGAAATGGCAAGCACCAAGATAAGGGCAGGTAATTTAATTACCATCAAGAAAGACAGAACCGTTGGAGTTGAACCCAATGCTCCCAGGGTAGCTGCCTGGAACTCTCAGAGGAACAGCTCCTCCTGCTGTTAACCCCAACGAGAACATCACTGAATCACTCGTTCCACCCTCTTTACGGTCAAGTTTCATTTCTTCAACATTGTTGATTTTATGACCTCTAGCATTTGAATTATCTTGAATTAGGAGTTTTGTCTTCTCCCCTTCTCCTCTCTTTCCCACCGATGCGTGATCATCACCGCGAGTATACAAGATCGTAATTTCAAAATAGGCTTCTTGTGGGAAGGCATAGTTTCCCAAAGGAGGACCAGGCAGAGGCAGAGCAGTCCTAATGACAGAAGCAACACTCAAAGAAGGGTTGTTTGAATGAAACTTTTTCAGCCCAGGATTCAGTCTTATCTTCTGCATAAATTCAGCTGATCCCTGACACACTTCCCAGCTTATCTCAGCATCTGTTTCTTTTCCATAATCACCAGCTGAACATACTCCTAAAAGTGTTGATCTCTTTGAAGGAGACGACGTGTAGCTCTTGTAGCCCGTGAAAGCAAATCGAGACCACCCGTTTTCTACAGCATCAGCAGCCAGATAAGGATGATCAGCCCAGCTGAACAAATATCTTCTTCCAGAGCCCCCACCACGAAACACATAATAATTGCCCTTGTTCTTGCTTACCTGATCAAATTCATGTTTGATGGCAGGCTGGTGATGAAGTCTAGCAATCCCTGCTTGGAGGCTCTCCATTCTGGTCAGGCTAGCCGGTTCAACAAAATTTTTATGCTCCTCTTTGTGATGACACCAACGCCAGATGAAAACCAGCAAAAGGGTTGAAGCACATCCCACGGTGGCTGCCACCACCGCAACATGTATCCATTGGCTCATCCCTTCTTCTTCCTCAGATTTAGATTCTTTTTGCTTTCTTTTCCTTTCAAATTTTTATGCATATATAGATTGTTCTAATCCGAAAGGGAGGAGGAGCAATGGTAAGGGAAGAAAAAAATAAATTATAAGGGGGCAATGGGGTATGGTGGGCGTGGACTAAGACTGGTTCAATCAAGGCATGCTGGAAGAAGTGCGATGAGGTGTTACCAAACCGAACAGTGAAGTGGCACACTAGGTTGAGTTTTCCTTGGAAGTAAGAATTCATCGTCAGTTCCCTTCCCTTTAATTTAAGGATTTCATTAATGAGTGGGAACCGACAAACACTCCTCATTAATAAGCAATGAGCGCGTTTGTTGATTTATTTAGTTTTGTTGTCAAAGGAGAGAGAAAATTAATAAGGACTGCTTAAGTTGTTGTGCATTTCATTGCAAGCACTTCAAGACAGCTAGTGGCCCAATCGTAATTAGCAGATATGATTTTTCCATTAATCATAAACAAAACTAATATAATAAACGGATGCTTTCCTCATAATCTTGTTCTTGGCACTACATTTACAATCTCTCTTTCAGAGCAGAGTTCCAAATGAACTGGGTGCTTTTTCTGAGCTCTTTTTCCTTGTTTAACGGACATTTTGGGTTCACCCTTTCTCTGCACCACCAAAAAGTAATAAAAATTTAGGTTCTGAAAGTTGACAAGGGGCCATGGCACATTGGAATACCAGAAAGACGGAGACTGATGAGAAGGGAAAAGATAAACATAAATTTGAGTGCATTACTCTGGTACTCATCTTTTTTTTTAAGGTATCGGTACCTAAGATGAGTTGTCTAGTATTCATTAGTTGTTATTTATATTGAATAAACTCTTTAACATTTATTGTGAAACCAACCATCAATAACTTATTGATAACTCACCTTGGGTACCAAACCCATCAGGTACCATAGCAACTCCCTAAATTTGATCCTTGAAATGTGTTGGGACAGTTTTTTTTTTTTTTTTGTTGACTGACAGTTAATTTATTTATTTTGTCCTTTGTTTCAAAAATTTTATATTTTTAAATTGTGAGACTAATATTATTTGGACTAATAAAATTATTAATTTTTTAAAATGTTTTCTTAGATGTTTTCGTGCGTACTGGAATCCCATGTTAATATACATTTTCTTTATTATTGGCCTTGTTTGTTAGTTTGGTAGAGAACCACTTACGTGATTTTCTGCTGGAAAATCAGAATAATTATTAAACAATTTTTGAATAAATAAATCATGTTAAAGACAACAAAATTCACATTTTTATTTTTACTAGAGAAAACTTCTGCGTATATTTATCATGTTAGATTTAAGGCGGAATATAAACTTCCTTTTTTATGTATAAAAACAATTTCCTGAAATATGCCCTCATTATACGAATGGACTTCCAACATTCCATTGCATCTGGTAAGAATTTCAAATGTGAGTCCTTCTGCCACCAAGTGCACCTAACACCATAATTCATTTTATGTTTAAATCACTGATTGAGGTTGGAGAGAAAAACACTTCCACATGTAAAGTTTGTCTTATTCGATGAATAATGGTTCTTCCAGATGACAAACTCATAGTTGAGGGAGACACTAAAATATGGCTTTGGTGGAGCCAAACTAGGTGCAGGTAAATAAATACAAAAGCATGAATTTGGAGTCAAAATAAAATATGGCATATCAGTGGTGTCCTGACTCATAGTATTAGAATAATTGATTTTTCCTATTTTTATTTTTATTTTAAAAAAAAAGACATGACTTTGTTAATCTCGAATTTGTGATGTGATATTTTCAGACGTAATTTTGGTGGAAAGGTTCAATATCTGAAGTAACTTGAAGCACCAACTCTGTACCTTACTTTCACATTAGAAAAATTCAGAAGTTAAAGTAATCTTCTGATTCTAAAGCTGCTTAACATCTTTCTAGTCCAGTTTCATCTTTATTTTATTCAAAACAGTTAGCATAAAGCAGCTATCAACCAAATAATTAAGAATCATTCTCTGACCAATTAATCTGATGATGATACATAATTGAATTGCTTTTTCATATTGATGCAGCTGAGAAAAGTGGAAATTGTCATTTAAATTATAACTAGTGACTTTATAGTTTTATTATATTTCTTAAGATGGTGATATATCTTAATGGCTTGGGAAATAAAAGTTTCTTGCACGCTTTTTTTAAATCCAAGGATAAGTTAAAGATAGGTACTTTTCTTATAAGTTGAACAACATGCGATATGTGATTAATCATTGTAAATTACAGTATTTTTACGAAAATTTATCTTTTGTTATGAAATTTTGTAGAACTTTCGAAACATTTAAGAAGGAAATTGGATTTTTATTGTTTTATATCAAGGTTTAAAGTCATTAAAAAAGAAACAAAAAAGTTGAAGACACTTAAAACTTTAATGACGCAAGGTCAATGCCTCTGCGCAAATTTGAGAATTGAGATGCCAAAATTGTCGTAAAGCGCAGGTAAAGGCACACAAATTGGCGGCACAAGTCAAGAACTGTCCTTTTGTTCTTATTTTTGTGGGAGGGATTGGGTCATTTGGATCTTAAAAGAAAGTTTTTTTTTTTTTTTTTTTGGTGGTGAACGAAGTTTAGATGAAGGGATAAACTATTTTCAATTTAAAGTTAGAGTAAACCATCAACCTCAAAGATGATTTATGGTGGGATTATAAATCGCCTACCAGTACATACCCTGAATTTAAATCAAAGTCATGACTAATATAAGTAGAAAGTCTAACCAAGTGAGTTAATACTCATTGACCTTAAAAGAAAGTTTATAACATGTTATAAAAACGAAAAAAAGGAAGCTTATAACCAAGTAGCCAAAATTACTTTTTTTCTTAATTAATTAATTTTAATGTTTATTATAGTTTGTAACTGTTTATTTTTATTAATAAGATTTCTCCCACATCAATAACGAAATGTGGCTCAATTGACAAATTGAGTTTCATGAGAATAGGCTTTACTTGTAATATAAAAGTTCAAATTTTACTTAAAGTATCTTGTGATCAAGGCAAAGTTAATGTATGAGCGGCATTAGTCTTACAAACCAAGTACAACATGAAGTATGAGGGCACCTCCTGATCTTACAAACCAAAATGAATATCTCACATATCACACTTAATAATTAATATGGAAAATGTGATTGACCTGCACTAATAATGTATAGACGAATTACTCATTTTGTCCCTTCAACACATTTTTATATTTCACTTTCATCCCATCAATTTTATTTGTTCCAAAATATTCATTTACCTTTTAAAAGTGCAACGACATTTTTCTGGTTCATAACTTTGTCTCTCTCATTAATAGATCTTTCATATATGGCACCTGATTTGGTAACGTGTACTAACCTAATTTAACACCATCAATCCATCATATGAAGTCAAGTAGCAAAAATGATACCATATGAATATTTGCTAGTTAACAACTAAAACGCGCGTCATTGAGTACTGTTGCATTTTTTTCACCATCATTGTTGGTTGAAGTTTAAAAAAATACAATATAAAAATATTGGAGGAAGTATACAACTCGGACCTACAAAAAGGATTCTGACCAGCAGAGAAAGAAATGGAGGAAGTATACACATGTATCTACAGTCTCGAATTGTCTATACCACCATATATTAAAGAAATATGATATTAGATGAAATTTTTTTATGTACCTAGAAAACGAGATCTTATTCAAATTATCGTGCACACATTTTGCAAGTAAGTTGCCTGGGTCACTGTTATGTTGTACTCTATTTTTTTTAAGTACATCAATGGTCTCACCTTCACGCAGGATCCATATGTCATGCAAACAGATCAAAGCACAAATACTCGTTAATATAGAAATTCAAAAACTTCTCACTGAATGTTCCAAAAATTCAAGTTTCATGTGGATGATAATTAGATAGAAATCAGATGGTGTTGAGAAGGGGAAGGAAGCGATAACTAAGACATGTCTTTAATTTGAGGTTTGGGTGGGGAGGGGATTTTAAGAGGAGGGAAGTGATGAGAAAGAAGAAGAGAGAAAAAAAAAGGCGGGGCGGGGATTGATGTTCTAAATAAATAAGAAAAACATGTTTATATTTTTTTCTGCTTAAGAAGTCAAGTACAATATGATTTGCCATGTTATATGTTACTTAAGCAAATGCTTGTTAAATGAAGTAACAAAATTTTGTTACTTGATTGACATAGGTAGGCAAAATGAAAACATTGATATGATTTTCTTGTCTCGGTTCCTTCTTTAAGGCAATACGTATAGAGAAAACATAAATAGGAGAGGTTATCGCTTTACACCCCTGACCGTATCCAATGAAATTAGTCTCTTACCTTTCAGACGAGAGAATGTCCTGATTTACACACAAAAAAAATCTACTTATTAAATGAGTTACTAAAATTCTGGTCATAACTCACTCTTACCAAAAGTTAAAAATCAGATTTAATTTTTTATATATATTCAATTAATAAATTTCATAAAGTCACAATCTTTTTCTTAAAATAAAAAAACAAATATTAAAATTTGCTTCAATACTGAATAGAACTCAACATTTTTTTTTGTTGAAAATGAATAGAACTCAACATTATTCATTAGTAACTATTGTCTTTTAGCTATATCACTACTTATGATGGCAATGTTTTGTGTTTTACTATTGTGCTCAAGAAATGTTGCTTGGTCCATGGGCTAGCCTGCTCGTAATCTGTTCAACTCGTGAAACTAGTGGGCTAGGGCCAAAAACCCACTCTAGCCCATCCCACATGTATGCCAAGGGGACTAGCCTATAAACTTTCATCTATTTTGACAACTTTATTAAAAAAAAATATGTTAAAGGACAAAATGTATAAATTCTCCTACGATGTTAATATCGATCAGTTCATGTTTGTCACATTAAATTAGAAATTCGTTAATAAGTTAAGAAACATGGCTTCAATTTTTTTTTAAAGATAAGGGACTATTTTAAACCAAATAAAATTTAAAAGACAAAAAATGAAACTAAAAAAAATAGGTTAAGAGAAAAATATATATATAATTTTTCATAACTAAGAAATTACTAAGAGCATGTTTGGGAAAGATTAATTCTTTCTAAACAGTTTTATTTTAAAAAAGTTGTTTTATATAAAATATATATTGTTTGTTTAAAATGTATAAAACTAATTATAAGTTAAGATTATTTTTCTATAACTAAAAATAGCTTTTTAAAAAAAGTTATTATTTTAAGCTTTTAATTATTTGATTTCAGATTATTTCAAAAGTTTTAAGAGAGAAATACCTATTTACCCTCAATTAAATAACTTTTTCAATTATTTCTTACATCTTTTGGTAATTTAATACATAAAAGCGATTTATTTTATACAATCCAAACAAAACTCTTTATCATAAAATCGATTATAAGTTAACATATCCAAACATAAATTAATTTTCTTATAATTAATTTTCTTAAAAATCGATTATAAACATAATCAATTTTTCACAACTAATACAAATACACACTAAGAATTATGCTACCATTCTGCACACTAATGTGTTAGATATTTTCATATCTTTTATCTATAAAAGTATAGTAGCTGGTGTAGCATTAAGGGCATTTTTTCCTGCCCAAACTAAGGTTAAATTTGTCATCTTATAATGCATTACTATTCTCAATAGTTGTCATATATTTAATTTTAAAATTAATTAATTTACAGCGATTAATTTAATGCTCTTTAATGTTTTTGTGGTTTTTTATAATTGATAAGAGAATTCATTTGTTTTGGGTTTCGTGTGCTCTTCATCTTCCATCTTTATCTAATTTAAAAGAACTATCACTGCTAAGACGTATCAAATTCTCAACAAAAAAAATTCCCGCTCAAACTGAGCTACTCCTCCTCCACCTTCTCACTCATATTTAGAGTTCGTTTGTTATAGTTTATTTGATAAAAAAATTATTTTTTAAAGTAAAAAATTATTTTTAATGTTGTTGATTGTGTTTGTTTAAGCTTATTAAAAAAATTATTTGTTTAAAAAAATTATTTTTATGGTTAAAATGAAAAGTTATTCTTATTAGTTTTTGAAAAAAATCTCTCACGAAAGAAGAGAGAGAAGCTATTATCATTTAAAAAAATAATTTTTATGATTATAAACAAACACAAAATAGATTTCGCTTTTTTTAAAAATCTCTAAAAAATAATCTCTAAATTATTGAAGGTTAAAATCAATTTTTTTTTTAATCTGTAACAAACGGCTCTTATTTAACTTTTCTCTTTCGTTCACTTTCTCACCTACCTCATATATTAATTCATCATTTTTTATAACCTATAATTGGGTATTTGTTTCAAACTAATTGAAAAATAGCTAAATTAATTCTGTTTTTATTTTCCAATGTTCATCTTTCCCAAACAATGATACTACCATTTTTATAGTACGGCTGTCACCAATTCTTTCAAAAATGGATGGAACTAAAATATATTAGAATATCAAGAGTAAAGGCTTGGAAGAAGAAGATAAAACATGTGTTGGGATAGGTGAGTCCTTCTTCATCTTCCATCACCGTGGGTTTCTGTCTCACTTCCATTTTTTTCTCCTTTCATCCTTTTGCTTTTTTCTTTTTCTATTATTTTTTACACTCATTGTTGTCTCTCTCACAAGTGTTTTACAGTGAACCTTGGATTTGTGAGACGTTACTCAACCCAAGCTCTAATTTCCTTCCTAAAGGTAAGCAAGCTCTCATTTTACTTTTTCTCATTTTGTTCTTTTTAATTTTGATTTTTTCCTCCTCATTTGGGTAAATATGGGTATTTGAATATATGGGCATCATTGTTTGGTAGGGAATGAATATATTAAATGTTTCATTTGGGAGAATATGGTTAATATTGTTCGACGAGAAATAAATAATATCAAATGTTTGAGAAAGCTAACAAGAACACATATTATATTTTCCAGTTGCTTTTTCAATAAAAATTAAAAAGTGCTCGGGAGGTGGGATTTTGAATTTACCTTGCATTTGGTACTTTTTTTTTTCTTCTTAATTCAATGTTTTCACCAAGCATATGACCCTAGCAGTATATACACTTATAGACATGGCAATAAGAGATGCGTACTTTGATTGAGCCTTTGAATTGGCTCACTAATTGTTTTAGGAATTATTTATTTATTTATTTATGTTTTAAATATTTTTCTGGAAATTGTGCAATATATCATAAGTGAGTACTATTTTTTTTTAATACTTTCTTTTACAATTTTCCTTCATTCTTTAGCTTCATTTTTTTTCTTTTGCAAAGTAGCAGAATAATTATGAGATAGTACTTTATAGTCTATTCATTGAAGATGTTGAGAATTACCCTCAAGTTAATTGCTTGCTATTGATGCCTTACCCGCTTACCCTGTTTCTCGATGGTGTTTCTCTTTGTTTTAGCATTGATAAGTGAACTGATATCATTTGAACCTTGAGCAAGTAAAGAAGGATCGATGTGTGTTTAGAACACATTGAGAATTCTGGACTGAAGCAAGGTGATGATACTAATCTTGATAAAATGATTAAATAGATAAGATGATTAGATAGATATATTTTATTTACTCTTCACTTTGTCAGATGATAATATCCTATTTTTGAACAATGTACAAATACTTTTGGTTTATATAATGCTTTAGATAGTAGGGAGGTGTTGATTATTTGAGCTGAGATTATTGGAGATATTCGGGGTTTGCAAAATTTATATTTGACTGTATCCTATTCATGAACAATGATTATATTATAAGTGTTTCTTACTTTATAAACTTATCTTTGTTTGCTTGCACTTTTAACTTCATTGTTGATTTTTCATAAACAGTTATTTTTTTATTAAAAAAAGTTAAATTTAACATGTTTATGGTTTTCATATTATTTTTTAGTATGTTACTATATTTTTGATAAATATACAAAAGAAGAGTAACTGGTGCTGCTTCAAGAGCATTTCTTCCCACCCAAATTAAGGTTGTATTTTGTCCCTACTGTGTATTCATATATATATATATAGATAGATAGATAGTATTCTTCCAAAATTTAAAGTTGATGAAATATACAAACTTTTATCATTTGAAGAAGAAACTCTTAAATTTGAATGAATTAAAATATTTTTTTACAATGGATTACTAACATAACAGGATTTCTCTATTGCAAAAGAAATGTCCAGGTATATATGTTTTACATTAATGTGGTACATAGGTTCTGCATCCCCTTTTTGAATTAATCTTTTAATTTTATTTTAGATTATGATTAATTGAAATATGAGATATTGGGATGCTTCCATCAACTTCTAAATTGGATTGAAATTTTTTCTCTTTCTTGAAGTGAATCATTAACTTAAAATCGGAATAGCAATTACTTTGTCTTTAGTGTATTGCTTAATTTAATATTTAAAGTGCACATACACTTTCAATTCTAATGATAAATAGAATTGCACGAGTAGCTTTATCATACAAGGATGAGTAGAAGAGGCTTTATTTTAACATGGATTGATCATATTCCCATATTTAATTTGTTATTTCTATATTTAATTTTTTTATAAGATTTCCTAAATTGAATTTTGTCATTAGTTTAAAAGATTTATACTCTAAAAAATGAGTATGATCACCAATTACAAGACATTGAAATTTTATTCCCTGGACTTTATTTGTATTATTTTGAATTTTTTATGATGATAAGTGGAGTTTCAAGTGGTGCGCTTGTGAGAGTTGGAAGCTAGATACAAATGTTACTATTGAATTATTGTAGCATGGACTACTTTCTTTTTTAAAAAATTGATTGGATGATTATTTGGTTTTCCCCGACAATGTTTAATATACTACCACCTCTCATTAATTGAATATTCTTTTCAGCACAAAATTGGGTAGATCTAGCCATGCTTTCTCCTTTAATTCTCTTCTTATCAACCTAACCTAAAGAAACCCATATAAATGATGGGTGTGTACTTATTTCAAGGAATTCAAGCACTGCAATTGTTTAGCATGTTGACTTCTTCTATGGCTTAGAGAATCCCCTGGCTGTGGTGTGGTATTTTTCCCTTTCATGATTTTTTATGTTATTCCTATAAATTAACCATTCTCTATTATAGGGAAAAAGTTCTCGGTCTTGCACCTTAAAAGCTGTCTTAGGACTGTGGTATTTGGTAAGTTTGTCTTTGATAATTTTTTTAAGTGAAAGTCATTGCATTCAAGGTATATTAATGAGGGAATTTATTTATGCATGAAGATAAATTTTGTCATGTTGATTCTTTTTTATTCCTAAATAGCATCAATAAATTGTAGAGATATTTTGTAAAATATTTTGTGCTATCTCTCATGTATATAACCATGTCCTGTATACACTACATTCAAGGTATAACCAAATAGGTAATATTATATGCTTATGGTTTCTTATTTCTTTAAGTCAATTAATGATGAAACAGAAAACATTCCTATAATGATGATGATCGCAAGGAAGCTTTGTTGACTAGAATAGATGACAAATGTCCCAATCAGGTACAAATTTTCCTATTCTGATCTTGCTATGCTTACATTTTTAACTGTCAATGTCTGTTACTGATTACTTGGGCTCTCCCATGCGGTGTAAAGCATTTGGGGTAGAACAAGAAATACCACTTGAGGAATAATACTTTTTGGAGTTTAGGTTTGTCTACTAAGTCAATGCTCAGTCCTTCTATCTATATCATTTGCTATTTTTATCTCCTAATTGTTTGGATACATGAGATTAGTGAGGATTCTTTTCATGAACTGTAGACAACCTTCTCCATCTAGATTTTCCATCGACCTTGGAAGTTGCAACCTTCTATAGTAATTTTTTAACAACAAACTCAACTCCATGTTGGAATTGGCTAATGATAAAGGTTGCTATGATATTTTTGTTTGTTAAGGCTATGATATTGTCTCTTTTGTCAATTTGGACTATCAAATAATCATCTATTTTTAGTATTACAAAATACTGAATTCGGTCACTTTTATATGAAGATAATGTTTATATGCTATTTGCTAAACTAATGTGCTTGATTTTAAGTTGTTATCACAGTTAATGATATTTATTCTTTCTGTGAGATATCTTTCTTCAAGTGTTTCTTATCAATTGCTTGCTTCCAAAATTAGTTGCCATTTTGGCCTTCAACGCAAGGGAGTGAAAGCATGGCTTTTCCAAGTTTATATTGTTAACTAGCTTATAAGTAAAATGTTATACTCAACAAAAGAAGAGCTCCAAAACTAGGCATGAGAGATGAACATGGTCTATCACAACTTCTTCAACTCATTTGAAATTTAATTTTATGAGGAGTGGTTGTTCCATATGTTGATATGTCTTCTATAAAGATGAAGGAGATATAGTTAGAACAGAATGATAACTTGAGATATTTGCACTTAAGAATTGTTCAAGTTGTTTTATGGGATTTGATATCTCAAAATTTGAAGTAGAAGCTGTGCTAGGTGAGGTTTGTGTAGTGGCAGATGAAAGAATTTCACCAGGATTGTTTGTCCGCCATAAGAATCGAATAGCTCTAATACCATATATAAGATAAATAGTAGCATTAAAAGTTTATTGTATTATGATGCATTTTTGGTATTTATACAAGAACAAATGAGTATAACTAAGGAAGTCTAACCTAATTCTTTCGCAAACATAACAATAAACAAAGATAAAGAAATAAGTACAATTTCAATTAACAAGAAAGTCTATTATTGTCCTATATTGGGGTCTTTGACTGAGTCTCCTATTATTTCAGTAGGTATTGATAATATTATTAGTGATAAATCTGTTATCCAAATATTTAATATCAAATAAAATGGAGATTATAATCTTCTTTTCTATCATAAATTTCGAACTTCCATTCAAATAATTAACATTATTGATAATTTTGAGCGTAATGCCTTTCATATCATCTATGTTTATTTTTTTTTAATTCTAAATTAAAATTTTCAACAATTGAAATATGAAATAATATACTTTCTAACAAAAAAATCATGATAGTTAATTAAATTAAAAAATTACCCAATATCTTTTTGAACTAACAGTTAATATCCATATAGATAAAAGGATTATATGAAATTTTTATTAAATTAACTTTTCTAATGATATCTAAAAGTCATAATCAGTATCTATTATCAGTGTAGTAGATATTAGTTTATATTTATTATATGAAACGATAATAGTTTGTAATCTATATTTTAGGTTTTCTTTAATTAAAATTATTACATTTTAGGTGAAAATAAATAAATTCAAATTTCTCGAAAAAAAAAATTGATGTGAAACAAATCATTTGTATATTATACTATTAATTTATTATATGATATATTATTTTTCTTATAATTCTTTCTTAAAATCATCTTTTAACAAAATTGTTTATTCAAATTTTTTTGTATATAAGTTTTAAAACAATATCTCTTTATTTCCTTTTAAATTCTTATTTATTCCTTATTTTATTACTTTTACGTGTCTTTCATTCAACTCTCCCTCATCCTCAACTGAAAATACGTTATATATATCCTCTCCATTCACAAAATAAGACATTTATAAATTTACTTACTCCTTTTAATCAAGCTCAATATGTGGTAAAGAATTAAAATAATAAATCTCTTTGAAATATCCAAGAAATTATCTATATGTGGGGCGATATAAATCACGTCTCTAAACTCGAATTATACTTTGACAAAGTCATCTAACATAAGCATATATGTGTAATACATGATGATTGAATTATGATATTAGGAGTCACTTTTGCATATTCTTAAAATTGAAGGTATTCAATATAATTTTACATATAAATGTCATCAATGAATTTTGGTTTTAATCTTTAATTTTTGAAGTGTATACTAAAGTGACTATAAATGATGATAGAGTTTTGACATTAAGGGTAAGTTTGGTATACCCTTAAACATGAGGGTAAAAACTTAAGGGAAGAATTGTAAAAGCCAAGTTATTATGACGACATATTAGAGCGGTAATTTTTGCTCCATTGATGTTATTCAAATTATTTGCATTATGATGATATTAGGTTCATTTACATTGTTTAATTACTCAATTTAATTAGTACTTGATATGGATATTGTTCCTAACTTATTATTTATTAATATATAATCAAAAATTTGTAAGTTATACCTTCCGTGCAACGCACGGGTTCACATCTAGTATTATATTATACTTATTTATATTTATTGTGTAAATAATGAAAATAATGTTATCTAGTATGTGGACTAGCTTTAATATATCATGTAAAATTTCAGATTAATATACTATAATATTATGGTAGGCCCATTAATGGGTCGTAAATTGTGATCGCCTAATTATGTTAGGGCAATTACTCTATGGTAGTTTGGGCTTTCCAATGTGATCTAAGTATATAATACTAGTCAGTAATGGGTCATATTGCATTATATTTTACTCACGTCAGGAGAGATTCCCACCTACATCCTTATATAGTTATTAGTTACCAACTGGTACGTTAAAAATTGTAAGATCTCTCAGTTTGATAAGAAAGAAAGTGGGTAGCTCTCATCTCTCTTCTACGCGGTCGGTCAGTTTTAAGACCTTGAATCTCATATTCTTCTCTTCAATTCACCAACAATATCATGAATCGCACGTATCTTTTACCAGATAAGATTACCGTTTTGATGTAGTTTATATGCATAAATATGCTTAAATATGAAGGATAAAGAACTTTTTTTTTTTTTTAACAAAGGGGTCTATGAGATGGTGTGTCTGGAGGAAGATGATATGGTAAAGTGCAGCTTACTAAGTTACTTTAGTTTTATCATAATGTTTTTTAACTTTTTTTTCTTTTTCTTTTTGGTTTTAAAAAGGTTTTATTAGACTTAAGGAAAAATAAAAAAAATAGAGATGTAAGGAATTGATCTCCTACCACATAATCAGAGCCTATTGGTAAAGAATAAGAGAGATATCAATTGAGTTATACTCTACTAGATTTTTTTTCTTTTTTCTTTACAAGTTATCAATAATATTATGGATTTTATTATAACTCTTTTTGAATGTTATAAATTTAAAACATCTCATATCGTGTGTAACTATTATTTATCATAAACAAGGAATGCAGATAGTGAAATAGACTTGAGAAGTGAGTTTAATCAAGTTTAGCCCAAATGTAAGTTTTTGCGAAAACATATTCAAATACAATATTGATATAGAGACAAGATGGCTCATGAAAATGATGAGTAGACTTATCGCAATTAAACGTCATAAGCCATAAAGCAGAGTATCATGAGCAAAGTTGTACACACAGTAGAAATAAGGATGCAATCAAGTAAAACAATGTAAAGAAAAAGGTTAGGAAGACCTTTCACGTATAAATTTATATTGGTTTGGCCCAATATGAAATCTACGTCCCCCCAACCTAGCTGATTTTTTTCTTCAAGTTAGATACGAGTAAGTTTGATCTACCATACCCTCTTCAAGTTAGAACTGAGTAGTTTTGATTAACTTTAATTTCTTCAAGTTATGAAACAAATCACCCTCACTAGCCTTTACAAGATAACAAAGAGAAGCTCTCTAACAAGGGGTTTGATATACAGAGATAAGCTCAACACATTTACATTATGTTTATAAGAAAATAACACATCACTCTTGATATTTTGTTTTCTTCTCTTATCTTCTTGTATTCTTCTCTTTTCATGGTCTCTTTTGAAATGATGGGTATTTGTAAGTAAGAGGGAAATTTGAAATTTGTAATATTGGCCTTACTTTTGCAAAAAGGTTTCTTGGCAGTATTTGAACGTGAATGTCCTTTCTTCATTTTTGTAAAATGTTCACTACTCTTCTATGTGTGATGGTACCTTGACTGTTGGAAAGGATATTTTAACCATCTTCATCATCTTGGAATCATCAACAAGCCAATTTGAAATTTGAAACATGAAGCAGCGTGTTTTGCATTCTTGACATAAACAAGCTCATCTTGATTCATTAGATGACTCATCACTTATTCCTCAGAAGTTGTTAACTGATATGAAGAGACTTATCTCCATCATAAGTATGCTCATAATTAGTCTTCCACGTACTTCTCTAGAACGTGACTTTGATTGTAGCATATATAGAGTATAAGGCTTCTTATCTTTTTTCATAAGATAGCTTCATGCAATGCTTTCAACCTTCTACTTTGATATAAGTCATTTTATCTCTTAGTATAAATTGGCTCATTATAGTACATGAAAACTTTATAAATTGAGCTATTTGACATATTTTTTTTGTAACTTTGGAGTTCATGTTTTTTTTCTTATAAATCTGGAACACTACATTTTAATTTTGATTAAGTACAAGCATACAATGTTACTTATTAAAATAATATTTAGAAAAATTAACCAATTTAAAAACTTTGGACTAATAATGCAGTCACCCAATGTTTCTCATCTGGGCATTCATAAACAGAACAGATTAGTGATTTTCTGATAGATGAAATTGAAAAGGATGTAATCGTAATGGAAGGGTGCAATCACCAAGTAAATGAAAACAGGATTCTGACTCTTATCTTAAAAAAGAGTGAAGAAAGATGAAACGCAGTCACATGCAGAGGAAGACAATGGAGAAAAAAGTTATTTTCTAATAAAGCAAAATGGAAAGGGCAAGGGTAAGAAAGCCACCATCGATTGCAATGGTCCACATATTGAAAAAGAGTCGTTCGTGGCAGAATTACAACGCAAGAGCATTTAAGTAAGAGCTCATAATCTCCTTTGTCCCTCTTCTTGGAGACCAAAAGTTATCGCAATGGATGATAAACCGGTGGAGTGTGGAATTTGCTTCAGAAAGGGTCCTGGGTTCTTGACACTAACAGAACCCAAAAAAAAATTAACATGTCACCCAATGTCACTTATTCATCAGCACAACAACCATGTGCACGGATGCACTCCCTCTCTGTATGGAGATAGCTTCTATACTGGTAGAGCAACCAATGACCACTCCAATTAGACGAGTGCAAGTTTTGGACACGGCGAAACACAGTACCATTTTAAGCCTACTAGTTATTGCTGAATTTGGTGTGTGCTGTGCTCCCTTTAAAATTGAATAATTATCACTTTTAATAAATAAATTATTTTTAGGACATGACATGAGTGAATTGAATGTAGAAAATGATTGAATTTTTTACCAAGATTTGATGAGCAAAACTTTGTAGAGAAAATGACTCAAATAATCAATTTGATGACAGTAATGATCATTTAATTTATTTTAAAAATTAATTAAGTATTTAATTATATTAATTAATAATTTATATATCATTAATTACGTATAAAGTATTAAAATAAAAATAAATTATTAATTAATTATATATAAATTATTAGTTAATATAATTAAATACTTCATTAATTTTTAAAACAAATTACTGTTTATCAAACGCAACATTTAAGTCATTTTTTCAACTTTGTAAAGTTTACGCCTCAACATATTTTTCTACGCCATTAGGAGAAGTTGAGTAACTTGAACTACTAGAGCATTAATCTTTAACAAAAGCTTATTGCCTTGTTCCGTTGTTCGGTTACTCCATCTTTGTTCGATTTATCCTTTGGACTTCGGCAATTTTGTAAACTGGAACTTATATCCTCTCTCCAGTTGCTGCCTTAAATCCCATGGATTAGAGGGACCGTATCACAAAGTTCCATTGATATAGTGCAACTCTGCAAGTTAACTGTGTCCTTGCTCAATTAATTTCCTCTGGTTTGATGAGTTCTCATACTCTACCCACCCCATCCATTGGATTTTGAGTACGAGTTTTTGTACTCCAACTAAATAAACTTCAACAATTTGTAAATTTTCAATTAAATAAAGATTTCAATTTAATATCAAGATAAAACTATTTTACATTATTATTTAATTATATATTATCACATCCTTATAATAATTAAAAAAATTTATAATAAATTCTTTTATTTTTATAATTTTTTAACATCAAACAAGAAGGGTGAGCATATTGAGGAATTTTAATTTTATAATTTGAGCGAAATAATTAGTTGATTTTTCAAGTAATTATAAAAGATTGAGAAAAGTGTTGTAGAATGATTCAATTTTAATGTGATAAT
Organism: Styphnolobium japonicum; assembly: GCA_023212625.1. Taxonomy (NCBI): domain Eukaryota; kingdom Viridiplantae; phylum Streptophyta; class Magnoliopsida; order Fabales; family Fabaceae; genus Styphnolobium; species Styphnolobium japonicum. Next base: position 28,381,958 of record JALBWW010000006.1, read on the forward strand.
CAATTAAGGATCATAACTTTAAAATTTTATTTATTGTTGGATTAAATTTAATAAAATAACATTCTGATAATAGATATCAATTAAAAATGAAATTTTAAGTCATAAATGCTAAGTATTTTTTATGTTATAAATTATTTTAATATGTCAAATTAAATATTTGTATTTTTCATATTTTTTAACAAAGTTAAAATCCTTATTTAATTATAATACAAATTCAGCCTCTATATTAATTAATTTATAAAAAAAATTAACTCCTCAAATGATAGCTAACTTCAAAATATTATGTTACTTAAATTAGGCTTCGTGGGCCGAGTAAATATTCAACTATACAAGGTGATTGATTATTCTTTTTATAAAAAAATAAAAAATAAAAATCTTATCTGCAGAGTAAGAAAAGGGATTTTTTGATTTGATTATTGTTATTTTCGAAATTTATTATTAAAATATTGTTATTTAAAAATATATTATTTATTATTATTATTTTTATCACGTAAAAAAATATTATTTTTTTATGTAAATACGTAAATGCGTTAATAAATTTGACTTATCTTATATGAATACATTCACTCACATAAAAAAAATATTTACGTGATAAAAATAAAAATAATTAGTTTAAAACATTTCGTTAATAAGTAGTGAGAATAACATTATCCAGTTAAAAAGCCGAGGAAGAGGTTCATTTACTGGACTGAGAGTCTCGGACCTTAAATTGATGGGCATTATTCTGATTTTTTTTTTTTTAGGATATTAATATTTAAGATAAATTATCTTATATTTATTAATTATTATTTATATTTAATAAATTTTTTAATATTTATTATAAATTCAATAATTAATAAATAACTAACATCTATACCAAATCCATTAGGTAACACATCAACTGCTTAACCTTATCTATCTAGAATTTCTGTCTATCCCAAATTCCCAATATCCAAACCCTGAGGAGCGAGGAGCGAGGAGTGAGGAGTGTGAAAGTGTGAAGTGAGAAGAAGAAAGTTTGGCATGCGATGCGAGGAAGCAAAGCATGAATTCCCTCTCGCTCTGCAATGCAAACGCAACACACACACTCCACTTTCACACACACCCTTCTTCGCTCTTCCATCCCAATCTCAGAACCAAACTCTCACTTCCCCTATCATCGGAATGCCCAAACCAACGTTTCCGATGCCAAATCAGAGCCTGCTCCATCGAAATCGACATGGTAAAGAACAACCAAGGCATCTACACACCGAAACAGAACAAGGTCGTAGTCCTATGGGACCTCGACAACAAGCCACCTCGCGGACCCCCATACGAGGCCGCCATGGCACTCAAGCACGTGGCACAGCGCTTCGGCGACATCGTCGACATCTCTGCTTACGCCAACCGCCACGCATTCATCCATTTGCCCCAATGGGTCCTCCAGGAACGACGCCAGCGCAAGCAAATAGACGTTCTTGAGCGCAAGGGCATGGTCACCCCCACGGAGCCCTACGTTTGTGGGGTATGCGGCCGAAAGTGCAAAACCAACTTCGACCTCAAGAAGCACTTCAAGCAGCTCCACGAGCGAGAGCGCCAGAAGAAGCTCAATCGAATGCGTTCGCTGAAGGGGAAGAAGCGCCAGCGTTATAAAGAAAGGTTCATATCTGGGAATCACAAGTATAATGAATCTGCGAGGTCTTTGGTTAAGCCTAAGGTTGGATATGGGCTCGCTTCGGAGTTAAGGCGTGCTGGGGTTTTTGTGAAGACCGTGGAGGATAAGCCCCAAGCTGCTGATTGGGCTCTGAAGAGACAGATGCAGCACTCCATGAGTCGAGGGATTGATTGGTTGTTTTTGGTTTCGGATGATTCGGATTTTTCGGAGATGTTGAGGAGGGCGAGGGAGGGGAATCTGGGGACTGTGGTTATTGGGGACTGGGATAGGGCTTTGGGGAGACATGCTGATTTGTGGGTTCCTTGGGTTGGAGTTGAGAATGGTCAGCTTTCGGAAATGGATTTGGTGCCCAGGAACAAGAGGAGAAGAGAGGCTTTTGCCAAAGATGATGGCTTGTTTTCCGTATCGCATTATGATGGAGATGTTGATGGGGTGGGTGATTTGGATGGGATTGTGGACGAGCTTGTTGCTATGAGGACTGAGTTTAATGATTTGAGAAATGTGACTTTTTCTGACGAGGATGAGGATGTGGACGATGATTATTTGTTAGTGAGTAGCGACGATGAGGAAACAGAAGAAGAAGAAGATGATGATGATGATGAAGAAGAAGAAGATGGTTTTTATTGACATAGCAACTATAGTTGGTCTGGCTCGGGCAAATAATTTACTGGTATGTTTGAACAAACTGTTGGAGTCTCTATTGATTCAGAATCAATTGCCCAAATAGATGTGGAATGAAAGTGATATTAAATTGAGGATAATGTTATGTAGCATCTTGGAGGGTTTCATCCATTCATGGATACATACAGTGATTGGCTATGTCCGATTTCTTCCGTTGTAGAATGAAGTCTGTTTTTCAATGCTGCCGGCAATTTTCTTCACCATCCTACTAAAGGTAGTACTGCTTAAGGTTCAGGCTTGCAATGTTATATTTCTACTCTAGAGCATTTTATTATTCCCCCCCCCCCCTCTCTCTCTCTCTCATAGAGTTTATTAATAAGACTGAATTTGTTCCTGAAGTTTATAACAACCATAATTAATGGAAAGATTGCAATTTGGCATAGCCATTGAAGTTTCAAGTGTCCTCTGTTACATGCTTGAATATAATATGATTATATTATGTTGTTTACAGCTTGCGTTTGTTATGTTAAGTATGTGTGGAGAGTGTAGGGTAAACTGGAATGCATAAATTTTCGTAGGACTTGCACTTTATTTCACCTTATTCTAACCTTTATCAAACATTATTTAAGTTAGAACCTAAACATCACCAGAAAGCATACGTAGGGGCTTATATCTCTACCCAGTATCTTTGTATTCATACATCAGGATCTCAGTAGTAATATTAGGCTTACAAGCTGGTAAAACTATTTGTCTGAAGGCAAATATGATAATCATAAATGTTTCCAGATATTCTGTTGATATAAGTGGAATTTACCTGGAAGTTAGAAGTCTTATCAATTTTCTACAAAATTTGATGTTGGACTCAACTTTGCTCTTAAAGATTTCTACTTCTCTCTCTGACCATCAATCTTAGATTTATTTATTTTTTTAATTTATATTCTTTGTGGATTTTATTAATTATCCCTGAAAACGTAGAATTTTTAGTACATGTATGGCTTTTTTGTTAATTATAGTTACAAGGGATGCATTTATATGGCCTTCAAATAAACAAACAGGAATCTTCTGTGCAGTATTGCATCTGCATCTAGGCCAATTGGATGTAGGGTTGCATTTGATATCTCAGGTACCCTTGTTAAAAAGGTGTCAATTCAGTTCTAGTGATTTGTGGTTTTAAGTAATCTTTGTAAAGATTTTGGAGATGACCTGCTTTTAGATAGAAATCATTTTCTTCTGCTTTCCTTTTGAAAGTTGACTTTTACCAGTTTTTTAAGCATAGAAAGCTAGCATTCTTGCTGGAATCATAAACTCACGATGGATGAGGACAGAGGAGGAACGTGAGGATAGGGATCTAAATTGTGTGTTGCACTTTGAATAAGTAAAGTATACTTAGGGTTTTATTAACGAAAATTTACATATGGATTATTATCTAATGACTCAGTTGCATAATATTAATAGAATCAATTATTTTTTAAAAATTATATAATGACTCGGTTACTTTTTCCTTTGACGTGAATTCAAGGGCCAGATCTGAATCTATATCCCATCTAATGTAAAAAAGAAAAAAAGAATTGAAGGCATGGACAAAAGTGTGAGTTAGGTTGATTCAGTTTGTTGTCTATCTGTTATATGTAGACTTTTAACTTATTCTGTTACGGTGTTACCTATAAAGCACCCCATTGGAGCTTAGTAAGAATAAAATTTAAAGTTGCTACTGAAAGATATATCAGGTTATCTTTGATAATTTTTCAAAGTTAAAAGCAACCTCACTCACTCACTATTAACTCACATCGTTATTTAGGTCTGTTTGGTATGTCCTTAAAATTGGGAGGTTCAATTTCATGAAAAACTAATCATCCTAAATTATAAGGGGATACAGAACATACCATTAACCTTTATTCTTTCTTTATAAGCTTCCAGTTGACCCCAAAAATGGATATATCCGATTCCAACCTGTTGTTAACTCATTGTGTTATTTGTAGTCCTGCATTAGATACTTTTTGTTCCCAGAGGTTCCATCTCTCACGTGAACGTTTGATACATGATTAAGCATCAAACTTTTGAACTTTTGCTTAGTTTAACAATCCTCCTCTCTGAACTGCCATATGCTAGACTTGTCAGGAGTTATCAAGGTTTCAATAGTGTTATGGAGTATGCATTATCGTTGCAGAATTTACTTGTTGGTTATTTTTTTGGTTTGAACCATGACAATTCCCATACCTGTAAGAAACTAATTTCATTTGGACTCTAATGGTTATGAGCTTTTTAAAAAAAAAATGACTTAAAAAATTGAACCTTTCTGACACCGGGATTAGAGCCACTTCCTTAAACACATTAACACATTATGGTAACGTGACTAATGTCTTAACCAAGATATGACAAGATAGCCTTTTTTAGATATGCTATCATTTTATGATCTCAAGAAACCTTTTTAAACGTTGAGTATCATGGTATGTAGTTTAAAAACTTAAATTCCCATCCAGAAATTGATTTTTCAATGACTTGCTTGTCTTTCTCGTAATTTTTATTTTTGAATTCAGTATCTTTAAAATTGATTTTTCAATGAGATGCTTGCCTTTCTAGTACTGATGTCCAGGGCCCCTGCTTAGCAGAAGTCCAAGTGGCGCTCTGCTGCTTTTCAGCTTCGTCATCTAATTTGATGTTCTGGTCCACTATTTTATTTAGAGGATTGAATTGAGAGTTTAATTTTGATCGAGGTGAGTTTAAAGTTTTTTTATATTGTTATTTAATTATGTGTTGATAAATTATTAAAAGAGTTTGACTATTATCATAACTACTTAAAAGGTCTAATTCTTTTAATGATGTATAAGCACATGATTAAATGGTAGTGTAAAATTTTTTTTATACTGATAATAAATTAAAATTAAATTTTTAAATTAAAATAGTTTAATTACATTTTGAGACCTCCTACTTTCTTTAAAGTATAATTTTGGTCTCTCTAGTTTTAATTGTTACAATATTATTTGTGTTTAAATTGATGTAACTAGGATATACTTTTTTTGTACAAGTAATTAAGATATTTTTATTTAATACTTATCTAACAGTATTTTTACTGACTTGGTAATTTTTTTTTAAAAAAATTAGTGATGTATTTTTTTTATTAATTTTATTGATATGAATATTACATCAACGAAAAGAATACTGTGTCAATGTTCATCCAATAAAAGAATTTAATTTATTTGAAAATATAGAGATAAGATTGGAATGGCCAAAATGTAAATAAGCCAAATACATATTCATGATCATGAAAGATACACTGGAGCGGAACCTTGGTGTGGGGACTGGGGAGGTTCCATTCCTGATAGCGAGATAGGATTTGCTATTTGTCTTGTCGCCACAAAGCACTGCTTTGTAGTAAATCTATAGTGGACCATTCACGGCGATACTTAGCTATCCGAGTGGTGTAGGAACTGCTTTGTGGCCTTCCTTTTTCTGAACCATTTGGTGTCCAATTCATGCATCCTTCACTGGTACAAAACACGGTTGGTGAACTAAGGAGAAGCAACTGAAACAGTAGAGATTTGTGCGTGTGCGTGTGCGTGTGTGAGTGTGTTTTAGCCTTCCATACAGACTAGATAGTAAAATCAAATGCGTCATGATGTTATTCAGGCAAAATAATTTGGGAATTGTTATCATAATAACTCAGTGGACAAACTTGACTGCCGACTGAACCTCCTCCATGTTGGACAGTCAGGTGGACCCCGGGTCCTGCATCATCTAATTCTGCATCATTCTTCCCTAGTCTTATGTGGAAAGTGGTTTCTCATTTTGGGACTACTCATTTCTTGCATAAGGATTTACAAATAGTGTATAAAAATTATGTGTAATTTTTTTTTTCTTTAAAGACGATATTCTTATATGTTCTTAAATAAAAAGAAACATCCAAATCAATGATATGTTCAGTAGTAGTTTGATAATTGAAACAGAATAAAATGATGTCTGCCGTTGGGCGTGACCCTTTGCTGAATCTCTATCATGCCATGCCAATCGATATGACCCAACATCCAACACTTGCAATTCCTCTGATTATTATTTATTGGTGGACCTGACCTATTATTTACATTAGCTTATTAGTCTCTCATTCCAATTGGCATATGAACTATGATGCAAGGCATACCATGTGACTGAGGAAAATCAGCTAGCATCTTGAGGGATCAAGACTCAAGAGGGGCGACTCAAGAGGGGCTTGAACGCGCCGGAACAAGTCACTCCTGAATCTTGACCACCCTGGGGCACCTCTTTTTTTGGCTTTTTCTTACATGACTATTTTTTGGCTTGGTAGCAACTCTAAATACATAAAAAAAAAATCTTTTGTTGTTTATGATACTCTTAATTAGTTATTAAATATTTGAATTATTAATTCTCATATATAATGCAACATTAACCAACGAACGCGTGACAAAGAAATATAGCAAAGTTTTTCCTTCTTGAAAGGAAACAAAGCAGTCTTTCTTTTTTGAGATTGTTAATTATTAATTAAACAATTAAAATTTAATATATTGAAAATGTAAAACTCTTTTATGTTATCAATAAAAAAATATATGATATTATAATAATTACAATTTGGACTTATAATAAGAAATTCTAATAATCTTTAATAATATAAAACGGTTTACACAATTAAGATTAAATTAACCCATCATACCAAAATAATAATAATAATGCAATGAAGAAGGAAAAAAAAAATTAATTTCAATTAATTGTTAGTGTAAAAAAAATTTATATTGTTATCTAATCATGTACTAACATATCATTAAAAGAATTAGACTTTCTAAGTTATTGTAATAATTAAATTTTTTTATTGATTTAGTAACACATAATTACATGACAGTGTAAAAAAATTTGAGTTTAATTATGTGTTGTCAAATCATTAAAAGAGTTTGATTATCATAACAACTACTTAAAAAGTTTAACTCTTTTAATAATATATCAGTACATAAATAAATGACAGTATAAATTTTTTTTACACTAACAATAAATTAAAATTAATTTTAAATTTTTTATAATAAATCAAAATTAAACTAAAAAAATAACTCATGTTATAGTTCTTCACTATAGTCTGTATTACACGTGGGCTCTCTTATCGCGTGGACGGAAAGTCATCGTCTGTTCGCATCCCATCCCATCACATCCATTCCGTTTCAATCCATCCGTCCACCTACCACCGACTTCTCTCACTCGTCTGATTTCATCCACTTGTCCATTGTCACCCACCAATATCAGACATACAAGACTCATAATTATCATTCTAGACCAAACCCACCATGTATCTAAACAAAAATTGTTATTGCCGAACCCCATATTTGACAAATAATTACTTATGTGGCAATCAATAAGCACAACCCTATTCAAAGCAAAAATAAAATAAAATTATTTACAACAGTTTATATGACAAAATAAATAAGAATAAAAAAAACGCTTGGCAAACACCAAAGGAACGTAGGATGTCCGTAGATGTTTATCTATGTGAGCGTATTTTGTTCGTATTATTAGTATACAGAGAGATGCGTAACTCGTCCCCGTAATGGCCTTTCAAATTTACTTAGAGAGAGATGGCTGGGATGGATTGTGTCGGCCATCTTCTGATTTATCTTTAAGGAAGCTCAACGTGGCGGCTCTGCGAGACGACAGATGGAAAACTCATTCTCTCCTCGATCTCTCTCCGTTCATATAATGTTGTTATTATATAAATAAATAAAAATTTATATTAGTATAAGATTTAATATTTTTATATTATTTAATTTTTTTTATTAAATATCTTTTTTATAAAATTTATTGTTAAATTAAAAAAATTTATAATATAAATAATACTTAAAAAATTTAATATTATTTTATAATTTATTAATATATATTAAAATTAACATAATATAAATTATTAAAATATATAAAAATATAAACTAATAAATTTTATTTTTGTTAATATTTAATTTTTTTAAAATTTAACATAAATAATGAACGTAATGAATAATTATAATTTAGTTGTTAAATGTACTTAATAAAAAATATTAAGTGATATAAATAGTTTAAATTTTGATAAGTTAGTCCCTCGCCGTCTATAAATATAATTATCTTTTTCCATCTTCATATAAATAGAAATGAATAACAGCAACATGGTTTTGGGGGTAAGTGGTTTCTGGGTCTGAACGGAATCTCCCTGTAAGTTTTTTATTCCAGTTCGCAACTGTTATATTTTGTATGTGTATATATGCATTATTGCGAAGAAAGATAAGATATATAAGTACCAGCAAGTTTAGTTACCTGATAGTTAGTTAGGTAGGTAGCTAGGGGCTGGGGGGAGGTGTGATTAACTCATGGAAGAAAGGGATTGTTGTTCCACGAATTCCAAGATCACAAGAAGCAGAAGCCCCCGAGAGAAGCAGAAGCACCACCAAGTCCAACACCAAGAGAAACCAATCAAACCATACAGAGGGATAAGGATGAGGAAGTGGGGTAAGTGGGTGGCCGAGATTAGAGAACCCAACAAGAGGTCCAGGATCTGGTTGGGTTCTTACACCACCCCGGTCGCCGCCGCACGCGCCTACGACACCGCCGTATTCTGCCTCAGGGGCCCTTCAGCTCGCCTCAACTTCCCCGAATTGTTATTCCAAGACCAAGACAACGACGGTTTCATACAGCAAGGGGACATGTCCGCCGATTCCATACGCAAAAAAGCCACCCAAGTTGGCGCCAGAGTGGATGCTCTCCATACAACTCTTCATGCCTCTTCTCACTCCAGTTCCAGTCCAACCACCTCCCAGAAACCTGACTTGAATGAGTTTCCCAAACCCGAAGATTCCCTTGACCTTGAGGATTGATATTAATATCAATACTCCTATATATATATATATATATATATAAACAGATGAAGCTTCGGAGTTGGGGTTTGGAACCAACCCTCCCCCTTAATTTTATTTTTATTTTTTATCTTCTTGTTTTTCGCTGAATATCTTTAATCATATTATTTAAGTACATGTCTTCTAGGGTTTCTGTTAATTGCTTCCACTGTAATTAGAAAAAGGAGGATATGGAAAGAATTAGATACCTCGTATATATACCAGTACTAGTAACTAGTAGGTTCGATCTCTCTGAAGGAGCATATGGTTTTTCTCAGGTGTAACATAACAAGGTGGCCACTAAAACGTCGATGGGTCGGTGGCTCGTTGGCTAGAGCTAGCTTGATAGATAGTTCAACAAATTAAACATGTTGTTTGTTGTAAGAGAATCTTTTTCTTTTTTCTTCTAAAAGAGAGAGAGAATTTTCGTTTATCTCCTTTAATTTACTGCTCAAGGCTTGTGTTTGTGTACTATATTCTCTCTATGTTATCTTGATGATTGATCAAAATATGTGCAAATGCAATTCATCAGTGTGGAAAGGCAAGGGGATAAAGATAGGAACAGCAGTGGCCCAACAAAGCCACACTAAAACAAACAAACAGACATTAATGGTCAGATTGCCGAATGGTAACAAGTGGATAAAGAGATAAGGAAGAGTTGAGCACCAAGAGAAGCAGTTTCTCATGACGAGCTGGTGGTCACCACGCAAAAAGAATATTAAAAAAAATAAAGAACGAGCAAGAGAGGCCGAGACTACTAGTGGACCTCAATCTCAGAGAGAGAAAGAGAGAGAGAGGTCGTCACTTGTCACCGTCATGGGAAAGTTGAGCTTGCGATAGCTTTGTTTATCAGAGTTTGATATACATCGTAGGAGTAGGAGCCTGGCTATTGCTTCTTTCTTCTTCTTCTTCTCTTATTGTTGGGGCGTTTAGAAATAATACTTCCTTCCTTCATTTCTATGTTTGTTCTCTTTTAGAAAAAACAGAAATCTCAAAAGGCTGATGTTTTCAGTTAGCATGTGAATGAACTGTCGTTGCCCATGGACCAAAATTTAATATTACATGTGAAAAGTGTTTAATTATATTTTCCATCTCTGCTCAACAGGTTGAATTTCCCATCATTGTGTATGGCAGAGGTGTTAAATGTATTGGGTAAACCTACGAATTTGGACATATCAACTCTGCTTAACTCACAATAAGCAGGTTACTTTGAATATGTGGGTTGAGTTAGGTAAAAAATTTCATAACTCGTGTTGTGTTGTGAGTCGCGATTCTTCTAATTAATACAAATTTAACTCAACTTATTCATGTTTTTGTATTTTTGTTTTAATTTTAGAACGTTCTATTACCTTGCTTTTAGAATTTTATTTAAGTTTATAAAATCTTTAAATAATAAAATTTTTTAATCAAAATTACTAATTAATATGTCATAAATATTATCAAATTATAGTTTTTAAATTTTTTAACATTTGAGAGAAATGTATATTATCAAAAGGATAATTTATTAACAAAAGAAATATCAAGTAAGATAAAATCTCATATTCTATGATTAAAAATAAATATGTACACACCATTATTATTTTAAAATTATTAATAAAAACTCATCAATTATGCCAAGTATCAACATGGAATAAATTTAACAATTTACTCTACTAAAAGAATGAAAAACAAACATTTAAGACTCTCATTTTTATGATCCATAAGAAAAAACAATTTAACGAAGTGGTAATTTATAAAACACATAAAATTGAACATTATATCTTATTATAAATATTATGGGACAAAATTTAATAGAAATAAAATGTCATGCATGTACTTTAAGGTAGAAAAAACTTCTAGGTGTGTTTAAACTTGTTGTATTATCTTTAAAAATTTTATCTCACGATGTTCCACTTAATCCAAAAAAATGGAGGGTATAAGGACATCGTTTCATTTCATGAGTTTAACCCACGAGTCTAATCTAGAAGACTTTACATTATGTTATATTATGTCATTTGAAATTTATATATCTTAATTGTCTTACATTGGTATTTGGATTAGAGACTTATGTTATTTTATGCATAATTGATTTCAACATTTATTTTAGTTTGTTATTTTTTTAAGTTCAACCATGGGTTCAATCCAACCTATATATGGGTGGATTTGGTTGGATGAGGTTGAAGGGGAAAAAATTGAACCTGTTTTCATGAGTAGGTCAAATCTAAACATATCCCAAACTTAACCTAATCTAACTCATGAACATCCATATTTGAAGGATTCCGCAAGGTCTAAGTCGACCTTGAATAACATACTTATATCCCTTTCATAATTTATTGTGATGAGTAGGGAAATTCGAAAAACCTTTTCACACATGCATGGATGATGTGTATTATTTTTATCAAATAATCTAATTTAAATAAATTTTGTCTGAAATCACGTACATAAGTTTTCGTGTGTAACTTCTTATTAAAATATGTGTACTCTTTTATATACAAATTTTTATATAATTTTTAAGATTAATTTACAAAAATGTTATAAACTCCTTGATAAAAAATTATAATTTTCACAAAACTAATATAAATAAGTATTTCTGAGTTTTTTTTTTCAAATTCTCATAAAAGAAGAATCCTTTATTAAATATCTGAGGTTAATTCTCTCTTCATAAGTTCACCCTTTACTTACGTTCTTTCTTTTTTTTTTCTACCTCAACTATGCCCTTTTAATAAATAAAGATTATCATTGAAAATAATTCATCGTTACTGAAAGATGAAAGGCGTTTAAACTAAATGGCACAGAATTGAATAGGTCAGATTTGTGTTTATCCCATAAATTACGAAGATGCTACTAATGTAGTTATCGAGTACAAGACCTGCTGGGATTTTTTCCTTGAAAAAACCCATTACTAACAGCAAGAATTATCTCTCACCGGCCCAACGCTTTCCTTGTTATGTTGATCACGACCCTTCACCCTTCAATTTACATAGCCTTTCACACGTCATACATGATACTACATGCATTTGAAGCAATTGAGTAACACTAAATACGATAACCTTTTTCGTCACAATTAACTCTACTTGCTCACCCTCTTATGTATTTCAATTTTACTGTTATATTCTTCACTTAATATTTTAAGCTTTTAGAATAATTAGCATTGATATAGTATTAGAATCTTTATGTAAAAATTAAAATTCAGCACAAAATAAAATGAATTAAAGTCTTTTAAACTCTAAACATGGATAATGCACATGCTAACTCTACCTTATAACATATTAGGTAAAAGTTCATAAATGATTTTATAACTAACATTTATACACACAAATATTATAAAAATAAAAAAAATCAATTATTTTATATTATTAAGTTTTTTAAAGTTTTTAATTTGCTTTTATTAACATTTTTGTGTTTTTATATAATACAAATAATTCTATACATTAATTGTATTTTTTTATTTTTAAAATTTTCTTTAATATTTCCTTATTAGTTTTTTTTTCAAAATCTACATTGGAGATTTGAAATTACATTAATATTTCTTGTACAAAAAATTGAAAGATATAAGGTGTTTAACTCTTTATCACCCTTGGTAGGACTAGTATTGTTAAAACCAAACGGTCTGATCGTGAATCAAATACCTAGATAATTATGATTCAATTTTATAACTAAATTCACGGTCAAACCACTTTTGACATGTCAAAATCAATCAAAATTTGATTAAATCACCCGATTTATCCACTTGAATCGATCAGTCACTATTTATTTTTTTTAAAGCTCAATATTTCATAGATGTTTTTATATATTTTATATTATTGCATGTAGATTATTTTTATGATATCATCTAGTTTGAGTAATCAATTTTACCTATTATACTAGTTTAACATGAACCAAAAGTCTCACTAATTCACAGTTCGGTCCGATTTTAATAATATTGGTTAATACACATGATAAACTGTCATTTTATATACTTAAATGTCGAGAAATTATGTTTGATTTGGTATTTATTTGAAAATTTTATAAAGGAGACTTACTCAATTTCCTTTGAATATTGCAGGTTGAAGATTTATGGGAATAAGGCTTTAAACTGTTAAAATGGAAGCAATCTTGAAAAAGATACAAAGAAAAAGTGTTGTTCTTAAGAATTGACAAGGAGCACGACCGTGCTTGCCATCAGCACAGCCATGCTCATTAGTAAGGCCTTGATGAAATATGGCCTTTGAGCACAAATCTGATGTTGTAGACTAAACACCGTCATGCATCACTTAAGTACAGTCGTGCTCATTAGCAAGGCCTTACTCACTTTCCTCATTTTGGCACGAAGACGCTATTTCTTCCAACACGACCATGCTCAAGCTCAGACGGCCGTGCTCAGTATCCCTGTTGCACAGGTGATATGAAGGTTTTTAAAACCTATAAAAAAAGGTGTAACGAGGAGAGAGGTATCTGGCATTCAGAGAAAGAAAGTAGCTATAGCCCTTTGCTTAATTAAAGAGTTGTAGCGGAACTTTGAAAGTTTTTGAAGCTATCAAGTGAAGGACCATCTTCCCAATTGTTCATGAATGACCTGTTTCATTGCAAGAGGGTTTCTAGTTTTTAGTTTTTCTATTATTCTTTTATGGATTTGAATTTGGTTTTGGTTTATGCTTTGTTTTCTTTGACTATGCGTAACTAAACCCATAACTAAGGTTATGATGGATCTTATGTTCAAATTCTTATAATGTTTCCTAATTTCAAAATAATTTTGTGTTTCCCCAATTGATTGGATTTTTCCTAGCGTTTTGTTTTCCAATAAGGATTGCACAGCCTTTAAAAAGTTCATTGATTGTCTGGCGACTGTATCATAATTAGTTAACAGAATTGTAGGATTAATCGGATTTGGGGTTGTGTGGACCAAACTCAATCCTTTATTTTCAATTAATTATTTAATTAACAAATCTGTTGGTTTTTTATGTTTTTCTTAACTGTTTGCCTTACATAACCATTGAGGGTTTCAGATTGAGAAAAAAAATATTAATATTGCATGACCATTGGATATTAATAACATTAGAGCAATGATTGATAATCAATCGAAACATATATTATTGAGGAATTTGGTAATATTATGAGTATTGACATAATTAGTGAAACCAGACACCCTAGGCTTTTCATAATTGAATATTTGCTTGATAATCTTTGATTTCCTCACTTTCTTCTAATTGCTTGATAATTTCTCATTTCTCATTCAAATTTCATTGTCTAGATAACATAAGAGATTAATTAACTTAGTAATTGTCAACAATCTTTATGAGTATGATACTTGAAGTCCCAAATACTTTTTTGTTACTTGTGTGATAGGATGTACTTATCCTTAATTGCAATTTTAACATAACAACACATTACTTCGCAAAAATCACATACAGAGTATTACCCACATTGCACCTAGGGTCGAAGCAAAGGGTGTTTTCTCGCGTTAGAGAGCACAATTAATTTGAACTCTGGTGAAAAACTTAAAAGGATAATATCATGAAAATTTATCTAATCTCTTGTTGGTAGAGAATATTATTTACATATATTCACGTGTTATTCAATAACTATATATAAAAGATGTGATTGGGTTAGGCCTAACCCAACTTGTATATAACAGTCCAATAAGCCCAACCCGGCACAGAAAATCCAACCTGTCGCGTCAAATCCAGCGCCATTCCTATGTGTGCGCAGATGCACCTTCTTAAGTGTGCACTTAACATTATTACAAGGAAATATCCTTAATTACATTGGATTAAGAAATCGTATTATCTTTACCAAAAACAAAAAAATAAATCGTATTATTGTTCCCCTAAATTTGTGAAAATTTCTTTTTTGTGTACAAGATTCAGTGGTTTCTACAATTTTGTATGCCATGCATATACCTGCATGCATTTCACTGGTACTTAAACACTATGTCGTAGCACCCATGAGCCTTTGGCTTGGTGGTAAAGAGTACCTAAAGTGAAGGAGAGCGAGAGAATTTGAATCTCCCAATGTACTTTCATTTCCTAGGGCCTCACCTCAATGGTGGGAAGGCTATGAACTAAAAGAAAAAAAGAAAAAAAGACTACGTCGTAGCATGTATGTCTAACTAGGTGGTGTTCTTCCTGAATCCTGTCCTCGTAAGTCCTACCTATGAAAAGGAGATAAGTCTTGCAACAGAAAATGAGAGATGTCACCGTCTCCAACCATTCTAGGATCTGGGATGGGAGGGAGTGACCCCATAAACTAAGGGCATGTACAATAATTCATAAAGGCACTGCAAACGAGTTGTCACTAATTAGCATGACCAGGTTGTCACCTTCGTACAATACTGACTCTTTTTTGTTTTCGGCCATACGTAGGATACTTATTGAGGATGCTACTCTTCAAGATAAACTGGAGTCATGATTTTTTCCAACGTGGCAGAAGCAGGCACTCTGGCATCACCGCAGATGTTCATACCAACAAGGGAACATATGAATTTGGCAATTTGCACAAGAATAATGTTAGGTAAATAATTAGTTAAAAAACATTTTATCTTTATTAGATAATTACTTTTTTTTTTGTAATTTATAATAATCTTATGTACAATCTAACATTTTTATATATAATTATTTAGTTCTTTTAGTTTCCGCGTTAATTATGCAATGAAATAAAATAGTTAGATTGTAATTGGTTTTAATTAATTATTTGAAATAATCATTTTTTTAATTAAAAGTTGTTTTATTTAAAAAAATTTGTTTGCTTAAAGTGTGTAAAATTGATTATAAATTAAAATTATTTTTTTATTAACTAAAATAGATTTTTTAGAAAAACTTTTATTTTAAGCTTTAATTGTTTAATTTTAGATTAATTATTTCAAAAATTTTGGGAGAGAAATACCTATTTGTCCTCAACTAAATAACATTTTCAATCATTTCAAATATCTTTTAATAATTTAAAGCATGTTTGGGAAAGATTATTTCTTTTCTAAAATATTTATTTATCAATAAAAAGATATTTTATATAAAATCTATCTTGTTTGTTTAAAGTGTGCAAAATGGATTATAATTTAAGATTATTTTTCTATAGTTAAAAATAATTTTAAAAAAAAGCTTGTATTTGAAGCTTTTAATTATGTGATTAAATATATATTTGAAGCTTTTAATTATATAATTAAAAAAGCTGGTAGAGTCAACTTTGATAAATAAATACTCATTTGCCATCAACTAAATAAATTTTTTAATCATTCTATATATATTTTAATAATTTAATACATAAAAGCGATTCTTTTTATACAATTCGAACAAAATTCTTTATTTTAAAATTGATTATGAACTAACACATCCAAACATAAAATAATTTTCTCATAATCAATTTTTTTTAAAATCGATTATACATATAATCAATTTTTAACATAATCTTTTTTTTATAACTAATTCACACTTAATATATAAAAGTGATTTTTTTATACAATCAAAACAAAACTCTTTATCTTAAAATCGATTATAAATTAACATATTTAAATATAAATTAATTTTCTCATAATTAATTTTTTAAAAATTAATTTTTAAAAAAATTAATTATACACATAATAATTTTTAACATAAATTTTTAATCTTTAAAAAATAAAAGCTATCAACTGACTACTTCAACATCGTTAAGAGAAACAATTGTTAGAAAAGGCAATGGATGTATAGCAATTTTACTTAAACAACTGTATACATACGGAAATGCACTAATTTATTTATCTTCAGAAATATAGTTTAATGATTGTGAATATTAAAATATTTTTTATTTCTCTTATTTTTGTAAAGGTAATATTTTTCACGAATCTATAGTCCAATGCTAATAAAGCGCGCTACCAGCTACAGCCCACGTCCCTCAATCAAGCAGAAAACAGTCGCCAAGCAAATAAGAATGACAAAGAGAACAAGCAATAATACACATAGACAGAGACAAGCTACCTAAGCACGATTTTTTTAAAATATTTTTTATTTCTCTTACTTTTGTAAAGGTAATATTTTTCATAAACCTATAGTCCACTGCTAATAAAGTGCGCTACTAGCTACAGCCCACGTGCCTGGATCAAGCAGAAAACAGTTCCCAAGCAAATAAGAATGACGAAGAAAACAAGCAATAATACACATATATAGACAGAGACAAGCTACCTAAGCAGGATTTTTTATCTTTTAAGCTAAAAATTTAGGTTGAGGGAAATGTTTGATCCAGCACAAGGTGGCATAGTATCAATTTTGACGGTAGTTTAGAGTTTACAAATGACTTATTACTTGAGAAATCCTAAATCTAAACCCAAATCATGTTAATATGAGCAGAAGGCATGAACAAGTAAGTCAATTCCCTTTGATAATTACCTAAGGCTGATTTAAATTAAAGAAAATAAAAAAAAGAAAATATATGCAGTTGATTATCTCAAGATAAAAGCTCCCTCCTTATTTCTTTCATATGTTGGTATAAAGAGAAATTTTGACCAAGAATTAATTTTTTTAATTAAAAAAATTTATTTTGTTTATTTAAAGTATTTAAAAATTAATTATAAATTAAAATAATTTTTTTATATCTAAATATAATTTTTTTAAAAAATTATTATTTTAAGCTGTTAATTATTTGAATTGAAATTATTTCAAAAGTTATAAGAGAGAAATACTTATTTGCTTTCAACCAAATAACTTTTTTAATCATTTAATATATCTTTTGGTAATTTAATATATAAAGCAATTTTTTTATACAATTCAAACAAAACTTTTTATCATAAAATCGATTATGAATTAACATATCCAAATATAAATAATTTTCTCATAATCGATTTTCTTGAAAATAAATTATACACATAATCGATTTTTAACATAATCTTTTTTAACAGTTAATCCAAACACACACTAATATTATGATTTAATTTTGATTCACTGTCAGTGTAAGATTTTTTTTACACTGTCATTCAATAATGTATTAACACATCATTTAAGGAGTTAGACTTCTTAAGTAATTTTTGTGATAGTTAAACTCCTTTAATGATATGACAATACATAATTGGATGACTGTGTAAAGAAACGTTATATTAACAATATATCAAAATTAAACTCTTAATATTATTATTTAGAGTAAATACATATTTTAATTCTTCAAAAATATAAGTGTCATCAGTTAAGTCCTTTAATGATGAATACATTAAAATGGTCATTTAATGTTATTTTTAACATTAAATTCGTCTTTTAATGTCATTTTTTACATCAAATTGGTTTCCTAAAAAAATTAATTTGATGTAAAAAATTATTAAAAGATTAAACTAATGATACTTATATTTTTAGATGATGAAAATAAATATTTACTTTATTATTTATACTTTTTTGTTTCGAAACGAGGGCCCATAGGGTTTCAAGACTGACAAATCTGAAAATAAGAAGTTAAGAACAGTGATGCAGGAATAGCAAGGAAACTTTTTTCCATACCAGGGGTAATCTGAATTCTGAAGCGTGTGTTTAGATTAGTTTCTGAAAAAAAGATTATGTGAAAAATTAATTATGTATATAATTAATTTTTAAAAAAATTGATTATGAAAAAAATAATTTATATTTGGATGTGTTAATTCATAATTAATTTTATGATAAAAAGTTTTGTTTGGATTGTATAAAAAAATTAATTTTATATATTAAATTACTAAAAAATGTATAAAATGATTGAAAAAGTTATTTGATTGAGGGCAAATTGATATTTATCTCTTAAATTTTTTGAAATAATTTAAAATCAAATAATTAAAAACTTAAAATAACAACTTTTTTTAAAAAGCTGCTATCAGTTATAAAAAAATAATCTTAACTTATAATCAATTTTACACATTTTAAATAAACAAGATAGATTTTAGATAAAGTAACTTTTGATTGAAAAAAAACTGTTTAATTCTTTCGCAAATATACTCTAAAACTGACTTTATATCTGTATGAACAATTTGGTCTTTAGGATTGAAAAGAAAACAAAAGTTTAACAGCCGAATAATATGTTTAATGACAAACAAGAAAACTTTTCATTGAAAAGTAAATCCCAACTGTCTAATAAAAATGTGTACAAGCCATGATATTTGAATATTCGAATATAATTTTCTTCTCTTGACCAACAAGGAAGAGCTGCACCAAACCAAAGAAAATAAATTATGGTAAGTTATTGGTAACAATTACATATTCAGGATAATCCTATTAGGCTTGAACCTAAACTATACTGTCAATTTCCAATTCTGGTCAATAGCACAGACCACTTTCACACGTGAGCCCCATAGGCTCATTCCCGTACCGCATGAAAATCCTTCCACAGAACGCGTCATTAAAGAATTAACCTAATGAGGACAGATAGCTGAGTAATAGGAAAAACAAGACTTCTAGCCCAGATGAATTCACATTGCCTGAGGGAAATTACTGAGTTGGAGATCAAAATATCAAAATAGCATTATAAATTAAAAGCCTTTACTGGCAAACAAACAGAGTGGGAGATTTTGAAATTTTGTGAGAAACATATCATACAATGTCCTTGGTAAACAACACATTCCTTGTCCAAAGAATGAGTCGACCCAACAGAAGGGCAATAGTACAGACTACAGAAAGACCTTAAAAAAACGATCACTAAACTGATTCTACACCAAGTACAGCATTGACCAAGTGGTTAAAGGATGCTAAATAGTTGAGCTACTTCGTTTGTTTATGTTGACTGATTATCACACTTGTTTGCTTGCATGAAGCAAAATATTAAAGTTGTAAAGAATAGGTCTGCTGCACCTGCTCTGAATTCTTTTGTTTTGAAAAAAAATTTCTGTAGATCAAAGTAGCTATCAAGTAAAACAGTCAAAAGCAATAAAATCTGTTTTTCAAACTGTCTCTGAATGCTTTAAATCTAACTCACATACCCCGTTTATATGAAGAAGAAACTCTTGAGACCATTTTCAGCACTATATATGATGCTATGAGTTCACTTCAAGGTGCCAAACAATTCCATTAATAAGAGCTCTTGCCTCTTGGCAATAATCCTGGCCAACTGTTATCTCTATTGGGTGGCTGTCACAGTCACTCATGGTCATATCTTTACACTTATGATCCAATTCTCACGAAATTCACTTCTGAACAACTTATGAATTTCAGCACTGCACATGCCACTGAGACGGAGGTCATTCATATACTAAAAGAAGGGGGCTAAATGAGTAATCACAATAATGAGCTTGACACCACATATTGACAAAACCTTAAGGCCTATGTTGCACGGGTACGGGTACGAGTATCCGATACGATACGATACGTAAATATGGTAGTTTTAAAAAAAATTAAAATACGGGTACGACAATACATATTGAATAAAATAAGTTTATATTTATATACGTAAAAAAATAAACTTTAAATTTGGTGAAATTACTCACCAATTTACTTTGATTTTGAGGAGGGCAAGATTGCAAGAGTAATAATATGTTTTAAGGAAGGTAATTGATGAAAACGCGACTTGAATCTATAGTTAGGATTTTTCGAGTAATAGTATCTTTAGAGCGGTAAATATTCAAGAAACAAAAAACACAAGAATACAATAAAAATATGGATGCAGGAGTATGATACGCGTATCGGTACCGGATACGGGTACGACACGGATACGTCACTAATTTTGAAGTATCCGTGCATCACAGCTTAAGGCATAATTAGGTTTATGGTCCTTTCACTCATGGTTCTGACTTATTTTATTACTTCTCGATAGGACTTCTTTTACTGACACTTTAACACAGACTATTATAGCATAGTATAAGCATGCACGCAATACTGATTTTAAAAGTCTTTCTTTGCCCTCACATGACAGTCAATCTTCTAGGCTTTTGACATAGTATGAGCACAATGTAGTGTACGTTGAGTACTTATTCAATCTTCAATTCCAACAAGCTTCTTCATGAGAGGGAGTGTTAAAAAATTAAAATCGAGTTAATGATCCTCACCCAATAAGTACACATGTGAGTTAGAAGCGTCCACAGGCCAAATGAACAAAAGAATTTGTGAAACTGATGATGGACTAAGCTACAACTACTAAAACTACCAGACAGCTTCTGACGAAATGGCAGAAATGCTTCTGGCTTAAGTAGTGTTTGTTCCTTATGGCCAAAAGAAAAAAGTAGTGCTTGTTCCTCAAGGAGGAAGTGATCTACAAACCTTAGAAGTAAAATAAGTATGAAGTATCACATTTGGCTTAGTGCGTCAAAGTAAGTTTGTGATCTTTTAGTTCAAGAACTGCACATTTCACATAATCTGAATAAAAAATCTGAACCAAAACTGATGAAATGTTGAATTGCTAATAATCCAATACAGACAGATATACATATTCATCAGTACAGATTTCATATGTACTACATGCTGTGCCTGTGATTCACATAGCTGATCATGGAGTTTTTGCATGTCTTACATGGATAGTATTACAAATCTGACAGTGAGAACTTGGATGGCATTTAGTTCATTGGAAAAAAATTGGTGGGAATGGGAATGGTAAAGGGAATGGAAAGGAATCATAATTCATCTTACTATGTTTGGTATGGTCAGGAATGGTTCCATTCCAAAGTTTGATGCGCTGGACTTAAGGCAGAAATGAAAAGGAAAAAATAACTTAATGACAAGAATACCGTTAGTCCCTTACATGGTAGCAATGGTGGTGACGGCGGCTATGGCAATGGTACAGTGGTTGCAGTGGCATAGGGGTGCTAACAGTGGTAGTTCTGGTGGCAGCAATTAGAGTGGTGGAGGTGGCAACCACGGGCGGAACCAGGCAAAAATGTTTGGGAGGATATTAAATCACATTTTTAAGGGGTTCAAATTATATTTTAATAAAAAAAACATTAGAACATAAAGGTGCTTTTCAAATTTTTGAAATTTGGGGGCTGTTGCCCCCTCACCCTGTAGGTAGTTCCACTGTGGCAACGGAGACGGTAGCAATGGTGGTGATGGCAAAGGATGTTTTTGTTTTAGTTGCTAGGCTTGCTACCAAGCATACTTTTACAGTTTTACTTTATTTCCATTCTCATTCTCTCCCCGTCTCAGTCCATCAAACCAAAAGTCACCTAGCACTTGATATCTATCTCACGCCAAATTATTGTCTCTAAAGTTCAGGCACCACCATTAATATGCATTCAGTCCCCATAATTAAAAGTAGCATGCGCATCTCAACTACCACATGACATCAGTAAAACATCCATGATGTAGATATTGAATATGGCTAGTAATTGTATATGTCGTAGCTTGTCCAACAAAATTAAAATAGACAGAAAAAAAAAATCAAAAGAGAGAGAACAAAACTAAGAATTATGTTCAATTAATGTTTACGGTCTGCTCAACAATAACGATAATGATAACCATCCAAAGAGGTAAACCACGGATAACATGAGAAGAATATGGATGACAAAGCAGGAAGGAAGGGAGGAGAAAGTTGACTCACCAGTCACCAACCGGTGATGGCCATTCCTTTGAAATTGATTGGAGAGGATAACCTTATTTTCCGAATCTGACGACGAAGGCTACCCCACCATGGTCACTGAAAATCATGTTACATGCAAGACCAAAGAAGCACTTTCCCAATTTTAATAACAACTTTTCTTCAATCCGTAACATAGTGTTTGGTTGGAAGGAAATAGAGGTGTTTGGTTGGAAGGAAATAGAGGGAGGGGAGGGGAGCAAAATCCCTCCTAAGCCAATTTTAGCTCCCCTCCAAAAGTGGAGGATTTGGAGGGGAGAGAATATATGTTAAAAAATAGACTAAAATATTCCTAAATTAAATGCTACATTAAATGTTATAATTGTGTAAAAAGGTAAATTTATACTTTCTCTCCATTAAAATCTCCCCTCCCCTCCTCTAACCAAATATACACAAAATTAAACTCCCTTCTCTCCCTTCCCCTCCCTTCTCCTCCCCTCCCCTTCATTAAAATCTCTCCCCTCTCTTCCCCTCCTTTGAACCAAACAGACCATAACGGTTGCAGATCAAGATCATCTTTCTTTGGCATTAAAACCAAGATCATCTTTCTTTGGCATTGAAGCCAATAGAAAAACTGGTGATGCTATGCGAACCGACAAAAAATGAGAAAATAGTAATTAAAAAAATTTAAATGTGAAAATTAACCAACATTTATTTGAATTAGATTTTGCTGGCTTTATTTTGCATAAACTAGGTTAACAGCCGTAATATGCACGAGATAATATAAAATATGCATAATGAATAAAATATATATATGATTAGTAAAATATATTAAGTTTAAATCTCATGACTTATTTTAACGTAAGATTTTATTTTATATTACAATAAAAGAGTAGAAATAGTATGTGTTTTATAACTTCTATGTAACATATGATATCATTGTTTCTATTATATTCATCATTAAATTAAATAAAAATAAAAAGAGTTGGGGCATTTCAACCCACATTGTCAAACAGGGTTAATAGGAGAAGAGAATAAAATGAAGTGAAACTTTCATGATAAGGTTACTTGCACTTGAAGACAAATAATGTGCATCCATGTCCTACCACTTTCACAAATAACGTCTCTTTTGTTTGTATAGTCTTTCCACTCCATATATTTTTCCCTTGCGATTTCTCAACTTTCTACCACGAAGCACCATAGCCAAGTCTGATATCTCTGCAAATATCTTTAACATAGGCTTCTTGTGAACACCACATTTTATCCGTATCACATTACAAAAAAATAAACTAAAACTTTTCTTGTTTAGTTAGCTAATTTAAAAATTAAAAAGAATTGAATTGATTTGAATTTAAAAAGAAAAAAAAAAAAAGTGGCCTGGAGGCACTTCTATTGTTGCACCTTATGAAACAGAACACAGATGGAGGTACTACCGCGGTTGTACCTGCGCGCAGGTCCAGGACGCATGGATGAGTCCTCGCAATGCACACCTGCATCACACCGAATCAAGGCCAAAGTAGGGGCATGGCCTTCTCTTCTATATATTAATATGAGGTTTAGTTTCTTTTTGTAGGGAGGAGGGCTTTCTTTGATTTTTCTGATTGCTACAGTTTGAGAAGGAAAGAAGTCAGAGAGAAAGAGGACGAAAGAGCGAGAAAGAGCAGAGAAGATATGGACGAAAGCTAAGGTTTGACTTTGAGGTAGAAGGAGCACCCATAAAGAGCCTTTGCAGCTGTAGGTCACTAAGAATTAAGGCGACAATCAGTAACCTATAGAACCATAATTCTTTGTTTTTATATTAGACAATAAGATTTTTTGTGTGGTGGTTTCAAATTCTGTTGCATAAAGATGATTTGTGGGTCAATGTAAATTTTATGAAATCTCATGAATGATCTGATTCCTATTCTGTTCGTGTGCTAAAACTTGTATCCATTTTGTGGTTTTGGGAAATCTGAGTTATATAGTCATGTTCTATTGAAGCTAAGTGTACATATGAATTCTAGAAAGAATGTAACGATTATGTGTATTAGCTCACAATATCCCTAAAGCAGGAAATTGTTAATTGGTTTCTCTGGTATGTCTGTGAAAGTATGGTGTTGCTGTTTTGTTTGATTGAATCCCATGATTGCTCACTGCTCGTTATTTGTGTGAAAAGGATGCTTGGTAAGTTTGCTATTATTTGAGTGTTCAAATGGTTTAGGGTCTAGTAATTTGTTTGATAAGAAGTCAGGTTATCTTTGTTTTTAATCTTGCATACTGATATTGATTGTGAGAACTAAGATTTGTGCTGGAATGTTGCTTACTTTTGTTTTAGATGAACGGTGTTTGCCAATACATTTTGTTCATATCATGGGGTCCATTGACTACATTCTAGTTTTGTTATTTTGTATTTGCATCTATGGTCTTATTCTTTTTTTTTAGCTTGATGGTTGGTTATCTTTGAGTCTTGCTCAATAAGGGAATGTGCAGGGGTTGAGTATTATGCTTATGCTATTGTTTTTGCTTGAACTTTGGTGCTGGTGCTACAATTTCATTTCTTAAGTGATTAATACTTATTTTCGAACTATCATGCGTAGTTGATTACATACGAGTTCTCTTTGGAATAGAACTTGAGATAATGTTCCTATGTTTGTTCATTTTTTTAACTGAGATTTCATTGCAGTACTTCATAGAACTTTAGAGCTTGTGAATCTTTTATAAGGTAAGCATATGGGTGTTAGCATCATTTGCTTGAGGAAAAATTTGTAGCTTACATGTCATGCGGGCATTTGTCTAATAGCTATTTGGCTTTAACACTTAACTATATATTTATGTTCTTGCTTCAACAAGGAGTTACATTTAGTTTGGATAAAATTATGAAGATGACTTTTGAAAGGAAAGAATTGTGAACCAGAATTAGCTTGCACAACTGTGTTTTCTTTTGGTTAATGGCATTGAACATAGCTAGGCATGTCTGTGTTTTCTGCCATGTACTTAGATGAAATTTGCATGTTGATATAAGTGTGGCAGTTGTCACATTTTTGTTCATTGTTTGGGCTGTACATGTCAAAATCAAGCATGGTTAGTCACATTTGAAAGCTAACATGCAGATCTTTGAACTATAAAAATCTCATATTTTAATTCTTTGGTATGAAATACCAGTTTGCATTCAAAGTGAGTCATTTTCTGCATAATTCATGTCTCTGGCAGCCTATAATGTTTTGTACATAACTTGAGCTATAAAACTCACATTGGCACATTTCATTTTGAATTTGAAAGATGATATGTAAGGCTACCATGAGCATAAATTCCAGCCTATAGTTCTTTTCCCATTGGTACCAAAACTTTGTCAAAGTCATTGGTTTTTTTGCACATTTCCCTTGCCTGGCAGCATGTGGTGTTTTATTCATAACTTGAGTTAGACACCGTTTGTTGCATTTGAAAGATGACATGTGAGGCTACTGTGAATAAAATTCCAGCTTATAACTATTTTCAATTTAATACCTTATTTCATTTGAATTCAATTTTGCTTTGCATGATTTCTGTTTTGGGCAGCATTAATTCTTTTGTGCATATCTTTGTTTATATTCATCTAATTTGCATGTCATCTGTTGTGTTGTGAAGCTAATACATAAGGGTTTAATATGTGATAAGTTTATAATTATGTTACTTGTCATCTTATCCCAGTTTTACACTTAACGTCAGGCCAATTTCTACAGAATTTTACTTTTTGGATATTTTGATGGTTTGGACTTGATCTGTTTTTATGTCCTTCTAATCTATATGACCTTGGAAATGAAGAGGTGTTCAATTGGTATCTCTGGATTTGCATGGCATGGCTAGATCTCTCTTAATTTGCATATAATGAAATAAGAGGTTCTTCATTTTTTTTGTTGGATGGCTACCTTGTTTTGATGGATATATCATGTTTTTGGTGTTTTTAAGTAACAAGAAATGCTAATGTACTTGATGGTCTCATTTGGGGTGCTAAAATTCTTGATAAAAGGCTGCCTGCTACTTTTCTCTTAAGTTGGATACTATGCATTCGTGCTTGCTATGCTGTGTTGCAAGGTTTGCCTCTTTAGTTATTCGAGAAATATTGTTGAGCCTACTGGCAATCTCTCATGAGTAGTCGTGGTGGTAACTTGCTCAGGTGTAGATTTTTGTCATGTCATTTCTTCTAGAATTTGGTAATCTGCCATTAAGTTATTATGGTAATTCAAGTTACACATGGATTACTTGAGAAAATGCTTGTCTTCATTCTCACTTTTAGGGTGGCATCGATTTGCTCATTTTAGCATGATATCTTCACATCTTGTTTGTTGTCTCGGTAATGCTTGTTGTTGTTTGTTTGAGATTTTTTTTTGTTCCATGGTGACCTTCTTGGATAAATTCCCTAATGTCAATTGTGGCTTTTTGGGTTTTGTTTTGTTATTTCAAATAATTTAGGTTGGTCATCATCTAGAATGTTGAGTCTTTCTTGATAGGCTGCTACTATGCAGCTCTTTTTAATCCTTTTGAGGTGGTTAGTGCATCAGGTTTCTATCAGTTCCTTTGTTGTTGCGAATTGTTTTGTCACGTAAACTCTACTCTTGCTTTAATATTGGGTGAGTACTAAGTAGTAAAAGGGGAGCACTTTGTTTGATTTGTTTTCAATTATAAAAAGGGGTAACAAATATAATAAAAACAAGAATGAAAGTGAAATTAAAGAAATGCTGGGTCAGCTTTGGGTTTGTATTCCTTTTATTGTTTACATTTTTCTTTTTCTATTTATTAAATGATGTGTATGTCTTGTGGTGGTGGAGTTTATTTGTTTTGTTTCATATTTGGTAAATGGTTCCTCAATTGGCTAATTCCATAACTCGTTCTAAATGATTAAATCGTGTTAGTTGTCTTCAGGGGTCAAATATCTACTAGGCAATCTTTTAGGATGGATCAATGGGTTTAATATCACATTCCATCTTATTTTGTATACTTTAACAATTTTTTTTTCCAAAATCAAATAAATGGTCCAATGTCATAACAAATCGCATTAGTTGTCTTCAGGGATCAAATACTCATTAGACAATCTTCTTAGGATGGATCAGTGGATCTAATATTGCATTCCATCTCATTTATTACACTGATAAATACCATTTTCATACATTATTAATCCCTCATATTTAGTTTCTTATCCCTCTTATGTGCTTAGTTGATTGAACTTTGCCACATTTTATAAGTTTGAGTTCAAATTGAGCTTAATTGCATTTTTAGCATTATTTGGATTTTACACTGTTTATGTATTTCGGGAATAACTTTAGTTTTATACATCTAATAATTATTCATCTTACCTTGTAGAAAAGATAAGAGGAAGCTCTAAAAATTTGAAAAGAGCTCATGAACTGAATCAAATGTTTAGTGGGCCACATTAAGCCTGAAAGTTAAAACAGAGATGTTCTCGCTGAAACCTGACCAATGTGCAATGATTGAGTCATAATTTAGGTTGTAGGAGTCAAATGAAGCTAGGACCGATTCCATTGGAAATATAAAACCTAGTATTTCAACTCTTCTGCAGACCAATTATTGAAACTATAACGCTTTGATGGTGTTTTCAGTGTGTGGAGTCAGCTGAAGGGTCTACAGACCTTCTCAGAGTAATTTAGGCATAACTTCCTCATCATAAGCTCAAATTAGGCAAATTAGGTTTCTATTTAAATCTAAGAGGGAGAGGATTAACACTAATATAGGGGAAACTTGTATTTTCAATTTTAGAGTTAATTATTTTGGGGGGAAAACAGAGA
Source organism: Styphnolobium japonicum (assembly GCA_023212625.1). Lineage (NCBI taxonomy): Eukaryota > Viridiplantae > Streptophyta > Magnoliopsida > Fabales > Fabaceae > Styphnolobium > Styphnolobium japonicum. Next base: position 28,410,193 of record JALBWW010000006.1, read on the forward strand.
CACGAGATTTATTCTCTCATTCCCTTATTCTAGACTTTTTAGTTTTCTCTCTAGTTTTTCTCTCATCTTCCTCAAGCTTCTTGAGATTGCAGCAATGGAAGGCTAAACTCTAATATCTATCCAAGGTTTTTGAAGAAATTCTGGTTTGATCTTGAGACCTTGTACTTAATTTCAAATTTGAGTTTAATTAAAATTTTCTTCTTCTATTAATTCTGATCTTGAATTCTATGAATGAAGATCTCTGTTTGTGTATTCTTAATTGAGAATTGTGATGAGATTTTGATTGATAAATTATAATTTTACCATCTGAATTGAAAAAGAGAATATGTTTACAAACAGAATTTCAGATAGATTTCATAGATTAATTGTTTTCTTAATTGATTTTTCTTCATTCAATTTGTGCATTTTGATTGTGTAATCACCGTCCCTACTCATCTCAATTTGATCAATTCTTATTTGGATCCTTACGATATGACTTGGTCCAACCATTCATAATACAATTTTGCTTGTTAATCATTTTTTTTTGTATTTGATTGAGCTTGACACTTTTGTCAGACTTATTGTTTTTTTAAAATTTATTTTAAATCTAATCAATTTTTTTCTTTTCATCAATTAATTTAATTATTTTTTTTTCAAATTATAATTAACCAACAAATAATCTTTTTTTTAAGAAAAAGAACGTGACTTTAAGTCCCACATTGCACTAAAGGATACGTAAGAGCATAAATAAAGCCAAACTTGTAATTTTTTTTGATAATTTAGTTTCTTTTCTAATTCTTAAATATTTTTATTGATTTGTAAATATTTGTTTACTTTTGTTTAATTCTATCTTTTGCTTAATGAGGGAAATAGATATTTTTTAGGTTATCAAATTCGCACAACAAGATTAAGGTAAACCATCTTAGAACAGATGCATTAGGGGTGCTATGGAATTAAGTTTTCACTCTTCCCTATGCATAACCAACTCTCGAATCTTACTTGATTTTGCAGACCATTTTTTTATTTTAAATATATTTTAAAAGACTTTTGTCAATTATTTTTCCTACGCAATAAATCATTAGTGGCGACTCCATTATTTTTAATCAAGTTAAATTTTATTCTCTTGCCACTCCAGTTGCGATTTTCTTTTCTTCCAATTGTGACAATTCCCCTAAATGCAAAAGGCAACAATAACATCGAGTTACAAAAGAGCATTATAAGAATCATTGTTAATTGTGACATGTTATGTTAGTGCATCTAGTGTTAATTTGTAAGACAACCTTCACCACATAAGTTTATCTTGTTTCTTTCCCATGAAATAACCAAATGAAACACAAGATAGGGGGTTGAATTGTGTTTTTTAAACTTTTGGAAAGGAAAATTTTTCACAAATCAATTCACAAAACAGAACTTTGCTGATTTCTAAAACAGAATAGACGTTAAGAACAATTTAAGTAAACATTGGATGCAGAAAAAAATTTAGGAAAATCTTTGGACGCAAGCAAAGAGCTATAAGTCCAGATAAAGAGAATTGTGAAGAACAACAATGACAATCCTCAAACGTTAGCAAATATAAAATAAAGCAAGTTAAGAGATGAGAAAATCACACCAGAGATTTATATTGGTTCACTCTTACAACCCAATAGCTACATCTAATTCCTTCTACTTGAAGGATTTTCCACTAATCTTTACAAGATTAAAAGTATTCTTCACAATGCTTTTTCAGGCTACAAACAAGTATTCTCAACATCTTCAGATTCTAACATCAAGTATTCTTTTCTACAAGCCTCTTCAGACATAACACAAAGTTATAAAAAGAGTGTTTGAAAACACTTAGGCTCAACTCATGATATGTGATAATAAAACAAAGAAGCTCAGAGTATATTGTAAAACTTTATACAAGAGTAAATGAAAATATAAGTAAATCTCATATTGTATCTTTAACTTTTTCTCTTTTTGTTGTTCTGCGTGTTCCTTTCAAGACTTCGTGTATTCATAGGCTTTTGAGCTTTAACTTGACTTCATGAACTTCTTCGTCCAATAGTAATAAATGTTATCATTTTGAGATGCATTAAATGCTTAACATTGATAGCGTATTGATCCTCTTCTGAAAAGTAGACATGGTTATCAACGTTGCTGAGAATCATTGATATCTTGTACGGAATCTTCTGAGTGAACAGAAAGTTCTCATTTACTGGTCCTTATAGAAGTTAGGTATGTCAGCGCCAGCATACAAAGTTGACTTTGTTTGTCGCGTATTTTGTTAGAGGTCGCTTCAGCATTTAATACAATGTACAGTTCTTGAATTTAAATTAAGCTTTGGACGAATACATTTGTAATGGAACGCTGAGATAACTTTTGGACAATCCAATAATAGAATATAATAAAAAAGTTCAATTCATATTGGACGTAAGTAATAAAACGTTGAGTTTGTCCTTGTAAAAACTTGTCTAAGTCTACAACGTTTATAAAAGATTTACAAGTGAGATTTAATTCTAGTTTTTCACTTTTTTTTCAACGAAATATTATAAGTTTGATTAAAACTTATTTGTTCATTCTAATTTAATATCTTTGTTATCTTCAAAACTTTGAGGGGTTCAATTACTTGAACTACTTTGGTTCCAACATCAATTTCTTGATTTGTCTTTGGTTTCAACATCTCATTCTCCCAATAACCCTTCATTATTTTCAATTTACACTCTTCAACGTTAGGTCATATGTAGTTTGGTCTTAGAACTTTAAAAATGTACAAAACAATCCTCAAACTTTGAATAGTGTGCAAAGTGGTTCTCCGAAGTGACGTTCGTCCAAAATCTAACGGAGAAAGTCACACTACACTCATGTGTATAGTTTTAGGAGGGTAAATGACCACATGCACATCACATGACCATCTTGTTCATTTTTCTCACCTTCTAAAACCAGTCATTTGTAAAAACCCTAGACCGAAGAAGACAAGAAAGGCAAACAAAGAAAAAGAGACGACGACGATGACACAAGAAGTTATAGGTGGGTCATAGTAAGCAAAGAAGTTGTAGCAATTTACACAGGGAGCCATACCTTGCACAACCACAAAAATCTCATAATCGAGTTCCTTTTCTTCCATAAAGTTTGAGGCTAACAAGGAATGTCACACTTACATATCAACATAACTACACTAACGCTCTATGAGCTAGCTTCCTACAGACTCAATATCACTCACTTTTGGAACACTTAGACATTCTTGCTCATCCTTCTCTCTCTCTCTCTCACTCACTCTCATACTCATGTTCCTTTGCATGCATAAAGTTTGAGGCTAACAAGGAATGTCACACTTACAGATTAACGTAACTACACTAACACTCGATGAGCTAGCTTCCTACAGACCCAATATCAGACATTCTTGTTCATACTCATCTCTCCCTCTCTCTCTCTCTAGTTTTGCAACACTCAAACATTCTTGTTCATACTCATCTCTCTCCTTCTCTCTCTTCTTCCAGAGTTTTTACAAATGAATAGTTTCAGAGAGTGAGAAGAAAGAACAAGATGATCACTTGATGTGTTCATGGTCACTTACTCTCCTAAAACTGCTCACCCTTTCTCTCTCTCTTCTTCCAAAGTTTCTACAAATGAATAGTTTCAAAGAGTGAGAAGAAAGAACAAGATGGTCACTTGATGTGCGCATGGTCACTTACTCTCCCAAAACTGCACACCTTAGAGGAGTGTGATTTTCTCCATCAAATTTTGGATGAACGTCACTCGTGAGCACCACAAAAGAACAAGATGGTCACATGATGTGCACATGATCACTTTCCTTTTTAAAATTGCTCACCTTAGTGGAGTGTGATTTTTCCCATCAGATTTTGGATGAATGTCACTTGTGAGCATCACTTCGCACATTATTAAAAGTTTGAAGATTATTTTGTACATTTTTAAAGTTTCAAAACTAAATTGCAACTGACATAAAGTTAAAGGGAATAAATTAAAATTTTCCAAAAACAAAATTCGAGTTTTCATCAAGAGATTCGAAAAATCTTTGCAAACTCCAATGTGCGATTTTTAAACGTTGTTGGGGACATTTTTCACTCCTCATATGTTCTTCAACTCTTCATAGTGAAAGTTACTTGTGGAAATTTAATCCAGGACACCAGGGAAGTTTTCATTGGTGTATTTTTCATAACTCATTCTTGTCATGCTTCATGCGTGTCACAATATAAAATTCTTTACATTATTAATGAATTAAAGTCTTATTTTTAAATAAAAAGATGATGCTAAGAGGGCAAAATTTGAACAAATAAAAAGTATAAGCTTTGCAAAGTTTTTAAAATTTAGGTAGATTTATATATATAATTAATATATTGTAAATTTTTAATATTGTTTCTCTACCTTTAAATAAAACATTATATAATTTTTACATTTTGGAAAGTAACGTATCGATTTTAAATTATGAGAATTTGCTTTTTTAAAAATAAAAAAAAACTCATGGATGAAAAAAGAATTTAGATATCTCGCGTGAATGTCTCATGAAAGAACTCATTGTATTTTTACAATTAGACTCGTTGCAGGGAAAAATGTTTTTTTGGGTCTATGTGCGATCTCTGTTTTGGCAAGAAAATAACAACGGTGGCGTCAAACTTTTACTCTCGTTTCAGTTATGGTTCTTGGCTAGGAAAAAGTGCATCTTTATTTAATGGAGGTTTCTTTTGGTATTATTTTTTTATGAAGATACCGGTAAAGGTAAAAATGAGTTAACGAAAGTTAGATTTTATTTTAAATAGGTTTAACCTGTTTTTATAAGATATTAACCTTAATTTAATATATTATTTATCATAAGTTTTTTTTAGGTCTGACTTAATATTTTTTTATAAAAATATAAAAGTTTGACCTAGCCTGAAAGCTTATTTAAAGGCTTACATTACATAAAGGTCTTCAAATAGACCAATAAACTTAAACTTCATAAGTTTTAAATATACACAACTTCTAACAAAATTATTGAATTATGGATTTAAAAAATAAATCATAATAATATATAAATATAAATATTATAAATTTTTAATTATATAAATATATAATAAATAAATATGTCAGCATATTAGGTTAAAAAAGTCTTTTTAAAGCCATTGACCATTTTAAAAGTATAAGTATGACTTATTTAATAAATAGTCTAGATTAAAAGTAGGTTAAGTCATAGGTTCCTAATAAGTCATCGGACTTATTTTCACACATAAGTACTAGTACCCTTAACAATTAGTAGTTAATATTAATTAGTCATGCATCTTATTTAATTAAATTATAAATATAAAAAAAAGTAATGTATTTATATTTCAAATAAATTGAATACATAGATAAACATTAATCATTAATTGTTAAAGGATACCGATACCATCACAAAAGAAAAAGATACCAAAGAAACCTCATTATTTATTTATTTTACTTAAAAGGAAATAAAACCCGATGATCAAGAGAGGCGTTTAGATTGGGAAATGTACTCAAAATTTAACTTCGAGTTTGCGCAAACAGCACAAAGAGGTAAACCGTAAAAGAAACATAAGAAGTAAAAGGAAGAGAAAAAGAAGAAAAGGCAAAGAAGGAATATAAGAGAAGAAAGAAGGGAGAAAAGTTTGTAAAGAGGGAAGGATCATTCAGTGCCATCGATTCAATTTTGGACTGTCATCCATTTACCCCTTCCACCCCCAAAACAAAATCCTTTTTCCTGCATTTGCACCCACTTTCCCTTACATGAAATGACAAGTATTTCACCATGCGATCATGCCCTGAATTCCTCTCCTTAACTTTCTTTCTCTTTCTCAACGAAAAAGGAAAAGGGAATTAACACTGTAGAACATAAAGTCATGAGTTAAGTGTATATAAAGATGCCCCATCTAGATCTAGTCGGGAATATATTTCCATCCAAACAATGATGCTGCCCGCATTTCACTTTATTTGGCATTATACATTAAAGCAAGCAGTGATACTAGCATCAACAATCCCTTTCCATCAATTTCCAAGCTAAAAAGGCTTCCAGGAAAAATGAGGACTAGGAGAATAGAGATAAAAGGTCACTTGCCCAACAAATTAAAGTAGGCACAGATGACATCTTTCTATGTTTTTCTTTTCTTTTTCACCTATACATAGATTTTATGATTTGCCCGAGGGCATTCCATGCTTTGCTTCAACTTTCAACACTTCTCACATACCAACCTAAGTTAATTATTCGAGCTAACAAACACTGTGTAGGTTGTCTTATTAACTCTCACGTTATGTACCCAAAAAAAAAAAAAACCCTCACATTTGTTGAGTTTTTGGATTTTATAAAATATTCATCCCTTGAAAAATTATTAATTAGTGTAAATTTAATTCTGATTTATACAAGTACTAATAAATTCTAACTATATATATTGTTTTATTATACTATAAATTATTACATTAATCACGCACATTTTTTAGTTTTCGTCTCGGAGTTTAATCATAACAACAAAATGCAATCATCATCATTTAATTAGTATATTTTGAACCTATGAGTTTTAAAATTATTGTGTGCACTCGTAATGGGCCCCGGATACTCATTGATTCGATACTTTTTTCTACATAAAACCTATTCACCAGTACTGATTCATGCAAAATACCTTTTTAAAAAAAAAATTGAGAACACTGTTAACTCTTATTGTTCTGGTAATTAAATAACACACTGCTACCTTTAACAAAGCCATAGAAATTCTCAATAATTGTGGAACGATCATTAATCAATCAACAAAGTTGTAATAGTTACATATATTTTGTGTAATGTGTGAGGTAAGAACCACAGTTGCATCAAAATTTAACCATTTGAATCAATTATGTACGAGTTTGAATGGTGATATATATATATATATATATATATATATATGTATAAATGGTTATTAATAATAACTAATAATTCTATTTATTTAAAAAAATGTATATAATACAGTAATATAATATAAATAAATTTAATTTTAATTTATTATTATTGTAAAATTTATTTACACTATTATCTAATTTTATATTATTAAATTATTTAAAAAATTAATTATTACAATAACTATTTAAGGAATCAAATTTTTTTAACTATATTTTAACATATCATTAAATAACAATATAAAAAACTTTAAATTGAGAATAAACTAAATTTAAACTCAATATGCTATATAAATAGCATATGCAGAGGGCAGAGATCATTTATTTTTACTTTTTCCTTTTATTCCCAACTATATAGAGAGTTGTTATAGTATCCTGATGAGTTTGGTATCCAGGATGAGTTGTCAATCATTTATTGACTGTTAGTTTCACAATAAATGCTTAAGAGTCTATTAAATATAAATAACAATTAATGAATATTAGACAACTTACCCTAAAAACTGATACCCTAAAAAAAAAATGAATACCAAAGTAATCCCAAGTATATATCATGATTAAAGGTATGATATAATTTTGTTCATGCAGTGTTAAGTTAGTTTGTGTAGGATTCAAAATGTATGGTCCATGGACACGTGCAAATGATGGCGTTGTCTTCCCCTAATGATGTATTTCCACCGCTTCTTCCACTGTGTGGGATCCACGTCCTATCATGCGACCCAACTTCACCAATCACAATGTCCTCTTCCCTACCCTTCATCTTTGACCGACAAAATACCCAATTTCAAAATCAAATCTCATTTCTAAGCTCTTGAATTTTCCAAAACGACAAATCGTCCATTCACAACGACGACAAACCGATGGCTATCCATTGACGTTTCATCAGGTGTCCACAGATGTGCTTTCTTTCAGTTAGCTATTGCTTCTTTTCTTTTTTTTTTCCCCTTTTTGCGTTTCCGTGCTTTTCACTCTCTCCCGCCCTGTCACAAGAGAGTATATATATAAATATATATATATTATATATATGAGAACATTCACTTACTTACTCTAAAAAGTAAGTTTTAACATAATTATTTTATTAAATAATTTTTTATAAATTTTAAATTAAATCAATCTAATCGTTAGATTAAAAATTTTCATTAAATAGATCAAGCATATATAATTTCATAAAATTTAAAAATTAATTGATGCATTATTTAATTATTTTATTTTAATATATAATATAATTTTCAAAATAAAAATAAATGTCGGCTATAAGATTAAATACATATAAATATTTAATTTATCTTAAATTTGGTTTGCATGATCTTCATGAGATAATATTACATGATTCAACAGTTGGATTGATAAAATTATAATTATATGAAAAGTTATTCAATGGTGTAAGTTTACGAGACTTACTCTTGGAGTAAGTGAATCCCCACCTTTTATATATATATATATATATATATATGAGAATTTACTTACTCTATTATTAAATATTGACACATTTATTTTAATAAATGATTTTTATAAACATAAAATTTTATCAATTCAATCAATAAATTAAAAGGTTTTATGAATTTTATGAAATTTAAAATTTAATTAATACTTCATTTCATTAATTTTTTTAATGAGTAATGTACTTTTTATAATATAAGTAAATGTCAATTATTAGATTAAATACTTATGAATATTTAATTTATCTAAAACTTAATATGCATGATCATCTTGATATTATCACACCATTCAACCAGTTGAATTTTCAAAATTTACATTATGCATAAAGTTATTCAACTATGTAAGTAATCAAAGCTTATATATATATATATATATATATATATATATTCTAAAAGTAAGTTTTAACACACTTACATCGCTAAATAATTTTTTATAAATGTTGAATTTCATCAATCTAATTGTTGGATTAAAATTTCTCATAAAATATATCAATCTCCAAAAAATCTCATAAAATTTTAAGAAAGATTGATACTTCCTTTAATTCCTTTATTTTAATGTATAATATGAATTTTAAAATATAAGTAAATATCAACTTAAAGATTAGATATCTATGAATATCTGATTGATTTTAAATTTGGTATACATAATCATCATAATAATATCATATGATTCAACGGTTTGATTGATAAAATTCACATTCTACATGATATTATTCAATGGTATAAGTATACAAGACATATTCTTAGAGTAAGTGAATCATTATCCATATATATATATATGTAAGTAAAATTATTTTGAGATGTAATTAATAAAAATATTAAATATTAATATTAAATTTAAAATAATTAAAATTGTCTTGAGTAAGAAGTAATTAATGATACAATTATTAATTATTAATTTTATATACATATAGTTTTGTTTAAAACTTAAAGAGAAAATTAGTCAAAATATAATTAAAATCAAGTTAAAAAATTATTAATAAAATTATAAAATAAAAAACACAAAGAGACTCTATATACATTTTTCGTGTCATAAAGAAAATTACTTAACATATTAAAATAAATTAAATGACACTTTTTTATATATATTTTATTTACATAACTTATATGTAAGTATTAAATTATGTTTATAAATCTAAAAGTACATCCATATATTGTCATAAAAAAATAAAATCGAGTTATATAATTATTAAAATTTGAATATGGGTCTATTTATTACACTTTATAAAATTAAAACTATGTTTGGATTAATTTATTTTGTATTAAAAAAATTTAGCCAAACATCTTCTTTGAAATATTTTGATTATAATTAAGATTTTTGAAATTAAAAAAAAATAATTAGTTTAAACGTGCATTGGATATTTGCCCATTAAATAAAAAACTCATAGTCATATATGTCAAATTTTAAAAAATCTGTGCAAGATACGGATAAAATATTTAATTTTCTGTATTCTCTGATATATAATTAAAATATAATATTTGATATAAAAATTAAATTTTTGTGCTATTAAAGTCAACAAGTTTATAGTTCAAGTCACTTAATAATGTCAGGGGTTCCATCTTCTTTAAGATTGCCTATTCCTCTCCATTTTAATAATCAATAAAAAAAATTACTTAAATAAATTAATAACGTAATAAAAAATATTATTTAAACTAAAATAACTTTAAATTTAGCATTAGAGATTTATGCGTGTTTGGATTAAGCAAAATCAAATTATCGTATCAGCTTTTATTGCAAAAGTGCCAGGAAGCTGATTAATGGCTTGTTTGTTTTGTCTTTTCGCATTAGATAAAATGACGTTTAACTATCGCTCCGTATCAAACGTTGGACAAACCAACTGGTAAAACATGAGTGTTTAAGGTTTGAATTGGTTTGATTAAGAAAAAAATGTCATCTCAATTAAATTAATTGATTTTCTTATATTCTATATTAGAAACAAATTGATTTTATTTTGACATGAGATCTAAATCAAACTAATCTTAATTAATTTGATTTTATTTGGTCTAATCAATTTTTAATTATGTATATTTTTTTCAAAATAAAAATTGTGTACACAATTTCTTTTTCTTTTTTCTATTGTCTCAATTAACAACAAATTATCTTAGCAATCTTAATTAAAAAAATCATCAAATAGACATAAATAGCAAATCAGTCTAAAAATTTGCATAAAAACAATAATAAATTAAAATATAATCATATATATATATACACACACACACAATTATGTGTGTTTGATTTCTTTTGATTTGTTTTGGTTTAAAAATTAAAAATTAAAAATTAAACTAAATTGATCAATTTTTTAAAAATAAAAATAAAAATTAATCAATTTATTCAGTTTTTTATTTTTCATTTTCATTTTTTTCAGTTTAAATCAATTTTATTCAGTTATGCCCTATTAAAACAGGCAAAACCAAATTACCCCTGGCCCTACCAGCTTTTCTAGCATAAGCAGCAGCAAGCTTACATATGCGCGAGTTACACTCAATGAAGAGTAGTCAGCACACAGCAGCTATCTCACCATACGCAGTCGAATTGGAGCAACAATGCGCGAACGGATGTGGCATTCCAATAGGGCTCACAATGAGCGGAGTCAGTTTATGAATTTTTTCGTAATTTGATTTGTTTATAATTTAATAAATTAATAATTTTGACTTGTTTGTTAAATGAATTGAGCTTAAACTTTTATATATTCGGCTCATTTGTGAGCCGGTTCGATATATGTATATAATTATTTTTTTACAAATAATAATAATACTTTAATTTAATATATATTAACATTTTATTTTATTTTTGGTCTGATTAAATTATTTTTTAAATAAATATATGTTAAAAATATAAATTTTATTAAGATATAAATTCGAACCTAACTCATTGATCAGTACAAACTTAATTAATACAAGGCTCGATATTGACTCATTGAACTCAAATAACTCGTGAGCTTAAAGTGAGCCGAGCTTGAATCAAAAAAATAAACTCGATTTCTTTATGAACTGAACTTGAACTTGGCCTGACTCAGTTCAACTTAACTCATTGCCAACTGTACATCTCAATAGAAAGCGTCAACTCGCGCGCTAGAGCGTAGTTCATTGGCCCCTTGTGTTGAATCATGTGATTTCTGTCTTCGTAACTTTTTTTTTTTTTGACATAAATAAATGGAATCAAAACAAAATTTGTCAGCTGATACTTCACATTAATTTGTTTTAGTATTGAAGGGATACAAGTGAATTTCCAACTTAATATTGCATGATTTGTAGGATTAAATGTATCTGTAATTATAAGCATCAGCATTACCCAAGCTAAGTATGGAAAAATCAATTGCTTACATTATGATTGTAGCTAAGTCCGCAGCTCGTCTTTAGAAAAACATCCGCCGAGGTACAATAAATCTCTGACATTCCAACATCTAGTAGGACCTCCCATAATGAAACATTGGGGATGCCAATTTGCCACCCAATAATTGGAGATAACCTTCCGGATAAACCTCTATCAACGGAACCTACGTATTGTTGTATTATTTGTTGCAGTATTTTAAAAGTTTAAAGTCTCATATTGTTTAACTTTTAAGCTTTTAGAGATTTTATAAGGTAATTTGTAATATAAATTTATAAAACAAGTTAGTGAAATGAATGGGCTCATGCGCACAAGATTGGGTTAAGATAGTGCAAATCATTGAATTTGCCTCCCCCTCCACACACGATAATAAGGTTTTATAACTTTTGTTCCAATTTTATTTCAATTTAAATTATTTTTATAGGCCTTACTTAGAAATAGGTTTTTTTTTAACGTTTACTTTGACTTGGTCCAGGGTTGAAAAACTAATTGGTTTTCTTTATCCTTATTTTTCTCAACCGGTATTAGTGTCTCTTATTTTCTCTCAACTCGTACCAGTATCTTGATCTTATCAACTGAAAATCATGTTTAAAAATTTGAATTGGCTCCTTCGCTACTATGTTATCTCTCTTCTTCTTCCTCTTTCTGGGTTAATACAAAAATTCTCTGTTGTTCTGATACTTCGGTTATCTCCAGTCGGGATGATCCTGTTATATTTTGGGGGATTATCGCACCAGGTGAACAAATCCTTTAGGACAGTGTGTGCCCACACGTCTTAGGCATTGATCTATTTCATATTGCAACCGAATTGTCGCTTACTCAATTCAACAATCTCAAGGATTTAAATGGTCAACAACAACGTTGCAACCGAGACTCCCTCTCCCAACAATGGTGGTGCTGCTGCTTCCCCACCGCCTGCACTTGCTATTGCCGCGGTCACCTATGCGAAGCCTTTTCTAGATATTTCCAAGATCAAACTCTTTGGTGGCCAAAATTTCTAAAGGTGGCAAGAACATCTGCACACCATCCTTGACATGTACGGAGTCGCATCAGCACTCACCGATCCCAAACCACCCTCCGCGGTCAATCCCAAAATGATTCAAGATTGGACATATGCTAATAAGGTATGTCGTCACACTATTATTAACATTATTTCTAACGAGTTGTTTGATGTGTACTGTTCATATAAGGATGCCAAAGACATATGGGACTCCATTACCTTAAAGTACACTGTTGAAGATACCGGGAAGTAGAAATTTGTCATCAACAACTACTACCGTTAGGAGATGACTGAAGACAAAGACATCAATGCTCAGATCAATGAGTACCATAAACTACTAGAGGATCTCAAAGTCAAAAATATTACTATCCCGGATGAGTTTGTAGCTAGACTTCTTATTGAAAAGCTGTCTGAATCATGGAAGGACTACAAACAATAGCTAAAGCACAAGCACAAGCACAAACAACTGTCACCTTCAAATCTGATCACGTACATTATCATTGAAGACACCAACCAAAGAGAGTGTCAGACTGCAAGGGCAAAAGCTTTGGCTTCCCGAACAAATCTAGTGCAGAATAAATCTCACAAGAAAATATATGATTCTAAACTTGATCACAATAACAATAAAATTAATGATATTCCCTATTTTTCTCTCAGGCTACTTAATCATTGTTCTAATTTATTTTCCACACCAGTTGTCGCCTACCTAGAACAACATGTATATGCTAATTTAATTAATCTTTAAAAGTTTAGGTGAAAGAATTGAATATAATGAATTATTCGACATCTAAATTAACATATAGGTTGTCGCTTTCTATAAGTTGTCCCCAAAGAAAACCAATGGATGATCAGATAGTGTGAAAGTCTCCCCGGTTAGATTATTAGTATATTTCTTCCTTGTAATTAATGTTCTATTTCATTTTAATTATATTTTTCTCTAAATTTTACACTGGTATAACTAGTTTTCTTGTATCTTCTTTCTTTAGTTCAGTGAAAAATAATATTGAACACTCATGAATAGATGTGAGGTGATGACATATGGGCTATAATTATAAATATGAAGCAAGTGTAAGCATGTTTTGCTATAATTAGCAAATTAGCTGGCAAAACAGGGGCTACCTAGAAATACCTTAAGCCTATAATAAATAAATAAAAATTAGGAACAGAATCATGAAAACCTATATGTAAATGTATGTAAATAGGCATGATATTGGCATAGGTTGAAAGGAGGGAAAAAATCTTGTGTTGTCGTGATTGAAGGGACATGATATAAATGTGGTGCAATCAGATACGAGTTCTGTATTATGTGAGGCCAAAAAACATCGCCTCAAGCTCATAATCTCCAAATTGTCAACTTTGATATCATTATCCCACGATTTTGACGTTCATATATAGACAGATGGCATAGGATTAAAAAAAGGGTAATATTTTAAACCAAACTTTTCTCCTTAATTAGTAATATGGCCCAAGTAAGAATCAAATCAACTTTGGCAAATCTCAACATGCAACTGATCAAGTTAAATAATTAGTCTTAATAAAACAATTTCTTGTGTAGAATTTTACAACGAGAAATAATTATTTTGTTTTCATAATTCATTTTCTCTAATGACAATAAGATTTCTTAAAAAAAAGCTAATATTGTAAAGTCTAATAGGATTAGTATTGGAAGAAGAGTGTGATAATAATGAAATTTAATGAACGTCTTAGATTTAGTTTTGATATTAAAAAAAAGTCAATAAACAACCGTTATTTTTGGTGCAAATCAAACGACTTGAAGACACTGAAAACCTAACAAAGAACAATTACAGAAGAGTTGGTAAAAAGTGTTTGAATCCTTTCCAGTCTTTTCAGCTTCTCCAGCAGAAAAAATAAAGGAGGAGAATAGAGATGAGATGAAATGATGGAAAATTAATAAAGAGAGATAATGAATTTTAGAGAGAGATAGAGAGGCTGGAGAGGCTGGAAAGAAAAGAGTGCTGGAAAGGATCCAAATCTTGGTAAAAACCACAAAAAGGTATAGCATCAGAACACACCAGCCAAACTACTTTGGTTCACAATGACCTGGTAACTTGGTAAGCAGAATGGGATTGGATGCAACAAGGATACGCAGTAGGAGGGAATTAAAGAGATCAGAATTCAGAGGGTAGCATCAGCATCAGGCTAGCAACTGAATCTTCAACCCTATGACATACATGGACCTAGAGGTGTCAAAATGGACAGACCTAAATCAATTATGAGCTGGCCCAGTCCAGCCCGAAAATAGGCTGGCCCGATGAGGGTTGACTCACAATGAGCCAGATCAACCCGCTGGCTCGAATATGTGAAATGTTATTTTTTTATATATTTAATTTTGTTATTTTTTATTCATATCTTTACTTGATTAACTTTATTTGTATTTTTAAAAAAAGAATCAAATTTAGTGAGTATATTTAAGCTTTCCTTTGTTCTCCACTTGAAATATGATGTTAACTTATGCTAGTTCCTTAAATTAATTAATTTCTAGTTCAAACGATGTTTCATGAATATATCGTAAATCGTTTATGTCGAAAACAATATAGTAAATATTTACTGTTTATGTTAATGACACTTAATATAATATGTTATATTTATATCTAACTTATATGTATGATTTTTGTGGGCTTTGATTGATATAGAAGTTTAATTTAGAAATAACTTATTATTATTATAGATATGAAAAAAAATAAAATAAAAAAAGACAAAAAAATAAAAAAATAAAAATTGAGCTCATGGGCTGGTCCAGCCCAACCCACAATACGCATGCGTTGGGGTTGAGTTGACTATTTGCTAGCTTGCACTGACTATGAGCCGACCCGACCCGGCCCGAAATATACTTGGCTCGACTGATTCGAGCTGGCCCGAATTGACACCTCTACATGGACCCTTGTGTAATATTGGAGATGACGACCCTTCAATTTGGGAATGTGCTTTAGTGCTTTTGGAAGAAAAAAAAATCTTGTGTGCAATGTTTTAAGAACCGAACTGGAGATCGAACCGGCGAGACTTCTGGGTCATGGTTCGATTGGTTCAACCGGTCGAACCGGTGGTTGAACCGGATGACGTAATAATTATAATTATATGCATAATTATTTATATATATATAAATAAGTCTAATAATATAAATAATAAAAATTAACTACATATGATAATATTTATTATTGTATTCAATTAAAATAGCCTTATTTTAAGAGTAACAGAGATGTAAGGGGAAAAATTAGAGTTTAATCCTTATTTAAAAAATTTATTATTATTATTTCTTTTAAAAATACTCATAACTATGAAAATTATTTTTTTTATTGAAAATCAGTTGATCCAACTTCATTCGTTCATTTTTCATCACATAGATCTTAAAAAACTATGTGAAATTGATATAAAATGCATCCAAATTGGACGAATAAGTAAAAAGTTATGACTTTTGAGATATAAATGTGAAAAAAAACTCCTAAAAAACTAATTTAAAAATATGAAAAAGTAATAAAAAATTCAAAAAAAGCAAAAAAAAAAAAAGAGAACCGGCCGGTTTTCAGAAACCCGGTCCGGTTCAACCCGGTTCTGCCCGGTTCAATCCAGTTCTTCCCGGTTCAACAGCTAAAACGATTTTTTGGGCCAGCCAGGCACCCGGGTCACGGTCGGACCGGTCGGTCCGGTCCGATTTTTAAAACCATGCTTGTGTGTTTAGTAAAATATTTTTTATGAAACTTTTTTAATCACTTTTTAAAAATCATAAATGCTTTTATATAAACACCTGAAGACATTTTCTAAAATTGCCGTGGTTATTAAAAATATGAAATATCTAAAAAACAATCTTTACTTTTTAAAAGATTAGATTAACACGTGTGAGATGCATGGGGTAATAGAAAAATTATATTATATATAACAAATAGTAATTTTAAAATAATAATTTGTTTGAGGCGGTACATTGAGATCAATGATGTTAAAATTGAACTAGACAACAAATTAATGAGACTTTTGGTTCAGGTTCAACCGATTTAACTGTTTAAACCGGTCTAACCGAATGATATCATAACAATATGAAATATATGAGAATATATTATGAAATATTAAAAAATTATTAATGATCAGTCAATTCAACCAAATTTTGACTTGTTTTGATCTGTTCAAAGTGGTATGACCGTAAATTCGATTGTATAATTAAATTATAATCGTTTATGCATTTGGTTCATGATTAGAGTGGTCGAATCATCCAATCTGATCAGATTTTAACAACACAAATTGAGATAATTATTGAAATAATAATAAAAAATGAAAAGACTATTATAATAAGGAGTTTCCTTTGCACTAATAATATATCCCTCATAAGATCTATTAATAATTCATAAATTTTGACAAATATTAATTGGATTTAACAAAGATAAAAGGAAAAAGTCAAAGAAACATTAAGAAATGGTGTCGTAAATAATAATTATTTTCTCATAAATAATTAATTATTTAAAATGTATTAACTAAATTATATTAAAATGTTGATATTAGAAAAATTCAATCTTTAATGATTAATTAATCGATATTCATAATGATGTTGAGTAATTCATGAAATTGATATTGATTGATTGATTTACAATTATGACATTTTATTTATAAAAGACAATAATGCTAGAGATAAATAAAATATTAACATAAAAGGAAACAATTAATATAAAAAATTAAAATCCTGGTTATCTCGTGTAATTATTCAATTGTAAAATAGTATGAGAATTTATTGATAAACATCTGACTTTATATTTTTAAATTATGAGATTTATCATATTAGTAAAATTTAAAATTTAAGCTAATGAATTAGGATAATTATAATTTTTTCAAATTATTTATTAATATTTTAAATAAATCTAAAGTCTAAGTAATTAAGAATAAAATAAGTTCCAAAGAAAAACTAATAATAATAATAATAAAATAGCCCAAAATAACAAAGATTCTATTTAAATAGAAAATTTTTTTTAATAAAAAATAGTATACTAATAACATAATTACAAGATAAGAATTTCATTTTTGAAATCTAAAATAAAAATATACTAGTAAATTATCCACTGAAAAAATATGCTAATAAATTAAATGAAAAGTATGATGATATAAATTTTGATTTTCAAAAGAACACATTAGCATAATTTTCATTCGAATTTTTTATGGTTGAGTGAATATTTCAACATTAATAATTTTGATTTTGAAAGGTAAAAAATAAATACACTATTATAAAAAATTAAATGAAATAAAATAATCTATAATTTAAATTTAAATTTGAATTGAATTTTAACTTCATTTTTTAAAATTATTATTAAAAATTTATGAAATCTAATTTATAATAGTAATTTTATGAGTCATAAAAAAAGAGTTAACTTGCACATTTAAAAATAAATTAAATAAATAAGAAAAATGACTCATTTATGATTGATATAAGCATGAAGGACTAACAATTTTAGATGAAAATAATTACTGTACGAGTAACACGTGATATTGAAGGAGCTTAAATAGACTCTCTTTTATAAAATATATATATATAAATATATATATATATATATTCTTAATCCAAATATGTATCTATTATATATTATCTATTTTTGGAGCTTTAGATACCTTCAGTAGTTTTATACCATGTTATAAAAATCGGCCCGGACCGGCCGGTGGACCGGTAAACCGGCCAAGTGACCGGTCCGGGTGACTAGTTGGATCGAGTATGTCTCAGAACCGGTCCGACCCGGTCCGACCCGGCCGGTTTTGAATGAAAACCGGTGACCCGGTTGGTTGAACCGGAACCGGCCGGGTCACTAAATTAAAAAAAAAAACTTTTAAACTTTGAAAAATCATAACTTTTGACTCGTTTGTCCGATTTAGACTAATTATATGTCTATTTCATATAACTTTTTGAGATCTACACCATGGTAGTCATATTTTTTTCAAAATAAATATATTTTAGTTATTTATAATGATAAATATCATCATATGTAGTGTGTATTTTTATATATATGTATTTAAATATTTATTTAATTTTATGCGGTTCGACCAGTGACCCACTGGTTGAACCAGTGACCCAGTGACCCAGTACCCTGACCGAGTCGACTACCGGTCCGGTTTTTATAACTATGGTTTTATAATATATTTTTTTATCAAACTTATTTTAGTTAATATGTACTATATATTTTCTTTTTATGATATTCTACTTAAAAAAACTTAAACAACTTTTCACAATACAATAATTTTAAAAAAAGTCACTATATTCTTAAACAAGGCTAAATATTTATGACAATCAGATGCAAATGAAATGGAACCATCGATCTAACTTTTTATCAAAGCCAGCTTCTGCAATGATATCTACTGGTCTAATCACATATCCTTCTATAGAAATAAAAGGTAAAAAGATTAAAGGTAGTGGTTAAGTGTTTCCTTTCTTATTCTTATTCTTTTATTTTTCCGAAGCCATTCCCTCTCTAATTATATGAATATCTTGATATAAACCCCACCCTTGTATCTGCTTTCTCTTCCTCGTGTTTTAAAAATTAGTTTAGCTAAACCACATAAATCATCCTTAAACTTGAGCGTATTTGCACGAGTAGTTTGTAAAAGATTCAACCAGTACTGGATCTAATTAAGATTATATATAATACTACAAATGAGTAAATTCCTACAATTCCGAGCTTTAGTTAGTAAGTATTTTTGGCAACTTTGATTGTTCATCGAATTAATTTTATCATTCCTTTTATGTGTATTACTTAGATTGATTAATTGTCAAGCATTCCATGTATTGCTCCCATAATATATATATATATATATATATATATATATATATAATTTGAATAAAAAATACTTTGAACAAGGGTAATGTATTTGACTAATCACCAAAAAACTACGGGTGTAATTGCAACAATTAGAAGCAATGTTGTCCAAATTGGATGGATAGGACGGTCTTATCGATTGGATAAATTGAACATTTAAATAGTTATAGTTCAGTTTCATAATCGAATTCATAATTAAATTATTTTAGATTAATCAAAATTTAATTGAATTAACTAATCATTATTTTAAACAAAATCAATATTTTTTTATTTCATAAATATTTTTATATATTTTATATTACTACTTATGAATTATTTTTATGACATCATGGATTCAACTAGTTGATTTAAATAATTTAATTAAAAGTCTCATTAGTTCATTGTTCTATTTAATTTTAATAACATTGATTAAAATTAGGATGTGTCTTCAGCAAAAGAATAAATAAATAATGGTGGTGTGTGTCTTTCTGAACTTGGAATTTATCCATTTAATTGTTTTCCTTATTTGAAAATACAAATGCAATATTTGCGTGTGAATAGATTTGTTGAAATAGTTTTTTACGTTTTGCTAAACGGTCATAGATTTAGTTTTAAGACATTCTTATAGTTATAGTGAATCTCTGTGAATCTTGGTTATTTTTAGTCACAAATTTGCTAATAAGTGCTTGTAAGTGTGCTTAGCTCACTTAATTAAGAACATTTAATGTTAGTGCCAGGTATGAAGTTTAATTCTTAACAAGTGCACATTTTTTTTTTCCTTTTTTCTTTTTCTCCTTTTCCAAAGAGGTCAAGTACAAGAAAAAATTAAATATAAAAATAATTTATTTTAATATCTTATTAATTAAAAAATATTAAATAAATTATATTTAAAATATTAAAATATTAATTAAAAAATATTAAATATTTCTTAAATAGTACCACCTTAACACACTGGTTACAATCCCTCTAAGTTAACAAGACTACGTAAAATGTTAATTACTGCACGACATTATTGTCCGGAAGAGGAAAGTTTCGGTTCGGACAGTCACCCACCTCATTGGCAGGCTAAGTGGCCAGCAAGTAGCAGAAGGGCATTCATAATCATAACATGGGAGTGAAAAAGGAATAATTCACGCTTCACTTGCGGGTGCATGATTGTGATGATTGGCGATCATGTATTTTGACTGAAACACGTGTGCGGTGTGTGCCTCTCGTGCGCCCATATTGAATCGCACGTGTATAACTAAGCGTTAGGATTACTTGAATGTTTACCCACGTCATCTGTTGCGTTAAAGAACTGTAATAGCCAATGGCCAGCTGCACTCGAGACTCAATCATATGCTACGCGGGAAGTGAGAATTATTGCCCTCTCCTCAAATGTTTCACTTATTCAGGATCTATACCCACGTAAATGTATATATATACATACGCCACAACCACATATATTTGCTAGCTAGGTAGCAATATGCATGGCTGCACTTGATAAGTCAGCCTCAATGTAAATATAAATATAACACACCAACAGAATTAATTTGGACGAGAAGTTGAATGGAGAGACAATAAGGTTAGATCATGGATGCATGTCCTATAAATTATGTGGTATATATATGAATTATAAAGTAGTATTTGGGAAATTGGAGCTACAGTTCCCAAAAGAGTGGATAATGGGTTTCAGATATGGTTGAGTTTGTGTTTTCTTCAACATTCTCTACCACTTCAAAAAGACAGAGACGGCATTCACCATATGTCCATATCCTAATCGACCTCTCACCCATCCATCTTTATATAAAAACCCGTATCTTGAAAAGCAGATCAAAGGGCTTCCATTTTCAAGTTTTGGGATTGGAGGAATATTTTCGCATTACTCACTTCGATCACTTTAATTGATGAGCAAAAGCTTTGAAAGAGAGACAGCCTCAGAGGCCACCGAAAAGCAAGGACACCTTATCATGAAAGCAAGAAAAAAATGACCCGATTTGACGGGCCAACACACACGCACATACACATACATCCACGATCCATCCTCACAGTCCTGTCTGTCCACACAAACTCATCCCATTCATAAACAAATTAACTTTACTGTGTACTCTGTAAATGTCTGTTACTGTGAATTTTTGTTTTTATTTTTATTTTTCTTTTGATTGGATGAATTGTATCGCCTTTTAGTTTAATTTACAGTAGGAAATTCCTAAGTCAACTGCACCTCATCATTTGGTCTTGGTTCTTTCAGGCAACACCTCATTTCCCACTTAGTCCACTTTACTGGTGGTCTCTCATCATCTTCTTCTATATAATAACTGAGCTCCCCATCATCCACTTCTCCACCATGGGAAGCATGAAGGTGCATCAGTTCGCACGTGGATTCTGGGATCACGAACCCTCCCTCACGCTTGGGTGCAAGCGCTTACGCCCTCTTGCTCCCAAGCTTTCCAGCACCGACAGCACTCCTCCTCCTGTTGAGCCTTTCGATCTAAAGAGCTTCATCAGACCTGAAAGTGGCCCCAGAAAACTTGGATCCTCTGACGATAATAAGAAAGATCCACCTTCACCCCGAGGCCAGGTCCATATTATTCAATCTCTTAATTGTTAAAATCTCTTCCCTTTAATTTAATTTGCTCCATGTCCATCCATGCAGTGATAAGTCACGTGTACATATGAATGAAATGATATACATGATACAAAAAGAATAAATTAATTAAGAAAAAAAAAATGCATTATATGAAATACGATTAATATTATATACTATATCTATATGTACAGGTGGAAACGCATCCAGGAGGGACGCGATGGAATCCAACGCAAGAACAGATAGGTATATTGGAGATGCTGTACAGAGGTGGGATGCGAACTCCAAATGCTCAACAGATAGAGCAGATCACGGCCCAGCTTGGCAAATACGGCAAGATCGAAGGGAAGAATGTGTTCTATTGGTTCCAAAACCACAAAGCACGTGAGAGACAAAAGCAGAAGCGCAATAGTCTTGGCATTGCTCATAGTCCTCGAACTCCCACTACAGCGTCGCCCACCTTTACTAGTATAACTTTGGAGACGACAAGGGTATGTTCTAGACTTGTTCTAGCTACTATTCGCTCATTATAAATAGTAGTAATAATCTATATCGTATCCAAAAGCTCAAGGCTCAAGCTATTTGATTATGAGATGGAAGATTTTAATTTTTATTTTTACCAAAATTAAGTTCGTGGATATATATATATATATGTTACATTTTTGCAGGCTTGTGTAGTAGAAAGAGATCATGAAGATAGTCCGTACAAGAAGTGTAGGAGCTGGGCATTTGAGTACTCGGATGACCAAAGCTGGACATCATGCAAAGAGGAAGAACATAGAACTCTGGAGCTTTTCCCACTGCACCCGGATAGCAGATGAAGGGGTTTGACTATTTATCCACCATTCTGCTTTGCTTTTGTTCCGAATCCCAGCTGATTAATTGAATGGATGTGCTTTAATTTGCTTTATTTCTCTTCTTTCATTGTGTTGGGAAAGAAGAAAGATAAAGTTGTCTCTGATCTGTACTCTTCCGCTTAATGATATTCCTGACTTTGGGAACCAAACCAAAGCGATTTGTCTCCCTTTATTTGTTGATTTCAGCTCGGTGGGTGAGACTTTGAAAGTTTGAAAACGATAATTCTTTTGGCTACAGGAGCTTGTGAATCGAAACTTTTAGGTTAAAAGGAGAAGCTACGGACACTGAAGTCCACGCACCTGCTACTACTACTTCTTCGTCAGCCTACCCTTTCATGCCTTGGAGCAGAAAACAATTTCTTTTTTAAGATAACTTCTTTTTTTAATAAGATGTTTTATCTAAAATCTATTTTGTTTATTTAAAGTGTGTATAATTAATTATAAATTAAGATTTTTTTTATAATTAAAAATAATTTTAAAAAAAAATAATTTGTATTTAGATATTTTAATTATGTGATTATAGATTATTTCAAAAATTTTGTTAGATAAATATTTTTTTATCTTCAATTAAATAAATTTTTTAATTATTTTATCTCTTTTAATAATTTAATACATAAAAATATTTTTTTACACAACAAAATTTTAACTTAAAATTTATTCTAAACTAACACATTTAATATAAATTAATTTTTTCATAATTAATTTTTTAAAAATTAATATATATATATATATAATCAATTTTTATCATAATTTTTAAATGATTTATTAATTAATTATTTATTATTAATTTTATAATAAATATTTAAAAATTTATTAAATATAAATAATAACTAATAAATATTTAATAATTTATTTAAATATGATCTTCTTAAAATAAAAATATTAGTACTGGAATACTCACCTTTGAAAAGGCACAAGTGACCTCTAGCCGAAATCTTAAATAATAATCACGCTAGATACTCCACTCACCCATCATAGATCAGACTTTCATAAAGTAGGGCAATCAAGTATCAAAGGGTACATGCATTAATTCATTTATTTTTCTTATCTTACAAATATATAACTGTCATTAATTTAATTCTTTAATAATAAATATATTAAAATATTATTTTAATATTTATTTTTTATATTAAATTAATTGTTTAATATTTTTTATTACAAATTTATATTTTTATCATTTTAATATATTTATTATTATATAACAAAATTAATAATATTTATATCTTTAAATAAATATTTACTTTTTTTGTTTCCATCATTGACATGCGAATTTCTTTCCATGACACAGTGCTTCGTAGGGCCAATGGGTAACCCACATTGAGAATTACGTACGACTTAGGAGGGAAAGGAAGATCAACATTTTGAAATATTCATAAAGGGTAATCACCAAAAGGTCTAACTAAATTGTGATATACAAGAAAGAACAAAACAAAATTTGCCTACCCAACCACCAATATACACACACTACTGGTTGTGAAAGTGGCTGCATTAAACTCAACAATCACATTTAAATAGGAATTTATTTGCCGAAGTCCCCCCCCGCTCTCTTAATTATAGTTACTTATTTTGTTCCATTATTTAGTTTAGTTACGTTTTCATGTTGGTGAATTTACTTCCATTTTTTTCATGTCACATCTGACATCACTCAGTCACAAAAGAATCTTCTACTCTTTTTTGTTTAGCAAAACAAAAGTATGAACTTTTTTCTATGTACAAATTATTTATATTTTTCCACATTCAATTTTTTAAATTTCTGACAACTTTGATTAGAAATTATAATTTAAAATAGCATTTAATTGTTTTTTATTAGTAATAACACAATTTTCAATTGAGACTCTAATTTATAATGTCAATTATACATAAAAAATATAACAATATAGTGATAACAAAATCCCAACTAGACCTGATTATAGATTAGGCTTTGTGCTTTTTTTTGTATGTAAATACATTATTTCATGCTAGTTTGGGTCTTTTAAAAATTAACAAAATTAAAAGTCTGAATACCTAATGATCCTTTTCATATAGAAGATATTAAGAATTTAAAAAGTTCATAATTAAAACAAATTTGAGTGTTAATACTTGATATTATACAAGGGTCACCAACTTAATTTTGTACATAAATTATAACTACATCTAATATATATTATACAACAACCCAATATTGACCTACATTCGGCTTTCGGGGACTGAGCCCCTAACTAGTTTTAGAAATTTTTAAAGGATTTAATTTTAATTTTTTTGTTAGTATAAAAAAATTTATATTGTTATTTAATCATATACTGATACATTATTAAAAGAGTTAAATTTTTAAAAAAATTGTTATGATAGTTAAATATTTTTAATAATTTAGTAATATATAATTAAATTACAATATAAATTTTTTTTATATTGATATTAAATCAAAATTAAACTCAATTTTAAAAATTCATTGCCCTTAAAATTACTTTAATATTTTGTTGATAGCCAATTTTATTTTTATTTTGGCATAGCCAAAGTTTATATATAATTAATATTTACCCTTAAAGCCTGACGAAAGAGAGACAATAGGTTCTAGACTTTTTTCTGACAGTAAAATCGTGAGAGGAAGAATAAATTAATGTTGTTAAAGTTGAGAAAATGAATTGAAAATTTTTTTGATTCAGATTTAATTAGTTTAATTAAATTAGATAATGTTATAATTATATATTACATATTTAAATAAATAAATAAATATATATGACTCATAACATATATTACTAATAATAAAATACATAATAAAATTTTTGGAGTCTCAATTATCAAGTTTTATATCACTCTTAGTTGAGTATTTAAATAATTGAGAAACTAAAAAATTATAAAATATATATATATATATATATATATATGGCTGGTCCAATTTGACCGATTTACCGATTTTGTCTAGCTCAACTTGGTTCAATTATAAATTCAGTTATGACATTGAACTAAAATCAGAAGAAAAATTGGGTTAAGATTTGACCTACTCCGGTCTAGATCATCTAACACAAAAAAGTAAGACAAATATGCCACGTACGTAGATATGCAAAATATTTAAAGAGAAATACATGCATGAATATTGAATAGTTACAGAATTTTTTTTAGGAAAGTAATTATTTTTATATTTAAATCAGTAGAAATTTGATAAGAGAAATTACTAGGACATGTATAGTTTAGGTTAGGAAAATGGTGTATGGAAGAGTTGCCACATGTTTAGGATTGCGCCAATAACAATTACTTGAGTAGTATTTCTATCTTATAATCCATTCAAGGCATGGGCTAAATTTTTTTTAAATATTAAAATATTTTTTCTTATTTTCTGATAAGATATTGTTTATTTTTGTATCAGTCGAAATATATATAACCTAATGTAAACATAAAAAATACAAAATATTATATTTAAACAAAACAATAAGAGTTAGGCTGTGTGTGTGTATATATTGCATAAAATTTTAGAATTATATCCACATATATTAAGAGGTAATAATCATATTTTTTTAAAATACAAAATTGAATTTTTTTTTACTATTCTCAAAATAAAAACATATGATTTGTTTATCGGCTAGTATATGCAGCTTTACCTAATATATAATAATAATAAAAAAGAAGGAACAAAAATACACCTGATGTTCGATGAAAAAGAAAACTGGAAAGTAAACCACGTTTCTAACTTTTCAATAAAAAGAATATTAATATTGTAAAATATTGCATATTAATTAATTAAACTCTAAAGTCGATTATATTATGATTTAATTTTAATTTATTGTCAGTGTAAAGTTTTTTTTTTACATTGTCATCCAATCATGTATTGACACATCATTAAAAGTATTAGATTTTTTGAATAGTTGTTATAATAATCAAACTCTTTTAATGAGTTAGCAATACATAATTAAGTAACAATGTAAAAAAACTTTACATTGATGATGGATCAAAATTAAACACATTATATTAATCCTTTTAACAAAATGATGAAATTAGTTAGAGCTCAATTCTAGGGATCTACGTATAATAGCCCGATCGACAGGAGGAAACAAATTACTCTTGTCGTGGTGCCAGTAAAACATGATCGACTTGGTAAAAAGAAAAAGAAAAAAAAAAGGAAGAAAAACAAACAACCAAACAAACAATTAAAATTATTAAAATAAGTCAAATTTATTGGGTTAATCTATTTATTTATATAAAATATCTGAGTTGAGTTTTAAAATTATTAACTTGTAAAAATGTAGATAAATTTAGATTGACCTGTTTAATATTTGAGTTAAATAGACAACCTTATTTACCTGAGGGTTGCTCACATATATATATATTGATTTAATTTTAATATATTATTAGTGTAAAATTTATTTATACTGTCATCTAATCATATATTGACACATCATTAAAAGAGTTAGACTTTTGAAGAAGATGTTATGATAGTCAAACTTTTTTAATAATTTGGCAATATATGATTGAATGACACTATAAAGAAACTTTACATTGACAGTGAATCAAAATTAAACTATATATATATATGTATATATCTATTTACAAAGTTTTAGTTTGAAAATTTGAATGTTTTTTTTAATTTAATGTCAATCAACTGTCAGTGTATAATTTCTTTACACTATTATCCAATCATGTGCTAACACATCATTAAAAGAGTTAGACTTTCTAAGTGGTTGTGATGATAGTCAAACTCTTTTAATGATTTGGCAACACATAATTAGATGACAGTGTAAAGAAACTTTATACTAACAGTGAATCAAAATTAAACTCTATTTTTTTTGTAACTTAAAAATTTGAAATAAATTTCTTTTAGTTGTGTATTGTCTTTATATACTGTTATTTGATTTGGATTCTTAGACAGTTAAATTTCTTTTCTACAATTATTTGTATGATTGTGAATATATGATATTTATTTGTTTAGATTCTCTTATTTGATAAAATGAAAGTATGCAATACTATATTTATGTACTATAATATTTGATTTAAGATTATTGAGTTTAAATTATTTTAAAAAAATAAAAGTAAAAAAATAAATAAATTATGGATCAGCTCGTTTATACCCACAAAAAATAAGTTAGATTAACTATTTTATAATCCATTTAAATGTAAATAATTTTAACCAATTATATTTAATTCACAGTCCATTATAAACAAATCTAAATGATTTAATTTGACGCGTTTCCCAACCCTACTAACAAGAGGTTTGTTGCCCATTTGTAATGGATACGAGGAGTAAAAATTGGCGGATGAATTGTAAAAAAAAAAAAAAAAAAGAATTGTGGTGCCAAGTCCGACGTTAATTTGTGTGCGTGTGGTGTGTTTTTCAATATGGAAAGGGAGCAGGGTTAAACGAATGTAAAAACCTGGCGGGCCAAGACCCATTTGGACCGGGACCAAACCGTACGGTACAATAAACTCTACATCGACGCAGCAATTTAGCAAAGCCCATCATCCTACACAACAACAAATAAGTTAAGAGTAATAATATTTGCATAAAAAAAGTTTTTATAAAACCTTTACAAAATTTAAGATAAATTAATCTAAGTTATTCTAAAAAAGTTATAATAAGACTCAAATTTGATCTAATAATTTACATGAGATTTTGTGAGAATTTTGTTTGTGTAAGTATCATTTCTTATAGGTTAATGATGCTTATATACTCTTATTCAATTTATTAGATAATATCTTGATTTTAGTTTATTATAATTTTTTTTTAAATGATTCAAATTGTGCACATAATTTATGCAAGTACCTTTTCCTTAATAAATAATAAAATAGTTTAAGCTATTAACCTTTTTCACACACTTGGTCAACGACTAGGCTGCTCAAGTTTGTGTTTAGAATAGATTTTAAAATCTTGATTTTGGGTGAAAGTGAATTTATAATAAAGTGATTTATATTTAAAAAAAAAATCACATTCACACTTTCTTGCTTTTATTAACAAATCACGTTGAATAATGTCAAATAAAAGAACCCAAAAACGCACTGAGTTTGCTTACATTTAAAGAGGAATTTATAAGTTCATTAGTTATAACAAGGTTTTGACTCTAGAGTTAAGTGCATTTGTCAATAGATTTCTTAATATGCAATTCATAAGTATTACTATAAGTTCTTATTAATATTTGTGACATGCCCTAATTTGTAAGTTCTTATTGTGGAATGATACTTTAGAAACAATTTTTTTTCATAATAAATATTTTAGTAACAATTTCTCAACGAGAATATGTTTATGAATTATTTGATACACTAAGGTCAAACTATAATTGACAATAATATAATTAAAATAGAATCATTAATTATTTCAATGATTTTGACATGTGAAAAAAAATTAAATATAGAAGTATAGTTATTTATTTTATCAAAAGAAAATTGTCTTATTTTAAACTTAAGGTATAAAAGTACTAACATTTTTTTTTGTTATATGCCAAAAGTATTTATATATTTTTAAGTATGAAATTAATTTCAATCAAGCAATGGAACGATTATATTTATTAACCATTCTCACAATGACATTTATTAGAATTCAAACCTTTTGACATATTATTTGATAGTAATCAAAATAAGAAAATCAATATGCAATTAAAACCTTCTTTATAATAATCTTCATTTCAGTCAAGAAAATGGAAATCCCCTACCCATGTATTGTTTTTCCAGAGTTTGATGAGAAGGCTCGAAGCAAGCCACGTCCCCTCACGTGCCGTATTGATACGTGGGAAATACTACTAAACCTTATGTCATAAGTTATCACCCTTTCTTTCGGACTGGGCCCTCTTAACCTATCAACCCGTTTGTCTCCAAGACATCGAATGATCTTGGTCATCGGCGCAGCATCGGACGGCCCATATATAATCACCGAATTCAACTAGGGTTTCCCAATCCCACTCTATATAACCTACACACCGTTACGTATACGCCGGTGCGGTGCAGTCCGATCTGCCGTCGCTCCGGCTTTTACCCAAAAAAGAAAAAAAAAAATCTGTCGGTTTCTCCGCCGTCGTTCTTTCTTCGGCCACCGCTTCCGTCGGATCTCCGGCGTGTTTATCCCTAATCTACTTACTCGCGCAGAACCAAAATCCAAAAAAAAAAAAAAGAAATTCCAAGTTATCTTCCTCAGAAAATCATTGCCAGTGCTTAGGGTTTAGTTTCTCAGAGTTATTATCTATATCAATCTGAGGTTGGAACTGTGTGAGTCACATGGCGCAGATTCAGGTGCAGCATCAGAGTCAGAGTCCCGTGACGGCTCCTCCCAACGGTGTGGCGCCCGGTCCGAACGCGAACCAGTTTGTGACTACCTCGTTGTACGTTGGGGATCTTGACCAGAATGTCAACGATTCGCAGCTCTACGATCTCTTCAACCAGGTTGGCCAGGTTGTTTCTGTTCGGGTCTGCAGGGACTTGACCACGCGTCGATCCCTCGGTTATGGCTATGTTAATTACAGTAATCCTCAGGATGGTTAGTCCTTTTTTTTTACGTTACTTTTTCTGGTCAAGATCGTAGTTAATTGGATAGGACTAGTGGCGTTTGTTCTTGCTGATAATACTGATAACTATCAGTATTGGTGCTTCTGAATGATAAATTCTTTTTCTCTCTCAATTTTATCAATTCAGTTACTTTTTCTCTCACCCACATTCAGCAACACGTAGATAGATACTTGCCAGAACTTCTGGCAAGTTCTTAGCTCCTGAGGGGAAAAAATGATTGAACTTTTTTGCTAACTTATCCACAGCGGCAAGAGCATTGGATGTGCTAAATTTCACTTCACTGAACAGCAAACCCATTAGGGTCATGTATTCTCATCGGGATCCTAGTATTCGGAAGAGTGGTACTGCAAATATTTTTATCAAGGTGCCTCTGCCTGTATCTTACATTGATTAACTTTTTGTGTTGCATATTGTATTGTTTCAGTTGACTTATTAAAACTTATAATTTCCTAATGCTATTGGTGGTGCAGAATTTGGATAAGGCAATTGACCACAAAGCTTTACATGATACTTTTTCTTCTTTTGGACATATTCTTTCTTGCAAAATAGCAACTGATGGTTCTGGCCAGTCTAAAGGCTATGGTTTTGTACAATTTGACCACGAAGAGTCAGCACAAAATGCAATTGACAAGTTAAATGGCATGCTGATAAATGATAAACAGGTCTATGTGGGTCATTTCCTGCGAAAGCAAGATAGAGACAGTGTTTTCAGTAAGACAAAATTTAATAATGTCTATGTGAAAAACCTATCGGAGTCAATGACAGATGAAGACTTCAAGAAAACTTTTGCTGAATATGGGACCATTACTAGTGCTGTAGTAATGAGAGATGCTGATGGTAAATCAAAGTGTTTTGGTTTCGTCAATTTTGAAAATGCAGATGATGCCTCGAAAGCTGTTGAGGCACTTAATGGAAAGAAATTTGATGATAAGGAGTGGTATGTTGGAAAAGCCCAGAAAAAATCTGAACGAGAGCTTGAACTGAAAGGACGATTTGAGCAGAGTATAAAGGAAGCTGTTGACAAATATCAAGGTGTGAACCTGTATCTCAAGAACTTGGATGATACCATTGGTGATGAAAAACTTAAAGAAATGTTCTCTGAGTTTGGTACAATAACTTCATGCAAGGTGTGCAAATATAATTCTTTTTTCTGGTATCTGCTATGGTCAAATTTTCATCTTCTTGGTAGCAGAAATTAAGCAATGCATATCTTTTCACCTGACTCCACAGGTTATGCGCGACCCAAATGGTATCAGTAGAGGATCAGGATTTGTTGCATTTTCAACTCCTGATGAAGCATCTCGAGCTGTATGTATAAAACTATTGGTGACTATTATTTAATTTGTGACGAGGAACTATGTTGCTCATATACAAATCTGTTGGTACTTGTAGCTTGGGGAGATGAATGGTAAAATGATTGCTGGCAAACCTCTGTATGTTGCCCTTGCACAGAGAAAAGAAGAGAGAAGAGCAAGGTTACAGGTAATGTTGTTGTAACAGTGGGTCAGCTGTTATTTGTGTTTTTTATAATTACATTGTGGTGATTTTTTAGAATAGAAATTCCTGCATTTGGTCCATGAATGATAGTTATTTTGTGTACTTCCATGCTTGTGTCTTCTTTTTCTTAAAATGTTTCATAAATTTCATTTGGTAGCAAAAATCCTCCTGCATGTACATTAGCAAATATCATGTCTCTGTTGAAATTTCAATTGTATGAAGCATAGATATGAAATACAATATGATACAGACACGGGGATATGGACATTTCTAGAAGTTACAGTTTATGAATATTTATACATATAGGTACATCAATCTATGAAACTATAATAAAATCTCTCATTAGTAGATCAATCAAGCAATTACATAAAGTGGAAATATGAGAGAGAGTGAAAAATCTGGACCCGGGAAGGAGTCAGGCTATCTTGTCCTATTTGATGGTCTGATGGAAGGAAAATAAAAAAGCACAGTAGTTATAATACGTATCAGGGAAAAATATAGCTCTGGCTTAGTGGCTGTAGTATCGAAGCTCTATCAAGCTAACTGAAGCCATATTCCATCCGTATCTGAAACTTTAAAATTTGGAAGAGAAAAAATAAAGAAAAGCCTGATCCTCCCTGGTATATGTATCTGATACTCTTAAGAATTTTACTTTTTGCATGTATTCTTGCTTTGAAGTTTCATTCTGATTTTTATTGAATATCACAATTTTGTAGAATAAGCAAATATATTTTCTTAAAAGGGTTCATAATATGTAAAAGGCCAACAGGGTTCTAGTAAGAGAAATGGATCAAATGGAAGATAGTCCGATTAAAAGGTGTAGAGGAATTTAGGAGAAACCATTAATAATGACCTTACTCTAAATGGATTTATTGAAAATTTTGATTTTAGATAGAGAGCCACGTTGTTTGATCTATGTATGTAGTTGACTGCACCTAGTGGGATAAGGCTTGATTGTCGTTGTTGTTGTTCTTAATATGCAAAATTATGCCGGGTCTACTTAATGCCACATCTTGTTAGCTGATGTTGTTAAAGCTTACTTAGGTCCTCTTTTACATGGAAGTAGGTCTCTGGGAGTTATTGAACTTGTTCCTTTTTTGTTGTGGTTTCTAGTATGACAATTGGGATTATTGTAGGTTGGAAACATAAATGAGAGGGGATCTTGACTTATTATTGCATTTGCATGTGCAGTTGTTAATTTTTCACCCAGCATGATTACTTGTTTCATGCAGGCACAATTTTCACAAATGAGGCCTGTTGCAATGGCTCCTTCTGTTGCACCTCGTATGCCACTGTACCCTCCTGGTGCTCCTGGTCTAGGACAACAATTTTTGTATGGACAAGCACCCCCAGCCATGATTCCTCCACAAGTAATTAGTAACAAGTTATTTGCCTCATTATTTAATTTCCATTTTTGGTGATATCATGTTGTATTAGAAAATCTCCGTGTTTTAAATAATGTGTGGAAAAAATATATGAAAGTCAATTTTTATATTACCTTGTCAATTCTTCACATTTCTGTTGGGTTTTTCTCTGTTGTCCTTAAGGGACTACCTCTTTGTTAATAATATAATACCTTAACAAAAGGTCTGGTCAGTTTGTATTGTATTCCTGCTGCATCTATTACATTTGTGTGTTGTGCTGATGTTCATCATAAACGATTACCTTTGTTGGCTTTGCAATATCATATGAGCTTTATATTTTTCTCATTTTGGGCTTATTTATTCAGTTTAGATTTAGAAATAACAGTAATCATCCCTCTAATAACAAATACAGGCTGGATTTGGTTACCAGCAGCAACTTGTTCCTGGGATGAGACCTGGTGGTGCTCCATTGCCAAGCTTCTTTGTTCCAATGGTTCAGCAGGGCCAACAAGGTCAGCGCCCAGGTGGACGCCGTGGAGCAGGTCCTGTGCAACAATCCCAGCCACCAGTGCCGATGATGCAGCAGCAGGTCTGCTCATGCACAACTTGTGGTGTTTTTCCCCATCTTTGATGTTCTGTATGCCTGAAGTTGAGATTCCTTTTGCTGTTTTTTTCAGATGCTTCCAAGGGGACGTGTCTATCGTTACCCTCCTGGTCGCAACATGCAAGATGTCCCACTGCCAGGAGTATCTGGAGGAATGCTGTCATTCCCTTATGATATGGGTGGGCTGCCAATCCGGGATTCTGTGGGACAGCAAATGCCCATTCAGGCCTTGGCTACAGCACTCGCAAATGCTCCTCCTGAACAGCAGAGGACTGTAAGTCCTGTTTCCTGCTATTGTTTCAGCACATTTGGGTTGAGAACTCATTATTTCATGTGTAGTTGTGCACTAGGATTGTGTTGTATTGATTCTTTCTCATGAATGGTTTGGTAGATGCTTGGTGAAGCTTTATACCCGCTAGTAGATCAGCTGGAACATGATGCAGCAGCTAAGGTCACAGGCATGCTTTTGGAGATGGACCAGCCTGAGGTATTACATCTGATTGAGTCACCAGATGCTCTTAAGGCTAAAGTTGCTGAAGCCATGGATGTGTTGAGAAATGTTGCTCAGCAGCAAGCCAACAGCCCAGCCGATCAACTAGCCTCACTCTCTCTCAATGACAGTCTTGTGTCATAGATTCTGTCAGTCAGTTGACAGGAATCCACACTCTTTGGTGGTTATTCCTCCCCCCTCCCCCTTGCCCTCGGTTTATTTCCAGGTCTCTTGGATTGATGTCAGTCAATACTAAGGAAGCTTGTTATGTTCTTTGTACTTCACAGCTCTATGTTTATGGCTTCTTGTAGGATGAGCAACACTAGTTGGATTGTTTAGTCTATTGATTTACGGTTTGCTTTATTTCCTCTTCAGTACTAGTGGATTATATGTGTGATTGCTGCAGTATCGTTGATGTGTGCAATTTTTTTTATTCCTTTTAATAAATTGCTTTAGTTGATGTGAGTTTTGATGACCCTATAAGACTCCATGAGGGCTGGTTATAGCTTTGGTGGATTGGATCTCCTTTCTAGTATTTGGCTAACGGTTATTTTTTCAGCTTGAATTTTCACTTGTTTAAAATTATTCTCTTGAAGCTGCTGAGCGTCTAGGATGGTTTTCCCATTTAC
Source organism: Styphnolobium japonicum (assembly GCA_023212625.1). NCBI lineage: Eukaryota > Viridiplantae > Streptophyta > Magnoliopsida > Fabales > Fabaceae > Styphnolobium > Styphnolobium japonicum. Next base: position 28,445,038 of record JALBWW010000006.1, read on the forward strand.
AGTGATTTGCTGTTTGAGGCTTATGATCTGTGAATTGATATTTCATTTCTTTTTATTATTGTTGCCGTGATAGCAGAGCATTTTTTTATGGACGCAAGAACATAAGTTGAGGTTATATCTCCACCCTGAAATCTCATACATACTTGGAAGAATTTTGATACATTTTAACCAATAGAGAAATTAGGTTAAGATTGTCTGGATAATTTGGAAGCTCGTTGGACTATGCCTATTATAAGTTTTCAGAAAAGCTGAACTTGTAACTTGTGTTTTCCTTTGCTCATACTGTTATTCTGTTGTCCATTATATTTAAACCAACAACTTTCGCAAGCACAATTTTTATTTAATTAAATATTAGAAATTTTTTAAATTTCAATCAACTATAAATTAATTTATACCGTTCAACCTTTTCACAAAAAGAGACCAAACTAATGTTTTCTCATATTTTTATAGATTAAAAATGGTATAACGTGATTTACAAATAGTTAGGAATGTTAATAGGGTGGGGAGTATTATGTTCTTGCCCTTGATTTTTGCTGTGGGAAGCTTTTATCTCCATTCCTTACGAATTCTTATGAAAATTTTAAAAGTTTATAAAAAATTAAAAAAATTACAAATTAAAATCTAATGAAGTTTTAAAATTTTTTATATAAAATTGAATTATTAAATTTAAATCATAACAAGTTTAAACTTAAATAGTGTAATTACAATATTTAAATTAAATAAAAAAATATAAAAAGATTAAAATGTTATTAATATTTATAATATATAGTATACATAATAAAAAGTATATATATAATCTATTCGGAACAGGAGGATATGATTCCCATTTTCGTGAAAAAAAAAATTTCTGCTCGTAGGATCTTGAATGGAACAGTTTTATATTTTTATGTACGGGTAAAAATTGATATCTCTACAAATAATGTGATTTCATGCATGTCTTTTTTCCTCTTTTTGGTGAATTTCTGTCATTTTCTCATTTTCTTTTTGGGTAATGTAATTAAAATTAAATGAATTTAATTTAATTTAATTATTTGTTATCAAATTATTAAAAGAATTTAAGTATTATAATAATTAATTAAGAGGTCAAATTGATGATAATGGAAAAAATTATACACCTCAAATTTAAACTCTTGTATGCATTACAGTGTTAGGAATTTAATTGTATTCACTTCTAATTTTAGTTAAAATCATTCCACATCATCTATAATTTTTTTTCCCATTCAGATTTTACACTAGTGTGCAGGGAGACGCCATGGGACTCACCAATTAATTGGTGTGGTTGGGTCCACGTATTTTCTCTTTGAAACTTGTCCCCTGCATACCAATATCTCTTTTCTTGCCACATATTCTGTTATTTTTGTCTTCAGAATTTGGGTGCTCCTGTGAGAATAGGCAGCGTATTGTGGCAGCTGCAAGACTGGTTTTTCCACATTAATAGGCTGCGTGTATCATAAGCGATGTTGTGTTATAGAACAGCTGTTGCCTCGAGAATAGATTTGAGAGGAGGAATCCTACCCACCTACCGTTTCCAAATATAATGCAGAAATGCCATTATAACTTGTTTAACCGGTTATATAACGTCGGATGCATTGTTTGTTTGCCTAATTGATATTTGCAGCCATCTTTTACTTAGTTGCTATGTCGACTTAGTTTATAAGCTCTTATAAATGCAATTAACAAAATTATGTAATTTTTATTTTTTTTTAAAACTTTGAGCTATTATTTAGGAGAATAATTTTTTTAAATGTATTATTTTAAGAGTACTTTTGTCTCAATTAACATAAAAATTAATTAATATAATAATATCCTTATTGAGAAAAAAAATTTGGTAATTTTTTTTTCAATATTGACATTATTTTAAGAGTTAATATTCAAATTGGTTCTTTAAAAATACACAAGACATCAGTTTAATCTTCTAATCATTTTTTATATTAAAATAATCTTTTAATATTTTTTTTACATTAAATTAATATTCTAAAATTCTTTTTGACATCAAATTAATTTTTTAAAAAAGACTAATTTAATATAAAAAATAATTAAAAAATTACACTAATATCTCATATATTTTTAAAAAATTAAATTAGATATTTACTCTTATTTTAATGAATCAATCACCTAGTACAGGTATTGATTTAGCACACACTACGCAATCTTTCTATTATAAATTTGTTAAAGAAGATAGGACGCCACTTATCTAGAATTATTATAATACTTGCACTGGTCCGAATTAAGCCAAGATCGTTCTGGAGTCGGGGAATCTGCAACACAAGAAAAAAACCTTTACGCTCAAATCAGGACAAAATGAGAATGGAGCAATTTAGACAGTATAGATTATTTTATCATACTTGAGACTAGGCGTTATTTATAAGACGGGGAGAGATATCTTAATTCTTAGTGTTAATTAAGAATTTACAAAATATAGTTAATTATGGATAGCATAAGAAATTATAAGTACAGTATTCAAAGTTAAAGAAAATTCTGGTCATTTAACCCATAAAAAATTATAAATCTCCAAAAAAATGTTCATTCCATCAGTGCTCTAATGGTAGCATGGTCAGTTTTGACTTCATGGTCGGCTCAACTCATATATTTTATAGGTTTATATTAGGGAAAATGATTTAATATTGCAGTTTGTGAGAAATAATTATTCTTTAATTCGACTTGAAAAATTAATCAAGTATTCAACTACATTAACCAATAATTTACATATTGTTAATCACGTATCAAGTATCAAAATAAAGATAAATTATTAATTAATTGTATATAAATTATTAATTAATATAATTAAATATGTGATTAATTTTTCAAATCAAACCAAATTAATATTATTTTTCACATAGGACTAAAAAGTTATTCACCTTTTATATCATGGTTCAAATGGCTTCCCACCTACTTGACTCGCAAAAATTGTTTGGTCAAGCTGTTTTTTCATAAATACAATTTTTTTTTCAAGTCTGCCTGACATGAAAATAAATGTTGATTCGAATAGACACATTATTAATGGTATTGGGTTAGAAGTTCTTCTTGTCTCTAATATTGTTTCTTTAATAAAATAGTTAATTAAAAAAATCTTATAAACTTAAAAAGAAGGAGAAAAGATGTTGACGTTAATTTATTTTTATTTTTTTGTAGTTTACATGGAGATGGGAAGGATAATTGAATCATGCTTATTTGGGAGTTGTGAATGTTGTATTCTTGTCATAAATTGTTTTATGCCATTAAGGTTTGCTGCTGTTGTTACTTGTTCGAAACAAGTGTGAGCTAAACACGCGTATCGCAGCAACAAAATTACAAAAATTGCCGTATAGTTGACATCTGTCCTTACAATATCATTTATGGATGAATAATTTTATATTTTTAATATTACTCTTAATTATTCAAAGATAAAAGTTTAAATCCTTCTTGAATTTTTAATATATTAAATATATTTTAAATTTAATATTATTATTTTAAGTAACTAGAAAAATGTTAAGATGATATATATTCCTTTTAATCAATTGTACCCTACACTAGCTTTTTAATTATTTTTTTATTTGAACTAAGAATATTTTTTTATTTTTTAAATATGAAATTAATCTCAATCAAACTTTAAAATATAATTATTAAAAATCCTTTTAACAACAACAACTCCGAAAATTAAACATTTAACCCATCACTACGCTAACCAACCGCGGTGCACCCATGCATGACTTTTTTCGAATGTTGTAGCCGCGGATACCATAGCACATCCCACCCAATAGGGAACCTTTTTTAAAAGGCTATGATTATATGGTCCGCAGCCACACAGCGGAGGATGTTCCACAGGGCATTATCCATTGATAAAGCGCTACTAGGATTCTAAAAGGTTAGTCAAACCATCGTAAATATTATTTTAATTGTCAGAGCCAATTAAGAGACGCCACGCCAGGTCCACCACTCCCAATCACCGGCGGGAGAGTGAGAGAAGCTTGAGGGGCACGATTCCATTCCTAAACAATTGCAATTGCAAAAACCACACATTCACTGTTTCTTTCTTCTCTCCGCTGTTTGCTAAATTCTTCAAAACCCTAACGCCAACACTCTCTCTCACTCTCTCTCTATATCTTATGATTCATGCGATGCGATGGGAGAGTCTCAGTCTCGTAATGGTTGGCGTGCGTCTTCACTCCCACCGGGTTGCCGCTTCTACCCCTCGGAAGAGGAGCTATTGTGTTACTATTTAACGAACAAGAACGAGAACGAGAACGAGAACGAGGATGGCGATTTGATGAGAGAGCTGGACCTCTACGATCACGATCCTTTCGAATTGCCGGATAGTGCGTGCTTTTCCTACGGTTATCGGGGGAGGAAGAGGCACTGGTACTGTTATGTTTTGAAGGAGACGAAGCGCAGGAGCAGGAGCAGGAAGGTCAAGAGTGGCTTTTGGCTCAGACAGGGAAGGGCTAGGGATGTTTTCGGTAGCGGTGGCAACGTGGTTTTGGGCGCCAGGACCAGTTTCGTTTTCTATCTCGGCAATTCCCCTAAGAAAGCTATCAGGACCGATTGGATGTTGTACGAGTACGCATTAGTTCACCATCTTTCGGTACGAATAACGCAATGAATTTCGTTATTTTCAAGTTCCAATCGGAAGCTGAGTATTGCGTTTGTGCATCTGATTCTTGTCTGAATACACACTTATGCAATTGAGTTCTTTTGTTATTCTTTCTATCCATCCTTAGCTTAAGATAAATTCCGTTTCCACTATTCAATAATTAGTTGATTGATGAAACCTATACTATGATGGGAGTTTCATCAATATGCCTTACTTGTTTAAAAAATATTACTCTAGGAATGATTTTTTTTTTTTGGATTTGCAAGACCATGAATTCATGATATAATTTAATGTGTGCGGTAACTTGTGAAGAAATTTCTTTTCTTCCTTCTTTATGAAATTCTTAACTCATTACTAGGGAAGGGTGTTGAATAAAAGGATGAATAGTGTATATTTCTGTGTGTTTCTATTACAGCAGTACCAGTCTTTATATACAGCTTGATCTCCTATATTTGACTATACAAGACTAATAATTTGGAGAAGACTACGGCAAACAATCAGGAGAAGATTAAGAAATAGAAAGGGCTATTTTCTAAACTAATATACACATGTGATCAATATGATTAAGGTAGAAGAACGTTCAGGAATATTAAGGTAATTTTTCATTTTAAGTAAACATTCCCTTTATTTGAGAATTTTTTTAAAATGAGAGTTATCATGTATTGGCTCTCTCATTTATTCTTAGGTGCTTCCCTTGACAGTTAGTACTCTCTCTGTTTATCCACTTTATATATTTTATTTGACTCTCATTCTTTTACCATGCGGAAGAAAACATAGACACTGTAATACGGATTCTTGTGATACAAATGAGCGTTGAGAATTGAGATGCTTGCTGCCTTTGTTATTTATTCATTTTTCTCTGAGGAGTTTCCTCATATCTTTTATTTCATATGCAGGTTTCTTTCGTCCTTTGCCGTGTTTTTGTTAAACCTCGTCTTAAGAATAGTGCATCAGAGATTGGCCTGAGTTCTTGTGCAGAAGAAAGTGTCTCAGCAGTTCGTCACATTGGTATTCAGCATGATGACTATGTTAGATCTGATGTTGTTGAAGCTAAAGTATGTGATGATGGCTCTATTGACAGAAAGAAAGAGATTTCAGTGCATCCACTGAGATGTGCTAGTGAACAAGATGATCATCAAGTTATGACTGCTCCTGTTTCTGTTGCGACTTTCCAACGTTCTGCAGGTCCTCAGGGCAGTCAGCAGGTAAAATATATTCAACTTTGATCTTGATTTTCGCTAATAAATGACTTACTGGGAAATCATTAGCGTTGCTTGTATTATATTTCCTTTTTGTTCTCGTGCTGCATGTATATTTGACTTACTCTAACCTGTGAAGGCTTTATGTATCAGTAGTTTTTGGTTAAAGCCAAATGGTTCCAGTGCAATCATTTAGATTATTTTTGTTTTGCAGCTGTCAATTACAAACATTTACGTAAGCAATATTCTGATTAGGGGCTATCAATTTTTTGAGTCAATTAATGTTGTATCTTCTTGTCGACTATATTTTTTTAATTTGAAAAATTTTACAACTCATTCACTTGATAGTCTTCCTTAGCATTTCATGGTTTTTTTTTTTTAGTTACTAATAATATCATTTTTGCTATTGGATGAAACACCTCAAGCTTGAAATTCTTCAGCCACAGATTGTCACTGAAATTTCAACTGTGTCACTCTGCACTTGGAAACTGGAAATATGTACATGTATTTTCATTTTATTTTTTATATGTTTGTATGAAAATTGAATGATCTTCATCTCTTTTGAATGAGGAAAGCACATTTACTGGTTAGTGGAGAGCTCTTCAGGTACCAATTGAATAGTTAACATGTCACTTCATCCAGCTTGCTTAAAGAATGTCCTTTTCTATTTTTTATGCTTTCGCATGTCCTTTTGCCAATGCACCTTTCCATTTACATTTTATGATTTTCTGTTAATGTTAGGGAGAAAAGAAAGTGGTGCTAAAGCATTAAATTGTTTTATTTGCTATTGATGGTAATCAGGGAATATTTTCGGGGCTTCCTGGCGGTAGTGCAATGTTCGTTGAAGCTGTGACATCTCAGCAACATTTACTTTCCATTCTAGAGGAGGATTTTATAGAGTTGGATGATCTTGCATGAATTAAAGAGATATGTGAATGCTAATCCTGCTCTCAGGAGTATTTATCGCCTGAAACAATTGTATTTGGAATGGGTTAATTACCCAGCAAAAGAGGAGAAAGATTTACAATATTGAGTAACCTTTTAACCATGAAATGAAGAAACGTACTGTCAGATGGGGTTGAGGCAAATGTCACGGAAGGATCACTTTGCATATTAAGGTAGTTATTTTGTTGATAGATCATTGTACGTTACACCTCTTGAACCCTTCCTGAGGAAATATTCAGCAGATCTTCTTTGTTTTGAGCATGCAGATTTTTCTCCTGTGCCTAATGAATGGCAATTGGCTCCAGAGGAATAGAGTTAGTGTTAGATATTGGCGTTGGTAATTGCATGTTGCAATATGCAAAACATGCAATTTTGCAAAAGTATGGGCATCTTCACATTACTTCTTCACGCTGCCATTGTTCCCTTGACAGTGTCTTTCAACTTTACTAGCATTCCTGGGACTGTTAGAATTTTCCATCTGCCCCTTAGCGAGGCCTATTCTTTACTGTCTGTTCTGCTTTCTTTTTCCTATCTTTTCTTATTCAAGAGGCAAATCAGATAAATTACAATTATGAATCTCTTTAAGTGTTAATTATAATGATAGCTTATGAATTGCCTGAACTTTCTTTGCGTTACTTCTTGGGGTAAGCTGAGTTATTTTATGTTCTTCATGGTATTAGATATTATATTCAGTAATTTCGACTGGTGTGAATATATTGATTGCTATGCCATATTTGGTGTTTTTTGGCATTTGGGTTTGTGTAGTTTATGTTAAGATTTACAACGGGGCTTATGCCTTTACATGTGGCCTTAGTTGTATCAAATTATGTTTGTGTAATAATAGCTTTCATCATTTGGTGTTACTGATGCTATGCTTAGTAGAAGTTGTGTATAGGAAGAAGAAAAAAATATCGTCCTGCTTTCTGCAATTTATTGATGCAATTTAATGTGTATGTTGTATAATTGAGTTCAATTTTATTGCCGCAATTGTGTTATAACTATTCTGCTTTTGAAACCCTATTTTATTCCTGTTTGAAATTCGTTGTTTTTTTTTTTTTTCTTTAGCTGAAAGTTTGAAGTTGGTACTTCAAGGCATACGAATTGTTTGTAATTCCAATTGATTTCTATGTGCTATTGAAAAGTTCTTCTGACTAGTTGTTCATACATTATCTATTGGTAATTTCTTATCACGTTTTATGTTGTGTCTATGAGACAATCACAATATCTTAAAACCGTACAGTTGTCTCTGTTGTGCTTTGAAATGTGAAGTTATTGGACTAACAACTGGAAGTATGGTGCGTATTTTTGTGATGTTGTGCTATATGCTTTGTCTTGAAGTCTCATATTCATTGTTTTCAGAAAATTAATGTTTCCTGAGATCCGTTTGCATGTAATGTTATTTAAAGATATATCTTTGAACTTAAGTAACAATATCAAAATTTTGGGCTTACTTCGAATTTGGAACAACTTTTGATATTTTGCAGCAGTTATTTTTTCTTTTAAACAAATCATGGAGTGGTATGCTTTAGTATTTTACTCGTGTGTGACAGTTGAAATGCGAGGTTGTGATGCCTTTTCTTTTGTTCTACTTAAAGACGACTCTGCTAAAGTAGCTCATGGGTCCATTTCCTCTTTAGGATGCAGGGTTTTGCTGAATTTTCTTTTCTTTCAATTATGTAACAAATGAATAGTACACGATTGCTTGTTTTGAAGCACGAATGAATTTAATAGTTGCAGGAGTTTCAAATTTGAGGAAAAGCTTGTAGTTTAATTGGACACCTATAGTTAAATTCAATTCAAATGCTCTGATGCTTGAGTAGTGACTTTACTTGAACGAATGTCTCATGTTTGAGTTACGTTCTGTTGTGTCTTCCAAGAAAGCCATCAAATGAGGGTGATTGCTTCGTATTTTCAGGTTCTCATCTGTAATTTTGGTTAAGATTTTCAGCTGGCATCCGAATTGTATTGGGACTTGTCCATCTTATGTCATTTTGCCTGTTTCCTCTTTCAAATATTGTGTGGGGATATTTATATTTATAATATAATCTTATAATTATCAAAAAATAATCAGGGTCGGTTTACAAATGAATCTAAAGTGAGGTTCAAACAAAGCCTGATTACGGACTGACCCGAATGCTTACTCGAAACAAATAATGATTCTTCATATACATGTAAAATGAGTGTGAATAATTGACATTATTTGAAAAAAATAAGTGAGATTGGAGTTCGCACTAAAATGTCTAAAGTTTCAGGGGAGCTAAATTATAAATTGTCAAAATCTTTAAGAGTGAGAAAATTTTAAAAAGGATAAAACATTTTGTTAAAAATCTCTTATAAAGTAACAGAATTAAAAAAAAAAATTTGGAGATGCCACAGCCCCATATGAAGCAATGTAATTCAAAAACGTAAGAATAGTATCATTCTTTTGTAGGATGCATAGTAATTTCACTATTTTTTTTTATTTTGGTTTGGTGTATATGGAGATTCAACTTCAAATTTAGGAGATCATTGGAGTAGACAATTGTTGAGAGCATAGTTATAAAAATCGGACCGATATTCGACTCGGTCAGGGTACTGAGTCAATGGGTTACTGGTTTAACCAGCAGGTCACTGGTCGAACCGCATAAAATTAAATAAATATTTAAATACATATATATTTGAGAAAAAAAAATATGACCTATAAGAAAAAAAAGAGTTTAACCCTTAATTCATAAAAAAAAAGTTTTAATATTTTCAATAAAATGCTCATAATTTATAAAATAAGTTTTTTGTTTTGAAAAATTAAGACTACCATGGCGTAAATCTCGAAAAGTTATATGAAATTGACATATAATTAGTCTAAATAGGACAAACGAGTCAAAAGTTATGATTTTTCAAAGTTTAATTTTTTTTTTAATTTAGTGACCCGGCCAGTTCCGATTCAACCAACCGGGTTACCGGTTTTCATCCAAAATCGGTCTGTTCGGACCGGGTCGTACCGGTTCTGAGACATACTCAATCCAACTATCCACTTGAACCAATTAGTTAACCGGTTCACCAGTCCACTGGCCGATTCGATCTGGGTTTTATAACACTGGTTGGGAAGACTTTTTAGTCGTGACCAAGTCCGAAGGAGATTAGTCTCACATTAACCTATGAGGACATCCTGAAAAATAAAAAAAAATAAAAAAATTCATACCTAGGAAAAGGAAACACTCACTTATTACCAAGTGGGTAACTGTCCTAATGCCGTAATTTAACTAATATAGTCACATATATAAGCATCTTAATTATAAATGATTGTTTTCAGCTCGAAAAACAAATAGACAAATATACTTTATTTAATCAAACTTTGAGACAACGTTCATCCTATAGTTTTAACGTGTTACTATATGCTATTTGTTTAACGAGAGTAACAGAATTTACAACAATTTTTATAATAAAAGTTTCATAACTCTATATTACAAATTATTTTTTTTCAAATAGTATATAGCAAAAACGTATAATTTGACTTTTTTCCATTTAGAGTTATTTGGATATGACCGCATTAAAAAAAAACCACATTAACATTTTATAAAGTTTTCTTATTTTTAAATTTTTCATAAATGATCATTCAATATTTCTATGCCTCATAAAATTAATTTAGATGAGTTTTTAGTGGTTTTAATTATTGTAACTGAAAATGACATTATGATAGCATTGCATATAATTCAACAAAAAAATATACTTAAAATGATATATTATGATATAGTTTGTAAAATCTTCTGGTTATAAAAGATATCATCCTTAGTGGTGCTTATATTTATTGAATTATATCTGTTTATGTATATTTAGTTTTAAATGATTTATCCAATTGTAAAGTGTCTTTTTTTAATACAATGACGATAAGGGATATGAACTTATGACCTTTTTCAAATTATTCAAAGTCTTTAGCAGTAGTCCAATCTTGGTGTTTTTTTTTTCCATGTCATTTGATTTAAACTAAGTGGAATGCGATTTATTATAATTTTGCCTGAAATGTCTCATAACTGAAAATTTTGCTTTATTATGAATCTGACATCTCTAACAGCTAGATTTCATACCAAATCGCTTTCCAATGATGCAAAACTTCTTCAATAATAAAAAGAAATATCTTGTTACCCAAAAAAAAAAAAGAAGAAATATCTTTTAAAATTTAATCAAAGAGATTGAGCCATTTAATTGAATTATAAGCTTCCAAACCCTAAGCTATTCGTTATATTTGGTTGGGATCTTGGGATGTCATTGGTTTATCTACATTCTACACTAAGAAATTTTGCTTGAATTTATAACTCATTTTGAGCATTTGATTTTCATTCATTTAAGTGTATAGATCTCATGAAAGAGAAGAGTGTGGGTTACATTATTTGAAAATTCTTTCCACCGGGGGAACTATGATTTTAGGTAAGAACAAAAAAGTTTGTGGAAGTGTTACTGGGAGAAAAACGTTGCTGGTTGGATATAATCAATATGGAGTGGATGTAAGTACAACATTTGTGATTAGACCTCTATAAATTTGATTTCTATTTCTCTAGCTCTTTAATTGTTTAATATTTTGATTTTACTTACATATTTAGTTGTAATATTGCATGCTTATCATCATATCTAGAATTAGAATTACCCAATTGATTTTTGTCAATTTATTTCAGTTTCTTCGTTGTTCTGATATGTTTATAGCAGTGCCTCGACATCTTGAATTCATCACCTAACCGTTTGTCAAGTTTGATATTTATTTTGTTTTTTCATTTAACTTAATTTATATGTATTGTATTAAGGTCAAACTTCTTACTATTTGCACGTCCTGATCATTGTTATGCCTCTATTTTTTTTTGTTTCAATCTAAATCCTATTTCGTTGCTGAATTTTGGTTTATAGCTTTGAAATGTTTGGTTTTATTGGACTTCAAAGCCTAGATGGTACCATGAATTATTAGACACAAGAACGCTTTTGCAAGTAAACTTGATTAGTGCATGCGTGCTGTCTGACGCTATATTTTACAACAAGTGGATCTTTGTGCGCTGATTCTCATTTCTCAGGCGTGTTGGGGTTCATATGGGTGACTTCAATTTTTACCAGTTTGGCCAATTAGTGATGGCTTGTTTCTTTCAAAGAAAAGTAGTTTTATCCTTGAATAACATGTGTTTCTTTGGTCTATGATGCTACAATATGAGCCAAATACTTTGTGACGGCAAAAGAGGATGTGGTAGATATGAAGCAATCTTGTTCTCAAATGTTATTTTATCAATCTATTTTCCATATATAATTATTAGCTTTCCCATTATCTCTTTTTTCACCAAAAAAAATAAACATTTTTTTAGTTATGGGGAGGGGAAAGAGGCCAGTTGGCATAAAAAGAAAAAAAAGATCACTAACCATGTTTAATGGCTTCAAATTTCAATGACTTGCTTTCTTAACACGTGACACCTAATGGTAATGGCTAATGCTTTAATTTAGGGTCTGAATCGTCGGCCTCCATGAGAAAATTTTTCTAAATACATCAAGTTAATGTGATGTATCTTCTAACATTATTTGAAAAGAGATTTAATTTGGATTAATATAAAAGTTGATTTAAAAATACTTTTATTGTATAATAAAAAAACTGGTTTTATTTAAATTCTGCAACATGTAGAAACTTTTGAGGTAAAAATTTATTTTGAATATGTAATTTTAATGTGTTTAGTACAAGTTTTTGGAATCAATTTTAACTGTTATAGTTAATTCTACTGAAATTTGAGGTAAAAAACAATTAATTTTGAAGATCTTCGTGAATTTTTAAAATATATATTTATAATTAATGTTATAAAATTAAAATAAATGATATTCACATTTTTTAAAATATTCTTATAATTATATTTTAAATGTCATTATATAAAAATAATTAATTGAAGTTAATTATTTTAATAATTTTTTTATAATCCAATCCAAGAAATTGTCAATTGCTAGAAAGATATATAATTCTTTTTTATTTTTCTTTATGACCTTCTTATAAAAGGATGTACCACTATTTTTTTTCCCTCGAAGGATGTATGGTTTATTCTTGATTCTGCAATCAATCGTTATACAATTAATTATTCATAAGAAAAACATATATGATATTTTTTTTAATAAATTAACAAAAATATATTAAATATAAATATGTATAGATACTTTATTATTATTTATATTTATAGTCTGTTGTATATTGTCATAATAAACATAAGGTGCCAGAAATGTCAGAATCGTAGAAAGAAAAAAAAAACTTACTGATATTCGCTTAGGGAGATTCATATTCTAATCAATTTGGAATTTTCAATGGTTCTGTTGTTTTTCAAAGGGGCCATCACGCAATGAGTTGTGTATCCAAGCGAACCAAATGGATAGATAAGAAGTTGCTTCAATGGCCAAATAATAATAATAATAAAATTGTGTAGTGGAGACAGATGGAAAGCAAAGTAACCCCGTTTAGAAGGGTTAGAGAAGAAAGAAGTGGGAGAAAGGAAGCACAAAGATGACCAAGTTCATGAAGAATAAAATACCCGCGACACGAGCCATAGCACACACCGTTTAAAGAAGATCGGAATCATAAACTATATCAAGGAAAAACAAGAAAATTAAATTATAGAGAAATAAAAGAGGTTGTGGTGGAGGTAGAACCTGCCATTGCAAAGGTACATGGGGGCTTTTAGGTCCATGTCTTCACACCTCTTTAAAGCAAAGTAAAATTGATAGATAAATTGGTTGTATCCCCAAAAGACCCAAAAGCTACAAGTCCATCGTCACCATCCACACAAACACACCAGGCAGGCATACATTACACTTTGGTTAAGTTCCACCTAAAATTGTACCGACAGAAAATTTAGCGACCCTAGGATGTTTCATATTTGGTCATATTTTTATTTACTATTCAGGCCTCATGATTTCTTTTCCCAACCAAAATGAAGGATATATCAAATATGAGAAAGACCAAAAAAACAGTCCAAAAATAGTTAGTCAAAATTTTGGGCACAACAACGAGTGAGAGAAAGAAGGAAAAATGCAAGTCATCCGGGTGTGGACCCTAGATATTATAACTAAAACCACGTGCACTATTATTTTTTTTACAATTCAAATAAAGGCTAAGTCACAAAGGGGGAGGAAGGAGCATGTGAATGTGAATATGAATATGAATGTGAATGGGATAGTAAAAGAGAGACAGAGAGAGGGTGCTTGGCGTGAAGGAGATGGAAACAAAGTGGGGAGAAGTGGGGCTGCGTTGGCAACACTGGTCATTTATTAGCATTATCATCATTTGCTGTGTTTGGAGAGATGCATTTCTTATTTCTTAGAGAAAATTCAGAAACAGGACCCAGACAGACATCACCCATTTGGTTACCTGCCAAACAGGGCAGCAAGCACCCGTTCAGCCTCTAGCCCCATTAACAATTACTTAGTAAGTAATTACCAATTACCATTACTAATAAATTTCTTAATGCTAATAATATATATACATATATATTATATTTTTATTTATTTTTGAGTGTAAATAGTTAATATCATTCATGTCCTTGTTGGAAGGGAAGCTGCTCTCTCCTCCTTCCTCAAAGGCTATGACTTTTGGACACTCTCTCTCTTCTCCGTTGGGCTGTTTTGTAAATTGAAGATTACTGCCCCCTCTTTAATTTCTCCTCACATTTTTTATTTACCTATCTCATTTTTTGATATCATTCCTCCACCACCACCCCCACCCCCACCAAGAGCAACACCCTCTCTTCTCTCACCCCCTTCCATTTCTCACCGCCTGTTCTTGGTTTCATCTCCCCAGGTGGAAAGGGGAACAATAAATCCAATGAAAAGCAACCAACAACCAACAACCCACATGGGGTGCTTTCCTTGTTTACTTATTCTCTCAGTTAGTCATCCTTTGATTTTCTGATAGATCGGCCTTGTTTCATTCTCATCCGGTATGTTTCCTGCACTTTGTTTTTCATTCGCTTTTGGTCTGATCAGTCGGTGATTTGTTAGGATTCAAAAAACATAAAGTTTGAATTTTTCTGGTTTTTTATTATTTATTTTTGGTTTTGATTGGACTGTTGAAGGTTCTAAATGATATAGGACTGTGTATAAAGCTATGGGACATTTACATGCTTTTGTCTGTCGAAGTATGCTGGATTTTGTTGGGTCTTGAATCGTTTCATTCAACCTCGTTTTGAATGGTTTTAAACCCAATTTGGTGGTGTTGTATTTGTGTCAATAATCGAGCTTGGCAAGAATTTCACTTCTTTTTCCGTTTTGTTCATTACGTTCTGTAAAAAGGAGTTGACTTTATTTTTATGCTTGAGGTATTGTCTCATTCTCTGGTGGGTAGGCAATTTTTCTGCCATGTTAGTCAATTAGCAATGCTGCATTAGTGACTGCAGGATTCTTCAGTTGATAAAAGAGCTTTGAGTGTTCTGATGTTTGGAAATGCTTACCTGTTCTCCATCCTAGGGCTTAGGACACATTGGCTTTATTGATGGCTATGACTTTCGTGTGTTAAAGCCTGGATATTTAATTTGATTATTTTGTGGCATAATGTAGAATTTGTGTTGACAACACATAAGCTACTTTATGCACGAGTATTGCTGTTGATATATGACAATTTACTGAAGCAGATACAGATTACATCTTAGGTGGACGAGCACTTTGCCTCTAAATTGCTTCAACCTTCCCACAGTTGTTTCAACTTTCTACAGATAGTTCTAAATGAGTCTTGAGAATGATAGACGTCTTTTACGCTATCACATCATGGATCTTGGCTACTTCTTCTTGTTGGATTCATCTCATTGTCATGAGACTCACTTTCAATGGTAGTGTACAAAGAGCATCAATATAAAGCCCAACCACTGCTGCTACTACAATAAAAGGTCTACAGAAAAATACAATGTGACTGTGATGCATTATAGAGAGAATGAGAACTTCCAAAAATAGGATAACTTTTGCTTTTAGAAGCTTAAATTAGACTTTTGAGTGAGATAATGCATTTTGAAATAATTATTCCAAACTAGGTTTCCTTTCCATAATGCTTTTTTTTTTTTTGGTTTATAGAAGTTCATTATGATGGAATGCATACACATAATTCATTATAGATTTGCATAATTTGATCAAAACCATGCTAAGAAGCATTACAAGTGGTTTACATCTTATTTAGGCATTTGACTATAGATTAAATCCGTGGTTATAAATGTTTTCACAGGTTTTGTTGCATTAGAACACAATGATCACTTTTGATGTGACTTATAGTTTTGTTTTAGTGATAGTGAATTTTTTAAGACGTGTCCATTTTCAATGCCTAATGATGAATTTCTTGTTTTGTTGAACAGACCTGCTAAACTTAGTGCATGGCTTGCTGCTTTATTGAGGAATTCCTTCCGTATATTTAAGTATATTGAGAAGGGAAACTCATAGATTCCTTCAATGCAAGGGCAGAGAGGTACAATTGGTTCCTTGCCTGAAACCTTAGAATTTGATTGTGGATCTACATCAAGTAATGCTGCTGTGGATCAGCAGATTTGCTGGAATAATATGCAGAATCCTGCAGAAAATCAAATGCCTGAATATATACTTCCCCCCACTGATATAAACACATCTTATGTGAATTCTATAAACCATGAATGGCAGAACTTGAGTGGATGGAGTTTAGGTGAGCCAAGTTCTAGTAATAATACACAGAATGAGATTAACAACAATGAGCAGAAAAGAGAACTTGGATGGTCATCTTCAACAAGTGCTGGTGCTATGGCTGGTCCAAGGCAAGAAGAAAGGCGCTTTGAACCAACCAATGCTCTTTCACTGGACAATGTCAATACAAGTCCTATGTATATGCGCAGCTCCAATTCTCATTTGGTGTCCCAGAATCTCAACTTAAATGCAGGTTTAGCAGACAGTGGCAGTGATAATAGTCAACACATGGAGCATCCTAACTTGCACAAGTCTAGCGGATCAGTAAATGAGCATATTCCACCTACTATTGGTTCTGGTCCTTTTCTGCTTCCATCTAGAAATAACGGCTTTTTGGTAGAAGATACTGACGGCAGGCCAGGTTGTTCTCTAGACACTCGCCGTGTATCTTGTAAAAGAAAGGCTGTTGAACGAAATGTTGGACAATCTTCAGACGGTGGAAGTTCTAGCTACAGTCAGCATACAGATGGTAGTGCTTGGAACAATCTTCCTACTCAGAATTATGCTGGGAGCATTTTAAGCAGATCTGCTTCAGCAGAACAGGTAAGCGCAAGACTTGGCCTGGGTATGGGGGCTGGAGCCCCTGAAAGTGTTCCTGATTCAAATGTTGCAGGAAGCGCAGAAAGCTTCCACAGGAATTTTCGTTTGAGGATGAATCCTTCAAACCAGCAAAATCCCATTCCTCCCACTGCATTCTCAAGTGGGAGTGTGATTAGGAATTCTGGTGTTTCTTCGTCCTCTCCAATGTTGCAGAGGTTTCATCCTGTTGATAATTCTCTGGACTTGAGGTCAGCACCGCCAGTAGATACTATGATTCCTCAAAGCCAGCCCCTTCTAATTCATGTTCCTGCTTTACCAAGGAATATGCAATCATTTAGGTGGAGCAGTGGTTCTAGCTCAAGAAACAACCATTCATCAAACTCAGTTATATGTGCGGGCAGGGATAATCTACCGCATGAGGAAGCAAGCTCAAGTAGTATGTCTAGAAACATTTTAGAACACCCAGTATTTGTACCTGCAACCGATTTAAGAAATTTGGTTCGAAATCCAACAACTAGAGCTTCAAGTAGTACAAATTTAAGTATTCCAGGAAATGTTGCTTCTTCATCGCGGACTGGGTCAAATTCAGCTGTTAATCCATCATCTGCCTCAACGTGGGTTTCTCGTCCTAATCCTCAGCAGTATCCACGCAGATTATCTGAACATGTTCGTCGGTCCTTGTTTTCTCCTGGTTCTGAGGCTGCTGGAAGTCCAAGCCATAATTATTCTTTGTTGCGCTCTGGTCCTACTATTTCATCAGAATCGAGGGTGCTATCGTCTGGGGCACACCTAGGATCATCTTCATGGTTTGAGAGGCAAGGTGATAGTGAATTTGGAATTCCTCATTCATTACGATCTTTGGCTGTTGCTGGTGAAGGAAGTAGTAGAGTTGTATTATCTGAGGTCTGTATTCAGCTCTCTCTTCTCTCGCATTTCAATAATTATCTTAGTTGTTACTGCTGGGAAAGATTGTTTCTTTAATGATTATATTAAATGTATGGAGGCATCTGGGTGATCTGCCACTTATTATTCTTTGAAATTTAAATATTTGTTCCAGTAATCGGTTAAGTGGAAACTGACCTATTTTAAAATCGTAGTTTCAAGTCTGACACATTTGGCTCACATGGTATGTGAGCTCAGTTTGTTTATACCTCGTGGTTTCTTTAATTCATCCCTTAGCTGCTCTGAGCTTTATTTTCTTTCTGTTCCAAAGCTGTCAACAGTATTTTAGGATTCAAGTTTTTTAAGGCAAACTCCAGGCTGGATGAGGTAGAGTTTTGAATATAACGATAATGATTTCTGGTAAGCAAAATAAGTCTGGGAGCAAATTTGATTAGATTTTACTCCTATGGTTGCTCTATCATCACACTTGATTGGGAAGGGATTATATTTGGTTGAAGGAGTTTGAAGCTGATCACTCATCTTACATATATATATCTACATCCCTGTGAATAGATTTCTCTAATTCCAATTTTGCTTAGATTTTGGCTCTAGCAATCTATTCCCAATCCTTCAAGGGGGTTGAACTTCAACAACTAAGCCTATAAGTGAAATCTAAGCAGTGAAGTAAGGCCCAGAAATATAAAAATATTATAAGGCCATGGTCCAATTCAAACCTTTCCCCACAGATCACAACTTATTTTATCATAAATTCATAATTGAAGTAGCCCTTTGACAAATTTAAAGATGGTTTTAAGTTCTGTTTTTAATTGTTAAGCCAATGTCCTCTTGCTGCCATCTCAAGACAATTTCTGTGCTCTGTTACTGTAATACTCTTGAGAGTTGCAATATTTTATTTCCTTTTATGAATAATTGTTCTCTTGGAGTTTACATTTCTTTTTTGTGCAGCTCCGCAATGTTTTGGGTCTCATGCGTAGGGGTGGGAGCCTGCGATTTGAGGTTAGTTATTTTCAAAATTAATGGTGTGTTGACAATGTACAAATGTTGAGTAATCTTTCTTGGCATTTTTCTTTGTGATATATTTAGTGCCATAGTGGCTTCAAACTGGTTTGATTCTGATTCAGTTCTGATGCAAAAGATATATTTACTTGTCCTGTTGTTTAGCAGCAAGTGTTTAATTGTTAAGTTCACCCTAACAGGCCTACCAATGATTTTGATTTATTTGTAATTCTAATTGTACTTACACTTGGATTCCCAAAGGTATTTTCTGTTCATATGTGTCAAACAATAGGATGCGAGCAATAATTAATAAGAATCTGAAGCATTAATTGAGGAAAACGTGGAAAGATGCAAAGTTTTGCACATAATGTAATGTTATTTTGCTATCTAAATATGTGAGTATAATAATATTTCTCTATATTATAAAATTTCTTTGATGGAATCTGTATCAAACTTTCCAGCAAGACTCACAAAAGTAATTCTTAGAATTTGGGTTTAGGCCTAACTCAACCCCAAAAGCTAGCTCATGGAGTGAGGGTTGCTCCCCACTTATAAACACTATTAAGGCCATATCACTATCTAATGTGAGACTCTCAACACACACCCCTCACGTCCAAGACCAGACATCTGGAACGTGAAGTTACGTAAAGTTTGCAGGACTGGACATCTGCGGGTGGCCCAACGGATCTCGATAGGCTCTGATACCATTTTAGAATTTGGGTTTAGGCCTACCTCAACCCCAAAAGTTAGGTCATGGAGTGAGGGTTGCTCCCCACTTATAAACATTATTCAGGCCATATCACTATCCAATGTGAGACTCTCAACAGAAATCAAGCTCCAAAATGTTTTCCATTTTATTTCTGAGCCTATCTTTGACAATGTTCATAACTATTGTAAGATGTGCTCCAAACTCCAAATGCTTTAAAAAGGAAAAAAAGAAAAAGCTACTCTATACATTACATCTTCACATTTTTTCTTTTTGAATGCCTTTCAAGGCACTTACTGTTTATACTAATTTTCTGTGTGAAAGATTAAAGTTATATAGGATTTTTAACAAGATTTAAACCTATATCTTAAATAGTAAATAGAATTTTATCAAGCTTTTGAAAGACCTAATCTTGCTTAACCCATTCTTGGGAGTTGTTGATGAACTGTACATTCATATTTTTGTCTTCTAAATGTGCTTGTAATGTTGCATGGATGGGGATGTTTAAATGTTTGGGCTGATGTTAAGGCCCCTTCTGGACCATTTCTTTGGGTGCTGTGTCTGCTTATCTTACTGGGATGAGCCCATTTCTCAAATCGCTACTGTATAGTTGAGTCATGGCCCTCGTATGGGTATTTACTCCCCTGCCCAAGGAGTTCAGTGTCTCAAGATAAAAGGTCCATAGCATTTTTTTCCTTTGCCTATGTGTTGGGGCCAAGACATGAGCATGATGCGGCCAAACTCAATTTTCTACAACATCTATATGAAGGTTTGTTGGGGATTTTTAAGTTTGGGGAAAGGGGGTTGGTCTTCATCCGTCCCCAGATGCAATCAGCTTAGGGTGGGCTTGAAAGTTTTAATTCCACCTTCACCACCTTACCAAGTAATATATATATAATATATATATATATATATATAGAATCATTATATGTTCATCATCTCATTTAGGTTGGGTGCGAGCTATTTGACTTAATATATTTATATTAAGCTTGTGTTGTAAGACCTATGCTTTTATTGTGACAGGATGTTATGATCCTTGACCAATCAGTGTTTTCTGGAATGGCTGATCTTCATGATCGTCACAGGGATATGCGACTTGATGTTGATAACATGTCTTATGAGGTAAAAACTCATCTCCACATTTGGATGAATGTATTAATATATTTACTCTTTAGTGTCGTTTGTCCCCAGCTTATATTTAAAGTTGATGCTTCATTCTAGAGAGTTTCTTATTATGTAGCATTTATGAATATAATAGGAGTTATTGGCTCTGGAAGAGCGCATTGGAAATGTGAGTACTGGATTGAGTGAGGAAACCATATTGAAACTTTTGAAACCGAAGAAATATTCAATTGAAACAAGATCTCAGCTTGAGACAGAACCCTGCTGTGTTTGTCAGGTAAACTTGACTGGCCGACTTCTCTATCTCCTCTACATGTCATGCATGCACACGTGGTCTTATCACTTGAATTATGTTGTTTGCAGGAGGAGTACAACGATGGAGATGATATTGGATCGCTTGATTGCGGGCATGATTACCATACCGATTGTATTAAACAGTGGCTAATGCATAAGAATCTGTGTCCCATTTGTAAGACAACAGGCTTGGCAACATGAGACTTGTCCCTTGATTCTCAGGCAAATATTCTATCTCAGAAGATGAAGAAAAAAATTGGCACAATCAGGCAGGAAATTCTGGTTAATTGAAGCGAAATTCTCTGGTGCTTTGTTGCCTTGTCATACCGTGTTTCCATATCCGTAGCCAAGTAAATGGCCCTCCTTATTAAGCCTTAGCCGATTGACAAAGGCGACCCCTCCCCTTATCTGAATTTCTTGTTGTCATTTTGTTTATTTATCTAAGCCAATGATCTCCCGGTTAAGGTGACAGATGATTGGTGTGGATGAAGGAGTATTTCTTAACTCTAGTTGATAAAGGCTTGGTTTACATTTATGAAAAAAATTTACATTGCTCATATTGCTCGGATTCGATTTATGATGATTTATGTGTGAAACTGAAAGGAAAAATAGCACAAGAAAATCATTTAATTGCAGGAGAGCATCGTGGTATTGGACTGACATATTGGATGTTATTATGACTCCTATGACTGTTAGGGGTGGAATTCCCTTGCTTCCCAAGGTATCTCAGTAAAACTCCGGGAAAAAAAATGGAATGGCAAAACTGTTTAGTCCCTAAGAAAAGTTGACTGCTGTGTCAACAAAATGACCGCAGGCAACAGGAGTGATCTAGACCTAAATGAAAATATGAATATTTGGTCTAAATAACACTTGTTATTTCTAAACGTTACATCAATTTTCAACTACATTCAATTAGATCCTTCAGGCCAATTGGCCGTGGTACAAGGTACACGTTTTTTAGGTATTTGCAGACTCAATTAAGATAATTGATATTCTAATTACTTATTGTAATACTCATAATTTTAAATACCTAAAAGTATAATTTATCCATAATTAATATTAAAATATAATATGGGGAGACAAAAACTTCTCTTTTTTCTTTTCTTGTTTTGTTTTGTTATGGAGACAAGCAGCATGGAATTCAATCAGGTACAACTCACCGTAAAGGAAATAACAAAGGAGTATTGAGTTAAGTTTGAAGTAATTTTAAATTTAATTTATTCATAAAAATATTGGGTTGGGTTGAATTCAACCTATAATTTGAACTTGAACTTAAAAAAATAAAATGCAGAAATCGAAATCAAAATTCATTCTAAATAATATAATATAAGTTTTCAAATGACAACATAAAACATAAATTTCAAAATATATGTAATTTTAAGATTATAATTACGATCAACACAAATAAATTACAAAGACACATGTAACATAATTGAGTTCATAGATTAATTTGTTTATTAGGAGTTCTTAATTAATTTTGGGCACAAATCAATACCTCAATAGTAATAGGTATAAAAAAAACTATGAAAAGGGTTCAACACTCACCTCTTTAGTACAAAATGTAATATAATTTTAAATTAAAAATTCTCAAAATTTTAATTATCTAAAATTATTATAAACTTATATAATATTTTAAACCCTAATAAAAAATAATAATATATCTCAAAATGAAAATAAATAAAAAATTGAATGGATTGAGTTGAGTTTATGTTCAACCAACTACCTAATTTAAATCTCATAAATTTAATCTATTATTTATAAATTAGGTCGAAAAAAAATACACGAATTCCTAAGTTGACCCGACCGACCCGCTGTCCACTTTATTAGTAAGCTTATGGGCTGCTCAAACTAAGCTCATTTGCATTGCAGCCCACGGTCGCTTTTCTGCGGATCTATGCCCGTATCCTCTATGAACCTTCGACCAAAACCAAAATTCATAAAATGACTGAAAGATAGGTGTTTGTGAACACGCTACCAAAAGTAGAGCCTTGGAAATTGCACCTTTTGGCTCTATAATAAATTGGCCTTTCTGGTCGTTTGGTTGGATAAGACGGTGAAGACCATCATGACGTCTTTGACTTTTGCCTTTGTTTTTTTCTTTTTCCATTTTCATCATTTTTCCCCTTTAAATTTTATTTTCATGCTAATAGCATGGGCAAAGCCAATTTTCTTTCCTTCAAATTCTGAACTGCACCACAGGTTTAAACATTGAAAACTCACAGTCAAACTAATTAAAGAACGAATAAAATTGAACTATCACAAGAAAAAAAAATGCATTATATAATAAGGAGGGAAATGTATCTGACACTGCAATAATTGATGCTTTTTCTAGAAGAAAATAGCATAGCAGACTACCAATAATTTTTCCAAGATATATCATCATTTTATATATTTATTTTATTACGGCTATGTATTTTATCTAATTCAATTGTATCAGGAAAAAAAAAAAAAAGATTATGAAAAGAATAATGAACCTTTTGAAAAAGAAACAGAGATAGAGAAAAAAGATATACTTTTTCCCAAGAGGAAAACATGAAACTGTCCAACGGATGTAATTGACAAGGGAGAGTAATCAAATTTTAATAATAACACTAATGTTATGTGTGGGGAGAGGGAAAGGGGTAAAATGGAAAGTGAAAGGAAAGGGATGATAGATAAGTGAAAAATATAAGAATAGCTTTATTCTTTTTAGTTGAGTTAAAACTAGAGTATAAAAAAAGTTTCAAATTAAAATTTTAATATGATTCTCTTATTGTTAATATTATAACAAAAATATTAAATATATATCTAATTTAATAAATATTTAAATAAAATAAATTATTTCTCCTCCTTACCTTTCATTTGAGAAGAAAAAGTTTTAGAGGAGAAGTGACTCTTTACCCTCTTTCTCCCTCCTTAAACATCATCGAAATAAGAGTTGAGTTCTTTTTTTTCCAACCCTTCCCTTTCCCTCCAATTTACATTCTCTAATTCTTACCCCCATCCAAACAGTAAATAAATGAAACCAGTTTAAAACGTTAATCCAGCTGATATATATATACATATAAAAATGCAAATTCTAACCCAAATGGCAGGGACAGGGACAGAGACAGAGAGAAGAGACAGAGGGATCCCTGTGAGAGAGAGCCCAAGAGAAGAAATACAATGAGCCGAGCAGAGCTGAGGAGAGGCGTTTTTGTGCAAATTGGAGCAAAAGCCAAACCTTTCCTATTTCTTAGAATTCGAAGCTGCTGAACAATCTCTCTCTCTCTGATCTTTCAAGTTTCATTCACGAATCATGGCTGGTAGGGGCATGTACGGAACACCACCCTCTTCACTCAGACTCAAACTCAGAGGCTTCCCTTCTGATTCCCAAGACTTGTCCACCTTCTTCAACCAACTCTTCCACAACCACAACTCATCCGCCGGTTTTTTCTCCTCGGAGGACCCGAACCGGTTTGCCCCACTATTGCCGCTGGTGAACCATTCCGGTTCGGACTATGATGCAGTGGTTGGCTCCTCCTCTAGTTTCCATTTCTCTGATCCCTATGCTTACGTTCCGGCTCAGGCTCATGCGAAAGAGGCTACCCAAAACGAGCTTTTTTCGGCTGTTTTTGATGACTTTGACGACTCTAATACGAACACCTCCTTCAAACAACATAGCATTTCGCCGCACAATAATCCCACTGATTTCACTTCTCCTCTAGAGGTAGTCGCGCTGCCTGGTTCTTCAAATTCTTTTTTTTTTTTTAATAAATGTGAAACATTCATGAAACTGAACTTTTGAATTTTGCATTTTTTTTCTTCTAGTTATTCTTTTTATTTTCTGTGTCGAATTCTTTTAGTTGGTGATGCCACACAGGGCAAAGCTAAATAAAATTGAAAAAACATAGATTTTGATACGTCTTAGAATATTTTTCAAATTCAAAGTTGCATTTTACCGTACATTTTGGAAGTCTTTCTCTGTTACCTTCCCTCCAGTAGTCACAGTAATCAAACATATATTCAATTTTGTGAATGAATGGATTCTTTTTATTATTATTATTATTATTTTATTATGTAGAAGAATGCCGAGGCTTCTGAGTTGCCATCAAAGCCGGTCCCACCACGCACTTCGTCAAAGAGGAGCAGAGCTGCAGAGTTCCATAATTTGTCTGAAAAGGTTGGCTTTTGATCGTTTAATTTTGAGAAATTGTTCTGATTTCGGAGTAGTTATTGACAATTTCAATTGATGGGCAGAGAAGGAGGAGTAGGATTAACGAGAAAATGAAAGCCTTGCAGAATTTAATTCCAAATTCTAACAAGGTATCCACCACCCTTTCCTCCATTCAGTTTATCTTACAAAAAGATTCCATTTTAAAAAAAAAAAAAAATTCTTCTGGATGAGCACGTTGTGTTTGTTTTCAATAGACAGACAAAGCTTCCATGCTAGATGAGGCCATAGAATATTTAAAGCAGCTTCAGCTTCAAGTGCAAGTGAGTTTTCTTTCAGCTTGTGATATTATATAAATATATAATGACTCTTCACTCTTCAGATATGTCGTTTGTCCTCTACGTGACCCATATATTTTTCCTAACTCTGCTGCTGCTACTGTATTCGGATGATTGACTGACAGTATTAAATCAAAAAAAAAAAAAAAATCCCCCAAACAAGAAACTTATTTCACAAAAATCAATTTTTCCTTTTGATGAATCCGTTTATCTTCCTATTCTTCTCCTTCAATGTTTGTTTGGGGTCCCATTTTCTGTTAGATAAACTTTTGTCTGCAGTGCACGATGTGATCCTCAAAAGGATGAATTTTCTATTAGGACTTTGACTTAAGATAAACAGTTGAGAATTTCGAAACCAGTTTTGGGCAGTACAATTGCCAATATTGTTAGATTTTTTATTATTTAAATTTAATATTCATAAAGTGGTTCACATTTTCTATCCACTTTCTTATTTCTTTTACGAAGTCAAATGTAAAGGGTTTTAAATTGCACTCCACAGCCACAATTACGGCCATAATATTGGGGTTTTAGAAGTCTCCACAACGCAGCAATAAATGTTGCAGCATTAGCTGTATTTTCCTATAATTCTCTGCATTTTCTATAATCACAATGCAACAACCGCAATTTAAAACACTCTAATAAGATAAGTCAATTTCTCTTTGATTGGGTTATGCTGGTTGAGAAGATAGAGATATCCACTCCTAAGATAGTAGGAGGGTTATATCTCTCATGGAGAGAGACTAAACCCATTATAATTAAAGGCACAGAGTCCCTGGTCTAGGTGTGTCAAACAATACCCAATTCCATCAAAGGCTGGCCACACTAGACTGGAAGACTTTGTGCATGTGTTTCTTTTCAGCTGTGAATGCAGAACTTCCATTCAATTGAGGCTATGGCGGGAGGTATTTAGATCTCGTCTATACTCTCTAATAATTCAGTTCATATAGAGAAAATATTTGTAGTTTTTAACATTGTCATAATGTTAGGCTATGAATACAGAGCAAACAACAAATATTATTGACTAATTGTTTGTTCGCAAGCTCAATCATGATTTGGAATGGAGGAATTCTTTAGTTAGACACCAAAGGATAAACTTTCCATTAGTACATCATTGCTGGACAGATTCTGTTAGCTCTTAAATATTATTGTGCAACACATTTGTCCTTAACTATGACATAGTGCTGTTGGTGAAACCAAAGACTATTTTCCCATTGATGTCTTAAAAGGTTTTTCAACCCCACCGAGTTGTTTCAATTCTTTTTGGTATATAGATAGTCGTTATAGCATTTTGGACCTTTAACACCTGCCCCAATCCACAGCCACCCTGTCCACATGAGCCATCTCAAGTGGCTACAATTTTAATTTATTCACTGCTGTTAATTGGGACATAAAAGGCTTGGAAATTGTGGTTACCTTTCCAATTATCTGGGTTCCAATGGGTATGCATTGTTGATTATTCCTTCATTGACTAATTGTTACTTCAGTGCTTGTGATTGGTTCTGCAGATGTTAATGATGAGAAATGGTTTGAGCTTGCATCCAATGTCTTTTCCTGGAGGACTGCAACCTATGATATTGCCTCAGACGGGGTTGGATTTTGATGAGGGTAACGGATTTCAGAAAACTACAAGTGGAATTGCCTCATCTGCAAATGCTGAATGCTTGGTGCGGCCTGCTTTTAGTTTTCCGAAGCATTGCAGCATCTCAAATCAGTCTGTTGTCATACCCTCAATGGCAAACATTACTACTTCAGATACCTCATCTAGTTTTCAACCATCTGTTAAGGTTGTTGGACAGTTTAACCGTTCAATATCACCCAAAATAATTGTCATGACAAGCGCTTCATTTATTAATCTGTTGAACTTAACAAATAACAACTCTTCTTTGTGCAATGTGAAGGATGCACTCTGTGGCAGCATGCCACAACTGCTTTTGGATACAACGAAGATTGGAAAAAACCCTTCACCAGATGTGTCTTAAACAGCTTGGTTTCCTCCAGAGATAAAGGACTTACGAGATTGTGCGCCACCTCGTAAAAAGGTAGTTTTTGTTCAGACACTATAATCTACACTTGAACTCAAATTTGCTGACTACGTGGCACTTCATCTGGTTGTTGGTGGTACAAGTGGTAACAGTCTGACACAATCTTCGTGCCGTTAACACTTGCATTGAAATGTGCAAGCATTTTGTAACTTCCTCAATTGCAAAATGAAGCTAATGAACATTCTGCAGCATATCACTACTTTCTTGTGATATTTTTGGATGCGGTTGTCTGTTTTTTTTATTTATTTTATATATATAGGTTTTCTTGGGTGATCAGATATATACAATAGACTGCATATCTGCAATATGCTAGAGCAAACAAAAATTGTTGTGATATCTGCCATTACTCATAGGTTCAAGAATGGCCGTACCTTCAAATATCCGATAATGGGTTCCGAACTGGCTAATTGCCATTCAAAGTGGATACAGGGCCTCTGTACCAACTAAAACTAAACCAAGTGTTGTGACAGTGGATCAGTTCCGTCCTGGGTTCAATTCAACCTTTAGATGTCCCAATTCTGCAGTACATGCCCCGAGCTTGAGCTTGTTCAAATTCCGGTTGGATTCTCTTCATATAGTAAAATGGTTTGTCTTAATTTATTGTTTTACTTTCAATTTCCTTTTGTCCTTATACGGTGTGTAATCTCAAAAAGGGTGTGCTGATAATAATTATAAAACTAGCTTGGAGGGAAGGAGTGGAAGGGATGGAACTCACAACAATAAGCACGCTAAGAATCAGAGGTTATACGAAAATAACGTTGAAATTCTTATTATTAATAATGGGAGTTCTCTATATGTAAAAAACCTCTCGTCAAGAAAATACTATAAATATCAAAGAAGAAAGAAATATTAAAAAAAGAGGGGGGAAAATGATTTAATTTTAATCTACTAATGTAAATTTTATCTAATTATGTATTATTAAATTATTAAAAGAGTTTAACTATTATAATAATTACTTAAAATGTTTAATACATGACTTAATCAAAAACAATTATTTAATACATAATTGGATGATATTGGAAACAGTAAATTAAATTTAAATTTTAAAAAAAATGTACACTTAAAGGGAAAGCAGAAACTATTAGCAACAACGAAAGAAAAGCAAGGAATGAGTAGTCCTCTACGAAATTGGAAACGTAAGAGCCCTAGCGTGGAGTCTGAGAAGTGTCATAAACGAACAATAAATAATGGAAAGAGCGGTGGTGGCAATGAATTGGATCATGGGACACACGTTGAAGGAAAGACAAAGAAGGAAGAGGATGACGACTGTGTTTTGGGGTGTTCATGCTTTTCACCCTCAAATTCGTGCTAAGGTAATCACTAGTCAGTAATGATAACTAATCATGCTCATCACTACCTCTAGGCTCTAGCTGGCTTTCAGACGTGGTCCTCACCCAACATGTGTGGTGAACTGGTGATTGAATTTGTTCACTTTTGGTAACTTGGGCTTTCCATCGGTTGCCTTATCCTACATTTAATAACTTTCTAAAATTATCTTATAATTATATTTCAAAAGTAACTTTATTTTACAATACTTAAACAAACATACAATATAAATGTATTTTTTTAAAATCTTACCGAGGTGAATTCTATATAATAATTAAATAACACCTCATAAAGTAAATAAATTAACATTCCAAGTATAACAAGTAATGGATATAACTTAAGAAGCCACCTAACGTATTGTTTAGACGGGGTAAGGAGGGGTAAGAAGCCACCCTAATTAAAACGAGAACTAAAACATGTTTTAAAATTTGTTTTTATTACTTTTTAATTGAATTGGAGAAAAATCCTGTAAAATAAAATATTTTTAATAAACAAGTGCATCTTATCATTTTAAGGAGTGTTCTATTATTTGTATATCACTTTTTATATTACATTTTTCATCGATAATTTCATTCTTAATTTACATTTACAAAAATATAATTTATCTAAATTTGTAAAAATTATTCCTTATGATAGTTCTATTAAAGTTAAAGAACTATGTAATCCAAAATTTTAAGCTCTTAAATTAAAACTAAAGAATGAATTTTTAATTTTATTTTACAAGGAAAATTTTAGCTATAGTTTCAATGTTTTAGATATCGAAAAGGAAAAGATATAAATTTAGAGTGTGTTTGGATTAGCTGTAAAAAATAGATTATGTGTATAATATATTTTTAATAAAATCAATTATGAAAAAATTCATTTGTGTTTGAATATGTTAGTTTATATTTGATTTTTAAGATAAATTTTTATTTAAATTGTTTAAAAAGAATCACTTTTATGTATTAAATTATAAAAAGAGTTTAATTTTGATCTACTGTCATCCAATCATGTATTGCCAAATCATTAAAAAAGTTTGACTATTATAACAACTTCTTCAAAAGTCTAACTCTTTTAATGACGTATCAGTACATTATTAGATGACAGTGTAAAATAATTTTATACTAATAGTGGATTAAAATTAAATCCTTACAAAAAATATATATAAAATGATTAAAAAAAAGTTATTTAGTCAAAAACAAAAGAGTACTTATCTACCAAAACTTTTAAAATAATGTAAAATCACTTAATCAAAATGTTCAAAATAAAACATTTTAAAAAAATAATTTTTAGTGTATGAAAAAATAATATTCACTTATAATTAATTTTATACAATTTAATCAAATATAATAAGTTTTACAAAAAAAAAACAGCTTTTATAAAAAAAATAATTTTTTTCCAAACATCCGCTTGGTCTTGAATCTTCGTGACATTGCCTTTGATAAATATGAATGAAATGTTCTACCTTAATCATTTGCTTCACTTCTTTTGGGCTAAATGGACCAAATCTCAAATTTGGGCTCATCCAGGTGAGATTTTGTGCGCGTGTATATCTATAAATACAAAAGAAAGCAGGGAGGGGGGCAAGTGTGAAAATAACAAGAAATTTATTTATTGGCCACCTCGCCATTCCCATTTGCTACATGAGATGAGACAGAACCTGGTTCTATAGAGAGGGCCTTCTCTCCTTGTTGTTCATCCATGGCTTTTCCTCAGCACCAGTTCCAACGGCACTACCAAACCCAACAACAACAACCACAAACGAAATCTTTCAGGTAATTATCTTCCCAATAATATTTATTAAAATTTCTAAAATCCCAAACAATTTCCCTTTCTTTCTGCCTTTCATTATACCAAACATTTCTTTCTATGTGTAGAGTTTAATCTGCTCATTCATCTACTTTTCTTTTCAGAAATTTACAAACAATCGAAGGTCAGATGTCGCAGCCGGTCACCTTTTACAACCCCACTGATTTACAAGATCAGTCCCAGCATCCTCCCTACGTTCCTCCTTGTATGTAAATTCTTCATCTTTAGCTACCCTTTTATTTTCTTTCTTCAATTCCTTTGTTCTCTTCTCTGTGCTCTCTTTTTAAATTTTTTGGGTAGCTACATCTATTGGAAAGGAAAATATGAAGGAAATTACCTCAGCTAGGTTTCTTTGGCATCCTTTTGTCATCTTTGAGTTAAAGTTGTCCCTTTTATATTATATGCCATGATTCAAATACTTAAAGGTTTCAACTTTGAAATCATTTTCGTGTGTTTCCTCAACAATTTTAATTTTTTTGGGTCCTTTTAACTCTAGTTGTGCGGTTGACACAATAAATTAAGCCCTCGATTTAATGGGTTGTGATTTTTATTTTATTTGTTTTTTATAGTTCATGTTGTTGGGTTTGCTCCTGGTCCAGTCCCTCCTGGTGATGGCAGCGATGGCGGTGCTGATTTGCAATGGAATTATGGTTTGGAACCTGAGAGGAAGAGACTAAAAGAACAGGATTTTCTTGAGAATAATTCTCAGATATCTTCTGTAGATTTCTTGCAACCTCGATCGGTGTCCACTGGGTTGGGTTTGTCTCTTGACAATACCCGCATGGCTTCCACTGGAGACTCGGCTTTGTTGTCACTCATTGGTGACGACATTGATCGCGTGTTACAGCAGCAGGACCTAGAGATAGATAGATTTCTCAAAGTCCAGGTTTGTTCAGGTTTTGATGCCTAGTTTACCATTTTATTGGCTACTTTTTTTAGGTAAAAACTTTTCAGTTAATATTGCAATTCTGCAAACAGATCATATTATTTATGCACATTTTGACATATCTTTGATTGTTGGTCAATAAGTGGATCTTCTAAGTGTTTCATTGCATGATCTAACTTAAAAGAAATTAATGGAAACGGTAAAAATGGCATTTTGTACTGCTGTTAAATAATGGTGTTGATATTTAAGCTGTGAATTCCACTTGTCCAAAGATAAAGAGAGTTCATTACAATAAAACTAGTTTTACTTGTGAGCAAATGTGCACGGAATACATAGTTAGGCATTAGGGTGTGTTGCTCGAACAAAATCAGCTTATATGCTTGCTAAAATTATGTAATAAGTTTTAGCTCTGTTTTTGGTACACTGAGGAGTCACAACCTCTTGGCTATGCTACACCCAAGTGGCTAATAACCTTTAGTTCTGTAATGATCAAATTATTCAAATGATCTGGATATTATAAGTATATTTAGATGGATGAAACTGAGTGGAAGAGAAGCAGTAAAAAGAAGTATCTTTTTGATTCCTTTGTTTCATTGTTTACTGTAAAGGAATAAATACTTCTTGATGGAACTGGGAATTTTATATAACCTTTTTTTGTGTCCATTTTGCAAGGCCTCTCCCTTATAATGTGTGAATTTTCAGTTTTCTGCATCAATGTTAAAGGGAAATACCTATTAAAACTTAAAAGTGGGATGTAATGGGAGATGGAACCTTAAAAGAACGCTCTTTCTCAATTCTCAGTACATAGTTCTGAACTACCATCACCAAACCAATAATCTGCCTGCATCCTTTCTAGGCATCTATACACCTTAATTAAGATCCGTTCTGATTGCTTTCTGTTTCACTCTTCAATTTCGCCCCCCTTTCTTTTTTATTCTTGTTTGAACTTTCAAAGGCACCTAAAGCAATGTTATTAAGGGTCATAGGTGGATGATTTGTTATCTAAGTTTCTTTCTAAAATAGAGTATGTCACTGACTGTTTGTTCACGGTGGTATATTTTCCCTTTCAAATAACTTGTTTGGACATTTAGAAGACATGAAGGAAAAGGTGTTTCCTCCTCTTTACTGCTTGAGTGCTGAGTGACCGTTTTCTTATTCTATGGCCATGGTTAGGAAGATCTTTTTTGTTCATCCCATTTCCAGTGGTTGGTGTTTGTTTGAAAGGATAGTGAGTGCTCTGTTGACATGTTATAAAAATGTTATATGATTAGCAAGGTTCAGTCATGCTGGAAAACTGGTGTAGCATAGCATGCATATGTGAGATGCTGGATTTTTTTACTTGAGTGCTGGAGAGTCGTCTGCCTTTTCATTGCCTCTTGCTGTTATTGAATAATGAGATGTTTCCTCCTCTTTACTGCTGAGTGCTGAGTGACCCTTTTCTTATTCTATGGCCATGGTTAGGAAGGAGATCATTTTTGTTCATCCCATTTCCAGTGGTTGGTGTTTGTTTGAAAGGATAGTGAGTGCTCTGATGACATGTTATAAAAATGCTTTATGATTAGTGAGGTTCATTCATGCTGGAAAACTGGTGTAGCATAGCATGCATATGTGAGATGCTGGATTTTTTTTACTTGATTGTTGGAGAGTTGTCTGCCTTTTCATTGCCTCTTGCTGTTATTGAATAATGAGATTATTATTGAATTGATGAAAAAAGCTTATTAAAGTATACTTTTCCTTTTAACATATTAAATAAGTATATGTATCACTGATTGAATCATTAAATAAATCTGATCAAGCTTCATCATCGTCCCTTTTTGTGCGCTGTGGCACGATCAATAAAACGCTTTTCTTTTTAGTAATTGCTTCAAAGTTCAAACGCTTACTGTTGTCCTTTCTAATAGGGTGAACGATTGCGGCAAACGATTTTAGAGAAGGTTCAGGCAACACAACTTCAGAGTGTTTCAATCGTTGAAGACAAAGTCCTTCAGCAACTTCGTGAGAAAGAAGCCGAGGTAGAAAGCATCAATAAGAGGAATATGGAACTTGAACATCAAATGGAGCAGTTGACTGTTGAAGCAGGTGCCTGGCAACAGCGAGCCAGATACAATGAGAATATGATTGCTGCTCTCAAGTTTAACCTTCAGCAAGCATATGTCCAAAGTAGAGATAGTAAAGAAGGATGTGGTGACAGTGAGGTAGATGATACAGCTTCTTGCT
Source organism: Styphnolobium japonicum (assembly GCA_023212625.1). Classification (NCBI taxonomy): domain Eukaryota; kingdom Viridiplantae; phylum Streptophyta; class Magnoliopsida; order Fabales; family Fabaceae; genus Styphnolobium; species Styphnolobium japonicum. Next base: position 28,478,714 of record JALBWW010000006.1, read on the forward strand.
GCAATGGCCGTTCCCTTGATTTCCATCTGCTCTCCAAGGATAACGATATGAAAGAGATGATGACATGTAAGGCTTGCAGAGTCAATGAAGCGACCATGGTTTTATTACCATGTAAGCATCTCTGCCTCTGTAAAGATTGTGAAAGTAAGCTTAGTTTCTGTCCTCTATGTCAATCCTCTAAATTTATTGGCATGGAGGTCTATATGTAACTGGATATTTTATTTTAACATGTGAAATCTCTAATTTTATATTGAAGTTATGTGCGTCTTCTTTTGTTGCCGATTATTGTTTTGTTCAACCTCTGTAGCTGGAATCTCCATGACACATTGTACCTCGTTTATAATCACTTCTTGAGAACAGTAGTAGATTTTGAATGGTTGTCAACTGAATTGATTCATGCATTCTCGTGCATTTTCTTGGGATATAAAGATGAGGTTTCCAAATGCGCACGTGGCATCATGTGATTGCGAAGAAATAAGAACATGCAAGAGATATCTCGTCTAATTTTTCTGCCAAAGGCCCAAAGCTATCGCGTGGGAAATACTGGAAATGTAATTCTAGAAAAGGAGCAAAAGAAATTCCTTATCAAGAGAATGAAATAAATAAAAACATTGGAATTAATGTAGGGTCGGTCCGCGGTCATGTTTGCATAATTTGTTGTTCACAAATTGTGCGTTTAAGTTCAAGTGGTTTCATTTAAATTTTCTTCTTGTAGCTACTTTAAATGTGCATAGTTGGTAAAGACTAACTTGCACTTTGAACATTTACTCAGATTTTAACATGATAATTTTTCGCATTGTGATATATACCTCGGTATTTCATTGTGACATCAAACACTACCAACAATTCAACGAAATCATGATCATCAGTTTTATGATTCTGGGTTATAGGTGAGGAGTCCTGCTTTTCCTACCCTTTTTATAGTTTATGGTTTCAAGATACTCCTGTCTTGGCTGAAATTGCTTTTTAGCACTTCTATAATATTAAATTTAACATTATTTTACGTACATGTTTGATCACTTCGAAATTTGTACATATTATTGTATATCCAATCTTTTAGAAATGATGTTTGCTCACTGTGTAAGGCGTAGAGAATCCCAGTGATGCAAAACAAAAGGTGCGAAGTCCGCTTAAAATTTAAGAATGAATTATGTTTATATGTCGGCCGATATGAAACGTGAGCTTCAAGGATTACGATGACGAAGCCCATTCACTGAGATGGGCTAGGGCTTGATATCATGCCATCTAGGTCTTATTGAGTGCCTGGCAACCCATCCTTTAAACATCCCCTGAGCCCTTATCAAATATCCCAATTGCAACTGTGAAGACCAAATCAGCCGAGTGAAACCCCCAATCCATTCTATTCTACCAAAATAATAGTTGAAAGACCTAATAATCAACACATGCAATTGAATTGTTGAACCATGATTCCTAAGACCATGTAAGATTTACTGAAGCTCCAATTTTATGAGTATCGACTTCTGTAATATATCGTTTTGAAATAATATTAATAAGTTACCAATTTAATTAAGCAATGAGAACTGTGCACTTATTACCCATTACAAATGCAAGGAGTTTGGATCCTCTTCTACCTCTCAAGCAGAAAATTATGGAGGGGGAAAATAGATAATGAAAAAATGATGGAGATGGAGAGAAAATAGAGAGAAAATGAAATTAAGAGAGAGATAAAGAGGCTGAAGAGACACGAGTGCAGGAGAAGATCCAATTCTAAATACAAGACTCCCAATTAATGTATATATAAAAAGAGAAAAGACAATGGATAATAAAAAAAATAAAATGTTTCTTTAATATTCCCATCATTTTTATTCTTCAAAATAGATTGAACCAAATGCAACCTAAGGATATTTTCTCATTTGTAAATATAAAGGGTTTGTCGGAATAGAAAAAGAGTTTAATTTTGATTTGCGGTTAGTTTAAAAGGTGTTACAATATTATCTAATTATATGTTAATATATTATTAAAAGAGTTTAACTTTTTACATAATTATTATCATATTTAAATTCTTTCAATAATATAATAATACATAATTAAATGATAATATAAGTGTATTTGGATTTGCTTCTTTATTTGGAATAATCGCTTTTTATATCTATAAAGATGTTTTCAAAAAAAAAAAAGTAATATGTTTGGATTTTGTTAGGAAGAGTTGTTGATTATTTTTTTATACTATTTTTTTTAAAGCTAAATTTTCAACATTATTTTAAAAGTTAATTATTTGATTTCAGATTATTTCAAAAGTTTTGGAAGAGAAATATCTATTTGCTCTCAATTAAATAACTTTTTCAATATTTTCATCTCTTTTTTAATAATTTAATACATAAAAGTAATTTTTATGTATAATTCAAATAAAATTTTTTTATCTTATAATCGCTTATGAATTAATATATCTGAACATAAAATAATATTTTTATAATTAATTTTCTTAAAAATTAATTATACACATAATCGATTTTTAACATAATCTTTTTTTCATTAAATCCATGAATTCCAATATGCTTTGCTGAAATATCACACGCTGCCATTTAAATTCAGCCATCCAGTAGGATTAGTAGGCTTTATTTTAAAAATATATATTGGAACTCGTTTTATATATATATATATATATATATATATATATATATATATATATATATATTAATCAAGCTTCGAGCTTAAAGATTTTCGTTGAAGCTGAATTCAAGCCTACACCTGAATACTTAAAAATAAATTTCAACTCAAGCTCTTACCAAAAAAAAAATCAACTCGAGGTTGAATATGTCAATGTTTAACTTGATTTAAATGTGAATCATGATGTTCATTAATAGAGCATCTACATTGATAATGTGTACCTAAAACCATGAACATAACATATTAATTGAAATGGAAATCTTAATTAAGGGGTCATTTAGAACAAATTTTAGTTTCTAGAGCTCTACATACTGCCTTACCCAACTGCATTTTATTTATCCAAAACAAAATACAATTATAGTTTCTTTCCGCCTCTATGCATTTTTTCTTATTTCCGTTAGCTGAAATCCTGCCTCTCAATTATATAAGTATATTCAAGAAAATTCATGTTTGTTTTTTTGTTTTTTGTTTTTTTTTGTGTGGAAGAAAATCCATATGTTAGGGTAACGTTTGTGATATAGAGCATAAAAATTGTCGTTAAAGGCATTGCCAAAAAGATAGCCATAAAACATTTTGTTAAAAATAGTAGCGTTTAAATTTGATTAACTGTTAATGTAATTTTTACTTTCAATACTGCAAACAACTTTCAATAACTGATCATTTGTTAATTTATCCTGTATATTCATATTCTAACATGAAAGCCAGAGGAAACACTTGTTTCATATTTAATAGTAACGATTAATATCTCAATTTTTTCTCTTAATTTAGAGAGAGAGAGAAAGAGAGAGAGGACGAAGGAAGAGAATGCTTTTCTTTGAAGAAGGTGGAGAAGATTGATGACCTTTTTTCTAATCATGCCTTAGAAAGTGATGACAAAGAGGAAAGGGATATGCTTCGTCCATGATTATAACAATCTATCTTGCAATCTATTATTGTTATTATAATTATTCCCACCTCCTCCTCCACTTCCACCACCTTCCACCGCAAATTCCAGCCGATCTTAATTAGTCCTGTCATACTCATACTTTGCCTTTTTTTCCTATCCTTTCTCTTTCATTCTACTCTCTCTCTTACCTTTTCTTCTTATCTCTCGTAAAATGAAAGGAATCTTTGTCATCAAAATCCTTGACATATAATTAAAATTAAGTGTACATATATACGTACACACCAAAAGATTGTTGAAAATTTTAAATGAAGAATAGTGAGAGTGTTTACTTCAGTTCAATCATGCAACCTCTTCCTTATTCCCCATAAAGCTGTTTTTATACTTTATTTTTTCTTCTTTCTCTTTGTGGGGTCTGTGGTCAGCCTTCTCTAGGCCTGCTTCCTTCCACTTTGTATCACTATATGCTTTCTTTTTTTAACTGATATCATACGCCTCAGTGAATTTATTTTGGGACTCCAATATCGCTCTGTTCTTTTGCAGTCAAAGTTATTCCTTCTTTAAGCTGAACCATGTAGCTGGTTATGCCCACAGCTTCTGCTTTTGATGGATATTGCGCTCTGATGCAAAGCTTCCCCCCACGTAAATGGAACATTTGTTCTTTTGCCAGGATATGTAGCAGTATATATAACCCAATATTTTTTACCCTAGTGTGAGACTTTGGGAGGTGAGTGGCTTTATGGTATCTAACTTGTATGGTAGCTAGAGTTATATGGAGTATACGTACACTACGCATGTTTGTCCAATGTCATGTCTTATAGCTAACTATTTTTCATTTCAAGAAGTTGCACGTAAGAATAACTAGGATGTGTTTAATAATTTCTTTGACTTTTGGTAAAACCCTCAAGCGACACGTTGTTATGTAAAACAACAAACAAAAAGAAATGGAAAGATATTCTATACAACTGAAATTTCTTCATAATATGCTAATCTTCTCCTTAACTAACCTGGTACAACAGCGGCTTATACTTTGTTCTAAACCCTATGAACCTGTTTTCTTTGATATCCACATATAGTTCTGGTAATTTAATTTTGCTTTTTTTTTAGCATTATGATTAATTATTCGCTTATTTGAAAGTTGAAACACTGAAACCAATACTCACCATGCATCTCTAGCTAGCGTCCACCATCGAAAACTAGCACGTACGCTTTCTCTGATATGCTTGTACCCAGCTGTTCTTTTACATATATCTACAAAAGTTTGGTGCGTACCTATGCTTTTTTGGGTGGGACGTGAAAACAGCTTCACTCTTGTTCTGTAAATAAAGCCAACTCCAAAGAAGCTCCAGGCCATAATAGGGTGTTGGTTCCACTTTTAGAAACAGTTATGCGGTCCTTGTTCAAATGAGGAGGTACTACAATTAACTCAAAAACCCACCTTAAATTCATGTTCTTCAATATTCCTTGTCGATTAATTGACTCTGCAACTCTTGATTGTCTTAATGGACATTAATTTATTAATTAGTACCTTGCTAACTACAAACCGGGAAAACAAATTAAATGGGTGTCATTAAGTTGGTTTAGTTCATGCATGAAGGCATTCTTAATCAGTGGGATCTCAAGTGAAGAGATGCTAGCTACAATGATCCATAATGAGAAATTAAACGTCTAATTAATGAAAAATTTCAAAAACTAGTTTTTCAGTTCACCGTTTGATTTGAGCTGGATTAATTGCTGCGAATAAGCAGTGCGAGAGAAGTTTGAAACAGTAAAAGCATTTGAGGCAAACCGTCAATTCCCTTCCCTGGTTGATCGAATGTGACCCGAATCACTATCAGATCACTTAGCAAAAAGAACTTTATATCAGACATGATTGACTCAGCCTTTTCTTGCTTAGTGGAAAATTTGGTGTCAATTATATTTTTATTATTACTTATATATGGAAATATACATTATATATGCATGTAGAAATAGCTAGGTAGTATATATGTAAAATATATTATTTTTAATAAGGATAAAAAAAATTAATGATTCGGGGAAACTGGACAGTTCGAATCTATCAAGCATGGCAAATGATTTTCCGATCACAACATAATAATAAAACCCGATCGATTTGCGATTCAGTTTTATTTGTTTCTTTACCGAAAATCCATGATAAGATAATGAGAGTGATCAGTGAGGTGGTGAGGATGTGTTCCACAGGGTGGCCGGGCTGCCATTTTGATAAACATGCAGTCATGCATTATTGGCTGGCATCAGAAAAAATGGCACTTTAAGCAAATGCTTTACAAAGTTATGGACGTGAGGGAGGTGGGTCTTTCAACTATATGCATGAAATGATGACGGAGGGACCCAGAATCACAAGGAAAGAGCTTCATCATCTCACGGAATCCCTTGGATTGAGGAGGAACTAGAAGGCAAACTTCAAACTGTGGAATGTGGAATGTAGATGTGGAATTAACCATTTGCTTTTCTTCTTCTTCTTCTTTTTTTTTTTTTTTTTGGTTAGTAATCAACTTTATTTTTTCCCCCTTTAAACATTAGTCACCCACAGTATAAAAAGAAGAGAAGGAGAAGAAGAAGGAGAAAGAGATTGTGATATGCATGTGATCCAACAGACTTTATGTTCCCCGTTATTACCTCCTCCTACCTCTATAGCGAGCTATATAGTTCTCCTTACTTCTTATGCTTCAATATTTCTAGGCCAAATGAACCACCAATAACCAACCAGTGCTTCTCTCTATCTTTTCGGACATTCGGTGACTCATACTTTATGGTTAATCATGCTTAGGTCAAGCATAGACGTTTAAATCTTAAAAACATAAGTCGGGTCCCACTATTAGACATGCGAGGTCGGCCATGCATGCATGCGAATGTGCTATATTATGCCCAATATCACATCAAATGAACTGTCTAATTAAAGTTTGTTTTAAATAGTGGAGTTCTTAGTCCCAATATCACTTCAAATGGACTATCTAACACTTCTCTTTGCTTTTCTTTTAATTAAATCAGGAAAAAGTTAGAAGTGTTTGGTGTGTGATGAGTTAGATGGTAGAATATGAATATACTACTCGTTCTATTCTCATTTTGGTACAAGGCAAAGTATCTCACCTTCTCGCATAAATATATAGAAGGATCTCTTTTTTTCCACGTAGAAGTCGTATGGATGACTTTAAGAAAGAGATAAAGAAAGAAAGAAAAAATAAAAGGAAAGGAAAGGAAAAGAGGGAGAAAAGAATAGAAAAAAGGGGATTAAAGATAGAGGAGGAAAGACCTCTCTTGTTCTCTCCTTTTAATGCTAACTCTAAAGTATGTTAAAATGAGCTTTCTTTTAGTGATAAGAAGTAAGCAATACGCCATGCAAGTCTAATAATTTGATTACACCGGGGATATTAATATTCTTCCTGGAAGCTGCTTTTCAACGTCTTTTTCAGGACAATTCAACTTTTGCATGCAAACCACATCCCCCATGTACATACTCTTTACTCTATTGCTTTTATATGACTTTCCATTTGATCAGTGATGTATATAAGCTTATTATTTATGTGTTTATTATTTTCACATCTCAATATTCGTAATTAGTTTATACAATTATGATCTCTGTTTTAACTAATTCAGTATCAATTTTATAATAAACAAGCTCCTTAAAACCCAAATTCAAATATAACGTACTCATGGGGATATCCTGTAATTGTTGGTTACATTACTAATTATATAATCGTTTCTTGCGGTTGGAGCTATGAACGTAAGGCAAAAAAAATCCCCGAATTTGTTTATACGTTGTAAAGAAAGAAAAAAGAAAATTTATTTCTATGTACAAAATCACAATCAAAATTGGATATTTTGAGAAAATAGATCTCTAATCATTAGTTATATATTTCTCCTTCCTTTTTGCTTTCAGTTGAAAATTATAGATATATTGTCAGCTTTAATCATTAACTTTCATATGTTTATGCTACTGCTACTTTTCAGGTATTTATAAACACCTTCCAAAAGTTGCTTAAGATCTCATCAGCTATATGCATATACAGGTTCTGTTGTCTACGACATTATTTCTATTACTGCGGTTGATCCTAAATAGAATACATTATTATTATATGGTGTTCTAATAGATATATTCAGGTTGTAGTTTTTTTTTTTTTTCTTTTTCATCTTATATGAATTAATTGTTATCATTTGTTTTTGTTAACAATTGAATTGGCACTAGTTTAATGACAAAATAAAGGGCAAAAGATAGAAGGGGTGAGGGTAGCGCTGCCCTCAAAAGTTTTTTCCTATTCATGATGTTCCTTAACTAGGATAACTAAAATGTCAATTGCTTACAACCGAATGGAGTCTATTTGTTAGTAAAAAGATTACTTTTGTTAGAGATTTTGTTTTATTCATCACACGCCGATAACATTGATAGCTAAATAAGAATATCACTTATTGAATTCAGAGTGTCGCTTACATATAGATCCCAATCGTTCGCCCTCCATTTTTTTAAAATCAAGTTTCGTCACTAGACAAAATGGATTCCAACTTATTAAATTTTCACGCAGAGGTCATCTAAGTGCCTTTAGACTAAATGTGACTCAGCATGTTATCTGAGAATTTTTTTTAAGTATTATATTTTAAGTTTCTGCATTTTACATCTTTAATTTACAGAAAAAGTTTAAATATGTGATTAAGTTACTGGGAGGTTAATCTACTTCAGGTTCATCTCCGAATCTGGAATGTTAATTTACAAGTATTATGTACGTATATATTCATAATTGATTTCACGGTTTAGCGCGGAAATCTGATAAGCACTTAAATTATCGACAATTAGGTTAATAGCTTTCTTTTACTGTAATGAACAGGACAAAATTGGATGATCCGGCTAACAGAAAAAAGTGTAATAGCATGCTATTGTGAAATTTTTTGAATTTTGAATTTTTAAAATATAATAAATAGTTTACAGAATAAAGTATGAATTAATAATGGTAATGAAAAATGAAAAAGTAATTTATCACATATTTACAATTTATTATATATACTTATATTTTTATTGAAAAATAAATTATTAAATTATTGATAATTATTATTAATTATATTTGTTTTATAAAATGTTATTTGTATTTTAAAAGGTCTCAATCTCTATTAGTGAGTATAATAATAATAATAATAATAATAATAATAATGTATGGAAGATAAGTATGTGAATCGGAAGAGACGAGAGATGTGAATCCATAAACAGAGGAAGGAGAGAGAGAGAGAGAGGACAACAAGAGCCTAGGCTGAGGCACATGTGCATGTGTTTATATATAAAAGTGGTACTAGCAAGACAAATGGGCATCTTGTCCATTAAATTATTATCAGAGTGCAATTTGCTCGTGGGATTCATATTTCATGGCCCCTCCTCGTGACCCTCCAATTAAGTAATCTTGTATGGAAACAGAACCTTTAAAGGAACTTTGAATTGAACTTGTTTGACTCAGACCTACCCAACCTCTCATCTCATGTGTGTATATATATCCCAATATCCCATAAACACGCATCAACGACTAACAAAGTTTGCCTGTGTCTCTCTGTCTGTTACTTCATTTTTCTAATCTAAACATGCATGTATATATCTGTATATTATAACACTTAATTGATGTGAAGTGTGTGTTGTTATGGAAAGCGAAGAGGGGTCAGTGAAACAGACAAAAGATAGTGCGAAAAGAGACAGAAGAAAGAACCTTAGTAGCTTTGTCGTATATAATACAGATTTTTTATGCTATTTCTACAGATGGATTTAAGTTTTTTAAAAAAGAATGGTGTTTCTATATAAGCCATTAACATAACATGTTGGGGGTAGCCTAAGCCCACTACTTCTGATCTACATCAACGATAGTGAGAAGTGAATTAAAAGTTAAAAAATGATATGATGGGTGTTTTGTTTTGTTTTTTTTATCTTCGTTTATCCGTATTCGGTCTGTGTTTGAAGCTCTCTTTCCTTGAAATTCCCAGTCAAGTTCCGTCCAATAATAACAAATATGATTTTATTTGAAAGGTACCGGCGGTGGTCATGTGATAGCAGGTGGGGTTGGTTCACTTTCACTGCGTTTTAGAAATTAGAATAGAATCTTCTTCGCTCTTCAACGTGTAGAGAGAGTGTCCGGAGAGAGAGATAGCAGGGGTGTGTTTGACAGTGTTTTTGTTTGTTGGGTGAATTTTGGTGGTGAGTCGTGACATATATATCATATGACTAATAATAATCGTAAAAACTTACGTTCACAATTTTTTAACATGTTTCTATACAAATCATTAGTTATTTTATTATTGGATTTGGATGAGTTATTTTATATTCTATATTATTATTTAAAACAATATTTTTATTTATAATTATTAATTATATTAAATATGTTAAGTTTACAAAATATTTTTTAATACAAATTCTTATAAATAATGGATTATAATTAAAAATAAATTTTTATGTTAGAGAGAATTTCTATTTTTCATTTTATTTAATTTTTGTGTTATGCACAAATTATTTTCTACTTAAAGTTTATTGTTTTTATTCAAAATGATGTTTTTATGTATAATGATTATTTTGAAAATGTTAAGTTCACAAAGTATTTTTTAATAAAAATTCTTTAAAATAAATGAATGAAATGTTGTAAATTAATTTTTTATGTTGAAGATAATGGATTTTTTAATTTTATTATTTCATTGTTTAAATTTAAATTATATACTTTGACAACACTTATATTTTAATATTGTTGTTTTTTCCATATCATTAATTCATTATTTTTCTTTAAAATTTAACATGTATTTAATAATTATATTATTATATTTAATAATACTATTCATTATTTCTCAAGACAATTTTATTTATATATATTAGATAACACTTTAATCTTACTTTAATTTTATTGAATTGTTCAAATTATACACATACATCGCATAATTTTTGCAACTGTATATCTTTTTCTAATGTGCTCGTTATCCGAGTTGCTGACAACTTGCGAGGGAAATCTGCCTTTGTTTTTTAGCTTTCCACTATGTGGGGTTTGGGGATCTTTCTAATTTCTTTCAAACTATATAGATATCCCTTATCTTTCGTTCGAATTATCATAATCAGAATACACACAAAAAATAAATAAAAAATCCAAGAACTCCATGTATAATACAACGAGACTGAACAATTATTCACCAAATTAATTACCTTCATCCTCGCCAAACGCTTCTCTTACTAGTTACCCTTAAAAAAAGCAACTGAGGGTCCCGCTCTATGCCTCATAGATGGACCCACCTAGTCTCAGATTTATCATCCATTCATAATAACATAATTAGGTCTAATTCTGGTCTGGTAAAGCCAATCAATCGGCCATAATTCTGGAACAAGTTTGAATATGGATAGATACTATTAACTTTTTCTTTTTGAAATTTAAGTTGAAGTGAGAAAAAGGTTAAGCGAGTAAATTATTAATTATAATTTATGATGAGATTATAAATTATCTATTATGTAATATATTTTAAATTCAAATCAAAATTATAGCTAATATAAATAGAAAGTCCCACTAGATAAATTAACATCTTAGAAGAATTGATATTACTGTGAAAACATGATAACATAGAAAACTTTCTTTGTCCTTGAAATTCTTTCATTTACCCGCTACTGTTCCAAAGATCAGATTCAATTCAATTCAATTAAAGGAGAAAAGGACATAAAGATAGGAAACGGATAGCTTAGCTAGCATAGCAACATGCTGTAAAAAAATAAAAATCTCCACAATTCCCCTAAATATGCATGTAACATGAATAAGGGAATAAGGTTGTGGTAATATTTATATGCTCTCAACGGGAAGAAAACCAAACAAGGATCACGAGAGCAGCAATACTCACACACGTCAAAATAGAAAGGACTACTGTCTCCATGTCAGCCGCTGCAATGGTGCAGCTGAGTACAGCGAAAGGATCAGGGGGTGTGAACTGGGAATTAAGAAAAGGTTAGGAAGCAGAAGCCCAAAGAAGAAGCAAAAAGAAAGAGAAACAAGGGCATGATTGTTTAGAACATACCAGATAGTTATTGCTTTGGTTCCTCATCCCTCTTCTTCACATCTCACGCTACACTACTACAGGCTAGACTAGAGTAGGGGAAGAACTAGAAGCCAACCATCATCCATTTTCATTTGAATATCGGGACTTGAAGCTACCGGTATTGTTACTGGCTAGCTGCTGCTGCATTTTTCTGTTCTGATATTTCAACTCTCACTTTTATTTTCATTCATTCATTCTTCTATAAAAATAATTATATATCAATTTTTACTATTTAAAAACTTTAATCATTTTAATGTGTTAGGAATAAAAAATTATAAGACCCAAATAATATTATCGATATACAATAAATAAATATTTATACGAAATACAAAATCTAACAATTTGCCCTGACTGTATATTAACAGGAGTTACACAGTTTTACAATATAAAATAACATTAAAAATGTAAAGTGGTAGGATTTAATTTTAATCACATTTGTGTAAAAAAAGTTTACATGATTGTAAAATAAAATTCATTGAAAGTAGATAAAATTTAAACTCTAAATGATATACGACCAGTGCAACATACTTACATACAACATAAATGAGTATATGATTCCCTTCTTTTTTTACGCGTATCAATTTAGTACTGTAATGTTTTAAATTATATTTCAAACTTCAAGAAAAGTTGGAATAATATGTTTATAATTTTTATTTTCTGCAAATATATTATTCTTTGTAGTATAGTATAATTTTTATCTTGTTTTATGAGTGTAGATTATATAGTAAGAGACAATACCCTCTCATAACTTTTTACTCACTTGTGCATATGGGAAGTACAAAATCTTAATTGGATCCTTTAAACCAGTTGAATGAATCGATGTTTTAAAAAATACTGTAAATCTTTAAAGTATTGTAAACCTCACATATCTATGACCAAAAAAAAAAAAACATTCTTTATTGTGCATAAATTGAGAGCTCAAATGTGCTTTCATACAAAATTCATATCCTTAAGCTATAGTTCACTTATTTTGACATGATAAGTAACGTGTCTTCAAAATTTTCGTTTTGAATGGAGACAGTGAATGTTGAATATGTAAAAGTAAGATATTTACACGCGTTTTAGTATTTAGATATGATTTGGAATTATTATGTTTTTATCATATCAAATATAAATGCTTTTTTAGTGATAATATATATATATATATATATTAACATTTAACGGTGATTTATAATTTAATAGGATTTAACAATATTGTAAAGTAAAATAACTTTTATAACGGAAAAGAAGAACTTAGAAGCTAAGAAATACCTAACTGTCAATTAATTTTATACTTCTATAACTCATTTTGCTCCTCCTTCTTTGTTGAAAGTTTAAATGTGTACAACTCATTCTTTCTTTTATTTTAGTTTTCATATGAAATCTTTTTTTATTTCACTACACAAATGTTTTCCATTTTTACTTGTATTTTACGCGAGTCCAATTTATATTCTGAACCATATCAAGAAATAAGAGGGTTAGTATAGTACAGTATTGCGCACTCTATCTGTGCTGGTTTAGTGCTATAGCTAGGCAGTAGTGATAAAGATACGACCCTCCCCCATGTCCTAATAGCCGAATTCCCTTTAAAACTCCTTCATGTGTGTTCTTCCATCCTAATTTCCTTTAAATTGTTTCTTTTTTCCTTGTTAAACCGATGAAAAAAAGTTCTGGCTTCTCCCGTAAGCTTAACTTGGGTTTATAATAATTTATTTTCACATTTAATATGAGGAGAGCAAAGAAAATTGTAAAGCGGTAAATAATTACTATATGGGTGGGGAACCGAGACAGCTTAGCTTTGTTTTTCCAACAATGAGAATCATAGACATAATCAAAATAATCAGTCGTGGTATCTATCTGAAATAATTAGTCACCATTTTCCTATTGTTTTGCCTTGGCCCTCTATCTGCTTCTGCGCCTCTACTCTTTTACTTTTACTTATTATCACAAAATGAATACGCTTCTCTTTTTTATTATTTGGATCCTCACTGGCCACTTATTGCTCTATGGTTTTCAAGCAACTTTTCTTTTTCGTTTTTCTGCCTATTGTCTTTTCTTTCAAATTATGATGCCTCTTAGCTTAGTATGCAAACACAATCCCACCCACCTATAATGGAAATAAGAAAACTATAATTAATGGAAAATATTGAAATATATATTCAAATATTTGAAAGAACACTTAAAAGTTTAGCAAAAAATAAAATATTGTTGCTCGTCAGTTGTTCAAGTTTCTTAGTATTGTTGATTATTGATGTGAATAAAACTATATATTTTGTAAAATAAATGTATTTTATTAACCAGTTTGCCTTTTTTTTAATTATTACATTAAGGAGATATAAGCATGAAAAAGGAGAAATATGACATGATAGAGAATGTTGGATATCATTACACTTAAATCTTATAAACTTATAACAATATCAATTAACTAAGTTACGAGTTTTTTTATTATACACTTAAAACTTAAAAGACTTATAACGATATTGATTAAGTTACAAGTGTCTTTATTAACTTTATTTTTCTCCGCGGACAGTAGCCTGCTTAGAGTTGCATTTACCTGGAAAGTTTGATGCACGAGCAGCTCAAGCATATTGTGGGCTGTGCTGTGAAGTGAAGGAGAAAGGAAAAAAAAAGAAAGGAAAAGAAATATATATTTTGTTTTGGGGGCCATTGTACAAAGGGAGGTGGAAAAGCTGTAAAAATTGTTACAGTTATTCATGGGAACTTTTGGGGCCGATAATTCAATCGCCTGGACACGTCAGCGGAAGGAGGCCGAGCCGTGCAAAAGCCAAAGCTGGAGTTTCGAATGAAAAAAAAAGACTTTTTACTTTTAATCGTGAAAGATAGTATCAATTTAATTCAGCTTAAAAAATTAATTAAATATTTAATTATATTAATTAATAATTTATATAAAATTAATTAATAAATTATTTTTATTTTAATATTTAATATAATATATAAATTATTAATTAATATAATTAAATATTTAATTAATATTTTAAATTAAATCAAAAAATAATTATCTCTTATAAACTGTACTATTAATTCATTCATCCATTTAAAAAGTAAGAGAAAGCAAAACAACGGTAGCTAGAGTGGCTATTGTAAGCTAGTGCTGATGGGTAAAAGGCACTAGCTGCCAGAGAGAGCATACGTCTCTTAGCAGTTAGCACACATGGTATTGAAGATATTGCGGATACGGATAGAGTTAGTGTAGGTTTGATTTTGATTATTTTATATTTAAAAGTAAATTTTTAAAAAAATTTATCTTTTAAATATTTTGATTATAAATTTTTTAAAAGTAAAAAAAAAAATCTAAACACACACTCAATGTTTAGGAAATTGAGTTCCAATAAGATTTTTATATTTTTATATATAGGAGTTTGAAATATTTTTGTGGTAAGTTGTTTTGCTTAATGAGTAATTTTTTTAAAAAAATTTAATATCTGATCCGTTAGGGTTAATGGAAGCCTTCTCTTAAGGTGAGGCTTAAGAGTAATTCTTGAAAAAAAATTTAAAAGAGAGAATAAGAATAAAAAAAAGATTGTCCACTTATTAAGAATTAAATTTTCCACCTGACTATCACATTAAATATTCCTTACTAAATAAGGTAAATTTATGGTACAATGAATAACTCATTTTAAAGAGATTTCTGGACGTTCAAGTGTTACTTGTAAGTAGTGAGGTCACCAATAACAACTCTTTGTCTGTCCAGCCTAATCAACATCCTAATACTGTCCTACCTGATCAATTTAGGAGAACCTCTCTTATTAGCTCTAATTTTTCATTAAAAAAATATTGAAGTTATTTATCAATAAAAAGAATTTAAAGAAGGAGGAAAGAAAAGGTGGAAAGAGATGAAAAGGTAGAAGCAAATCGAAGAGAAGCAATATACGGAAGAAATGTCGTCACCCAACGAAAACAGTCTTTAATTCCCATCGCGTAGTTCGATGTATCCTTTACTTATATCTGCTAGAGAGGTGCAATATAAAAATGTTAGGGATTCGAAATTAGACTGTTTGGTTGGTGACATTAAACAACAAAGGAAAGCTGCAAATCGAAAAGAGGACGCTCGTTTGACGTTGAAGTGAAACCCATCTTCTCCACATTTCTATTCTTACTTGATTCCGTTAATTTATTCTTTTTTCTTTTTGTGGTGATAACTGTTAATTTATTCTGAGAAGAAAAAATGTAATGGCAATACTAATGTTCTTAAAATTTGGATGCAACAGTAAATTGGTGATGTTTTCAATTTAGGTTTAATTAATTTATTTATTTAAATTAATTGATAGGATATTATAGAAATAATCTAAATATTAATATAAAATTATTTATAAAATGTTAAAAAAATGATTTTTAAGAAAATATTTAATAATTGATTTAGTTAATTAGTTTAAAATTATTTAATCATGAATTTAATTTACAATGAACTCACGCACTTAAAAAGTTAGGTAAAAACATCTACTTGCATAAAAGATTATGTTAAAATTTAACTTTATTTAAAAATAATAATAATAACAAGAATAAAAATTTTAACTTTTTAATCATAAAGACTTTAATATTATACGAGGAATGAACTCTTTTATTAACTTAAGTTCTTAAGTGAAATTACTTCAATAATTTTATATTCTTATTGAATTTCATTCGATTCTAACATGCACAATACCCAATAAATCCCATTGTTTCGCAAAATTACCCCTCTTGACGAGGTTTCCTTTACCTTTGGAATTGGAAACATCCTTGATGGCATAATTATTGTAAGCCAATGACTTCCCACTCAGGCATATTATCCAAAGATAGATTGCAATTATTGCGTCAATGTTATACTAACTGATAAACTATCTCATTAATTTAGTACTTATTTTTTTAAAAAAAATATTAGTATTTAGGATAAATTATTTAATATTTATTAATTATTATTTATATTTAATAAACTCTTTAACATTTATTATAAAATCAACAATCAATAAATAATTGACAATCTATCATGATACCAAACTCATTAATGTATCATAATAACTCTCAATAAAATAAACTAAAATCTAATCTTTTTAATAACAAAAAAAAATCTAAATTTTTGAATCAGCACACGAAATTAAAGTCAATTTATTATAAATTATTTGATGAAAAAATTATTATTTTTAAATAAAAATTATTTTTAATGATTTTAATTGTATTTATTTAAGTTTATTAATAAATTATTTATTTAAAAAAATTATTTTTATAATTAAAATAAAAAATTATTCTTATTAACTTTAAAAAAACTTTTATGATAAAAAAAAGAAGAATTACTCTTATTTAAAAAATAATTTTTATAATTATAAATATACATAAAATAACTTTTTTTTATTTAAAAATTTTAAAAATAATCTAAATTATTAAAAATTAAAAATTTTAATTTTTAAACTATAACAAACGGCCTAAAATGCATGAAAAAAAATGATTAGAGCAAAAGACCGTAGGGTTGGAAGCCTTTGACTGAATAGTTTACTACTAATGGAATAAAAGTCAGAAAGGAATAGGGTTGAGGAAGGGTGCAATGGTCAATTTACAAAAGATAGCAGCAGCATTGCTTTGCTTTGTTCTGCACCCTCTTCCTCTTGTGTGTGATTTTAAGTGGGTGTGCGCGGGATCAATGTCAGTCCTCAGAAACACATACGCACACACAAGTTGAAAGAGAGAGAGTCACGGGTTTGTCTTGAAATGCCCTTATTTCACAGTCCTAGACAGACGGACACATATTCTCTCACTACATAACCGAGGAGGGAAACAAAAATATAATACCTACCGGACAATTTCCTTCCACTACCCAAAAACAACAGCCAAAATTTAAAAACATAAATAAGAAAAAGAGAAAGAAAGACATAACCAAACCACATTACACAGTAATAGTCCTGGTACTACTCTTTCCATTTCTCTCTCCTCCCGTCCTAACATTTTTATAAGCACCATTCCCATTCTCACTCTCCTTCTTTGCTCATACAGTCTCTTTCTCTCTGATTTTCTACTACCTTTAGCAGTGTGGCTGAATCTCTCCAATGGCTCTTCTGCTAGACAATTGTGACGGCATTTTACTCTCTTTGGACTCGCACAAATCGGTGCCAGCACCGTTCCTCACCAAGACATACCAACTGGTTGACGATCCCACCACCGACCACATAGTCTCTTGGGGCGAAGAAGACACCACCTTCGTCGTTTGGCGTCCTCCCGAGTTCGCTAGGGATCTTCTCCCCAGCTATTTCAAGCACAACAACTTCTCAAGCTTCGTTCGCCAGCTCAACACCTATGTATAAATAATACACCTTCTCATCGATCTCTTGTTTCGTCTTGAAATTAACTTCGCTTTACGTTTGTCAAGATGTTATCTTTTTCCATTCTTCTAACTTTGTTTTGGTTTCTTTTTTCCTTCCCTGGTTATATAACTAGGGTTTTAGAAAGATTGTGCCTGACAGATGGGAGTTTGCAAATGAATTCTTCAAGAAGGGAGAGAAGCACTTGCTGTGCGAGATCCATAGAAGAAAGACGGCTCAGCCTCAGCAGGTAGCCATGAATCATCACCACCATCTTCCCCATTCTCCACTGGGAGTCAACGTTCCCACTTTCTTTCCCTTCCACAACAGACTCAGCATTTCTCCGCCCAATGACTCCGACGAGCTAGCCAATTGGTATGACTCACCAACACTCACTCCCCCAAGAGGAGGCACTTCGGCCATGAATGGAGCCAACTACAACAGTTCCGTCACTGCGCTTTCTGAGGACAACGAAAGACTGAGGCGAAGCAACAATCTGCTCATGTCCGAGCTCACACACATGAAGAAGCTCTACAACGACATAATCTACTTCGTGCAGAACCATGTCAAGCCTGTGGCTCCAAGCAACTCTTACCCTTCTTGTTTGCTACCCTGCAATACACCACAAGCGTCCGCTGCCTCTCCGATAAGTAATTGTAATGTTTCAATGGTGCAAAAGCCAATGAACCAGCTTCTGGGGTATTATTCGGCTAATCCTAAGCAAGCTCATCCTGTGAACTCTCCCACTAACACATCAAGAAGCTCCATAACGATTTTTGAACAGCCCAACAGTAACAGCTGCAAGACGAAGCTTTTTGGAGTATCTCTTCAATCCAAGAAAAGGGTGCACCCGGAGTATGGATCTAATCCCACGAATTTGGAGACGAACAGGGCTCGTTTGGTGTTGGAAAAGGATGACTTGGGCTTGAATCTCATGCCTTCTTCCAAGTGTTAGTTCCTCTGAAAATTCCAAGCTCGCTAGCTAGCTACTTTCGTTTAGTTGCTTGATTTGTTTTTGTTTTTTTAATCCCTTAATTTTGAGTCTCAGAGAAGTTAGATGATATTGATGGAAACATGTGTATGTGCGTGTGCGTCCGTGTGACTTTTTGTGATTCTGTGTACATATAACTTAGTGCCGATATTATCGCTGTTCCCCACCCATCATATATTGATGTAGGTGGGTTAATTTGGGTAGATTAAACATCAAATTAAAGCAAATTATAAATGTTCAATTCCTCTTTCTGGTCGAGTTCTCTTCGTTCTCATTGGTGCAATTTATTGCTTTCGATTGTGTGGGATCTTGTTTGTTCTCCTGCTCCATCATCTCCTTTTTCTGATTTTTATCTCTGCATGCTTCAGTTACATTAATGCGAAAGAGAGAGTTAATGATAAAGGGGTTCCTTACATTTTATTGGGTAAAAAGCTGAGAACTGAGAATGTAACAGGCTGGCTTAAAGACAAATCTTCTCTAGGGCGTTCTTGACCAAGCCTCATTAATGGCTTCCATGTACGAAGGGAGGAACACAAAATACTTTGCATCTCAATTCAAAAACCGATGAAATGACGAGTGATATTACAAACTAGTTACTATAAAGGAGCTGACAGCAAATGACAGATATTCCTTCATAAAAAATCCCATTAGCAGCAGGATCTGTGGTTGTTATGATTATTTGTCCTTATTAATTAATATTTTAACTAGTAATTAACTAATTATTATTATTTATTATTATGGTCAAGAAAGAGAGTATTGTACTATGATTTATAGAAAAAGAAGGTTATCATTCCGTTTCATCGAGCGAGGGTTATGATTCTACTTCTCGTTTTTATGAATTGTCAGTAGGGCAGAAAAGGAAACCCCTTATCCGCTCCCCCGCCATAAGAAAGAAAGGAGAACCAGAGGCATTGAGAGATATAAGATAATTGGCATAAAGTATTCAAAATAGTGTTAAAAACTTTCAAGAAAAAAACAAGGATGCGAATTATTCGATGAAAGCGTTTATATCAAAATAGTGTTGAAGATTTTTAAGAAAAAAAAACAAGGATGTGAATTATTCGATGAAAGCGAAATGTGAGAGAAACTGACTAAAAATGTTAATTGAAATGTTTCTATCGAGGCTTCTTCTATACTTCTGACTTCTGAGGACCAGAAACCTTTGCCTTTTCCCAAAGTAGTCATCTGATTAACGTTTTCACAGCACTCTTCGGATTCCACACACTTTTCTTTTTCTCCCACCACTCCTCTCCACTCTCGGCTTCTATTTCCTCCCTTTTGCTTCTTCTGGCGAATATTTTGTTTCTTCCATACAAGAACACGAGCACAGTGAAAGAGGGTGCCTTGACCGATAGATGAACATTGAACAATATATGCGCCTTTGCCTGGAAGTTCACGGCTCTTGCTTTTTTGAGTTTAGTCTTCTTTTTCTTGTCGCATCGTCCTACATCCCTATACTGGTAAAGTGCCCCATAAAGTTTGACTATGTATTTTCATAGGCTACTGTTTTGCTTTCCTTGACTCTTGCGTTGTTTCCTTTAATATCGTAGTATTCATAATTTCGTATCCATGTATTCCTGTCTAGTAATAAAAAAACTGAGACATCAGAGAAAGCAAGTTAAGAAAGATCTATTTTTGGGTCTCTAGAGGAATAAAGATAGTTAAAGCAAAGAGGAATATAAAATAATATAAAGCTGGGATACCTTTGTCGTGCAACAATATAATTTCGTGTCATACGACCCAGAAAGTTGGAAAAATAAAACTAATTTAAAAAAGAAAAAATTACAAACTTAGTTTTGAGTTTTGAGTTTTGACAAGCCTATATTCCTTTGTATCTTTTGATTTGTTGCCTTTTTATGTTTTGGGGAGGGCATCAACGGAATGTCAGATAGGGTTCAGGACCGAATGTCCCAGGCGACTAGGGAGAGCAGAGTCGTGTGGTCGTGTTAGACATTGACATGGAGTTAGAGTTTGGAGAAGAGAAAAGTGGGTGGTGGGTTTCAAAAGTGGATACGGATCAATCGGTTAAAGACGCTTTAGGTTTAGGTGCATTTGGGAGAGTTATTGGTGATTGAATCGGTCCACTATAGGAGTTTTCAGAGAACTATCAGACCAAAATAAGAAGGTTAGAAACTGAAAAAGTTCATTACACATTGAATTCCGCTTTGCTTTCTTGCCAGCTTGTGGACGTGGGGCCTCATGCCTAGTGCGATTTTACTTGGGAAAGTAGCAAAATCTGTGTAGCTAATATTTACTTGGGCCAAGAACAATGATGATAATCCAGCCCAGTCCTATCCTAACTATTCTTATTTACTGTTTCAACCTACTCTCTCCAGATTTAACTTAACATTCCCAGATTGAAGCTTTGATGGACTGACCCACTAGTTTTTTAGGCCCAGACCTGAAACCCCAAATTTATTGTCAGTGAATTATTTAGGCCCAGTGAATTGTAAAAGTTCTCTTTCTGAAAAGCTATATAAGATAAAGATACTCAATAAAAATTATTTATTGCATTTGTTCTTCGCAAACAAAAACTTATTTCAGTTCTTGTTTTATAATTTTAATTCAATGCAGCTTTAATAAATTTTTATATATGATCATATGCGTTATTACATTATAACATTTCATCGTAAGACAAGTTATTTTTTCTCCTTTCAGTACCTATGAGTAATATGCTTTCTTTCATGCCCTCAACATTTGAAGATTGCATCGGTTTTGAATGTTGTTATCGCTTTGCCATTTGTTTTTCCTTATGCAAACTTTATAGAGAATTCAATATTATGGTTGAGTTAACTCACTGTGACTATTTTTAAGCCTATGTATCAACACATATGGTAATTGTCATTGTATATACTTGTAAGGTAACAACAAGTTGAGGCATTTACTATTTTATTATTTCAAATTATGGACATCTTAAATGATTCTTTAAAATATTGTCTGTGCTTTGTACATGAATATTTTTATACTCTTTCTTATAATTTTAGGGAGAAATAATGAAAAAAGATATAGGGTGTGATAATTTCCAAAACATAATATAAAAGTTACTCATGAGAAAAAGAGTGAGTATTTAAAATATGAATTAAATAACCAATTTGTTTTTGGTAATACATTGGGATTAGATTCTTTTCAGCAACCCTTCTCTTTATTATTATTATTATTATTGTTTAAATGCGTTTTAAAATTTCACCCACGTAAATGTGTATGCCCACTTCTAATCATATTGAGCCAAGTCATGGTATATTACCATTCT
Source organism: Styphnolobium japonicum (assembly GCA_023212625.1). Taxonomy (NCBI): domain Eukaryota; kingdom Viridiplantae; phylum Streptophyta; class Magnoliopsida; order Fabales; family Fabaceae; genus Styphnolobium; species Styphnolobium japonicum. The sequence goes on from JALBWW010000006.1 coordinate 28,500,778, forward strand.
ATTGTCATCTCACTGAAAAATGAAAACTGCTAATTAGCCTGCTTTTCCCTTTTCTTTCGCCCCAAATGTAACTGACATAAGAGGAGAGCTTTTTTTTTTCAGAGCCAAAAAATTGATATACACATGCATTAAGGTTGAGTTTTGAAGACAATCTTCTATAGTTATTAAATCTGGTCCAGCATAATCGGTGAATTGGTGATCTAAGCACTACAGTTCAATCAAATTCTGGCTCTACCTGAGCCTTAGCCCAAAGCCACTAAGATATATTTACATAAGTAATAACTACTTATATTTTAAAATATATTGTACTTATTACATGTTGCATCAATAGAAAAAAAAGGATTTTTGAATAATATGAAGTTTATTAACGATTGAATTTAAATTTGATTTATCATTAGTATAAATTTTTATTAATAATAAATATGAAAATATCACATGCTATTACAATAAATAAAATAATTATCTAAAATAAATACTTTTAGTAAATTTACAAACAAATATCATCATACAATTCATTGACAATATAAAACTCTTTACAAAATTAAAATTAACTTCATATAAATTTGTGACAAGCACTTCTTAAGATTAACATGGTATAGTATTAATGTTAAGAGTTTAATTTTGATCCACTGTCAGTGTAAAATTTCTTTACACTGTCATTTAATCATGTATTGTCAAATCATTAAAAGAGTTTGACTATCACAACAACTACTTAGAAAGTATAACTCTTTTAATGATGTGTCAGCACAATAATAATATAAAAAAACTTTACATTTACAATAGATTCAAATTAAATCATCGTAATCTATATATATATATATATATATATATGTAAGGACTATGCTGCAAGAGACTACTTAAGTCGTGACTCATGCATATGCACTTGTAATGATAGCTATTCGATCGGGCAGGGATTGAGAGTTGTTGCGGCTGCTGACTGGAGGGTAGGTTTCTTTTGATTGGTTTTAACATAAGGAATCTAATAATTCAATTTGGTCACGTGACAGGATCAAATTAGTCCATTGTGCTTGTGACTCTCCAGCAGGAATTGCTACAACTTAAGAACTAATCACTCCTCTAATGGCTTAGCGAAGCAACTTTTTTTCGTAGCAAAGAAAGAGAAAGAAATTAAAGAGGAAGCAGGTTTAGGAATAAGGTGGACACTATATATTTTTCTCTTTTGCATTTTGAAAAATGCTAATTAAATTATCAAAATTATAGGGGGGAAGAAGAAACACTAAACTTGACCACTGGCCAATTCTGCTGATTTAAAATTCTCGCTGTAATCGGCTATAGATGTTATTTGAGCTAGTTGCAGCTTTAAGAAGAAAGATGCTAAATTGGGGAATTCCTGGCAACAACCAACACGTGAGATCAGCATGACATTATGACGCAAAGCACCACACAGATGCAACAAGGAAAGGTGTATTCCATCAATAAGCTCTGCTCTACTATATACCCAACTCCATTCCTCGTAAACGCACTTTTTTTTTTCTACCAGGACTCGACTGGCGCACTGTGAAAATGAACTAACAGAATGTTGAATCCAAACCACTAGTTGGATTCTTCGACTGCATGATTTGCGCAATTGGGCAACCAGAAAATGATCCAACTTAATTGAGGTGATGAAATTCATGCATGCAGTTGCAGCAGGCACACTGTTTTACAGAGACACAGACCTGGGACCCCTACAGATTGTTAAATTGTAACCATATCATTTGTTTTCTTTTTCTAAATAAAGGTTATAATCTCTGCTCTGAGCATGCCTGCGTTCCCCGATAGAGGAAGAAGTATCATGACTGTGAAATCACACATAAATGAGAAACATTAAAATATTAAGTTATATAAGTTTTTAAAACAGCCATGACTTTTTTAAATGGTGATTTTTTAAATGGTGATGTGACAGTGATGTAGCATATAAGTGATTTGTTAATCTTTACCATTCACGTGAGATTTAAGGTTTTGTTTAGAAATTTTATGATGAATGAAATGAAATATAATGTATATAATGGAGTGGAATGAAATGGAGAGGAATGATATGAAATAAAGTTGTCATACTATTGTTTGAATGTTTGATGGTGGAATGGAAAAAAAAATTTATTCTCTTGTTTGTAAGTTTTAGTATAAGTGAATGGAATTGAAATAATTTTTAATTTATTGTTCCTATATTGTTGTTATTTCAAATATAAAAATATAAGGATTAAGAATAAAAATATAATTTCATAACTCATTCCATTCCTTACCCTCCAATTTGGAGGGAAAGAAAAATGAAAGAATAGAGTAGGATGAAGTCCCTATAATTCTATTTCATTCCATCTCTTTCTTAAACATCCAAACAATTGTACTTTTTATCATTCTGCTTCATTTCATCCCTTACCACCAATCTAAACATACCTTAAGAGTCATGATTTATTCCTCTCATTTCTCACAATAAATCATTCATGAATCATGATCGTTAGATCTCACATGAATGGTTAAAACTAAAACATAAAGTCATGTGGCTTTTTAAAGTGGTCAAGTGACATTTAAATAACTTCTAATATTTATTATCCATGTAAAATTTAATGGTCACTATTAACATATTTTACCTCTCATAATAAAATAATGTTCTTACTTCATATGCCTCATACACACACACATATATATATATATACATATAATAATAATTTTTTGTATAAAAATATTTTAACTAACACGACCATTAAATTATACCTAATTATTATGTTAATAAAAAAACAGTGGAGGAACAAACCGGACAAGTTTCAATATTTATAAGCTTAGAATATTATAACATAATTTGGTATATTTAACTTATAACCCTATTATTTATAATATGATCTCTTATGATTTACATTTATAATTTGATATTATTTTCATTCTAATAGTTTAGTCAATCATAATTTAAATCATTAATTATAAGAAAGTAAATAAGACTATCACAAAATAATTTTTTGGCGGACTAGCCATAAATTTTCAGAAGTATAAAGACTCACAAAAATTATTCTCTCAATGTTTACAATAGTCATAGTAAAAAGAAAGATGATAGAATTATATGACTAATAAAATTAATTTTTTAGTTAAAATTTTATCATCTTTGAATTTTTTCAAATGACTGTAGAAAAGATAGTTGTTTTTTTTTTCAATTGAAAAAGAGAAAGAATCAATGAGAATGTTGCTATTCTATACAAAAGTTCATGTCTCCTTTTTTAAGAACAATAAAATATCAAAACTATTGTATATAGTTAAAATAAAGAAGAAAAAAAAGAACAACAAACTAACCATTAAAATTGATAATATTATTATAAAAATATCCATAGGGTTGCATTTATTGTGAAAAGAATTTAAATTTTTTTAGAGAGGCAGCTGCCCCCCTTAACTCCTGAAGAGCCTTAACTCCTGAAGTGTTACACCATTAATCAAAAACATCAAATTTTATAAACTTTAAACACTACAAGTATGTGATCAAGTACAAAATATTTTCATTAATTAATTGAAAAGCATATTATATATTAATTTTAACATAAATTGACTGATTTAACATTAATTAATGCTCTTAAAAAACATTAATTAATGGAAAATAATGTGTTGTTTAAAAAGTTATTTATTGCTATAAACTTGATTTTAATATGCACTGTTGTAGGTGTGTGTACGTAGTATAATATTTTTTTATTTAATAACTTTTGTAGAAAATAATTTTAATTTATCCTACGTTTGAATTATACCTAATTATCATTATGATTATACACACCAAATTTTATAAAATTTAAACAACTATAAGAGTGTGATTAAGCAGTTTTTTTTTTGTTTAAACAATATATTATACATCAATTTTAATATATACTCTATTGAATAAAAAAATAATATGAGAATGTGAAATTTTTAATGTTTTAAAAATTACATCGGTCCTTAAATCGATAAAGATAGAAGTTTAAGGTTTTAAGGTTGAACTGAAGTACATAGAACATGATTTTATACATACTTATTTATTTTATGAAAATATTCTATGAGTTTAATTTAGATTTATTATAAATTTTACACTGTCATATAATCATATATTGTCACATTATTAAAGGAGTTTAACTATCATAATAATTACTTATGAAGTCAAGCTCTTTAATGATGTGCTAAAATATTATTAGCTAAAATATCATTAAATAATGGTGTAAAAAAATATTACACTGAGAATTAATCAAAATTAAATTTATATTATATTATGTAAAAAAGAAATATAACATACATATATTAAATATATAAGTAACATTATGAGGGGAAAAAACATTAAAATATATCTATGATCAAATTTATTCATGATCAGTACAATAATTTTACATTAAATATATCTTATGCTATATAAATATATCTTACATTATATATATGAATGAAAATAATACTATAATAAATAATCTAAGCCTAACAACAAATAAACACAAATGACATAATTAATGTTAGGATGTTACTTCAAATTCCCCAAATTTCCCTATATCAAAAGGAATATATAATATACTGTGACATTATTAGACAACAGCAGCACCCTGGCAACATCATTTTGATGTAATTTATTCCCATATAACTGAACCGGTAAAATCTTGTCCGGTTCTTATGATTTGACCCGTTTACCGGTCTGAAAGCCGATTTTCAAATTACTAATTTTGAAGGTTACACCAAACTGATCAATAGACTAATTTCTGGTTAAACCAATTGGATCGGTCTAATTTTTAAAACTACGGAAATTTTTAAGCGTGATATTATAATGCATACTTTTAGTCCAATGATTGATTTTGTAAGAAATTAATCGTTTAAAAAATTCCGTGGTGCATGATTAATTTTGATACACACTTGTTTCAAAGGGTCTTCTAACCCCACCGGCAAAATCTAAAAGTATGTATCATATATATAATACTCTTAAAGTTTTACATTGATATGAGATTATTTTTTACTCTATCAATTTATATTAAAAATTAGCATATAATATTTTTTTTAAACAAATGAAAATATTTATTATTTGATTTCAAATTTGTAGTTGTTTGAATTAGCAATGCTACGGGAAGTTTACAAAATAATGAGTTATATATTCGAGCAAATTAAAGAACGCATAGTAATAATCATTTTAGTTTAACAAGTTAAACCACCCTTTTTTGTGAAACCCACAAAACGATGAAGTATGCGAAGGCAAATCAAGTGGTGAAAAGTGAAAACAATAGCAATTCACGGGCTCTCTCGCAGTCGCAGACGGCAACGTTAAAAAATTTGGAAATTTTTATATAAATTATGTACAAGTGGCACATTATTATTTTAAATATAAGATAAAAAATTATGTAATTATTTAATATAAAATAATAATGTGTTAACTGTTTATTAATTATTGTATATAAAAAATAAGAATAATTTTATATTATCCTAATAAATTAACTTAATAATCATCTTAATTATTTAAAAAATAAGTATGAAATATTTTTAGGTTATTAAGGTATTAAATATTTTTATTTTTTATTTAATATTTTATATTTTAAATAATTATGAAGATGCTAAAAAAAATTAAGAATATATATATGACTCGTTTGGACAAATTTATGAAAAAAATATTTTTATAAAAAAAATTAGTAGTTTTTTCTAAAAGTTATTTTATATTTAAATATAATTTTTTGAAAATAATTTTAAGTAATAGAATGCCTTTTAAATTTATTTAAACAAAAAAATAAATAAAATAATATTGTTATAACAAAATTATAAAAAAATAATATTTGAATCAAATGACTTTGTTATATGTAACTTTTAATAAATAAAAATGATATTTTTATTAGAAAAATATATTAAAAAATAAATTTCACTTTAGTTTTAAATTAATAATTATTAACTTTTTTTTATCAAAGTTTTGTGATATTTTGATGATTAAGTTCTTTGAACTCTTATGAAAGTAATTTATAGTTGACAGTTTATATCATAAATATTTTTATTATTTTTTAATCAAAATAACTTCTATTAAAATTAAAATTTATATTTTATCTCATATAAATAAATTTACTTACTAATTTGATTAATTTTAATAATGATTATTAACTTTTAAAAATTAATAATTAGAATTTTTTATTTTATTTTATTTTTTTAAAGTTATTTCTAAACACTTAAAAATTTATAAAAATATTTTTTGTGTGGGTTTTTTTGATATAAAAATCCAATCAAAACTCGAAAAACACTCATATCACTCATTACTTAAAAATTAAATATACACGAAAATTTCTCCAAAAAATAATGGCAGTAAGTACTTCAGTGTTGGTGCATGGTGGTAAATTGGTCAATAAATCCGGCACAGGAAGCAGGTTGCATCAGAACCTGATCCGTCTCGAAAAGCGTTCCGTTTACAGTGTGAGAAGGGGTTCTTTTCGGTTGAAGCTGCGGCACATCAGGGGCAATAGAGTGCATTGAATAACGCACCACCTTTTCTTATCTATGGCTGTCACGCTTTGGTCTTAGTTGCATCCGACGCCAATGGATCCCACCGTCAACTGGGGAGCTAGTCTTTTTTTTTTGGGTTTTATAAAATGGTCCTTTAAATTAGGTATGAGAAATAATTATATTAAAAATTAATTATATGTATAATTAATTTTAAAAAAATTAATTTATGTTTAGATATATTAATTTATAATCGATTTGATGATAAAGAATTTTGTTTAAATTGTATAAAAAAATCATTTTATGTATTAAATTATCAAAAGACATATAAATTAATTAAAAATGTTATTTGATTGATGATAAATAAATATATTTTTTTAAATTTTTTTAAAATAATCTGAAATAAAATATTTAAAAGTTTAAAATAAAAACTTTTTAAAAAGGATTACTTTTAATTATGAAAAAATAATCTTAACTTATAATTAATTTTACATACTTTAAATAAATAAAATAAATTTTAAATAAAACAAATTTTAATTAAAAATAATTATTATTTCAAAAAATTAATAAAAAACAATCATCCTCCTAGTCTTTGAAAGGGTCTGATAAGATTTCTCACACCTGGCATGTGAGCGGGGCTTTCATGTTCTTAAAAAAATTAAAAATAATGTTAGGACTAGGCTTGACAATGGGGCGAGTAGGGGCAGATTTTTGCCCAACTCTAACTTATCCCGTACCTCTTAAAAGAATCTTTAACCCGCCCTTACCCGCCCTGTGAGTTTTGTAAATGAAAACCTACACCCTATTTGTAAAAAAAATAATAGAACCCGAACCCGAACCCTACTCGCATATATTATATAATACACAATTTAATATAAATTATTAAAAAAATTACTCATTATATAAAAAATCTCAAGCTACATCAAATATAAAACATACTTTTTGTGAAATAAATAGGGTGCGAGTAAGGTAGGGGTAGGTAGACCTTAAACCCGAATTCGCCCCGCCCAATAGCATAATTTAAACCCGCCATGCCTCACAGCATAATTTAAACTTGTCTCGCTTCGCCCCTGCTGCGGAGTAGGTTTTAAACCCGCTCTATATGGGTTGTGAAGGATTAGGTACCCGCGGGGTGGGTTTTAAACCCGCTCTATACGGGTTGGGAAGGATTAGGTATCTGCAGGGTGGGTTGAAATTGTCATCCTTAGTTAGGACAAAGTTAGCATAAGTTCCACTCGATTGTATTTTAACGGGAGTTGTAATGGAAATTTTATAAGTTTGATATTTAAGTTGAATTATTAAATATTTTTTAATTTTTTAATTTTTTAATTAAAAATTTATTAAATATAATTAATAATTAATAAATAATAAATAATTTATTTGATATTAACAAAAGATAAATATTGAAATAATATTTTATTTTAAAAAATAATATAAAAATAATATTTACATAAATAAATTTCTCATAAAATTATTATTCAATCAAATTTGGATTTTATTGTAATTTAATTCACGTTTATGAGAATTTTGTAAGGATAATATTTATGAAATTATTATTACTCGAAATTATTTTGCACAGGAAAATGATTCATGCACCAAGAAAGCACTTATGCTAGCTATTATTTCAATCCTGTGGGTGCTTCTGAACCCCTCAATTGGTGGACCTCTTAAATCTCATAGCCCAAATTTCTATAATTAAACCCTCTGGAGGCATTTTTTGTGTTAGAGCAATCCTTTCTTACAATTATTTTTTTATTAGGACATAATTTTGATCCATTGTCAATGTAAAAAAAATTTACACTGTCATCCAATCATGTATTATCATATTACTATATAAAATGAGAATAATTAATCTTACATGAATTGTCAAGAATTGTTATTCTCACTTCCCTCACTATATATATATATATATAAGAATTTAAATTTGATCCATTATTAGTGTAAAAAAAATTTACACTGTCATCCAATCATGTATTATCACATCACTAAACGAGTTTAACTATTATAGCAACTACCTTAGAAGTAACTTTTTAATGATGTGTTAAAACATTATTAGATAACAGTATAAAAAATTATATACTAACAATAAATTAAAATTAAATTCTATATAAAATAAGAATAATTAATCTTACATGAATGGATCAGAATTGTTATTCTCACTTCCTTCAATATATATATATATATATATATATATATATATATATATATATATATATATATATATATATATATACCTCTTTCTAGTTTGAATGTGTTGCCTAAGAAAAGATATTGTAAAAAAATATTATATATATACTCACCTTTCTAGTTTGAATGTGTTGCGTAAGATAAGAGATTGTAAAAAAATATTCATAAAAACTCTACTTAAACTAATCCAAAGAAGAAACTACGTACTAGTACAACTGAGGAACACTCACTAACTCACTGCAATATATGCCAATAAAAAATAATATTATCTTTTTAGACAAATAGATCTTATCGATGATATACTCTAATCAATAAAAGATATGGCCTTCAAGTTCAATGGCGCACAGCATCCTGCCTAATGCTCTTTGACATAGCAATTATCATCCAACCATATGTTTTTCTTTTTAATTTCAAAAGAAGATTCTTTCCTAAATAGGTAATATAAACTACTAACAAGGAGAGTAATTAAAAGCTCAACAGCTTTGTGATGATGATAAAGGTAAAAGAATATATTAGAGTCAGCTCTATGGAGTAGTTGATATATACATTCCCTAGTCTGATCCAGATATCACTATTTTATTGACTTTTCGCTATCCTTACTTCTTTCTCGCCAGTCTTATAAGCCTTCACACACTGCACATTCTGATAGAACTCCTATTCCACTACTCTTCTCTTTTATCTTTTCTCCATGCCTCTGTCCATCTGCTAATTTTCTCTGTTTTTTCAGTTACCCTTCAAATAGCTTGTCCATCCTTTTCCTTTTTTCCTCTTGCGTTTAATTTTATTTCTCATACCCCACACACAGGGATCCCTTTTTGCCTGAGGAGGGTGGGTAATAACTAATAACCCATAACAAATGGACACCATGGACAGGTTAAACTCATCCCCGTCGGAGGAGGATCAGATGGACATGATGCTGATGATGATGCAGTTCCCTGAATTCTCTGCAGCTTATGGTGACAACGCCATGGCATGCTTTCGACCGCCAGAGTTATCTGCGGCAGCTAACGTTACCGGCACAAGCACACACAGTACTATGCCACATGCAATTTTAAATGATAACCCTCCTATGCCATGGTCGTCATTCAGTCACTTTCCATCAACTACAATATCTTTCGCTAATAACCCAACCCCTAAGTTTCAAGAACAAGAGCAAACCCCAGCAGCTATGTTGTCGAATTCAGCCACATCATCGGTTGCAAACGCTTATGCTACAGTGAACTCAAACAAACCGAACTCGATGGCGGCGATGAGGGAGATGATATTCAGGATAGCGGCCATGCAGCCAATACACATAGACCCAGAGTCAGTGAAGGTGCCAAAGCGGAGGAACGTGAAGATTTCAAAGGATCCTCAGAGCGTGGCGGCTCGGCACCGAAGAGAAAGGATAAGCGAGAGAATAAGGATACTGCAGAGACTGGTACCAGGAGGGACTAAGATGGACACTGCGTCCATGTTGGATGAAGCCATTCACTACGTCAAGTTTCTCAAAAACCAGGTTCAGTCACTCGAACGTGTCGCCGCTGCCAATAGCAGGCCACCTGCAGGGATAGGATTCCCTGTGCCAATGTCTAGTGGGAGTACTGGCACTATTGTCGCCCCTTATCTTCCTCTACCAAAACTTTTCCAAGCTTCTAAAATTCAAAGTGTTGAGCATTACGGTGATGCATAACAAATATGATTATGGTTTAGCATATATGATTAGTTAATACTCCTATTATATTGGCAACAGTTATATAGATATGTGCTGTCCAAAATGCATGTCTATCATTCATTAACCCCTTTCATCTTAATTTAATTGGGCTTTTAGTTTGAACTCCGGTTGTATTAATCTGTTATCAATAATTCAAAAATTATGCAAGAAATTCCAATTTGTTCGACCCAATTGGAGTACTTGGAGTAGAATCTCTAATATCACTTCATCTTTCTCTTTGTAAATTGTGAATTTGTGTTTGTCGAATTTCATATTCATTTCAAGGCATATTATATTATATTTGTATGACACAAAATGGAAATTAAAACGTAGCCAAGTTGTATATTTTTTTAATCAGAGGCAATTTTCAATGCGGGCGCATGTGTTGACAGAGGAAAATGTAGAGAAAAACAGAGGATAGCATCATCCAATTGAAGCAGAAGGTGGACGCACGAAAAATCTATGCTCCTTCTGTTAGGGACACCTGTAGGGCGATAATGGGCAAGCCGCTGGTGTGGGTTTCCGAGGCTGAAAAAGTTGAAGACGACAAATGGGAGGATACAGTGGACTTAGTTGTAAAAAAGGCTGCTTCGAGCTGTAAGGCAAGGTAAGATGTGTCTAGGTGTTGTTGATGCAAGCTCAGCTAACTTCCTTCCCCAGCGAATGGGTGAGGCTGAGGTGTCTCTGTGTTGTTGACGCGAAGTGCATGGACTTGTGTGTGTGTGTGTTAATGTCGCAAGAAGATGAGTAGAGTGATAAAGATGCATGAGAAGTGCACGTTATGATCTGACAGATTGCGGTGGTTGCTTTTTCGATCGGGCACGGCGATGACGTCGTTCCTCTTCAATACCCTGACACGTGATCTCCATATGCTTGGTCAACCATTTCATCCACGTGGTTGTCCAGGTCGGATCTTTAGACAGTCTTTGAGCTGCTACTTTAGTGTTTTACCAATGTGATAAAAAAAAACTGCATGCACCACTTTCTTGCAGTTATGTCATGAAACAGTATCTAAGTCAATTCAATATGTAAGAAAGAATAATTACGGCCAGCAATTCCCATAATTCAGCACCATTGTTTTTTTTTTTTTTTTTGTTACACCACGATGTCCATGAAGCCGGCGAAGCAGTTTCCATTATGGTCTATGAATTAACACGCTTGCAGCATCTGCCTTGCCCAGATTTCGATGAGCAGCACCAATGCACCATCTATATTAATTTTTACAAATCCTAAAGAGGAGCTTGCCAAATAATGTTATGGATAGGATGCGTTTTGGTGTTCAGGGGTACGATTTTGATATTTGTTTTAAGACAACTCTCGGTGATGGTTACAAATTGATTCTGTTCAAAAGGCTTGCCTTCGAAAATTTTCTCGTTTCAAATTTTCCAAATATGCCAATCTAGGGTAACATGAGTGGTGAAGGAAGAACATGGTTAGAGAGTGATCATCCGTTGTTAAACTATAAGTTGCAAAGTTCTTTAAATAGGTTGAATGATAGCGCATTCTTGAAATTATGATATTTGGATTCCTCAAATGCACAGCAGAGTGAGCTAAGCGGGGAGCTGATAATGTTCCTCCTGTAAAGAGATAGCGCTGTTGACAATTAATTGGAAGCTGATCGCCACAGTAATACTCGTAGTTTGAGAGGGATGATTAGTTTCAAGATTGCTTCATTCCAAGGGAGAATCGGATTATCTGAACCACGAACAGATTTGTATAGAAAACGATAAACAGAGTTCAAAATTAAAGTGGCCGAAGAGGAACGTACCACGCCAAATTATAGTATATTCTTGGTCGTTAACTAAGGTCTAAGGGTATAGGGATAGCCTGTACTCGATTCGCAATTAATTAAGTAATATAGCTTATGATAAGTAATAAGTAAAATTAAGATTAATGTTTTGCAAAATAGGCTAGACATTTTTTAAGTAAAGCCTAAGATAGTTTAACTTATTTCTACCCCTAAATCAAGTAAATGGAAAGGAAAAAGAATCAGATGCAAGAGAAAGAAACATGTAGAAAAAGGAAAAATTAACACTTGGTTAACTATATATGCTTAATCAAACAATATATAATCTAAGAATTGACCGTGCTAATTAAGGAGACAAATGGCCTGGCTGCTTCGCAAACAGGAAGATCAAGCCAACATAAACTTTAGGGGCTCAGGGCCTTGAAAAGGATTGAAATCTTGAATTAGAATCTTCTAGAAAATTTAGCATTTTGGAAATTAATCAACTAGGATTTAATTAACTTGAAAATTTTCGGATTCATTTATGATCCAAAAGAATGCAGAAGATAAGGATTCTGTTCTTTAAAGTTTCATTATCCAAAATTCTGAACTTTCTCGAGATTCAATTCAAAATTCCCATTGTCCTTGGGATTCAATTCCTTGAAAAAATGGATGACTAAAGATCATAATTTCCAATAAAAAAAAACGTAATTTCCTAAATTAATTTCAATATCATTTATTAATGTTCAATTTTCACCTTCTCGCATTGCTGGCCACAAGAGAAAGGGTAGGTTGCCTATAAGTCCTAGGGCAGTACCTATACCTACGACCTAACAAGAAAGTGCCAAACGCCAATGTTTCAAAATATCATGCCTCATCGAGAAGATAGTGTGCTTCCTCTATCCAGATCCTAATCCTGTTCTAATCAATCTTGGAGCTACGAGTACTAACTACGAAACAAAATGCAGGGATAACAGGATATATATATATATATATACTTGGACAATAAAATGGTCAAAAGAAAGTGAAAGTTATCAGAATACCATGTGCCGATCTTGTTAAGATACCAACATCCTTAGGTTTGGTTCACTGAAGTGATGGCAGCCCTACTTGGCTGTAATTCTAGTGTGTAGTGTTGAGTATAGACCCCTGCCCCTCACTCTCAGATTATGAAGCACGGACACTCTTGTTTATAGAGGTGTCCGGGTGTTAGACACATGTTTGACACTGATACTTGTACAATATGTATCAGACAATCTTATTTAAATGTCTAATTTAAAAAATATTTTTTTTCAGCTCGGACATTTAGCCAACACTCCCTCGTCTCTAGATGATCTAAAATTAGAAGTTGTCTTTGTTAACGACAATGATCAAGAAGACGGTGAAAGGCCTTAAATAAACTAAATCTTTTCTTAATTTTTTGGTTGGACATGAATAGATTAAAGATGAAAGATATAATTCATCTTTTTGTTTTAGAATCTTTTTTGTAAAGAAATAAAGTGCTTAAATTGGATAATGATGTCTCTTAGTATTTTTTTTGTGAGACTCATTATCATTATCATAAGAAAATTGTAATGCTCAACAAATTATTTTGACATGCTGAATATATAAGTCTTGATTGCCAATTTAGATTTTTTATATTCATATTTATATTTAATTTTATATTTTTATTTATTTAAATATATATCTCAATGTCGGGATGTTCTATATTTTAGATATTATCGGTGTCCAAATATTCGTGTCTGTATCCGTGTCCGTGTTGTGTTTGATATCTGTGTCTGTGTTCGTGCTTCATAGCTCTCAAATATCTCTTTAAATATCCCAAAATATCACGTGAAAGAAACACGCGAATCTCTGTACAATTTGATCTCTTGCAGTCAGTCCCAATTGAAACAATTTAATTTTCTCTAAATTAATCTCTGTGGGATGAAACATGTACTTGAATTATATGATCCATAAGTAAATTTATTTTCGAAACAGATAGATTTATGTCGCCGCTCATTAGTCATTACTACACACGCAGGAAATTGCAGGCATTGTTCATATGAGGTGTGCTTCGGCTTCCTGCAATCAATTAATGACTACAAATTTTTTATGTATTTTTAATTAATTTGTTTCCCCGCTACTGGTAACTGGTAAGTGATAGGGGATGAAACAAATGCATATGGCCAAACGAAGGAGTAAATGGTATACGAACAGAACAATATATAAAATATAGATGGGATTGTTACACAATGAATAAGCCATGAGGAATTGGGAGGGCAAGGTCACGTGACTAAAGGCTCTGAATTGCAGAGCAGAAAATGAGCCTAAGTAACTCAAGGGAGTTGGTGACATCATCCATGACACGTTGGAGTATGAGGACCAGGAAAGGGAGGCGTTGGCTATGGGAGGAAGAGTGAGAAAGATTTAAGGGAGGAGGGGTGCACGCAGAAAAGGGAGGAAAAAGAAAGTTGGTTACTCTCTCTCTTCCCCTGATGTTCTTCTGTTATTCCTTTGTCTCAGTTCATTTCAATTTCGTTGTAGCTCTCTGAGCATTTGATTTCCAGTTGATTTGAGCATTTCTTTTCCTTTGCAATTGCATTTGATTTCCAGTTGATTTCTGTACTGCTCGAACCTCGAAATTTCATTGTGGTTAATCAAATTCCCTCGAGGATATTCAGTGATACTAGAGCACTTGTTACAGGGATGAATGCATGTTGGTTGGTTGAATTAGATTTTGTACCATATCTTATGGAGGACGCATGCACAATCTAATCTTCTGGTCCAATTTTCTTTCTTGCTTTGTCCGGTCTGATAGGTGAATTGCAAATTCTAGTCCCAAAACATTTGTCCCAGTTATTTCTCTAGATCGACCAAGATGAAGAATTTAGGACTCGTTTAGATAAGCATTTTTTTTTCAAAAATAATATATATATATATATATTATTTTATAAAATTAAATGTTATTTTATGTTTAGATATAATATTTAAAAAATATTTTTAAAATTTTATTGTTGTTTGGATGTAAAAATATAAAAATATTTTTTTAATAGTAAAATTATTTAAAAAGACAAATATAAAAGACTAGTACTATTTCTCACAAACTTAGCCCATAATTAAAAAATAGATTTTAAAGTGTCTCATTTATTTCTTAGTTGTTTATGCACTTATGAGAGTCTTAATCTTTCTCTAATTTTTTTTTAGATTCTTCTATCCATCTTTGTTAAGATGTTTGTAGGACCTATTACTAGCTTATGTTTTCCTCTACACATATTGTTAACAATATTTTAATATTCTAATTATCACATTTTTCCTTTCACAATCTCACGCTTACCATTAATATATACATATATATATATATATATTAAAGATCAAAACAAAAGGGAGATATTTTTTATTGGAGAAAAATTTAAGGGTAATAGACATACATGACCAAAAAAAAAAAAAGAGAAAAAAAATGATGAGATGAGGTATATAGTATTACAACAACAAAGAAAAAATAGAGATATATAAAAAAAATAGGGTATAGTTTAAAAACATGAATAATAAAGAATGTTATTTTTAAAATTAGTTATGAATATTTTTGTCTAAAAAATATCTATGAACAACTTTTCCATTTCCTGTAAAAGTTTTTTTTTCAAAAGCTAAAAAATCTAACTAAAAAAAAGATCGTTTAGAGTTTTTTTTAGTGCTTCATCTATTTAAAAAAAAATCATCAAAACATGTTAAAATATATATATATATATATTACTTTTTTATATAAAAAAATTATCTTTTTTGCACATAAATGTTCACACCAATAACTTTAAATTTAATCCCTAGAAGAGAACATGTTGTGTATGGAGAGAAAAAAAAAAGCAGAAAAGATGTTTACATCCATAAGATAAGGTGTTGATGAAATGAGTCAAATAAAATCATAATGATTTTGTAGCAAATTGACTTGAGTTGAGACTAACCATAAAAGGATATATAAATTTATATAATTAATATATGTGACTTGGGTATAGATTAGTCATTTTCTAATATAAATTAAAAAATAAGATGTTGTGATAAATGATGAGTTTTATTCATATGTGATATATGATAAGTTATTTACAGTTTCATAAAGTTTCCACTATATAAGTCTTAACCAATAGTAAAGATCTCTTCAAAAAAAAAAAAAACCAATAGTAAAGATTAATGTTAAATCATTTGTAATTTAATTACTTTTATATTTTTGCTTCTTCATTTTTAAATAAATTGAAATCAAAAAAATGAATTAACTAAATTTCAAAACACTAGTTAAATATATTGGTGTTAACTTAAAATTCTTCATACTGTAAATAGATGAGAATTAAATAAAATTAAATACTAAATATATGTGTATAAGTTTGTGTAATCACATGGGCAGACAATTAATATTAAATGTCCAGGTACAAGATTGTCATCCCTCCTTCGTTAACTTGTATGATAAGATAAGTGGTTCATGATTATGGATGAAATCTTCTTTCATGTTATTCACTAATATGAAAGTATTATTTAAAAAAAAACATAAATAAAATTGATATGAGAGGACCACATTAAAAAAAGAAAGACATAAATAAAATTGATAAACTTTATATAAATAAATATTGATAAATCCAATCATGAGTTCTGATTCCCATTACTATATCGACTAACATGGCTTTAATATTCAGTGCATCGTTCATGACATCCGTTGTTGCATTCAATGCAACGATTACGAAATGCCATTGACAATTGAATACATTATTATGACTTTAAATTTTGTATATTGTAAGTTTAATTTTTTTCACATTATTAATTAATAATATATTAGTATATTAGTATATTATTAAAATTATTAATTATTTTTTCATTTTTTTATTTTTTATAATCATTGTTAATCGTAACCGTTCTCTCAACTTTTCATCTACTTATTTTTTTTTTCATTCATCAGAGAGGGTGATTTGGACCATTTTTTGGTCTAGAAACACCCATCTACATTGTTTTTTTTCTTCTTTTATCTAAATATGTGATTTTTTCACATAGATCTAGTTTTTCTTTCATGTTTTTGTCGTCTGAATGCGGCGGTATTTTGTTTATTGTCTTGATGCGGTGTCATTTGGTTTCCTGTTTTACTGCGATGTTCGT
This sequence comes from Styphnolobium japonicum, assembly GCA_023212625.1. Classification (NCBI taxonomy): domain Eukaryota; kingdom Viridiplantae; phylum Streptophyta; class Magnoliopsida; order Fabales; family Fabaceae; genus Styphnolobium; species Styphnolobium japonicum. Next base: position 28,517,886 of record JALBWW010000006.1, read on the forward strand.
TTGGATCAGATTAGTAGATTAGCTTCGATTTATTACAGATTTAATTAAAACTTGATTGTCAACGTTTCAAATCTAAAGGTATGAGTATTTCGATCACTTTGATTTTATCACATTTGTAAGTATTTTGCCGTGTTATGTTATTAACTTAGGTGTTGTGAGTTTGTTAGCAGATTCATCCTGTTTGGTTTTTAGCGATGTTGAATTTGTGTTGTTCTTGATGTATTTTACCAATTTGAATCAATGAATATTTTTTTTAGTCAATTTTTTTTAAAAATAATTTAATAATAATAATAATATAAATAAATTTTCTAATAATAATGAATCAAAATTAAATTCATATATTAATACCTTCGTTTTAAATTTTTTTTAGAGTGAACGGTGTTCAAGTTGTCCCTCAAAATCAGAATTAATTAGGGAGGAGCAATCAGCATGATTTTTGCCCATGCTATAAACATCAAGTGTTAGTTTGGATGAGTTTAAAAAAAAATGTGGGTTTTTTTTAAGACCTTTTTATAGAAAGTAAAAACTATTTTATGTTTGAATATAATATTTAAAATTTTTTATGTTATAATTTTTTTAAGTAATAAAATTTAACTAAAAAAACACAAAATGTATTTTTTTAATGTTTCATTTTTTATATATAAAAAATCATATAAACACATTAAAAATAAAAAATATTTTTTTATACAAAAAAAAAAAAACACATCCAAGTGATCACTAAAAAATACTGAGAACTCTGGTCAGCACATAATCATAGCGGCAAACAATAAAATGGACATTGCTGGACTGAAGACATCGATCGAGACAAAAAGGCCAGTAGGGAGCACATACACCCCTACAAGGCCACACCACTTGTACTTGGCTCCCAGTTCTCGAAAAGAAAAGAAAAGCGCTATAGCTCGAGTCCAAACACTGTCAAGTTGGGGGAACTCCAACTCTCATCCACACTTTCAGTGTCCTTCCTTCCTCTTTCTGTTGCGTTCTCCTCCTCATCTTCTTCGTATTTATTTACTTGTATTATTATTATTATTATTTAAAGTGGTTCGATCCTTCGAGGAAGGTGGCAAGTGACACACAGAATGAAAGACAAATACATCCACGGTGACTTCAACGAATGACTTTGTAGTTTATTCAATTAAATCTCTATCAACTCTATTAGGTTGAGTCGTAGTAGTCCTATTAGCCGCATGTTGCAAATCATTTCAGTATTTAATTGAAAAAAATAGAAAATGAGACCGCGAAAGGAAAGAATTGATGGTATTCCCACCTTATTATGCCCCAACTAAGCAATATATTGACCATAAAGGCGAGTCAGCTAACTATTATTCATTTTTTTAAGGCTATTCTATCTCCAACTAGAGGTGTTAATTCGCACCAACTTGTGTCAGCTCAAGCTTATTTGAGTTGGGTTGGGATGGCCTATAATGTGTGCTAGCTAGCAAATAGTCAGCCCAGCCTTACTCATGAGGGTTGGCTTGACCTGACCTATGGCTTAGAATTTTTTTTGTCTTTTTTTTATTTTTTTCGTATTTATAATAATAAGTTATTGATAAATTAAACTTCTACATCAATCCAAGCCCACAAAAATCATGTACACAAATTAGATATAACTATAACAAATTATATTAAGTGTCATAAACATTGATAGTGAATATTTACTACATTGTTTTTGACATAAATGATTTATGATATATCTATAAAGTATATCTTGAACCATAAATTAATCATTTAAAGGAACTAGAACAAGTTCATATCATATTTCAAGTGGAGAAAAAAGAAATGATTAGATGTACTCACTAAATTTGATTTTTTTTAAAATCTAAATAAAACTACTCAAGTAAAGATATGAATAAATAATAACAAAATTAAATAAATAACAGAAAAAAAAAATTTCACATAATCGGGTCAACGGACTAACCTATTTTCAAATTGGGTTGGGCCGACCCATAATTAATTCAGACTAAGATTTTTTTAATCCAACCTACACTTTTCATTGCTATATTCTGCCGGCCTACAACTACTAAGGAAGATCACCAAGGAAGATCAATAAAGGGAAAAAAACCAAAATAGAAGTCATTAATTAATTATACATAACTTGTCTCTTGCAACATTAATCCACTATATATTACATATTATTACTTTTCTTCAACCATCATCTTTGACCTAGCAATAATTAATGGACAATAATCAACATCATCCAAATTATAAAAACCCATTTCCTATGCTTGTAATGTAAGGTTTCTGTTTGAGACATTGACACAATAATTCAAAACCTATCATCTTCTTGCTTATTCCATTTGCAAAAGCCATTTAGACAAGCTATGGCTTCCAAGGAACCATTTGATGGCAAATACCTGTTGCTGAAGCCAGAAGAGGCGAGTCTTCTGGATCTAGGGCGCCTCCTGTTTTCGTCTAACTTAGATAACAGAAGATTCATCGAGTGCCCAGAAGGGCTCGAGCTAGAAGAATTTCGGAGTAGATGGCTCCTCTTCATCTCCGTTGTGGTGCAGAAGGCCCTCGTTACCTCAGGAAAGTCCTTGAAACAGATAGGGGACAAGTTGGAGACGTGGCTCAATCTTTTATCAAGCAACGGAGGGTTAATAGGGCTCTTGCTGAACATTCTAAAAGGTTCCTTGGATCATTTATTTTCTCATCACTACCATTTGCTAGCCTTTGCATGCATGCATGTGTGAATTAATTAATGATTTGTGGAGTTGATACTGGGGTGTTGCATTTGGTGCAGGAAAGATGATAACGCCGCAGAGAACATCAGCGACGTTCACGTCGGTGGTGGGAAACCTTGACACACGAGTGGATTTAGACAAGAGCATTAAACAGGAGGATGCCAAGTACAAAGGGTCTCTGTCTATGATGGCTTCCAAATTGTCGTACGAGAATGAACAATTCATTAGCAACGCAGTCAGAAATCATTGGGATGTAAGTTCTATATATATGCATTGGTTGCCTCCAGTTGACTAGCTAGATCGAGGAACTAGTAGTTTAATTACACTAAATATCAACCCTTTTTTGGTGATTTTGATGATCGATTCGGGTTTTCCTTTTTTGTTTTTCCTGTTATGATATGATTGCAGATGGATTTCTTGGGGCTATACAGCTTCTGGAACGGTAAGTAATTAAGAAGCATCCTTTGTATATTTTTCTTAGAAGATACGATATGTGTGTGTGTGGGGCTAGCTAAATCATCTATTCAATAATGTAGCTAGAAATATCTTTTGGTAAGTTGGTTTCTTAGAAATTAAACTAGCGTTATCAAAGTGGCATCAATCATACGGAGAACAGGCAGCACATGTGATCGTGAAAAGTTTTATATTGACAATTAATCAATATTAAATTTAAATAATTATAAATTTTTTTAAGATTTAATTTTAATCTACTATCAGTATAAAGTTTCTTTACACTATCATCTAATTATGTAATGACACATCATTAAAAGTGTTAGACTTTGAAAGTAATTGTTATAATAGTCAAACTCTTTTAATAATTTGGCAATACATGATTGGGTGACAGAATGACAGTGAATCAAAATTAAACTCAAGTTTTAAAACAATAATAGGAGAAAGAAATTAAGTTTAAGCCAGAATCTTGTTTCATGGAATCCGGCTGCATGCTCCACTAATTAGGCACATGATTCATGGTTCCCACCTAACTTTTGATTGGAAATGCTTCAAACTTGTCTGCGTGTTAGACAGTTAAACTTAAAACTTATTCTCTGACCCTTTCAAATTAAATAAAAGAAACCCTTTCTCTGTGTGTGTATTAGAAATTAAAGTAAATTTTTCATTAAAAAGGAACTGGCCTCGCATTTTTTTTTTTTATATATACATTGAGATATAGAATTTTTACCTTAATCTCCATTCATCCCAATACTCACACGACTTAATTTTTCTACCTACACTTATCTTACTTTCCTGTCTTTCCAGTACTTTTGATGCAACTTCTTTGACATTTTTGGGTGTTTGCTTTACATCTACACGTTCTCCATTGACATTAACAGGGCATAAATTGAATGTTAATTATCCGGGTTAGACCGAGGGAACAATGAATATTCTTTGTTCAAACATGTGTTTATTTATTTTCAAAATAAAATTGTGTTTGGTTGACGAAAGTATTTATAACAGGTGTAGATGATTCTCCATCTAGTCAGCAACCTCTAATATTACTTTTTTTCTTTTCTAATTTTGTCTAAACCAAGTAGCTTATGCTTAATTACTTAAGATACTCGCAATATATTTAAAACCTTCTTTCAAATTAAATAATTCAAATATTATTGATTGATTGCGTATAGCCAGCCATACACATGTCTGACTTTCTGTTTTCTTCTTTAATACTCCTTCTTTCCCAAAACTTTGGTAATTTTAGCATTTGATTTTTATCCCAAAACTTTTGTTACTTTAGAAATCTAACGAATAATTAAGCATTTTCTCCCACTATACCTTAAATTAATTAAAAGCACATATTAATTATATTTTATGTTTATTAGGTAGCTATAGTAGAATTTGCATTAAAAAGTGGCTCATTTAAATCCAAAAGAAGAGGTGGCTCACAATTTAGATCTAGTAAATAAGATTTTCTTTTCTCACACTCCTTTTCTCCCTTGGATATGCTAGGATATATTAAATCAACATTTAAGTCTATTTCAACTAAAGGCGTCCGATCATCTTTCTTTGTAGCCATCTTAATCTATGATTAGGATGAAATTCATTTTTTATAAGTAAATTTAGAGGGAATTTAAAATATTTAAAAATTTAGATTGAGTGGGAAATTTTAATTTAATGTTGAAAGAACCCAATTGTGTAACCTACAAAAATTTTGGTGGGAAATATTTTTGGTGGCAAACACAAATGTATAGTCAGGAAATGTTTTTTAAGATCTTAGAAAGGCTCTAAAGTTGGTTACGGTATTAATACTCTAAACTTAAGAATATGAAAAAAAATTTAATGTAACATGGAAAGGCTATAAAAACATAGAAAGGTTTGGATGTGCTGTTTTGGAGTAGTTGAAATTAATAAATATTATGAAAATTTAGAAAATAATTAGTGACAAAAAAAAAATAATTAAATATATTTTAGTTTAAATTTATTTTAATTAATTATTTCTTAACTTACGCACTAAAACATTGAACAACCAAAGTTTAGGGACGAATGGAGTAACAAAAGAAATTATTGCTGCATCAAGAATATTATTACCTAATAACTGCAAGTTAGTTTAAGTTAGTTGAAAAGCGGTTATTCCCGTATAACCGAGCTATTGTATATATACAGACCTGTTGCCTAATCATCTTGTAACAAAAACAAAAATTACATTCATTCAATACAGAGAAAAATCATTTCTCCATTTCTGTTTTCTCTCTGTTTGCTATTATCAACATGGTATCATTCGCAACCCGTTTCCGCTCCTATCTCTCTGTTCTCGCGCGATTCTGAGTTTTCCTGCCATTGTCGCGATTCTGGGCGAAATATCATTAATTTTCATTGAATACTTGATTTTATTTTTCCTCTCTATTCGGATAAGTAGGTGGTTAGAATAGAAATGTGCTTATCTTTTGCATTACTCCTAATTCGTATAGAAACCAATCACTGACAAATGAGTAGTGACATTCCATTATTGCTTCATCATGAAAATCATTATTTTTCGTTGAATACTTGATTTTATTTGTCCCCTCTATTCGGATAAGTAGGTACTTAGAATAGAAATGTGCTTATCTTTTGCATTACTCCTAATTCGTATAGAAACCAATCACTGACAAATGAGTAGTGACATTCCAAACGATGGTGTGCAGATTACCAAGAGCTTTGGTCCACAAGAGCTATCATAGTGCAAGATACCAAGTCTGAACCCAACTTGATAGTGGTAGCATTTAGGGGTACAGAGCCATTTGATGCGGACCAATGGAGAACGGATGTGGATATCTCGTGGTATGAGCTGCCCAACGTGGGCAAGATCCACGGTGGCTTCATGAAAGCTTTGGGTCAGCAGAAGAACAGTGGGTGGCCCAAAGAGATAGAGCAAAGCAACAGTAGTGGCTCCCATCATCGGTATGCTTACTATACAATCAGAGAGGAGCTGAAAGCAATGTTGCGGGCAAATGAGGATGCAAAATTCATATTGACAGGGCACAGCTTGGGAGGAGCCTTGGCCATTCTGTTTGTGGCGGTGCTTGCACTGCATGAGGAAGCATGGCTGTTGGACAAGTTAGAAGGGGTTTATACATTTGGGCAGCCAAGAGTAGGAGACCAACAGTTTGGGAAGTTCATGAAGGACAAGTTGAGAAAATACGATGTGAGGTACATGAGGTATGTTTACTGCAATGACGTGGTGCCTAGGATCCCTTATGATGACAAAAACCTCTTCTTTAAGCACTTCGGTTCTTGCCTCTACTTCAACAGCTTGTACCAAGGGAAGGTATGAAATGTGAATAGTGAATATGTTTCTCTACTCCATATTGTAAATGTTCTCATTTTTTGTGTTCTGTTTTGCTCTACTACTCGATCTGATGTAGTCCAACTATATTGTTTTTTACGTATTGAAATCCAGGTTCTAGAGGAGGAGCCAAACAAGAATTACTTCTCTTTGTTTTGGGTCGTACCCAAGATATTAAACGCAGTTTGGGAGCTTCTTAGAGGTTTCCTTATCCCATTCGTTAGAGGTCAAGACTACAAAGAAGGTTGGTTCATGACTGTGTTTAGGCTCGTTGGATTGATAATTCCGGGACTACCAGCTCATCTTCCTCCAGATTACGTCAATGTTACGCGATTGGGATCCTTGCACGAACTTACGGAGCTCCCAAGTCCACAAGATTCCAAAGCTGACTAATGCCAACGCGTGACCAGCTACTAATCCTACAGATTTCTTTTCCCTTTCATTTTGAAGTTGGAATGTTCATTGATCAATTACTTTAAAGATATGTTTTGCTCCACTCGACAGAGCAACTCTCTGAAGGGTCGTAATTTGAAACATTAGACAAATCAGTCCATCAAATGCTCTTTTTACACAGCTAATTGTGGTGCATTAGTTTACTGATTTAGATAAAACTCGAGATATCCGAGACAAAAAATTTATGGCATGCACCTATTTCCCTGAACCAGGGATCCTTCTCGTATAACACAGTAGCTCGTGCAAATAAAATAGCAGTAGTTGCACATCCCAAACGGAAATTTGTATCAGTAAGGAAAGATTAGCAAAAAATAGGAAATTAAAAAATAAATATAAATGAACTATAAAAGAATAACAAAATTGAAGTATACGTGATTTTGAGAAGGAAAGAATAAATTGTAGAGATTTGAAGTTAATTTTATCGTTCTACGATAGATAGATAATAGATAATATATTACATTTGAACAGCAAACTGTCATGTAGGGAGAAAAAAATTAGAAAAAGAAGCTTATTTATAAAGTTTGGCCTACCTACATACATATATTATTAATCATTGAATCCCAACTCCCAAGGGTGAGAGCACAAGGGGCTTAGATTTTATCAGAGACCTTCAGAGAAGGTGCTGGTATTTCATGCATTGCAAAACCGCGACGACACCAATTTAGTGTCAACATAGTAAGCTGCTCTCTGTTGTCACCTTTCATTCATTAACATGTGGCACATTTAAATCCATCTGAATTCTGAAACCTGATCAGGGATGTAACCAGCCTTTTATCAAAATGCAAAAGCATAAACAAGAATGTAACTAGTGCAAATTTCCATGGTAGGTAGATAAGGGAATAATAAACTTTAACCTATCAAAACTCAAGGGGAAGCTAGGGCTTGAATGTAAGAGACGGAAGCAAGAGCATGCATCTGTTTTTAAAAGCACAGTCAAATTAATACCTGAAAATGTTTCCTCATAACCAGCAAATGAAACCTTTTCACTTATCAGAAATCTTGGATACATTTGACAAAAAGCACAACTTTTGAAATTCCAAATTATGTAGACAATTGGTATTAAAGAGCATGCTACTTTAAAAGTTTTCAACACCAAATTAATCAAAGACTTGCAAACAACGAGAAGGTTTACAGAGAAAATTACCCAGCTTCACTTGAACAGAAAAGAATGCTGGAGAAGCTTAAAAGGCATGGCAGGTGAAACAACCACTCAAAGAACCCATCTGGCTGGGTCTACGAAATGATATAGCCTTGTGGGAAGTTCTGGCAACTTGATGGGCCTGATTGGCTAAAACTGAACTTCTCATATCCTGAGCTTTTTTCTGAGCCAATCTCAGCTTGTTCATAATCTTATCCATAGAGGATGCTCGCTTCTTTTCCAGCTTCATCTGAAATCGCAAAAATAGTAATGAGATCATGATCCATTTGTTTCTGTCCCCCTTCCTCCATAATTCTTCTCCGTCTTTATCTCTTTTAATAATTATTGGGCCCCAAAAGAAATCCTTAATGCATGTATGCTTGAAGTGTTAAAAAGTATATCTTGGTACATTCTTAAAAGTTATTGGCAAAGAAACCATTAATTCCTGTTCACTACCTCTACAAATCTATCTGCTAACAAAAAACTTCTTTAATATCCCAATAGTAAAATCAAGTCATAGGCAGAAATACAGCTAACTGAAGATAACCAAAATTATACAGAGGGAAAAGAGGGAAATACTTCAGCACATTGAATTGAGGGTAAAGAAAAGAAGGGAGAATTCCAAAAAGAAACTTTTTATAAAAATATTTACCTTGAAGGAGCAATAATCACTTGGAGTGGTTACTTATGCCAATACATACATAAAATCACTTCAAGTGGTTATTAAATATATTTAAGAGGAATTTCTTATTGGGATTCTCCCAAGAAAGAAAACACTTGGAATTAACCTCTAGTTTCCGTATTGCAGCCTCTGCTTTTGCCTTTTGCAAGTTCTCCCATGCAGTGATTTTGGCTTCCTCCCTTTTAGCCCTGGACAAATAACAATTGCTGGCATTTTAGAAACAATGTAGTTTGTTCAAAGATTTCTTAGCCAGCAAATTATAAGTTTTCACTGAGATAAAATTGTCAGATCTGAATACTTTAAAATGTTTCAACTTTCTTGTATGAATTGTATAGGATGGTCAACTTGTGTCATAGTTGGAAGGTAATAAAGAGAGATTATTGACAACTCTTGCACACTTGGCATTTTAATTGAATCATTTCAAGGCCAATAACATACAGCTTATTTAGTAAATCCATCACCATAAATTCCAAAACTCCAATTATTGTGGTACAAAGAATCACTACATTTTCTAGGTAACTCATAGCGTTTGGATAAGAGCAGAGTAAAAAAAACACGACTTTAAAGAGAAAACTTACTTCACTGCTTAACGGCAATTTCTTTATATCATCAGTTTCAGTTCAAAGTTGTCCAAAATCATTTTCTCCATTATTTACCAGATAAATTGAACAAAATTGATACAATTCCAAAGTAGACATACTTTGAAACAGTCTTTGACCTTTCAGAAATGTCCCAAGATGAAGATTGAGTGCTTGTTTCTTTCTTTTTCCAGCAGTCAACATTTTCTGAGTCTCTGCCAGAGAATAGGGCCCTATGTTTCTTGGACCACCTTGTCATGGTGACACGTTCATCTACCTGCACATCCCTGATATCCATTTTACAGAAAGAGACACTCTGCAATTCTGTGACAGGCAGGGCAGATGGAGTGGAGGCAGAGAAAGAAGGCCTCATATTGGGAGAGGAGCATGAGCTACCCTCTGGGCTCATCTGGGTTGCCATGTCCCTCCTTGAAACAGCAGGAGATACATTGGTGCCGGCGTCTTTGAAACCATCAAACTTCTCCTCTGTTAAGTTAGAACCAACATAAAAAATGCTATATCATATCATATGCATAGAAGCATAGTTTCAAAATCACATAAGAAGACCATCATCTATACTTGTAATGACACGATCAACCATAAAATTGTCAACTATGAACACAGAACACATCATTAACGTCTAAAGAAACCATTTATTCCATCCACACCACCTTGCAACAATAGCCAAATTCAGAATCACACAGCATGGGGAGTTTACAGAAGATAAAGGATTGATTGAAAGTCGGGAAATTAAAATTCATTTAAATTTTTTATCCAAGTCAATCCTTTTGGGTCACCCTCCTTTAAACATGTGATCTCCCGGTATCAACTTCGCATAGATGAAGATATTTTTCAAGCACAAGTTCATTGATGAATATGTAAAAAAAAATCATATATAATCAAAATCCAAAGGGAGGTAAGGTCCAAACCTAGGGAAGGCATTGATGACTGACTCTGCATCTCAGAGCATCCATGGATACTAGCTGAGCGGCCCATGCAAGGTTCTGTTCTCGTCGGAAGCACTCCACCATGGCCACCAGAACCGATTGCTAATCCATCTGCTGAGATAACACCAGCTGAAAATGGAGAAGCTGCCATCATAAAATTCCCAGCATTCCCCCCTTCAAACATTGGCACTGCGGGTGAATACAAGGAACAATACGCAATACCAGGGGGCCCAAGTGGACCGCTCTTGGACTTTGGCCTCCTCTGGGGTGGTGGAAGCGAAGCCCTGACAGTGCCATCACCTGAAACAGGACTGAGAATCCATCTCTCAGCATCTTCCCATTTGGATGGCAACGTTCTTCCATTGCTTAAAGGCAAGAGAGCCGCGCCAACCTGCTTGCGAGTAGCATTTGTATGCAAAGGAACCCTCTCAGAGCACCAACCCTTTTGCATTGCAACACCAGCTTGACGATAATTGGGTGTTCCGGGACTGGGGAAAGTGCCACACCTACGAGACGAAAGCGAGCTCTTCTTCATGGTTCCCAGCCGAGGAGATGACCCGGTGGCATTGTTCAGATCCAACGAAGCAGGCCTTCGCCGATCAGGCTTCTTGAAGAAGGCTTCAGATCTTGATCTCCGATCCTGACATTCTTAATTTGGTCGAAAAGAAACTCCAGATTAACACAAAAAAAATTTAAAAATCTTGGGATATATATATTCAATTTATTGGGAAGGGAGTGGTAGTGGTAGTGGTACCTACCTTTGAGTGCTAGAGAGAAAGAGTTTCTTGCTGAATCAAATTCCAAGAGTTGATTCCCATCTTCAATATCATCACCATCGCTGTCTTCCTTTTGAACTGCTATGTCGATACGTTGCAGGGTCGTGTCAATTTCAAAATTGATACTTTTTTATGTTTTTTTTCAAACAAAAGTGAAGTGCAGGTTACCTTTTGCCTTTTGTTCTCCCTTTCTGGAGAAACGACTGTGGTGCTTCTTGTTGTGTACTGCATGTTTGTTTGAATCTGGATCTGGACCAGTCCAACTCTCGTTCGGAGGAAAATCACCCTCGTGCCCTGCCAAATGCTGCAACTGCAAGAGAAGATTGTTATTTATCACTAGCCAGCAAAGCAACTGAACTGAACCAACCACAAATCTTTTTGAGCTTAGATTCAGTTCGTACACTGAAAAATCAAACGTTATCACCCCTAAACTCAGAAACTCAATTTATAATTTCCATTCGCATATCAATAATTGAATTAAATCGATTTCGCAATGATTCGATTATCCACCCACATTATCACAACACAACCAAACAAAAAACAAAAAAAGTTGCATAAAAAAGCATATTGAAGGTGGGTGGCAATGGCATGCATTGTTAATTGTGGAGTGGTGTACGAACCAGGGAGAATTCAGAGGCTAAAGAGTCATGGTCATGAGCGTCAGATGCAAAAGAGCAGCGATCGACGCTGGCAGAAGCAGAGGAAAAGAGGCTCAAGTTGGATTCAAGAGTGAAGATGACTGAGTCAGGGCTGGTATCGCGACCTCTTGAACCGTGCCTCCACGAGCTTCGTTCCTGAAACCCTAACTCCTGCATTGTCAAACCACCTTCACCTTCACCTTCACCTTCCACTTACCTGTTATTGTTAAACATGAATCAGAGAGCAGAGGCAGGAAGAGTAAGTAATTGAGAGATTCGGTCCAGAAAAGACAATAATATGGCGGGTTGGGTATTATTATTATTTGGATGAATATGGTTTTATTTATGTCATTGTCACAAGACTCAATAATGTCATTAATATGACTATGGCTATGCTACATTGCTAATTGCCAACTAAGCAACCATATATTTCAAGGATAGGGAGTGACCTTTTGATTTTGAAGGGAAGGGGTTCTTCTTGTTCATGAATATGATAGAGACATAGAGTCACAAGTGATGATAGTCATAGTCAATTAGTCATAGTCTCATAGGTCATAGGCCATATAAAAAAAGAGACAAATATTTATTATGAACAAGACTTTGTGTATGTCCTTTAAGGGGAATTTTGATTGTTTGTATAGAAGGAGGAGTTGTTTCGTTAATCAACTGCGGTCCCGTCTGCCGGGTTTGGACTTCTTTTCATGCTAGATCCTCATTACCTTGATCGTGCAATTTGACTGGTTGTGGAATAACCATAAGGTCCACCTGTCGTTGGCTGCACGCGTCTGACTCAGTAGGGTTGAATTACACAGCATCACAAGGGTATCACAGTCTTTTCAGTTCTAATAGAGTATGGTAATTCCACCATTAGAGGACCAACAGTATGATAATGATGATTATGCCAGGCCTGCCATTTACCGTTACGGGTCCACAGGTCCTGCTCTATTACCACTATTCTTTCCAACTTTAGGGTTAAAGTAGGATTACCGTTTTGGGTTATCACGTTATTGAACATTTTTTTGATACATAATTATAAGGGGCACTAATAATCACTAGAATCATTATAACTAGAATTAAGAAATTTTGCATTTTCATCTTAATCTTGATTAAGTTTATTTTTTTTTATTTAAAGGAATTAATTAATTCTTTTAATTATCAACTCAAGGTTCAAACTTAAATTGTCAAAATAAAAAATATTTTTTTTAACTATTAGGCCAACTCCTACAACTTTTTGTTATGTGATTTAATATAATATGAGACTACACTACAATTCTAAATAGAAGATTTATTTATTTATTTTTGGTACATATTAAAATATTTATTTTAGTATTGATAATAAGGAGCCTTTTATTTATTATATTTTAGCCTTTATTTTTCAAGTTTTAGTTGTTTGTATTAAAATCATAAATAAGTCAATAAATTATCCTATGTAATTGTGATTTTGAACACCAAAATAGAAGTGAGCAATTATTGTTTCTCTTATTCAAAATATAATTTTAAATAAATTGTTTTAAATAATTAGCTTAAAAAATAGAAAGACATATCTTAGATAAATACACTCTATGTGCAAAATGACTGTGAAAAATATTAGATAGTCAGAATTTTTGACAAAATGAGTTGGCATTATTATGAACTTTTTGCTAGATGAGTGATCACACCACTTTAACTTATCCAATAACTATCCTTAATTATTAACAAATATTGGCTAAATTTTTCTAGTTGTATAGCATTATAAGTGTAGATATATTAATTTATTATACATAAATTCAAAATATTTTAATCAGGCAAAAAAGAGTAATTTTTTTTTACTTTTACAAAAATCTAAACAATTTTTTACATAAAAGATTATTTGAAAAGATACTTGTTTTAACGGGCGATGATTACTGACAATGACAAAATGTGATCATAAAAAATAGTAATGCTCGGAGTGTGAATATGAGTTGGTGGGAAGCATAATTTCGTGCTCCCCAAATTGTATTTTTGGCATCTTAGTAAGAAGGGACAAAGAAAAGGAACATATAAAAAAATGAAATTTCTTTTAGAATTGCTGTCTCCGTTGAAAACAACAGTGAACGAGTGCCGACCGTTCTTTCGGTCCCGACAAAATTGCATCTCTTGAATTCGTTTTCTTTTTTTTTTTTTTTTATTTCCCCCTTAAATACAAATATATATATATATATATATAATATGTGTGCGCTTCCTATTTGTATGCAGGAAGGCTCGCGCATGTGATGCCCTCTGACATTTTTCTCTGCAAAAATTAATGCAGCTTGTCATATTTATAATCTCTTTAGCAGGAAATATAGCAAGGGCTCAACCAAAGCATCCATTCGGTGATATTCAGAGGCCATAATTAGAAATTGTGATTCAGTATTACTCTTAAGCCAATGGTTTAATAATTATTCCAATTTTCAGAAATCGAGTTCACATCCCATAGAATACAACCTGCACTACTCGGCAGCGTGGACCCGATTAGTACCTCATGTCATTCAATCGGAAGAGACCTAGAACTGCTAATGCTATTCTGGCAAATCTTCATTCACAAACTTCTTGTAATCTTTTTTGTTTTAAAATTAGAAATCATTATAGTTAAGTAAGTAAAAAGTGGATTGATGAATATGTAAAGAAAATTAAATTTGAGCGCAGATTGTGTATAAAAGTTTTTGAAAGTAGCATCACTCAATTAAAAGTTGAGAGGCATTACCTACCTACCTACCATAGGACTGTCATTTATTGGACCTTGGCCCCACTACTCTCTAATCACTAAGAATCAGCACAACTGGAAAAACTACATAGCAACTATTAAGACAACAATAGATATCTAATGTGCAGTATTATTAAATTGTGTGTATATTATAAAATGTTGTCCAAATTTACTCATTGGTCCTCATTTACAATGGACCCCAACGTGTGCTAGTGGCTTTAGATCTCAACGCTCAGCCGAATTCCACGGATGGAAATTGCTTCATGGACGATTCCATTTGCCATACCAAAAAAGATTTTGTTTTCTCGCATGCAACCCCTTTTAAGCGCCATGTGAACCAGTGGGAACTATTCTCTTTCCTTGGGTGATAAATGCCGTTTAAACAATCCACAAACATCCCACAAACCATTCTCTCCGTAGAACATAACAATTTCAATGGAGAACTCTACTAATTAAAAAAAAAGTTTAAAATATGCACAGCTTAACAACGTAACTATGTGATACAAGATAGAACAGGATAGCTATTGTGACATTTTGGAGACTAAACTAAAATAGCACAGGAAATAAAGTACAGAAGTGTAACTTCATAATCACCTCAGCTAGTGTGACTTGTTTATTTTCCCTCGCAGGGGGATGATATTCCTTAATTCACCAGTAGCAAAAGTGAATGTTTAATTCAGCACCCTCCAACTGCTGTATCACTGAAATAAGCAGTGATTGCCTTCAATTTTCCATTTAAATAAACTTTCTCCACCTGAAACCATTACAGTGAAAAAAAGGGTAAATAAAGGATACAATGATGGCATAAAAACATGATAATAAACCCCCATTCGTTAGTGTGCTTCACATGAGACCAAGGGCGTAAGTAATGTAGCATCCCATTGAAGAGCCATAGTATACCTTGCTTATTTTTGTGTGAGTGTGTGTGGGATTATTCATGTAAGAGCCAGCCAAGCCTGTGTTTTCAGTTTTAAACAATGAATCATCTTAGCAGACCCAAGCAGTTGTTGGAGTTCAAATTAACCTATTGCTGTTTTGTACGGTGTTTGACACAACAAAATTGTATTAAAAAAAAAAAAAATTGGATCCCAAAGAAAGGAAAAAACAAAGCATGGTTAATGAGATGGATCATAATGGGATCAGCAAACTGTGTATATCATCTTGTTCATACCTCCTACTCTTAATACACACAGCATACACCTACATTGCTTCCATCTTTACATTCTTTTCCTAGCATCGCCCTCCAAGCTAAAGGTCCCAAACCACCCTCTAAAACAGGACAGTAGAGGGAAGTTGACCATCATAAACTTTAGTTGATAGTAGACAAAGACAATGACTTACCATATTTTACGCCTAAATAATGATTTGTGAGAACACATCCACTACTTTTATTTATTCTGTTACACCTCTTAAGCCTGTAAGAAACACGCTAATCTGATTATGTATTTATGGGGAAAATGTTGGGAATTACCTCTAGCGACCATGGTGGACAGGCAGATAGAGATAACTCTGCCAATTGGTTGAAATTGACATTTCTTGGAAGGAACATGACAACTCTGGAAGCAATTTCCTTTGCAACACTGAATAGAATAAATCTGCACAGAAGCAGCATTGAGTTAAAATGGGAGAGTAAAAAGTTATGTATCCAACTACAAGATAAAATTATGAGGAAAATTAAAGCAAAAGACAAGCATCTACCCACCCATCATGTGGACTAAGCATTGTCTTCATGTCATAAGTCATAACCTTAGCATAATCAGGTCCCCCCCAAGGTGGAGATAAGAAAACAGTATCAGCCTGCAGGACAAAATATTTTGTCATCAACGACCCAAAAGCTAAAGCTGTTAGTATAAGGCCCAAAAATGGTTTTGGTTAATATCTCTACCATGCCCCTCGCACGAAGCATGGAAAACAAATAGGCCCACCCAAACCTTGTGCATAAATTTTTAATTTAATTAGAAGATTGGGAGCAGTAAGGATTTAATCCTTAGAGACCTTGACCACTTGGTCAAAGAGGCATTGATACTATATTAAAGACCAATCATCCAGAAAGCTTAAGCTATTAGGAAGAAGGCCTAATAATGGTTTTTGTTATATATTTCACACATTTTAACCCTGAACTTTTAGAAATAAACAAAACATTATAGATCAGATAGATAGGTAGGCAGCAGAGAAGCATAAGGCTATCAATAATAGTAACATCTTAACTGCATCTTCTAGCCTGCTAACTTAACTGGAAGGAAAGAGCACAAGAAACAGAATCAGCCATGGCTAGAAACACATCGTATGGATGTTTTGGGCGGGGAAGATACTAACTAAAGCTTATTCAGGAATATTTTGATAATGCTATAGACCCTACAAGGTCAAAGAATAGCCACCAGAAAAATATTCTGTACAGAAGCAATTGAAAATTTTCCCAGTACATTTCCCCTAAATGCCACAATTAAGTGATAGTAGATAATTATTATTTTTTGGTGTGAAACGGCGGGGCTGAAGCCCATTGTTTGTCATTACTCATCCAGGAAAAAAAATATGACAGCTCAAAATAACTAAATGAAGACAAAATGCTAAATCTATCATTCTTCTTTTCTGTTGTAATATAATTATTCAATTATTTCATATTATCAATTGTCAGCATAATGAGTGCTTTTAATTAATACATTACTTCTGAAAGTTAACATTCACCACAATTTACAAATTTTGGCTTCTTCCAATCACATTTCCACATTCAGAGTCTAGTATCAAATCCACTCCTGGCTTCTCAGAATGCAAAGGCAACATCATGTTTAGTGCCAGAGGATATAAACCATGAAATCAGGGGAAACAGGCAGGGAAAAAAGATGGCAGATGTTATGCACAAACACAACCATTCCTCAAGGCACACAAGTCTATTACCACAAGCAAAGAGCACATTAAGAAAACAATTTAACTATAGAAGCACAAATTTCTTACACAGTCATTCAGTAGGTCGAGAAAGGTTTATGGGTAACCCACTCAGGTGCTCCTTCCCCTCCCCTCTTTTTTTTACACAAAGATTCACACCCAGGTTTTTTAACAAATTGATAAAATAATATATCCGGCGTCTCAATAACAATGATCATTTGATTTTTCAAGGAATTTTAACCTCTTATTGGAGAAGTCATTTGATATTTGCCATACATCTCATGGTTATCTAGTTTAATCTCTCTCAATTAACTAGGATTATGCTTCCTTTTAGTATCTTTGCTTAGGATTTTCATCTAATTTAGTTTACTTGTTTGTTTAATCAAATTTAATAGTTATTGCACTTTTAAGTTCAGTTTTTCTCATTAAAATTGCTTTGGTTGGTTTTAGGTGAAGTCCAAGTTAGAGTTAGCTGCAATTGGGAGAAGAAAGCGAAGGAGAAGAACATCATTTTTCCTGGAAGCTCAGCGCTTGAGCGCCCAACCCAGCGCTTGAGCGCTCACAAGGCAGAAACAACACTAAATCTCTGGACATCCACCGCTCGAGCGGTGGAACACCGCTGAGCGCGCAACACCGAAGAAGCTCTTTTACGCCACCTTCGCGCAGCGCCCAACATCCAGCCGAGCGCCCGAGCGCTGAGCGCCCATCATCCTACGCTTGAGCGCCTGAGTCGCACCTAATGCAATTTTTACGCCACCCGAGCGCTTGAGCGCCCAACATCCAGCCGAGCGCCCTAGCGCTGAGCGCCCACCATCTTGCGCTGAGCGCCCAAAGTCACATCTAATGCATTTTTTTCGGCCACCGCGCGCTTGAGCGCCCAACATCCAGCGCTCAAGCGCTGGATCACTTACTGATATGCAATTTCAACAGTATATAAGGGAAACTAATGGTTTTTGAGGGGGTTCGGAATCTTTTGGAGAGAGGGACGACGGCTGACCTAAAGGAGGAGAAAACAACAAGGTTTCAAGAGCTTGAGGATTATCAACCAACTCCAAGGCTTGCTAATGGGGATTTCTTCTCTCTTTTCATCTCTATTGCTTTCCTTCTCTATGAGTAGCTAAACCCCTTTAGTTAGGGGGAAGATGTAGTTTGTCTTGGACCATGTAGTTGGATTTCTTTGATTAATCTAAGTTTCTTTTCATTGAAGTGAGTATTTATCATTGTTCCTAATGCTTTTGTGAATTGGCCACTCATGAATTGATTGAGCATCCATGGATTATGTTGGAAAACTAATATATGGTTGAGCTATATGATAAATACCATGAACTGATTGAGTCTAGGAATAGAACTATCAATTTGTGTGGTGCTTAAGGGAACTTTTATCTTTTTATGCCCTGAATGTTTGAAATTTGATTAAGGAATTAATTTTATCTTAGGTGTTCAAGAGAATTAGTGCACCAAGGGATTGTGCATTGATTATTTTAGTAGTTCTCACCATCAATTCAAGAGAAGAAACTAGATTAATTTAAGGATTTTTAATTGCATGTGAAGATATAAACAAAATCGGAACCCTAACTCATCTCATATTGATTCTCTTCCATTTTATTTTATTAGCGTTTGTTTTGCTTATTACTTTCTGTTGATTAGTTGTTTAGTCTTTTGGCGGTTCCCTTGTGAACTCCCTTCGATTCAAAGTATTCGATTAGCTTAGATAGTATTGATTGAGTGAATTGGTAATTGACGAACACAATCCCTGTGGAGACGATAACTCACTCATTTTTATTACTTGCACGACTTGGTACACTTGCCAATAGTCTATCATCATTCAACATATTTTCAGGAAAAGAGGTGCAGAAAGAGGAAAAGCAAGGAGATTGAAGCGGTGGGGCAGGGCACAGGTGAGGATAAAATATTCAGTAGGCAACAGGGCACAACACAAGTATCTCCTTGATACTGGTAAAGTATAAGGGAGGCAAGAGGTCATAATTAGAGGGGTAACAATGGAAAGAAAAAACAAAAAACCAATCCATAGTTTTACTATTACCTACCTTCAATATATTTGTTACTCATTTTCAAAAAAGAAAAATCCAAAAAAGAAGCAGTCTAGACACAACATATCAATTATGACATTGACCTCCCGGCGTGCAAAAAAAAATAATAACAGCAAAGCATGTAATACGGAAACTTTAGCACCTTTAACTTTGGTGCCAAGAGGAAGAAGTCACCCATTATGAAGTCAATTTGATCATCCACCCCATAAATAGCAGCATTATGCCTAGCATAATCAATCTTCACAGGATCAATATCAATTGCAATTACATGTTTGCACCTGTAATATCAAATAATTCATTTCCATGTACAGAGATAAATGATCATTTTTAAAAAAAAAGAAGAAGAAGAAGACGAAATTTCTCAGAGGAAAACATAAGTATTGGACAAAATTACAACATTATACCTATGTAATGGAAAATTTAACCAGAATACTGTTTTATACTGGAACTACAATGAGAGACACCCATCTTAAGAACTAAGGATCCAACCCTGAATCACTTGACTAGATAAAACAAAAAACTTTGTTATCTCTTTATCCAGCTGTAATTAACCATCATATGAAATAAACTAAAGAAGCAAAAAAACCAGCGAGCTAAACAACTTAGATTAGAATGAGGGCAGGGAGGAGGATAAGAATATATCTGATAGAAACCTCCACTTCTATTACAGAAAACTGGGAATTAAACCCAGAAACTACAGAAACTGAAGTAGAAAATTACAGAAAATAGGCTAGCTCTTTGAGGGGCTAGCTTCCTCCCTGCCCTAAGGCCACAAATTCTCACTCAATGATCCTTCCCATGATCCTTCCCTCCCTTTTATCCTCACTGTTTTCCCCTTGCTTCCCCCACGCAGGCAAGGTTGTTACAGCCCAAATCCCTCTTCCGCCCCTCACTCACATTGTACTCAATTTAGTAACCGCAAATCCCTCTTCTGCCCCTCAATCACATTGTAATCACTTTAGTAACCATGGGATGCCTAACAATATCCTACTATTATTCACTGAAGGCCTTTGTGGTGAATCCATCAGCACCTATACTCACACCATCTATACATAAATGAATATTGCACAAGGTCAACACAGGGTGCAAAACTTTAAGACTTCAATTTGAAATTCATCAGGTCAATGATCCAATCAGAACCAAAACCATTTACTGGAATGAAAATACATTATTTGGTGTATATCAATGTTTAACTAGGCAAAAAAAATGAAGTGTGATGTATTGCATCCATAAACGAAACCTTGAGAACATGAAGGCACTCAAATGTAGGCTTACAGAATATCATCGTACAGAATCCAAAGCAACTTTGAACACAAGGAGGCAGTGTGCATAATAAATGAGAAGATAACAACAAACCAGAGAACATATTTAACGTTTTCTCCATTGCTCTGTTATCTTAATGCTATTCAAGTTGTTGAAAGAATAGATTAACCCCAACTAAATAAATGTTTATTTTCTTTTTCTTCCTTGGAAAACTACAAGTCTTTCTCTGAGTTTGGTGAATACAATACATCTAGGAAACATTGTCCATCAAAATCACCAAAAACTAAAAATGAATTTATTGGCTAGCAACAAGTGACTAAATAGTACTCACTACTCACCATTCTGCAAATTGGATAGCATTCCCACCAACACCAGTGAAACAGTCAATTATAATGCCACTAGCACAACGTAATGCTTGATGCCGAGCAATAGGCTCTGGAGTGACAGAAAACCATCCTTCCTCGTCCATTTTTACACCATCATCAAATCTAGAGAACAAAATATACCTCTGCCACCAATATTTGCCAATTGTAGCAGAATACTCTTCAGGCATTTCTTGAAATCGGAGACCTGCAAAATGCAAAAATGGTTTATGATAGAACTGGAACCAGAATGATTAAGAAAGAAGGAAGAAAGTGACTAGAGAATGAAGAATACACTGTCTTATTATCAAGAATGGACAAATTCAGTTTACACAACCCAGGTAGTTCGAGGAACCTGGACCCTCCTAACCGATTCCCCTCTTCACTAACTAACTTTCTCTATTTAGTTCCCTATATTAATAGTTGCGGTCCCCCACCATTACAAATACCCACTATCCCTCTCTTACTCTAATTCCTTTTCGGGACCCTCCTTACATAAACCTGTCTAATAGGGGGCCTTATTCTATCAATACCCCCTCCTTCAAATTGCACCTTGTCCTCAAGGTGGAACTGAGGGAATGCCAACTGAATCTCTGATGCCAGTTCCCAGCTGTTTTCACAATCTGGCAAGTGCTGCCACTGGAGTAATACCTCCAATTGTCCATCATCCTTCTGTCTTGAGGCAAGAACAGCTTCTGGATACACCTGGAGTTCCTGATCCTCTGTCAAGGCAGCCGGTAAAGGTTGTGGTTGCTGATTGGGGCCAATAGCTCTCTTCAATAAGGAGACATGGAATACCGGGTGAATTTTGCTGGTGTTGGGCAGCTCTAGTTTGTAAGCAACTTCTCCCACCTTCTGTAGCACCTTATAAGGGCCATAAAATCTAGGCCGCAGCTTTTCATTAGGTTTCTTGGCCAAGGATCTCATCTTATAAGGCTGTAGTTTTAAGAACACCCAATCTCCCTCCCGGGAAGTGTAACTCCCTTCTATGAACATTAGCATAGCGTCTCATTTTGATCTTGAGCTTTCAACAAATTGGCTCGCAAATCCCGTAGCAAAACATCTCTCTGCTCAGTTAGACTATTGACCTCCTCAATTTTAGATGGAATAGTTGTGCCTTTCAGCAACAAGGGGGATCTTGTCCATACAAAGCCTTGAAAGGGGACATCTGAGTTGAAACATTGTAGTTCGTGTTGAACCAAAATTCAGCCCAAGCCAAATGTGAAGGCCACTGTTTGGGCTTAGTACCCGTCAAGCATCTCAAATACACTTCTAAACAACGCAGTTGACCACTTCTGTTTGGCCATCCGTTTGAGGATGGTAAGCTGTGCTCATGCGGAGTTGAGTCCCTGCCCTCCTAAATAATTCTTTCCAAAAGTGGCTCATAAAAATTTGGTCTCTGTCCGTTATAATAGTGGCTGGAAAGCCATGTAAACGGACTATCTCCTTGACAAATAATTCTGCCACTTCCTTGGCTGAAAAAGGGTGACTCAAGGGAAAGAAATGGGCAAACTTGGTTAACCGGTCTACCACCACCAAAATAGTATCCTTGCCATGAGCTTTTGGTAACCCTCCAATGAAGTCCATGGAGATATCAGTCCACACCCGATTAGGGATAGGTAATGGCTGTAAGAGGCCTGCTGGAGCTAACGTACTCACCTTGTTTCTTTGGCAAACCTCACATGCTGCCACGTAGTTCTTGATGTCAGTTTTCATGCCTTGCCAAAAGACTACACCTGCCATCCTTTTGTAAGTCCGAAAGAACCCGGAATGGCCACCCAAAGGGGAGTCATGTAACTCTTTCAATAGGATGGGAATTCTGTTAGACTTAGGGAGAGAGCCAATCTGCCCTTATAGTACAGTCTGCCTCCATGCAATTCAAACCCAGAATGAGTAGCACTCTTTGTCAATAAGTCCTGATAAATTTTCTGAAGATGCGGGTCCTGTTCTAGCTCTGAGTCCCATTCATGCCAATCTGCCTCTTGCATCACAGAAATTGCAGCAAAAGAAAAGCGCCTAGAAAGTGCATCAGCAACCAAATTCTCCTTGCCTGGTCGATATTGGATGTCAAAGTCATACCCAATCAGTTTGGTGGCCCATTTAAATTGATCTTCACTCAGCAACCTCTGTTCATTAAGAAATTTCAGGCTTCTCTGATCTGTTCTTATAATAAAACGACTCCCCACTAGGTAATGTCTCCATTTCTTTACTGCTAACACAACTGCCATTAGCTCCCGCTCATAGACTGACTTCAGTTGGCTCCTGTCTGATAGAGCTTTACTCCAAAAAAGCAAGAGGCCTCTCCTCTTGTAAAAGAACTGCACCCCAGACCGGTACCCGAAGCGTCGGTTTCTACTACAAACTGTTTGGAAAAATCAGGGACTGCTAAGATTGGCAGGGATGTAACTGCAGCTTTTAACTCTTCAAAAGCCTTCTGAGCTGCTTCTGTCCATTGGAATGCATCCTTCTGAAGTAGTGCATTCAAGGGTTTAGCTATTTTCCCATATCCCTGAACAAATCGCCTATAGTAACCGGTAAGTCCCAAGAATCCTCTCAATCCCTTGACATCCTTTGGTGTAGGCCACATCCACATTGCCTCCAATTTCTTAGGATCCGCTGCTACTCCTTGACCAGAGATGATATGACCTAGGTATTCCAAGCTATGTTGGCCAAAACTGCACTTTTTCTGGTTTACTCTTAAATCATGCTGCTGTAAGGCTTGTAATACCCGTTTCAAATGATGAACATGATCCTCCATGGCAGCACTGTATATAAGAATATCATCGAAGAAAACAAGTACAAATTTTCTTAGGAAAGGTCGCAGCACCTCATTCATCAAGGACTGGAAGGTAGAAGGAGCGTTTGTTAATCCAAAGGGCATGACAAGGAATTCATAATGCCCTTCATGTGTCCTAAAAGCTGTCTTCTCAATGTCTCCTCCTTCATATGAATTTGATGGTACCCCGATTTCAAATCAAGCTTGGAAAAATCTTAGCTCTTCCCAATTCATCAAGTAATTCCTCAATGACTGGAATTGGAAATTTGTCTGGCACTGTTATTTTTATTAAGGGCCCTATAATCAATACAAAACCGCCACCCCCATCTTTTTCTTGACCAGTATAATAGGGCTGGCATATGGGCTGGTGCTGGGCCTTATAATTCCCGCCGAAAGCATCTCTCCTACCAATCTCTCAATCTCGTCTTTCTGGTAATGAGGGTATTTGTATGGCCGCAGATTAGGGATCTGAGCTTCAGGCTTGAGGACAATAGCATGATCTCGTTGTCTATGGGATGGCAACCCGTGTGGGGTTTGAAAACTTCTTGGAATTCCACCAAAATCTCCTGAATAGCCTGTGGAACAGTAACTTCATCAACAGAATGCACTATCTGATTGCATTCTAAAATAAAGCCTTGACCGTGATCCTGCAAAGCTCCTTTAATGAGCTTAATTGAAGCTGATGCTTTGATTAATTCTGGTTCTGCCATCAACACCTTGGTTTCCCCATGTACCTTCAACTTCATTGTTAAATCCCCAAAATTAGCTTCAATTTCTCCCAATCCTGCCAACCATTCTAGGCCAAGTACAACATCTACCCCTAAACCAAATAGGTAGAAGTCCTGCTGAATGCATAAATCCTGCAACTTCAATTGTACTGCTTTACACATACCTCTGCAGCTCACCTTACGGCCATCCCCTACTTCAACAAGGTACTGAGACGTTTCAGTCACTGGTAAATGCAGCTTTTCAACTACTTCTGATGAAATGAAATTGTGAGTCGCCCCACAATCTATCAAAACAACCACCCTGCACTCCTTTAATAGACCCCATAGTTTGAGGGACTTTTTAGTGGTGAATCCCTCAATGCTGTGTAAGGACAGTTGTGCTCTCATATCATCCTCTTCCTGCGAATTCTGCTCAAAAGACTGATCTATATCCCCCTCTTCTACATCTTCTAATATCATCACATTGAACTGCTTGTTTTTACATACGTGATTGGGTCCATATTTCTCCTCACAACGAAAGCATTCTCCTTTTCTCACCTTTTCTTGCATCTCTGCTTGTGTCAGCCGTTGGAATGTACTCCTCCCTTTTGTAGTGCTGCCATTATTCTTGTAATTGACTGAGGCCTGAGAAGTGGAACTGCTATTTTCAGAGGGCTTGGTCATTGTTGGGTGCCACTCCTTTGTAATTCTTGGACCAGCGTAACTGCGAAAAGAATTGCTCGTCCTTCCCCCTTGAACTCCTCCGCTCCTGGTCATGGCTAAGTTCTTTTCTTCAATCCTCCTCGCCTTGTTCATTGCTTCTGATAAAGTCTTGGGTTCATACAGTCTTAACTCAGCACTAACCTCTTCTTTCAACCCATTGACAAAAATTCCCATCAAATATTGCTCCTCTAATCCCCTCACTGACCCCGCATATTTCTCAAATTTAGTCACAAATTCATGAACGGATTGGTCTTGTTTGAGTGCCAACAAGGACTCGAATGGGTTCCCCATGGATGCTGGCTGGAATCTTTGAATGAGGGCCATCTTAAACCCTTCCCAAGATGGGTTTGGGTTACAAGTCTCCCACCATTGGAACCAACTCAGCGCGTCTCCTTCGAGAGCCACCATTACTGCCCCCATTTTCTCTCCGTCCATCACCCCTCTCAACCCAAAATACCTCTCCAGTTTTGATACCCATCCAAACGCGTCATCTCCCTCAAAAACCGGAATATCAAGCTTCCTCCATTTGTCCCCAATTCTGGTTTCCACCTGTGCCTCCCCTTCTGATTCTACCCGGCCTTCTGTTCCAGTCGAGTTGACTGGGTTACCCGTTCTTGGCCCATTGCTCTCCATGGCGTCGACTATCCGCTCCACCAATTTCTCCAATCTGTCGAGGCGGGATTCTTGCTGGTTAAACCTCGTTTCCAGCATTTCTTGGTGCTGGTTCCAACTCGCCACTGTCCTCTCCATAGATTCCAATCTTGCTTCCATCCTCGTATTCACCATGAACACTGTTGCACCACCCACAGCCCCCAGAATGAGGGCTCTGATACCAGTTTGATAGAACTGGAACCAGAATGATTAAGAAAGAAGGAAGAAAGTGACTAGAGAATGAAGAATACACTGTCTTATTATCAAGAATGGACAAATTCAGTTTACACAACCCAGGTAGTTCGAGGAACCTGGACCCTCCTAACCGATTCCCCTCTTCACTATCCCTCTCTTACTCTAATTCCTTTTCGGGACCCTCCTTACATAAACCTGTCTAATAGGGGGCCTTATTCTATCAATTTATTACATGGGTAATACTAATAGCTGTCGACTTCAAACAACACATTGCAACTACTGAACAAAATCTATATTAGGCATTAATATCTCATGAGACATTGGCAAATTAGATTTTATCAATCATACAAGCATCCATTCATTATTCTATGTATTTGACTCCTAGAACAGCAAATCAATCATATAAGCATCTATCAAGTATTATATGTAGTTGACTCATAGAACAGTATTGTTATAAAATTGGAGCCAATTAGCTTAGAGATTTAGAAGAATAGAAACCATAATGCAGAAGCCAGACAAACGGTAATAAAGTGTCTGTCACGAACCTTCAGTTTCATTACAGAATTTTCTCTGCCTTTGTTTTCTTTTCACTTTCTTTTCCTGTTTTCTCATGAAAGGATCATACTTAGTATCCGACCCAGCCATATCAATAACCATGTTTTCCAAGTGTGTATCATTAACCGCTGATGTTGCTTGGATGCATCTTTCGTTAGAGCTGCAAAGCATATCAGTCGTTAGGAGAGCAAGTAAAATATAAAAATCGGAAAGGGAAGTTAAAACATGCATTTTCTGATTATTCTTCTTGTTAGAGATATAAACCATTCATGGGACTCCATTCAACAGCTTAAGCTTTTGGGAGATTTGGTCCATGACATAGTATTAGAGCCTCTTTAAACAAGTGGTTACTAGTTTGATTCTTGTCATCCCTATTCTTCCAATTAAAATAAAATTTAAGCAAAATATTTGAGTGGGACCTGTGCTACTTTGTTCATCATTAACCATACATGGGATTTCACCTAACAACTTAAGCTTTTGAGAGAGTTAATCAATGACACTTTCTTACTCTTCTAGTTGTTTATAATATTGAAAGGGTTTATCAGCTTTGAAATTTATATTATTTGTCTAGGAAGAGTTAGTCCCATTAGGCATATTAAGAAGACAAAAAGTATATGGTTCATCACTTATATTGTTATTTGCAAGCTGAAAACCTTGTCAAGACTAGGGGTGTCAAAATGATCCATTTATCCACCATCCATCTAATCCATCCGTGTCTAAATCCAATCTAATCCAATAATAATAATAAATTAAATGGATTGGATAAGATTAGTTAATGGATGGTTAATGGATTGAGTCCAATATCCATTGGATATCCAATTACTAACTTACTCATGACCCATTGAGATCTAACCAACCCATAACCTATCTGAAACCCTAAACCATCCATTTTCTAAAGAGAGAGAGAGAAAATTAATTTTTTTTCTAGAGGGAGAATTTTAATTTTTTCTAGAGAGAGGAAATTAATTTTTTCTAGAGAGAGGAAGTTAATTTTTTCCTAGAAAGAGAAAGAATTAATTTTTTCTAGAGAGAGAAAGAATTATTTTTTTTCTAGAGAGGAAATTATTTATTTTTTAGAGAGAGAAATAATTAATTTTTTTAGAGAGAGAAATTTTATTTTATCTTTTAAAAAATAATTTTAAATGATTGGGCCGGATATCCATCCATCCTATCTATCAAAATGGATTAATGGATGGATTGAATATCCATCCATTAAAATGAGTCATGAATGGATTGGATGGTTTTAACAATTTTTTAATGAATCCCAAATGGATTAGTGGTTAAATTTTTATCAATCCAATCCATCCATTTGTCACCCCTAGTCAAGACCAATCTGCTTTAGTTTAGTGTTGCAGTGAGCAAAGAATTTTTGGTACAAATAAAAATTTTCCAGAGTGATTTCATAATAGTTTACAGAGAAGCATTCATTTCATTTATGCTTGAATTAAACTAGAAGATAAAATACCTAATGATATGCTCCAGGGTATTTGATACTGAGCAGCATGAAACTCCATCATTGCAACTACTTCTCTCAAGACACTCATCTGAATGATCAAGAGATTGGTCTTCGCTATGTGTTGTGATATCAGAGACCAAATTGCCAGTAGCAACTCCAATCTCAGCAGAACACTCATCATGATGCTTTCCTTCTAAGCTCTCTTCAATCAAGGTTTCCTCAGGTGGTTTAGTGTTATTTTGTGTTCCACATCCCTCTGTTGCCTTTAGAGCTTCACTATCATCTGATTCAGTACACCCACCAGTTGCTAGATGCTCCATCCCTGGAGGTGGGTGCCATGTAGAAGTGTGTGTTTTGATATTATAGAAGTATCTTCTCATATAGAAAGTATCCCAGAACACCATCCAATCTCCGAGTTCACCACAATGACTTGACACACCAATTCTGTCACATCCAATCCCTTCTGAACTCATCGGAAACGATTCTGATTCATGAGCCCGTGGCTGCCAGGCAGTGCCATAATCATTGCAAATAGTCTCATGTTCTGTATCTTTGCAAACAATTGGCGAAAATTCTAAACATTCATTGTCAGTCAATCTTTCACCATATTCTATCCCACAATAATTGACACCAGCACCTGTCAAATGGCTTCTGGCAGAAACTCCAGTATCTGAAGCTGGTGCAATTTTCAAATCAACACAAATATTGCTGATTAAAAAGTCACCATCCTGGGCATCATTAGTAGCTGCCTCATTTATATCATCATTATTTTTCTCCCTGGGAGAAACACCATTAGCAAACCCAGTACAACATGCTGAATTATCTCCTTCACCAGAGGCATATTGGGACATATCATCATTCTCCACTGCACCATCACAGTAAGATGATTGACTTTGGTCCAGCATTAATATACAAGATATAGAACTGCTTGTTTTATCATGAAATTTAGCAAGAGATACAGTCTCCTCCACACTCACTTTGCATAGTGCTTCCTCTACAGGATTGTGACAAGTACGGGGATGCTTCGATTGTTTACCCTTTTTCTTGCCTTTTTCTGGTCCACTTCCCTTTGACAAGATGGACCAAAAATATAATTAATAGCACTCTCTACAGTAATAATCTAATGGTAGATATAGAGCAGAACATGAACGATGGAGGAGAATAAGTGATGATGCTCATATTGAAAACAGAATAGACAAATTTTGTTATAAGAAAATTAAAAATTATGTCTTTTTATAGGAATAATTCAGATTGCCACTGTATCAACTCCACCTATTATTGAAATTCACTGCAAAGACAAACTCACCAACTATATAGCTTTTAAAAAGCGCACCTTAATTATCTTATATAGTTATATAGTAGTTGTAAGTTGTAACTTGTAAGCCTACCTCCTTGTTTGTCTGAAAGGAAAGAGGGAGCCCCAATTCACTCATCTGTCTGGTAAGTTCCAAATCCTCGGGTAGAAGGTCACTCCAATCTGCAAGATACGAGAAAAAGAATAAAAAAGAAGAATGATTCAATACATTCTTCTCGCACTTCCAAACACACATTAGCACTAGAAAACAATTTGATGATTAAGGCACTATTTGTTACGTTACAGGCACAGAGAGAGGAAGAAGCACTTACCTTCGATTGTAGGAACGTGGTTTGAGTCGTCATTGTCATCGGCTTCAGCCGATTTCTAATATACACGAAAGCGATATTAGAAAATATTCAGTTCACTAGGAAGCTAAGATAAATTGTGAATTTTATTTATTTATTTTTGTGTGAGAAAACTTACAGAGCGTTCAACTGAGAAGGAAACCTGGGGGCCATCATCCCTGCCAAAGAATGGAAGAAAAGGGTTAGGTAAATAAAAGCTAGTTTTGTGAGTGGAGAGAGCATAAGAGTGTTGAGGTGGCGGGGAGAGAGAAAAGAGTAGAGTGTGACCAGAGAAAGACTTGGGTGATGTTGAAGAGAGAACCGAGGGCTTCGATAGCAGGGCCTTCGTAGTCGGAATCAGCGATGACCATATTCGTAGAAAAGTAGAGGCGTTGTTTTCGCTTAGCCAAAGAAGAATAGGGTCACAGACTGAGAGAAACTCACAACTCATAAAGACAACGGTACTCACCGGTCTCCTGCTACCTCTGAAAGCAGTGGTGACTTCCTCTTCTTTCGCCTTTTTGTGTTTTGACTCCACGGGTTTCTTTTGCAAACTATAGTAAAATATTAATATTTAGAATTTTTTTAAAAAATAAATTGATACTATTATTAACTTTTAAATAAATAAATATACTAATTAATATTATTATTGATTACCAAATAAATAAGTGAATTTTATCATTTCAATTTATTTAAAAATCATTCAACAAATTTTAACTGAATTATTTCAAATAATGCATTTGAATTCAAAATTCAAATATTTTGCTTCACATTGGAAAACAAAAATTACAGGTTACCCCGTTTAAGTTTGGTTCATTTGTAGATTAGTTCTCAATGGTTTAAAAATATGTAAATCACTCAAGATCTTCACAAGCCTGTTTGTTTCATATGTGGGACACACGCTAACGATCGTTTGTTCACAAGTGATAGTTAAACGTTTTTTGCAAATACATGTTGGCGTTACAGAGATTTCAAGCTAATATTTTGAACAAACAATACTTTCTTTTAAATAAATCATTAAATATATGACGAAATTTGACACAAACACAAATCACATTAATATTTATATATATATATATTTAATAAATTCTTAAAACATATTATAACTTTAAGTTAATTTTTAAATTTAATGTTTTGAAAAATATAAATTACACATAACTGCCTTGGGTTTTATTAAATGTAAAAATAAACAAATATTTTTGTATGTAGGTAAATAAAAATTTTGAATTATTAACAGGAGAAACTTTTTGTTGTGTGACTTGTTTGTTACTTACGATCGCAAAAGGAAACGGTGCTTACAGAAGTGGAGAAGAATGGAAGACGGCGAGATAGAGGGGAAGCCAGTCCCGGTTGTAGACGGAGACGAGGATAGCAAGTTGGACGATTCTCCCTATGAATTGTTGCAAAACAGCAAGGCTTCGGTACAGAAGATCGTCGCCGATATGCTCTCTATTAAGAAAGAGGCTAAACCCAAATCAATGCTCAGAGAGCTCGTTACTCAAATGTTCCTTCACTTTCTCACTCTCCGCCAGGTCCCCTCCTTATCTTCTTTTACCTAACTTCGTCGCTTAATTCCTTTATACAATTTCAAAATTAACAATGCCTTGTCTAAACTTTTGTGCCAAAAATTCAATTTTCATCACATGACTTCACTTTTTGGTTTTTAATCCAAGGCATTAATATTTATGTTTTCAGGCAAATCGTTCAATCCTGCTGGAGGAAGACCGTGTCAGAATGGAAACGGAAGGTGCAAAGGCACCCGTAGATTTTACAACCCTGCAGCTTCACAATTTGGTGTATGAGAAAAGTCACTATGTGAAAGCAATTAAAGCTTGCAAAAAATTCAAGTCAAAATATACCCACATTGAACTGGTACCCGAGGAAGAGTTTTTTCGTGATGCACCTGAAGATATCAAGGGCTCAATTTTGTCAAATTCCAGTGCCCATAATCTGATGCTTAAGAGGCTCATTTTTGAGCTATTCCAGGTGACCATGGGATACTCTATTATATATATATATATATACATATATATATATATATATGTATATATATATATATATTGTTTTAAAGAAATCACGATAGATGTTAATTTTCATGCATCAACATGTGCTTCGATATCATTCTTCCAACTTTTGGCTTCTTTGACATTTGCTTTCATTTATTGAAATTGGGTATTTGATCTGTATGTTGCTTGAATGAGTGGAACTGAGGAAGTTGTTGAAGCCTTAGGTTTGCTTGTATTAATTTGTCTTGTGTTTTTCGAGACACGTATACATTTGATTTATTATAGATTGAAGTTACTTAACTTGATATTTTGTTGATAAAGTTACAGAGAGCAACTTGTATGTTGTGCTTACCTGTTAAATGAGTGTGGACATTTTAGGTTAGTCTTTTAATAAGCATAAGTGTACTATGTTAAAATTGAAAATTTCTTTCTCTCATTCATTTATCTTTTATGCTTGTGTTAATAATCTTCCTTCTTTGTGTTTTCTTGCAATTAGCAATAAATATGCTTATAATTCTTATTTACAATTTTGTATCAGCGCAAAGAGCTCTGCAAACTTCATGAGAAACTGGAACAACAAAAGAAAAGCCTTTTGGAGAAAATTGCAAACCGCAAGAAGTTCCTGTCAAGTCTCCCTTCACATCTCAAGTCTCTTAAGAAAGCATCCTTACCGGTACAAAACCATCTAGGAGTTCTGCATACTAAGCAACTAAAGCGGCATCATTCAGCAGAGTTGCTTCCTCCACCTCTTTATGTGATTTACTCTCAGCTGCTGGCTCAAAAGGAAGCATTTGGAGAATCTATTGATCTGGAGATTATAGGAAGCCTGAAAGATGCTCAAGCTTTTTCCCATCATCAAGCTCACAGGGACACTGGTAATTGAGAGTTCATGTGTCAATTCTAGCATTCTTTGGATTGGAATCTATATTAACCAGTACTGTTACAGCTTCAGTGTATCTACTGACACAGGATTACAAACTTCATCTTTTCAGTATCATTTTGATGATTCAACTTCAAATTAGATCATCACTCCCATATATTATTCAGGACAATAGCTGCTAAAAATAGGTTATAGATAGTTTTAATACTAACAACAGGGTAATGAGTAAAGGAAAGGAAGTTTATTACTAGTATTGAAGTACTGTCATGTTTAGTAATGGTCTTCATTCCTTGTTTCCTTGGCTTAGTTGGACGGATGATTAAATATTTTACTATCTTTCTCTACTTGTACCTCACTTAGCTTTGGATTTGCTTAAGCATTTGAATATTCTAATCCTGAGCCCTCTTCAAATTCCTTTTTTAATTTTTTCTCCAACCCAAAATAGAAATCTAGGAATTCACTATGA
The DNA here is from genome assembly GCA_023212625.1 of Styphnolobium japonicum. Classification (NCBI taxonomy): domain Eukaryota; kingdom Viridiplantae; phylum Streptophyta; class Magnoliopsida; order Fabales; family Fabaceae; genus Styphnolobium; species Styphnolobium japonicum. Next base: position 28,550,858 of record JALBWW010000006.1, read on the forward strand.
TGTGGTTTTATCACTCAGGCATTTCCACCACTGTGGAAAGTTCCAAATCGGAAGATGATGCACCTAAAGAAGAAGAAGAAGAAGATGGTCAGAGACGGAGAAAAAGGCCAAGGAGGGTTCAAGGCAAGGATAGCCTTGACCAGGCGGGAATATTTCAAGTTCACCCACTTAGAATCGCTCTCCATGTGTATGATGACGAGGTTTCTGATCCTGAGTCTGCAAAACTCATTACTCTAGAGTTTGAGTACTTGGTGCAGTTGAATATTATTTGTGTTGGAATTGAAGCATTTAATGATGGTCCTGAGAATGACATCTTATGCAATTTATTCCCTGATGACACAGGTCTCGAGCTTCCTCACCAGGTTTGGGTGTCTTCTTTACATGTTATTGGCATGTTCTTCATTTATCTATCTGCATCTTTCATTTATTCCTTCAGCTTTGTATTTATATGCCAATGCCATTTCTTGTTATTTGAATGGTGATGCAGTCAGCCAAGCTCTTTGTTGGGGATGCTATATTGTTCAATGGTGATAGAACTTCACGTCCTTACAAATGGGCTCAGCACCTGGCAGGAATTGATTTCTTGCCTGAGGTTTCTCCACTGCTGCTTATTGGCCGCGAAACTTCAGACAACAGTGAAGCAGCCAAGAGTGAAGATGTTATATCTGGTATTTCACTATATCGGCAGCAGAGCCGAGTAGAGACAGTTCTGCAGAGAATTCGCTCAAGGAGAAAAGCTCAGTTGGCTCTTCTGTGAGTCACTGCTCTTGTATGTTTACAGTTTTAGAATATGAAGGACCCTTCTTAGTATTCAATGAAGATAAATACCATAGTGTGATTAACTTAAAGCTTGCTTTTGGGCTTGCTTTGGTTGTATTGTAGTGACTGACATCTTAGTATTTTTTTTCTCTGTCTCCTCCCTGTTATAAATTCTTGTAGTGTATCCTGTATAAGATTTGTGTTTTCAGTACGTTTAGTGAAATTCCTTTCTATTTTTGAGGATCTCCAAGCATCTTGCTTATCAGTGTAGTTGGGCACAGGCAAGTTAAAATTTGTAGAATTCCTTCTCTGGTTTACAAGGAACAGCTAGAATCTCTTACAAAGCTTGAGTGGCCTTTTCTGTCCTGCAAAAGTGTTCCGTGGGCTTTACACACTCCTATGTGCAATTTGGATGGTTCGTCACCTGTAGAGCCCTACCCCTACCTAATGAAGGTTCATCTCTGGCTGTCAGATAAAGATGAGCATATTCAGGAACCGATGGATGTTGATTTAGTTGAACAATCTAGTGCCACAAAGTAAGAACTGGAGATTATAATTTATAACGGAAGAGCTTCCAACTTCTCTTCATAACATGTCTCTTGTAGGTGATGTCAAACCTACTTACTCTAAAGGATCTAAGTTTGACCATTGCAAGCAACTGATCTTAGGTTCAAAAAGTATCATATCTGCGGTCAATAAAGTTAAATCACAAAGTTTCAAGAAATTTGATGATAATTCTGATTTCTTGCTGGATACTGAAAGTGATCATGATGAGCTGGCACAAATTGAACAAGAACATGAAAATATAGTATCCAATTACTGTTTCAGAAAGTCTGAGTTTTTGTGGATGGATTATGGGGTCAAAGAATTTTGCCTTATTCTTAGCAGAAAAATCAGTTCAGATGAAAGCAATGTGAATTTAGAAGCGAAGGTATACAAGCCCCCCCTTTTCTCTACTGAATTGTCATTCGAGGATCACTTGGCATTTTCCCCTAGATTTTTATTTTTTTGACAGATCAAGATCAGTAGGGAGTATCCTCTAATGACTCCTCTTTTTGCATCGAGTCTTTGCTGTATATCTTCTGTGGAAAACCATTAAGAGAATGCTGGTTTGGAGTGGTACAATGAACTTCATGCCATGGCAGCTGAGGTGAGTAACTGATGTGATGCATCAAGCTGTCATTGCAGTAAAATCACTAGACAGTATCTTGTGGGTTTGAATCTGAGGAATGGGAGTCATGGTTTAGTAATGCATATCATTAATTTAGCTTCTTAGAATGACGGGTTACTGAATATTCTTGAGCCAAATATGTTTCCCACCCCCCCACCCCCTCCCCCCCAAAAAGGAAGAAAATAAAAGAAAAAAGAAAAAGAAAAAAGAGAAGAAAACCATCTAATTATCCCTGCTGCATCCGAGTTTACCTACTTTCTCGATTTATTTTATCTCTCCTACTTGTACCTATTTATGCCTCCCTCTCTAAATTGTAGGTTAATCTTCACACGCTAAACATGCTACTTATCAATCAACATAATCAAATGCGTTGTCTTGCTATGTTTGACTATTATTAGGCATCCCCATCATCTGAAAGGAGAAATTGTACTTCTGTGGTTGATGTTTGCTTATGCAAGCCTTTCAGTGGTAGGTTGCTGGCTAGATCTTTTAGAGGAAGGGATTGCAGGAAGATGATCTCCTGGGAAGACATGAAATTCGTTCCCAGTTGTTCCTAGTGGTAATGTTCAGATCTTGAGGTGACAAATGGATACTGTAGGATACGTTGCTTATCTTGACTATTATAAGGATGAGGAAATTGTACTTCTGTAATATGCATTCAGCCAGCCATGCAGCTACACGAGTTTGAGTATATGAGCAGCCATCATGGGTGGAATTTTCTTAGGATTGTATTTTGCTGAGGTTTCCGGATAATGGCTTAGTATTTTCTTATTGGTTATACTTTATACTATCTATTCAAAATCTGAGATTCCCAGATAAAAATGAGATGTTTCCTGTCACTGGGATTTTGAAGGAAGGCATTATTACAACCGGTTGGTTGTATTGAATGTGATATTATTCTCTGATTTTTTTTTTTTTTTTTAGCTATGATAGTATTCTTTGATTGTAATACATCTTTCTGTGTACTAGTCTTTCCATGTAGACAATTTATTGTGCAAGAGCCCATAAATTGTGAGAGTCTGATTAGTTCAAAGCGTATCCAGCAAGTGCCTGGTGAGCAGCAACCTTGCTATCTGATTAAAGTCAGCCATCGAACGTAACATATCGGAATTTCTGACTTCAGATTTTTCTAGGATTAGAAGCTCTGAGGAGCAGCAGTTTAAAACTTTCCTCAAGTGGGGGTTACATAACAAATGCACCTAGCGGGCATGTAAGATACACCCTCCACGAGATTTGAAAAGAAGGCTGTCTGAATAAAGGTGTCACATGACCTATTAGTGTGTTTTACACATACCAATAAAGAGCATACGCAATCTGCACTTTTCATTGCTTGTTGACGAAATATTTGATTTACTTGGTCACGTATTGATGCAACCAGCAAAATGGACGGCCTCAGAACTCATGTAAACCACAGTTCCAAAATATTATGAATAGTGCAACAAAGAAAAGTGTAAACATTGGACCAAAAAACTACATCTCTCACGGAATCACACTCAGCAAAACAGATTATCTAACCAATAGTAGCATGAAATTGGACGTGTGCTGAAACATATTATCATGGTTTTTTGCTTCCCCTCCTTAACTAAGCATGGTGTTCAGAAGAGAAGCAAAGATATCAAACTCTGAAGTGCTAATCTAAAAACTACAAGACCCTCAATCTATAGCAGAATACGTTTTTATATGTATGTACATGCATATCGCATGCGTAGATTTTAACGGTGGAACATAGTCCCATCTTCACTCTACCATGGACCAGTATGTGCTCGACTTAAGCATCTTTTCTTGACTCCTCGTTGCAAATTCATCATCTCCATAATCTGTAACATTACCAAATCTCAGACAATTCAGTAATAAGGTGGCATCAATTTATAACCACATACATGAAAAACTTTGAACCTGTAATTACATATTAAGGGGAATACTGGGGAAGACTAAAGTTTGAATTAGCCTGCACTTCCAAATATCACAATTTATGACAGGACAGGAAGAATAGAGATGCAATCTAATGCATTACATGTCTTTATATCAAGAAGCAGCACAAGTAAGGAACATTTTCCATTAGGAGAAAACTTAATGCAAAATCTCCTTATTTACATCTAATGGATTTTAATGTAAGTAGTGGATCTGACACATTCTATGTTTCTGCTTCACATGATTTAGAACGAGTGCAAATAGTCCTAACATATTTGTACACAACAAATTAGATAAGAAAACATTCATGTAAAAAGGATTTGCCAATATCACATGCTAGTTCATAATCAGTCAACATCTACTCATATTGAAAGAATTCCAAATTGGAGACTAGCACGCTAATATGATGAACAATGGGAAATATTGCGATAGTTAGCAATAAATATGCAACAGGAACTATAAAACACTTATAAATGCACCATAGTGGTAAAATCTGGCCTCCATGCTGTGGCTCACCTATAGCTAACATCAATAATGCATTTGGGAATTGACCTGTTTCTTTCTTGTTCTTCTCTCTCTCAAAATTGATATTTCTTGAGAAGGGAAATCATAGGCTTGTAAGTTATGGAAATTCTATGAGCCTCATCCATAGAACAATTACAGTTACAAAGAACAAAAACAGATGTAACAACATTTACCAAAAAAAGCAATCCCAATCTGAAAGAGGTTAGTCCCAAAAAAATTTTGGGCATATAATAGGAACTGGTCTATGAACAAATTTATATGGGTAAAATCAATGAGCTCAATAGAGCATCTACGTTTTTTTTATCAAGAAAGCTCTCCATGGGGAAAAGAAAGGAGGAACAGCTGGTTTTAATTTAACAATAACTGATTCTCGAGGTATAATGAGAATAAGAAAAGTTGTCAGTGGTTATTGCTAAAAGCATGATTGCGAAAGTAACATGGGCAAACAGGTTAGGCCAAGATCAGAGTTTTTGATGTCACCTAACCCAGGGGAAGAAAAAGGGATCTTAAAACAAAGGGCTACCCTATTGGATTGCTACTGTTTCTTTCTGTTTTATATCATGTGATACTAATGTAAAAAATATGGTTACTTGTTGATAAGAGTTTTCAGTTTAGTAACATGATATTACATTAAACATATTTCTTACAAGCTTTACCTAAAATGGTCATCAAGTCAATTCAACAACTACCAAGGAAATATAAAAGACAGGAGAACAAACATGTCATGAGAGAAAAAGTATGAGATAAAGGCATGTAACTAGAGAAAAGCACTACATAGGCCATCTTTACAAAAAATACATCAAATGATACAGCAATCAAATGAAAAATGAATTGAAACCCTTATTTCAATAACTGATAGCATGGCATAATTAATGGAAGAACCAAAATTAGGTGGTAGTTCAAAACAGGTACATTATCATATCACCATTTTGCACCAAACCAACTTTCTTAAATGTTGATCATGACAAGTACACCAACTTATGTTGATAGAGATAGAAAATTCACCAATTTCTTCCATATTTTGGACAGAATACAGCAATTAGACACGGTTTAAGGAAAATATTGACATAGCTTGTGAGTTGTGACAAAACGTTGTCTTTCCAAAGACATTTGTCATATCCCCTATTGCTTGGAGTATATATTTTATGCGACAAAATTGTTCTGAGACAAGGATTGACAAAATAGCAGGTTAAAAATAGAAAGCTGAAACCATGATACCATGACCAATTAGATATCAAAAGGGGGCATAGGGTCATGACTCTCAACCCTAGTAAAAGTTGTGACCGGTGAAGTTAAGGTCAATACAAATTCATGCAATTATGGAAAATAGAAAAGGAGGAAAAAAAATCCTGTATAAGAAAGTAAACCAATGCCTAACTTACTTGATTTTTCTGAATTTCTACGATTTCTGCCTGCAGTATCCAAATAATGGTCTGTTAGGGAAATAAATTAATGTAAGCGAACTTAAGCCATAAATTCATGTGCACACGCATCTCATTTTATGTGACATGGGGCAATAACCAAAATTACCTGCTTTCTCTGAAGTTCTTCGTTTTCCTCTTTTAACTGCGCAACTTCTGTTTCCAATTCCACGGTATAAGCCTGGAAGAAGTGAAAATAAAAATGTGAGGCTAAACTTACAGCAGATATCTTAAAACGTTTTATAAAATCTCCTCTGTACTTCCTTCCCACGTTATATCCCTACTGAAATCCACTCATAGGTGAAACATATGGACTTATTATATGCTTCCATAGATTTTATGATGATGTAACTGTTAGTTAAGTTCCCTAAATCAGCTGTTCCATTACCTTGTAATAACCTGGATCTTTACTACTTCTCATGACTGTAACTTCTCAAAATCTTTCACCTTTCATCAGGTCAGATCGCTATCATATTACCATTCTGCTGCGTAATCTCTCATGGTATACAGCATGTTCACAGAGGATAAAAGCAGAATGTCAATGGCTGGCTGGTAGCATTAGTAAAACAATAAAATGATGCACATCGTCATCATGTTCTTTTTATTTTTGAAATCATTGCATATGTCACTAAACCCTGTTAAAAGTAAATTAACTGGAATATTTTCATGATTAAGGCTAGAGAAACTCTTCTATCTTTTGTTACTGGAAGTAAAATCTACATTCCACAGACGCAGCACAACATTCTTAATTGTCTCAGACCAGTAGATGGCGAGGTGTCAGTACTAAAGATGAGTTACAAAGAAGCACGAGTTTTCATCCAGTTTGGTAAAAAGGGGACTTAAACAAGGTAAAATCAGTTGTAAGATTTACTTGTATTCCAAAATAGAGAAATGAAAATGTGTTTTCTTGCATCCAAGTATTCACTTGAATGAGAAAATGCAGAGAACTCTGATTACTAAATTTAGAACAATCATAATCACAATAAATAAATAAATAAAAAAAGACAAGTGGGGAGTAGCAACTAGCAAGCAGGAAGAGGATAATGAGGTTGTAAAACAAAAGATCACCTGCTTGCGAGCCCGCGACCTAGCAGCTGACTCTCTATTCTTTATCATCCTCCTCTGTCTCCTTTCAATTACCTTCTCCCTAGGTCCACCACTCTTCCTAATCCTACCTCGTAGATCACCATTAAAGGCATAAGGAACTGGCGACACTGAAGAAGTATCCCCATTGCTCTTTCCAATTTCATCACACGACAACATCTGGTTAGTTACATGAATACCCCCACCCCCAGTCCCAGGTGCTAAACTAAAACCAACCATACCCATCCCTCCACGTTGCAGAGCTGAACCCGTAACCATATTACCAATACCATGCAGGCCCTCAACCTGATCAACAAGTCCCACAGTTCCACCCCTGATTCCTTGATTACCCAGCTGAGCGTTGCTCGTCAGTGGCATCTGAGCTGCTGCTGCTGCATAATTAGTCATAGCATGCTGCTTAGGAAGTATCCTGTGCGGCTGCGGCGACTGTGAATTCGGCACCTGTGGCTGCTGATTCGACCGAACCCCATTCACATTCAACGGTATATTGGTGTGAGACCCAATAGTCATTGGATCATTGTTCCCTGAAAATATCCGGTTTCCCATTCCCATTAACCCACCACCACCCTTATTCAACTCCTCCAATCCCATTCCTAAATCACCCAAAACTCCACCTTTTGCCTTTCCACCCAATTGGGTATCTTCTCTCACAACACCCGCTCTCGCCAAGAACTCCTCCAGCGTCATCTCTCCCAAAGTTTGCTGCCTCTCCGTCTTCGCCAAATTAGCACCTCCGGTACCGGTACCACTCCCATCCTTCCCGGTAACGTAATCCTTGGAAATATCCTTCCACACCTCGTCCACTGTCTTCTCGCTAAGGGTACGCGGCAACGTCAACGATCCTTGCCTCTGCAAATGGGCACCGCCACCACCAGGTCCAGGGGTACCCGTACCCGTACCCGTACCCTGTTGACCACCGCCCGTGAACGCCATTGTTTGAACCTCTTCAGCGGTCCATATGCTCTTCACCAACTCATCCATGTTCATGGACCCAAAGTCCTTTCCTGAACCTCCCATGCTCCGCATGAACTCCTCCAACTTCAGGGTGTATACAGAAGGTTCTCGTGCCAGGGGAAAATTCCCTGCAGCGTCATTTCCCAAGTTCTTCAAGTTCATGTTATCGTGAAATCTGAAAGGAAAAACACTGTCAGAAGCTGATCTAACTTCCCCAGCCTCAAAACTTTGAAACAAAATAAAAATAAAAATCTGATTTTTAACTTTGTTTGCATCGAAAAAAAAACCAACAGAGAAGAAAAAGTTCAATCTGTGAGTGTGGTACACTTGACTGTATCATAAACTTAACGTTTTATTTTATTCTACAATTTGAGTGCTTTTGAACATGCTGAGATTTCTGACTCGGATAACCATGTAACAACCCAACCACCATGATTCAAGATCCTAATTAACTAAAACCCCAATTCCAACGCTGGTATCTCAGAAAAACAAGAGCTAACGTTTTACAGCGAAGACAATTATCTTTTTTTTTTAAAAAAAGAAAAAATATCAATATAGCTCGAGAAATAAAAGTATAAAAAGAAAAAAAGAAAAAAAAAACCCTTTGGTAACTGATAAATTATTGTAGAAGATCCCAAAACTAGCAAAAACAAGAAATAATATTAGAGGAGAAATCTGAAGAGAGCGAGGAGATATTTAAGAACAGAAAAGGAAGTAAGTGCATTTACCTGATTTTCTCCTTTTTTTTTCTTATAATTTTCCTGATTTGGTATTTTTGGAAAGTTGTGTCGGGTAAATGGTTTTGCTGGCTGCGTTGTTCTCCTCTTCCTACCCCAGTTACTTAATAGGGCTTGGTGGAGGCGCCAAGTGTCCAATGTATGTTCCTTTGTTTTTTCACTTTTGTCTTTTTAGGGAGGTACAGTTGTACTAAGGAAAAATCGTATGTTGGGCATTCATCCGCATCACATAATGTAAAAATATGGAAATATCAATGAAGTTACACTTTATTCATGGCTCAGCAACTTAGGGAGTTCTTATAATATAATCTTCATATAAATCTTAAAATAAAATAAATTTAATATTATTTAAAAAAATTTAAATTATTATTATGTATTGACATATAATTTAAAAATTTTAAAATTTAAAATAATTATTGTTATAATCAAACTTATTTAATAATGTAATAATATATTATTAAATAATAATATAATAAAAATTTATATTAATAGTGAATTAAAACTAAATCATAAATTTTATATAAATACTTTTTTACATATATTTTTTATATAATATAGTAATTTTTTATTTTATAATTATTTAAAATTTAAATTTTAAAAAAATACTACTCACACTCAACTTCATCATGATGTCACTGGTTAGTGTATATATAAATATCAGCAAAACAATATACTTGTACCAAAAAAACATATCAATATATTTAGGTATTTATTAATCAATATCCTTAGAATAATAAGAAATTAAAATAAAAAATATTAAAAATAAAAATAAAACTTTTAATATTTTAAAATATATTTAATACATTTTTATTAAATAATTAAATAATCTATTTAAAATATTAAATAATTCTTAAATATAATACTTTTAGATCACTTGTTAAGAAGACTCTTATACATAATAATTGAGAATTCGGACGCTGCCGACTTAGAGACGTGGACCAATAAACAATGATTAGCCAATAAGATTGTGCTTTCTGGGAGAATTGAAGCCGTACACGTTTCTGTTAAAGGAAGGGTCAGCAATCACTGCTGCATCAATTAATAGTGCCCTTCCCCTTCCACTCAAATTAAACATAGAAGAAAGAAAAGTGGGTAAGGTTGAGGACATTTTCGTCCACATGCCCATGTCCCTCTTTTTTGTTTTTGTTTTTTGGGTTAGACGACGTCCATCTCTTTGTTGCACGCGAATGCTTTCTTTCAACAAGGATTTTTCTTTTTTTTTTTTTAAGAAAAAAAAGTTTAAGATAAGGGTAAAATGTACGTAATATAAGTCTTTTTTAATTTATCTTTTTAAAATATATATTTTTTCATTAAATTCTTTTTTAGTTTGGTTTATATTAAAAAAAAGTTATTTTATTTGTTAAAATAAATATATAAAAAATTTGAGTATCATTTATATTTCAATTCTTATTTTTTTAACCTAAAAATAAAGTATTACTTACATACACCTTAATTAATTATGAAGCTTTCACTATATACTAAATATCAATCAACACATCTTAAAAGTTAATTTTATTTTTAAGCAAGTTTAACTCAATCATTATTAACAATCTTGACATACCCACTCACTCAACCAATGTTATAACTTCATCACCAAAACTCTGTTTTTCAATAATAAATAACTATTAAGTAATTACTTTTAAATAAATTTTAATTTCTGTTTGATTTAATTTTTAAAATAATATTTTTAAATCATCCTATAAAAGAGTTTAATAAAAAAAATTTAAAAAGTATGTTAAAAAAGACTTATATAGAGTAATGTGGATTTTATCTTTAAAGAAAATACTATAAACAAACGAAAGACCAGATTTTTTTGACCAATTTCACTTTTCCTGGTGTACAGAAGGCAGGGGGAAAAAAGATAAGAGAATAAAAAGTTAGAAGATCTATCTCCAAGCTATCAGCGTGCAAAAGGTCAAAAATAAAAAATCCGAATTGAGACTCGTTCCACCTGAGGCATTTTACATTACACTTAATAATTTTAATTGTTTTTAAAATTAATTTAATAAAATTATATTTAATTACAATATCGTGTATCATATTTTATATATAATTTTTGTATAATATTTTAAAATATATGAAAAACTCTCGATATTTTCACCCATGGGGTCATGAAACGTGGCACATAAATATCTTTACTGGTTAATGGCAACTCATAATGCCTCAAGTCCAATAAATAATGGCCTATGGTACTCCCCTTGGTAGTACGTGTCACTTAGAGTTAGAGTATCCAACTTAACGGTTTCTGGATAGGACTGACTTTTTCTTTCTTATCCGGTACACGAAACTTATAACCCCAAATGGATTTTTCTTTTTTGCAATTAGTTCTTGTTATTTTAGTTTTTGAATTTTGGTAAAAGTTCAAAGAGATAAGTTTTTGCCTCAGTAACGTGTAAGATGCTCGTGAAGAGAATAGGAATATACTATTTAATATTAGTTATTTATTAACAATAATAATACTCATCAACTCATTAAACACTTCATAATTATTCAAGAATTTATTCATTTAAAAAGTTATCTTACTTTAAAAAATCGTTTAGTAATTTGCAAAACAAACTTTTCGATTATTTTTTTATTCTTTAGTCTTTCTGACACTGAATAATAATAATAAAATATTAATTTTAAAAAAATAATTGTTGAATTTTTTAAATTTATTGGGTGAAAATAAAAATAAAATAAAGAAAAAAGTACAAATAAATAGGTTACGTAGGAGGAAAATGAAAAAAAATCATTTGTCATTAAGAAAATATTACATTTGTCATGAAAAAAATTAAATAAAATGTGATGAGTAAGAAAAAAAAACAGTTACAACAAAAAAATCATTTGCGTACAAAAAAAATTATGTATTTATCAATAATTTTTAATTATTTATAAGTATAAATAATACTTTAACAGTTACGAGTTACAAAGAATTACAAAAATAATCTAAAACTCACTTTTTAATATTAAATATTATGTAATTTTAATTTAAAAATTCTTATAAAATTAATTATCAAAAATAATTATAAATTTATATAAAATTCTCAAATTTTTAATAAAAAGTAATTAAACATTTTAAAATATTATTTTTTAAAAAAACTTCTGATTGAATTTTACTGATTTAAAAAATCTTATTATCTAATTCATATCTTATAAATTTAATTATTTTAAACTCAACTCAACCAACAAATCCAAACCAATTCCCTATCTATAAATTAAGTTAGATAACAACACGCGGGCGGGTTCATGGCTATACGGTCTACCCCTAATATATATCATGCATTTCAACGCATAAATGACTTTCAAATTCAAGAGGGGGAGCTAGACTTCCCTTTCAGTTTCAGTGTGTCATTGTCATGCTAAATTAGCGAACGAAAGTCCAAATGAGAGTAATAGGCTATAACGACTTTGGCTGGCACACGTCAAAAGCTATGCAGATAGTACGAGATATCCCGTCATCTTCACCCGAAGCAGACAAAAGTTTGTAGTAATATTTATCTTCTCAAAAATAAGATGCATAATTCATTACAATCTTCAAAGTTTGGAAGTGGATGCCGATAATGGGGTTTTGCAAAAAGACAAGCACTCTGCACTTCAATTGCTATTTCCGCGCGAACAAGGGCACCAACCAACAGTGGGAAATTTTACATAGGGGGAGAGGAAGAGCAATATACGTACATAAAAAATAAAATTTTAAATATTTATACCTATACATAAAAAAATTATGAAAAATAAATTTATAGTAATTTTTTTTCTTGTTTTTATATTTTGAAAATATTGATGTTTTTTACATTATCAATATTATAAAAAAAATTCTATGAAAATTTGCCTCCTTTTGTTAGCCAAAAATATATTTTTCTTTTTGTATAATACCAAACAATCATTCAATTATTCATCTACCATATTATAATTATATATATAATTCTTTATGATATTCATAATAATAAATATTCTCTTAATTATTATAGTTGTCAGTGACAAAATTATTATTAACATTTTTTATGAATAATTATATATTATAATTGTCACTTTTAAAATTATTCTTTAACATTTTTTATGATATTCTTTTACTAAGAAATGATGAAAGACATTTAACTCACGTTCAAAGAAAAAAGAGAGTGGCACAATTTGAAATTTAAAAAAAAAGACATATTAAGGTGATATAAAATTTGTTCACATGTAGAGAATAATTTAAAAGCTCACGTGATTTAATAATTCTCTTCTTACATGAAAAAGTTAGTAGCATAGAAATTACCTAATAAACTTTATAATGGAAACAAACTTTAAAATGTTTTGGAAGCAAAACTGATAAGATCGTAGTATAGTAATATATAAATTTAAAAAATCAGGCCCCGCTCTATTATAAATGGATCCGTCCCTTGGTTCGGGCAACCAATGTTATATTAGGCTTCACTGCTTCAGGCATGTAGTGGAGTTATGGTTGAGTTGTGGCATGAATTTCCCAGCCAATTAACTCTCGGTTTATACAATTGGGTTAGCTTATTCTACTCCCATAAGTATTTCTACTCACAAATATTTTTATAATTAAAAATATTATTTAATTTTTAAATATTTTGTATATTATTATTTTAATATAAAAATTAACTTTTTAATTGGAAGTTATCCTTCAAAAATAGGGTAAAATGACCCTACACAGTTACGCACTTCACACTCGAAACAGACAAAATGCAACGCATTTGCTGCCACCAAGGCTATATGAAAAGCAAAGCAAACCAGAACAGTAAGCTGGGATATTACTTATTTGACCCGTTTAGTAAAATCTGTCTGTATTTTAAATTTGTTTAAGATACAGATAAATTCCACCTATTCTGAGAGCTTGGAACAGATAGCTTGTCCTCTAATAAGTATTAAGATTTCTCTTTCCAATTTTCACTGGCTCTGGCTCTGGCCAGTAAGGGATTCAAAAAAATTGAATAGTGGGAGCAACAACTAATTTATAAATTCTTTCAAGATATTAGAATATCAAATACAATAAAAGTTTATTACACAAGTGTGCTTGTTACGTTATAGACAAAAGTTGACATAGATTAAAAACTTATTACACACTATAATTTCATATTCAAATCAAAATGCTTCGGTCAAATTATCACAAAAGACTAAACTAACACTTGAGATTATTTCAACTAAGAAGAGAGAAAAATTGGGATTTGTTAAAGGTTAAAATTTACCCTATCAACCTCATTTGGGGCAAATATTTTTGAATTATGAGGATTAAAATAGTAAATTAAATATGTAGTATTAGAATTTTCTTTTTAAGTGAGTGAGAGCATGTGTCTTCACACCCACTAAAATAGATCTGCCCCTGATTTTAATTCTGTCTTCTATTACGTTATGTGTCAAAAACCTGCTATCATAAAATTAGGAAATAACCACTTTGGTTGAATTTTTTTTACTTTTATAGACAGATTGATAAATTTAAAATAATTTGTAGTACAAATTAAAATTATTCACCTTCTGCCTTCTAATAAATTATGCATTAACTAACAGAATTTCTATACCATTTGTTTTAAAAAATGAATTCAACCAGAAACAGGGGAACTTTTCAATCATGATGGGTGTATATATATATATATATATATATATATATATATATATATATATATTGGCGTGAATGAATGGACCAAGTTAAGATTCAAGTGAGAGACCGAGACCCGCTAAGGTTGAAGCATTTGTTTATTTAGGCTGATAAAGTCAGACAAATGGCCTTATAGTCAAGTATCACTAAGCTTCAGGCTTCAGCACATGATGTAGGATTTGATATTCGGTTTAATTTATTTTTTTCTCTGTTCACAAGATTTTAGTATTTCTTTTATAATTATAGTCAAATGAGATTTAACTTTTTTTTTAAAAAAATTAATTATCTTAAATATACCAAGTTAATGCAAGGATGAGTCGTTAAAAATCATTTAGGAATAATTATTCTCAGTTAACGTAAAAAATGACTTAAAAATACTTTTATCATTAAAAAACAAAACAATGCTTAATTTTATTTTGAATAAATTTGAGTACTCATATTTAGTGTAATATTTTGCATGCCCATGATGCCCTTACTAGATCTTTAACACGTCTTTTGTACGACAAAAAATAGTAAATTACATGTACTATCTCCTTCCAAACTTGAATTTACACTTCGTATCATTTTTATTTTTTTATTCAAATATTATTATATTTTTTTGAATATAAATTAATTTCGTTTAAAATATTAAAATTGTCTCTTTTACAATATATTTTTATTAATATTACAAAAACTTAAAACTTCTTAACTGTTAAACTCAAACTTACTTACCATTTGAACCACTCGTTATAAGTTTCATACCATTCTTTTTTTAAAGTCTATAAACATACCTCTTAATTTGAATTTTCATATATAATAAGTAATCCATTATGTTAACTTAAAAAAAAGTGAATCCACTTTTAACTAACATAAACACAAATATTGGAGACATAATGTCAAATTACTCTTCCTGTGGTTACTAACTGATGCGCCTATGTTGGAATAACTTATTCTGTCTATTTTGATCAATTATAAATCAATTGTATTTGTTATATCTAATAAATATATTTTAATTTATATTAGTTTAAGTATAAATTAATTGTGTTTATTTTATTTAATAAGTAAAAGATAATTATGTCTATCATATAACTTGAAAAAATATTATTAACAAGTATAATAAATTAATTGAATTATTGAGTGTATTTAAGTTTTTATTTGATAATTTAACACTTTGTCAGTAGAACGGAAATATTTATGTTTTTGAAAAAAGGGCTTTAAGTACTTTTTTTATGGGGATTTAGATCTTTAATAGTGTGTTTGGATTAACTTTTTTTGACTTCAAAATAGCTTATAATGAAAATGTCCAAGAGAGAGATTTTGAAAAAAAAAAGTTGTTTTGAGTGTAAAATAATCAAAAATAAACATGTACTAAAAGTGAGGGATATGCAAGTACAAAATTATAATTGTTGATGAGAAAACTAAAATAGTAAATTATTATATATTAATGATCTGTTATGCAGGTGTTTATATTTTATAAATCTTAAACTTTGATTTTTTTTTAATCAATAATTATAATTTTACACTTTATTTTCTAAAATATACTTCTCAATTTATAGCATCCAAAATCATTTTTATATTAGCATTTATTTATATATTGTCATATTATTAAAAGAATTTGACTATAATAATAATTAGAATTTAATTTTGATTTACTATAATTATAAAAAGTTTTTAACTATCTATCACATTATTAAAAAATTTGACTATAATAATAACTTAAGAAGTCAATTACTTTTATTAATAACAACATATAATTAGATGATAATGTAAAAAAAATTATACTAAAAAATTAAATCTTAATATTTATTTGAGAGGTTAAATATTTTTAATAATATAATAATACATAATTAATAATAATATAATTATTTTTTATTAACTATAAATTAAAATTAAATTTTTTTAAAAAAATAAAAGGGGTGATAGTTTTTTTTGTTTGTTAATAGTACGATCTAAGTAAAGTGAGACAAATGATTTGATTACATATATTAAATTAATTTTGTTGTCTCAGGGAATGAAACCAGAGTCTTTTGCGTCAAGTTACCTGATCACTATGCCACCCACTATGGAAAGGTACAAAGTTGTCAGCAAACTTCAACTCTTCTCCCACCAATTTTTTTGGAGAAAAGATGAAGAATTGGATCAACAGCTGTCCGGAAGCGTAGAGAACGGACAGGCAGGCACTGTGTGCAGTGACAAGTGGTCCATTTCCATTTCATAAAACATCAAAAACTTGTGTGTCACTTTGTTCGGGCCAACAAATTGGGAGCAAAACACACATGTCCAAGTCCAACCCACATTACCTTTGCGCGCACAACCCAAAAGTGCGCGCCACATGCAACCAAGCCAGTGAACCTCCGTATTAACAAATTTTGTCCCGCACCAGTTCTCTTCATTCTTGCTCAATTGCAAACATCAGTAGTTTAGTATCGTTATATTGTGTATTATTAGTTAATTAAATTAAATGCTGAGTGGGTGGTGCAGGTTAAGGACCAATGAGGAACTGACATTTTCATTTTTACCAATTATGAGTTTGAGAATGATTTATTATTTATCCAAAAATAAAAATTGTTTGAGCAGGAAACCGAAGATAACACGAGGTCAAAGCACAACAATGGTGAGATGAGCACTAGTTTGCATAATGTCAGGAATTACGCCTACACTAGGTGCACAAGCTCTACTGCAATGCAAGAAATAAATAACCTTTCTAACAAATTCTACTAGTGATTAAAAGGTGTGTGTCTATTTTCACTTCTATGTATCTTTTGTTATTTTTATTTAACTAACTTTTATTTAATTTTTTTTTCAAATATCCTTCTTCCTCGTTCTTAATCAAACAAAGTGTCTATTGCTACTCTTAACTTTATCCAAATTTCTTGTTATTTGTTTTTTTTCATTATGTCTGTTTTTAGAGAGTGGGGCCAAATCATGTTAGGCCTAAAATTCCATTGGAATGTAGTGGAAGAAAATTAGAGATCAGAAGCCAATATTTGCACTGAGCGGAGACCTACTAATTCTTTCTTTGGCCTAACAAGGGAAAAGTGGGATCCAATCATACTACATCCTTTCAGCAACTAAGATAATAACACATGAAGGTAACACCATGGCCAAAAGCCGTATTTGGCTAGCTGCAAAAGACTTGACAAGGGCATAAGTAACAATACTAAATGCATTTATCATGTGAATTCATAACTATCACGGGATACGAAAAAGGAGAAGCCAAGAAGTGGACTTTGGAACATCAAATGAATTGATCTATTAGAAAGGGAAAAATAGAGACAACTTCAAGATGAAGTTCCTGAAAGCATCTATTTGTACCAAAGACTTGATAAATTGCAAAGCTGAGAAACAGAGAAGATTGTTTTAAGTGCAATCATTAGCAAATCAGGTGGGTCTAAGAACTACCCAATTAGGTGAATATTATTTGGGATTGGCATCCTCTAAAGTAAAAGATGCACGGTTGTTGAGTGGATTGTCAGAACAAATTAATGGTTTAAATTTTTATGGATTACAAGCAATCTAATATCACTTAATGAATTAATGAAAACTAATTTTTTTTAATTTCCTCACCAATAGTTATTCACTTGTACTTTAATAACTAAATTGCACCATACACTTTAAAGGAGGCAATTCCATCTTCGTTCAGATCCCATATCATTTTTAAATGGATGAAGGGAAACCTTTACTGTAGGCAACATCTGATGTCACGATCATATATCCAATAGATTACTAAATCTCAAAATTTATAACTATTGAACTCAACCGAAAAAAATATTAATATTGGGAAAAGTCTTTTTTGAAGAATAGTAGTGCACGTGCTATATGGTGGTGTGTGTGTGAGAGAGAGATATACCATTATATAATCAATTCCACATCCAATCTTCTTCTCAAATTCTTGATGAAAGGGAATGAAAACAGAACATGTACATGAAGATTATTATAAATTTTATTTCATCAGATGTATCAGATGCCTTTAGCATAAGGAGACTGATTACTAGTACATTGCATTGGCTTTAGTCCCTTCTTTCCCATCTTAAATGGAATGCTAGGCAAGCAAGCCACCATGTGACCATGGAAGAAGGATGGCCTTAAAAGCATAGTTATTAATTGCCCATTGCCCTGTGAGATGGGGTTTGGAGCAATAAAACCCTTATGTCTTGGCCAATTCATATTGCCCAGGTATTGCGCGTGCAACATGGGCAATACTGAAAACGGCGGAACACTTAAAACCCACCCCCAAAATTTAGGCCAAATGAAACCGTGTCTCATCTCGAACTGTGTCTTCATCCAGCAGCCTTTATCCAAGTACTCTCTGTTTCTGCTTTTGTTGTTTGCCGTAATATTGTTTATGCATAGAGCCTTAGACATATGCAGTAATGTTTCTCATTAGTTCACACACCCAAATTTAAATGCTAGACTCTAGGTGACAAGAAATTTCAGTTTTGGAATTAAACAGAAGACTTAAAAACTACATTACATTACCTGCTTTCTTAGATACCATATTTTGTATATTTTGCTTCAAATATTGTCATATCTTTATTATTCTTTCTCAATATATAGTTCTGAAATCATATTTCAGGACGTAATCAATAAAAAACTTAAATACAATTAGTTATTGACTTTTTTATTGTTGACAAATTTATTGATGATTTAAGTGTTTAATGTCATGTTTTATGCTTGATATATTTGGATTTTAGAGTAAGTATGAGTTAGTTTTTCTTATATATTAATTTTACATCCATGCCATGTACAAAATAATACATAGATGATATAATGAATGTAATAAAAAAATTAAGGTCTTAAAATAATTATTAAAAATAATATGATTATCTAAATTTAAGACTAATTAATTTGATAATATAAAATATAGCATCATCAACCACAAACCAAAGCCAGTGGAAAATAAAACATCAAAAAAGGAAAAATCAACATGATAAGAAGTTCTCCCTATTCCAATAATTACGACCTCAAAAGATTCAAACTTGATTCATAACTTTTATGATTCTATCAAATATTGTATCTGATGAGGATAAAGGACAAAGAAATAAAGAAAAAACCAGCAAGAAATTTCGATTTGAATAATAATTATTTTTCATCAATAATTATTTACATTCTATTCTATAAAGGCATTATGCACTTTAAATATTTTAAATTTAATTTTCTTTTGATAAGTAGCATTAAATTTATTTTATTATATTATATTTTTCATTTTATGAAAAGTATGCCCCGGCCCCACACACAAGCGCACACAAGCACGGGCGCACATATATATATACCATTGACATACTATGGACTTATTATTTTTAGACTCTGCCATATTGGATCTCACAGTAGTATGTGGAGCTGGAATCATTTGCTTTTTGTGATAACATACATAACATGCCCATAAATTGTGCCAATTTTCCTTCGTTTAGTTATAAGCTCCATGTTTATAAGCTCCATGTAGCATAACTCAAGAAATTTGATAAATCCTAAATGAAAGAAAGTATAATGAGATGATGGATGTATTCTAATCATTATTAGGGTAAACACCACCAGTAATAATAAAATGACAATTTAGAGTATGAGTTAGATTGATATATTTGGATTTTAGAGTATGAGTTAGATTTTCTTATATATTAGTTGTTTTATTTGTATAATACTGTCATTCTGGACCATATTAAATACATTTAACATGATGTGCCCCTGCTTCAATATTGCCCTGCGCAATGCACAATGGCTCCATGAGCCCTTGGCGCAATAGTGCCCAATGCTCAATAAATAATATGCTTAAGAGAGATGATATACAAACTAAACCCTTGATGCCTAGGAAAAATTCAACACTTTCTGCAACTAACTGAGAGACCTTAACCTTAACAAGATGGCACGATAAAAGAAGCGAGCTTGGTTCTCCTTCCCCACGCCCACGCCTTGCCTTTCAACAAATTTGATACCTTTTTATGTAATGTATCAAATAAGGAGAGATAATTGTGTACACTAAGTTATTAAAACACATCATTTTTTTATATTCAATATTATATAAATTTTTGTATCATATTATTTTTTAATATTTAAATAATAATGTGTTAATTATTTATTGGCTTAATGTATATTTGTGTACATAAGAATTTCTAATCAATTTGGCGAAGCAAAATAAAAACAAAACAACGACACAGAATATGGGCCCAACGTTTTCTTATCTGGGCTTGTTTTTCTCTCACTGCATGTTTTTTAAAAGGAGTGGGGCCTCAGGCCCATGCATATTCTTACGACTGCCACTGTTTGTTTGGTACTTTTTTTATGTTAGAATCTGCTATATAATATTAATAACGATGACGTTCTTTATGTTTTTTTCTCAGATTTACAGCCAAAGAAAGAAATACTAATATCAAGTAGCAGTGAGGAAAAAGAAGGCCCAAGACCAATTCTCGAGTCAGAAGTCATATATCCTTAAAATAAGCTGGAAAGTGACTAAATTCATATTTCTTTTTCTTTCCTTTGCGGTCTATATAAATGAGTTAATGACTACCCGAGAAATGGAGGTAAGGAATTTTAATTAAAAAAAAAATTTATTTTAGTTTTATGTATATTTAGTTAAAAGAAAGAGGAAGAGAGATTTTCATAAAAAAAAATATAAATTTATTCTTTTATACAATTATAACATTTAATATAATATTTAATTTAAGAATATTTTAATTTAATTTTAAACATATATTCTCTCTTTTTTAAATCTCTCAACTTTTAAAGACAAGTTAAAATTACCTTATAAAAATTTTATTTCCTTTCTCTTTTTTTTTTAAATTTAAATCATATGCATAAAATTTAAAATAACTCTTCGTATCTTCCCTCTTCCGTTTCCTTCCAACCAATGATTATCTAATGACATCCATACGCCGATAAAACTGAAAAAGATACCCGAACTCGGAAGGCCTTGACTAACATGGCAATAATAATTCTCTAGTTAGAAGTCAACTCCTCGATATATTTTGCTTTGAGATGAGAAGATGATATATATATATATATATATATATATATGTTCATCTTTTTCCTTGGAAGTTTGAACAGTCCCATGTCTCCGTTTCTGTTCTTGTTGGTGCTACTGCCTCTGTCCATATGGTCAAAAGCTAATGCTTATGCTTATGAAAGAGAAGGCAGCTGCTTAGACTCGGCACCCAACTTCAAGATTGTGAACATTGGAGCCGTCATAGACTTCAGTTCACGTGTGGGTAAGGAGCAGAAAACGGCTATGGAAATTGCGACTCAAGATGTAAATCGCCTGGGTTGTTATAAGCTTGTCTTGAACTTCAATACTTCACATCGGAACCCACCCCATATAGTCGCTGCCGGTAACGTTTAACTCCATCACTTCGTATACTCATCCAATTTTTTTTTTAGAACTACTCTTTGTATTTTTACAAAAACTTTACGTTAGATTATGAAAAAAATTATTTTAAATATTAATTTCAAAATTAATTTAAATATATTAAAAATTGTAATTACTTTTAAAACATAAAAAAAATTCATTAAATTTTAATTGTCTAGATATTATTAGAATAATATTATTATGTTAAACCATAGAGATATTATTGTAAACACATAAAAACATAACTTTTTTCACTACAAAAGCAACCCCTGTAAAATTCAAACATGATTTTGATAGGTTTAAAATATGAACTAACTAAGCATACGCTACATCAAACATTAAATGAAGATAAGTCTCGTTAGAGACCGCTTGATCTCAAAATTTACTTAAGTGGCTTTATCTCCGCTTTAACTTATTATCATCCTCTCCACAAATTTATCCTCCTTTGTGATCTAAAAAAAAGTATTATAGGTTTTTATACTAATAATGAATTTTATTAGTATCAAAAAGTAGTATACTTATGGTGCTAACAAAATTTATTTGTCTATTAGTTACCATATTTATTTTTTATCATTAGTCTTATTTGTGTTATTTAAAATTTACCTTTTAATAGATATATTTAAAAGTTTTCTTTATGTTATCTTACCTTATACTAATTTAATTAAAATTAGATTTGTAACATGTATTATCATTTTATTATTACTTTTCTTAAACCAAAATTAAAATTTATGAAAAATAATATTAAAAATTTATATAAGTTATTTCTTGTATTACAAATAACATATTGGTTTATTTTAATAGTCTAAATCTACGGCTTTAGGTTCTTGAGTCTAGGCCTCTCCCTGCAGTTGACTTCATTTCAGCCCATCATTAAATGTCGAATCATGCGGGCAAATCCTGAGTTCACCCTAAAACTATCTAAGCTCAATATTTAAATTTGTTTTCAAAACTGTCAACTCAAAAGTTAGCCCTATGAATGGTCCAGCCTACTTGGTGAATGGCCCAAGCCTGCCTTTTGGTAAACTCAACCCATGAACACATGCCCAGATTCAAAGTATTTGCCATAAAAAAAAATAGAAAACTTTAATTTCTGATAAAATGTACAAACAAGCTCCTTCATCTTTCAAATTTTTTAGGACATCCACTCTTTTTATTTTCAATTGCTTCCTTCATCTTAAATGGACCCTCTCCATCCATTCAGTCTATCTACATTGGCAATATTGAAAATCAGAGCAGTGGCATTTAAGTAATATAAAATTTAATAAAATTGAAAATTGAAAACAAAAAAATTAAATTTTTATTAGAACTATGAAAACTTTTCTTATTTTTTAGATATTGAAAATTATTATCATATTACTTAAACTTAATATCTCTACTCATTTTTTATCCATCCTTACCGCGTATTCGAAGGACATATATATATATATATATATTAGAATACTGAAAGTAGTCATAAATTTGACCAATTTGAAGCATTCATTAGCTAAAAGACAACATCTATAATTTGAACACATTATTTACATATACAAAATACTTTATATGATGTAAATTTAGATGAAGCATAAATTACTGGTCCATTACCTAATCATTAAAGAGTTGTATAATTGATTACCAAAAAAAAAAGTTTTATAATTGAAAATTAGAATTAGAGACGTTATATTTGCAAAAGAGTTGAAGTTAAGATTAGATATTTATGCATTTTATACCCCATTTATATGCATTAACTGATGTGTCATCTGGGTTTTATTTGACAATCTTATGCTTATATGTAGCCTAGGGCGTTCTTATTAAAAAATGAATTTAATTTTAATCTACTATGAAATTTTTGTGAATTTTATTTCAATCCATTATTAGCATAAAGTTTCTTTTTACTGTTATTCAATTATAAGTTGATATATCATTAAAAGAGTTATACTTTTTAGGTAGTTGTTGTGATAGTCAAACTTTTTTACTGATTTGGCAACACATGATTAGATGACAGTGTAAATAAACTTTACATTGACGGTGGATCAAAATTAAACTCAATTTCTTTACACTATCATTCAATTATGTGCTGACACATTCATTAAAAGAGTTAGATTTTTTAGATAATTGTTGTGATAGTCAAATTCTTTTAATGATTTGATAATACGTGATTGGATGATTTGACAACACTTTCAACTTACAATGGATCAAAATTAAACTCTTAAAAAAAATTAATTACTCTAGAAAACATTTTTTTAGAAGCTTGAAAGGCTTTTAATAATTTGTTCCAAGAATAATATTTTTCTTCATGCAACTATATAGATCTTGCAAACAGCAAACAAGTGGAATGTGTCATTGGAACAAAACTTGATGGAGCAACTATGGTCCACGGGATTAATGATAACTCAAAGGTAGTCCCCATCATATCCCTAACTTCAACTGCTAGCCCAGAAATAACGCCAATCCGATTGCCTTACTTCATCCAAGTGGGTAACGATGTTACCCTTCACCTGCAGTGCATTGCAGCCATCGTAGAGCAATTCGGTTGGCGAAAGGTGACTGCAATTTACGAACATAACAATGGCTTTACCTCTTATTCAGAGATATTAACTAAACTCTCTTATTCTCTTCGTCATGTTAGTTCTGAGATTGATCACCATGTAGCTTTTCCTTCAATGACCTCCCTTTTAGACCCAATAGCAACCATAGAAGAGGAGCTTAGGAGGT
Source organism: Styphnolobium japonicum (assembly GCA_023212625.1). Classification (NCBI taxonomy): domain Eukaryota; kingdom Viridiplantae; phylum Streptophyta; class Magnoliopsida; order Fabales; family Fabaceae; genus Styphnolobium; species Styphnolobium japonicum. Next base: position 28,575,024 of record JALBWW010000006.1, read on the forward strand.
TAAAGAACAAGAGCAACAGGGTCTTTTTGATTATACAGTCTTCCTTAGAGTTTGCTACTTTGCTTTTTGAGAAGGCTAAGCAAATGGGGATGATGGGAAAAGGGTCTGTGTGGATTATCACAGATGATATAGCCAGCCATCTTGATTCCGTGGATTCCTCTGTTACCTTCAACATGCAAGGGGTTATGGGATGCAAAACCAACTTCATGGAAATGAGCCAAACGTTCAAACGGTTCAGATTCATATTCTGGAGGAAGTTTGGATTAGAATACCCTGAGGAAGAAAACCCCCAGCCAACTATCTTTGCTCTTCGAACTTATGATGCTATTTGGGCCATCGCTCATGCACTAAGGAGATCACAAGGAGACTTTTCCTTGGAAGAGTTGTCAGAAAATATTTTATCAAGTAATCTCGAGGGCCTCAGTGGGAAGATAAGCTTCAAAGACCGAAAATTATTGGAATCACCAACCTTCAAGGTAGTCAATGTTATTGGTAAAAGTTACAATGAGTTAGCATACTGGTCACCGGTATCTGGTTTCTCAGAGAACTTGGTCAAGAATGAAGTGATGAAGGCAACAACTAGTACTGGTTCTAGTTCTGCTAGAGTAGTTTTAGGCCCTGTGAATTGGCCAGGTGGCTTACAAACAGTCCCAAAGGGTTGGACTTACAGTAATGAGGGAAGGCCTTTGAAAATAGGGGTTCCAGCTGGGGATCCTTGTCCTCAGTTTGTGAACGTGAGCTACGATCAGAGACTGAATGAAAGCCACATCACCGGCTTCTCAATCAATGTCTTTAAAACAGTTGTGAAACTCCTGCCTTATCAATTGCCTTTCGATTTTGTGCCCTTCTATGGCTCTTACGACCAAATAGTTGAGCAAGTCAACTATAAGGTAATATATTTTTTTCTCTGCTAATTAACTCCATAAATATATAGAAATACCAGGCAAAATAGTGTTAGTTTGTATGTTTCTGATGTAGGTCCTTGATGCTGCTGTTGGAGATATACAAATAATGGAACATCGATATGCATTTGCGGAATTTTCTCATCCATATATTGAATCTGGTATTGCCATGGTAGTAAAAGTAAAGCCAGATAGATCCAAAGAAACCTGGATGTTCATGGACGCCTTCACAAAAGAAATGTGGTTGTTAATGGCAGTAATGCACCTTTTCATAGCATTTGTCATCTGGTTGATTGAAGGTGAAGACAATTCAGAGCTTAAGGGATTCGGGGCCATGCTCTGGTTTTCTGTCACCATATTATTCTTTGCACACAGTAAGTCACACAAAACTCTAAACTCCTTTCTCTCTTACAATTTCTGAATTTCATCCATTTGGCATCATTGCATGGCTGAGTTCATAAATATGGCCGCATGATATATACTGATATCTTGCTAGTTAAAGTGAATAAGACAATAAGCAACATATTGCATCTATAATTACAATTTCAAATTCAAGTTATGCCACAGGTTATGGCTACCCTATCCTTCTCCTTTAAATCTCATGCACCAAAATCAACAAGATTGGAATATGTGATCTCTAAATTGGAGTACTCATTGCTCATATTTTCTTAAAGCCTGTCAATTATACGCATACATATTCCACTATGAAAGTCTTATGTCAGTACCTTGAATAATTCTGATATATATGTAGGAGAACCCATAAAAAGCAACTTGGCCCGAGCTGTGCTAGCACCTTGGTTATTTGCTATTCTCATTGTGTCCGCAAGTTTTACAGCGAGCCTGTCATCGATGATGACAGTCTCTCAACTTGAACCATCTGTGCCCGATATACAGACACTGCTGAGGACAAATGCAATCGTAGGCTGCAATAAGAAATCATTTTTGGTCCATTATTTAGTTGATGAACTGAAATTCAAGCCTGAGAACGTCAGGGGATTTGACTCCATCAGTGATTTCCCGAGAGCCTTCGAGAATAAAGAAATTGTAGCAGCTTTCACTATTGCCCCTCATGCTGAAGTCTTCCTTGCTACGTATTGCAAGGGCTACATCAAAGCAGGACCCACCTTGAAGCTTGGTGGATTAGGCTTTGTGGGTTTCTTTTCATCTCCCTCTCTATATATAATATATGCCTCTTGCTTCAGAGACATAGCACAATATAGTATATACTGGTCAAATAAATTATTGCTATTACTTTCCAAGTGATGTTTAAACCTCATTTGTGCAGGCATTCCCAAAAGGTTCGGCCTTGGCAATTGACATATCACGGGCAATCCTAAAAGCGATTGAAAGCGAGGAAGTGCAAAAATTGGAAGAGGAGATGCTATCCAATACGAATTGTGGATCTTCAAACAGAAAAATAAAAGATGAACAATTAGGTCCTCAACCTTTCTTTGGCCTATTTGGCATTTGCGGAACCATTGCCACCTTCGGTTTGTCAGTCTCCGTTATTCATTTTGTTAGAAGGAAACCACAGATATTTATGAACTACATAGAAGGAGCATTGTTACGAAGAGCCCGATTACGGGTAATCGTACTCATTGCTCGAAACCATATAAACAAGTGCATAAGGAGTGCCCCTGTCCCAGAAGCATATGACCTACGGAATACATCCGCGGAAAATGAGCAGAGCACAGTTAGCATTGAGTTACCAATAAATCACCACTCATGACTGACCAACTGTATTAGCTAAGAAGATCATCACTTTATTGGATGGTTACATTTACTTTATTTTAGAAGTGTAACCTGCACTTAAATTTCTTTGATTTTAAATGATACAAAGATATATGTTCATTGAGAATTTATTTTTTTGGTATATTCATTTAGTGAGATTTATAATAAAAAGTTTAATTTTGATCTACTGTTAGTTGGAAGTTTTTTCTACACTGTCATCCTGTATTGTCACATCATTAAAGAGTTAGACTATTGATCTACTGTCAGTTGAAAGTTTTTTCTACACTGTCATCCAATCGTTACATCATTAAAAGAGTTTGATTATCATAGCAACTATATAGGAATTCTAACTCTTTAATGATGTGCTAAAACATCATTAGATGACTGTGTAAAAAAATTTTACACTAACAATATATTAAAAGTAAATCCTATAATAAATTTGACATCTATACCATTCTGCTTCAACATTTTCCAAGACACACCTCTTTTCGCATAGCATTCTGAACAAATAAAATTATGAATTTAATTTTGATTGATCATTTGTTGAACAACATGGTCAAGAGAGAATTGAGAGAAAAGCTAAAGTGAATTTGTGAATTTGTGAATTGTAATTACTGAAATGGCTTAGGCTATAAGCCAATATATATACAGTATACACAGTTGGAGTTTGTTATAACAAACTCAATAATGATTAACTAACTAATGATGAACTAATGACAAGTCAGCAATGATACAACTCAGCATTCTAACTAATTAAGCATTCTAACTAACTAATTAGGCATTGTAATTAACTAGTGCTACCTGTTTTCTATCTATGGTAATATCATTCAATCACGAGTTGATAAATCATTATAAGAGTTTAATTATCACATCTACTACTTAGGAAGTTTAATTCTTTTAATGATGTGTCAACACATTAGTAGATGAAAGTATGAAGTTTTTTTTTATACTGATAATAGATAAAAATTAAACTCTAAAATTAATCTAAGGTTATAGGTTGGAGTGGGGGGACATGTATAGGGTTACTTGTTAGGCACTATGACATGTATAGGGTTACTTGTTAGGCACTATAGAACTGGAGAAACCCAAAACTTTTTTTGTCCTTGCAGGGTATCACACATCCTTTGGGGAGTTGAGTTGTATTCTTTAAATATTAAATTATGTATATAACTATATTAAAGAGTACAAAATTTAATATTACATTCTAATACAACAAAATAAAATAAGTTCTAACTAACTAACAACACAAACATGTTTTTAACCAACTAATAACACAAATAAAATAATTTTTCACATGTTTTTTAAAAAATAATTACATAAATCTAATAAGATACAGTAAAACATAAATTTCTTATTAAATAATTTTTTAAAAATAAAAATCAGATCAGGCAGATTAAGCAAGTTAGGCCCGATCAAGTAAGTTTGACTGAGTTGATAATAAAAAGGGTCTCAAGCTTTGACTGGACTAAGAGGCTGGTTCGTGGGTTTTTCGGTCGAACCGGCCGAATTGATTTCATCCATACAATTATGATTTGAGGGTCATGCTTAAGAAGAAAAAAATATTGTGCAAGAGTAAGGGAGTTTCAAAATTTTGAGGGAGAGTTGGATACAAGAGGCGCCGCCCCTGCAACTTTCATGCGCAAGTCTTCCTCAATCCCTCGCTACGTATTGTAAGGGCTAAATCAAAATTTCGAAGGTTGGTGGTTTAGGCTTTGTTGGTTTCTTTCCATCTCCATCTCTCTTTTTGTACCCATCCTCTATATATGCCTCTTGGCTCTTGCTTCAGAGAAATAGCAGAATATAATGAATATTTGGTCAAATAAAATACTGCCGTACTTGCCAAGTGATGTTTAAACCTCATTTATGCAGGCATTCCCAAAAGGTTCGACCTTGGCAATTGCCATTTCACGGGCAATCCTAAAAGTGATAGAAAGAGACGAAGTGCAAAAATTAGAAGAGGAGATATATGCTATCCACCACGAACTGTGGATCTTCAAACAGAAAGATACAAGGCGAACAATTAGGTCCTTTAACCTTTTAAGGGATAATCCATGATATAAAAAAAGAATCAAATATTTAAGAAAACCTTAAATATAATATCAACTAAGTTAATACATCAAACTTAAAAGTTCGAAATGACTCCACAACATTTAAAATAACATAAGACATAACTAGCATCATAAACTCTCAACATAATTCAAAGCAACCAACAAGTAGTAAATATTTTTCGACATCTTTGAACTTAACACATTGTAAATAATCCTCCTATTTGCTTGATCCTTCACACAAATAGACATATCGAGTGACCATGAAGTCTCTCAAATCTTTGAGGATAAAAAATAAACTCCTTTCTACATTTATTGCATTCGGCCCCTTACTTACCATCTTATCTAACATTCAAGTTTTGAAGGCAACCCAAACATTTGGCCCATAACTTGTTCCTTTTTTTTTTTTTTTTTAACTTGTTTATAAAAGGACTAGCTATTTTTCATTCTATGGCTATATATAGGCAGGGTAAAAAATCCTTTTCTCAAAAAGGATATATTTAATTTTAATAGTGTAAAAAAATTTATACTATTATTTAATTATATACTGACATATCATTAAAAGAGTTTGATTATTATCATAACTATTTAAAAAATTTAATTCCTTTAATAATATATAAATACATAATTAAATCACAATATAATATTTTTTTATAATTATAATAAATCAAAATTAAATTTCAAAAAAGTTGTTTACAAGTCTTCTCAACTCTTCTAATAAATGGGCTTAAAAAGATCAGCCTATGAATCATGGACTCTTTTTGATAGTTGTACTCATGATTAATAAAACAAATGTAATTACTGTTATAAATATAGGTTGAGTGACATAAGTAGAGGATGAAGTGCAGCCGGCCCATTAATGATTATTGATACTTGATTCACATTTGGCATTATTTTGTGCTCTGGGTACCTCAGCTTCCCAAACTCAAAGCTGATTGTCAATTTGTCATTGTGTTCATGCAAACCATCCATCTATGCAACAACTAACATAAAATCAAATAGTCCAAATAAAATCGAATAAACTATTGCACCCGGGCACCAAAATAAAGAGAGTGAGCAGTGAGCACATAAACTTGCTTTTTTATCATATTATTAATTTTTTCATATCATAAAAAAAAAAACTAAAGTAATACTTTAACATTATAGGGTCCCTCGGAAGCGGCTACACTCCGTATAGGGATAATAGGTGTGTTGGAATCATATTCAACTATCTTGAATCAGATATTTAGATAATTAAAATTAAATTTTAACTAAATTATTAATTTATTCAATTAAATTGGCTAATTATTAAATTGCTTTTTTAAAATACTCAATTTTTTTATATTTTACATTATTATATATAAATTATTTTTATGATATTATTTAGTAGAATAGTCAATTTTAATAATTGAATCAGTTAAATCTAAATCAAAAATCTTATTAACTCATTATTTGATTTGATTTTAATTATATTTAGAATAATTATTAGAGTAATGTTATTATATTTTTTTAAAATATTTTTAAAATATTTTTTAATTACTTAAAAGAAAAATTACTATGTAAAAAATAAAAAATATTTAATATTTTAAAAGTATTTAATACTTATTTTTTAAAATAAATTATTAAACTAATTAATTATGAGAATATAAAATTATTTTAATAATTAATAAGTGTTTTCAATGTAAGCGTGACTTCACGCACAGTTATCGGAACGTGGCTGAGTATCCCCCATTCTTTTTTTGGATTTCCGCCGACAATAGCGTCATTGAATCTCTCTCTACGTTCTCGCTCTAGAAGTCAGAATCAAATATGATGATGGGTGAGAAATGCTTCCAAAGATTCCACCACTTCATGTGAGGAAAACGATGGCGTCGATCCCACTCCATTCCCAACAAGAATTAACTTCTTAACCACATTCATCTTAAAATAAAAGGAAAAAACATAAATAAAACAGGAAAAACAAGCTACTACCGAGTCATTGGCCTTTTTTTTTTTTTGATTTTTTTTTAGGGAACCGAGTCATTGACTATGGTGTATAAATAAATAGTATAAATTCGAGTCAATCAATCAAAGACAGAATTGGAAATTTTCATCATATTCTCTTTCTATCTTTTTGACCGAGGGAAGAAAAATATGTAGAGAAGAGACGACAAGTCAGAGTCAGAGATAAGACAGGCTTGCTACAGCTTACATTGTATATGCAATGCAATGACACCATATGCCAAGTAGTTCGTCCCACTCACGCCAGAGACGCTTTCAGTCATTTTTACAAACACTCTCAGATCTCTCAAATACTTTCCTTGCTATTTGATCATTGCATCGTGTTTTTTTTTTATCTCCACCCAACACCAGGTGATCGGTAGCATAGCATCACCGATCCAATTGAAGGTCCAGAAAATGGAGGGTTATGATGGCACTGTGAGGCTTGGAGCTCTTAACTTGAAGCATGATCGGAGTGATTTTGATTCCGGTCCTGATGTTTCGGTTTCCTCGCCGGTTACCAGACAAAAGGCTGCAGCCGCTAAGCAGTTCATAGAGAATCATTACAAGAATTATCTCCAAGGATTGCAGGACCGCAAAGACAGGTATATATATAATATGCCTTTTTCATTCTTGTTTTCTTTTCTTTTTTCATTTTTTTGTTTCACCTAATCAATCATATGTCAGAGTCATAGTCATAGCCATAGCCATATTGGTGAATTTTTGTTGCATTTAATACTTTGTGAGGATTTGATGTTTCAGTCTACTGCTCATGCATTTAATCCTTGTTGATTATATATATATATATATATATATACACGAGAGATTAATTTGTTTTTGTAATTATTTTTCTATTAAATTAGTTTTTTAAAAAATTAATTTGATGTTAAAATATAATTTTAGATGATTAATTTAATGTTAAAAAATTAATATTAAAATATTATTTTAATATTAAAAATTATTAAATGACTAAATTAATATAAGTATTTATTATATATATAAGAGGTTTATATGATACTTTTCTTTTTTTAAGAATATTAATACTTTTTTATAATTAATAATTAATATTTAGTCAAATATTATATTTAATTAAAATATAATTATTTTATTTATATTTAATATTTATATTTTAAGATAATGAGATTTGTGACTAATTAATCATTAATTACTAAAAATACCAATAACTTTATAAAAGCAAAAGGTACCAAAAAAATTTGCATGAGATTTTCTCATATTTATAAATAGATAGATAAATAGATATTGTTTTTAATTTGTTATCGTTCTGTTTCAGACGTAGAGCACTTCAAAGGGAAGCGCAGGAAGCTCAAATATCAGTTGAAGAACAGGAGGAAATGATGAGGGATTTGGAGCGCAGAGAAACTGAATACATGAGGCTGCAGAGACGTAAAGTTGGAATTGATGACTTTGAACAATTAACAGTCATTGGTAAAGGTGCTTTTGGTGAGGTACACAGATAATAATTTAATAATTTTACATCATAATAAACTTTTGGATTCCTTCATAATACATTTATGCATCGCTATAAATTCTTAACTTTTTTAGAATATGTAGGTGAGGTTATGTCGTGCTAAAAGTACAGGAGAGATTTTTGCCATGAAGAAATTGAAGAAGTCCGATATGCTTAGCCGTGGGCAGGTACCAGCTGTCAAACTTATCACATATTCTTACTTGAGTGTTCCTTTAGCAGTATACCATTTGAATTTAACATCCAGCTTTAATTGATCTAGCTGGGATGCCTCTGCTGATTTGCATCTTATTAGCATGTAATTGTAATTTAGCTGATATAATAGGAATGCATTTATTTTGTGTAGTTTGCTTAATGGTTAACCTGTTTAGTTGGTTGGCTGAGTTATTTCAGTTGCCAATCAAATATATAATGTTTCTGCCACACTTGTGTTTGGTGATCTAGCTGACTGCAGATCATCATGCTCAAGAGAGCGTTTGTTACAAATAATGCTTGGTGTAGAACTCCAACTTTATGTCTGATATTCAGTTCAGTAGAAAACAAAGTTAGCGTCAGTACATAGTATCCACTTGAGGTTGTCTAACTTGTTTTTGTAACCATCTTGTTTTCCTTTGTAGAGGGGGCATTGTACAATAAGTACAACTTTGCTTCTTTCTTATATCTTCCTGCTGTTTCCAGCAGTTCTGTTGTCTCATAATTTTATTTAGCTATTGAGGTGCTGATGCCAAATGTACTTTGACATTGGATAAAAATGGAATAAAATCATTCATTATATAGGAGCTTTGGGTTCGAAGAAATGTTACAGGTTAAAAATTTAGAGTTGCAAGTAGACAAAAAAATTGTCTTCAAAAGTTAATCTGACCTTTAGAATCAATTTGTATGCTCCTTGTTACATCATGTTATCATTCAACTTTAGGTGGAACATGTTCGATCTGAGAGGAACTTGCTGGCCGAGGTTGATAGTAGATGCATAGTAAAACTCCATTACTCGTTCCAAGATTCGGATTTCCTATATCTCATCATGGAGTATTTACCTGGTGGCGACATTATGACATTATTAATGAGAGAAGATATTCTTTCTGAACATGTTGCTCGCTTCTACATAGCTGAAAGCATTCTTGCTATTCACTCAATACATCAACACAACTATGTGCACAGGTATGGCTATTGTCAAACTGTTCAGTTTTGCTCTACTGGTTGGCATAGGCATAGCTACTTATATTTATAAGCGCCTAAGAACTGGGGGCAAAGAACACTTGGAAGGTACAACATGGCTCATGGCTTGGTCTAACAAAGATAAAATACTGTCTGCTCTGGCTGAAATTACCCAAAAACAGTACTTACATGTAATGCAGTTTACCATATATTCCTAACAAGAAATGCTGATGACTAGAGAGTATGCAATTTATATTTAGCTTATCAGATTGTAAAAAGAATATATTTAAGCAGAATCTGATGTGAAACGATTTATATAAAATTATGGAACAATGAATTGGTCTTTCAATAATGTTAAAGAGAATTTTCAGATGATCAAAATAATTTTACTGAAGCAATAGAGAATTGCCAGAACTTACCTAAGATTATAGGGTAATATGTATCTGGAGAAAGATTTAAAATTTCTTGCAAGTAAATCTTCTCAAGTGAAACAAGTAAAGTTATGCTCAGTCCAATGTATTCTGCTTGTAGGGATATAAAACCAGATAACCTGATACTGGATAAGAATGGCCATTTGAAGCTTTCAGACTTCGGCTTATGTAAGACTCTTGATGATAAGTATTCAGCAATTTTGTTGGAAAATGAAGATTTTACCGGTCAGGAATCAACAAGTGAAACTGAAGGATATTCTGCTTCCCCTAGGTTGATGCCCAAGGAGCAATTGCAACAGTGGAAACGTAATCGCCGTGCATTGGTATTGCCATTCTCCCCCATTTCAAGTTCCTCAGTATGTATTGTTGGTGTAACAAACAATTAATCAAAGTATATGAAGTATGACTAAATTATATACAAAATTTATTATGTTTCTGCTATCTAATATTAAGCGGTAATTTCTTTCAATATATAAAGGCTGTTAACTGTTACCAACTTTTACACTTCGTCAGGCATATTCAACTGTTGGAACTCTTGATTATATGGCACCTGAAGTTTTGCTCAAGAAGGGCTATGGAATGGAATGTGATTGGTGGTCTCTTGGGGCGATCATGTATGAGATGCTTATTGGGTATCCTCCCTTTTGTTCTGACGATCCAAGGATGGCCTGCCGTAAGGTATTATGATTGACTGAATTTTATATTCTCTTCATATCCTCTATTTATTCATAACAGCTTGGTGTTTCTGTACGTATTGGGTCAGATTGTTAACTGGAAAACATGCCTAAAATTCCCCGAAGAACCCAAGATATCAGCTGAAGCTAAGGATCTGATCTGTCGCTTATTATGTGATGTGGACACAAGACTAGGGACCAGAGGAGTAGAAGAAATAAAGGTAAAAAGTCTCTTAGATATAACTCTGTTATTACGATAATTCATGGAAGTACTAGGAATAAACTATATTCCTTATTTAGTTTTCCTAGCCTTAAGCTATTTATTCTCTGCGTGCATTAAAAAGTCGACATCCCTCATAAGTCAAGCAATTATATAAATTGCCTGTTATACACCCAGAAGATTCCAGATAGTATTTAATCTTCATAAATCCACTGTTAATATATTATTACTTGATTTTTCAGGCTCATCCATGGTTCAGGTGTATTCAGTGGGACATGCTTTATGAATTGGAAGCTGCATATAAACCTATAGTCACTGGAGATCTGGACACGCAAAACTTTGAGAAGTTTCCTGAAGTAAGTACATAAAAGTTTATGCATTGGAAATGTCCAGCAGGTGAAATTTTATGCTCTACAAATTCTATATGTGGATTTTAAAGGGTGAAAATTGACGCATCACGCATCCAAAAATTTCTCACAAGCTCTAGAATCATTTAAGTTTTGCCGAACTTTTCAAGAATGGAAATGAATTAGCCTCAATGTTATGCATGTGTAAGGTAGTATCCAAAATGGTTTAGTTATATGTTCTCTCTCAATTTCTCTCCCCATCTTCATCAGACTGCAAATTATTGTTCCAGCTACTGTTTATTTATTGTTTGACAGACTTATGGCCAGCGTAATTACAGTTCAGCATACTTACCTAACCTTCTCTTTGTATCTAGAAATAATTTAATATTGATATAAATGGGTGGCAAGAACAGAAGTAAACAAATTCTTTTAAAATGGTTCTCTAAGAATTGGCAAGTTTTCAAGTAAATTGATAGTTATTTGGCAAGTGTATCAAATTACCCAAATAATAAAGTGATGAGTAAATTATCGTCTTCACAGGGAATAGTATTGTCAAGTATCAAATTACTAATTTAGATACTATTTAAAAATCAAGAGAATTTAGAAATAAAACTAAAATTGTAATTATATTAAATGAGGTTGAGTAAACAAAGAGTGAGATATTAGAGTTCCGATTTCACTTGATTTTCTGATTATTAAGATTCTTTTTTAATTAAATTCCAATTCAAGAATTGATGGTGGAGATTTAATTTAATTAATACTTAATTCCTTGGTAAATCAATTCTCTTCAACTATCTAGAATTAACTAATTTCTTAATCTAATTCCAAATAGAACAAGGCATGAATGAACAAAATCCCAAGTAATACCACACAATTAACAATATCTATTCCTAAATTATTGCTTAATCATGGTGTTTATCTCAAGAAGCAACATCACACATGAATTTCCCGATCCTATTCATGACCATCAGTTCAATTTATGGTTGATCAAGTCATAAAAGCATTAAGAATAGAGATGAATACTCAATCATGAAAGGAAACTTAGATTAAGAACTATAAATCCAAACAAATCATCCATTCAAGTTACATCATCACTCTAGCTAGGAAGAGTTTTGAAAAACATCAAGAAATATGAGCACAAAAGATAGGAAATTGTAAACTCCATTGAATTCAAGACAACAAGAATATGAAGATCTTGAATCTTTACTCCTTGATGATCTCCTTGGCTCTCCTAGGACTGGAAGCCGTCTCCCCCACTGAATTTCGTAGCCCCCAAAGCCTTCATCATTCCTTCTAGGATAGAATAAGTCCTTTTATAAGATTTAGAAAACCCTAAAACAATTGAATGTTGCTGCCATATTTCTTCATAAAAGACGTTAACTTAGGCTGAACATATCTCATCAAATCTGAAAGAATCGGTGAAAGTGGTCAACATAAGATTTGTAGATCTTTCTTTAGATTTCCATAGCCACCGAAATCATGTCATTTGAACTTTTGGAGTGAAAGTTATGCCCAATATATAACAACAGGTTTGATAACAAAAGTTTTTCTGATTTGCCTTTAATTAAGTTTCTTTGAATAGCCTTTGATTGAGTTTGCTTGATTAATCTTTGACTAAATCTCCTATTTTCATCCCTAAAAGATGTTTTGCACAATTTACCATAATTACAGTAGATTTACTCAAAGATCAACTTTCCTAAAATAAATAGCAAATAAATATCAATTAGGAGATAATATCTTGACAAAATCATATAATAAAGATATAAAATATAATACTGAATAAGATTTATCATAAATGCTAGCTACAAATGATTTTTTTTAATGGGAACTGTTTCCCCAATCTTTTTGTTGATTTTTGGTTTGTCTAGGAGTGTTATTGGCTCTTGCCTTTCAATTTTGTCATCATTTGTAGACGATGACAATATTTTCCCAAACTGTAGACTGTAGAATGAAGGTTCTTGATAGTTTTGAGCACAGACGGTGATTTTATGTATTCTGTTTTTATGCTATCTAAGAAGAGCTAAACCTGTGATTTCGTCCATTGGCAGTTGAACGGCCCACCATCCATAACAGCCTCAGTGGGACCTTGGCGGAAGGTAATTATTTTTTGTTAGCTTGTAATTTATCAAGATCCTCATTAAGAGCTTGCATGCTGATTTTGTTCATGGCTTATCTACATGTGTGTGTGTGTGTGTGTGGGTGTGTGTTCAAACATTAAAAAACACTTCCTTTCGTGCGCCCAATCTTTAACTACTAACCGTGACTAATTTTTTTTAATTATGTCTGCCTCCTGTTATATATATTTACTGATATTCAGAGGTTAGTGCACTACATTTTTTCGTTAGAGCTTATTTCATTTCAATGTTATATATTTTGATGAACAGTATATCCTGCTGGATAAATAAGGTCTAGTCAAAGCAGTTTGTCCTCTATTACTATGTTATTGAAATTATATCGTTATTCAAGATTTTCTGTCTGTTGAGAGCTATTCTGTCCTCCTGAAACTCTGCTTCAGTAGGTCTTTCAAATGTAGAACTTCTGCTATTGTCTTCGAACTTTTCCAGTTTCCTTGATAATTTACCATTTCTTTAAAATTGCAATGTTATGATACTTTACTTTTTGATGAACAGTATATTCTGCTGGATAAATAAGGTCTAGTCAAAGCAGTTTGTCCTCTATTACTATGTTATTGAAATTATATCGTTATTCAAGATTTTCTGTCCGTTGAGAGCTATTCTGTCCTCCTGAAACTCTGCTTCAGTAGGTCTCTCAAATGTAGAACTTCTGCTATTGTCTTCGAACTTTTCCAGTTTCCTTGATAATTTGCCATTTCTTTAAAATTGCAATGTTATGATACTTTACTCTCGTTTTTAACATCACTTTCAGATGTTGACATCGAAAGACACCAATTTCATAGGATATACTTTTAAGAAATCAGACATCCTTAAATCACTTGAAAGTTCAGGTATGCAACTTCTGGTGCTTGATACTTTTGTTGCACAACCTGTAATTGCCATATTGAATTGTAATTTTGGATTTAAGCCGGTCCATTTGGTGATTTCCAGGATTTTAATTTAGATTAAGAAAGCTGGTCTAGTTCATGTGGAAACCCTTGATTGAAATTATTTTGCTAGCAAAACTTAAGAGACAGTGGAGATGATAAGAGATTGGCCCCAGACCTTAAGAGGAAGCCGTTTTACTAAGCACACAAAAATTAACATTGACGGGAAGAGGCACTATTGCATGTTTGTTTGGGAATTGACAATTGGCACATGTGCAGCATCTTAATAGACCAGAGAACAACATAAACTATTAGACGAAGATATTCAAAAAGTCGGCATCTAATTGATCCTAGAAATAAAATCTATGGAAATGCTTTGGCAAGGAAATTGATTCAGGCAAAGAATTGCGTTTTCCTATCTAGCATAGAAATTTTTACCACTAGAAGACTACCTGAAGCTAGTGGGAGTCTAAGAGATGAAATGAAAATGATGATCCTCCATATGTACCAATCTCATGCGTGCTCAGTGCTCACCTATTCACCAGAGTATGGTTGGGTTTGAGATGCTCTCTGTTGATGGCATGCCCAAGCAAGATACTAAACAAATATAAAAATATTGCATCTAGGAGGACCAAGAATGAGCCAAATACATCCTGATTCCCGACTACGAAAACTACCCATTTGTTGCTTTAAATTTTGTGTCAACCTTCACTATCCTGTATGATTGTTATAGGAGATATTATTGAAGTCAACTGCTTGCATCTGTCCCTCTTTCAGTCTTTTTCGAGACTTCCTATAATCTTTTAGGTTACAGTATATTTAGTATTCCTCCTCATTCCTCAGATTATTTTGCCATAAAGAATGTTTCATCGATGATCGAACAAGCCGTAGTTTACACTTGTCAAATAAATGAACATAATGTTTTGCAGATGCAGATGTCAGAGTAAATGGATCATCAAAAGCCCCTTCCTTGATTTCCTTGTTAGGTATGATCAGCCATACTTCTTGCATAGATGCACACAAATAAATTGAGGCATGCACGTATGCTTAGTCTTTCTTCTGATGCTCTGTATGGATGCGGTAAATAATTTACATGTTTAAGCAAAATTTCTCCTTACACGGCCATGTAGAGAAGAAATATTGACAAAAAAATTGCAGCAAGAGCACTTATTCTCTGTAGCTTTGTTTCTTCCATCGTGAGCGATATTGGTTGTTCACTTGTTTGCCATAATCTGGTAAAGAATATTTAACTCTGCTATTTTTCAACTGCTGTTTTAATTCGCTTTGGTTATACAGGTCGGATTGATTTGCAAGATACTGTCATTTCAGAAAGTGAGCAGAAGCCAGAAACTTGAGTCAAAACCTCCTTGTGTTGCTTTTACTGGAGTGTGTATTCTATTCTGTATGCATGGCATTTGAAGAATATAGTATATGACTGAATATTAGCAAGAATATTCGATACAGGCAAGACTGGAGTAAGGTCATGGATCATGGAGTAAATAGCATGCGGCTTAGTTCTACTGCACTCTGTGCTCTCAAATGATGATAGATACTATCCTTGACACGAAGTCAAACATGTGCAGTTCATATACAGCTCCATTTCCGCCTCATGAAATCCAGTCATTTGTGTTGTTAAGTGACGAAAAAAATTTGACTACCATTTTTTATTTTTTATTTTTGTATACTGATCTTTTGATCGAATTTTTGCAAACCAATGTTTTACGTACGTGGTCACGGGGGAACTCCAATCTAACTAAAAAATGAATTCTAGGAGTGTTCAGTAGCATGCTTCTATGCATAGCTGCATTAAAAAGCAACACACGTTACATGTTTGAATTTCATTACTTTTTTAGAATAATTACTTTTTTTAATTAAAAATTATTTTATCTAAAACTTATCTTATTTGTTTAAAGTGTATAAAATTAATTTTAAGTTAAAATTATTTTTTCATTAACTAAAAACAGTTTTTTTAGAAAAATTTTATTTTAAGATTTTTATTATTTGATTTTAGATTATTTCAAATTTAAAAAAAAATATTTATTTAATCTCAATTAAATAATTTTTTCAATCATTTCATATATATTTTAGTAATTTAATACATAAAAATAATTTTTTTATACAATTTAAACAAAATTTTTTATTTTAAAATTAATTATAAATTAATATATCTAAACATAAATTAATTTTTTTATAATTAATTTTCTTAAAATTAATATATACGTAATCAATTTTTAAATACATACTTAATTATTTTTCTTGTTGAGAAATGTACCTTCTTTTATTAAAAATAAAAAATAAAATTATCAAACAGCGCCTTAAGGCTAAAACAAAACGGGAGTGGATCCTAATGCCGTAGTCATATGTTAAATGGCCCCATTTGATATTTGTCGTGAGCTTTGCTAGGATATTTTTTGGGGTTCTGCTGTAGTACGGTGTGTCATACGTCTCTGTCCTGGTCGTTGTTTTTATATCCAGCTATAGGATTTCGTGCTTGTCGTGACTTGTTGGTTCATATCATATCAATTATCATACGGTGTTTCGGTCACGTTCTTTTCTTTTTTTTATTGAGTTTAATTTATATTTATTGTGAGTGTAAAAAAACTTTACACTGTCATTTAATCATGTGTTACTAAATCATTAAAAGTATTTTACTATTATAACTACTACTTAGAAAGTCTAAATATTTTAATAATATGTCAACATATGATTGAATGACAAGATAAAGAAATTTTACACTAATAGTGAATAGAAATTAATTTTTTTTATTTTATTTTTAGTTTTTATCCATGGTATATGCCATCTAGGAACTTAAACGGGTTGACTTCCGCTGAAAATATGCACCACCCAACCCGATTAGCATTATATTATTTATACTTAAATCCAAAGATTTTTCATTCCATTCACATTTATCTGAACTCGTATTTAGACAATAATAAACAAACAGCTAAACATGTTCTTTAACCTTTAGATATCCCCATAGCCAAATTTATTAAACTCGATGTTTTTAAAATTGAATAAGATAATAAACTGATAAAAATTTTGATTTGGGTTTAAATTTTAAATTAGTGACTTAAATCAGATGACGCCATAATAATAATTTACACTTTATAATATAAAATATAGAAAAATATTTATAAAATATAAAAAATATCATTTTTTTCTAAAAAAGATTAATAATTGGTCTATTTAATAGGATTTTAATTAATTTTGATCAGTTTAAAGTAATTTAATTGTAAATTTAATTATAAAACTGAATCATTATCATCTAAGTATCTAATTCATAATTAGGCTAGTCAAACTGTTTAATTTTAGTAACATTAATTAAACTTAAACTCATCTTATAGTCTATTTACAAGTTTTACTCCTTTGAAAATCTTTTCTACTTTGTTTGGTTTGAAATAAATAAATAAATAAAAAAGATGAAAAAGAGAAAAAGGGTTAATTATCACATTTTCTTTCAAAGAAAAATTACCCACATAAAACAAGCTTGATTTTATAAATTTATTACTCTGCCCCTAATTTTTTCCTCTATCAAGTTTCATAATATATATATATATATAATATATATATATATATAATAATAATAAAAGACATATATGTCATTTACATAATTATTTTTTTTTTCATTTTTTTATAAAAATTTTATTTTGTTTTTATTTATTTTTTCCTCATTTAAACACATAAAAAAAATTCTATCTATTTTTTTATTTTCTCTACTTTCTTTCACCCCTTTTAACCTCCTTTTATTTTTTTTTCTTCCGTCCAAATAAAACTAAATGGCTTTTCGGAAGAAATTAGTTAAAACTTAGAGTTTAATTTTAATTTATCGTAAATATAAAAAAAATTTATACTATCATTTAATTATGTGTTGTTAAATTATTAAAAAAATTTAACTATCATAATAATCACTTAAAAAATTTAATTTTTTTAATAATATATTAACACATAATTAAATAATAATATAAAAAAATTTATACAAAATTAAATTATAAAACTTAATACATTTGTCATTCAATCACTTATATAAGTTTCGAAAAGTAAAAAAGTGCAGACATAAAATATCTACAGCGGGACTTGGCATGGAATAGAATAGTGAGGGCCTGACAGTTTTTAAAGTGAAGTACTGCCGATGCCACTTAAATATAAATATTAATTAATGTATAAATTATGTGAGGAATGAATGAGGGTATCAGATATTTTGGATGCCCCGATGAAAATATCTAGCAGGGTGTCTTCTCCCTCGCGCACCGTGACGTGGCAATGGGATGGTCCCACGACACGTGTAAAAGCGCTGACAACTGTATGCTCCTTTTTGTTCCCAACACCGCCTTCTCTTCTCCTTCATATTCATATTCATAACTTCATCCCATCATTCCTCCATTGCAGATCGATGAAGAAAAATTTCAGAGTAAAAGAAGAAACTCGGACGAGTTCACCCACCTTCAACAACGAGTCCAGCGAGCTCACTCTATCACCCAAGCAGACGCAGATGCAGATGCAGATGCAGGTAGCTTTTCTTTCTTCAAATTGCTTCTTATCTAGCTGTTCTTCATCATTAATTCCAAACGCTGCTATTAATTCCTTTGTTTACATATGGTTTTAGTTGTTCTTATTAATTTGTTTTGCATATGATTTTTTTTAAAATGTAATTTCCTCTGAAGGAGAAACGAAATACTTAATTAACCTATGCTAAGGATGCAGATCATTATTATTTTTTAAAATTAAACTGAATTTATTCATACATTCGTTTGATCTACAATGAAGAATATTCCATTTATTCCATGGCTTTTTTTATTTTATGGTATAAAAGCATAACAAATATTTAAATCTCTCATGGAGATTATGTAAATGTTCACTAGTATGTTCTTAATAACTTTCTTCTTAATAATTTTATTTAAGAAATTAATATTTTTATTTCTTTTATAAATATATTAAATTTTATATACATTTTAAATAAATTAAAAATAAAGCTAATCACTTAACACTGACTTTTACATTGATTTGTGTAGTTAATTACTATATAAATTTTAGGTATTTCAATTTTGAAGGGGCTTCTTTAATTTTTGAATGATCTTGAATTAAGGAAATAAAAATTCTACATTGCAAATTTTGAATACCCGTATTTTTAAGCCCGAAAAAATGTAGTATCTTTTTTGATTTGTTCATGGTGATTACACCCTTTTTTTTTTGCCCTTTAAATTTTGATGACATCAGCATGGGCATTTCACATTTATCGAGGACTTGGATCCGTAATAAATACAGAAAGAATGTTGTTGGACGCCATGTATCCAGTTATAACGTTATAACTTTACCAAAAAAAGTTATAACGTTATCAGAAGTTTAAATTTTAAAATTACCGCAGAAAAAAAAAATAAAGGTTTGAAATGTAGTACGGATGATAATTGTGAGTTTATTTTAAACTATTATACTTTTATATTTGTAATTTAGTGCTTTTATTAATAAAAATAAATAACATTTTCTGATGTCGTGTATTTATTTATGCCAGAGAGGAGAGAGAGAGAATATGACTAGAGCAGTAATTAAGATTCTTCTTGCATGTGGCCATGTCCCTTCCGTCATAGTTTGGAAATATGTCAAGGGGAAAAACAAAGGATTCATATTACATAAAAATTGCTTTAAAAATATACTTCTTTTGGCAATAAAAATTTATTTATTTCATAGATGGCCAAGCAAGAGTTTGGTTCCATAGTATCTTTCATATATGGCCAAGCAAATGCGTTACAATGTAATATATATAATTATAAACAATAAACAAATAACTACATCTTAATGTAATATTTCGGTCCTTCAAAGTATAAAATTAATCAAAATAAATAAAAGTTGTTTGTACTAAATAAAAGCTGGTGTGTGTTTTTTGTTTTTGTTACACAAAGTTTAAAGGCAAGGGAGGTTGTACCATTACAAGCTCAAGACTTATCTCAAGTTTTGACGAGAATTTATAATGATATTTATATATGATTTACCTATAAAGGATTATTAAGAGAAATCTAACTCTTTTTTGTCAACAATGATCAATTGTGTAGGTTTTTAATTTTACTAACAAAAATCTTATTTTTTTTAATTAATTTTCTCAAACAAACAAAATGTCTCATTTTCTTTAAGAAGAAACTAATAGTGAATTCAAAAAAAGAAAAGAAAAAGAAACTAATACTGAATGTAGAAAACTTTATTGATAACGGGTCGAGTAGACTTACAAATTTGCATGTTTTTACTTAACCTAACTCATAAATGACAAGTTGGTTTTGGTCTATGGGTTGTGTTAGATTTAAAATAGTCAAACTCACGAAGTATGGATCCATAGCGGGTTGAGACTCTCCCAACCTGCACAAACTCGAACCAACTCACTCTACTAGTATTTTTTTAGATGTATTATCACTTTTTATTGAGGCTTTCAAAATCTTATATGAGTTTATAATTCTTTTTGAAAATTTTCTTTTTTGAGAATTTTTAAATTAAAATTATATTGGATTTAGTATTGAATGATGAGTTTACCCTTTTTGTAGTTGTTTGTAATCTACCACTATTGAGGCATTGATTTATACTAAGAAAGGATTAAGAACTCCTGATAAACACATTGATCTACAAGCTCAAATAGATAATATTGAAAAGATTAAAGCAAAATAGTATACTATATAGAATTTGTTTAATTTATTTAGTAAATTACTAACAGTTTTAATCATTAATATTTGATAATGCTTCATTATTTTTTTGCGTGTTAGATGTGTCTAATGATTGCTGTTAATGCTAATAGAGTTATATGTATTTTGAAAATTATGATTTATGTTATGTCATTTGAAAACTTATATTATTCATAATAAATTTTGATTTCTATTTTAGCATGTTATTTTTCTTTTTTTAAGGTTTAAGTTCAATCCATAGGTTAAATGCAACCTAATCACCCAATCCGTATATAAGCGGGTCTAGTTGGTTCAAGTCAAAGAAAAAAATCTCAAAACCCAATCCAATCCAACCCACTACTTCCTTAAGGGAGTTGGATCTAAAATTAAACTCTTAATCGAAAGTCAATGGGTTGGATCTAAAATTAAACTCTTATTCCAAACTGAACCCATGTAGATCTTACTCATGTGCAATCTATTCTATTAATCAGGGCATTACGGCGAGGGAATCCTTGATGACAGCAGAGTGGACAGACGAGAAACACAGCATGTATCTCAAGTCCATAGAAGCATCTTTTGTTAACCAGTTATATGATGCTAAGCACATGCTCGCTTCCTTTTCCCGTAAAGGAACTTCCTCGGACCCTGCTACCACTACTGGCCAGGTTTCCTTTTTAATTTCTTCTTCACATTCCAAAAATTTCACTAGTACATTTTTAGAAGGAAAAAAATTTGGTTCTTATTATACTGGTTTTTCATTTTAATATAACTTATTATTTCTTCTCCTACACCCTAATAAAACTACTCTTATTTATTTATTTTATTAAATAACAGTTTAAGGTCCTTCGTGGTGGCTGTTGGCAAAAGGTCAATTTTGAGAGAGAGAATCCGCAAATGAGCAGGATTAACGAGTGTCATGATTTAACGGCAAATCCATGGATTCTGCACTACCGATCTCCAAGCAAACAACGAAGTGTAGCAGCTCCATCCCTTCATGAAGGTGTTACTTCCACAAGTCAAGTTGTTGATTTAGGCCAAAGGAAGGGAAATTCCTCTGGATCAGGGCAGCTTCATTTGTATGAATCTCATGTCTGTCATCAGGACATTCTCTGTAGCGAAACAGGTGCGCCAAAATCTTCTTCTACTTTACCTGCTATGATTGTCATCTTTTAAAATTGGCTTTACCATCTGAGGCCTCCTGGCATGCATAACATAACCCAGTTTGTTTTAGCTGCTGACTTCAAATATATATTAAGACCACATGTGACAACCAAATGTTAGCTTGTACAAAAGCTAATCATCAACACAGATTTAAGATGGAGTTTTATAATTCAGAAAGCAAGTGTTTCTTTTTATTGAACAGTAAAGGCAACCCCAACTCAATTGCATAACCTACTTGCAATCATAATGCGTTTTTTCCCTTTCAATGATAGCGAGTTTTTCATAATAGAGATAATTCGGATGTTGCAATGTGAAGATTTTCTGCCCACATGTGCGTAACACAATAATTCAGCTGACTATGCTCTCTGTCTACCTACTCTACGAATGCCAAATGTAAATAATTACATCGAACCAAAGTATTTTAATTTGACTATCTGGTTCTTGCAGAGATGTCAGATCAGAACTTTGTTGATGAAGTGGAAGACGAAAAGGAAAACAACTGAAACGACCGAATTCTTTGATAAATGATGCTAAAGGCAATGATCAGGTAACGTTTTATTTTATATATAATTTTGGTTGCTAGGGATCTTAGAATTTCTGATGGGCACTTGTAACTGAGATGTCCATTTCAAAACAGTGTTTCAGATCGCCCCTATCAGGAAATCGTCTACTATTGGGGATGTTACCAAGAAGTGTGTTTCTGCTGCTTAGAATATGGGGGTAATTATTGGAAATGTGAGACGCTGTAACTTTTCTGAATGGCACGTTCTTACGCAGCAGAGCATCAGAGGAGTTGGCCGAAATTGCACATGCTAATTGTTAGAAATAGAATTGACTTGTAACAAGAATTTTAATATAAGATTATGTGTACGCATGCTTTGGGTTTGGAAGAGTGATTGGCCTGAGACATGAAAAAAGAATAATTTTATATCTTCTTTATTCTCTTAATAATCTTTTTAATTACTTGAAGAAAAAAATATTAAGAAAATATAACATTACTCATGAAAAAATACTGGGGAGCAGTCGTTGTTGGCTTCTGTTAATGATGTATGTATATATATATATATATGATTTATGATTGCAACTACACATTTTCCGGTTTCTGTAGCTTCTCGTGTTTAGTGCTCGTAACTTGGCATTGTCTAGAAAATATACGCTTTAATGTGTTCACTACAATTAATCTTCAAAGTAATGAATCCAAATCTACTTCATATATACATTAATCATAGTGGATGAAACTAAAGGCGGTGGTTTGGTGGAGGCAACAAGAATCACGTTTAGCTATGCGAGTTATCCCAGAAAACAAAAGGAATCCTACAAGCGTGTAAGATAATTGAGCAAAGAAATCGAGGGTAGAGAAGATTATTGTATGTGAGAAAAGATCTCTTGTTAAAAATTCTAGTACGTTTTGGCATAGGGCAAATGGAGTCCATATCTTGTTAACAAAAACATGTCAAATTTGAGCTAATTTTCCACCAAAAATATCATTTTTTACGTTATGAAAGCTCTGTACTAAAATAGAATTCATGGCATTGCATCAGATTATTAAATGTTACATTTTAATTATCATATTCAATTATTATTTACACATTATCATCATACAACTTAAACACTCATTTTTTTTAAGTATTTAACTTCTGTTTTTTTTTTTTATGTGTGAAAGACGAGTGTTATTCTTGTTATTATTGTTTTGATGAGTCGATTTCACTATTTTTTTTTTTATAAAAAATGTACCACTCTAAAGTTATGTTTGAAAGTTTTATGATAGATGAAATGAAATGAAATGAGATGGAGTGGAATAAAATTCTCACACCATTGTTTGGATGTTTAGTGATGGAATGGAAGAAAACTTCTATTCCATTGTTTGAAAGTTTTAATAGAATAGGATGGAATGGTAAGAATTATAAATTTGTAGTTACCATATTACCTTTACTGCATATATATTAATCTTAATTATTTATTTTATAAAATTTAATTTTTTGAACAACATTTTATTTTTATGTACCTTTCCATAAACTCTTATAGAAATGTGAAATGAGAAATGTGAAAGAGTTTTTTAAATTTATTTTAAGTTAAGATAAATTTGTAATTTTGATATTATATTTTATAAACACTAATTGATTTCATCTCATTCCCCCCAATTTGGGGGGAAGAAAAATAAAGGAATATGGTGATATAGAATGGAATGAAAACCCCCTCATGCCATTCATTTTCATCTTCTTTTAAAACATCCAAACAATAGTATCTTTTACCATCTCATCCCATCCCATTCATCATTTACCACCAATCCAAACATAGCCTAATAAATTTGTTATCCTTCTGATATTAAAATGAGTTTAATTTTAATTTTTTTATGACATTATTTTTAGAATTGATTTTTGTCTTATATTATTTGATAACAATTTGCATCTTAACAGCGTGCTAAAAATATACTAGTTATTATTATAAGAAAAAAAAACCTTCAAATCTGCAATCTCTGTGAAATCTCTTTCGCATTCTTCTGGGTTCTCCGAATCTGTGATTCTTATTCGAGTTATTTCATTCTTCATGGTTCTAGCTACACTTGTATTGTAAAAAGTGCATTTTCTGATTCGTTCTTTCTCACCGTGTGAAAATTGAATTAGGTATGCAATGCCGCCATTTTTGTCCACCTCGAAGGCACTTCGCTCCTTTGCGTCGCGTAGAGGTAGAGGTGATCTCAGCAATTGATTCGGTCTAGCACGAGCAATGGGCAGCTCGGGATCGAGAACCGGTCCATTCATTATTGTTCTTCGCCATTTATGGGAGGTTTGTGTAATAACAATGCTGTCCAAACGAGGCGGTTTTTTGGATGTGGGGATGGTGAAGAAGGTGTTCTATCCAAAATTTATGAGGAGAGGCGCGTTTTGGGGTAACGTGATTCTTTTCCTCTCTTTCTCTATGTTTACGAGCTTGTGTTTGTTTAAAATTGTATTATTATTTTTTATTATTTTTAATTTTTCGGTTGTAGATATTTCCAAATAGTTTAGAATAAGTGACTTCTGTAAATATTCTCGGTGAAGTTAGAGTGTTCTTGTTACTAATCTTTGTGTGTCAATCGAAACTGTCCTAAATTATGTTCTAGAATGTAGAGTGTCAACAGGTTTTGTCGGATGTTTTCTTTCCTTGTGTAATTCTGCTGATTGCTGAATTTTATTTTATTTTATTTTTTTGTGATTTATTTCTCTCCCTAGGAGAAAATTGGTTTTTGTGATTTCAGACTGGTTTTATTTTGTTTTCATATATAACTGATAGAAGCCCATAGTTTTAAGGTTGCTTCAAACCATAAGTTCTCGCTTTTTACAAGTAATGATTATTTTTTTGTTGGCTGGGTTTGTCCCAAAAGTCAAAACTACGGATTTTATTGTATGAAATACTTTGGATGAATAGAATGTTTGGGGTCAGGGGGATCTCAAAATGTCGGGGAGATCTTATGCAATGGACTTTCTCAGGAACCGCTCCGGTAGAGTTGACGTCACATCTTAACTCAAAACCTTAAGACATAAGGTTCATGTATCCTTTCACTTATATGTCCTAACCTATTCCATTCCTTTCCAATGTGTGACTCTTTACCCACATCTTACTTACACTTGAATCCCCAACATAGTAGTGTATGAATCCAATTCTTATCTAGGGCCTTGTAAGCACTATTGTTGAGTGTTGAATAATCATACTACTTTATTATTGTTTTCATTCTTATATTTTTGTAAGCTGATACACTGTTTGATTATTAGATACTCCCCAGAGCAATTATTTGATGTTGTTGCAGCTGTGGACTTGTATCATGGTTTTGTCCCATGATGTCAAAGGTCGGAGATTCTTAAACACTATCCAGATGGATCATTTGATGCTGAGTTGGAGATTGGATTTAAAGTTCTTGTTGAAAGTTATGTTTCTCATGTTGAATTGAACAGACCAAAGCATATAAAGGTATTCAACCTCCTCTAGCCTACCTTTGTGTTGCGTTCATGATGAGTGTTATGAGCAATTTTTTTTTTTTTTTTGTGACTTCAAATTTCCAAAATTGATGAGACCTATAGGCATATTCAAGCCGAAGTTTGATATTACCTACAATTGTTGCTTCCATTTTATTCAGAAAACTAGTAGTTTTGTTGTTTAGTAAAAACATCTATTTGTGCTTTTGGAAATATTGATAGCTTATATCGGGTACTAAGCAAGTTCAGATGTGCTTTTTCTTTCTTCTTTTTTTAAAAAGAAATTAAAATAGGCTTAATTGCTCATTTCGTCACTCTAGTTTCAAAAACAGTTGCATTGGCATGATATATGTGCTGAGATGAGCATTGGCATATGGCATGCAGATTTGCACAACTGAGTTCACCTGCTCCTTGTGATTGTTCTGATGTTCTATCTTTGTCTATCTCTACAGTGCTGTTGTGGTTTTGAATTTTTTTATCCTTTCTGATAGAGGAATGGATTGAATGATGTGCATACGAGTTTTAGATTCTTTACTTGCAAACTTATGTGTGGCTCCAACTGGTTGTTATCAATTAGCACGGTTCTTCCATTATTGGTTTTGCTCTTTATTTCTACTGCTTGCTGTTGTATTGTACTTCTACTACATATATTTTGTGTTTCCAGACAACCGTGTCACAGAGTACCCTGTTTGACCATTTGATAAACATATGGGAATTCAATCCAGGCCCAGTTCCAGGAACTTGCAACCTGTATTTCTTGGTGGATTTTAAGTTTCAGTCTCCACTTTACAGACAGGTATTGAGCTGTCAATCTGAATCTGTTCTCCTGAACTTCATTTTTGGTGTCTTTGTGCTTATTTGGGGAATTAGTTTTCTTCCCTCACTTTTTATTGTCTTGCATTGAACCCTGCACGTGATACATGTTTGGGACAATGACAACCCTTAAGGCCCACCTCCTTCTTTCCTTCCCTGTCTAGTGATGGCTTAATCAGTGGGTACATCCGCACATGTGTATGATAATAAATATGTGCTTTTCCTGACCAAATACTGCTAAGTAGCATTACCAGTATCTTGGCATGACTTCCCCTCCAATGTTCCCACATCTGTATTCAGACAATTGGCAACACAGCCCGCTTCATCACAATCAACACTGTTAAGACTACAAAGATGCCACTCTAGTTGCCTTGGCTTCCTCCATTGTTTTCTAGCCATAACTATATCTCGTATTGCCACTTGTCTACCTCCTTCCGTTTTGCTTTATCTCATGTTCTGTCACAGTTAACTTCTGAGAAGGTTGTCAATCAACTAAATATACATAATCCTTGTTCCTTTATTTACTTTTATCATATTTTTGTATGGTAAATTACACTTTACTCCCCTAAAGTTTCCATCCAAATCAACTTCAATATGCCAAGTTCAAAACCCTACACTCTTGTTTTAAAACATACACTTCACCTCCCTTGAACCCCTTTGAAGATTCAAAAACAATGCAACTGTTAATAAATTAGTTAAAACTGATGATGGGGAGGTGACATGCCACACCTATTATTATTTTCTTCACCAAAAATCCACCAACAGAACACAGTGATTCCCATTGCTCTGTTTTCTCCTGTTTAAACACAGAATTCATAACTGCTCTTTTTTCTGTAGTTTACCCATAGAACACAGTCTCTCTCACCACCATGTTTTATCAAGTATAGAAGACAAAACTCGATGCATCTTGGTAAGATAATTTGTTTTAGGCAACAAAATGATCACATTCAATGCTTCTGAATATCTGAGGGAGGTGTAGTGTATGTCTCAGAAACACGAGGGAGGTAAAATGTAGGATTTTAAGGTTATTGCACTGAAGTTGATTTGGAAGAAAACTTTTGGGTTTTGCATAGGCCGCTTATGTTACTTCTGAATTGGTCTTGGCAGCTGAAGTGTTCCATAATTTTACATTCATAGCTATTATGTGCCTACTTTTTGGTTTAAACATGCTAGATTGTTGTACATGGTCCAAATAGGCAAACTGGTCACTGCAAAAGAAATAAACTTCCTGCTGTTCAGTCTTCTGGCAAATTTTCTCTTTTTGCTTGTACATTATTACTTCATGATGTTATTTCCTAGTCAGCCCATTTGGGTCAATGGTCCAGACACTATTCTTTTCTTCTTCAACCATTTTTTTATTGTGTAGTTACTTTTTCATCTTGGTACCTCTTATGAATGGACCTGACTCCTGAGATATTAGTTCATTATAAAAATGCGATTGCTTGCTGCTTAGCCTTTCTTGATATATGGCCCCTTTATTTATTCTTTTCTGCTCTTCATTCCTCTTGATGGATATATCAACTACTATATTTCATGTTCTGAGGTGTGAACTTCTAATAACTGAAATGTTAGCATGAATTAGTTGTGGACCAGTTATGGTTAAGTTGAGTTTAATATAGATATGTTCCTGCTTCTATATTTTCGTTTTTGTAGGGAAAGTGTAGGGTTGTTTTCTAAGATAAATTACTAAAGCTCATAGATACATAATTTTGATTGCTTTCATATTTTATGGTTTTTTTTCTGTTACAAATTTAATTGATTTGATAGTTTTATGGACCCTTGGCACTGTTAGAAATTAGAATTACCATCAGAGGTTTTCTGCTACAAATTTATACTATGGGTTGGGTTCTTTGTCTGAGAGTTGTTATGCCTAGATTTTTTTAATTTATGATCAAGGTTGTAGTTATTATTTGTATTTTTCTGTTAATGGCTAATCAAATATCATTTTGACTGTGACTTTCTGGTTCAGATTGCATCGATGTTCTTTAAGGAGGTAGCCTCTAGGATGGTTGGTTCATTTAATGAACGTTGTCGTTTGATATATGGACCGGAAGTGCCAATCCTTGAAAACTCATATGGAGAAAGGGCATAAATTGTTGTACATCACCATTACTTGGAACATAACTTAAGGTAAATTTACAGTTTCAGCATAAATTGGGTGGGTTTTTGATTGTTCACCCCTCAAAATGCTGATTGTCTTTTGGTTATTGTAATTTAAAGGCTAATGATTGAGCCTTTTCTCTTTCTAATCCCAAGTGATTTTTGTAATTTAAGTAATCATTTTCTTTATAAAGATCATACCTTTACTATCACTAATGTGTGAGGCCAATCCCAAGAGGCGAATAGTATAGGTCATAATGAAAAAGGAGTATAAAATTTCAATTTAAATTTCCTAGATGAAAGCCAGCATGGGGGGCCAATTTCACTGCTTGGTTTGTTGGTTTTACGTGTGCAAATTTTGTTAATGTTTAATATTAGAGGTGTGTCTAACTAATAGTTGCCTGGAAATTCTGCTTCAATCTTCTGTAAATGAGTTTGCTTACTCATCATCCATGATTCTGCCTATTAGTTATTGGTAAGACAATGCACATTATGTGACGTGCTGTGTGCATTCCTATGGATGGGTCTGGAGTGCTAGTGATTCGATGTGCAAGCTGCGTGGGCTGCGGCCTCTTTCGCTCTGAACAGCAGAGCTGTTGGCCTCTCGGACCAAGGAAGATCTAGTGTGAAAACTGACAAGGCAGCAACCTTTGTGGTCATATAAAGCCACAACAGCCTTAGTTTTATTTGGTTGCATGCGTAAAATTTGCGTAAATATATTAGTTTCGTTTTGTACAAATTTAAAGGTGAATACAGACATGTGTTAAAAAAAAAATATATCTTCTCTAGGGCGTGTAGCCTCAGATTATTAAAGAAATCCAGATAATGGCCTTACCTTAATAGGTCCAAGAGTTAAGACAGGTGAGGAAAGGTTACTGTTGTCTGCTTTATATTTTAGCACACTTAACGTACAGATACGTACAGATTTGTTCTCTAGTTTCTGCTGATGTTCATTATTGTATTATATATATATATATAAAGATCATGCAACCTAAATATTCCACATCATGCATGTGTTGGAATTCATACACTAATTTTGTAGAATTACATAAGGAGACCTTATTCTGATGAATTAGAAATGTCGGTAAGTAGAATACATGGATGGAATAACTCTCTGTACCCGTGATTTAAGGTCATTTGCATATGACCAGTGTCGTTTTTCCCCCTCAAACATTTGGCTTCATAATGTTTTGACAGTTTTGTAATAAAAAAAATTATAGTTAAAATTTGGTGTAAAATATTCTTTTTTCCCCATTAGTCTCAAGGTTAGGGATTACTTTTTTTGCCCACATGATTGCATTTTGTGAACTGTAAGTCTGACTATTTTCACAAAACACTAAACGACTAAGTGCAAAAAAAAACACTGGAGTCACTTTCAAGAAACCATAAAACCACAAGGGTCAAGTTGTCATTATTTCTAGAATAGATCTATGAATTATTATATCACAGTAAACACCAACCTACTAATTTCAATACTTTAAGGGAAAGAAGGGATGTCACAAATTAGGTAGCTTACAGAGATGATAAAAGCTGAGAGATATTCCCTCAGTTCAGTAGAAGAGGCTAGGGGCTTTGAGTAAAGTTCATAAACAGGGTAGGGGCTATGAACTGGTCAAGTTTGGCGCTATGCGTTTGTAGTAGCACATTGTATTGGATCCAAATTGACGAATGAATGTAAGATCCTTAGGCTGCTTGGCTTGGACTGTAGCTGTCTCTTTTGGATCAAGTTGTAAAGCACACATGCCATGTCCTTTATTGTGTTCCTCGCTAAAAAGCGGCCGAAAAATAACTAGGAAGAAGATAAGAAAGTGTACGAGAGTGGACGGAAATAAAATATCAGCGCCCTACTATGGGAGCCATCGTCTTCGTCTTTCATTTTCATATATCAGAGTACTCAAATTGTGACCGTTCAAAATTTACACCTACCTCCATAGTCATCCATGACACACTTCGTCGCTTAATTGTTTTTATTTGTCGGGGAACAAGATTTTTTGCAATACTTCAAATCTGAATATGGTTCCCTCTGCAAAGGTTCAGACTTGAGAATAAAAATTGAGATGATTTGATGCCCAAATTCGCAAGTTGCAACCTCGTGACCGGCACTGTCACTGGGATAGATGAGGATACGGGTGATAATAATAAGTGATAAGGAGGCCCAGTTTGATCAGTACCACGCAATGAATACATAGTGTGATGTAAAATATATAAATGTCCCTCCATTTATCTCAACAATTGGTGGCCGCCATTGATAATGTCGTGTTCTTCTTTTTTATCTATTATGGGATTCAACCAATAATTATAAACTTTAGAAGATCCCTCCAGCTGGAAAAAAATGGTGATGTGTGATAACTGATATTTCCATGTAGAGAAGTGAGATGTGGTGGCTGGCATATACTGCATCTTTTTTCGTAAGCAGTTGGGTCCCTTGAATTATCTTCTTTTTTGATTTGGAGAATATGAGGGTCTTTTCTGATCTCTCAACCACAATCTTTACAATTATGAAATATATCTTTCTCATTTTTTTTCGGTGATAATATCTTTCTCATTTTACTAATTGGTGGAATCGATATGATGGTGCTCCTTCAATTCCAAGCTCTGCATAGGCGACTCTGTCCCGCGAAAATCAGTCAATTTCATTCTTTTTTCTTTTTCTCAATTCTGATTGATGCTAGCTTTATTATTCTTTTTGGCCAAACAGTCAAACAGCGCATCACACATGGATTAGCTTGTTTTTCATTTCGCTTTCTGGTGTCCAGACATATTGTAAATGTAATTAAATGACCCATTAACCATGTTATTATTTGCATGGGCAAGTTCGCAACTCAAAAGAAACAACAAATTAAGAAAAGAGAGTGATAAGCTAGCTAGCTTTTTTTATTTTTTTTATTTGTCATAATAACTTTGACGATAGGATTGCCAGCTGGTCTATGGACAAGACGGGAAGAATTAGAAAACTGGACTGAATTTATGGTAATGATAAATGAAGTGAAAAATAAATTAGAAGTCCATGAAACAAAAAACGAATTGAACTCAATTTAATTTCTCTGTCATTAATTTCTTAAACAAACTGAAAAATTATCAGAATTATGCACGGTTATTGATTATATAAAGCTTAAATTTATGACAAGAATTTTGTCTAATGATTATTAACTTAGACATAGACATAGTACATGTAATGTTTGCGGTGTGTGAAAGACCAGAAATTCTTGTGAAACGGTTCATACAGACGAAACGATTGAATGGTGGATCCTCCAGTTCACTTAGCAATCTCTCAGAATCAGAAGCTTTCAACCAATTAATTAGTACGCAGAGGCAGTGCGACAGCCGCCACATTTTTACTTCACGTTTGGTCTTCCCAGTCACCAGCTTTATATATTATATATGCTACTGCTGTCCACTATCATACAACATCAAAACAAGTGACCTGGAATCATCAAACCAATGAACATATTATCTATGCTTTCAAGATTATAATCCATTCTGTCTCTCAATTTCTCAAATGCCTATTTATAGGCCAAATCTGTAACTTCCAACTTTATCCATGCACCACAATCAATAACGATAAAGAGAAAATGTTTTGCGATAAAAAATTATATATAATTAACGTGTAAGGTTATCTACACAAATTATTATATTTGGATTTAACTAACTTCGTATGAATGTAATTATAATATGGTCAGTTAAATTTAGATACAAAATGCATGAAACTTTGCGTAAAGTTTATATAATAACATAACTAAAAAATGTATATGAAAGTGAAATGTAGAAGACTGAGTTTCTCACCATAAAGATTTAAACGTGGTGTTTTCTCTCCCTTTTAGAGTAAAGTTAATTTTTGATATAAATGAGTAATGGTATATTTATACAGACTTTAACCTTACAAATTCTTTATAAATTCATGTAAGTTATTGAATAATATATTAGTCCCCCTGTTACTTTTTCTGAATAGTTCAAATGAATCCACCTTAAAGCATGTGAGGAATTTATCCAAGTTACTTGATATAAATTATTGATTTCTTATCTGTCGTATTTAGTGTACTAAATTGTACAAGATAGTTGTTGCTCTTCTTTGCGGCAACTCAACCCTAGTGAAATTCTTGTGTACACTTAGTGTATATATAAGTTGCATGTGCACACTATGCCACTAAATAATGCCACTAAATAATAAACATGTCATTATTTTAAAATATAAAATAGTTATTTGACACAAGAATTTATGCAATATTTAATGTAAGATGATGATGTATAATTGATTATTGGCTTAGTGTGTAAATAAGAATCTCTCCTCAATCAAACCTATTTATTTTATTTATTTTTATTGTTTTCCTATATTTTTTAGTCTTAATCTTCTTCTTTTGTTATTGATTTTGTTTTGAAGTGTTCTTATCATTGATATGATAATTATCCTAGTTAAATTTAAAATATAAATCTATATACATATAATTAAAGTTAGCTCCTGTAAACATATAATACCACGTAGTCTCAATTGATTATATGAATTCCTCCAAACAAATTACCACAATTTCTGACATGGATCTCTCGTACGCCGAGAACTTGAAAATAGTCCTAAAGTTGATGGAAGCAATGGTCTAGTTCTAAAGTGGATATTGCCTTTTCAGTTCTTAACATATAGATTGTCACTTCTGTTGATTCAGGTCCAGCCATCCACCCAGAAAGAGCAACAAGCCGCGTATTGCATTGCTTCTCCAGGTTATGAAGTGGTATCCATAGGTTGAGTCAAAAAACTTTGAACACTACAATAATTTATTTTTATTTTTGTGGCAGCCTCCAACGTTTCCATTGGCATGATCACTTAAAACTTTTTTTTGGCAGGTAATCCGCCGAAAAAATGAACTAATAAACAAAAAAGAAAAAAAATCAATTTTAAAAAAATCAATTTTAAAAAAATCAATTTTAAAAAAATTCCAACAACCAAGACTGCAAAAAGAAATTAAAAAATTACTGGCGGCTTAGGTCACTGAAAAATTAAATGTAAAACTTTTCAAAATTTTATTAATAATAAATAATTTTTAAATTTTTTTTTGGAAGCCTAAGCCGCTAAAGAAGAAATGAAAAGAATTCTTTTAAAAAAAAATTTCGACAAAGGGAGGATATTTTCTAGCTCCTTCTTTCTTTTTCTCATTTCTTCCCTTTTTTTTTTCTCATCCACCACCATTTCCTCCTCCTCCTTTCTCCATTCTTTTTCCTCCTCCATCCTCCTCCTCTCTCATTCTTCTTTTTCCTCCTGCAACCTTTATTTGCTTTGAAAAAAATTAAAATGATTAAAAACAATTTAAATTTTTTTTTTAATTTCTGACAATCTTGCCCACCAAATTTTTTTTTGGCATACCTACTCGCCGGAAAACCAATTTTCATGTAGTTCATTTTCGGCTGCATGCCCGTTGAAAATTTCCAACAAAGTCCAAAAAAGCTACTAGAAATATATTTTTGTCAAGTTGATTTTTGGCGAACAAGTGCTCGCCGAAAAATAGCTTCTCGCGTGAATTTTGTCGAATTGCATCTCTCTCACTGGTACTCCTTGTCACTCCTTCCAACAAAATGCCCATTTAACAAGTCAAATTATATACATTCAAGAAACGAAAATTAGGCGAATATTTTATAATTTGGTGTGGTGAGTTTCGTTAATGGTTGCTTTGTGATTTTTCTTTTTTAATAAAAATTTATTTGAGCAAGTGCGATGATCGTACGTGACTTCCATCTTCTTTTAGCATAATAGTTAGCCTTTTGATAATTGTTTGACATCTGGTTTCTTCTAAAGTATTTTTTCCCTACTTGTCAATCTTTTTTTATAATTAACACTCTAAATTAGAGTTATTTTCGTCTTTTCCCCAAGTAATCCTTCAGCTGCCTGATTTGTTATTGCATCTATATCAACCTTTTTTATTTTTGTTGAAATTGATCGGACAGAAACGAAAATGATGCTGTCATTCTAAAATTGGAAACTGAAATTGTGAATGTACACCAAAAGCTTTAGTTTCTTCTTTCATTGAACTAGGAATATGGAGAGAAAAAAATGACTATTTCGTTAAAGATCTTTAAGCCATTAGTTGAATATGCAGCTAACATGAAAAAGAAAGGGCAGCTTCTTGATATAAAGGCTAGATTTTTTAGAATTTATCTATACCCATGCCAAAGAAAGTAATGACTTTAACAATAATTTTTGCGGCCCTTTTTTATTCCTCTAAGGCCTAATACAATACCAACACAATAACTATAAATATTAATATATAAACGCTCACGCAGAGCACGGGCTAAATGGCTAGTAATATATATATGTGTTGGATGCTCCTAAACTAAATATGATTTTTTTTACCCAAATATAAAAGTCACTAATTCACTAAGCTTCTTTTTTTTTTTAAAAGAAATAAATTTTGTACAACTACCTGTGTTGGTTGACATATGGGCCGCGGAAAAAAGTTAGATAAATTATAGAAATTCCAATGATGTTATATATCTCTATCTCAAGCGGTCAAATAGCTATATTAAATCTTAAAGACCGTTTTGTACACATAACAATTAATTAGGAATTATTTCGGTGCCTATGTTCAAATATTTATTGACTATACACAAGTAAATGACATAAGTTCAATTTTTGCCTTTAGTTCATGATGTCTAACTCCATAAAAACAAAGAAAAGTCTTCAACTAAAGTTTAAAACGAGTTTATAGAGTACCACTCTTATCTTTTTCTGTACCAACCAAAAAAAATAAAATAGTTCATAGGTATAATTTGTTTGAAGTATATGCTTTTATTTTTCTATTTTGTAAGAAAGGTTCGAGAAGCTAGTGAGAGTGAGGGGATCTGAGGTTGCCTGGGCATTGATTTTGAGCCACTAAAAATCAATCCCTAAACAATTGGATCACAATTGGATCGGAAGGAAACGCTGATGCCATGCAAACTACATTGGTATACGCAGCTGAGTACATCCTTCATCTTTAGTGGGGGGACTCAAGTTACGGTTTTGTCAAAACTCAAGTGGCAATCAACACAACAAGTATATAATACGTTTTGGGAAAAAAGATGGGAAACTCAAATATCTCCAATTGATGATTTGGTTTATCCATATGAAAATATTAAAACTTCTTCCTTAGGCTCCTGTAGTGGTCTTTCACAATACTCAGCCCCATGTAGAGCAGTAATATGGACTGCCATCCAGCCCTGAGAGTAAGACTTCACAATAATCACAAATGCGTTCCGCCAGACGTTTGAGGAAACTTCTTTCTTCCATTCCAGGTAATGAACATGGACTTGATGCGCACCCCTTCACTAGTTCAACAGCTAAACTATTAGGCTTCTACCCCAAACACCATTACCAAGCTCTCTATTGTTAGTCCAAGGTTTCTTGTTAGCACTTATTTTATGATGATTACAAATATTACTTTATCATTAACAAAGATTGCTTACACTTGATCCTAGTTAAAAGACTATTCTGCAGATTTATCAAAGTATTAAAGCTGAAATTCTTAAAGATAAGCAAGCTGATTAGCTGACTCATGAATTGAATATGAGCTAGCTCACTCCCTGCACACTTGAACTAGCTCACTCCCTGCAGACTTAAACTAGCTGCTGGATGGACAGAGAAAAGCATGCTAATAATCAAGATTAGTTTGCTCAAGGAACAAAGCTGGAAAACATGGATGAGCTGACTCATGAATGCAAGATGAGTTGGCTCATACTAGAAACTCAGAAATATTATGTTCAACTATGTTTTTGTTCTCTAGCTGCAAGATGATTCTAGAAGGTTTCCCAAGCTGCCAAATCGTTAGAATATTCTTTGGAAGGGCTGGAATGATACCAAACAAAAGGGAATGACAGACACAAAGAGAAAAAGGACACCATGCACCCACTAGCTGCCAAAATAGGTTATGGACAACTGGTACAGTACAAAAAATGCAACGTCCTTGTGCTGCCACGTTAAAATTCTCTTGCTTATAAATACCCATAATTTTCCAGAGACAACAAAAAGAGGAGAAGGGAAAAAGAGAAGAAAAACAGAATTAGTTGTGCTTTACTTTGAGAATCATTTGTAAATCTGTGTGGAGCTTATCATTGTATATCCAACTCTTTGTGAGAGAGTTTTTACTCTGTTTCTTGTAAAGCCCATTGAGGGTGTGTTGTTTCATAGCTTGGAGAGGCTAGGGTTGATCAAAACTACTCATTTCTAGCTTGGAGAGGTTATGGTGGATCAAAACTACTTGTATCTAGCTTGGAGAGGCTGGGGTAGATCAAAGAACACTTGGTTGATAGTGAAAAATCTCAGTTTTGCTGAGGACTAGATATAAGTTCCACATTGGGCCGAACCAGTATAAATTCCGTTGTGCAAGCTCTTTCTTAACCCTCTCTTTACTGCATTTAGGTGTGAATGTTTATTTGTTGATGTTCAAATTTGTATGCGCATGCTCTGTTTAAGTTTCAAATTCTGACTTTGATAAGCCAGCTTACTCTCACTGATAAGCCAGCTTATCTCTATTGTGTTTTGAGTTTTTTGTGTGTTGCAGAAAATTTCATTTTTAGTATCACTTGATTCAACCCTCATTCTCAAGTGATTTTTTACTATCATCTATATGCCAGTAATTTCCATGTACATTGATGTCCCCATGCATGAATAGGGTAAGGCAACCAGTACCCTACATGTTAGTAGTATGTGGCAATTCAATTCAAAGTAAGCAGCGCCATCATCATTTTTTTGAAGATTGCCACCATCACTTAATTATAATACTCCACAAAGTGAAAATACGATCCCAGAAGCAACCCCACTTATTTAGTTTACTATATATAAAGAGCAAACTCTCAAACCAAGTACCCTCTAATCAGTGAAAAATAATTTTGTTTAGTTTTTCTTTTCCTTACATATTTTTTATAACACTAATTTTATAAGAATTAGTCTTCTTTATATAGAGCCCCACACATGATGAATTCCTTATACAGGGATTGAACTAATTCATATACCGAATTAGTATGAGAATCACAATTCTTTTAATCAATTGCCTTACAACATTATAGGGTTTAATTTTAATTTAAGCAAATTGAACCACGTCTCAGTCCAAATCAATTAACTCAATAGCGAAAATTTGGAAAGCATTTCTATAAACACTTTTTTAAAGAGATTTGTGCATGGACTCAAAGTTCATAAGCTTTTTTTTTGGGTACGTAAAGCTCATAAGCTTTCGTCAATAGAGGCATTTTTGTATACGCATAATTTACAAGTATTTGTGAACTCAATAACTTAGATTTGTTCTATACAGTAACTCTACACAAAAATCATTTGGCATCACTACATATGTAGAACATATATAAACTGTTTTGAGTTGGTTTATGCAAAAAATTACTAGAGCTACATAGGTCCCGCGTACGAAAATTTCCCCATTAGTTGGGGTATGTCCATGCAAAAACTTTCCTTCTTTTGAGCATATCATATTTGATAAGGCATACCATAACAAGCACTTGGCACCATAGTTAGTGCAGTCCATGCATCAATGAAAATATCAGATACTGTTGCCTGGTGGATTCTCACCGTGCATACTTCAGGAGGTGTGAGCACAAGACAGCTGCCCTTGTAATTGATGACCCAGTATCTCCATAGATTACCCTGTCACATTAAGCCTTGTGTAACCAGTCATCGTTAGGCACGTATCGTACTCAGAGAAAAGGAACCCCAATATATAGCTGACACCTATAAAGTCTGTCGTTCCCGCTGCATCGGTCATGCATGATTGTTCTCGTTGAAGGAATGGCATAAATATTATACGTATCATTTCCTGAAAAGAGCAAACAAGATGGAGGGAATATATATGTGTGTGTGTGTGGGTGTACATAGGAGCATATCTAGAGTTTGAAGGGATAGCTAGAGAATCTGAGTGAGCCATAGTGGAAAAACATCTTTTTTCTTCAAAGCGCAGATGGGTATGGACCCTGGCTCCAACAGCTCAAATGTCAACACGTTGCTCTGGTAGGGTTCGGTTACGTGGAACGTGATTGGTCAAGTACATACATTATAATAGCTTTCACAGATGACAGAACCGGGTATCATTAGGTGCGAAGTTTGTCCATTGAAGAAGAGTAATGCTAAATCTTTTTAAATAATCAGTCTAAAATTATTTTAATTATTTAAAATTAAAACATTAAATGGAAAATAAAATTATTTAATATCTTAGAAATTCAAAAAAAATTAATATTTTATTTTTTAAATAATTAAAAAGATAAACATTTATTAAAAGAATTTTAATTTTTTTGATTGCATAGACCATATTTTATATAGTTCAATACATATCTATGCCCAGACAGAAGGTCGTGGGAGAGATCTTCCATGCATGTCAGTATGAAAGTTTCACTGTCATACTGGCACACACACCCTTTACTTCTGTCGTGTGATAATTGGTTGAAAGAATCTGATAACTAGTTTTGATATATGTTCAGCGTACATTATTATTTAATTATGAATGGTTAAATGATTAAAAAAGTGATTATTATAATAATTATTTAAAAATATAATTTTTTTAATAATGTGTAAATACATAATTAAATGATAATATAATTTTTTTTATATTAATAGTAAATTAAAATTAAATTTATTTAAAAGAATCTGAGAAGCACTGCTATCGTATGTGGCTATGACTCATAATTAAGATGAACGATATGGGAAATGTTTACAGCGATGAGTAAGCAATTTGATCGACATGTTTCTTTCTTCTTCTTTATTTGGGTGTATCGATCGACATTTTTCTGTGCATATACATCTAATCCATTCTGAACAATTCGAATTAGAGGCCACCGATTAATTTCAACGGTATATATTTCAGAGAAACATTAAAAAGGCAGGCAGAAAGACGGGTAAAAACTAAATAGGACACTTAGTAGCTTTTCAATCCAGTGCACTGTAACATAATCTTGCGTTATTCCAACTCCCCAAAAATAATTTCAAGGTTAAGAGTGGACAGACAAGAGAATATAATTATTTACACAAAAAAGATTAAATAACTTCCAGCGACAATTACTTGTCCCTTGCACGGATTATTTTAAATTCAATATTTATGACTATGATATGAGTTTTTTTTTTATGTAATGGACAAATATTTAATGCATACTTGAATTAGTTTATTTAAAAAAAACTTATAATCAAAATATATATACTAAAGAGAATGTTGGTTAAAAAAATTTAGTATAAAATAAATTAATTCAAATATACTTTTAATTTATAGAGTGTAATAGAAAGAATCATATTCAAAATTTAATAATTATGTGACTCAATTTTATTTTGTTTGTGATAGGTTTATATAAATAATTTAATATTTACACATAGAAGCTGTATAAACAGAGTTAAAAAGTATCATTTTAATTAATTTTGACATGGTAAGTAATTTTTATGACATAAAAAACTTTTATAATTTTTACTCTCTGTCTTTATTTTATTTTATAATTTTATTAAATTTTTTAACTCAATCTTAATTATATTTTGATAACTTTTCTCTAACTTTTAAACAAAACTTTCTTAATCTTGTAGATACACTTAGGTGAGGTATGAATATATGCACCATTGTCACTCTACTGTGTGTCTATATATATATATATAAAAGTGGCTGATAGGACTGTGAATTGATTCTTCATTCGGTTATGGTTTCACTGTCATAACCAGATTTATAATTGAACTGGGTTGAGCTGGTCAAAACAAATCAATTTTATGTGAATCAGTCATTTTTTTTAATTTTCTAATTACTTGACTACTCAATTGAGAGTGAAATGAAACTTGAGAATTAAGATTACAAAATTTTATTATTTATTTTATTATTGGTAATGTGTGTTATGAGTCATATATATATATATATATATATATATAATACATAATTATGACATCATTTGGTTTCATCAGACAGTAGAACTGGTTAAACTAGAATAAAAAACTTTTTCGATTCACTGTCCGGTCTGACTTTAACAACATTGATAGATATAACCCCCAATTACAATTAATTTGTATTTCATTATTAAAAAAATTCAATTATAAATTGAATATGAAGATTCAAACTAATATATGTGACAAATTTTGGAATTAGCTCAGATATATGAATGTCTGACGTAAAAGGAGACAATAAAAATAGTTATATATGAATTGATTGTATATTTTATTTTTTTTAATCACTAGAGACAGACTTTTGGAGCATTATAAATATTTTTATATACCATCCTCACTTGGTCGATGTTAAACTTTTACCCACCAGGGAGTCAGGCACCTTGTTCATGGAAATTTTCTATTTATAAAAGAATAATTAAAAGAGTAAACATTTATTTTATTTATTTAAAAATATAAGTGACATTACATTAATATTTTATTTTTGGTACATTAAATTGGTCTTTTATAAGTATATACAATATTAAATTAATCCTTAAATAATTTTTTTTTTATCAAATGAGTCCTTTAAAACAACATAAAATTTATTTTTAAACGATGAAATTAATAACATTACTAATAAATAGAGTTACAATGAGATATTATATTTAAAGAATCAAAATAAATATTTACTTTAATTAAAATAATGACTCCAAAGAGCCGAGTAAACTTCTCGTTTTGTGGAGCAATAGGTAATCACCAGTTGGGTCATTCATCCAGGTAGCTTCTCTTATTGGATCTTGCTGCCGTTTGGCTTACATAATGAAGGAAAAACAGGCAAAGTTACCCCATTCTCCCTCAGCCTCGCAGATACGCCAGATGAATTTGTTGGCTGCAAAGAGAACTTTCTGGCGGAAGCCATGAATGTGGGTGTTCTAGCCTTCTACACAACCCTATATTGGTTGGCTTATTCTTAATTTCATAGTTATATAACATGGATCGATGGTTAACCTGGTTATAAACTGAAAATTTTAGACAGAGAAAAAAAAAACATAATATATGAAAAAAATACTTGATCTTTCTAATAATATACAACTCAAATCTAATATTTAAAAAGTACATTATTTAATATTACAATCTAATACAATAATAATAACAAAAAAACTTTTCACAATCTATCAGCACAAACCAATTTTTAACCAACTAATAACACAAATAAAATCAACTTTCACATGTTTTTAAACAAATAACAACATAAATCTAATAAGATGCACTAAATCATAATTTTTTATTAAACAATTTTTTTTAATGAAAACTAGGTCATGTCGAGTCAAGTGGATTTGACCGGGTTGAAGAGCTAGAAAAGTGGTCTCAAGCTTTGACCAGACCAGCTAAGGATTCAGTTTGCGTGTTTCCCAGTTCAACTAGTACGGCAGGTCAGATCCATACAATTATGGTTATAATTTTGTTGAAAATCCAAATAACAAAGATGAAATTAAAAAATATATATTTAAGAACAAGTATTTATTTTGATTCTCTAAAAATATATGTGATATCACATTGATTTTTCATTTATCAACAACATCAAATTGGTAATGTACAAATGTGATACTGAAGGACCAACTTGATGTCGCTTATATATTTGAAGAACTAATTTAATGTATTTATAAATAAATGACCAATGTAACGTCACGTATATCATTAGAGGATCAAAATGGACATTTACGTATTTATTGATTTAAAATTTATCATAAAGCACTTTAAAATTTATTTGATGGCAGAGATTCAATTTGTATATCATATGTTTTGATTTGATTATTGTATACTTTTTTTTTTGTTTCCCAGGGTATCTCTTGTGCGACTGCGGAGACTAATCTCTCGAGGTACTGAGATCCATTTAAGGGGCTGACCTCTCTCAACAGATTTTTTTCATACACATGAGTTAAGAATCGAACCCCTGACCATATGCTTAAGGGACCCAAGTATCTACCACTTATGTCACATCATGTTGGTGATTAATGTATACTTTGAAAGTACATAAACAATATCTTACTTAATTGTCTTGATTAATTTGCTTACTTGTAATAGGTAGATTCTATCTTGGTTGTGCTTAAACATTACCTATTAGATTTGGAGAAATTACAGATTAAGTGAAATGGACGAAGTTATTCATATATATAACCAAAAAAATTAAATTTATACTATTAAACTAATTTTTAAAAGTTCTTATTAATATATGATTTTAGAGCAAATGTTAAGTAAGATTAAATGTACTTGATTTAGTAAATTGTAAATTTCTTAAGATGAATCAAGTATATTTAAAAAAAAATCAATACAAAAATTAATGAGTTTCATTTTTTTTTAATAAACAAATTTCATTTTAAAATGTGAAACTTGAATATTCCCTTTCCATCACTGGTCAGGAAAGTCTAATGATATAATGTGAAACTTGAATATACACACATATATTCTCTTCTAATATTTATATCTTGGGTAGCAAATTAGCAATCTAGCAATCTACTGCTATTCAAACTCGTTTTTCTTTCTTTTTGCTAAGGATAAAATGGGTGAATCCATTAATTAAAGCCTGGGAAGTGTGGTGAGAAGCGTTCGAAGTCTCAAGGAAATCTGCCAACGATATTGTCATTGATAAACGTC
Source organism: Styphnolobium japonicum (assembly GCA_023212625.1). Lineage (NCBI taxonomy): Eukaryota > Viridiplantae > Streptophyta > Magnoliopsida > Fabales > Fabaceae > Styphnolobium > Styphnolobium japonicum. The sequence goes on from JALBWW010000006.1 coordinate 28,618,140, forward strand.
AATCCAGCTAGCATTTGATGGCGACTCGCGTGAGGACCAGCACCTTCGTTTCCTCATGTCTGAACAGCTCAAACTCGTTTAAGTGAGTTATGGAAATAATTAACAGGTTAATGTTACGTCAATAATACTTAAAAAGTTTAAAAAATAATAATTAAATGTGTTGTTATTAAATTATATATAAATTTCTCATTAATGTAAAATAATTTTGATACAATATTATACATATTTCTAAATAAACTTAAACATTTACCAACGAGTACTCTTAATGTATTAGTTAAGTAATCAAAATAAAAGTATTAAATGCAAAAATAAAGTTTTTAATATACTGAGAACTCGTTAGCAAAATTCATAAACTTAATAGTATAAACTGTTATATAACATATTATTTATATAATATTATATTTTATATTTAATTTTTTAATAAATTATAAGTCATCTAAAATTTTCCGTTTAACATTTATAGATAATTTAATCAACAAAAAATTATCTTAATAGTATATTGAATATAATTTAACCCTTTTACACTCTGACCAAACATACAGTTATAATAATTAAGAAATTATTTGAGACAATTTTATTTTTAATTTCTTCTAAAAAAACTCTAAAGCGATAAGACAGCTCCATTAAATAAAAGAACCAGTTACTACATAAAACTACCAAGAGTATAGTATTCAACAACTCCAATTATGTTGCACAAAAAAAAAATACGATTATGAAACATGGTACTTTAAAAATATAATAATAATAATAATAATAATTTTAATTTGTATACTATAATTCATTAAATAAACATAAATTACATCAAACAGAAAAGTTTTGTTTTTATTAAGGGCCCAGGGTGAGGGAAGTTCCAATTGAGTTTTGTCTGTAGTTCGGTCAAAGAAACTCCTGGGCCCACGAGGATCACATATGGGCCCATAAGCCTGATGGACAAAGAAACCAATACAATGTAGCGATGTGAAGCGTCGGAGATCTTAAGAATTACGATGTATGGCACCTAGCTGGATGCCACTGCCCGCTCTCCGCCCCACCCCAAGATTCCACTCCACCAACGCAATGTCCCCACCCAAACAACCTCTTTTTTTTATCCACACACACACACACATATATATATATATGTATTTGAATTAATTTACTTTGTATTCAAAAATTATTATAATTTAAAAACTCAGTTTAGATGAAAAGTTATTTTGTGTAACATTAAGTAAAACTAAACATATTTATAATCTATAATTTATGTATATTAAGTTACTAAAATAATTCGACAGATCATTAGTTCAACGTCAATCTTAAGTCTTTCTGATTTATTTCAAATATAAATAATGACGTAGACCGTCTATAAAAAATATCAAACCTGTTATTCTCTTTTTGTCTCAATAAAATATGTTAAGTAAGTAAGATAATAGTATGATATTTATGGGTTATGGATAATGATTACTTATGCTTTTAAGATAATTGACATAATTATTATTTAACTTATTGAATCATAAATTAGTATTTATTTTTTAATGATAAACAAGTTTCAACCATTTATTTAGATACTTGATGAAAGTTTCAAATTAAAGATAAAATGTAGTTAGATTGGTCATTTTCCTATTCATAAGGTTATTCAGACATATTCAATTTTCATAAGAAAAGTCTTGTGTAACATAAAGAGGGATCAAGAAAAAGAAATCAATTTACTTGAGAAGATAAAAGGTTTTAACCATAACTTCTTCATCTTCTGCACAATTAAGTACACTTTTTAAATGTGAGAATTATGTGTTTAATATCTTTAAAATATTAAGTTTAATTGTCAAAATGCTTGACAATTTTATGTGTCGTGTTTTTACAAACTAAACGAAAAATTACACCTATCTTGTATCATGTGTTCATCTCTTTTAGTTGGCATTAATTTTTTACGAAATTAACAATATGTTATTAGATGAGCATAGATGGGATAGAATATTTTAATTCTTGATAGAATAAGTAATACTAAGATATTTTATTTTATTTTCAACTTAAAACATATTCGTTTTAAATTTTATCATAACATATATTTATCCTCCTTTATTTTAAAAATTACAATTTCTAAAAATTTCGTAATAATTAAGACCTTATATATGCTTACAAAAAAGAGAAAGAAAAATAAGATAAGGTAAAAATCAAACTCACAATATCAAATACACCACATGAAAATTGCGATCGATATATGTGACCTATTAAGTCATTGACTTCTTATTTTAGATTTTAACATAACATAAATAATTTACTTAATATTAAAATTAAAATTGATTTTTTTAAAATTTTAAAAATAACAAGGACCGACATATGTTAAATTGTTTTTAAAAAATGCACAAATTTCACTTTAATTATAACAATTAACCCCTGATGTTGTTAATTGTAAATAGTTAATCTCTTAAGTTATTTAAATTAATGCACTTAACCCCTTATGTTCAATAAATTATTTTATAAACCTAGCATTTAAAGACCAATATTTTTAATATATATATATATATATATATATTAGTGTAAATCAGAATATCCTATCACCCAAAAGGCAAGAGACTAATCCTATAAGGTACGATTAGACATGTGAAGCGGAGACTCCTCTCAACTGCGTTTTCTCCATACACACCATCCCAATGATCAAACTCCAAACAAGATGCTTAAGGTGATCAAGTCTTTTGTGTTGATTTAAAAAAATATATTAAAACAATTGTTTGTGCACTAAAAAAAAACTAATTACGGTGTTTCTCTACAGATGGTAAAACAAAATATTTAGGGGTGATTTTTTGCATGATTAGCAGTGATTAAGCCGCCGTAAATATACACAATTATTTTAAAGTTAATTTTGAAACTTCACGGTTTAAAATGATTGGTTATTTCTCCTTCTCTAATGCGTTTCTCATATCTCTTTCCACAAAAATCTCTCCCTCGTAGAAGTTTCAAGTTTGTATAGTTTTCTGAACCTAGAGAATGCTCGATCTCAAAGGACACTTTCTGGGAATTCAACTCGACCTCAAGTAAAATCCATCTTTCCTATTTATTGAGAATGTGATTGTCGCTGGTGACCCGTCTTGTTATACAGTTGGTGAATTTGGGTTGGAACTCGTTAGATTTTGGCCTAAACTGTATGTGTCAAAATCTTGTTCAATTGGTGCGAGTGTGTGAAATTGGAATGGGTGGATGCCTAGTGTTGGTACTCGTTAGATTTTACCCATAAATTACTTTGATGAAAGCATCCCTGTAACTTGCCATGCTAGAAATGCTCAACTATACTTTCTATTTGCGTGTCATTTAATAAAACAATTTTTTTTTAAAAAAATGATTAAACATGTAAAATGACTTATTATAATCAAGAGTTTAATTTTGATCCACCGTCAATGTAAAATTTCTTTACACTGTCATCCAATCATGTGTTGCTAAATCATTAAAAGAGTTTGACTATCACAATAACTACTTAAAAAGTCTAATTCTTTTAATAAAGTGTTAGTACATGATTAGATGACAATATAAAAGAACTTTACACTGACAATGGATTGAAATTAAATCCTATAATCAATGATACAATAAATTATTTATATATCAGTCGAAGTTAAAAGAATACATTTTATCTTCTTTTCATCAAGGAGAAGTACTGGATCAGGGATAATTTTAATTCAATTATAGTTATTAATTCATGCGGTTATGTTTGGGTCCAACAAGTCTGATCCGGAGATCCTTATTTCTCTATCCTCTTTCTTAAGTTAAAAATCACTTTATACTGTAATAAAAAAATTAAGAAAATATATACTTGTTTTCTTATGATTTCTATTCTTTTAATTTTATGTTTATCTTGTTCGCTATTTTAAGTTGTAGGTTACTTTCTAGACCCCTCTTAGCTGTTTATTATCATCATATTTTTCAAAAGTTTACTAGCATTATCGAAAGATGCGCATATAACATGCGAAAAATTATAATATCTTTTGAAATTAGATAGATACTGAAGTGGTGGCCGTGACATGTGCTTATTTTTACGTATGAATACGATACGATGTGAGTTTGGAAAACAAAATACGAAATTAGTTGTTAGGACATGATATTAAGTTTCCTTTGCTTGGTTTTCATGCTGCTCTAGTTCCTAACAAAGGTCAAAGTCAATAGGAATTGCTAGTTGTTTCTTTGTAATGAATATAAAACAGGATTCTGGCTTGCCTTTTTCCATTACCTGTCCTAACTGCTATCAAGTTTCATTAAACATGTTACTTTCAAGTATATTGAATCAGGATATGGATACTGAAAAATATAGTGTGTACTTTTAAAATAAAAAATAAAAATATAATCATACGAAGCCTCTAGCATATGGGAAATCATCAACTGCTTTCGTTCTGTACCAATTTGGTTTGGAAATAAGCTAAATCTCCATATTTATGCTCTCAACATGTCAACTGGCCCCCACTGAACTAATGCGGATGATTACTTTTAATATTTAAATTTAGAATCATTATATAGTATACATTTTAAAAATATGTAATTAATAAAATATTTATAATATTTATTAAATAGAAAATATTTATTTTAAAAAAAATTGTATAACTTTTGCATTATTAATAAAAGAGCAAACTTATAAGAATTACAAACTTTTGTACTTGCCAAGTAACTGTTACAGTTACGTATTATTTAAAAAGAAATTATAAAAATTTATTTCAAAATATAATCCATTTATAATATTTTAATGAATATTATAAGTGACTTATCTATACACATTTTTATAGATGCATAGCGTTAAAAACCTTGGTTAATTTACTAGACTCAGCTACACTATTATCAATTCATTTTGAATATGACATTGTTTTTAATTTTGTATGCTTTCAGTGGTATAAAACATTTCACACTATATAACTTACATTATAGTGAGAAAACAAATAAAAAAGTGATATAAATTGTCTCAAGAACTTATAGCATCATGACTTGTTTATTTGTTGCACTAAATGTATTCTAACTTTTTCTACTGTACATATTTGATAAAAAAAATGTACATTGATAAGTCACTTCAATATTTATTAAGTATTTAAGATAAATTGTCGTGATTTTTTAAAATATGTAACTTTAAATGTTACTTTTGTGTATGAAAATTTATAATTATATATAAGTTATAAATTTTTTTCATAAAAAGATAAAAAGTTACAAACTTTTTTTATAAAATTACAATTTTTCATAAAATATTAAAAAAATTAGAACCTATTAAATGAGTATATTATAAATATTTTATCCATACACGTTGTTTACAAATATGTACTATAGAATGTGGGTAATCTAAGAGGAGATTTGATAAATGATAAGCGAAGTAAAATCTTCAGAGTGAACATTGTCAGCCAAATTAAGAAATAATCTTTCATTTATAGTGTTGGATATAGGGATGACAATTTTTGCTATTCTCCATGAGTAGTATCCACGAGTAATATTTGTTGAGGGACGAGGGTTTAACACCTGTTTATTAAACGGGACAAGGGAATGGATTGTTTTTCTCGTATTCATGGGACTTGATATATTGTATTATTATTATGTATATATATATGTATATATGTTCTTAAAAAAAATTATATTATTATTTTAATTTTAAATATTTAAAGTTGTTGAACCAAATTAATTTATAGTGTATAAATTATAAAAAATTATAATATTAAAATTTATTTAACTTTTTTTATAATTTATTTATTTATTTTAATTTTAATAATTTTATAAATATCCACAAATATCCATAAATACTCATCTACCTACAAAAAAAATCAAAAATAAATACTCACATAAATATGAAACAACGGAAGCTACAACCCATCCCGCCTCGCCTAGCCTATTACTATCCTAGTTGGATATGTATCACTGTAATCATATTTACTCAGGCTACGTACATGTACTTTTTGTCTTCATTAATCATTCCCACCATTCCAATTTTTTTTTAAAAATAGAACTCAATCTTTAAATCCTTTATTACTTAGAATATGTTTGAAAAAATTAATTTTTTTAACATAGTTTTTTTTATTTAAAAGTTATTTTATCTATAATTTATTTTTTTATTTAAAGTATGTAAATTAATTATAAATTAAGATTATTTTTTATTAATTAAAAATAACTTTTTTGAAAAAAAAATTATTTTAAAATTTTGATGAAATAATTTTAACTTATTTTAAAAATTTTGATAAATAAATATTTTTTTATTTTTTATTAAATAACTTTTTTAATTATTTTATATATCTTTAAATAATTTAATACATAAAAATATTTTTTATATAATTTAAATAAAAAATTTATCTTAAAATTAATTATAAACTAACATATTTCAATATAAATTATTTTTTTTTAAATTAATTATATACATAATTTATTTTTAACATAAATTTTATAAAATTTTAAATTGTGGTGTGCAACTATAATTACAACTGGAATATTACTGTTTTGAAACTCTCCCTAATAGCAACACAGTCGCAATTACAACCACATCAATCACATGTATCCACAATTTATACAATCATAACGTAACTGTACGAAAACGCAATTTAAAACACTACACAAAGACAAGTGCGCTCTTTTTCTATATAAGGTTGCTTCTCCCCCTTCCATCAATGACTTCAAATTAGCAGAGTTAAAACATTCTGCATTTGTTTTTGAAAAGGCTAACCTTCTGACTTTCCAAACAAGAGGGTTTTGGAATACGAATGGATGAAATTTTTGCTTACATCCTCGTCTTTCTTCTTACCTTATTTTCATTTATGTTCTTACTAAAACGAAATAGAAGACCTCAGAACCAGACAAGTGCAAAGCTTCCTCCAGGTTCAATGGGATGGCCGTACATAGGACAAACTCTCCAACTCTACTCCCAAGACCCAAATGTTTTCTTTTCCGCCAAACAGAAAAGGTTTCTAGTTCGAGCTCTTTTTTTTTTTTTTTTTTCTGCCTTCCAACATGACTCATACTATAGTTCTTCTTTAATCTTAGTGCATGAGGTTCTGAATGTAATCAAACATGTTGGTCAATTTTAGGTACGGAGAAATATTCAAGACCAACATCCTTGGTTGCCCCTGTGTGATGCTGGCAAGCCCAGAGGCTGCACGCTTTGTGCTAGTGACTCAAGCTCACTTGTTTAAGCCCACATATCCGAAAAGCAAGGAACGTCTAATTGGCCCTTGTGCTCTGTTTTTCCAACAAGGCGACTATCATATGCGTTTGAGGAAGCTAGTTCAGAGGTCCCTGTCCCTTGATGCACTTCGCAAATTGGTGCCGGATATTGAAGCCTTAGCCGTATCTGCCATGAAATCTTGGGGTGACGGGCGCGTCATTAACACATTTAGGGAAATGAAAAGAGTAGGTTTTCTGCAAGCTAGCTTGATATTGACTGGACCAATGATTGGATCGATTATTATATTACTATTTATATTCAATCACTCTTGAGTTTCGCCATTCTGGCATTTGTTTATACTTTATATATCTTTACTATAAGTGCGTCGTCATGTAATGTAATGCAATGTAATGAAGGTCGATAATTAAGTGGTCCACCCTGGAATGCTTGCAGTTTTCTTTTGAAGTCGGTATCCTCGCAATTTTTGGCCATCTAGAGCCCCGGTTGAGGGAGGAGCTAAAGAAGAACTACTGGATTGTGGACACAGGCTACAATTCCTTTCCTACTAGCATCCCAGGAACCCAATACAAAAAGGCACTGTTGGTAAGTAATACTTCTACAAACTACCTTGACTATTTTTCAAGTATATATGTCTCATGACATTATTTTTGAATGTTGCTCTTTCTTTCTCGATTGAATGAAATCCTGCATATATATATATAGGCAAGAAAGAGACTTGGCAAGATTCTATGCAAAATAATTTGTGAGCGGAAGGAGAAGAAGTTGCTTGAAAGAGATCTCTTGAGCTGCCTATTGAACTGGAAAGGTGAAGAAGGAGAAATCTTAACGGATGACCAAATTGCAGATAACACTATTGGGGTACTTTTCGCTGCTCAAGACACTACAGCTAGTGTCATGACATGGATAGTAAAGTACCTGCACGATGAACCGAAACTTCTGGAGTCTGTAAAGGTATTGATCAATAGAGAAAGGGAGCTTTAACTTGTGCTTATCTTCTCTATTGGAAAAGTGTGCATTAAGATATTTATTTCAGTAACACTAATTTGTGGTAATGCTCGCTTTGCAGGAGGAACAGAAGGCTATTCACAAGTCAAATGAAGGTAACCTACCGCTGAGTTGGAATCAGACTAGAAACATGCCAATTACCTACAAGGTAAGCAGTTAATGCAGTGTTTCATTGTCACACCTAGCTAAACAATTTGTGCTTTCTAGCACTTGCATCTTTCAAGGGCACAGACTATGTCTATGATGCATCAAATTAGCTGTGGTGCAACAAAATAAAAAGTAAATGAACAAATGCAAGAACTTTTTGCTGATTCTTTGGTTAAGCATGTATCAGATGTGATTTTGTTGCATAAGTGGCTAACAACGGGAAACTGTGGACTTGCTCAGGTTGTGTTAGAGAGCTTGAGAATGGCAAGCATTATATCATTCCCTTTCAGAGAAGCAGTGGCTGATGTAGAGTACAAGGGTAAGAGGAATATTCCCATATCTGCAAGACTGCAACAGTGTTCAATATAGGACTTTTCCTTGGGTCGAAAAATGCACCATGCAAAGTGACTAGTATTTTGAGCTCTGATGCTAAAAACTACTAACTGCATAGGTCCAAAGTGAAAGCATTCGTTTTAAAATATGTTATCATATCTAAATAAATGACTAACATAAAAAATTGAAACAGGGTTCCTAATACCAAAAGGGTGGAAAGCAATGCCTCTGTTCAGAAATATTCATCACAATCCAGAATTTTTTCCAGATCCTCAGAAATTCAACCCTTCAAGGTTTGAGGTATGCATGAGTGAACAGTCCATAGGTGAAAAAAAAATGAAATGATAATGCACGGATAAGGTTAATTCCCTCTTAAATGAATCTTATGAGTGTACGGCAAAGGGCATTTCAACATTTTCAAACGGATGAATAGTTATTTATTTTTGTTGTTTAATTTGTTCATTTAGGTCGCACCAAAACCCAATACTTTCATGCCATTTGGTAGTGGAGTACATGCCTGCCCCGGCAATGAGCTCGCTAAGCTGGAGACGCTGATTATGATCCATCATTTGGTCACCAAGTTTAGGTACTGCTAATAGAAAAGAAAATATTAAAAAGAAAAAGAGAGCAATGAATGGATTTATTAACATCAATGAGACAGCTTAAAAGTATCTATAGTTTAGATTAACTGAGTGATTGAAAGAAATATAATGATTAAGTATGTAAGTAACACCAAGGAGACAGCTTAAAAGCATCTATAACTTGGAGAAAGTAAGAAAAGGTAGATCTTTGGTGAGACGAGAAAGGACTCTGATGATGCTATTATATATGTGATTACTGACGGGATTTTTGTTGGTGTGTGCAGGTGGGAAGTGGTAGGATCGCAATGTGGGATTCAGTATGGCCCATTCCCGTTGCCTCTGAATGGACTCCCAGCCAGATATTGGAGAGAATCTACCAGCTAGACGGCAGCATGGAAAGAAACGCATGATATCATAGCTGAGAAGCAATCCACTCTCCAAATTCCAAATCTTTATTTATCATTTCTATTTTTCACTCTGTATTTTTCCCTGGGCATTTCAATTTTTGCCCCTCTATCCTCAATCCTCCCCGCAGGCGCCCTGAAAGAAAGAAGGGAAACGCCTAAACAGGGGATTGTTCTTTTTCTTTCTTTTCCAGCAATGAGCTTTCATAACCATTTTGATTCAAGCATGGTTGTCAAACTTGAGTTAACCCTCAAAATCTTACGTTCCTATGACACAAAAACGAGTTAAGTCACGTGTAAAATATTTTTCTTTTGTCAAATTCGTACAAGTTTAAGAAACTTCAATAAAATCAGTAAATTCTCGATTCTACCAACAAGATTAGGATCTTGACTTCAAAACTCACATATTTGTTTGATTTTGTTGGCTACTTGAGTTGGGTTGTCTTTGTTTTGTGATATGTATTAGATTTATGAAGTTGATTTTCTGTTTTTTATTTTTATTTTAAATTTGTTATGTTTTGTCAAACTACAAAATAAAGTGCTAGGACAAGTATAATATAATAGATGGTTATTATTGAGTTATGTTTTTCATTTTATTACTTGTGTTTGCTTTGTTATGGAATTGGAATGTGGGGTATTGATTATTAATATGTTATTAAATTATGTTTGGGTACTAATAATTTAGGATATGTTTTTTAAATAGACTTTTGAAGTATGCAAACTCTTATTAGTTAACAAGTTGAGTTTACAATTTAAGTTTAGTAGAGTTTCACGCGTTTAATTAAACTCTTGAGTTTAACAACCATAGGTTCCAGGGCTTTTATTCTCTTCCTCCATCTGTGTGCTACGCATAGTTAAGTTGTATGTGTAATTAAATTAAAAATCGAAAGCAATAGTGGAGCAAATTTGCAAAAGATTCGAATTACATAATAATGTAGCATTCTTTGCAAAAGACAAGGAAGTTCGAATGACACTCGCATATCTTCACGAGTGATTCGTTTACATAGTTGGGCGTGTGTATTGTATATTTTGAGTCTTTTGACTACAGTACAAGTAACCAACCAGTAACAAAACTACACAGGCCCTGGCTTCAGCCTTCCAGCGAGTTCATCATTCATGTAGTAGAGGCTGCAAGAGAGCCACGTATAGCCTGGATGGTTGGTCGAGTGATAATTCGTGATGCTTCTCGTCGAGGGTCATTTCCCAGCTAATTTCAGGCACCCTGACACACATGTATTGGTGGACTATTTCTTGCTCAGGGACACCACCAGGATTTAGCTTCAAGAGCTTGGTAGCCTTAAACCCCCGTTACTGTCTCTTCTGGCAATGCTTTGATATTTTCCTAATGAGGACCACAGTCCTCTACTAATTTGGTTATGAGGACCACTGTCCGAAATAATGGGAGGGACCTTAGCCTGACCTTGTCATTGAATATTGATCCAGTGGGCTATGATGCACCAGTCTTCATTACAGGTAATTGATCATCTTAATGTAGATTTAGAAACAATTTATTAAAATGATGTAGTTTTGAAACTATTTTTTAATATAGGATAGTTTCTGCTATGTTAGTCAACAGCCACGTGGCGTCGTTTACATGCGGTTTTTTATGAAAATCGTAGCTAAACGACCATTTTTTTAAAATTTTTGTTTTCTTTTCTTAAAAGTGACATATTTAGAATTTGAACTCAAACACCTTTGGTGCATGTTATCATTACCATTACACCAAATCGTTTTTTTGATTTATAAATGTAAATTATAATATATATTAAATATTATTAAATGATATTTGTATCGGTGTATCCATTAAATAACTACCAAATTTTTTTAAATTTGTATATAATTAGAGCCGTCAAAACAGGTTACACTCGTCGGGTTGGTCCGTTTACTAGCATAAATTATGCGAGTCGAACGTCAAAATTAATGACCCATAGAAATATGGGTAATTTTCGTTCAACTCGTTTAATCCGCAAAGCCGACGGGCCGCCTGCGTAAATTTTTATTTTCTTTAAGTTTGTGTACCCAAACAAAAAAATTCAATTTTTAAAAAATGTGCGGGCGGGCTGCAGGCCTTGCGAGTTGGCCCGTTTAATTCGCGGGTTAAATGAGTTGATCCAAAATTACTCGTATTTTTACGGGGTCACTAATTTTGATGTTCGACTCGCATAATTTATGCGAGTAAACGGGCCGACCCGATGAGTTTGACCCGTTTTGACGGCTCTAATTATATGCAAATTAAAAAAATTTAGGTAGTTATTTAATGGGTACACCGATACAAATATCATTTAATAATATTTAATATATATTATAATTTACATCTATAAATCATAAAAGTAATTTGGTGTAGTGGTAATGAGAGCATGCACAAAAGGTGCTTGAGTTCAAATCCTAACTTTTTCTCACTTTTGAGAGAAAGAAAATGAAAATAAAAACCGCGACTAAACGACACCACGTGGCTTGACTTACACTAGGTTGACTAGCGCAAGTGCCATATAAGCAAAAAAAGAAAAAAGAAAAGCCAGCATGGCAGAAACTACCCTATATTGGGAAATAGTTTCAAAACTACACAATTTTTATAAATTGTTTCTAAATTTGCATTAGGGTGGTCAATTACCCCTTCATTATCGGTCGCAAATCTGTATCGTATTCCGTATTCATATTGAATACATGTATCATATATCAATTACTATATTTTTAAACATCTGTGAAATTTTTTTTTTTGTTATACACAAAAATGTTCAAGTATTGTATTTTTTAAACTATGCTTGGCAACTTCAAGTGAGGGGGAGAGGAAATTTTGAAGAAGAGAAAAATGATGAATGACCATATTTTGTTGATTTTGAATTGTGACATTAGGAATGATTATGAATTATATTTAAGTATTATTTTAAATATTTTATTTAATTTCATACTCATATATTAAAATTTTAAAAAATTATCATAGTAACAAATTGTATCATAATATTCGAAACCGTATCCATGCAATATAGCCAGGCTATTATCTTGCTTGTTTCCTTGAGCCTGGCTTTGATTTGCTGAATATATGAAATATTATCTCCCCTTCTTATTCATACTCATCGTCACCAAATGGGTGATGAGAATGATTTGCTGATTTAGCAATTGAGATCCATCTCCCTCCTCATTGTTTCGTCCAAAAGTATCTTAAGACGAGATACCGACATTAGAACGATCACTTCTTCTCACGTTCCTCTGGTTGACTCCTTCCTTGACCAAATTGGGAAGTGTTGCTTGCGAGGACATTCCGACGCTCAAGTTAAAAAGTAGTTAATATGAGTGAATAATGAGTTTAAAATAGATCTTTACCTGTACAGTGTAACTCCCTTACATAGGCCTTGAACGTAACCGTTTATCCTATAAACTTGTTAGCTATATGTGGAAATAATGGGCAGTTATTTCCTATTTTCATGGATTTAATGTCGTTGAATGCTTAGAGGTTCCGATGAGGAGCGTAGTGATCCCTTGCTTGTAGGGATATAGATAAGAATAAGATTTCATTCGATTATCCTCTAGCGGTTTATTTGTCCAATGTGGCCGAGATGTTGGGTACTCGGCCTCATTGTGAAAAGTACCGCTGAGTTATAGCCTCGGTGAGATAAATAATTTCAGGAGTCTTTGATTGTCCTTTAGATATGCTGATGACTGAGGTCTGAGGTAAGCTCGGTCAGCCTAGCTTATGTTCTCGGCCAGTATACTCATCATATGATGCATTGAACCTATTGGTTGTACCTTAAGGAGTTTGATAGATGAGACTAATGATTGTTGCACCATGGTTTATTGTCTCCTTTCCAGTGTTAAAATTATACATAATCTACTCATGTATTATTGGTCTTAAATGTCCAGAACTACAATTCTCAAAGCATAAGATACGCCTAGGAAAGATATAGTATAATTAAATAAGTCCTCTCCAAAGGTATGCATCTTTTATCATGTGTTTAAAGTCTTAAAAGCCAAATGATTTCCATTTCATTTGTAAATAAATTCTTAGTATGAAATTTATTCAAAATATATTAGTTTAAGAATTCATTTACAAATAATTTTATGTGTAATAGTTCATAATTTATAAACTCTACTAATTTTGATTTGTATATGATGATTCCTTTTCAAATGAATTATTTTTAATTCTAAAGTTAATGTGTTTTAAACATAGTGCTAATAAGTACTTGAAGGGAGGAACAACTTTAATACTTTAAGCGAGATTAATTTCACACTTAAAGAGTATGAAAATATCCGGATAAGGACTATAAAATTCTCAATATGCAAAAATCATAGTGTTATAAATGTCAACTTTAATTAAGGGAAAGACCTCAAATAATGAAAAAATCATAGCTCAAATCATCATCTAAGAAGGTAAAAGTGCACAAAGTTAATTATTAGGTTTAGTTTTTTTTTTAATAATAAAACCACAAAGTGTCTCCACCTTATTTGAGAGTAAAATTAATTCTTTTTAAATGCCAGCTTGGCCCTAGTTATAATGTGCTTTTAATGATAAAATTCGCTCATATAAAACTCAATTTATCAATTGAATCACGTCTTACTATTAGTTTCAATGTGTAGTTACCATATAATAAAGAATGCAACAAAATTTGTACTTAAAAAAAAAAGAATGTTAGCAAAAAATCTACAAGCATTAAACATTTAAAAGGCCTTGGTCAAAATAAACGGACACATAAAAAAATGTTTAAATTAATAACTTGGTCATTTAAAGTTTAAACTCAAAATATCTTGGGGTTCAAGAGATGTGTACTTGAGGATGGCTTCAACAATATCCTATCTTTGTCTCTGGTTTGGGGACGCTTCCTACAGGACCCCATCTTTGTAGAAGTGGAAAAGAGGCACGGTCTGCATCAGTTTGTTTTCTTTTTAAATTCGACGGATCATAAGGCATGAAGTGCAACGATTATATTCAGTTCTTTTGAATACAAATGATGCAGAAGCCGTAAGCGGAGCATTAATCACAAAACTTTAAAGACAACAAAATATTTATATCACATAAAATTTCAATTTAACACTCAGTAATCAATAAGAGAAAAATAGCCTGATTCTAAGTCATTAAGAAACCTCGATTTGTCATCCTACTCATCAATTACCTACAAGTTGTTAAGAATTTAAGTATAAGTGAAAGAAACCTCACATTATAAAAGAGTGGAGTAAGTAATGACGATAAGACTAAAAAGACAGCCTAATACTTCAAATGCCCTTTAGTTGGAGAAATTCGTATATATTCTCATTGTACTATATCATTCTACTAAAATCATAAAACGAAACTACTGGGAGTATTACTGTAATTATGCAGAACTCTTCATCAATCCTAAATTTTGATAAGTAAGCTGGTAGCTAGTGCCTTGTAATGGGTTTCAATTAACTCTCTCATTTCTTTAGCTCTTATCTGTTTTTAAGCTAATCGATGAGTACTATATTTCAAGCACCATCGAGATAAATGATAAACAAGGGACCCACAACGTAAATGAATTTCCCGAGTCAAAGGGGAATTGGAAACGAAAAAGTATAAATGTTTTGACTCAATGAAACGAAGTCAAACCCTCACAATCACCCAGGGTCAGGCCTAACCTTTTGAGTAAATGGATATCATATCAGTCCAAGTCTTAAGTGTTGAGCCCAGATACATCATGGCCAAGCCCAGGTCCAACCAATCAAATTATTTGCACAAAATTTGTAATATATTTACTTTTATTCTCCTTTTCTCTGATTTCTTTTTTCCTTTCCACTATATCTCTTTTAATTTTCTCTACAAATTTAATTTGTTTAACTATAAAATAAAACATGATAAACATCTCATAAAAAATATCTTTATGTATAAAAGTAATACCAAATTCATCTTTATTTGATATCTTTAGAGTATTTTTTAGACAAAAGTGTTCATTTGTAAAATTCTGCAATATTACTCAATTTTGTTTTGTCTGATTTAATTTTAAAAAAATGTCTTCTTATGAGTTTGGCTTAGAAAAGGCTTGGACTTTATCCATTGGCTTTAGGCTGTCTCAAGTCTCAACCATTCATGATGTGTCTAACTTAAGTTGGACTTGGGCTTAAGTCAAAGCCCAATAAGCTCAATCCTTAATCCTTAATCCTAGCATGGCCCAACCTATAACATGTTTTATGGAAGACCTCTAACAAGTGCACCAAAACCAACACAAAATGTAAAAATTGGTGGAAAATGTTAAGGTAGTGAATAATGTACGAAAATGACAGAAGGGGCGGGGGAGACTCATTGTGTGTTTGTAAAAGAAAGAAGGAGAACCCAGATCATAAGTGGGCCTGAGCTGGTGAGAATGTGAGATGTAAGTTGTAAGAAGGAGCGTGGTTTGCACGGGCGGCGAAGATTGAATTGTCAGATCCACATTGGAATGTGTGTGATGGGCCTCATCCGATCCGATCCGATCCGATCCCATCCCATCCTCTCCTTACCGTAACGTAACAAGAAAACAGCAATTATTGTAGTTAGTTCAGAATTGAGAACTCATAATGTGGTGTGTCCCAGTCCTCCAACTAACCTCCAAAGTAACTCCAAACTTTTATTACCTTTTGTTTCATTCCTGCGACGCTGAAGAGGGAGAAGAGCAAAAGTGAGGAGAGGATAGGCCATGGCTAATTCGACGCAGACGCAGCTAAAATCGGAGGCCGTAATGGAGCAGATGAAGCAGCATCTCTCCACTGACACCGGTAAACAACTCACCAACAAGATTGGCCTCGTTTATCAGATTCATATTGCCCCTAAGGTCCTCTCTCTCTTTCTTTCTTTTTTAAAAAAATTATTATTATTCAACTTTCATTTCACCCACTTCTTAGTTCTTACTATGCCCATAACCTAATCCTAAATTCTATTCATAGAAAATTGGATTCGACGAGGTGGTCTATACGGTTGATCTCAAGAAAGGGGAGGTCACCAAAGGTAGGTTAGAATGTCTCCTTCTTGTTTTTCCTTTTCAATTGTTTTCTTATTCCTCGGGAATTTTCTTTCTCATGAAATATGTTTAGATTTCTGATCGAATGCTGCAATTGTAATTTACTATAAGATTTCCCTTCACTCAAATTTTATGTCAAAATATCAAAAGCACGTTCCTATCACGAGAGCATGAGATAGTGCATGTATGTGTAAGTGACTGAAGAGGTCAAAATAATTATGCTCTGCGATCTGCACTATCATCAATATAAATTTCTATCAAACATGGGTATTCATGAACCTTTCACTTGATTCTGCAACCAAAAAATGCTGTATTCATATCACACAAAGTTTAACACGGTGCTACTATGGAATATTCTGTATGATAAGCAATATACTATATATTCTCTACATGGATGAGAATGCTATTATTTTTAGTTGATCGGGCATCCAAAAGTTTCCTCTAGGTATCTCATCTGTGATGATTCGCCTTCAATTTTTTGTTTTTTTAGATTTAGGCTGTTATCTAGGTCGCCGGAGACTAATCAATAACCATTACAATTTTTGCTATGAATTGGATGCTTCGTACTTAATTTGGCCAATTTTATCAAGTTTTCCTATAGAAAAATACCTCTAATCCTGTGATATATGATTATTTTGGTGTATGTATATTTAGGGCCGTATGAAGGAGGAAAGCCTGATACATCCTTTTCGTTTAAGGATGAGGACTTCGTTAAGGTTGCCTTGGGGAAGATGAGTCCGCAGATTGCTTTCTTGAGGTTCAACCTTTCGATAGATTTTTTTTCCCTTAATATTTTTAGCTTTTCTTATTTGTTTATGTACTCATGTGCATGTATCTGTTGTGATCATGTATGGATACAGGGGTGCAATGAAGATTAAGGGAAGTCTGAGTGCTGCTCAGAAATTCACTCCGGATATCTTCCCAAAGCCTTCCAAGATGTGAGCAGATATGTGAGTGACTACTTGCACCTGGTTGCTTGAATTATCTTCTGGCAGCAATCATAGAAAATAGATAACATCAAAAGCTGAGAATTATATCTGTAGTTAATATACATGGGTCATCATTCCTAAGGCTGTAGATGGTTCATGAGTGTGTTATAGTTCTGACTTCTGAACTCTGAAGGATATTGAGATAATGTTCTGCAAATCTGCCAAAGGTCTTGGATAGTTTTTATTCTACTATAGTTGGATGCTTCAAGTTTGAAAATAGTTCATCATGCATTATTTAGAACTACCTTTCCATCCTTGTCGCCATTAATACCTGGATCAATGCATCGCTGAGCCAATCATTGAAGTCCATGCCTACTAAACATCCCCACTAATTTTTTACTTTGTTTTGTCATTAATTGTTTATTTTGTTTTCTCATATGCATCGGCTGCATAGGGGATCTATCTTTGCCACAGAGTAATGTTCCTTACACAACACTGACACAACTGCATGAGTTTGCCTATTTGAGTCCAATTGTTTCCACTTAATTTTTATTTATTTATTTTCAGTCAAACCCAAATGTCAACATCCATGTAGTTGTAGTCTATTGTGACCCTAGGTGTTGATAAATGATAAGTAGCATTACTCTTTGCCATCTGATGTTTATAAATAGTCATTTCCCCATTCTTGTGGAACCATGATGCAATTTCAAAGCTGAAACATATTATTAGGATTATTAGAACTAACTTGTGTTGAGTGTATTTCTTATACCCTCATTGGGAAAGTATACAGAATTATTCTTCTAGTAAACTTGGGTGGAAGAAGCCTATCTATTGGTTGAAATGCTTGTTTCTTTATACATACTGAAATCCTCATCTGTTTAAGGAAAACTGAATTTATTGTTGTGAGACGTTCTTTACTTGGGTTATGTTTGGGAATCGAGAGAGAAAGGAATGAAAAAGAAATGAAGAGGAAGGGGAAGGGAAAGGAAGAGGATGGAAGGTTAAGTAATAAGTTTCCCTTCCCTTGTTTGGATTTGTAAAATATTCTACATTGGGAGAACTTTAAAATGTTCATAAAATGAATAAGGAGGGTTACGTAGTAATCCCATATTTTCCTCCTCTCATTCTAAAAAGCCACTAAACAATGGAAATGTTTACTTAAAACTTTTCTTTCCCCTCGCTTTTCTTCCATTTCCTTTTCACCCTAACGTACTCCAATGTTTTATGGAATCAATCAACAAAAGGTTTTGTAAAACAGAAATCCCTATACAAGCGCGATTTTTGAGCTTGGAGCCTTGGACTGAAGCCTGTGCCTTGCAGCTCAATGTGGACTCCAAAGCGCTCTACTTATTGACGGGCAATCTTGAGAGGGTATTTAAATAAAAGGTTTCTGCGGCAACTAGAAATTTAGAATCCATTTGGTTTCCATTCCCCCTCCCCAGGGCTAAGGTACTCGAAATTTGTCATGTAAAAATAGAAAGGATATCCTTGTATCTGAAGCTATTTTGTTGTTCCTGGTTGGACTTGAGCACTCCAGATATAGAATCCGTTTTGTTTTTCCTTTGTAAGGGCTAAGGTATGGAAAGCTTCAATGCTAAATAGAATAGAAAGGAAATCTCGTATCTGAACTTACTATGTTGGTCCTGGTTTAACATAACAACGGCAGATTAATCTCGAAGTGGAAGCGAATTTATCTAGTTTATATGCACGGAAAATTTTCAGCATGCTTCGAACTGACATTCAGAGGCGAGGGAAGCTGAGAGGACGCCTTGATCCTCTTAAACGTTCCTATAGCCCCTAAGCTCAACTACACTACCATTGGGTAAGAAACATTTAACCTAAATTATTTCAACTCTGCAACAATACATAAAAAAGGAAGTGAGAAATCTCCACAGCAATAGTTTAAAGTGGATTGAGTGTAATTTGGATTGTGTCATGTGTGGACCAAAGTTGTATGGTCTAGCCTGGACCAAATTTGGATTCAGTGACCTAGCTTGTTGACCGTTGGTCCAAGGCTTTTCAGGTTTTTTGGTTAACCCGGAAAAATCCAGTTGACCAGTCGGATTTTTCATGAATCGGGTCAAAAAAAAATTTTGTGGAGTAAAAAAAAACAAAGTGAGATATTGTCGTTCTCTTTTTTTTTCAATTTACAATCGCTTTACAACTTATTAGAAGTATTTTGTTTGATATATAACTTTAAAACACTAAATTTGTACTGACTCTTAAGTAATCTATTATTTATATTAATTTAATTATGTACTATTGGGCAAACTGATAATGTAAAAATTTAAATTTATATTAGGTTGTAGAATGTTAAATTTGTACTCTTAAATGAATGAGATAATTTCTTTTATATGACACGCTTATATATATATATATATATATATATATATATATATATATATATATAAAACATATATTTTTTTTTATAGGCGAGTTTTTCGGTTTAACTGTTGAATCATCAGTCGAACTATTAAACCGTCAGTCGAATCGTTGACCTAGTAATCCGACCTTCTAACCTAGTCAACTATTGATCTGAGTTATACAATTATGGTGTAGACGTTTAAAAGTGACATATATAATAAATAAATATGTAAATAGTATATTTTTTAAAAATAGTCTAAAGTTTCTTTAGTTGTGTATTATTAGATAAGAGAATCAACGCTTGCTGCCGCAGATTATTTCATTTTTGGGATAAATGACCTTCGCTAAAAGTTATATTTGTGAAAATGTTGTCTACGGTTAAGGATGAAGAATGTGACCAATGGGGATTTTTGGGGGGTCATAAAATATTTTGAACATGTTTAAAGGAGTAATATGTAATTTGGTTAAAATATAATTTTAGTTCATGTAGTTTACACTTATTTTTAATTTAGTCATTATATTTTTTTTTATAAATCAGTCATTGTACTTACAATCGTTAACAAAATTATCCTTGTAGTTATTTCTAGTTATGACATCATCAGTTTTTTATCTAACATGAAAAACGAATGCTGAAGTGTCACCATTTTTGTTAACGTCATCGTCTCTAACATTAATATAGAGGTTGAATTAAAAATAATATAAAATTAAAATTTATATAGGGGCTAAATTAAAAATTAAAAAAAATTATAAGGACTAAATGTATAATATATTTTAAGAACATTTTAGCTAGCCATTTTTTTTTTCATTCTGCATAACATGTAACCATATATTTAACAAACATTATATCTCTAAGCACAATCATATAACTATAGTTTTTTATGTTAGCATACAAGCTTTTAAAGAGAGAAACATGCTCTATCTTAATAACAAATAAATATCTTTGCTTAAAAATTAGTATTATTTCCCCTTGTTATACGTAAGTATCATTGAGATAGCTTTCATATCAAAAGAGATTTAGTCCCTCCCTCAACGATCTTAAGGGCACATATCTCATATTGGCATAGTACATTTAAGGGAATTGGTCTAAGGTTTAAATTCGAGTTATTAAGGTAAGAAGCACACATTGTTATACCTTAACCACTAGGTCAACCACATTGGGTTAAAACTAGTAATAATTACATAAACATAAAAAACTGAAAGTATATTAAAAATCAAATTAAGCAATATGAATATAAGAACACTGAATAAAAAGATAAAAATGCTAAAAAAAAAGGCAAGTTTTGAGTTTTTCTTTTTGTCACATATCCATTTTACAATCTTTAAGAATATAGAATAACTCTTATCATACTTAAAGTTAAATTGTTTTCATGATATATATAGACAGTAAACTCATATTATATATTTGATCTTTATAATTTTTTCATTTTTTTAATTTGGTTCTTATAATTTTTTCTTTTTTAATTTGGTCTCTATACTAATGTCAAGAACGATGATATGGATGATGTTACCTCAACTTCCGTTTTTAATGTCAGATCATCAATTGACAGCGTCATAACTAAGTCTAACGGCAGTAATTATTTTGTTAGCGACTGT
The DNA here is from genome assembly GCA_023212625.1 of Styphnolobium japonicum. Classification (NCBI taxonomy): domain Eukaryota; kingdom Viridiplantae; phylum Streptophyta; class Magnoliopsida; order Fabales; family Fabaceae; genus Styphnolobium; species Styphnolobium japonicum. The sequence continues at coordinate 28,639,536 of JALBWW010000006.1, forward strand.
AAGTATGAAAACTAATTTATAAAAATAAAAAAATATATAGAGACTAAATTAAAAATAAGTGTAAACTATAGGAACCAAAGATATATTTTAACCATGTAATTTTTTTTTAAGTACTCATATAAAATTTCTTAAATCTTTAAAATGTCATATAATATTTTAACTATATTTAAAGAAGTAATGTGTAATTTTATTAAATATTTATGTAAAAAATTTTAAAAATTTGGTAGCTCCCCCCGGTTAGAAGATTCGCCTTTCAAATGTGACGTGGTTGATCATTTAAGGGCCGCAGTTCGGCGGGCAATCAAAAGTCATTGATTTAGATAATGTTGCGAATTGCGTGTGGGAAAATAGAGTGCAATATGAAGACACTTGAACCCTGCCGCTGGCCGCCGCAGTGAAAAGGAAGCTTTGTCTTACTAAAATATTTTATCACCAGAGTTAAGTTAACTCCCAATCAAAAATTAGTCCCACACCTCATAATTTTAGATATATATATATAAAAAACAAGCCACTCTTCTTTCCCATCCTATCCGTATCATTTCATTTGATTGTCAATTCGTTCATTACCTTATCCCATTTCGTTCTTTTTTTATTCTTCATCTTTTTTGTTTTCTTTTCATTCTGCTATGTTCCCTTCAACAGCTAACATGGTGAATTCTACTATCTAGTGCCTGCTTATACTAAACGAAGTTCATAATACAGCAAAGGTGTTCATAGATTGGTTTAAATTAATTTTAAAGGGAAAAATCATTCGATTCAAATCTTTCATGTAACCATCCAATTAGTTTGTTTTAGATTTAAAAACTAAATCAAATCAAATCAAATCAATCTCAATCAATTTAGTTTAGTTTAATTTTTAGTTATTTTTCAATAAGAAAATCCAACCTTAAACCATATATATATATATATATATATATATATATATGAATTATGGAGGAACAAGAAATAAAAAAATACTTCATATGTAAGAACAATAGTAGTATTGATCTATTTTAACTCAAAGGTTAATCAATAACATTGTTCTACTTGTATCTAAAGGTTAATCAATAAGAGGTTATATAATATTAAGTTTCTTAATAAATTATTATAAAATATATATATTTAATATTTTGATGAGTTTCATTCGATTTTTAAATTTAAAATAAAAAATTGAACCAAATTAATCAATTTAAAGAAAAATCATCAATTTTTTTAATCAATTTTTTGTTTTTTCAATTTGATTTGTTGGTTTTTTTTATTTGGTTTGGACTTGAATACACCTATAGTACAATGATAATAGGGCAATATATTAATAGCATGCATTGCATTTAAATATATTATCAATTTTTGTTGTTTCTCCTTTCATTATTTTTATTTTCACTCATATATTGAAATAGAACTTTCACATTAGTCATGATCTAAAGAAAGATTTGTATAACAAAAGTTTAATAAATGTATTGTAAAGATAATAAAAGATACAATAGTAAACGATATGCATTCTCAAAATAAAAACACAAATTTGATTTTTATAATAGATAATTGATGAAAAGGCCTCCTAAGCTCTTAATTGCGACTACCTAAGCTACTAATAACATGTGAAAATACTTTAAAAAAATCCAAAAAAAATATTGTAAAGATATAATATATTATACCCTGATACCAAACATGCTTTCTTTACATGTAGCTGTAGTGAATTTAAAGTGAACGGAATTTATTGGCTCAAATACAATCCAGTTGCAACGACTAGCGTACAAGCTTTAAAGTGGCTTTGAGATAGGCACGTCTTTGGTTCAATCACCACGTTATGATAGTTTATGGTTGGGGAAAAATAGAGTAGAAGGAAGGAGAGGGATTATTTTAAATTTTTTATGTTTGGTTTAATTTTTTAAAGGGAAAGGAAGTAAATTTTTCTTAAGTCAATTTTATCTCTCCTTTAAAAGTGTAGGAATTTGGAGGAGAGAGAATATATGTTTAAAAATAGATTTAAATATTCTTAAATTAAATGCTACATTAAATATTATAATTATGTAAAGAAGTAAATTTATATTTTCTCTCTATTAAAATTTATCCCTTCTCCTCCTCTCCCTAACCAAATGCACAATATTAAAATCTTTTCTCCTTCATTTCCTCCATTAAAATCTCTCCCCTCCTTTGAACGAAACAGACCATAAGAATTCAATAAGTTTTTTAAAAAAGATTTTTTTATAGACTTTTTTTTAGTAGATTTTTTTTAAGGAAAAAGTTATTTTGTATTTAAATGTAATATTTATAAAGTACTTTTAAGTACTAGAAAGACTTATAAATTTGTTTAGATAAAAAAATAAGAGTTTTTTATAGAAAAATTATTTAAAATATAGGGTATCCAAAATAAAGGAGACAATGTTTACAATGAGAAAAAAAAGACATGAGATATAATTTTTAATAAAGACAAAAACTATTTTTGTCAATAAATTATTTTAAAAATTATTTCTTCTTTTTCTTTTGACAAAAAATAAAAATAATTAACTTAAAAAAAAGTGATAATTATACTTTCTTTTAACTTTTACTTTTTTTAAAAAAAATTCATTCAAACATACGAAAAAATTTATAAAATTACTTTTTCTTATTAGAAAAATACTTTATTAAAAAAAAAAAACCTATTCAAACTTATTCTAAATGTGTAACTTTGACTCCCGTCACTTTCTTTCCCAATGCTCCAGTAGTCACAACTCATCTTCTTGGTTGTCTCTGAAATTTTGTTAAGGATATATTATCAGGGATGGATGGGAATCAGTGAATCACAAACGATCGCATCTGACATTTTTTCTTTCTTTTTTAATAAAACTTTTGTCAATTAATACTTGAGCTCTTAGTACTGTACCTATAAGACTATCATACCAACTTTTTTCACTGTCTGAGATTTTCCCCCCCAATCCTGTGTATCTTATCTCTAATTACTCCGAACTTTCTATTTCATATTCACATTGTCCAGACTTGACTTCCTCTAGGCTCTAGCTCATCATCTTTATCACTTCAGTAGTCAATACTATAATCATCTCCATTTGTCTTGATTCTCACTTGTTTTTGTGGCAATGTATTATGAGATGATTTTCAAATTTAATTTACTTACTTAACGTAGGGGCACACATAATCAGATTTTTTTAAATTGCAAATCAGGTGATGACGCCTCTATATAAGGCACAGACGCACTCAGCTCCAACACAGAATGGAGGCCATGGATTCCCTCCCTTGGCTCAGCCTTCTTTGCCTCTGGCTTTCATTCTTTCCCCTTTTCGCATCCCCTGCCTTGCTGTTTCAGGTTTTACATCTCCTTGTCTTTTTTTTTTTTTGGTAAACACATCTCCTTGCTTTAACCCACACAAATGCACACACTTAAATAAACAAGCTTTTTTAAACGTCTAGTTCTAATTAACTGTGCATGAATATGCTAAATGTTGTCACAGGGGTTCAATTGGGAATCAAGTAACAAAGGGGGGTGGTACAACTCGCTGAAAAATTCCATTCCTGACCTAGCCAATGCTAGAATTACTCATGTTTGGCTCCCTCCTCCCTCTCAGTCTGTTTCTTCTCAAGGTGTCCCTCTGGACTCTGTACCTGCTTCACTCATATAAATTATAAAATAATTAATGAATGATGATCATTATTTCCCACTCAATTTCTAGATATTATGATCAAATTTCTAGCAGAACTCTGAATATATAAGGTTATCCTATACAAAATATGGTTGTTATTGTCAATCTGATTGTTTGCTTACCATTGCATCCAGGGTATCTTCCAGGAAGGCTATATGATCTTGACGCATCAAAATATGGTTCCAAGGATGAATTAAAGTCACTGATTGCGGCTTTCCATGATAAAGGCATCAAATGCCTAGCTGACATAGTCATCAACCATAGGACTGCAGAGAGGAAGGACGGGAGAGGCATTTATTGCATCTTTGAAGGTGGCACTCCAGATTCACGTCTTGATTGGGGTCCATCTTTCATTTGCAAAGATGACACTGCCTATTCTGATGGCACTGGAAATCTTGATAGTGGGGAGGGCTATGAAGCTGCACCTGACATCGACCATCTCAATCCCCAAGTACAGAGAGAGTTGTCTGATTGGATGAATTGGCTGAAGACTGAAATTGGATTTGATGGGTGGCGCTTTGATTTTGTTAAGGGTTATGCCCCTCGTATTACCAAAATTTACATGCAACAAACTTCACCAGATTTTGCAGTTGGAGAGAATTGGAACTCTCTTTCTTATGGGCAGGATGGCAAGCCTAACTTTAACCAGGATGCTCATCGTGGTGGACTGGTTAATTGGGTTCAAGCTGCAGGTGGTGCTGTCACTGCCTTTGATTTCACGACCAAAGGGATTCTTCAAGTTGCTGTACAAGGGGAACTGTGGAGGTTGAAGGATTCAAATGGCAAGCCACCAGGGATGATTGGGGTAAAGCCAGAAAATGCTGTAACCTTCATTGACAACCATGACACGGGTTCTACTCAGAAACTTTGGCCATTCCCATCTGACAAAGTCATGCTTGGATACGCTTACATTCTAACGCATCCTGGGACCCCATCAATAGTACTTTCTCCAACCTTTTAACTCTCAATATTTTCTTCATTCAAAAGGTGTTGATGATTGAATTGAAAATTATGGCTTGCTTGATTGATGGAGGAGTTTTTTTTTCCTCCCTTTTTTCCCTCTCTTGTTATGCAGTTCTACGATCACTTCTTTGATTGGGGCCTGAAGGAGGACATAGCCAAATTGACCGACATAAGGCTGAGGAACGGGGTCAATACGAAAAGCACCGTGAATATTCTTGCAGCTGATGCTGACCTTTATGTAGCTGAGATAGACAACAAGATTATAGTGAAGATAGGGCCCAAGATGGATCTTGGAAAACTCATTCCCTCAAATTTCCGCGTTGCTACCTCTGGCCAAGACTATGCTGTGTGGGAGAGACTGAATTGACACCAATAAAGATTATTTGATGTTTATCAATAAACTATCATGTCCTTAGTATAAAGATAATTTTGTATGGGAATATTCTTATGAATATAGTATCCAGGTGAATTAATATTTATTAACTGTTAATTTTATAATAAATATTAAAATTTTTATTAAATATAATTAACAGTTAATAAATAATTAAGAATTCATTTTTGGTAATAATACTAAAAAAAAGGTTATTAAAATAATGTCCTTTTGTATGTTGTTCCATCCGCTCATTCACTAATATAATATTCCCTGCTCTATATCTGATTTTCAAAACTTTTTATAACTTGTTTTGTTTTAGATGAAACTCATCGCAAACGTTCTTACGTTTTCTAAAATACGTTCATTTGAAGCAAAAAAAAACAAAAGAAAAATTCCTTTCTATAAATGTCCGTTTGTATCAGGAAAAAGCCTTAACAAACAGATAGTTAATTCGCACTATGCTATGTCGGTAATCTTTTTTGCCTTTTGTACATGTCAAAGAAATAAATAAATCAAATACATCGTAAAATTTACTTAATTAAAAGAATATCACAAAATTAGCCATCGAGTTTGCTTACTTTACACTAGACATGAGTACACATGTATGTGAATAAAATAATATAATTACTAAATAATATTTATTTTAATTTATATTCTCATTTATGATCATATAATTTTGATTAGTTTAATTTTATGCAAACATGTGAATAAAGTAAAGATTATTTTAAAAAATTATGAACAAAAAGTGAAGATTAAAACTGAATTTTTGTTCTCTTAAAAAACAAACCTATTTGGATGCTTCCTGGCCGCCCTCGATTTAGTATTTTCCTTTGGAAGGTGAGTCACGACAGGCTTCTCATAAATGATGAGTTCATGACATTAATAATGACTTATTTTCTTCGAGAGTGATCTGGTGGCACCTCTGGTCCTCTGCAAGTGGCAAAATTTGTTGGTTTTATTTAAGGGAATTACTCTAGTACTTATCATTTTTTTTAATGTATTGGTATTTATGGTGAGTTGTTTATCATTCATTAGTTGTTATTTATATTTAATAGACTTTCTAACATTTATTGTGAAATCAATAATCAATAAATGATAGACAACTCATCTTAGGTACTAACCTATCAGAGTATTATAACAACTCCATTTATCTAACAATGTTGGCATTCATTATGATCATGTGGGGATCGCGTTCTCTTACATTGATGAATGATGACATTCTAAGGGTTGTTGGTGAAATTGAACTCAAAATTGCTAAACAAGTTCTACAGGTATCTTGGATTAGATTATCAAACTGAACTAGATTTGATTAGACCAGACAAGATTAGATCAAGCCAGGTTAGACCAAATCAAACTAGACCTAGTCAAGCCAGATCAAACTGAATTAGGCTAGATCAAGCATAATTAAACCGGACTAAGCCAGACCAAATCAAACTAATCTAGACTAGACTAGGTCAAACCAGAATAGACCAAACTAAGTTAGACTGGATCAGATTAAACTAAACCAGACTAGATCAAACTAATCCAGACTGGACTGAACTAGACTAGACCAAAACGACTACATTAATCCAAAAGTATAATTGAATCGATTTTCATTCTCAAAAACTATGTTTTGTTGCCTAACATTTTATAAAATTCATAGTAGTATGTGAACTTGGTTATGAATTACTTTTTGAGTGATGAATATATATGTTTATCCTATATTCCCAGATTGGTGAACTTATCGTTCGTCATGATATCAAAGTTGTAAACACATTATGCTTTAAAGTTGTCAAGACATTCTACTATATACTATTGAGATCTTGCTGGCTTCTTTGACAACCTGCCATTTTATTATTTTGGATTTATTGCACTTTGCATTTTCCCATGAATTACCATAGAATATTAGTGATCTTGCTTACTATCGCAACTACACTTTTGTTGTATATAGGAAAGAGATTAAGTTTGGAGAACATGTCGTCAGTGTTGATGCTACGAGAACATTTGGTTGTGGACATTTAAGGTAATAAATCAGAACCTTCTCCCATTTTGGGACATTATTCTAAATAAGAAATGTATTACTTTAGATTATTATATGTTGAACTAGCACAAAATAGTTATGGACTTTTTCCAGATTATAAAGAAATAATTTAACTAATTCTATGAGTTTGATTGCTATTACGATTAATAGAATAAGCACAGTAACAAGCGGCTCGGTTTGTGATAGTTTTAGAATAAAAAGGTAACCCCTACAAAAATATATAACTAATTTAAACTAATTTAAAAATATTAACGTCATCATTCTAATTCACTGAAAATATATTATCAAATTTTAAGTTACTTGTGTAATTATTGTATTTTCCCCTCTAGTATATCTTATCAGAAATAGCTGCAAAATTCTGTTTCTCATCTTAGGAAAATTTTACTTTCACGCTTTATTTTTGGTGTTAAATTTATACTAATCTTATTTAAGGATTGGTCCCATTCCTACGCATAATAAAACTCACCCATGTTTGTAAATTAAAAATAGTATAAAGAGGTGTTCGAAAAGAAAATTTAGGTTCCTCTCATGTTAAGGGTCATATTAGAGAAATCAATATACAAAATTAATAGACTCTATATCAATACTAATGGATCTTACCATAATAAAATTTCTGTTTTTATTTATGTAATATGACTTTCTCATGTTCATGTTAATTATTAATTTGAGAGTATCCAAATCTTTTAAAAATATATATGAAATTATCAGTGTCCTAAATCTTGTCCTGTAGGATAAGTACTATTATAGATTTTTGTCTTGTATGTTCGGAGCGTAGCTGTGTCGTGTCGTGTACTACTCTGTTTCTGTAAGAAATTTGGAACTCATGGCTGTTATAGTGTTCATTAGACAAAACTTAAGATTTCATCAGCAGGACAAGTTCCTCATCTTGTGTGATCTTGAATAAACGATGGCTATATTAAGGGCATTTCTTGCTTCCTGTTGGCGTCCCACTCTCTAATAAATGAGCCAGGGGTTCTTGGAATTGGAAGTTGGAACCATTGGAGAAGTAGAGGAACCAATTCACTCCATCATTAATATCAAAGGCAAAGCCATGGTTCCGAAATCTAGATTAAAAGATTTCTCAGTGCGCATCTTTGGTTTGGATGATTTGCTGCATTTAACAATTGTCAAGTACTAAATCATCACCTCGACCTGTACTTCACGCTAGAACTAATATAATATGGGTAGTAGTGTGGACATTCTTTTGGAAATGCATTTCTTTGAATTTTCTTCATAACTCGTAGACTTCCTAACAGGATATTATTCTACCGCAATTCTGTGAGGGAAACAACTCATAAAATGCAAGATTTTCCACTATATGGATAAATCTTTGAAGATTTCCATTTAGGGCTAGCCCCTAACAGTAACATTCTTTGAACCTAATTAATAATTATAGTGGATAGTTCGATCTGCTTTTGTTCTAGTCAAACGGACGTCATTCTCCGCGTAGTGACAACGACCTCTAATCTGTCTGGCTTAACGTACGAGATGGACACATTCAATTATTTGAAAATCAAAGTACCCAAGGCCCAAGGATACCTATAAGAGGCCACAAAAGCACCCCGCTTCAACACAAACTGCAAAACATGAAGTCTCTCCCTTCACTCTGCTTCCTCTGCCTTTGCATTTCTCTTTTCCCATCTTTCTCCTCCCCTGCCATACTATTTCAGGTATCACCATTCATAAGTTTCTGTGTGTGTGTGTGTGTGTGTGTGTGTGTGTTTATGTGGATACAGACACAATCACTTACACGTGCACCTATACGTGCTTATTTGCTTATTTCTTATAGTGGAGAGAGTTTAATACGATGAACATATATGTTTAGGGGTTCAACTGGGCATCAAGTGAAAAAGCAGGAGGATGGTACAACTTCCTGAAGAACTTGGTCCCCGACATAGCAGATGCTGGAGTTGAGTATGTTTGGCTTCCTCCTCCCTCTAACTCTCACGATGACGGTCCTCAAGGTAAGTACTTCTCATTTCATTTAATGAGTCACTCAGTTACGAAACTCAGCCCAACACAACCTAAAATAAAATACTTCAACGACTTTAATAGAATGGTCATTATGGCCTAGCTAACGAAAGAAAGAAAGAAATAAGTCCACGGTGATGACTCACCTAGTTAAATCTTTTATTATAGTTCTCAACATAAATTCTTGTTGAAATTGGTAATTTGTCTTTCCCTTAAACTGAGACGAGTCTTACCCCATCTAAACTTTTTTCACCAAAAAGAAAGAAATAGAATAGTTGACACACTGACAGAAAAATCTCATTGGAGTTACTTTGCATTCTATTGAAGGTTACTTGCCTAAAAGGCTATATGATCTTGACACTTCCAAGTATGGTAATAAGGAGGAATTGAAGTCACTGATTGCGGCATTCCGTGAGAGAGGAGTCAAATCCATATCTGACATAGTCATCAACCATAGAACTGCAGAGAGGCTGGACAACAGAGGACTTAGCATCTTCGAAGGTGGTACACCAGACGCTCGTCTGGACTGGGACGTGTCCTACATTTGCAGCACAGATGTCCAGTTTAATGGTACCGGAAACCCCGATACAGGAGACAACTGGCCGGGTGCTCCTGACATCGACCATACCAATCCCAAGGTGCAGAGAGAGCTGTCAGATTGGATGAATTGGTTAAAGACAGATGTTGGATTCGTCGGATGGAGATTTGATATGGTTGTGGGGTATGCTCCCGGGTTCACCAAAATCTACATGGAACAAACCTCACCAGATTTTGCGGTCGGGGAGCTTTATCAGGAAGTCTCCAAGGGCCCAGATGGAAAGCCCTTAGCCAACCAAGATGCGCACCGTACTACCCTGGTCAACTGGGTAGATGCCGCAGGTGGTGGTGTCACGGCTTTTGACTTCACAACCAAAATGGTTCTGGGAGCTGCTGTGCAAGGTGAATTGTGGAGGATGAAGGACGCCAATGGGAAGCCACCGGGAATGATTGGAACAAAGCCAGCAAATGCTGTGACCTTTGTGGACAACCATGACACTTGGTCTCAGAGAACTTGGCCGTTCCCAAATGACAAAGTCGTGTTGGGTTATGTTTACATTCTCACTCATCCTGGTCACCCCACAATTGTACGTAACGTAACCTCTATCACTCAAACTTACATAATTTTCATCAATCAGTTCCTTAATTTGTTGTTGACAAGTTTATAGTTAACAGAGAGATGGTTTCTTTGTGTTGTGCATGCAGTTCTACGATCACTACATCGAATGGGGGCTAAAGGAGCCAATAAAGACTTTGACAGAAATAAGGAAGAGGAATGGAATTAACCCCACAAGCACCGTGAATATTCTGGCAGCTGAGGCTGATCTCTACATGGCTGAGATTGACAACAAGGTCATCGTCAAGATTGGACCCAAACTGGATCTTGGGAACCTTCTTCCACCAAACGTCCAGGTCGCTACCAGTGGACAAGACTACGCTGTGTGGGAAAGAAAGTGAAGCTCTCATTAGAAAGTATATAAGTATTGTTTTTATTCCTATTTACTAGAGTAAAATAAACTTGAATAATATGCCATGCCCATCATTGTTGATGAGCACAAAATAAATCTTGGTGGGCTATATACAAATACGAATGATACTAGAAAGGCTGATGGCCGAAATCATTTGTATGCATTGTTCAGTACTGGTTATTCATTCGTCATAAAAATTAAAGGATGCGGTGGCTATTTGTATCAACTCTTCTTTATTTGTTTTCCCACTTCTGTGCATTTTTTTAAGACTAAGAGAAGAATACAAGACGAAAGCAGAAGCACAAGAAATAAAAAGAAAATAAAAAGCAGAGAGACTATTACAGAAACAGTACTGCATATCATACGAAGCCAATTTCTTAAAAAATATTATGAATGATGTGGCGCACATCACACACAACCCACTTCACCTTTAGGCCAAAATATAACAAATAAAATGATTTGGAAAAACCACAAATACACAGACGCAATGTGAAAGACTAATATGAATCTCTCGAATCGACATAAATCAAATTTTAATGAACAAATTGGCCAGCGAGAATGGGATCTTTGGGTGTGGAGATTCTATGCTTGCAATTCTGGTTGGATTTCTATGAAGGGTGAGATGGTTGTTCATCATTGGTTTGAATTGGATCCGATTTGGAGCTGTAGACAATCTTCAAGAAAGCTACTTCGGCTGAGAATCTAGAAGAACTTCTATTCTTCAAGTGGAAAAAAAAATGTAAGTTAGCAGCTTATAAAATGATCAATTGAAGTGTGTATTATTAAGAATTTTCTTTAAGAACAAAACATATATTAAAATGTTGAAAATGAGGTTTGAATAATTGTATCATTCTCATGATAATTGTTCTATTTTTAATTTTTTTTAAAAAAGAATGACACTTATTGGTCTCTCATACTTGTTTTTTTTACAAATTTAATAATACTTTTGAATCAGCTCCCTTGGTCACGTAATCTTTCTCACTACTTATAAATAAATACTATTTCACCTATATTTATTTTTTGAAAAAAAAGAGAAATTATTTATAATTTAGTTTTTGGTCTTGCAAATCAAATCATTTAAGTAATTTTTTTATATCTCATAATTTTACATTCATAACTGGTCCAACTTTTTAGTATTAATTATATTATTAAAATGTAAACTCCTTTTATTGGCTTGAAATGATACTTTTTTTCTTTTATATTTCCCTATCTTCATTGTCCTAGACTCTAATTTTTCACTGTAATTTTATTTTTATTGAAAATAATATTTTAAATATTTAATTATCGTTCAAGAACCCTAATTAACTTAAGTGGTACCTACCAAATCCCTTTAAGAGTATTATTTGATCCCGAAATCGAATCTCAACTAACAATTTGCTAATTCTAATTTATGTTACCATGCACAATACAAAGCACAAAAATATATATAAAGAAATGATAAATTCTCCTAAAAAGATCGGTCTAACAATATTTTTAATGTTACTATGCATAATACAAAGCACAAAACTAAATTAGAGAAATGATAAATTTTCTTAAAAATATATATCAGCATACTAAAATGACATATGCCTTAATACTTTTGGGAGTTCGAAAATTATTTTTTTAATATTTTATTTTCCCTTTAAATAATTACAAATATTATTAAGTTAATATTTTTTAAAAAGAATTTAACTTTCAACTCAATTTAGCATTTACGTGACTATATCAATGTGTATTGGGTACTCAATTTTAAAAATAAATAAAATCAATTTTAATTATCCAGAGTTGCTATGATATTCAGTTTTTTTTATATCAATACTTTTTGATAAGTTATTAAATATTTTTTAATTATTAATTTTAACAATAAATATCTAAAGTCCACTAAATACAATCTGCAGTTAATAAATATTTAATAAATAAATGTATTCACACTCAAAAAAATCTATATCCCTAAATAATCTCTGTAATTATTTGGTGGACGTCAACCATAAGATCAAAACATCATGGAACAGACATCATTTCATTCTGAACTGCTCAAACTAAGGAAAAATACTTAAACATTACGAGGGTATTGTATTTAAGAGTAAACACATATTTTAATTTTTTAAAAATATAAGTAATATCTATTTAGTTTTTAATAATTATTAACATTAAATTGATCATTTTAGAGGATTAATTTAATATAAAATATATCATTAAATGACTAATTTAATATTAAAAAATAATATTAAAATATTAATTTGATGTCAAAAATTAATATGAAAAGATTATTTTAATGTATTTATTATTAAAAGACTTAACTTTTGACATATATATTTTTAAGGGATCAAAATAAATGTTTAGTCTTCATTTAATAGTCCATATTTTATATTATTTTTATTATATAATATTATAAATTTAGAGCCAATTTGTTACAGATTAAAAAAAAATTGATCTTGACCTTCAATAATTTAGAGATTATTTTTTAGAAATTTTTAAGAAAAGCAGAAGCTATTTTGTATTTGTTTACAATTATCAAAATTATTTTTTTAAATAAGAGTAGCTTCTCTCTCTTTTATCGCGAGAGATTTTTTTCAAAAGCTAATGAGAATAGCTTTTCATTTTAACTATAAAAATGATTTTTTTAAACAAATTATTTTTTTAATAAACTTAAACAAACACAATCAACATCATTAAAAATGATTTTTTACTTTAAAAAAGTGAGTTTTTCATCAAATAATCTGTAACAAACGAGCTCTTAATCTTGACAACATATATTTAAGGAGCAAACTAGTAATTTAGTCTCTAAAAATAATTTGTAATTACAATTTAGTCTTTGAATTTATTTTTACATATAGGTTAATCCTTAAAATTTTAAAAAGCATAACAACTTAGTTTTTATGTTATTTCTCCTTCTAAAATTAAACAGTAACACGTGACGTGGTGTGTTAAGTGTTTATGTGTATCATTAAATGTCACATGTCAGGTTACTCCACATGCCTAGCCCTTCCAACGATGTCGTTTAGGTGAGAAATATGAAATTCGGCCCCCTCAGGATCTCTTAACCGACCGAGCAGACTTTACTCTTAACCCATTATCCCTTAACTCACCAATCGACCGATCAGTTATTACTTGATATGTGATATTTAATAGTATATATAAGTACTTAACATGTTAAATCACGTATTATCATTTAATATGAAAAGAAAATATAACAGAATGACTAACTTATTGTGTATTTTAAAATTTTAAAGACTAACTTATATGTAAAAATAAATTCAGAGACTAATTTACTAGTGTAAGCTATTTTCGGGAATCAAATTGCTAGTTTAGTCTAAATTTATGTCATGTATGATCTCTTATGTATTTATTGAATTAATGTAATTATCTCATATTACATAATAGTTTCTCCAAATTAAGAGAGATTCTTGCATACAACCTGCCCTAACAGGTTGCTTCATAAATTAGCAGCGTTTTAAAGTTAGGATCGTACCCATGTCTTTTTACTTTCTAGTTCACGCTTCCAATAATACAAGCAAAATGAATTCATAAACCCCACACCACACGGGTTTCCTTCTTTGATAAAAAACCCTAAAACACTAACAGTAATAGAGACGCCAAAATTCAAAATTCGAACTTGGCGCTCTACGCATTCGGAATCTTCAGCTCCGATCAGATCCCATCCCATTGTTCCTCGAATTTTCAATCTGAAAGAAGCAGCAAACAAAAGATGGGTGCCACTCACAGTCGTGAAGATTTAGAAATCTCCGACTCAGACGAAGAGACCGATCACGACGAACAAGACTCGGAGCTCAGAACTGAAACTCCCTCATCACTCGGTGACGTCGAGGCCAAGCTGAAGGCCCTCAAGCTCAAATACTCATCACCCCACCAAAACCCTAATCTCAACAACGCCGTTAAGCTCTACCTTCACTCCGGTGGAAACGCCCCAAACGCCGCTAAATGGCTCACTTCCGAGAAACTCACTTCATACTCTTTCGTCAGAACATCCCGAATTGACTATAACGGTGACGACGACGAAGACGAAGACGAAGAAGAAGGCGAAGAATCGTGGTGGGTTCTGAAGGTTGGTCTCAAAATTCGAGCCAAGGTTGGTGCAGAGATGCAATTGAAAACTTTCGGGGACCAGCGTCGTGTTGACTTCGTCGCAAAGGGTGTGTGGGCTATGAAATTCTTTTCACAAGAAGATTGTAAGGCTTTTGCCACTCAGTTTCAGAACTGCTTGTTTGAGAACACGTATGGCGTTGAGGCCACGGAAGAGAGCAAAGTGAAGATTTACGGAAAGGATTTCATTGGGTGGGCCAAACCAGAAGCTGCTGATGATTCCGTGTGGGAAGATGCGGAAGATGGGTTTTCCAAAAGCCCCGGTTCTGCCACCACGCCACTGAGAGCGAGCCATGACTTGAGGGAGGAGTTTGAAGAAGCAGCAAATGGTGGGATTCAGAGCTTGGCGTTGGGTGCATTGGACAACAGTTTCTTGGTCAGCGATACTGGGATTCAGGTGGTGAAGAATTTTGCTCATGGGATACATGGGAAAGGTGCTTTTGTGAACTTTGGTGATGGGTATCAGAATCAGAATCAGAATCAGAATGGGCATTCATCTTTGGTGAATTATACACCCAAAAAAACTCTTCTTATGAAAGCGGAGACCAACATGCTCCTCATGAGTCCAATGGGTGGTGGTGGGGTGAAGCCTCATTCAATTGGCCTTCATCAGCTTGATATTGAGACTGGGAAGGTTGTAACAGAGTGGAAGTTTGGAAAAGATGGGACGGATATTACAATGAGAGATATAACCAATGATAGTAAGGGTGCTCAGTTGGATCCTTCAGGATCTACTTTTCTAGGATTGGATGATAACAGGCTTTGTAGGTGGGATATGAGAGACCGCAATGGAATGGTTCAAGATCTGGCTAACTCGAATACCCCTGTCTTGAATTGGGCACAAGGGCATCAGTTCTCAAGGGGGACCAACTTTCAATGCTTTGCCACCACTGGTGATGGTTCCATTGTTGTAGGATCTCTGGATGGGAAGATCCGGTTGTATTCAATCAATTCTATGAGGCAGGCAAAAACCGCTTTTCCTGGCCTTGGTTCCGCTATTACTCATGTGGATGTTACATTTGATGGGAAGTGGATTGTGGGTACAACTGACACCTACTTGGTGCTTATTTGTACTGTTTTTACTGACAAAGATGGAAAAACAAAAACTGGTTTTGCTGGACGCATGGGAAATAGGATTGCTGCTCCAAGGTTGCTGAAGCTGACTCCTCTGGATTCACATTTAGCTGGAGTAAATAACAAATTCCGCAATGCTCAGTTTTCATGGGTAAGTACAAATTTTTTGCCTGCTTGCTTATGATCGTGTCACTAGTATTTTGCAAATTAAGAATTATGGTATCCTCTAATGACTTTATTTTTTTTATTTTGCAGAATCTTTGAAATTGTGAATTGTCTTGGCATCATATTATTATTATTATTATTATTATTATTATCATCATTATTATTATTATCATTATTATTATTATTATTATTATTATTATTATTTTCTTACGTTACCCTTTAGTGAAAGGAAAAATCTTCTGCTTCAAAACGTGGTTTGTTGGCCTTCTGACTCATGGTTTATTAGTGTGTGCAGCATCAATAGTAATATATTTTGACTAACTGCATTGCAATTTGCAATGCAATACAAGGAGACGTTAACTTATATATCACATTGCATCCATAACAGAACAGTTAGCTTGTAATAAGTGTATTACAGTAAAGTATGGACAAATTTAGTTTATAGCTAGCATGTGATCCTTCTTATAAATGAAGTACCCTTGCTTTTATCCTTAACTATTTCTTAGAGCTAATTAATGGGGAAGTAGATTTTGATTTATTTAAGCAGGACACAAACATTTTAGAATGATGACAATTTTGTTATGTGTGTGTTTATTCAATACTTGGTTGGAACTAAAACAATTGAGCTTTTTCTGATAATGTAGCACAAACCTCTATAAGAGTGCTTTCCTCAATTAACAACAACAACAACAAAAGCCTTTTGTTATCACAAAAAAAAAAGAGTGCTTTCCTCAATGACGGTCACAATCCTTAAAAAATTCCACAATCAAAGCTGCCAGTTCATTGTTTTTTCTTTAGGTTTTTTTTTTTTTCCTTTTTACTAACGAACCGTTTCTAGATGGTCTAAGGTTTATGCTTTCATGTATCACATTCATGTTGTTGCTCTGCTCACACTCTTCTATTACCACCTAATACATTTTTCTTTCATTGCATCTTTTCCAAAACTTGCTGCTATGCTCTGATTCCATTTTGTGAACTGAAGCATTGAAGAACATTATCATGTACTGAATGGAAACTTCTTTATTGGCATCTCATTTGAATGCTCTATCTAAGTTTTACTTCTTGTAAAAGTGCAAACAGTGTTAAGATTAGCAAATTCATAATTTTCTAATCTTTAAATCAAACTGCTAATATATGTTCTGTATCGAACAGTTACTTGAAGTTTTACTGTGACTGTGAATGTCAAAATGTTCAGTGTAAGTTATAGATTATATATGCAGAATATTGATTAAAATATCATCAAAATATATGTTGATAAGGATTCCTTTGCTAAATATTTTATAATTACATGCATGATGCATCCTTTTATATTCCTCTTTTGCTTAGGGTTAGAGTCTGGTTACATAGAAGCTTCCTTGGGTATGGAATTTGCCTTATCTGTTTTTTATGTTTCTTTTTCGATTATTTTGTTTTTCCACTTGTACATAGTGCTGGCTTTCATTAGCAGATGCACTAATATGACCTGAAATTCAGTTGTTTTCAATCAAGTAATTTAGTGACTTCTCACTTGGGCAATTTGAAGTTTGTGATTTGTTGTTCATGTTATAATTCCGTACCTTCCATCATAAAGTAATTTGCTGCCATGCTTTCTAGTTGGAGTTGAACAGTAATGCTATCTTGGGTTGGCACGTCATTTTCTTTCGTGGAACTTTTGGGATGTACAAGTTTTGGATGTACATGCCCTCTTTATTAGCCCTTCTTTTCAAGCTTGCTTCCATCCCTAGTCACATGTTTGAGGAATTTGTATCAAATACAGATATGCCCTTGTTAATTGTTTATTGCTTTTCAAGGAAATGTCTTGTTTGTTGAAAGCTTAGAAACTGTGGCAGTTTATATGATTACTGTTCTGCTGCTACATTTGCTGAGAAGTGTATGTATCTTGGATTTTCTTGTGTCTTTCATATTCTTGTCGGAATATATATTATGATTTCATCTTATTGGTTGCTTAGGTCACAGAGAATGGGAAGCAGGAGCGCCATATAGTAGCCACAGTTGGGAAGTTCAGTGTGATATGGAACTTCCAACAAGTCAAGGACGGTTCTCATGAGTGCTACCATAATCAACAGGGTCTAAAGAGCTGCTATTGCTACAAGATAGTCCTTAAGGATGATTCCATCGTAGAAAGCCGATTCATGCATGACAAGTATGCAGTCACTGATTCTCCTGAGGCTCCATTGGTAATTGCCACCCCAATGAAAGTAAGTTCATTCAGCATATCCAGCAGGCGATGATACTCTGGACACTGCCTTCAACCTAATTGTCAGCTTTTGTAGCTTAAATAATGACATTTCAGATGTTTCATTTAAAACTTATCAATTGTATTTAGGATGTTTAAGGTTTAGTTGAACGGGAAATCACGGATGGTGGTTTTCAAATTGTACCAATGTATTCAGTATTCTTTTATGTTAATGTTTGTTGGTCCCGAATTCCAGAATTTTCATTTTTATCCCTTTTCCTTTTCTGTGTTTATTACTAATCCTTTAATTTAGTTCAACACTTCAACTTGTGCCCTGTGGTGAGGGGCGTTCTCAGCCTCCACTTATGATTTGTTTCGTCTTTCTAAGTTACAATGAATTGAAAGAGTAAGTCTAGAGGTCTGAAGAAACTAAAGGGACCTCAGACAGTACAAATTCGATGAAGATTACAACTCTTTTTTTCACTTAGTTGATTATGGATGATGTTGAAGTAACGTCTGATTTTGTTTATTTTACAAATTTGGAGACCATAAAGTTAGTTATGATTTCTGGAGTAGTCGTGAAGCAGCTGTCTCAAGGTTGGAGGAAATTGTTACTATGACGATGCCCTGGCCTAGAATCAGACGTTTGTTATCCAACTCTCCAATCTCCATGAATAAGAGGGCCCATGACTGATTATTCATCTTGTTCAACAAAATCTGGTAGCACGTGTTTCTCTTTTCAAGTTTTAACATAGCGGTAAGCATTACAGTCTGGCTGGAGATTTTGGATTTGACCCATTCGGACTTGGAGACGATCTGGAAAGCTTGAGGTGGAATATGTAAGCAGAGCCTGTTCATGCTCGCTTTGCAATGATTGGCATCTCAGGAATTCTAATGACAGATGTGAGTCACATTGCTTGTACAATTTTTTAGCATTTGTACATAAAAAAGATTGATTGTACTAACGTCTTTATATTAATTTGTTACAAACTATAAAGATTCGTAAGTTTGAGGTATTTCCGAAGATTTTACTACCACAATAACAGGCCCTCGCTACAGCCAGATTTTATCCTTAACTTCTTTGGTAATCTCCTGTGCAGCTCCTTGGTGTCACAGGACTCAGAAATATACCAGTTTGGTTTGAAGCCGGTGCAGTAAAATACGAGTTTGCCAACACACAGACTCTGTTCATTGTCCAACTACTTTTGATGGGGGTAGAATTCTAGTAGTAGGCTGCCAACTTCTGCTTAATGAGTTGAGGATTCCATATTTTCGTTATCCTACAGAGGATACACGGGCCTGTACGAATGATTTTATCCCCGTTACTTGCATAGGTTTGTTGAAACCAAAAGGTACATGGATTTCATAAGTCCTGGATCTCAGGGATCCTTCTTTGGATTGGATGCTGCACCAGCAGGTTTAGAGCCAGTGTATGTCAAAGAACTCGAATAAATATCTGCTGCAAGCTGCATCTTTATCTCTTATCGTTCTCCCTCAGCTTTGATTCTGAGTGTGTTTTTTAACTATAGTACCAAGCATGAATTGATATATTCAGCCGAGACCCATGCCAACACATTTTTCCTCACTCCTCAGCAACCGAAAAAACTGGCATAGGGCAATATAACTTTAACTATACTTGCATTAGTAGACATTGAACTACTGAAGTACATATTCCTGCAACTTTTTTTCAGTTCTTTGTCAATTGATATATACTCCAAAATTCATTTCAATAGTTGCAAATCTTCTGGTTACAGGGAGGCTTGCAATGGTGATAATGCTTGGCATCTTTGTACAAGCTTCGATAACTCATGCTGGATTGATAACCTCGTGGAGCATCTCTCCAACCCACGGCATAAAACTACAATTCAGAGTGAGGATGGAAATAAGTTAAGTTATGCTTTACTTTAAATAATTTTGATCTGTTTTAAAAAATATTAGTCTTAGTTTGACTTGTTACTTATCATAAAGCTCTTTTTTGGGTCTGGCTTAACCTTTTTATGACAACATAAAAGTCTGGTATGACCTATAGACTTATATTACATAAAAGCTTTCGAATAAGCCAACAGGTTCAAATTTTATAAGTTTCAAATATACTTAAGCTTTAACAAAATTATTGTATTGTGTATAAAATAAATAAATTATATTAATATATAATTAATAAATCATATAAGTATTATAAAATTTTAATTATATTGTTATAATATATAAATTGGTAAGACCTGACTTTTTTAAGGGTCTAAGTCTAGACCTATTTAACTAAATAAGTTTTTTAAAAAATTTAAGTCTAACTTACTTGATAAACAAATTAGGCTAAAAGTAGGCTCTTGTTCAACCTTCCGACCTATTTCCACCCCCTAAATTTCAGACCCTTGCCAGCTCTATTTCTTAGTTCTAAGAAATGCCTGTCTCAATTTTATGTAACACGATCAAATGATATAAGAAAGGAAATTATTTTTTTTTTCGACCTGTCAAGGATCAGGTTTAGATTTAAGGGTGTCGAAGCAATTGTGTTCTAATACACCTTCAACTGTTTATTTCAACAATGATTTAACAAGGATAGACGTGCACCACCTCCTTCAGACTACTGCTAGCCTTAATCACTAGTTTATTTTGTGGGTGCCAGTTGCATGAATTTCCCGGTCTTTCTGATTCTTGTTAAGTATATGGATGAATCTCTGGATTTATGCTTCATGGTTCAACAACGTGCCGTCAAGTTCAGCGAAAGGAATTATTCCCACCTCCATATGAAACCAGTTATATTGGACCCATTTTTCCTAATCATAAGGATAAAATTCTTATAACGTAGTGTTTCTTAAATAAGTTCATGTTGATAGATAATTGGCTCATTAAGAATATTTTCAGAAAATATAAAAGTTTATGTTGCATAAGAAAAAGAAAATGCAAACAGAACACAGGATAAATCTAGCATTGACAACTTATTAAAGCAGCATCTGCTAGAAAGATCAAGTCCGGGTAGAGGAATTACAATAATAAGCCGTGAAATGTTAGTGTGCAAATAACAAATGGAACTGCATCCATTAATGGCTCAAGTATTGACGAATGCTCAGGAAAAATTATTTAAAAAGATCTGTGACTTTAGCCTTCATATGATATATCCCATGTGTCAGAAGATCCACAATAATTACACCCTTTGATTGGGAGCCATTTAGAAACTTCTTACTTCCACCGTGTCAATTTAGTGACGTGTTTCTAATATGCTCAAAACTCAAAATTTTTCTTTCATTTGATCAAATCTCACACAAATCTTTACAGAAGCCGAGGTTCAATATATCAGAAGCCTATACACAATACAGAAACATCTTATTTTCTCTTTTCCCACCAAGTATGATGAACTAATTTTTATGTCCTCATAAAGCACCGAGCAGGCGACCATTCACAATCCTTTCAGTGAGAAGGAGTATAATCTAATCAACCATAAATACAGCAATCACTAACATGTACAAGTATGGCATAATTTCGAATAGTCCAGCATTATCAGGTCACTGTGAGATCTCCAAAAGGATGAGAGGTTAAGATAATTGCAGCATAACAATGCATGTAGTTTCAATTAGGGATTACCCAGACTAGGTTGGATGTGCTTTCCTTCTAGCAAAGAACATTAAAATCCGTGGGAAAAGTGACCTCTTCTTCTTCTTTCCATTTTTTGTTTCTGGGGATGATCCAATTTCAGTGTTGCCTGCATGGACATAAGCCTTTGGACTCGACAAGTATGGTACAGGAATAACTGCATTATGAGCTTGGTCAAAGTTATTTGCTTCCTTACTCCTCTCAAAACTAATCCTGGGGCTTTTATTTTGGTTTACCACTCCTTGGCCTAATTCACCAGCCTTTCTTCGTTGCTCGTTTTCAGACCTCCACTTTCTTAATTCTTGTTCAACACCTAATTTTCCTTCCTTTGCCTTCTCAGCTTTATCCATTGCAATCTTCAGAGATTCCCTTCTAGCAGCCATCTCTTTATTCAGTTCATCCATCTTCTCCAAGGTTTTCAATTCAGATTCCTTAGCTATCTCAATTTTAGAATTAGCATCTGCAACCCTCATATTGGCTTGCTCTTCTGCATCGTGGGCTTGTTTGCTAAGCTGATAATACTCCTCCAAAGAAAGTGTCACCCCAGTGGATGAATCCACTTCATTGTTGCTTCTAGCTGATTCACTCTCTTGCAATGCTTTAATTGCTGCCATCGCCAACTTTTCAGAAGCCCTGGCAGCCTCTATCTCCTTTTGAGCTGCAAGTAATCTACTTTCCATTGTACTTGCTCCAGCCTTGGCTTGCTCTGCATCCTCCTTTACTTTCCGCAGCTCTTCACGAGCTGCTTGAGCAAGCAAGTTGGCCTGATTTGCCTCTTCAGCTGCTTGTTGTAGTTTCTTGGGCAGCTCGATCATTCTCTCTCTGCCTTCTTTCTCCTTCATCTGAACCAAAGCTATTTCTGATCTAGTCTTGTCCAGATCAGCTTCGAGAGATGCAACTGCAACGGAGGCCATTCCCTCTCTTTGCCTAATGGAGGCAAGATTTGATTTCTCTTCTTCAAGTTCAGATTTTAATGATGTAGCAGCCACCTTTAAGCAATTAACCTCAGCAGTTGCTTTCTCAATGTTAAGCTTTACTTCCTCAAGTTCCTTTTTGGCTGATGCCACTGCTGCTTGTATTTCAGTGTGTGTCTTCTTCTCTGGTTCCTCTTGGTCTCCTTTTGAGATTCCTTCTTCATCACCTTCGTTCTTTAACTTTGATTCCATATAAGCATTTAATTCAGCTTTCAAATCAAGCAGCAAAGCAGAGGCTGTGTTCAGTTTAGATTTGAGATCCTTAGCAGACAAAATTTTCTCGTTCAGTCTCTGGAGTTCTTCTTCTGCCTGTTTAAGTTCCTTCTCCCAATTGAGAGAATCTTGATCTCTCGCCATGACTGTTCCTATTCTATGTTCCTCCGCTTCCAAGTGTGCAGCATGTGCAGTTTCCAACGACTCCTTTGTGGCAATTAGCTCAATAGTCAAATCTTCCACTGTCTTCTCTACTTGCTTTGATGCAGTAATAGCCACTTCGGCTTTCTTGATAGCTACGTCTTTTTCAGTCACTAAGGAAGCATATTCCTTACGTAATGCTTCTAGCTCCTCTTTCACAGATGTTAACTCTGAAACAGCTGCTGTATACCTGGCTTTAGCAACCTCAAGTTGCGCCTTGGCTGCAACGCTAGATTCATCTGCAATTCCTTGCTCCATCTCTTCCACTCTGAGCTTTGCAAGTTCTGAGTCCTGTCTTGCCTGACGCTCTTCTGTTTGTGCCCTCTCTAGGTTAAGTTTCAATTCTTCTATCAGTCTCTTAGTGCTGTCCAGCTCCTTTAGTACTTGGACTTTTGTCTGTTCAGCAGCCTCTGATTTTTTTCTGTACTCTGGGATCTCCTCCTGTGCTTTTTCAAGTTCTTGTTCTACATGCTTGCGTCTCTGTACATCCAGAGAAAAACTAAGGTTAATTGAAGTTCTGGCAGACCAAGCTACCATGTATAGTCACGGGTACAAATAATTTATCTTCTGCATGGCAGGAAGCAAGCCAGGAAGACATATCATCATATATCATTGCTCTACTTTTGTATTGCAAAGATAACAATTTTTTTTACATCAGGAAGGGCATAAATTGGGCAAAAAATACCTACAGTTTAATTCCTACTTTGTTTCTGTCCAAAATGAATTGATAAACAAGGAAATAAAAAAAAAAATACAAAGCATATGAAATGTATATGAGTGCCGCAATTGCTTTATAGTTTGAAGCAGAAGTATTAAACTTCCAGAATCACACAATTCATAGTTTCCTTGTATTAATATTCAATAACAGTATCAGCAGAGTATCACCATCGAGAACTTTATCCTGTTTAACATTCAAAACTGCTAAGAGCATAAGTAACTCCGCCTTAATATTAGGTGACACACACACACACACTAATATCCCAAAATAATTGTGTTCATATTATATTTTCATAAAATTGAGATATAGAACACACTCTGCTCCTTGCCAAAAAAGTTGATAGGCAAATATTTGTTAAAACAAAAAGACAATTTTCACCATAAGGTCTAGCAACAAAATGCCAGGATATTAAATTTTACAGATATAACGTATTTAAAGATAAATGTGTTGATACATCACGTAACAAGAATTGAGGGAATATACAGCAAATAATAGTTCCATGTTTTCTGAAAAAAGTGTACATGCCTCTTCAAGGCACCACGTAAAGTATGATTTTCCCTTGGGTCAGTAGAGAATGAACCTCACATTGTTATCATCAACATTAACATGAAAGCAGCCATCAAAGCAACCTTCCAGCATTAGCTGTTATTGCTTAACTACCACAACTGCTAGTAATAATCAAAACAATACTGAACACTATTGCTCTCATCTTTTTCTCCCCTAGCATAGCATTTTCCTCTTGCCTATCTTCTAATGCATATTTGGTTTCGCTTTGAGAAGCAACCAAAACGGCAAAAAGAATTCTTTCCTGGTGAAGCAGTATAAGAGTCATAGAGTAGGGAAATTTTAAGCAAAAAGTGTGAAAAAGGTAAATTGAAAATAATGGTCATATCAAAAGACGAAAATTGATGCAAGACAGATATACCTCCACGGTCTGGATTCTATGAGCCTTCCAATCCACAATTCCTCCAAACTTTGAAACAGCTTCCTTGACAGATTCAAATGGAGCTGCTGTATCAATAAGGCCTCTTTTTGCAGCAACCAGCTTGGCATTTGTAGGTGAGTCAACCGTTCCCACAGCAACATCGGTAACCTTGGTTTGAGGTGGATCTATCTTTAGTTCTTTGTGTTCATTCTGCCGCAACTCTTTCGTTTCAGAAGAGGAAACCGGTGGATCTATCTTTAGTTCTTTGAGTTCATTCTGCAACTCTTTTGTTTCAGAAGAGGAAACCGGTGGATCTATCTTTAGTTCTTTCTGCTCATTCTGCAACTCTTTTGTTTCAGAAGAGGATACCGGTGGATCTATCTTTAGTTCTTTCTGCTCATTCTGCAACTCTTTTGTTTCAGAAAAGGAATCCGAGAGTTTCATCTGATTATCAACATCACTGTCAGCAGTGACAGTAGAACCACCATCCTGCAATTCATGCTTGTTAAACATATTTTCTGAAGCTCCAGGTTCAGAATCTGCAGCCACGGCTCCCTGGTGGCTTCGTTCTGTTACATGAATAGTAGCATTGGGGGTTGAAGCTGAATTATCTGTGGGAAGATATTCATCTTGTCCTACAGTTTGACCATCAGAAGCATTTGGTGA
Source organism: Styphnolobium japonicum (assembly GCA_023212625.1). NCBI lineage: Eukaryota > Viridiplantae > Streptophyta > Magnoliopsida > Fabales > Fabaceae > Styphnolobium > Styphnolobium japonicum. The sequence goes on from JALBWW010000006.1 coordinate 28,664,762, forward strand.
CATTGCTAATTCAGAGAACTCAGTCACTGGCAAATGAGTGCCAGACTCCACTCTACTACTACTAGTTGGGTTGGTTGGAGCTTCAATGGAAGATTGATTATCCGGTGGGTTTATCACTTCAGTATTTTCGGGTTCTGCCAGTGGCGTCAGTTCAGCACTGTTTGAAGAGGATTGTGAGGGAGGCTTGTCTTCAACGTCCTCCATTTGTAAGCAGTTGAGAGTGCTAAAGGTATCTAAAAAACAAGTAACAAAGAAAATCAATCAGTGAAGAGCAAAAACAAGAGAGTTGCTGCCTGTATAAGCTTTTCAGTAAATCCAATTAGAATTAGAAATTAAAAATTACCATGTATAAGTTTCAAATTTAAGAGGGATGGCTGCTCCCAAGAACAAGTTAGTAAGTTACAAAATGATAAATAATTTTTATATATATCATTTAATTCATTTTTCTTTTCGCATCATCATCTCTATTGGGAAGTTAAATGAAATTAGAACGAGGTTTATGAGAATTTTTCCTGAAACACTAAAATGATGCTCGTTCTTAAGTTTGCACATTGTTCAGAGGACAGATTGAGACTTCTTTATAGAAAATTCTAATCCCCTAAATAAATTAAGCCAAAATAGAATGCCAGATATGAAACAGAACATTCTAAATTTATCTGTAATCTGATAGATGTGTAGATCTCCTTACAAAAGTTCTTTTATTTCAAGTTCCAACCATAATTAAGTGCACTTATAAAGTTACTTTAAGTATCTATAGTGCTTGAATACCAATCAATGAAAAAATATATATAGAAAATCTTATGATACGTGAAAAGCTAATAGTTCTTCCTTCTTCATACACATTCATATTGAAATCAAATTTACAATCACAAAGACAAAAGAAGAAGACAGAAAGCAAGTTCATGCATCTGGGTACATCGAAAAATAATATTTTAAATAATAATTGCAAAAGAAAATAAATACCATGCATCTAAGCTGATAAAAAAAAGTATGTTCATATCTCTATATTGGAAGCCAGGTTAACTCTTTTTTTCTTCAAACAATTTAGACCTACACCTCACACCATCTGTACTGGCTAACCTTTTGAAGGAAAAGATGTCAGCTTTCAATTGTTAAACCATACTAGGTAACATGTGGACATGTTTGCGGTTACCGGGCAAATGCATCAGAGAACAGAGCTTCGACAATTTTTAACTGGGTTGTTGAAAACTCTTTTGATATATGTAAATCAAGAGAGAGAAAGAAACAAAAACAAAAAACTTATGGAAAAGTCCATTCATGGCAGTCATCAAAGGAAATAGATATCCCCAGGCTCTGTTTCCTCTCCTATAAAGTCCTGTCCAGGCAATTAGGCAACCATATGGGGAATAAAATAATTATATTCAGCTCCAGTCATAATTCGAAAACAATAATTCAAACTTTGCAAGCCAGAAAAGTCAAGTCATGACCATAAAAAATATCCAAGGACCAACTTGTAATGAATTTTTGCTACAGAGTCTGGTCTGCGTAGACATGTCAAGAGGGGACAGGGAGGAATTGAAAGATAAATAACAAAGCAGATTTGATGAAGATTGAAAAAGGAAGAAGGACAAAGAATGAAGAGGAGAAAAACAGAAGGAGGCACAGAGAAGGAACATACCCGGATTAAGAAGAAATGAAACTGATGATTGAGAGTTAGCAGATATTAATGATCACTGAAAATCTGAGGAGGAAACACAATACAATACAATATAATACAAAGGAAATTAAAATTAGCTTCTGCAAAAATAAATTAAGGAGGAAAAGTTACAGCTAAAATTAGAACAGAGAAAAAAATTCCACCAAAAAACAAAGAACAGAGAAAAAAAGGGGGAAGGTCAAGGGTGCACAGTTAGTGGAGCCCACCTCATCACACAAACAAGATCCATCTATGCGCTCTCCCTTTCTCTCTCTCTAAATTTCAAAGATGGCAGTTTTATTTGAAGCAAAAGATTCGTCTTTTATTTTATTTTATGTGTTTTACTCCTATTAGTGTTTATTACTGCCCGTGTTTCGGGTATGGTATGGTTTGGCTTCTTCATCTTTTTTTGTTTTTATTATAAAACACTCGCTACTACCGGAAAAGTCACAATGAGATAATGATAATAATAGTGCTCTTGTAATAATAAGAGAAAATAGTATTATTTTTATTTTTATTTTTATTATTACAGTTACAAGACAAAAGTTGTTTTTACCTTCTTCTCATAGCCACTCTTGCCCCTTGCCAGCCAGGTTGAGGTGGTCCAGTCCACCTTCAATTTTTTTGTTTTTTTTTACCATGCTTCTCAGTTCTTCTCTCTCTCTCTTTTCTTCTTTTCCTTGAGCAACTTCTCTTATTATTATTATTATTCATAATACTGCACATAACACCTGTCGTAAAAAAAGTTATTGTTTTGCTCAAATACTTAGTAGTTATTATGGATGTGTTGAATAATTTTAGTCAGGTCACTTTAGCTTATTATATTTTTATCCACAGCAGGTCAGATGTCTTATTTGTTAAAAACAAAATAAAAAAACATGAGAGACTAAAAAACATATATTAAAAGACCTAAAGTCAATTCTTATAAACATAAAATTAGAAACTAAGGATAATTTTTACAATTTTGAAAATTCCACTAATACAATAGCATGACACAGTCACTTGAGAAAGCAAATGACATAATCAATAAGTCACTGCCCACTGTAAATAATGAGGAGTTGTTATGGTATTCAAAAAATTTCAACAACTCATTAAAATGTCAGTATGAAAAAAATTAAATACCAGAATAATCTCAGCGGAGCGTGTTAGATGTTAACAAAGAAGAAGATGTCCGTTACACCCATCCATATGATAATGATATCCATGATATTGATACCAATGCTTATGCACCGTCGATTAATAATAATTATTTGGGCAATCACGTCATAAGTCATGACGAACGCATGGCATGGTTTGCATGTTACGCAGTGGACCAGCAACATTGTAAATTTCGCGTTGGGCGCAACGGTTCAAAAAAGTCCAATACATATCATACAAGATATCTTCCCTTGGGCCCACATCTGCCAATTGGCGTAGGGAGCACCGTCCGATCAGACGCAGTGAAGCTTCATACCTGTTTACTGTATTTTAGTTGCATGTTACACAAGTTTAGGATTTGTCATTTTAACCATGTTCATAGGAATGGGTATAGAGTAGTTGAGGTTCTTTGCCTATGTTAGATTGGGTGATGTTTGGTTAGAATAAGCTCCACGTGAGATTTTTCATTTACCTGTAATGTTTGGATGGATGGAATAATTTTGAAGAAATGGAAACTGAAACGAGAGTGAGAATGAAATGAAATATTTATATTTATTATTTGTTTGGTATGAATAAGAATGGAATGATGATTATATTATATTTGTATATTTGATATGCTATAATAGATTAAAAAAATTATATATATATATATATATAATAAAAAATAACTTATACTTTTTTTAAGTTAAACTGATTTCAGTGCCTAATTCAGGCCAATCAAATTGTTAGATTGGGCAGGTGCAGGCTAATTTGTTTGATTCAAAGACAACATGATTTGATCCAAAAAAAAAATGAAACTAAATTGGTGGCCTAAATGGATTGGGCCATTTTTTATAGTTATATTTTTGTTAAATAAAATAGGAATTCTATCACTTTTATAATGAAATACTTATTATTACAAAGAGTAAATATTTAATTTAGTTCTTAAAGATACATGTGATATCAGTTTAACATTTCTATTAGAAATATAATTAGTTAGAGATTAGTAGTCAGTTTGTTATTAGTTTGTTAGCCTATATAAAGGCTTGATGTAATCGCTTTGTATTAACTTTTTTATTCAATTAATTTTACTTTTAAATTCTCTCAATTTTCTTTTATCTGAACCATGTTTCTTAACACTTTCAATTATTTTTTACATCAAATTAGTTCTTTTAGGAGACCAATTTAATGTCAAAAAATAATTTTAGAAGACTAATTTAATATGAAAAAATTGAAATTTGAGAACTATTTTAATATAAAAAAATTATTGAATGATTAAACTGATATCACTTATATCTTTGAAGGATAAATTTAAGTGTTTACTCTTTCTACAAATGTAAGAATACTCATTCCCTAAAAAATATTTACATTCTCATTCCAATCACCTAACCAAACATAGGAATGGACTCTTTCACATTCCCACTCCATTCCCTAAAACTAAACATGCTTTAAATGATGTATTACTTGCCTTCATATTAATGAATTCAATTTACCTGTTTAAAAAATATTATTTATATATTCAATTATATAATTTTTTAAATTTTACTTAATTAAAAAAATAGTTATTTAAATTTGGGTTTATATTCATTTAATTTATAAAGAAGTTTTCTTGAGTTAAAATTAGAAATTGATATGATTAATAAATGTAATTTTTTGAAAAAAATAAATTAGGATCAAAACATTAATTTAATTTTAGCTTTTGGCCACTACCAACCCGATCAAGCACGTCCAACGTTCCTTTGACACTAAAGTTGCGATTAAATATCTGCAAAACTTTGGCTTTTGCCAAATTATCAGTGTTTTTTTTTAAGAGCCAAATTATCAGTGTTAGGTGGGGTTAAGGTGGCTTTTTCAAATAAATAAAAACAAAAGACAAAAGGATAGAAAAGACTGCTTACGAGTGAATGCACGTTTCACACTTTAATGCCTTTTTATTTTTAGATTAATTGCAATTTGATATTCTAATTTATAAAATTAAGTATTTTGTCCATTTATTTGACATAACTTTTTTTAATGGATCCTTCTTTAAATTAAGGATTTATTCTCATAGTTATAATAAACTTATATATGATAAGTGACTTTCTAATGAAAAAAATGATCCTCTAGTGGTGTGGAACGTGTTAAGCTTCTACTTCTTACGTCCACTTAATTATGATCACGATTAAAATGGTAAATTGATCTTTTAAGTCGTCTTTATCGAAAAAATTACTTGTTTGTTATATGTGATTTTCAAAATTGTGTGAGTTAAATATTGATTTGGATCGAGGGAATAATGGCATTGTAAAAAAGATCATGTTAAATCAGAGGGAATGTACTTAATTTTATAAATAAGAAATAAATGTATAATTAGATGAATAAACTTAAATGAAAAAGTGCAATTAACCATTTCATTTGTATGATATACTTGACCAGGGGGCTTGCATTGTATGGAGGTATTTTACTACACCATCAATTGGAGCGTCAAGGCATCATCAGAAGACTTCCTCCTCGATTTAAGATATCGAAGTCCTAGACCGTGTTAAGTGAAGATATTTAAGATAGTTTTTAGATTTATAAGAATATATTTTATTTTCGTATATCACATCACATGAAGTGCATTTTAAGGATATAAGCAATAAAATTTAAACTATTAAGTCAAATCGAACAATATTTCATATATGAAAATATAAACCCGTCCCTATATGGAAACTCAACACATTAACACATACTACTATTGTATTTATTTTATTTTTTTTAAACCAAGTATCCCTTCACCCAGAAAGTAATTTCTTAGGGTATGGTCAGACACATAAAATGAGAACTCCTTCCAACTACATTTTCTTTATACACATCGCCCTAAGGATCGAATCTGGAACAAAATGTTTAAGGCGATCGAGTCTCTTCTTATTGGACCAACAATGGTGACCAATCGATTTTCTTATATATGCAACCGATCGGTTCGGTTTAGATTTGAAAACAAAACAAAATCGAACTGATATCAATTGGTTTAGTTTGGATTGATTTTTTGGTTTTTGGCCATTTTAAAAAAAGATCTTATTCCTTTGTTTTTTTAATGGTTTAAAAGATAATTCAGCTCATTTATACAATAAAATAACATCTTGCCCATTTAAAACAAATAACAACAACTCATTTAAATAAAAAATAATTAAAAATCTTCTAGTGTAATGATCAAATACAATCATGATCAAACCTTTAGTGAATCGTCAAATACAATCATACAATAAAAATCTAATGTTTCAAACTAATTTTCAACTATATAAACAAGAACTTTCAGCCATAATTACTAAAGAAAACAATCATTAAGTTGGCATATACCTTAAATGATAAATGTCATTTTGAAATAATTAATATAAATAATTTTAACAAGAAATAAAGAAGTAAAGCTTTCAAGTTATTCAAGAACACATACCAAGATATTTAATATATATATATATATAATATTCTAATTGGTTCAATTTTAAAAATTAGAACCAAAAATCAATCAAAATCGATTGATTTCTAAAAAAATAAAATAAACTAAATTAAAATAATTTGATTTTAATCAATTTTGTATTGTTTGATTTGGATTTGAACACTCTTAAGCAGCATTAAGGTTTGAACCTATGACTTTCAATAAAGTATTTAAACTCTCTACCATTAACCCATCCTTAGTGGTTATTACCATTATACTTTAATCAGTCTAATTTAAACCAATTAATCTCTTCTCTCTTGTTCACTTACAATAATGTTATTCATTAATGATCATTTTGTCTAATAAATTAATGTTTTTGGATCAAAGGCTTATGTAAGTGCTTATTATATAAATAGATTTTGAATAAGTTTTACTAAAATAAAGATATACTTACAAAGATATTATATGTATAGTGGCACATTTATAATATGTGAGAGACTCATAATAAATTTTATATAAGTAATTCACTTATTCACATGTAGTTGAGCATGCTCACCGTAGATATTTTACTAAAATAAGAGTATTTTAAGAGCTAAGGAATCTTTGGGGAAAATTTATATGCATCAATCTTGGCTATTGTGCCATCACCTTTGCCCAGCTCTGGGTTGTCTTGATGGCTTTTATCTTACCTGGGACTAGGGTTAGAGGAAAGTTATCTTAGAGTTCGATTCTCTTTGTGCTCTCGATCTAGTCCGTGGCTGCTGGAATCCGAGGCATTCGGCTTTCAAGTTTCAAAATCATCCACGCCATTAGGGTAAGGGAGCTTCTTCATAGGGATTGGAATCTGCAGCGGTCCATATCTTCAGAGAAGGAAATAGGGTTGCTGACGACTTTTCTAAGCAAGGGAACACAGTAGACCTGGGTTTACACTGATGAAGGGGCTTCGAGATGATCTCCTATTTTATGTTTAGATGGAAGAGTATAGTTTTTTATTTTTAAATTTAAAGAATTATAAAATACTTATAAAAATAAATAAGAGATAATTGAAACGTTATATAATAATTAATTTTTTATTATTAAAAAATTTTCAAATAAAAAAATGTTCCCTATAAAAAATTTCTCCTCGCCCTCCAAAATTCATCATGCAAAGAGTGGTTTTCAGGAGGGATTCCTGATTGTCTTTCTTTTTCCTCTTTGTTGGGCCTTTGCCCAGTTTTCTTACCAGAAAAAAGAAAGGATTGATGAAAGCAATTGTTAACATTTTCTAACTGCTCCCTTCTGCCAATGTGGGAGTCCTCATACTGTTTGGGGCAATATAGTCAGTATTTTTCTTTTAAATATGAGGAGCGGAGGAGCATACTCAGTATTGCTTTAATTGTGTGTTTTTTTCTCTATCTTGTTAACTTTCATAATCCTTTAATGTGAACCATTATTCTTGAATCTATTTGTGTTATTTGCAATAACTCCCCTATAACTATAACAAATTAACCAATACTAACATCATGCACAATTAACTATAATTGAAGTCATTAGATATAATTAGATATAGGTTAGGAGTGTAAGTAATTTATAAGAAGTTAGGTTCAAATTTTCATATTACAAATATAATTAGATGAAGTAGTCATATATGCCAAGAACTTATGAAGTACTAAAAGTAGTTTCTCTTCAATTTCTTAGATATATTATTTTCACACATTTGTTACTGAGGCCTTGCAAAGTAGGAGCCTGTGTACCTCCTGGGCCCAATAGGCTCGGGTAGGCTCAACCCTGGAGAAGGAATCAAAAGATTTCACTCGACAGTAACCAAATCACGTAATTGCCCTACCCTTGTCACCATAATTTCCCTCCATCAAGACTCGATGTGGTTACCGACGATCAACATACAACAATTACAACATATAAATAAGGGGCTCAGCTCTCCAAGTAGGATCATCTATTCTGACTTTGATATGTTGAACATTAGTCCCTCAACTTACTTACTCAACTTACTTACTTAAGCGTACAAGTGTCTTACAAGTACCTACCCTTAGTAACTCAAAAAACCTCACATAGACTCGTACAACCATGCGGAGAAGGAAGTGTCCTGGACGGAACAATTACCTACAATTAATTATACAAAAATCACACACATAATTACCACTATTTATATATAGTCACATAATATGATTATATAATTAAATAATGCTAGTGGCATGGGAGATGTTACATTTTAGACATTAGTTATTTTCAATCTCGAGATCCATCCCAGTAAAATTACTCTGACTTCACTTTAACTTATCATTCCTCACCAGATTATAGACTTCATTTGTAACAAAAAAAAAAGAATTATACTCAAATAAAACGTAAGTTGACTGAATAAATAAAATATTTTATAACTAGTATAATCCCACTTTCATGAAGAAGGAAAGGAAAAAAAACATATTATTTTTCATTATATAATCTACACTTTTAAATACAAAAAAAAAAATCTTCAAATAAAAACTATCTAACTGTATAAAAGTGACATTACAAATCATATAAATAGATGAGAAGATAATATGATCTAATTAAGTGATTTAGGCGGAAAGTGAGCTCATATGAGTGCTAATAAACTATGACAGGAAGGTGCGATTAACCTTATTTTATTTAAAAATAATAATAATACGGATTTCAGTACCTAATACGAATAATCATATAAACTTTATTGATTGCCCAACCACCTTGTGACGTCGATTTCTTTGGGTTGGAAAGAAATGGCCATAATAAGATGATTTGGGGGCTTTACTTTTTCTTTTTCAGTAGGTGTACCTATATATATAGGTTTGCTTAACCAATCCTTTCACTAGCCAATTCCATCGTTATCTCTCAGATTCTTTGCCTTCTGTAATACGTACCCAATCATTTTTTGAGTTGTTGCTCTGGAGAAACTCGGCAACGATATATACACGATTGATCAAACAATAATATAAATTAATTAAGCAAAAGTTTGTTCATAAAGTGATAAACCCCAACAGAAGAAATGATTCTGTTACCTGCAGAGTTGGTAATGCATGTGATTAATCTTCCTAAAACAATTTTTGCGGGGTCTGAAAGTCACTTATCCATTACTTTTCTAAAAATCGTGAAAAACAAAATATATTAGAATGAGCACAATTGCTACTGCAAGCTCTAGTTTGGCACATCATATCTTTTACTAACCCACAAGGAGCAGAAGCAATGGCTAAGCTACGATTTTTGCTCTATGCTATTCACACATAAATAAATAAATAAACTGCATGGAAAAAGGTCTCCATGTGAAGAAGTGTACCTCTGTACCATGTCCGTATAGGAAGAAAAACAAAAGCAAATAACACAATAAAACACAAAAAAGATAATAATGATAAAGGTTCTAATCTAATCCATCAAAAGAGACCCAAATCGTCTAGGATCCGTAACATTGATCTTCCAATGCCGATCGGGTAATCCCAACTTACCAGCTTTCCTCCTTTCCCAATTCAACTCAGTCCTACGTCGCCTTGTTAACCTACACAAACTCTGCAACCTCTTATCCATTCCATCATAGAGTTTCCACCACCTTTGGTGCGCCACGTCGCTGGCATAAACCCGTTGATTCTCCACATCCCAGTTGCAATCATAGTCCCTGTAACAATGCCACGGCTTCAAACCCAGATAATGAATCGCGTACAACTTGGGCGGGTCTGCACCAAACAACCCATTCTTCACGCTCGCTTCCAACGTCGTATTCGCCCAGAAATTCTTCAGGAAATTGACCCTCCTCGGCAACCTATGCCACCACACGAATATCTCGTTCAGGAACCCTTGGTCGCCGCCGTTGTACGAAACGATGTCGTGTCGACGGTCCATCAACACGCGGAAGGTGCAGTTCGACGGCTCGATGACCATGATGCCGGAGTTGAAGATGGATTGGTCGTTCCCCGTGGCAGACATCTGAGGAAAGTGGAAGAGTATGTCGAGGTTCCGCAGGACGATGATGTCGGCGTCGATGAAGATGATCTTGTTGTAATCGGTGAGCTTCCATAGCCGGAACTTGCTGTAGTTGTACTCGTTGTAGGTGCCTTTCTCTGCTCTTGGGTTTCGGATTCGGGTGATGATTCGGATCTTCCACCCTGCGGCTGCGAGGGCCTCGCGTTTGGGAGCGGAGATAGAGTTGTCTATGAGGAGGATAAGGTCGCGTTTGGTTCCCGTTTGGAGGAGGCTCTGTGCCAGGGTTATTGCGCCGCAAACATAGCCTTCCGAGGAGTGGAGCACCGTCGCGTAGGCCTCGCGTTTCGCTCTCACTTTGCTTCTCACGCTTCTTTCAATCTTGGAAAGGTCGTACACCTCGTCGATCCCTGAAAGAAAAAAAAAAAAGAAAAATCAACATGTTTTCGATCATTTATATTAATTTAAATTTTTTGTGCTGGAAAAGTTGAAAGCTAACTCTTTAACTAACTTTGATTGTGATGTAGGGAAAGGGTTTCTTAAAAAACAAGGGGAACACACACAGGGAAGTTGAAGTACACGTCAACAAGGAATAAGGAAGCCATCCAATATAGTATAGTGGTTAGTGCACATCACATCAAAAAAAAAAATGTAGTGGTTATCAGTTGTTAAGCACAAATATATGCAGGTACTAAAGTTTTTTTTGACTGTCCTCAACTTCATGAAGACATATAATAAATTGCAAACAATAGGATCGAACGGTTAGACTAATGATGACACAATTTTAAAATCAAAAGAAGTCATGATTTTATGATGTGCATGTACTATTCATATATTCATTTTTACAAAAAATAAATAAATAACTTAATAGAGACAAACGATTTTAAAATTGAAATTTATAAAAAATATACATCCTGTAATAATTTGTTGTTTTCGATTTGTTTTGAAAAGGACTTACTCTTTTAAAGAGGAAGTCATTTTTCCGCCTTAAAATGATTGCAACAATTAATAACACAAGAAGATACCAAAAACAAAAATGTTTTGCCTTCTCCTTTTCTACATTCCCTCAGCTTCGCAGCAGAAAAGGAAAAGTTCTTTACCAAAAAATAAAATAAAAATGCATACACTATATATTCCACGGACATTTGCTTATATATGTACATCTTCATTTTATGAGAAATTAAATTATAACCTTGCTTCATGGGGTAATATATGAAAAATTATAAAGATCTAATCATGATCGTGATTGATATTCGATCTTATTATGCCTATAAAAAATTGAAAACAAACAAAAGACGTTAGTTGTGCTTGATGTGAGATATCAGCTAATTCAAAAATTTCACCTGCGACATTATATACAAAACAAGAAGAGTTGGAAGAAGGCTGGTTAGTCAAATATTATCTACAAGATAACTTTAAACGAACGATAAGAATATAAAGCGCCTGTAGCTCAGTGGATAGAGCGTCTGTTTCCTAAGCAGAAAGTCGTAGGTTCGACCCCTACCTGGCGCGATCTAAATATAGTTTGTCTATGAAGGTTTTGATTTTATGTTTTAATGCATACTTATTTTGCTGGATAAATGAAAACCAGAGAAGAAAAACATCTTGGCTTAATTACTATTTATTACTCACATGTTCCTGCATGATGTAAGTAAAGGGGAAACAGAGAACAAAAAGATGTAATTTTGAAGGTATACCATACCATACCTTGTTCCCAGAGAGGCAAAGCCAACTTGCAGGACCCAACAGGCAATGAAACCTTCTGCTCTAACCTCTTTACCTCTGGCTCATAATACCACCACTCACCTTCCTGCTTAACCAAGTCGTTGCATCGAAACAGCTCCAGCATTGGTCTACACTTGCTCAAGAAAACCACTTTCGTCTTCCTTGTCCAATCCTTCTTCCCCTTCTTCACGGCCAGATTTGCCGCAATAAGATGAACTTGTAACCGAAAAACGTCCCTCCCCCACCCCTCTTCAGGATACTTGCATGGCAGCTTAGCCACGATCACGTCCATGCTTTCATATTCTGCAAACTCTGGCATAGGTATCTCCGGGCATGATGGAACATCACTCTCTTCCTCTTCGTCTATCCATTCAGGAAACAAATCGGTCCAATTGAAAAACTGTGATACCCTCTCAAAATAAACAGGTATTGCTACTCCCTTCGAGCTCCATTCGCTGACATCATATTCATCCATGTTCACCATTCCGATCTTCATTCCTTTCCCCATTTCACGAAAGAAGCTAGGCACCTTTATCCTAGTTGCATTCTTCTTTGGCCTCCATGATTTCGCTTGAGGTTCTTCCAATACTGCTTTCATTTTGATGCTTTTTTCTGCCTAGAAGTTTGAAGATCAAACAAATAATGGCTGATCAGAAGACATGGTTCATACCTACATTAACTAAATCACACAAAGGATAAAAGAGAAAGAAAAAGAAAGGAACGCCATTAGAGTAGGCTCACCTTACCTTGTGATGGCATTCGCGCAAGGAGCACCTAACAAGGGAGGCTGCATTCTCGAAATAGACAGAAGAAGATGGACGGAGAAGAATAGTTGCATAAACAATGAGAAAGATGGCAAGAAAGACCAAGTTGATTCGGATAACCAAAGCTCTAGATGGTGCCGTCTTCACCATCTTTTGATGACTCGAAACTTCCATCCCTTGAGTTATCAGCAGCAGTGCCTCAAATGGGGAAGTATATGAATTCCCCACTTGTAAATTTAGATGCAGTAGTAGCTAAATATGATGATTAGATAAAAGAGCAAGGATTTGGAAGTAGTTGTTAGAGAATTAGAGTAAATCTCAAAGCAAGGCAGACCATTTATGTAGCTCCATGTGTCCTTTCCTTGTTTTAGATTTCCTTTTGCGCGAGACAAATGAGGCCGGAGAAAAATTGCTATACTTATATTCGAGGTTGGTGGGCACCTAGAATTTCTAGACAAAATTCCAAATTACCTATATATCCTTTTATGTTTCTCTTGTCTCTTAATCATTTCAGAACCACAGGGAGGGATAGAGTAGTAAAACGCCAATTCCCATTAACAGATTGGGACTGAGAAATATAAAATTGGAATCTTGTTAATTAAGGGCAGGTGAGCAGGCTCGCCAACAACTAATCGGTTGCCCCGTCAACTTCCTACATGCAAAGAAAAATCGCGTTTATTTGTCCATGAATTGTGAGGTTCCACCAATTCCTTATATATAATCGTAAACTCCTTTTGCTTGTCTTGTTCATTATTGATATGAAATACGTTTGTAGGTTGCACGTCAGCACATCATCACTCACCAAAATTATTTCAGGGCATATTTTGCACGGCTACAACCCTCGAGAATGGTAGACTATCACATTTTTGTCCTCATGTTATCCTTTTGATGAGTAGACTAACTCAGTGGGACCAATATATGAGACCATTCGGACACCGCCGATCCCAATCTTACAATGAAATGAAGCACGGCAGTAGGTCAACTGTGACTTTTATAGGAATTGATATATCACTCTTTAAGGAGGTGAATCGATCCATTTATGACCCAAAAAACCCAAAAGGGTGTTGAATCAATTATGACAATCCTCCTTCAACCCTTCCCCCCTGCGGCCAGCCCAGCCATCCCCTCAAAAAGAAAGGGGAAAAATATCTCAAATCTCATCTCATTTTCACAAACAGAAGGGAAAACAAATGTAAATAAAGATCATTATCTCCGCTGAACTCATAAAAGTAGAATTCAAGGAATAGGATACAGCTATTTCCAAAATAAATAAACAGTACATAAATGAGTAGGAGCACCCCTCGTACATTTAGAATTTGATCACACTCCACAATGGCATTCCATCGATCTCTAATTGAAATGAATGTTAGCGGTTATGTCCTCTCACATGACACATATATCTTAACTTGTATCAACTGAGGATCTTTAAAGCAGTATCTGAATCAGAAAGAATTTCCATTGAGCAGAGAACGAGAAGGGAGAACACTAATTGTAAGGCAGAGGTCCCGACATCTCACCATTTGACTAAAATGTGACAACAATAATATCCAATTTGCTGGTGGAAACCACATACAATTATGGTTAGCTTAAGTTTGCACCCAGGCAATCATGCATTAATTTCTTGTATGTGTTCAGAGTGACTTTTTTCCTGGTGGAATAAGAATCAAATCCTCTCATCCTGAATTCCTTTCACTCATCTGCATCAGGGGAGAGAGAGAAATTATCAGAATTCAAACTGTTTCCTAACTTATAAGCTATTACATGTAATTAAGCAGACTACCTCCATTTTTTTTCAGTATATCTTCCAAACTACCCAACCTGTTTTTAAAAAAGAAAGAATACCAAACTTCAAATAAATGATAATTGATAAATCACAAATGAATTTTTAAAAAATGCTAAAGACAAATCCACTTTTGCAACTAACTGTTTTTAATCATTAAAATATCTCTGAACATACCAAATATCTAGCAGAATATCAGGACTGAAATTAGTACACGACACGAGGACCATGTTTTCACTCACATCAATCCAAAAAAATAGAAAAAAGAACACAATTATTTCTTCTACTTTCTGTTCATCTAACATTCAGCAAACACAAGTTTCCCCTTTTCGCCCTTACCTTTTCCATGGAAGACAGTTTACAAGAGTTTATGTACAATTAAGTGTAAATTGATGTCACAGTTCCCACTTCCCACACTGCATCTACTGTCTATTTTGTTTAAGCTGCTTTTCCCAATTTCCCCATTATTTATATTCACACTGATCAGGCTTAACTTTCACAACATTGTCACTGCTCTTGGACTCAAATGATGAAAAATACTGGTGTGGCTTAAAGTGATATGCACACCAATCAAACCCTGTACAAGAATCATAATATATAGATGCTAATTAACCTCTGGCATTCTTTATTTGAACCGGATCAGGTCAACATTGGAAAGCAATGCCTTCAACCTTCAACATATATACCTATAGCATATATACAGGAGGGTAATATGTGAAAGGTACAGGGTAAACACTATATTTAACATGCTTGAAAAATTATCCGAGTTGCAACCAATGGCATGTCCTCCCCGTTTAAGAACAAAGGTGGACCATAAGATTCATGGTAGCAAAGCATCAGGTATGTGTTCACATAACATGACTACATGACTATGGATGCTAACAGTCACATAGACATAAGAATATGAATTCACATGGCGAAAACATTTTAGACTGATTCACTTTTAAAGAGCCTCAAAACGAAATAGGATTCCCCCCCCCCCCCCTTTTTTGACAAAACACAAATGGGAAAGAGGAATGCATGTCATATTGGACATCATCATAAGCCACTATACAGCCCATCAATGTGATTTCCATCACCCTCTAGTTGGTCCGCATTCAGTCCAAACAGCAGACAGTAAGAGCTTCAAATGTGGAAGAAATAGTTGTAACACTATTGGTATTCATGCAAAATTTCTATCATATAAATAGATGACAACATACTTTGTACATTGATAAATTGTTGAGCTATACCTATAGATGCCAATTACCATGGCTTACTATATCCAATCCTGGAATCCGTTTCCAACTCTGTCCTCCAAGACAGTGAGTATCATTAAGAAATCCATGTAATAAGTAGCATTTATCTTTCTCGATCCTTAACCAATGGTTTGATGACATAGACACACAAAAGCAACCCCCTACGGAAAATTTTCATAGGAATAACTACTTCACAAAACCACCATTACCATGAGATAGTTATGACAATGAAATAAACCTGGTCAATACTCGAGTTATGGGGACAAGACAACCGTAGCCCTGCCTCAAGAGTTCTCTTTCCGCGAGCAAACCTAAAACATGGACTAGTAAATCAGGAATCCTTAACTTAGAAGCATAGTCCATTATTCCAATTTCCAATCCTAAACTTAGAAGCATCCATTCATCCCAAAAGCAGGTCAAATCTAATGCAACAAATCCTAATGAATCCAATGAGCAGACAATTTTATTTCCTAAGATTAGAATAACTCTTTTTTTCTTGAAGGGTCGGCAATAAAAGAAGTAAAAAATATACTAGCTTGAGCAAGAAAGACTTCAGCCTCCTCGTGGCAAAGCAAAGCAATCCAAATGACTTGGCTCCATCACTATCAGAAACAAACTCATTGTTGGAATTGCTAACTGTGTAAACTGCAGTGCCGGCAATGCACAAGGGACTTTGCGACGTGCTCGGAACTCAAGAGTAGCAGCCAGGGCATGCTTGGAATGTGCCAGAGGCGAATGGATGAAGGTGGAAAATCATACCGCCAGGACTCCATCTTCCCGAGAACGCAGTGTATACATTAAGAATATAAAAAATTATTTGGATTAGCATTCTCAATTATAAATAAGTAAATGGTCCTTCAAAATATACAGGTGACAATAATGAATATCAAAATAGTTTGTATGTCAAATTTTACATCAAATTAATGTTAAAATTTATAAACTCATCTATATGAATTAACCAAAGGATTTATTTTTAATATACTATCAGTGTGAAAAAAATATATACTGTCATCCAATCATATACTAACACATCGTTAAAAATATTAGACTTTTGAGGTAATTGTTGTAATAATCAAACTCTTTTAATAATATGGCAATACATTATTGAATTGACAATATATTATTAAATGACAATGTAAAATTTTTTTATACTAACAGTAGATTAAAATTAAACTCTTAACAAAATATATATTCATACATAAATAATTAACCAAATATATATTCATACATAAATAATCTTTATTCTTTGCATGTCATAGACTAAAATAAAGAGAGGGTAGACGGGATCTAAATACTTAAACGTACTTCTTCCGGTCTAGTGTAATCATTGATGGATAGGCTACTCTTTGACATACCTAGACCAGGGACTGCCTTTATTTAGAGGGGGTTTAGTTTCTCTCTATTGGAGAAAATTCTCCCATTATTTTAGGAGTAATCATCTCCATTATCTTCTCAACCAACTGTACGAATCTCCATTATCTTCTCAACCAACATTACGAGTGCTTATGGGCCTAGTTGGGTCAGGTTAAATATGACCTCAATTTTAATTCGAAGTTTTAATTGAGCTAATTTTCATATTTTAAATCCGAACATATTAGAATCCAAATAATTGGGTCGAGTTATGATTGGATCAATTCGATTAAGATATACAAAAATATTTTTTATGTAATGTTTTGCTTATGTCAAGATCTAATCTAATTAAAAATTACATTATAAGTGAATGACATAATAACTAAAATTATAAAAAGGTACAATATTTGATCAAAGTCTAACATTTAAAAAAATGTCACAATAATATATATGGAAAAATACTAAAAAATAATAATTTATTCAATAGTGGACTGAGTTGGGTGACCTGAAGGAAGACTCAAATTCAACCAAAAAAATATATTTGGTTTAAAAGAAAGATTCAGACCCAGCCTAAATACTTCAAGTCAAGATCGAATTTTCGATCCGAGACGGGTCATGAGCACTCCTAACTAACATGACCTAATCAAAGAATAATTGACTTATCTTATTAGTTATTACATTTGACTTAGTAAAAACAGAAAGTGGACAGAAAATGTGGGACCACTTTATGAAGATTAACTTTAAATAAAAATATAACAATTAGTTTTTCAAGGTCATTGTTTCATATCAAATTGATCTTTCAATGTTATTTTTTATATCAAATTGGTCATTTGACCAAAATGATAACACTTATATGTTTGGAGGACCAAATTATATATTAACTCAATAAAGAAACACTAAGAATGAAGATATTTATAAAATATCACATTGTCCAAGTTGACAACTTTCTTAGTTTTGCAATTAATTTTTAACCATGATATTAAAATCTATAAATTTAAGACATTTGATTAGTCAAAATTATAATTTTATAAAAATTAAACTCTAATATTTTTGTGAAAATTAGAACATAATACATATATATATATATATAGACATTACAAATTTTTTAAAAAGAAATTACATATAAAATTTATAATAACATAAACTACTACGACACACTCTCCATGTTTTAAATTTTAACTCATAAACGGTTCTTTTATTTTTTGAGTTTAATTTTGATCTATTATTAATGTAAAAAAAATTTATACTATCATTCAATCATGTATTGTCATATCATTAAAAAAAGTTAACTATCATAACAATTATTTAAAAAATATAAAATTTTAATAATGTGTTAAAATAACATTAAATAATAGTGTAATTTTTTTATACTCTGATCAAAATTAAATCTTTATTTTTTTAATTTCCGTTTCATTCAAACAACAGAATTGGGGGGAAAGAAGGTGTAAAGAGACTGCATGTCTTGATCCAAGGTCCAAAAGGACCAATACCACACCCAAAGCCCCATGCTTTGGTCATAATCTCCATCTTTCGTTACTATACCGATGAAGGCCTGTGTTTCCTTGTGAAGTTGTGAGTTGTAATGATGGAAGTATCAGTCCATAGCAACATTAAACAGAAACCAAAAAAAAAAAAAAGGAAGCAAACAATATATTTATAAAAAAGAAAATATTATGTAGCCATAATTAGGTAATCAAAATAAGTTAATGTTCAATGACTATGGAATTATGAGCGGTCCTTATTATCTTATATCATCCACCAACCACTCTTAGATAATATGACAATATTAATAATTTATAAAATATGATAACGTTTTAGGTCTAAACATTTGGTCTTATTGGTTCAAAAGATGGGCGGTCGGAAAAAGAAGGGAAAGGAAAATAAGAGATTTTAATTTTGTGTGTGTTTAGTTAAATAAAAGAAAGAAGAAAATTTTAATGAAGGGAAAATATAAATTTATTTTTTTACACAATTATAATATTTAATTCATGGATATTTTAATCCATATTTGAACATATATTTTTTTCCTTCTAAATCTCTTATTTTTAGAAGAGAACTAAAATTAACTTAGGAGAGATTTTACTCCTATTTCTTTTAAAAAATTAAACCAAACACATAAAATTTAAAATAATTCATCCTCTCTCCTCCATTTTCCTCCAACCAAACACCATGTTAAGGTTTCTATAAATTTAAAAAATATCACATCCTCACTCCACACAACGAAGATATATTAACTAAATAGTAGACATATGAGATATCTAAAGTTATCTCGTATTCATACATTAAACATAAATAATTAAATATCTTGAATGTCAAAGATCAAATACATACGCACCAAACATTCCTTAAAAAAAGAAACTAACGTGACATAGACTTTTCATGCATATTAACTTCCTCTTAAGTTCTCATTGGCTTCCATGGTTGAGTAGTTTATGTTCAAGGAGAAATTTTAAAACTTTTAAATTTAATTTACTATTTATGTAAAGTATTTTACATCATCATTCACTAATGTGTTAGTATATTATTAAAATAATTTGGTCTCTTATGTTATTGTTATAATAATTAAAATCTTTTAATAATTTGACGAGACATAATTAAATGATAATGTATTACACTAATTATAGATTAAAATTAAATGTAATTTTTAAATATAATATTCTAAGTGAGCATCTACTTACTTATTTAAAATCTTTGACATAACATTAGTGTCTTGATCAGTAGTATTTGAATAATTTATTCTTACTATTATTTTTTTCATCCTAAATTTTGTACATGTTTAGATTAGTAGCCAAGCCAAGCTCCTCTCTCAAGGGAAAATAATGTCGGTTACATCTTCTAGTCTTGTGTTACTTGTATCTTGGGTTTAATTCATTTTAGAGAAGCTTTTAAACAAATATTTTTTTTTAAATCTTTTTTTAGTAGAGTTTTTTTAAAAAAAACATTTTATATTTAGATACAATATTTAAGAAATACTTCTAAGTAATAAAATGACTTTTAAGTTTGTTTGGATAAAAAAAACATTAGAACTTTTTAATAACAATATTACTAAAATATAAGGTATCTAAAATCAGAGAAGAAGGGTATGTAAGAGGAAAAAAAACATATGTGATATAAATTTTAATAAAGGATATTTTTTTCAAAAAATTATATTAAGAACTATTTCTACTTCTTTTTAAAAAAAAAATATATAATGATCATTAACTTTCAAAATAAGTGATAACTAAGCTTTCTTTTTAAATTCTAGTTTTTTTAAAAATTACATCTAAATATACTTAAAAACTTATATAAATACTTTTGAAAAGAAACATATCCAAACCTGCTTTTAAGAAAAACAAAAACACTAAACCATTGTTCTTTTAATTAATAGTAGAAATAGTAATACAATAAGCAAATAGTTATCTATTAAAAAATAAAATAAAAATTCAACAAGAATTAATTCAGTTAGTAAAAATCAAAACACTTCAATTAAAAGATTTAGGTTCCATTCTCATTATCAACAAGCTAGTAAAAATCAAAACACTTTAATTAAAAGATTTAGGTTCCATTCTCTTTATCAACAATTTTTCTTGATAAGCGATATGAGGCTTGGATCATGCCTTGAATTTGGAATTAAATAGTTTCCCTTTCACTTAAACTTTTTTATACATTACAAGAAAATATTAAATTAGTTATAGAATTTAGATAGAAAAAATTTCTCTAACTAATTCATAGTTAATTAGTTATGAAAAAAAATCTATCGCTAAAATAATAAATTGAAAAAAAATGTCTAATAAATAACAAAAGATTAGTTATGGGTTAACTATGAAAATTTTATCATTAAATAAATTTTCGTAGCTAATTGAATTAGCAAGGGAATTTTTCCCAGCTAATTCCTCGGTAATTTAATAAAATAAATCCCAAATCACGGTTCTCATTCCCTCCTCATTTCCCGAGCCTGCCATCTTCCCATTTCGCTCTCGCATTCCTCTCGATTCTAGAAAGCAATGTTAGCTTAGCTTCAATCTTCTTCACATACACAACCATGCCAGAGCTTCCTATCCTCTACCGCCATTGTTCCTTTTGCACCACACAGAAGAAGCAGATTCTTTTCTCACTGTTAGGGTTTTCGCAATGTCTGGTAACTCCTCCTCCGATGAATCTTTATCTCTTCACTCTCGAGAAATCACTCGGCCTTCGATTCACTGGATGTATTTTCAAATGTAATGTTAACATACTTGGCGGTGAAAATACTTATTGCTGATTATATATCTTATACAACACTTTAAATGTCGTAAGGTTTAAAATGCCAAGTGTATAGTTACTCTCTGTAACTTTCGAGCACATAAGGACTTAAATCATTACCATTGAAACAATTAATTGTCCTATATTGTTTTCTTTTATGTAAACATCTAGTTTTGTGTGATGTGGCTTTACTAGATGAGAAGAACTGGAATTACTGTTCTCAGAGGTGTCACTTTTTAGGAATCTAGCAAGTGGCTATTAGCCTCCATTTAGTTTTGGTTGGCTAGGTAAATAAACAAGAGTTAGACAGCAGAATTGATGTACAAATGGAAAGAGCAAATATTTGTTACAAGACATAAATCACATATCTAATGAGACTTTAATGGTCATGGTTATGTCAAGATAGATGAAAGAATTGCTTGTAAGGAAGAGTGTGGAGAGCCAATTTTTTATGCAGAATGCATTGGAAAATAAGATCTGTTAGAATTATAGATTCCTGTTTGTTCATGCTTTGCTTCACAAGAATTTGTTTGACCAAAATCCCAAACCTCTAATGTGATTATATTTAACCTGAATGCTGCATCTGCCTAATGAAAATAGTAATTTTTATATCAACCAAATTTTGTATACTTACAAGGAGAACAGCTAGTGAGTCCTGAAGTTGGTTCACTGGTTTGACAAGTTGTGGAATTGGCCACCTCTGAAGCTACAACAGAGGTCTTTGGTCATGCATTGCCAACAGCTGTATGTATTCTGAATTGAGCAACTCTTTGCTTTTTCTATGATTCTTTCAGGGAATTTATTGCCCGTAGATTTCTTTTTTCATTATTAAGTAAAAAGTGTACACATTTATCAATGTGATTAGTAATTACTAATTCTTTGATTTCTATGCACCTGCACCTGTCTCTGATCTTTGATTTCTATGTACAGAGTAGCAGCAGCTTCACCACTAAAGCATCTCAAGGTTGGTCAATACCTCAAATCTTTTCAATTTTTGTTATTGTGTTTTTGGGGAAATCAGATTGGTGGAAGGTTGGTGTTATCGCTGGTAGACCTCATATACTTAGTGCAAGATTAAATATTTCTTAGATCTGACTTCCTTTAAGCATTATGACCATATTTTTCTGTTGTGTAATGAGAACCGTAGGAGTTGTGATAAAAGCATCCCATCCCATTTTGACAGTATGGTATTCTTTGCTGCTGATAGCTGTTCTGAACTTCAATTTTTTTCTGATACCTAGACCAGTTGATTAATTGTTCGACTATGGTGATCCTTCTGAACTTGTTGAACCATATATTGGTACAGCTTTGAAAGGTGAAAGCAAAGCATGGAGAACTCTCAAACAATCCCCAGGGCTTGCTTTTGGAAGCACTTCACTCTGCTGGTTATTCTGGTGCATTGGCTAATCCCCTTTTGGCTCCTGAATCAGCACTGAACAGATTGGATGGCGCCTGTTTAGAGGAATTTGTTGCTGTAAGATCTATTATCCTTTCTGATACGGCATGAATACTACAGGAAAAATCAAGAAATGCTTGATTGATCATGCTGCGAAAGGAAGGTTGAAGGAACAAAATTATTGTTTGAGGATGATTAATTTAAATTATTTGTTTTGTGTGTCCATTTACAGATTAGGTGGGTCCAAATAGGTTCTTGAAGAAAAGGGCATGCCGCTCTCACTGCTGAAAACTTGATGCTAAAGGAAAAAGGAAAAGGACATATATATAGAAAGAACTGGCAAGATATGCCCACTCTTTCAATGGCAAGAGATGCTCAGGACACTTGGCAATATCAGTGTTCTTGAAAATCTATGTCTTCGATGATACAAAATTTTGCCACTTATCCTTCTAAAGTTGACATTGCGAAGTTGGTTAGCAAACAAGTTGTACTATCAAGTCTGTCAATGTTCGAACACGTATGCTGCAAGTATTTCATTATTAGTATGCCATCATTAATTCCAATATACACTGGTTTTGTTTTTCCAATGCACTGGATTTGTGTCAGTGGTGTCCTAGTGTCAATGTATGAGTGTCTCAGATCAACAGTTTAAAGGAAATTTTGAGTTTCATCGTTTAATATGTCTTCCTTTCTTTCATCTTCAATAATGCCTTGGCTCATTTCAGGTTTACAAAAGTTTGCTCTCTTAAATTGGAAGGGTGCCTTGTAACAACTGCATGCTTGGATTCTCTTGGAGGTTGAATTACTCAGAGACTTTTTATGCTTATTCTGTTAATTTTGTCATGTCTCATGAATCATGATCATATTTTGGCTTACTAGCACTAACTAGTTGTTAGGTTATAATCTTGGTTAATGGCCCATGAATTAATGCTTTAAGCTTGAAGCTGAGTCACATTGTGTTCATTGGGATGCTTTCAGCATATCACTCCCAGCAGATTGGCGGATGGTGCTGATTTTTCATTCTTCGTCATCCTCATTCCTCTTTGCTTTTTACCTAAATTAGTGGATGGTTTCCCTTCCAAGACACACTATATTCTGCAGGATATATACCAGGATATATACCTGATAGATAGAGTTAGCCAAACAGGTTGAGACTTATGGGTTGACTCGTTTAACCTGTTTTCTTAAAGAGTTAGGAACAGTCTAATACCTAACCCACGACTATCCTGGATCAGTAAGGTCTGGTTCGTTTAACCTGCGGGTTAAACGCGATGGCCCGTGAGTTGGCTCGCAACCCTTTTTTTTTTTAACAAAAAAAAATAACTCTGTTTCACAAAAATACTTTTAATTAGTAGTTCAACATACATGTATAACTTATCTAATTTTTATGACCAAGTAAAATCTTCAATTTTTTTTTTAAAAATAGTCTAAAAAACTCTAAATGATTTTATATTACATTTATATATACACTTTTTTAATTTAAATTATTAAAAATTTTAAAAAAATAAGGTTAGTGGATAGGCTTTGGCGGGCCGAGGCCAGATTAACAATTTTCCATCTATTATTAAAGTGGACTAATCTTGTTTGGCTCAGATAAAGGGAAGCCGTGACGAAACAGGTCAGGCCGCTTACCTATCTCTACTGATATATGCTAGATAGAATAAGATGTAGGTTAATATCATGCAATCCATTTTTTTAAAAAATATATAAATATTTAACTGTAAGTAATATTACTTGCTTAGATATTTTCTATAGTGATTCTCATATATCTGAATCAAACTTTTTTTTTCAAGTGCTAAGAAAATCCAAAACGTGTAAAAGACGTGTGATTGACACATATTCGCTGTTGTGGCATATAATCAACAATGATATAAAGTTATCATTCCCAGCACTCGCTTAACACACACGATTTCCATTAATCAATGACAATGTATACAGCCTCCAGTCACGGATTCATAATTATTACTCTATAGGTTAAAATTTATGTACTAAAATAATTTAATTTTATAAATATTTATATGATATATTTATTATTGAAAGTGTATACATAAATTATAGTTGTTATAGTGACTAAAGGACATTGGGAGAAAATCAACAAAATTAATGGGACAATAATACAAATTACATGTATTATTACTATAAATTCTTCAAAGCTTGTGGAGGCAGCTGCCCCCACTATCTTATACATACGTTCGTCAATCACACCCTCTATGTTCCCTTTTACCAATTTATTTTTTTAATTCTGTACAAAGCATAAAATCAATCTCAAACGTTGATTTAACATTTTAAACTTTTACGAGTATTGGTCCTAGATTGTCAACAATTAATTCTTTTAAAAGCTTAAATTTTTAGGTAAAAGTTTAAGATTGATTTTTATATCTCTAACATGTTCTCTTACACAAGAGCCATTTGAGCTTGAAACGTGGATAATGCATAAGTCTACTTTATCATGTGTTGAAATTTAACTTTATTTTAAAAAATGGGAGTGGAAAGGATCAAGCTCCTGATCACTTGATCATGGAAACTCTGATACTATGTTAAGAACTAACTTACTCAAAAGTTTAAACTTTTAGATAAAGACCTGAGTTTGATTTTTATATCTCTAATATAGATATGGAATCAAGTTTTCTATGATCAAGTAGTCAAAAGTTCAATGATTTGTCGCTCCCACTATTCTAAACAAAAAAGTAAGAGTTTAATCATTATCTCTCTCATTCTTTTAAATAAAAAAGTATGCTTCAAGTCCAAATAGCTCTTGCGTTAAGGAGTAGGGGTGTTCATGACTCAACCTTTGTCCGAGGTGTTTAGGTCTGAACCGGTCCTTCTTTTAGTTCCAATGTATTTTATAAGCTGGGACTAGGTCACCTTTCGGGCCACTTTAGTATTGTGTAAATTATTATTATTTTCAATATCTTTCCCTATATATTATGACATTTTTCTAAATGTTAGACTTTGATAAAGTATTGTGACTCTCCATAATTTTAGTTATTATGTCTTTCACTTATTATGTAATTGTCAATTATATTAGATCTTGACATGAGCAAAAAGTAGTAAATATAAGCAAATTTATACAAGTAAAGGGAAAATAATCAAAATATTACATAAAAAAGTATTTTGTATATCTAAATCGGGTTAACTCGATCTTGACTCGACTTAACCCGAACTCCAATATAATCGAGTTCAAGCCATGAAATTAAATTGGCTTGATCAAAACTTTGAGTCAAGACTAAGAGGTCAGGTTCAACTCGGCCAAACTTTGCTCATGTGCACCCTTATGAAGGGGCGTGCTAAAGATATAAAATCAATTTGGTCATTTACCTAACAGCTTAAACTTTTGAGTTCATGTGTAAGGGAGCAAGTTAGAAATATAAAATCCATCGTAAATTTTCACTTAAGATCAACTTTTAGAAGAGTTGGTTATGCACAACTAATTCAATCTTTTTAGATTTTTTTAAATCTTTTTTACTCTATATTTTATATTTATTGCACCAGAAGCACAACACAATGAGAAACGTGACAGTCCTCCAGCGTAGTCATGAAATGTTGAATTGGACACATTAATTAAGAGTTTATTCCTATCTTACAATCAATTTGCTTTAGATTAGTTGCAGCAAAAGCTATTAAGCATTGATTCTACAACAATTAATAACATTAACTATCACCAATTCACTTCCACTCACACTCGCACTTAATTTTATGCTCATTTACTTTAGCTCAATTTTTATTATTTTATTTAATTAATATTTTATTGAAAATTAAATAAGTATGTAGATAAAAAAAAAACATACGAGAATATCATTACTTTGGTTAAACTAAGGTCAGAGACTTTTATGTATAAAGAATTGAACTTATAATTTGTCGTTAAATTTTGACCCATTTTCCCTGTTTGACTAAGTCCAAGTGACAAATCATGGAGTCTGATTTTAAACAAGTTTTTCTCCTACTTCATGTGATATTCATGTTTTCTTTTTTCATTTTTACTAGATATATTTTAATTATAATTACAAAAATATCACATTATTTTCATTATGTTTTATGTTTTCAAAATTTTGGGTCAAATTAACATTTAAAAATTTTATCATTTTCTTCACAATTTTTTTTAAAAAAAAAAGCAGAAAAAAGAAAACAATGTAGCAGTTTTAAAATTATAATAAAAACAGAAAATAAATCATATTTTTCCTCATGTAGCAAATATGTTTCACCCCACACCAAATTTTTATGGTGTTCTTGATCCTTCTACTTTTATTATACTATGTTCACAACTGATCACTAACTGATTATGATTAAAAAATTAGATAACAATCTAAGTTATTGTCTCCAATTCTAAAGCAATATATGATAGTTAAAATCATTATTGGGAATAGAATATTTGATTTTATTCTTCTTTTGTACTCTAGATTTCCATTTCCTCCCTTAAAAGCTCCTATACGTGCAGATTCTTTTTAATTAAGAGATAGTTTCTGTCTCCTACAAGTTATTCTGTCTTCTTTTTTATCCTCTTATTTTACTTTTGCATTTAAAAAAGTGTACCATTTTTTTTAATGTAGCATTCTTTAACTAAATCTATCAATTTCTACCGTTGAAAGTGCACAAAGACTTTTAGACTTGAAACATTACTTCTATAAAAGGTGTTAGTCAGCTTTGTTGGTAGAAGCATTTGTTGAAGTGTTTAAAGAAGCAGGAAGAATTACATATGATTTTGTAACTTACTTCAATAATAATAATAATAATAAAATGAACTAGTCAAAAGCTAGCTGTATCTAAAGTGATACCATGCCTCTTTGGAGATTACTTAATTTCGAAATTAAATTTCACCCAAATAATTTTACGTGCATTTTAGCCAACTCTCTCCATTCACACAGTAAGTCTTAGACCTCTCATGTAAACAAAAATCAGTAAATCCTTAACTACGTACTAATTAATGGTAATGATGATAAAATTTAATTACTTCCTTAATTTGTCAAACTTGTTCATCTTGAAGTACACTTAAATTTCTTTGGCCCATCTCATTTAAAATAGAGAAATTTGTGCCCAAGATTGTAATTAGGATGAGCACATATATAATTTAGTGATTAGTTATGTTGAGGTGCAAACAAGTCCCACATTGCCTAAATAAGGAGAGGATCATATGTTT
The DNA here is from genome assembly GCA_023212625.1 of Styphnolobium japonicum. Taxonomy (NCBI): domain Eukaryota; kingdom Viridiplantae; phylum Streptophyta; class Magnoliopsida; order Fabales; family Fabaceae; genus Styphnolobium; species Styphnolobium japonicum. Next base: position 28,692,455 of record JALBWW010000006.1, read on the forward strand.
ATAAGTATGTAAAAATGTCTCTATTAATATGAGGCCTTTTGGGTGATGTCCAAAAGCAAATCCATGAGGGTTTAAGCCCAAAGTGGACAATATCATAATAATGTGGAGATATATTAGTTCCCCGATTCCCAACAAGTGGTATCAAAGCCGATGGTGTCGGCTGGGACGGGTATTGGAACAGCCGTTGATGGACCAACAAGTGGTATCAAAGCCGATGGTGTCGACTGGGACGGGTATTGGAACAGCCGTTGATGGATCTGAGTCGAAGATTCCTTGTGTCGTGGCGTTGAGGTGATCAGGCGGCGTGTCCCGTTGCTGTACAATGGTGCAAGATGGAAATGATCTTGTGTCGAAAGTCTTCCTAACAGGTTGGTTGTTGAGGTTCAAACAAGTCCCACATTGCTTAAACAAGGGGAGGATCATAAGTTTATAAGTATGTAAAAATGTCTCTATTAGTATGAGGCCTTTTGGGTGATGTCCAAAAGCAAATTAAAGCAAATTAATGAGAGTTTAAGTCCAAAGTGAACAATATCATACTAATGTGGAGATATGTTAGTTCTCCAATTCCCAACAAGTTCAAGTCAAGTTCGACGACAACTCATTTAACATTTTTCTAATTAATGAGGTCGTTCCTCCCTCTAGCTTAATACAAGAGTGACACAGTCCAGGTGAATGTATGTGTTTCAATCTTAATGTAAAAGAGTGTGTACAAGATAGAGAAGACGAAGACCCCTTTGCCGTAGATGTTAATATGCATTTTCTTTTCAGCTGACATAATCCGATATTCCGATGCCTAATTTTATAGTGCAAAGAAATCATATCCCCTGCCCATGGGCCGGGGACAAGTAGGCGAGCTTTGTTTAGAACTCATCTTAACTTCTTGCCCCAACAGAAGCAAATTCACAAAAAGAGAATACCACAACTGCTTCCTTTCTCTAGGAGATGGAGATTCTTTTTCTTTAATTCTTATTCTCTTATTCTCTCGTTTTCGGTAGAGTCGTCCTTTACACGATATCACGAACATAAGATAAGATAGTACAAAGGGGTGACTGATCCCATCAGAGAATCAGACTGTACTGGGATACCAAAATTGACCTAAGAATCCGATTTGGACGGGTGAGAAAACTGCAACTTTAGAACAACGTACCAACCAACTGTCCCGCCCAAAAATAAAAAGAAAGAGAGAAAGAGTATAATCCAATTTCAAAAGGTGAAGATCCATGACCAAACCAGACCCATCACGCCTGCTATATATATAACTATCCCTCGTGGCATTCCGAAAACCATCCATCCCCATATATAAGCACCAGTGACTTCAGAGAGAGGAGAACACATCAGATCAAAATGCCTGTGTTTATCCCTAAGTTTGAGCAGAAGAGCCCGCCGCCACCCATCACCGAAGAGCACATAAGGTACATATTGAGAAAAGCAGATGGTAATGGGGACGGTTGTTTTACCAAGGATGAGCTTAAGAAAGCTTTCAGGGAATTAGGTTCCTACATACCTGCATGGAGAGCCTACCGTTGTCTCGACAAAGTTGACACCAACCATGACGGACAAATCGGTGGGGCGGAAATTGACAGGCTTGTTGATTATGTCCTTGCTAGGTTCGGAAACAAGATAAAGAAGTAAGTGATCATGATCAGGCCCATCCCATCGGGTTATAGTACTCTCAAATACGTCTAAATGAGCATAATATGTGTGTGTAACACTAGTATATATATATATATATATATAGTCTGTGTATATGTTCAAAGCCTCCATGTCTACAGATCTAAGGCTGAAGAACCGGATAAATTACTTCTTCCTGTGTTGTGCCACTTGGAGTAGTACCTCTCTCAACGTCTGTTATGCAATGTCGTGAAAGTTCGATTGAACTGTGAACCGGGAAAGCTTTCGGTTTATGTTCAATTGGTTCGACTGGTTCTATCGTCGGGTCGAATTAGATTATGTGATAATTTCGTATTAAATAAATAAATAAATACATAACTCATAATACACATTACTAATAATCAAATGCATAATAAGATTTTGGGATCTCAATTCACAAATCTCATATTACTCTTAGTTTAGTAATCAAGTGATTGAAAAATTAAAAAAAATTACAAATAAAATGGTCGATTCACCAATTTTATCGGTTTTGACCGACTTAACCCGGTCCAACTATGAATCCGATTTTTGCAGTAAACTAAAATTAGATGAGTGACCGGTTCACGGTCCGACCAGCCGATCCGGTTCATACATCGTTAATTTTATGTATATCAAACTTTTCTTTTAACATTTTTAATTGAAAAATGACACTTACATATATATTTTTTACATTATTTTTACACTCAATTAACAAAATGAATAAATTTTTACTTCATTTGGTTAATGAGTTTTGGTAATCCATGACTTATAGACTTAGTTAATGATGAACAAATTCTTGGATAATTCAGTATATCGTCTAGTTAATAGATTATTATCTTATAAGTGATTGGTTATTAAAATTTATTAATCAAATAATATATTATATTAATTATTAATCAAATATAAAAATAATGTAAAATTTTAATACGCAGATATCATTGTTGTTTTTAATTTACTAGTTTCATGCCCTATGTTGTACTCTAGATAAAATAACAGCTGTCGTATTTTATGTTACTTTTGGATGCTTGACTTAATTTCTGATTATGACAAGAACATCCTCTAATTCAATTTAGCAAGAACAATCTGCTGCCTCTAGTAAATATATTTTTTGAGAAAAATGAAAAATTATCTACTTTCGTAAAAGAAAACGAAATCCAACGTTATACTATAATTTGTAAAGCGTAATTACAGTCACAATATTACATTTTTCTTGTAGTCAAACTAAGTTTATTACTGGAAAACCGATAAATGCAATGACAGCAAAAAGATATACGATATTTCTCGATTCCTTGTACGAAAATAAGGTAGAGATACGATACGATATCCATCCCGTATCCACTGACACAATATGATATCGGAAAGGATGGGTGGATAATGCCCTATTTTGAACAATATCGATCCATACACCGACCCTTTTGTATCGAAGGCTACAATTTCAAGAAACATTCTGTTGAGCCTTGACTACTCTAAGATCAGCTTCACTTTGTGACGGGTTGCTCAAATATTTCCGAGACGTGGAGTATCTGAAAATATACTCTAACGTCTAAATACGATATTTGGTACATAAATTCTCAAAGTAAAACAATCATCTGGTCGTTTGGATGTTTTTCTTTTTTTGTTAAAATATAATTTTTTTATATTTTAATATATTTAGATAAAATTTTATAAAACAAAATTAAGCACTAAGAAAAATATAAATTTATTTATTTTAAGTAAAATTTTGTACTTATAAAAACAATACATAAAAAAATTATTCAAACATAAAAAATATTTATAAAATAAGTTTTGCTTTCTAAAAAAATCATATAATTTTTTTTTCAAGCTTATCTAAACCAGCCCCATTATAAGTCCTGGTCCTCTTGGACTCCAGAGCATTTGTTGGGGAGTACCCGTTGTACCCGTTGCACGTGTTTTGTTCCTGAGTATTGGCCCGATCCGGGCCCCCTAGGGACGTACACATTCAAATGTCAATGTCAAATTGTGAAGGAGATAGTCTCAACTTACAGACCAATTCACACCCGCAAAATGTAGTGTTCAGCAAACATTACACCATCAATGAAACCCAATCTTTCTTACTTTGTCGAAGGATTCAGAGCAAAATGAGGCCAGTGAATCAGCTATAGAAAGTGACATCTTTACCCATATACCAATCCCAAAATGAATGGAAATAGTTGATGGAATCTCGTATTTTCTTTTCCTTAGCATCCCCAATCTCACTTACATGCATGACAGCATGAATTCGGGTATCTGATACGGAGACGTATATGATACAGACAGATATTTTATCCATCACGAGTATAATAGATATTTTCAAATATCACTACTTACTTCCGAGTTACCATCAATTATATGGCGATAATTAAGCCTTGGCTTTTGAGACTGAAAATAACCACACAACAACCGAACTTGTTGGGGTTATGTATCTCTCTCAAAACTTCTCAATGTATATATCCTTTTCCTGCATTTTCATACAGGCCTAGTTTGGAAGCAATTATTATTATTTTTTTAAACTAAGGAGACCTCTATTGAGATTTAAGGGTATATAGGAGATAGCATGTGGGGAAATCGAATTCTCACCCAACAACAATCCCTTGATGTTAAAGGTTTAGAGAAGTATCATGTGAGCTAAGACTCACCGCCAGGGGCGGAGCCAAAATCCAAGTGGCCAAGACTTGAGGTGGTACAAGACTAAACATACACAACATAAAATGATAAATAAATTAATTATCATTCTATATAAAAATAAAATTTGATATATAATATCGGGGAGACGACCATGGATGTGCAGGTCCCCCTCCCTCAGCCCCTGCTCACCAGCTTGCAAGCAAATTTGCACAAAGTTATAGAAAGCTACCGGGTTGTATTTCAATGGCTCTTGCGTGCAAATAACATCTGTCTTATGCTTTTATTTAGAACCCGATGCCCTTTTAAACCTTTGCGGCCGTTGAAAATTCTTATGCGTGAAAAAGAAATGATCAAAAGAAATGGGAAGCTCGTGCTTCATCTTTGACCAAACAATAAATATAGGTGACTTCATGCCTCTGGCGATAGCATTGATGCCATTTAGTTCATGTTGGTATATAATTGAGCTGAAAAATACCATCTATACAAGTTTTACATGTATAAATACAAAGGATTTTCATTGAGTTATAAATATACGAGTTGTGTAAATAATATTTTTTAATTACAATGTAAGTAGAATTTAGGTTTAAATAAACTTTTGGTCATTATAATTTATACTCATTTTTAATTTAGTTTTTATACTCTTTTTTCTTTGTAAATCAGTAATCAAATTTATAATTATTTGTAAAATGGTATTTACTGTTAGACTCGTTATGACGTGGCCATTTTATAGGGACCAAATTAAAAACATGATAAAATTATAGAGACAAAATTAAAAACTTATAAGAACCAAATTAAAAAAAATAGAAAACTATAAGAACTATAAATTGACGGCGTCATAACTATAACTAACGTTAGATACGATTTTGCAAACGATTGTAAGTACAATGACTTATTTACAAAGAAAAAATATATAGAGACTAAAATAAAAATAAGTGTAAACTATAAAAACCAAAAATTTATTTAAACCTAGAATTTATTCAACTAGCCAAGCTACTTATGCTTACTTAAAACCCAATTCTTTTAATGGCAAAAAGAAGAACCTGATCCTTTTTAAGACAATAGCAATTAGTTCAATTGGTAGATGAGATTTAGTTAAGATTATGCATCACTTATCGCAAGGTTCAGATCTTCCATTCGATTAACAGTCTCGTGGAGATCTTTTGGGGAAAAGTTGAGTAACCTTATTTTTTTATAAAAACTTTTTATAGGTAATTCTCTAAGTGAACCTCTGCTTACTCGTGAGGATCTTCTCGAACTAATTAAGTAACTGTCGTGATCGGAAAAATCGCAACTGCAAAACGGTAAAAGAAAAATAGGTTAAAAAAATGGAGTTGCCACCAATAATTTATTAGGTAGAAAAAATGATTAACAAAACCCTTTAAAAATGGATTTAAAGTAAAAACATAAAAAAGTGATTTGTAAAAATCAGGCAAGGTTCGAGAGTTGATTATGCACAGAGATGGGTGAAAACTTAATCCCACAGCATCCTTGATATATCTGTCCTAAAACGATTACCTTAAGCTAATTGTGTAGACTTTATAACCTAAGTGATATATATTTTACCCATTTTATCAAGTAGAAAAATTAAACAAGTGCGAACAAATATTTACAGATAACAAGGAAACTAAATTGCGAAAATTAAAAGTTTGGCTTGACTTACCTTCTTACGTATCCCCTGGTACAATAGGGAATTCAAAGCCACATAATTCTTTCCAGAAAATGATTATGGGTTGATTGATTTTAATTAAAGCAAGAATTAATTAATTAAAAGAAAGGGAATTGATTTGATTAAGAAAGCAATAATTTGATTAAAAAGATAATTTTATTAGAGCGTCCTAAATAGGATGGAATGCGGTACTAGACCCACTGATCCATCCCGAGAAAAAATGTCTAGTGGGTACTTGACCCCTAAAGACAACTAAAGCGACTTATGACATTGGACGACTTATTTTGAATTGTTTTATTAACGTAACCTAAATGGAATAGAAGGAGGTACTAAGCCTACTGATTCATGCCAAAGATATTGTCTAGTGGATACTTGATCCCTGAAGACAACTAAATGCAAACACTATGGCCTAATACCATTTTATCTCTTATAACTCATTATTTACAACATAAAGAGAAGCAATCATCAATGGATATTTATTAAAACTGAAATTAAATAGTTTAAATGTAAAAATAAAAACATAATAGAGCAAAAAAGGAAAGGACTGATCTGTAAGTCGAAAATCTGAACACTTGAGAGAGGATCCGACCAGACCACCGATTATGCCATTGAAAACACGCCTTGGTCAATCGATCATCTGACCGGAACTGGAACCGGAAGGAAGGACTCGATCGGAGACTAAGACATAATGGAAGAGTAAAAGGATCGGTCAGTACATGAGATATTGGGAAAGTATGATCGGTTGGAACCGATCTAGTAAATGATATCAACAAAAATGTGGAGATCGGTAATAACCAATCGGTTAATGGTAAGGTGGTAATCGACAAGGTAGGCTCAGATCAGAGGCACAAATTTGGGGATGATCGGATCTGTTTAGTGAACTGAGGGGTAAATGAGGGTAAATAAGTTAAGAGTAAGGTCTGTTCAGTCGGTTTAAGGAAATGATCGGTTAAAAAGAGATTGATTGGGTCAAAGGTAAGCTCGGCTCGGTCAGTTTGGGGAAAGTGATCGGTTAAGGAGAGATTCATTGGGTTAAATGTAAGCTCGGCTCGGACGGTTTAGGGAAAGTGATTGATTAAGGAGAAGTTTATTGGGTTAAAGGTGAGCTCGACCCAGTTTGTTTGGGGGAAGTGATTGGTTAAGGAGAGGTTTATTAGGTTAAAGGTGAGCTTGGCTCGGTCGAGAGGTGATTGGTCGAAATTGAACTTGGAAGGGAGTGGTTGGTCGAGAATGGTCTGTTAAGTAGGTGATCAGTGGGCAAAAGGTCTGGGAAATGGTGGTCGGTTGGACAATGACCTAGGGCATTGGGTGGTCGGTCGAAAATTGTTTGGGGAAGTAGTGGTTGGTCGAAAAATGGATCTGGGAAGTGGTGGTCTGTCGGACACGGGCGCAGACTCTATTTTCTGGTTTTTCACAGATTTAGGATATGGTTTGATGGATATTGGGATGAGTATTGATATTGTGTTTAGAGGCAAAGTAAAGGACTTTTGTGGAAGTTTTGGTTGTTAGTGAGTAACCGTTGGTGATATTTTAAAAGAGGCATGGAAAGACTGTTTTGGATGTGAAAATGCAAGAATGGGTGTATGAAATGATTGGGTGGTGATGGATTTGTTGTTTTGAGATTATAGATGTTCTGTATGGGTTGAACATGGTGCGATTTTGGGTTATGGTGCTTGGTTGGGTAATTTAGTGAGCATGGATATTGTTTAGGTGCTTGTGGCAGATGGAGATAGATGATGGTTAAAGGACACAGGTAGTGTTGGAGAAAGGAAAGAGAGAAGAAGACTCAATTAGACCAAAACAAACTAAGATAACAAACAAAAACTAAACCCGCAAAAGCATAACCAATCACCAGGAATTAACACAAACATGAACACAAGACATCAAGAATAAAGAAAAAAAGAAAACATAGAGATCACCTTTTGAAGCACAAAATGGAAAGTGACACCTCCTCCTCTTTAACATCTTTTTCTCCCTCTCGATCTTTCCCTTTCTTTCTCGACTGAAGCTCTCTCTAAAGAAAAATTTGAACCCTTCTTTCTCTCGGTTCCCCCTCTTTTTTTATCCGTGAAGAAAAAAAAAACAAAAACCTCATTTTACAGAGTATGGTCTGTGTTAATATGTGTTGTGTGCTGGTATGAGGAAGTGTGCATGTGTGCGGTGCAACAAGTGTGTAAAAGGTGGCTAGTGCAGAGATGTGTCGTTGCATGCTGTGTGTAAAGTGTGTCAGGGTGTTTCTATGTACAAAGGGTGTGCATGTACAGAGGAAAAAGATGGGCTGGGTAAAGTGGATATTGGCTAAGCCCAAAAGGAGCCAGGAAAATGGGTTGAAAATGAGTTGAGTGGATTTAAAATTTTTTATTTTTTTTAAAAATTATTTTTTGTATTATATATATATATATATATATTATTTTATGCAAATAATAAAATAAAATTTTTTAACTCAGACAAAATTAAATGCTTATAGTAACCTTATTTTAAAAAATAAAATAAAAATCTTACAAGTATTTCTTTAAGTCTTTCCCTATCTCTCTAAGATCTAGCCATGTTACTTCATTCATAAAAAAAAAGATCTAGACATGTTACTGAGGTTCTGACCACTAATCGTTGAAAAAGAACCCGATTCCTTTTCAGACCTATCCATTGAATATTGCGTGCTATCATATGCTAGCTCAATTAATCAGGCAGTCATTTTGTGCAAGTGTGAAGCACCTATAGGCTTGGGCTATAGCCGGTCCCGGTATTGCGGGCTGCCACAAATAAAGAATTCCATAAAGCACAATCAAACTGCATCCTCTATTGAAGTGCCTGTATATGTCAACAGTGTTGACTTAATTAATTGTATCTTTTGTCATAATTTAAATTCGAAACTAAGATACGTCATTTATAATTTTATAATAAATTATTATTAAAGTTGGTACGTTATCTTAAATTTAGACTAGAAATGGACTTTCCTTATCTAAATTTTTAGTTATAAAAAAAATAATGATATTTATATAAAAAAAAATGTTCACAAAAATTTATGTAAATCATTGAATTAAATTTAAATTTTATTATAACTTTTTTTAACTTGATTTAACAACTTGTATGAATTTTTGTAAAAATTTTATAAGAATTTTTTTATATAAATATTATCACTACTAAAAAAAAAAAAAGGTTCCTACATATACATGCCTCGGTGAGTCGGTGGTAAAGAGTTAAACCGTATATATATATATAGAGCCAGAGGTGTGGTGGTGTGGTGTAGCCGAACCTTTCAGACATCAGATCAGAGAGAGGAGAATGACAATTTTCATCACCAGCTCGGCAACGAGAGGAGGAAGTATCCAAGTGAGTAAAACGGAACAGCAAATCAGGAAAATTTTCCAAGAAGCAGATAGAGATGGGGACGGAGTCCTGAACAAGGAGGAGCTACAGTACGCTTTCCGTCAGCTTGGTGCGCATGTCCCTGCCTGGAGGGCCCACCGTGGTCTCCGCCGTGTTGACATCAACAACGACGGAGTCGTCAGCGGAGAGGAACTTAACAACCTAATCAAATATGCTCTTAGCAAGTACGGTTATGAAGTTGGGAATTAAGCAAGATGAGGTCTTTCGATATATATATAATTTCCCACTCCTACCTTGTTTAATTTGTATTCAATTGATATGATAAGGGCCTTCTTAGTTCTTATAATGTGTGCGTAAGTAGATGAAGTGATGCACACTTAGTTATCAGTTTTATGTCTCTGCCTGAGTGCATGAGATGTCCCTGTCTATCTTTTTTCAGTTTTAACTCTGAATGTCTACTTTCTCCTAGTGGCTGTGGGATCATGTAATAAATCCATGTGTGAAAGCTGCTCTTCTTCTTTTTGGCCTTCATGAGCATGGTAATTAGAAGCTAAGGATTGCATTCCATGGTAATTAGAAGCTAAGGATTGCATCCCTGTAAACATCTTATGTGACCGAGAAATGTTAACCAAAAAAAAAAAAGAAAATACAAAATTAGCAGAGGGGATCCACACCCGATCTCTCTTGCACACACACAATTATCACACACAGCACACCTATACTACACCCATATTATATCCTATCTTACCAGCACACACAATTATCACACATACAGCACACACATGCACTTTATTAATTTTTTATAAATACCAGGGAGGGGTTTTTTTTTTTAGAGTTCTTTTGGGAGAGGGCAAGAGAGAAAGACGGTGGTGGAGGTGGAGAATTCGGGAGAAGAAAGAAAAGAGAAGTTTTTTTATACTGTATTTCTATTTGAAAGCAAAGCAAGCGTTTCCATAGAACCCTGTGCTTCCCTCCATTAAGCTCCATTGCAGATCTAGAATGAGCAATCTTCGGACAAGTACCTCTCTCCACGCAAGCTAACATTACGCATCAGGTGTCAAGCCACAAGCTCATATGCAGTCAAACCCCTACGCAGGTGTCATCATGAAATCCCACGCCCTCATATCATTCTTATTGTTACTTTTTTTTCATTTCACTTGTTAGATTTTTCACTTGCTAATTGTAAATAGATGGATCTGTCACGCGGGTTATTATTGGGCTAGTTTACTTTGTGGTCATATTTATGTTTCTTGGCTTCTTACTTTGCTAATTTCTTGCTAATTTCATTTTAGTAACTTTTTGTTTGCACGAATAAAAAATGAGTGTTGGGTCTATTCACTTGTCATGAAAATAGGACTCAATTCCTTTTATTTTAAGTCATTTAGTTTAGTTTTTGTGTATGGTAATTGTTTAAAAAGTATGGTGCATATAAATTCTCCTTAGCCATGAGTTAATTTCGATATTTTTATGTAAATTGTTATTTATTTATTTATTTGATACTTTGTTCTTCGTTTCATTTTGGCTAATAGTATTTTTTTTTTTACTTTACATTTTGGATTAAAGAAAAAAAGGCGACGATGTTGAAATGGAAGTGGATGCCTTTTATAATTATAGTCAATTTACCAATTCTATTGGTTTCTCATGCTTTTGTTATTGTGATTCTTGAACCTTTTTAATCGTCAATGCTTAGAGGGCTTGAAGAGTCATGTATTCACTAATCTATTTGAGATTGCTTTGTGATCTAATGTCATGATCAATTATATTTAGGATTTAAATTAAAAATAAATTTATTAATATATGTTTAGTGGTCTCAAAAGGTCATGTACTTACTAACCAAGCTTTTCGAGGGTGCTCAGTAGACTAGTACCATGTTCAACCTTGGTTATGACATTTCTTTTAAAAAATGATAAATAAAAATAAAAATAAAATAATAAAATAAATATCGCTTAATGGTATCAAAGGGTCAAGTACCTACTGACCAAGTTTTTGGGGTTGCTCTGTGGCCTAATGTCATGACCAATTCTATTTAAGATTTAAATTAAAAATAAATTTATTAATATCTGCTTAGAGGACTTGAGGAGTCATGTATTCACTAGCCTATTTGGGGTTACTTCTGTGAATTATTGCCATGTTCAACCCCACTTAGGACTCGTTCTTAAAATTAAATAAATTAAATATCGCTTAGATGGTCTTGAAGAGTCAAGTACTCACTGGCCAATTTTCTTTGGGATGACTTCATGAGCAAAGTATCATGTTCCATTCCATTTAGGACTTACTCCAAAAAAATAAAATAAACTAAACATCACTTAGTGGTCTCGAGGGGTCAAGTACCCACTGGCCAATTCTTCCTGGAATGGCTTTGTAGGTATAATACCATGTTCTATTTGAATTAAAACTTATTAATAAATTCACCTACTTTTATTCAAATCATTTTTTTTTAAATTCAAGTTAACCGTTTATTTAATAAAAATTATGTAAATATTTCTTTTAAATCAACAATTTCCCAATATTATATTTTAAAGAACTACATGGCTTTGAATTCTCCATTGCACTTGGAGAATACGTAGGCACTCATGACAAGCCAAATGTATAAATAATCTAATTTAACTTTTATTTTTATTTTCTTCTCATACTTGTAAATATTTTAATTTATTTATTAATTTATTTTTCTTTATTTTCCACCAAACCTGTAAATATTCAATTTTTTTGTTTATTTTTCCTTCAAATTTGTAAATTGTTTAGTTTAGTTTTTATTTAATTTTGTGAATATTTGTAGTTTAATTTTTTTTTTGGTTTTGTCAACAAACCTGCAAAATATTAAATTTAACCTTTTGTGTTTATTTTCCTTCAAATTAGTAAATTGTATAATTTAGTTTTTATTTGAATTTGTGAATATTCGTAATTTAATTATTTGGCTTGTTTTATCTTTATTTAGGGGGTAAATCAAATATTAGTTGGGTTATTAAATTTGCACAACTAGCTTAAGGTAACTGTCGTAGGACGGATGTATCAGGGGTGCTGTAGGATTAATGTCCTGCCCTTCCCTGTGCATAATCGATTCCCGAATCCTATTTGGTTATCGCAAACCTTTTTTTTGTTTTATTTTAAATCCATTTTTTAAAGGATTTTGCTAGTCATTTTCTCTACCCAATAAACGATTGGTTGCGACTCCATTTGTTTTAACTAAATTTTTCCATCGCGATTTTCACGGTCGGGACAATCCCCAGTAACTATTGGCAAGCTGGAATTAAAAATTACCAACCCTAGTAAGCGGTGTCCGAAAAAAAGAACAAAAATATATATATATTCTAAAAACAACGGATTTTTTTTGGTAACTAAGAACAACAAATTTATTTGGTACAGATATGTTAAAAGGCTAAAATATAAATAATTTCTTAATATTTTCATACTTTTTGAGTGTAAGACTAATCTTGTTCGAGATATCAAGGTTGTTACTTCCCATAAGTATTTTTCTACGGACTCGAATCTGCCTATCAATTACTGAGCTCAAGCTAAGCTTGCTTATCATTTGAACCATTTCTTGTGAGTAATTTCATTTAAGTTTGGAGATATATATCTTAGAACTTAAATTTCTCATCTTTCTTATAATAATTATTTAAGTGCTTAAGGACTTCAAAAAATGTGACTAGTAGATTTAATAACATCATATTTATTTATTTAGTTAATTAAATAATATTGAACTCGTATTTTATAGTTTTGATTATATATATAATCGCATCTTTATCACTTTTTGTAATTATTAATTATAGTGGGTAGATTTGATAGAAGTCATACATAATGTATGAAAAAATAAATTAAAAAAATACAAATTTAAGTATTACATATTCATGGTTCTTTTAGTCAAGAGTTATAGGACATATATATTACTAAACCTACGTTTTACATTTTAAATGTATTATGTAAACTCTAATATGAGAAAATATATATTGAACTGCTGCTAAGTACAAAAGTTAAACACAGCAACTTGTAGACATTAAGTTTAATTTTGACTGCTCATCCTTGTAGGTGAAGTTATTTTTAATTGATTTATAATTCATAATTTACATATATTTATTATATTAATTTATGTCTCATTGTCTCCTTTATATATTCTATTTATAATGCTCTACCTTATTTACTTTCATCTTTCAACAAATCACTATATTAACTTAATTAATCATCAGATTACAAAATCGTTAAATACTTATAGTAATTTTTTTTATTACGTTTTACACACTGTAGTATCTCCGCAGACTAACGATCCTGAAAAAACTTGGCATCAATACATGATTTAAATATCTTATATTCCATTTGGAAGTACGGTGCCTGTCCACACATAGTTAAGCAGCATCTAAAGTACAGTGATATCCAATCACAAAAGATGGTGAAATCGAATCTTTCGATTATTATTTTATTATTATTATTATTATGCACCATATCCACAGTATTCCATTTGGAGAGGGGTTGAATTTGATGGTATATGAACTGCTAGGAGGAAAAGAAGATCGGGGATAGAAGGAAGCAAAATTATTTTCTTTTATCAGATATTTTTAATTTATCAGGTCTTATTAGGTGGTCTTATTAGGTGGTGAGAAAGAAAATAGAGTTATACTATTATAATAGAATGAAAATATTTGACTGTAAGTGCACCAAATACATGTTAAAATTTGATAATATTTTTTTAATTATGAAAAAACGAGACATAGCCCAAAACTAAACAGGAACAAAACGATGAAAGAAAATGAAAAAACTATCAGCTAATAAAAGCTAGAGAAATGAAAGTTGGCATATGCAACAAAATATGATTATACTATTAATCCTCTTTATACAATGCGCCAAATGTAGCCTTATTGTAAGTTGAATTATCCATGAGCCCGTCAATTTCTCTTTATGTTTTCTCCTCTGGCATTTTTACTTTAATTTTTGTTTGAGATTGTCATTTTTTCAGAAGAAGTTTTAGAGAGATCCTATTAGACCTAATGGAGAATGAGAAAAGGGTTATGAAGAGATAGAAATATAAAATCCCCACCAACCACAACTCCCTAATAAAGATTAAGAAAAATACCAATTGAGCTATTTTCAACCAATTGAGATTGCCAATTTACTTACGGTACCTCTAGTTACTTTTGTGTAGCTTTTCTTCATATTTTTCTCGAATAAATTTCATCAACTTTTAAATTATTATTATTTATAATAGTTCTATTAAGATGGATACTTTGTTTTTTTTTTGGTTATTTTAAAGATTTTGTCTCTAGTATCTTTTTTGGTACAACGTCTCTAGTATTTGTTTACTTTTAGAGTTGTGTTTTCTCATAATCTCTTTTTTTTTTTGGGTTAATTTTTTCTTTATTTACACAGGAGAAGCTCCTTGTTATTTTTTAGGAGGTTATGGCTCTCCTAAAAAATTTCAATTTTTTAAATAAATTATTTTATAAATTGGGGTCCAAACTGCGTTTTTTTAATCTTTAGCTCTCCAAAAAAAATTCTTTTAGCTCAGCCTGCGTGCACATTATTGGCTTTTGATTATTAAATATATTTTATCAATTGTTATTAAGCCTGAGCTGCCCTAACAGTTACGGATGCTTTTATAGTTCAATGAAAAGTTTATAACAATTATATTGTATTTTTTTATCTAATATTTTACTTTGTGTTATAAGTTACGATTTCTTAAGGAAAAAACCTTGTTGTTGCAGATTTGCTCAGAATAATAAATTAATAATCCAGAATGTTAAATTTAAGTTAGCCAAACAGAATAAAGTAAATGCAGAAAAGAAAGCGGAATATACTCCTCAAATTTGACAGCTTAAATTATTACTCTATGCATGAAAGATAAACATTAGTTAGGCAACTAATATCTAGTAGCATAACGTGCTGCCAATTTATTAGTAGAAATATGCCTCTTTCCACACATTTAATATTTTAAAAACAGTAGGACATGTATCTTTGAAAAGAAATGTTGCTAATACTTGATAGACATTTTAAAGATTTTTCTGCTTCTTGCTTTTTTGCTTCTCGTACGAAAGCTTTGTTGAAATAAGGAAAATCCTATTTTGTCCTTTCCCTTAATTTTATGTTTTGGGTGGCAGGCATCCTAACAATGTTCCAGATCATTATCTTTATAGTCAACCAGGATTAATTCAGTTGATAAGAATCAAAACACTTAATTATAAGACTTAATTAGTTCGATTCTCTCAAACAATATGCAATTTGTAAGTATAATTGTATGTTCTCTCTAAACCTATGACATGGCATGAACTTAAAGTTGAGTAATCTATCATCTTCCTAAACTTTATACTTACCAAAAAAATCATTATCTAAACATTGCCATTACTGATCTTCAGTTATATGACCCTTACACACAAGTTAGTTTTTTTTCTTCTTAATAATGGATATGATTAATTACATAACATGTATATTTACATTCACTGTTACAAGAACTAGAATGGATATAATATTTTTTTGGTATAAATTAAGGTATCCTTTCGCCTGGAAGACAATAGACTAATCTCATGAGGTATGGTTAGGCGTGTGAAGTAAGGGCCCCTCCTAACTGTGTTTTTTCCATACACACTGCTTTAAGGATCGAACCCAAAACAAAATGCTTAAAGTGACCGAACTTCTTTTATTCGAACTAGCAAATTCACAGGCACTCCGTGCCTGTCAATTTGCATTTTTTATTGTTAATTATTTGGTTACAATAGCTAAGCACAAATATCATCATTGTAATGAATACATTAATATTTATGTAAAAAAATTCACTTTATATTGAAGAATTAGATAAAATAATATACATAAAGTTATTGTATAAAACAGTAATAAAAAAACACTTATTTTATACACAAATAACTACAAACACTAATATGTACCAAATTACATATGTATGCCTATAGTTAAACTTCAAACAACCAAAATAACAAAACATACATGTGCCTAATTATAAATTTCTATACTTAAAATTATTTAAACCATCTTATGTTGCCCTTATTCATTTATGATTTTTAGTGGAAGATCAAATTCTAATTATTTTTTTAGTGCATCTGTCATTGTCCTACGTCAAATTGATATCATATTAAATTCAATTTTTTGTATATGTCTTTGCATTAATAAATTTATTAGTTTTCGAGAAGTAAAAAATAATATTACAATTTCAACAAATATTGCAGATTTGATTTATATAATTTCAATTTCAATAATATTATTTTAGCGTATAACGTGTGAATCGGCATTTTTATTGTTGTTCATTTTGTTCGAATAAGTAAATTTCAAGTATTGTGGCTATGAGAATTATAAATATTGTGATACCAATTTGATTTATGTAATATTTATAATTTCAAGTTGTAAAATATTTGGTGGCTTTTAGCGGTATAATTTTTAGTCTTTTGTATACTTAAGCTTGGAGCTTTCTTTTTATAATGTATTTTTCTTTTCAGGTTATAAATATAGCCATTGCTTTTTCTACAATTTTTTGGATTATCTTTTAATTGTAATTTTTATTTAATATTTGTCCTAATTTTCAAATCCTATCAATACTACAATCAATATTGTACTAATGTCATAAAGCATAGAGGCATAATTATAATATATTAATTACATAAAAAATGCAATCTTGTGGCTATGAGAATTATAAATACTGTGATGATGTCGGAAAACTTGATTTCAGGACCTCTTTTATTTCAAGTGGTCAAACAGAAGCTTCAAAGTTTTTTTTTTTCTTTTTTTCCACTCACTAATAATAACCCATCTGCATAATGTCTCTCATTCTCATTGGTGTGTTTTAGAGCACCACCGCTGCAAATACATGGGAGAGCTTGGGGTCTATCTAGTCAGCAAATTTCATGACAAAGTGAGCAAGTTGAATTGCTTAGTTGATAGAGAGATGGATGGGAGCACCTTGGCTTTGGTGGCTGATGCCACAAGGTACTTAATGTGGTTTGTGCTGTGTTTTCTGGGCTGACAACAGATTTATTTATAAGGTTTAAGTGGTCTGTGCATGTCAAATGAAGTATAATATGTTTCTAACTCAATAGAATACATACCAATAAACATCAATTACATCAAAGGCTGATTAAAAGTGTTCATTGAATTAAACTCCCTTAAAAGCAATATTGAAAAAGAGAATTAACATTCCTCATAAGATAATTATCTCCCATCATCAACTTTAATCAAATTCATAGCTCCATCATCAGTTTCAGTGTAATAGTTCCCTTTGACCAGCATGCAGGGAACATTAATCCTATCAGCAAGTACCTAAGCACCAGAAGAATGAAGTTGGCTTTATTAGTTGAAATTTCTTTAATTGATAAATTGAGAGAATCTTCCAACCTTAAAAACAGGGCTCAGTGACATGAAAGTCTAACATCAAGACAACCAAGGGGGAAAAATGGTTCTTAAAGAATCTCAAATTAACTCCTTGTAGCCCACTTTTTTTGTTATGTTATCAGCACTACCAACTGGCCCACCCATTCTATTAACAACAATATCAGCAAGTTTCTGAAGTAAGCTACTTAAAATTAGTCTTTCTTTTAGAAACACAACACTCACTGTATGTAGTACAGGCTTCCTTCTCGAGCTGCTTGAGCTCAAAATCAACTATGCAGTTCACCAACCAAAATCACTTCACAATCAACATTTTATGAGATGGGTCTAGTTTGTAGATCCACCAACAATGGCATCTTTCCTCATTCAATCAAATTGGAGGTGATTCCATAAACATCATAAAATCCATCCATAATTTTTTCTCTTCATAATCAATGATGTTATAGTTCAACCAGAGATAAAATAAAACTGGTTAGAAACCACATTTCCACAATGTTTTACAATTTTTCATTTTTTTCTAAACCATTAACAATGCAAATGTTTATAAATAACAATATGCTGAAGTTAATTGAACACCCAAGATAGATAAAGCACCTAAGTATTGCTTTTTTCCCCCCCAAATTAGTCACATTAAATATTATTTAAACTTTAACAAATGGCTAAAGTTTAATTGACTGAGGCGTTTCATAATATATTTATTGGAAACAATATAGGCTTTCTTTTAAGTTGCTGCTATTAAGAATAATAGGAGATTAAAATAGTAAATTGCAATTTGGTGCCTTATAAGACATAACAACCAATAGGTGATAAAAAAAGAATCCATACTGGCCTATATGAATAGAAATAAGTTGCAGGATCTTATTAAGAACTCTCAGATGATGAGTAACATAGGTACTGTTTGCAGGCAACAGGCTCATTCTTATTATCTATTCATGAATTGTGGTCTTCTTTTTCTCACAATATATATATATATATATATATATATATATATATATTTGTGGTTTAGGCTGGCCAATAGCTCCACTCTTGATCATTTGATTAAGGGAGTTGCAACCATTTAAAGTTGCTCCAAATCTTCATGGTCCACACCACACAACGCCTCCATATTTGCGATTCATTAAAAAAAAACCCATAAATTTCAGAAGACCCATTACACAATCAGAAACGAAAACTCATTTGCAATCAAAATCAAAGCTTCAAATTTCCATACTTACCAGTATGTCCAGAGGCAGTGCTTGAACTCTGTGTTCTTCAAATTAAATATGTCAAGTGTAGATAAAAAGAGAGGGGGTGGAAATCATTCGGAACATGCCATTTTACTTTCTCTTTTGAAACAGGATATGTTTTACCTATACAGAAAAGCTTAGATAAGAGACTAAAGGTGCAAAGAGATCTATCTATAATTTGAAGAGTTTAGGAAGTAAGATCACTCCCTAAACTCCCTTTCTCTGCCACCAACTCAATTCAAATAATTAGTGGGTGCTTTCTATATTAAAAAAAAAGAAGATTAAACATAAGAAAAGAAAAAGAATGGAATGGAATTAACTAATATGGTGCAGAAAAAAACTCTTTTTCCTGTTATGCCTCCCTCAACATTCCCCTCACACAGAGCATGTGTCACTGTGTGTTTGTGGGAGAACTAAGGGTGTAAAGAGATCTATATATTTGAAGATATCATACCAAACTTTTTCGTAAGAACATTGCTTATACCTTTGGTTCACTTTGATGTCACGGGCCTTGGCATGCCAACTTCTTGCCGATGCCACTTTATGTATTGTTAACCCTTAGTCGCTAGCAAACCCCTCCCGTTCCCTATTGGTCAGACCAACTTGGTGTCTTGCTTCCCATTAACAAATGCAGAATTTGGGGGGTTGTTCCCATTTAACAAATGTAGAATTTTAAGAATCACTTTATTTTCACACCTGCAACCATTAATGTGAAAAATAGGTTTTCTCTATGAAATACAAAAATAACAGAAAGACAATTTTTTTCTTAGAAAAATGCAAGCAAATTACCGAGCGATTGGGTTTGAGACCCTCAAAGGAGCAGCCTAACACTTCAATTTAAACAAAAATCCCCGAAATCAACTATCCAAAAAGTAAGAAAATAAAGCACCACTATGAGAAACTATTCAAATTAGAGTTCAATTGTATAAAAAAACAGTGTTACTTGGCGACAGAGACTGCGGCAACTCGTTGGGGCTGCGTGACGCTGATTTTACCGGAATCCGGATAGCTACTGTGCTGAAGCATTTGAGAGAGTTGAGTGCTCTTTCTGGAACCGGTTTCCGGTGATTACAACAACGACGTTCCGCTTAACAGTTTTTATGATTTTTTCTTCATATTGGATTATCGGAAGGGTGGCCATCGACCAGAGAAAGCAAAGCTCAAATTCGACCCACGGCTATGGGAAGGGGGTTAGTACTTTTTCTAAAAAGTGATGGTTTGGAGAGGGGGAAATTCTTGGTTCTATCATTTTTTGGTTTCGAAAAAGGGCAATTGCAACCATGGCACTACTAAGAGACAAAGTGAATACAAAACAACCCATCCTATGGTTTAGAATATCCTTTTGGAAGATGTAATTGTCGGCCATGCCAAATTGCAAGCCAATCATTAACAGGTGAAAGAGAGAATCAGAGAAAGAGAGATAATTGAAAAACCTGGTTACAACAATCCCAAGTGAAAGGCAAGTAATCAATTTGCTTTCAATGAGAAACAGAAAAAGCCTTTCGATCAGGGATTTCTAGAGTTGAGTGAGAGGACGTAGAAGAAACAGTTGAAGCTGTGGAGTTGAAATTGTGTTTCTTAAAAGAGTGGAATGTTTTTCGGAAGCAGTTGTAGCAGTATAGTTGTAACTGTTATGTGAGTGAAACATGGAGTAGTTTACAATTTTCACCCCTTATTAAATTATGGTTAAATAGGTTGTAATGGCAAAATGGGTAGCCAAAAAATGAGACCAAAACAGGAAAATCCCTATGTGAGTGAAACGTGGAATATTTTACAATTTTCACCTCTTTTTAAATTGTGGTTAAATAGATAGTAATGGCAAAATGGGTAACTAAAAAATGGAGACCAAAACAGGGAAATCCCCTTTATTAGTAGTATAGATTAACGTAAGTTGATAGTATGAATATGATATATTGGTATGAGAAATAGCAACATTAAATAAAAAATAAACACTGCAATTAACGTACTAACATGAAGGGACGAGAGAATTATATTGCTGTTGTGTAATCTACATTAATAAATTAAAGCAGACACCAAATGTCGTACATATAAACTTAGGTCTTAAGAAATTTCTCTATATTAAAAATTAATGCATGACTAGTTAAACAGATCACAGTAAGTTAGTTTCCATTAGATCATGCTTGTTTATCACTATTGGCTTCCTAAAAACTATGGATCAATCTGTACTAGTGTAGGCTTCCCTATACGAGTCACGGCCACTTTCCAATGGGAGCTAACCAAGATTGCTTCTTTTTATTATCTCTTTGGTATAAATGAGAAGAAAATTTTCTTATTTAGTACATACAAGTTAAAATTTATCTTATAATTTAGTGTAGTTTGAACAGTGAGTTGTAGTTTATAGACATGACTTGTAGCAAGTGGTGGTCCATGGGCACGACTTATTTAAATAATAATATTTAATTTAAATAATAGTATTTTATTTACAAGTGTCTTTACATGTGAAATGAAACTTAAACATGTTAATTGTAGTATTTGTCAACAAAAAATTATTATTATTATTATTGTTTTACTTGAGAGAGGTAAAAATATAAATTACATATTTATACATTTGCGGTGAGTAAAAATGTATATAATAAAAGAGTAATGATATATATATATATATATATATATATATATATTACAGTAATACTTTAAATTCATATGTAATTAATTAAGTAGTTTTGCAACTAAATATATCATTTGAGACTTGTATATCCAGCATTATTTGTGTAAAATTATACGATAATTAATTCGTGGTTGAATAAAACTGCTACTTTTAATAATTTGAATAGAACTAAGTATTTTAGTATTGATACATTTTACCACAGACAGGACACAACACAAATAAGAATATTGTAAGGGGCGATATAGCAAACTTAAATATGTTTTATTTAGAATTTAAACTTTAAAGTATACCATCGTATTTCGCATGAATATTGCAGGCACATGTTTCTTAAAATGTTTATGGATATTGGACAAGCTGCTTTTGACGTACATGGTATATGGACAGGCCGACAAATCCTCATCATTCTCCCTAGGTGTCTATAATCTATTAATAAACAAAATACAAACTTTTTTCATATGCGGGATACCTGCGTCTTCTCTGTCTATTATTAAAATGATTATAATATTTGTATAACTAACTATGCTGGTTTTCTTTCCATACTTCGATGCCATCTTCGAGACTAAGATATATAATAAAATATTATATACTATTATCTTTACATATTTATAAGATGATCAATAAACAAAATGATAGAATTATTCATAACTCAAACTTTATGAAGTCATCCTTAAATAATATGATTAGAATACACGCATCAAGTTTTTTTTTAAAAAATAAAAAATAAAGAAATCAATGGAAAGAGTATAGTCACTGGTCATGGTTTGTCCTTATACAACGTGCGTACTGAAAGGATTCATATTGTTATTATACGTTGTCAGGGCCATTTGAGTTTCTATTAATTTCTGCTTGGATGAGGCAGCAGCTAGCTAATATCATAAAATTAAAATAGTAATGGGATTCTTATTCTCCCATAAAGGAAGCAAATGAACATATTTATGTACTCCGTATCTTTGTAAATACCAAGTATTGGTGCATGCATGTTTATCACACTCGAAACGAAATGAAGCAATATAAATACGAAACCCACCCTTGGAAGCTTAATTACAACAACAGATAAGTAAACAGCGATCGAATAGCAGTGAAATCAACCAGGATCCAGGAGGGCAGAGGAGAAATTTGGAGTTTGAAATTAACTTTGTGGTTTCGTTTGGGGTGAAGGCATGGCGTTTATAGAACGTAATGTGTCGAGTGATGGGAAGCGTGTAATGACTCTGCAACAGTTCAAGCGGTGGTTGAAGACATCATTTGACACAAACAGAGATGGCTGCATCAGCAAAGCCGAACTGCGAGAGGCTTTCAGGTTCACCGGCGGTCTCTTTGCCTCCTGGAAGAGCGACAAGGCCTTGAAGTCTGCAGACGCCGACCATGACGGTTTCATTGATGAAAACGAATTCAGAAACCTTGTTCAGTTTGCAGAGAAGCATTTGAATGTGAGAATCACACAGTAGCAGTTTTGAATTATATAATGAATATATCTCTTTAATTTTGTTGTGATTTAAATATTAAACATTTATCTGTCTGTCTGAAAACTGAACTCTAAGGGTATGAGTAAGAGGATGACGTTGGAGAATAAAATGAAATGATATAATAAATTTTATAAAATAAGTGCTTAAGAGTTAGTAAAAAATATAAAAGGGAATGGTAATTATATATTGGATCTGACTATACTAATTAAAAAGAGAAATTGAGGTTTCAAAGATGTATTCAATCACTTATTTTTCTTTTTTTATTTTTTTAAGGGTTTTAGTATTTAAAGTAAGTTGTCAAATATTTATTAGTTGTTATTTATATTTAATAAATTTTTAAATATTTATTATGAAACTAACAATAAATAAATAATTGATATCTGATCCTAAGTACTAAACCCATCAAAATACTATCACAACTCACCATAACATAATATATATAAAGGATAGCTAGCTCCTGCAAGAATCAGAAACTAGCACGTCCATAATCTGGCTTCATAGGAATATACACAAAACCCAAAATGATATTGATTGATAAGAGGGATAAAGGAAATACAGTTTAGTGATAATCTGATTGGGCATGCAAAAATTATATACTCCACAAATAATGAATGAAAAATTGTACAAAAATAATAATATGAATGAAATAAATGAAAAAAAAAACTTTTGAACATTTTCCAATCATGTTCGCCTTTCCTTCTTTCTTGGCTGGAAACCGCTGTCTTAATGGCCTGGCATAATTAACATTTGCCCCCCCTTTTTTTTGTAAAAAAAAAAAACACATTGTATCTAACGCTGACACAAATCACTTTGCGTATGGTTTGCATATTATAAGTTTCAGTTCCATATTATATTAAAAGTTAACACTCCAATCAACTTGTGTTAATTTGAGTGTAAAGAATTTAATTATTTTAATTATTTTATTTTTAGTTTAATTCTTAGGACAATGTATTTAGAAAAAATAGTTAGGAGGGATTCTGTTTCATGCGTCTGACCGTACTTTATGATATTAATCTTTTATCTTTTAGACAAAAAAATATCATAATTTACACACACAAAAACTCAAACTCAGTAAGTAGTCTCATCACTTTAATTGTATTTAAATTTTATTATTAATTAATAGATACATTTTACCATAATTTATCATTTCATTATTAATATAGTCTGAGGTCTTTTCTTATGAAAAAAATTTAGGCAAAGGGAAAACAAACTACCAATCTTAGAGATAATTTATGATAAAATTACATATTACTTACCAAATAAACATATTCTGAATTTAAATCTAATTCATCACTGATATGAATAAAAAACCTAACCAAATGAGTCAACAGCCGTTCACACAGTGTGCTATCTCTGTTCTATAATAGAAGTGACCTCACATAACTTTTTATCCTTTTGGAGGTAACTAATTAACGACATGCAAAGTCATTTCTTGCAGCTATTATTAGTTTGTGCCAGTGCCATTGTGGGTTTCCGTCATGCAACCAATTTGGTTTATGAAGTCTATATAATAAATTGGAAAAAATATATGAACCACCTTCTAAAATTCTAAACTTTATAACGTTTTAAGATAACTATTATAAACTTTTAAATCAGAATAAGGGGTCTTTAAACCTTTTAAAACTTATAAATAAGTTTTTTATATATAAATTAAACGAAAATCATTCATCATGTGATTAATAAGTGCTTATTAACACACTTAATAATCTAATTTATCCGCATATATATATATAAATAATTTTTCCTTTTAATTTAATTTCTTTCAAATTATTTGATATTTTTCTATTTTTAGGGATAGAAATTAAATGTAAAGTAGAAACAAAATTAAATATTTTCATGTATATTAATTAATACGTATAAGTAGCATGGTGAATAATTTTGACTTAATTAGTAAAGGGAATTGTCTCTTTGTAAAATTCAAAAAGTTTATAAGAGTATATCAAGTGAGAGTATTATCTTATTATGAGATGTGAGAGAAGTCAATCTTGATTATTGAATTTTACGTGAATGATTAAAATTAAAAATTACTTCAAAGTCACATAATCACTTAAAATAATTACCTAACTTTATGTCATAATATTAAATATATATACATAATCTAATGATCATAATTTACATTTCTCCTCTCATTTTTATAATAATTCACTTATCTCCCTTGAAATGATATATATATATATATATATGTGGTGTATATCACATATTGATAAAACAAAATTACATTAAAGTCAAAATAATCACCTAACTTTATGTCATAATATTAAATATATATGAATAATCTAATAATCATAAGTTACATTTCTCCTCTCATTTCTATAATAATTCAACCATCTCCCTTGAAATGATATATATATATGTGTGTGTGTGTCACCTAACTTTATGTCATAATATTAAATATATATGAATAATCTAATAATCATAAGTTACATTTCTCCTCTCATTTCTATAATAATTCAACCATCTCCCTTGAAATGATATATATATATATGTGTGTGTGTGTGTGTGTGTGTGTATCACATATTGATAAAACAAAATTGCATTGAAGTCTTAGGTTTAATCATTGATGTTGAAATTTGACAACCTTCTGTCCATTTCAACTTTTTGTGTGGTGTATATCACATATTGATAAAACAAAATTGCATTGAAGTCTTAGGTTTAATCATTGATGTTGAAATTTGACAACCTTCTGTCCATTTCAACTTTTTTTATTATAAAAAAATGTTACTTTTTTTTTATCACGTACTACTATTAAAATGATAAAAATTATTATTTTTATTTCAACTTTATGCGACTTTAAGAATGTATAATGTGCATTATAAATTTTACCATAAAATAATTGTTTTCTTCATAGGGAATAAGAATCCCGTTACTAATACTATAATATTATTTATTAGCTTTTAACAATCACACTGCTATGCCAATGGCAAACTTCAAAGTACAGGAATGGAATAGAACCAACAATTATTTGTTAGCATTAACTATATAAATTTATTAGAAAGTTATAATGGGATAACCGTGTTCTCTTTTTTAGTACATTAGATAAGGACAAATATCTTCAATACTCTTTGGTAGTATTTATAATTTATAATCATGCTTTGTCGGCATTTTATATTTTTTGGCTTTGGACCCATGCGAACGTTGAACTCAATCTCGCATTTGCATGCACCACCTGATCTAAAAGTAGAACTTACATTTATTATTATTATTATATTATTATTATTATTTTTATTTTTGGTTGAGAACGCTCCTTTCAGTTCTTGCTTTCGAAGTCAAATTAAATAATAAAACATTTTTGGGATTGCATGCTCCTTTGTTTGATTATATGCTACCGGCAGATACGATATAGAAGCTAAAAATACTGAGCCCCAGTGATAATATGGGGAAAAAAAGAATCCCAGTCAACTTTAATTTTTTGGGTACATAACTTTGATTAGTTTATACAAAAGTACTTATCAATATAGAGAAATGGCTAATGAGGGAGTGTGTGAGGAAATCAAAAGGAATTACTAAAGGTTTATATGTGCTAAGAGTAAAAATAAAATTGTCACAACTAGAAAGCGGCCAGCAATATGAGAAGTAACTGCTTGACGGGAAAACAAAGAAGAGTACTACCAATAGAGGGCGAAAAAAAAAAGAATTTATGTGCAGCGAGGTGTTGTTCTTGCAAGGTGTTGTAATACGTTGAGATCAAACGGGAAAAAAGGTGCTGTAATTCGCATTATTCACATTACAAGGCCAAGTCATTAAAAACATCCACGGAAGTTGCTCAAACATGGGAATCTAATTTTCAATGAATTCAAATTTAATTTTAAACTATTTTTACATTTTCATTTAATAATATATTAATATATTATTAAAAGAGTAACATTTTATTAGTAGTTGTTGTGATAATCAAATTCTTTTAATGATTTGTCAATACATAATTAAATAATAACGTAAAATTTATTTACATTGACAGTAAATCAAAATTAAATCTTTTTAAGATTTAACAGGCCTCAAAAAAATTTCAAGATTTAAAGACATAAGTGATCCTCTCATTTCTTTTTATAAACATGGTATAACCTGCGAAAGAAAAACACAAACAACTCCCTGATCCATTATTTTTTATGCAGGCCCCTAGAAGTCTAGTACATGAATTGCTTGTATCTTTATTTCTCCAAACCATGACATTGTCATGCCCCTCTCCCCGCGGCCCTTTTCTAAAAAAAGAAGATACAAATCCTTTTAAAAACCAAACCCAACCAACCCAAACTAATCCAACTAGTCAGATAGTCACTGGCCGAGAAGAATGGGCTAGTGAAAATCAGGAAAATTTAGCGGATCTAAAAAAATTTCGATGAACCAAAAGTCGGGCCAGGTATTGAATAATTACAAATTTTAACTATTAAGACAACCAAAATTCGAGTTTAAACTTCAAAGGTGATTAATTTTTTTATGTTGCAATATTTCATAGATTGTTATAATAATTTTTCATTATTATTATTATTGAAATATTTCATAGTTTATTTATGCACACGTGCATTATTTAACAGTTTACATATATATATGATTAGAACGTAATCTACTTCAAGTCTTCAACCATTAATCTGACCAGCTAGAAGCTTGCTTTTGGGGTCTCGGGGTCAAGTTTTACAACACTGCATGAAGGATTGAAACACAAACGGGATAAGGATAAGAAAAGAAAGAAATATAGAAATAAAACGAGCAGAAACGTGTTTTTTTTTTTTTTGGGGTACAAAAATGGGCATAAACTTTTCTACATTCAAGATTACATACATACCATACATACACAGTAGTGCAACCACTTAATAATAATGAGAAATGATGTTAGATTGATGGGATTCTACGATTTTTGTGGTCATGCCCATGAAATTCCAGTGAACTCTTACTCGTTTAAATGTTCATGGAATCATGACAACAAACTATAGAATGCAAAAGAAAAAAGAAAAAAAAGATCTGATCTCACGGCATCAAGCAGGAAGAAGTTTTTTTGAAACAGGATGCAGGCAAAATGTATCCTGCGCTTTCATAAATCTCCCATCCATCAAATTCTGAGTGCCAATAAATCAATCCATCAGTACATGTTAACAACACAATGAGGCTGTTGTTATCAGGCTTAACTACATATCACCTGCAGTAGCAAAATTTATCAAAATGAAGTAGCATGCACATAGACAACAGAGCAAATATACACCAACATAACATACAAACATATTAACATACTATAATTCTCATGTCTAAAAAAAAAAACTTTAATTCTCTAGATTTTACTAAGAGGTCCACAACATTATGACTTGGACTTGCAAATCATCTATTGCGGTCCATCCAAGTTCTAACTTTATTGCATCGCATCTTCAATATTAGTCACATTATACACCTAACAGAATATCAAACATATTATACTAGAAAAGTTATAAGACATTTCCCTAAAAAATTTCTGGTTAAGTCAAAGGAAGCACTTAAGTTAATTATTACCCATTGAAAAGATAAGTATCTAATTACTTGAAATCCTATCCTGGAGTCTAAACAGATTATGTGGAGCAGAAAATCAAAATTACCTATATAATTCTAGGAGCAGCACAGCCAGCACCCATCCGCACTAGACCAACATAATTTAGCAATAAATGCCACAGGGCCCTTTCAAATATCAGAAGGGGGTAGCTTCCAGTAATTCCATGAATTGAAATCCTCCTGCAACCAATGTTCAGCAAGAGGAAGGCCAACAACTAAGTAACATCACAAACTAATCCTTATAACATCAGACTTATATTCAAGGCATAATAATGACCAGACAAATATAAAAAAATCCACCCCAGTTCTCTCTCTCAACCAGCATGCTGAACTACGTATTTTGAATTCTGGGAAGACCAATATGTGGCACACAATTCCCCACTTATGCTTTTTTCTTTTTTTTGATGTTTGGGTGGGTGGGAGGGGCGGGGGATGATATTATGAAGAAGAAAACAGAGAAAGTTCCTTCATAATTAAACCTGCTCAGACGAGTTCGTAAGGGGGAAGATTCCATTCACGAGAGCATGAAAAGAAGTATAGGATTTTGTGTCAAGACGACGGTTTACAGCAATCTCTCCCTGCAAACTTAGACATAAGAAAGGACGTTAGACAAACTTAAACATTTCAAGAACTTTTAGAATTTATTTATTTTAAAAGAATATGAAAGATTTATTACCCTGGGATTAATAATGAAAAATTTTCCTTTTGGGATTCCAACCTTAAGGTAGCTGATTTCATCCGTATCCCTATTTCCAAAACCAGCCGTGTGGTCCCGGAGGCATTAAAATTCAGCTTATCTTTAATAACATGTTCATGCTGAAAATATTAAAACTATCTCAATTTTAATATGTGACAGTGGGAACCCAACCTCTAAGCATGCAATTTTGAATTCACGAGGAGCCCTCCTGATAACTGGAAATAGAAAAGAAATGTGTCTTAGTCCAAATATTATAAAGGCATGATCAAGGCATTCCAGACCCAGCCTTGATGAGTCTCATACTTTCATTTATACATTAAATAGCTAATGAATCACATAAGAAAACTCCAGAACAAGTAGTATGCTATGCAAATTAGGTTCGAAATGTAATGTGTCTTGACATTTAGACTCCTATGTCTATTGACAATGCCTCCACATGGTAGTGTGTTATATGATCTATATTGACTTTTCCAATGTTAGTCATTTATGAACCCCCTTTTTACAAAGATGGCCTGCAATGCATGTAACTTCATGTGAAACATGATGTGCATTAGAGGCAGACTAGAAGTTTTTGAAAATCTTAGGTTTTGCCCAGCATATGAGAAAGCAGAGAATAAAAAGTTAAATTGGAAGGCTTTCACTTTATTCAATTCTGCCGATTTCTACCATTCTAAAAGATTCCTAGAATAGCCTTCCTAACACTATACTACAAAAGCTATCTGTCATTTCAGGTAAAAGAATGGCGCTAGCGTCCAGACTCCAGATTTTTATTTTACGCTTTGCTGACTGCTTTAGCCAAACTACTTGAATTTCATCAGTGAACTTATTCGCCTTTCTAGTTATCCCCGTCCCTTAAGAACCAAGCATGGAAAGATGCAACGTGTAATATGTGAGCAATGAGATTCATAAGAAGAAACTAAACAGAAAAATCTCTGATTGGTGCAAGATTTCTTCCATTTAGGTTTAATCAGTACTTTCGGGAAAAGATAGGACACAGCTAAGTGTTAAGATTGTTCAGGCACAAAACATCACTACTAAAGAAATTTAATTTCCCAGTTCCCTTTTCTTCTTACCTCTCTAAAATCCAAGTTCAAATATCAGCACAGACAATTATACATCCATCTATAAATATGGCTGTTTACAATTACATTATGATAAAAGGTAGTCCTACCAGTGAGTAGGGAAAATTATCATGCACAGCATATGGAAAGAACCTATATGGAAGTTAGAAGAAAGGGAACAGGAAGAAAAAACAGAAAAGAAAGATAGGTAGACCATTTACCTTCTCGACATAGACAGGGAAAAAGTCCGTCAGGAGAAATAACAACAGGACCATCCGGTAAAACTTTCCCATCCTGCATTATAACAAACACACAGGAGAATGTAAATTGCTTGTTTTCTTCTTCTTCTTTTTTGTCCACTGTTGAGATTTAATATTGGTCTCTAAATTTATACATCACCTGCTTAAGGTTGAATAGGAATTGTCTGGTGTGGTAGGCCTGAGAAATTGCACGAGCACTGAGAAAAAGTAGCTGGTAACCATTTTCCTGTAAAGTGTGAAATAGACAAGGGAAAAGCCCATAGAAGACCCCCCGAGAAAAAAGAAGATCAGAAGATAGTTGTTAAAGCTCCCCAGAAGATTAATTAATCATTACCATAAAGATAAAACATATAAAATAGAAGTCATCAATATTGTGGTCTTAACAGAAAATGCAACCAATTATTTGTTTTGAGTCCACCTGTTCAAAAACTTTGGCCATATGCAGTGTATTCAAGATTGAACCACAAAACAAAATACTATCACATTGTAGTAATCTCAAAACATCTAAACACACAAACAAGATAAACAAACCTTGATAGCTGAGAACAAATGTGCAACACCTGTCTGTGACCAGTCAATTCCAACCAAAGGCATGAACTGACCTAGAACATCTGACCTGTAATGCGCGAAACAAGAGAAAGAAATTACCATTGTCACGCCATAAAGTAGAATTAGAAACTCTAGAGCAAAAAACAAAAGAGAAGCAGAAGAAGGAAAGGAAATTCATAAACAACCTCTACAAGTTTCGGTAGTCCATCATATTGTTTTACTTCCTTACTTACAATCATCATGTAGTTGGAATTCCAATAAAACCAGTCTCACTTAAATATGCGAAACTTTACCTTTTCAGCTCAAAATTGACCAAATATTACCAAAATTTCCCATAATAATGTATCATAAATTGTCAATCAATTTGATCTTAAAGGTATCATGATAATAGTGAAAGTATTACGTGAATTGTGTTGGCCAACTTTATAATAATCATCACTAGAATGGATTCATACAAAGATGATCCTTTATATACTTATAAAAATTTCACATACGATCAGTGTCACTGGACTGCAACTGGCCAATCTAGGTTGTCTAGCTCAATTAAACACACGAATCAATCTGAATACCCCTTAAGTGAATGGCAATAAAAATTTCCTTCGAGAGGACGTATGTCAAACTCCAATGGGTAGTTCACAACCCTGGTCAGATGTATTGATGAATCAGTGCGATGAAATGGGAGGAGCCTTAGAGAGCAATTTTACCAAGTAAAAATTATATACAAAGGTCAAATTCCTAATAGACATCAGAGTGTGGCCTCATAAAGTTTATCTTCACTAGAAACCAAAACCTCATAATATTGCAAAAAGAATAGTAACTTTTGCGTGTCTAACTTGCCTTCAAAACATAAGTTTATTAAACAAAGAACCCTGCATATAAGTGAATGAGGCTATGCACTAGCCACTAGGTAAACAAATATATGTACAAACTTGACCACTAAGAAGCAAACATAAAGGACAACTCCAGCCAAAGTTTGATGACCTTATAGTAAACAATACCGAAAAAAATCATTCAACTATGACACTAATTGTTCCAAGTGCATTCTTCCACAAGCAACATAATGGCACTATTTGGAGGTATACTCCAAACTAAATCTATTCATGCTTGTACCATGTTTATTTTATATATTTCAGCATGATAAGAACATACCAATTCTGAAAAATCATATGACAGGAATTGAAACAAAAAGGCAATTAAATAATAAAGGAAAAAAATAGAACGGAATAAGATTCGTATGTTCTTTGAGCAGCAAGCAACTGAACAAGCAGATGACCCTGATCTTGGTATCCCGTTAGCACTATAAACTAAACACATACTTGGGAGACCCATGTCTAATTTTCTTCAAGTGATAACAGGAGATGAAGAAAAGTACCATGCTAGGCTCAAAAGAAACAGGATCCATAGAGCATATAATTGTTCACCACAATAAAAGCATCATAGGGTAGAAGTTTACATACCACAACAGATTCAACCCTGCCATATATCTGAAGAAAGTGTCTGGTGTGATATGCTATTTCCTTGGTCTAAAAGGCATGAATTGGGAAGCTCTTGGGAAATACATCATAGTGCGGACATGTTGTTGATATAGGTGGGACATATTTGATTGAGCCAAAATAAATTGATTCACTCAGTGTCAAGTCTTCAACAAGATTGCTGAGGAGCATATTTTTAGGTAGACACCAAGTATCTTTATTTGCTAGATAAGATCAAATTAACAATGAAAAAAGAAAAGAACTATCAAAAGAATAAATATGAACCAGTAATCTGTCAGAGTATAATATCTATCTGGAAAACAGTTTCATTTTCAATATGATATATCTTCACCTTGTAATTGTTCCATCCACATCTGATATCACTATACGAGTGTTCCATTTCCACAAATATATTCGAGCATCAACCTGTCAGTCAAAGTGTCAAACATAAAAATAAAATATAAAAGAAATAATAATCGAAGAGAGATTTCAATTAAAGAAACAAACATGCAAGGAAAGGAGAAGTAAAATAAAATCAAATTAAAGAAATTCATGATTACTAACCTGCTGCTTCCCCAGCATAGCTGTAGAGAAACTGAAGGTTACTGTGTTCCTCCCTTCCTTCAGATTCAAGGATGCTAGCTGTTCAGACGTTGGAGTATTAGCCTTAACCTTCTTAACTGAACAATGTCTTAGACCCATATGGACAGTTCGAGATTTTTGAAACTTTGGTAGGTTTTCAACATCCGCCATATCATACATACTAATATCAGAATGAGAAGAGTCGCTTTGCTGAGAATGCAACTCCTCCATTACTGGCATCCTAAGATCAACATTCTTGGTGACTTCCTCAGTTTCCGTAACCTAGAGAAGAACTTCAATGTATCAGTGTCAACCAAAACAGAACACACGATTGCTGTGTTTTGCTTATTCCTGTTGATATGTAAAAGCTCAATTAAGTTAACTAAGAAGAATTTAATATCATTTACCTCAGGTAGCAGTACAGGTGTAGCATGCATGACCTCAGCAAGGACATGGACTTGTCCACATCCTCCGTTAGCAAGGTACAGCACCTCATCCGTTTGTTCACTGAAACAAACACTTCAAGCTCTACACATGCAACTTGAAAATCAGACCCGGTGGTATTATCATATATAACTTCCTTCACATTCGTGTCACGCTCACCATCCTCTGCAATGTCAATCCTCGTTGAAATTGGCTTTCATTTACAACAAAATTTTCAACAACTTTATCTGGGTTGCTCAAACATGACAGGCTGTGATGCACGGATACTTCAAAATTGGTAACGTATCCGTATCGTACCCGTATCCGATACCGATACGCGTATTATACTCCTGTATTTATATTTTTATTGTATCCTTGTGTTTTTTGTTTCTTGATTACCTACCGTACTAAAGATACTACTACTCAAAAAATTTAAGCTCCGTTCTCATCAATTACTTTTCTTAAGTTATATTTTTACTCTTCAATCATGCCCTCCTCAAAATCAAAGTAAATTGGTGAGGAATTTCACTAAATTTAAAGTTTATTTTTTTACGTATATAAATATAAACTTATTTCATTCAATATGTATTGTCGTATCCGTATTTTAATTTTTTTTAAAACTATTGTATTTAGGCATCGTATCGTATCGTATCGGATACTCATTCCCATAAACATAGATGACAGGTTTATTACACCCTCTTCCTGGCCAAGTTCTCTGGGGACTTCTTGCTCATCATTGCGGGAACAAGCTCCCTCCTTTAATTCACGTGGGTGTAACAGTAAGCCATTCTCCAAGTTATCACCCCGAATATTTTTACTGTCTTTACGAGGTTGTTGGTGACAGGGGAGATTGGTAGACCACTTTAGCTCCAACAAGTTGGCTGCAATCGCAGCACGCTCCAATGATTCTACCCTGTTCATCATATCAGCATCTTGAACTTCCCCCGGAAGATTATTTTCCCCCTTCAACAAGGACCTTCGCCCAAATACAAGCCCAAGTATTCGTGAGCGGCAAGAACTAGTCCTGGTCACAATCTTACCATTGTTAACATCAATCTGTGCTACTGAACTTGACCTGCCACTAACTGAATCATCAAAGTTACAACTTTTGGACTTGAAATGACTCTTACTATCCCGTGGTCGGATATCATCTGTGTCATCGCTAGAAGATGATGGATACAATATGGATTCTACTTTTTCTTCTGCATGAACTTCCTTGAGAAAGAAAGCTTCCCCTTTATGGTTCATTACATTTGGAAATCAGGTTCCAGTCCATTGACACACATATTGACCAGCTTTTGCTTTGCCTTCAAAACCCCTTGGAATTTGCCAAATCTAACGTACCAAGGAGAGGACATGAAGGTGCCATCTGGCTGTTGAACTACAACAATGTTTACAGCGCCACCGACAGGGTGGAAGGGCCCTGAGACAGTGTAGACGCCGCGAGTAATGTAGCTGCCGAGCCTCCCCACTGCTTGCATCTTCCAAAATTATTCAAACTAATTCTGAATTGGGTAAACGGACCCAACCCAATCCAATCATTACTGTGATACGCAAAGACATGGATGAAGGAATGGCAAGAAAGACATTACCTACTAATTTAGAGATCAAAAGAAATGAAATCATAGACATATAAATAACGACCGACCCAGGAAACCGAAATAAGGAACCGCCAATGAAAGCATACTCGGTTTGAATGATTCGAATGTGCCACACTGCCACCGCTACCACTGCCACACCAACAATCATTATATCATATTGAAAATAGATATTTAAGAATCAACCCTGATACTTATACACTATAAATTTTTCGTTATTTTTATACTTAATTAATAATGAATAAAATTTTAATTAATAAATATATTATTTAATTAATAAAATTTTTATAATTAATTATTTATAAGTTGATAATTTATTAACTAAATAATATAATAAATTAATTAAAAATTTTATTTATTATTAATAAAATTTATAAATAATTAATAATTAAAATTTATTAACCAAATAATATATTATATTAATAAAAAATTTATTTATTATTAACTAAATAAAAAAAATGTAAAAAACTAACGTGCAGTATTTTTTCCTTGAAGATATTGTTGTGGTTGGCCCTCTAATCCAATCTCGTAGCAAACATTAAAAAGTTTTTGTTGTTGTGAGAAGAGAGAGAGGGCCCACTATATCATTTGCAGTGAGATGGGCCCAACTTCTGATATAGCATATTTTTTAAAAACTTTTAAATTATGTTGATAAGGTTTTGCGTAAATTATAGTTTTGAAGTTTCAAAAATAAACTAAACACACACTTAATCTAATGCAACCATCATGTTGTGCTTGTTTCGTTCACACTTGGTATTATTATTTCAAACAAGGAAAATACTAACGAATATTTTTGTCAGAATGAATTGCATCGTTACTCTTTTGATATGAATGAGTGGTGCTGATGATTTTGATTTATCCAACAGCTCACTATTAAATTTTAACAAAATTCTGTCTGGGCTATGCTTAAATTATTACATTTTGGGCCTTTGTTACGTTGCGGGTTCGCATTGATGTAAAATTACTGGGTCATACCAAGGTGGGGAACATATGACGGTATCAGAAGATCAAGATGGCATGACAGCCACTTGACCCAGTTGCAAGCCCAACATATCAAACCATAATCGACGGATGATAATGACATCAAGTTAGTAGCTGTGCTCTGTCATTTACAATTTTAACCCTTCGTTCATGGGCTGACTGGGATGAGGTGCGCTTTCCCTTACCAGTACCAGTCTTTTGTCCAATCCAAATGAATATATGGGCCACAACCAAGTTTTCAATTTATTCCATAAATTAACGTTGGTTTTATTTAAACTTTATTGTTGTATGTTGATAACTTTCGAGATATTTTTATAATTTAATCTTTAAACTATAATAAATTTTATAAAACAACAAGTTATTAACAAGTATTCAGTTTCTTTTTTTTTCTTCTTCCTTTTTAAATTTACCAGACTTTCTATGTAACTAAATTAATTTTTTTTTAATAAACTAACATTTTGATCCTGAAAATCTACCCGAATCTTATACATAATTTAAATTAGGAACTAAGTTGTGAGCAATGTACATTTCCAAGAACCAAAACAACATTTTACTCTAAAAAATTCACTAACAAACAAAACTTATATTACTAGGTATCATAACCCATGTGTGAAAAATGGGGCGTTTGAAAATAGTACGTAGTATGTAAACATTATCTTAGTTGAGTATGATAAATCTAGATTGCAGGGCATGCAATGGAAAGCTAATCCTCACCGTTGAGCACATTATTGAGGCCTGAGTTGGAAAACTTCAAGATGAATACCATCTATAACTACCTTGATTTCTTTTAATTTAATAAATATTTTTTCGTATTCCTTAACAGAAATGGAATTATTTATTATTATTTTTGTATGGACTATTTTTGCTTCTTCAATAGGCTATTCCATTAAATTCTACGGTTGAAGAACTTCCTTCTGAGTTCTGATTGTGGATTAATCAAAAGTACAGGCATGCAGTAGATATTCCACGAGTCCAAAAGCCATTGCCTTAATCAGTGCTTTTTGGGGAGGACTTCAATTTAGCATTATTATCTTTTCAAAGCCAACGCTCCCGATTACCGCCTTACCATATATATGAACGGTTTACTAACTTTACCTAGTGACCTTTCTTCTGTCAATGATACGAGCACTTGCTTATGGAATGGGCTTTTGTTTCCATTGGGCTCTTAGTAAACAGCAGAGATGAAGGTGACCCTCTTTAAAATAGAGAAGAGTCTGTGACTATACTTGCCCATATCCATCTGTAAAGCTCATCATTATGTTTTATTATCAATTGTTAGTATGATCATTATGACTTTCACCACAAACTGTCTCTCCTGAAAATTACACATTTTTGGATTGCCAAGGTAGACAAAGTATATATATCGTGTGCATTAATATGGCTGTCATATAATTGTTGTACATGATACTTTATGTCCTACCTTTAATTTGTTATGCAGCCATCCCATCCCTATCCAGTCATGTCCTTCCTTTAATTTCACTTACTATTATGATGATTGAAAATCCTCCCACTTTCCAGTTCCTTTTTCATTGCCATTATGTGTTTGTGTGTGTTGTTTTGGGGGGGGGGGGGGGTTGGCATAAGCAAGATTATTTGATCTTTTTTTACTTTATCCCTTGTTTGGTGTCATTTAATTAGTTAGGTTTGAAACTATAATCACATAATGATGATATTCCCCATTGCTACATGCTTTGGTTGGCGTAGATTGATAACTGAATCTGTCAGGAACCTGCTCACACTCTTTATGTATATACATATGTCACCGACAGTTGTAAGTTGTAACCTTACCTTCACAAATCCATACAATCTTTCTTAGAATGCTGACATGATTGTGACAGGGTAGAGCCGATTATTTGGCAAGGGAATCTAGTATACCAGGTCCAAATATGTCTCAGTTGGACTGGTGTTGGATATGATTTTGAAGGAAAACAAAATACCGCAAAGGAAAACGAAAGAAAAAGAATAACATAGCCGCACAAACTCTCAGGTCGTTATGGATCTGCAATGAGAATGTCTGAGATAACATTAGCCTTTCGAGCTGAAAATTTCTGAGGTTTCTCTGCCTGCTATGTGCTTATTACTGTCATGTCAGACTTCCTACATATAAATCAGCATGATTTTTTTAAAAATATAACATAGTTTTTTGTGAATATATATCTCTCTTCTTAACCCGTATGCTCTGGTATGGATTACTGCAGTTTCAATGACAATTCTTCTATCACCTCATGGAAAAAGAACCGCTAGCTGGAGATTTCAGAAATCTATATGATATACTCAGATACTATACAAGTTGAGCTAGAAGACACAAATTATTATTCTTCTCTGATATATTATTTTTCCAGTTGTGCTTCTTTTTTAATCTCATATAATAGAACATTTTTATATACCTAATTACTTAAATACCAAATATGAAAACAATGCTAGGAAATACAACTAGGAAAGTTTTTCTCTCGTATCTGTCTATCAGCATTTGAGCTTGTCTTCTTTTGCAATTGAATTTTTACAGTGAGCAATTGCAGCTTGAATGGCTGCCTGCAACTCTTCCATGGTACTGTCACTAGCAGGAGGAAGAGCCTTGGTTGCAAGCAGGAGGCCACTGTTTGTTGGAGACGTCCTCATTGATGCTGGTGCTGAATGTTGTCCTCTCCATCCCCTAAATTCTTGCTTATTTCTCGGACTTAAATTACCTGAATAAGAATAAGGCTGTCCATGGAGTCGAATTTTCTCTCTTCGCCCTCTGAAAAGCATTAATGGTTGGACCATTCGTAAGTACTTCTTTAGTGCATGGATCACATCAAACCTGAGCTTCCTCTTGTGCTTCTCTTTATCTTCTTTATCTCCAACTTGGCACCCTTTACGCCCTTTTGTTAACCCAAACAATGAGAAAGCAGGCTTGGACTTACTTTCTCCTTTTGCCCCTCTATTGTTGCTTTCTATGTTGCTGCTGTTGTTGCTGTCTCTAGTGATGTTGCTCCAATTGCTGGTGCTGCAGCTGCCACTGTCCTTACTGTGTTTTTCATCTTCTAATAACTCTCTGATGGGGAGGGTGAAGCTGTCCATGGAATTGGTGGAAGAGCGAGGTGATGCAGGGAGGTGTGATAGGAGGTGGAGAGGTAGCAAGTGACCATGGAAAAAAATGTCGTCAGCAGGAGATAAATCAACTGCAAGCGAAGGTGGAGCTCTGGATTTATCAGGGAATGTGGTGGAGGAAGAGTGGAGAGAGATTGTGAAGGAGAACTCGTGAGAAGGGGAGGAGGAAGCTGAAGGTGGTGAAGCAGGGGATGTTGGTGGTGAATGTGATGGTTGCTTTGCTGCTTGGCCTTCTTTATTTTCTTGCCTTAACTGAGCTCCTCCTCCAATTTGTTTTTCCACATCGTTTTCTCTGTTCTTTAGGTGCTGATGCGATTCCATAACAGTAAGATTGCCTTGAAAACTAACAAGATTCGATGCAGTATCTGAAATTCTTGACATATAATCTTTTCTATTTGGAGTGGAGAGAGAAGCTTTGCGATCTTTTCTTTGTTGTATGAATGTTAACAAAGATTTAGGAAGGATAAAGGAATCGAAAAGCAGGGAAAGAAAGAGAGTGAGTCTTTGTCCAGGTGCAGTTGGTCTTCTTAGAAACTTTTTTATAAGAAAACTTTATAGAAACTGATTCTCACATTTTTTTTATAAAAATTTGTCCTGCGCATGATACACACATAATGAGTTATATATATATATATATTAGACCAATTTTAATGCATAAATTAAATTAGTGTGAATCTTACACTAGAAAAAATTTATAAAGTATCATTTTTCGTAAATTATTTAGTTGATTGAGCAATATGAATTTTTTTCCCTTTTCTTGCACTATACATGAGGGTGTTTGGCGGTGACAGACTGACACTATGGAATGAGATGAGATGATAAATTTCACTCGTGTGTCAAAAAGGTTGGTGCTTTATTTCGTCTTTGTCAGGTTGCACAGCAATTGCGATGCTGGTTTTGAAATGAGGTCACAAAGATCCAAATTTGGCCACCAAAAGAAGATGGGATTGGCATGGCAGATTTCACTTTAGAAATTTGGACTCTTATAATATCAATGAGAAGGTCCCCGGAAAAAGAAATATCCATGCACATTTACACGAAGAATTTGAAAAATGCACCCCCCCAATTCAAAAAGGAATCTTTCAATATATTGCTGAAGTAATTTTCTGCTTCTCCCCACGTGCACTCAAAAATTAACGTGTGCAGTATTCCCAGAGCAAACAGGCCTAACAGTCAAAGAAGGGCTAATCTGACTTACATTTACAAACTACAAAGTTGATTTTATGTCAACTAGTGAAAGGCCTTAGGCTTTTGCGATTGAAAATGTGCTTACTTTACTTTTCTATGTTTTTCCATTTGTCTCATCAATATAACCATTGAGACTAAAATCTCTTGATTACTTTTGTTCATCTGTTACCTCTTCGGTTTTGATACTTCTATAAGGGCGGAAATAAATATCCAAATGGTAGTTCATCTGATAGGAAAAGGATGATAAAGTACGTTCACATAAATAGATGGAAATCATTTGTTGCAAAAGAGAGAGTGATATCATGACCATTGGGAGTGAATAGTGATTCAGTTCACCTTCACCAATTCATTAATGAACACGAAAGCTCAGAGAAACAGAAGGACCAATGTCGTTTAGGGTAGAGAGGTCATGTGAGTGAGCCCCCTTATCCGACGGTGGCCAACACTATATATCTATCTATCTGTGTCTGTAAGTCCACAGCCATACATTGACTACCATGGACACGGAAAGAGAGAAGAAAAAAAGGTAAAAAAACAGTTAGGTGGTGGGGTGGTGATAGACCCACACACACGTGTAGAGGGTGGTCCATGCAGCAAGCATAAAGGAATTTTGTTAGCATGGTTAAGGTCAACATCTTAATCATGGAGGCATTATTTGGTTGGACAGACTCATCCTCACCACTTTCACCACTCAAAATCATATTCTAAATTTATTATCTTTCCCTTTTTCAAGATAAGAGAGAAAGAAAACGTAGCATAAAACAAATACTTCACACTCGAACAACACACAGGGATCCCTTCCGGTGGAATGCTTTTCCTTTTCTGCCACTGATATTAGGCATTCAATATCTTTAATTCTTTCTTCAGAGTCATGGCCAGTCGTAGGACAAACAGCGAGCCAACAACAAAACCTCGGAGCAAAGCATTACTTCACATTTCACAACCTTCTTCCCTCGATCTCTGTATTTTTGTTTCGTTTCAAGTAGTGAGAAGTGGGCTCTTGTTCAGAAATCTTCAAGAAAATTGATCAGGGTTTCTTCTTCGCTTGGGTGCACACACACGAATTATGGAATTAGTTAACTAGGGAAACTTAGAAAACCATAATTTGCAACTCTTTAGATTAGTTTCAATTGATTTTCCTGTGATTAGTTTTGCTCGGGAATAAAATTTATGCATATTGATAATAGACAAGTATCACATATTTTTTTCACGTTTGGTTTTTATTTTCACTTATATATGTTTTTATTGTGATTAAAAAAATGTCACATTATTTTTATTTTATTTTATTTCATAAAATTTTAAAATTAAAATAATAAAAACATAAATGAAAACAAACTAACGGACTCTAAGCTTTATTATAACATAAGAGAAGTTAATTTATGTGATTTTATGAGATTATTGATTATTTTTTATTTTATTGTTTTCATAATTTCTTTCATAAAATTTTAAAATTAAAATAATAAAAACATATCTAACAAAAAATAACACAAATCAACGGACTCTAAGCTTTATTATAACATAAGCGAAGTTAATTTATGTGATTTTATGGGATTATTGATTATTTTCTTTGAGAAAAGCTAATTAAATTTTTGTAAGTTGTAGGAATTAAAAAAAAGAAAAAGAAAAACTGCTATCAATCCATCGAGTCCTTTACTGCCAATATCGAAATTATACATGTACGTGGAATTATAACAACCGCTATCAAGTATCAAATATTTCTAAGCACATCCTCTCTCTCTCTCTAGGAAAAAGATAAATGTATATTATTTTTTTACACCACTTTTACACTTAATTAACGATGAGTAAATTTTTTATTAATATAGTGTATCATTTGGTTAATAAATTTTGATAACTAATTACTTACAAGCTGATAATTTATTAACCAAGCGATATACTTAATTAACCAATAATTTATTCATTGTTAACTAGGTCTGTGAGTAATTAATTATCAAAACTCATTAACTAAATTATATATATATATATTAACCA
This sequence comes from Styphnolobium japonicum, assembly GCA_023212625.1. Classification (NCBI taxonomy): domain Eukaryota; kingdom Viridiplantae; phylum Streptophyta; class Magnoliopsida; order Fabales; family Fabaceae; genus Styphnolobium; species Styphnolobium japonicum. Next base: position 28,734,734 of record JALBWW010000006.1, read on the forward strand.
AAAATTTACTCATTATTAATCAAGTGTAAAAGTAGTGTAAAAAAATAATGTGTAAATATCATTGTTGATATATAAGCATATCCATCTCAAATTTAGATATTCTGAATATGCGTGAAGAGTAGTTTAATTAAGACACTATACAAAGATATTTACTATTTTTTAGTACCTGACTTTGTTGGGGTCAGTGGAGGCCCCACCTTTAGAGTAGGGCCTAGGAACAATCCTCCTTGAAAGGGGTTCCAAGTCCAAGGGAAGGGGAGGGGAGAAGAGAAGAAAAAATAGGTGTGCATTTCCTAGGAATCGAATTTTATACTTGACACTAACATTGAATATTTCTTACCAAGTGAACTAAACTCACTCCAGATAAAGTTGCTATTTTATTCGATTGCTTTTTCCACCAAGAGAAATGGATGGTTGAAATAGCAAACGGTGTGAATTTTTAACCCATTTACGTCCTTATGCTGGCATTTGTTACGATCATGCTCTGCCTCTTTTTTACTTTATTTTTTTTTAAATCTTCTAAAATGGCATGCTTCCACTTGTTAGTTAGACATTGATTATTTTACATAAAATGCTTTTACTAATGATAAAAGTTTTTATTACGTTGCCATTGATTGATACATGATTAATGAAGTGATCCACATTATATTTTGTATGTATAAATCAACTAGTATTTTTGGGCATAGGTTTAATTGAGAATTGAAGATGTGATATTTAACTGTATAGGACATGTACCAAAAAAACTGTATAGGACATGTTAACTCCAAATTTGTTACGAGTCCCATTTTTTTTTTTCTTTCTTAGGCCAGACTTCGTTTATTACATCAGATCAGTTAATTGTAGGGAGAAAAAGGAGAACACAACTTAGCCTTTGATGTCCTTAAATTCTTGATAAGTAGTCGACTTATAGTTTGTTTGTTTGTTTTCTTTCCAACGCGCGTTTCGCACATCATAAGAAGCATTTGAAGGAAGCAAAATTTTCCTCCATCCGCTGAACGCCGGTTTGCCACCGTAGGGAATCTGAAACAAATAAGCCTTCGTTTGCTAGCTGAGTGTTCATCTCTAAACTTGTCTTATTCACATGGTGTTCCAGATTTAGTAACGTCACAATAAAATAACTTAATACTCTAGTTAGTAACTACGGTTCATTGTTCGACAGCATCTTTCGTTCAATAGTTCTTGTATGTTCACAGAATGAGCTGAATTTGGTCATTTGTTCCAAATTAATTGTCCTCCTTCGATCTTTTGCTTTCAAATAGGTTTAGCAGCGGAAGTGAATCCTGAATTCTCACGTATTCTATCCCAACAATAGAATAGTCAACAAAGATTAGAGCTATTATTTGATTCCTCCAGATAACAATTGGTTTTTCTGATCAACTTATTTATTTTCACTCATTAAAAAAAAAAGACCAAAAACAATCGCTGCCACCTAAATGTCTACCTATAACATCCATCAAAGTTGAAACTGTTAAATTGTTATTCACAGAGCAGATCATTGTTGGTGCCAGCGATGCAATATTAGCAACCTGGTAGAAATAATTCCAGGTCTTCGTTCCTGCTCATGCAACTTACAGCCGTAAAAACAACATAACTGGGTGGGAAGAAACAAGTACTTCGGAGGGGTGGTTACTTCCGAACACTTCTATTACAAAAGGTTGATATGTTAGTATGGTAAAAGGAATTATCAAAATCGAATGCTACAAGAATAAATCATTCAGAATCAGAAGGCTTAACACACGTCTATCCTATCGTGAAATTGATTCATGACGTCTAATTAAACTCCCTATATCACATTACAATAACAAAGACCACTTTCATTAAGGTCGTTTTCGTGATTCCAAAGGACCCATATACAAATGAACGGATCCCCCAAAAAGAAAAATATAAAAAAGAATGAATTACCTCCGACATCCTGTTGTGCACTGCCACTTTTAACACAACTTTTCACAACACTTGGGTGGTTACTATTCGACACTTTCAAGTCAGAAATCTTCTTCTATCAAGCTGCTATTGGTTTTTATATGGATTTTCGTGTGGAATTCCAAAATAGATCCATAATATGAGAAGCCCCTGGGATAATATAAGGGAGTCACTGTTGCCTGGAAGTTCGACCTTCCCGTTATATGAACAATTTTTATCACTCTCAATGCATACATGAGAGTTCATTCATCACTTCCACTGCTAAGTCTATCTGAAATCGAAAGATCAAAGGAGTGAGTTAAATAATGGACACATATAACTCAAGGCAGATGGATAGAAATGAAGAAGAGTTATCAAAAGACCTGATGTTCTTTTCCCTTCCATGGCTTCTTTCTTCTCTTGGCAACTTAAGCAAAGGAAAGGTCCATCCCAGGGACGCAATTTTCCTGGGTTGGGCGCACCCTCATGTATTGAAATACCCTCCCCTGGTTTTATTTCTACTTGACACACTGCACACGTAAACAACTTGAACATGTTGCAGAGTGGATATTTTGTATCTAACCTGCAATTTCAGACAAGGATGTTTTCGTGTCAAGAGAGACAACTAGAGAGCAAGCTGCTAACTTTGACAACAGTTATTGCAAAACCAAACCTCTCTGAAAGCATAGCAGATCCTTCCTCGTACAGTTCCTCTACCACATCTGGCTCCATGTATTCTTTGTCAATATAAGATGATTCAGAGGACTTTTTGCGAAACATGGACTTAAGCATTCCTTTTACCGGCTTCTTCGGTACTGGCACAGGAGCAGGTGGCTTCTCCTGAGGTAATATATCAATAACGATGCAGGTTGTATCATCTCTAAGTCCCTTTGCTTGTAAAGCTTCCTGAAGATAGAAAGAGACAAAGCAATAAAGTGTAAAAATACATAATTCATACCACAAAATGACAAGGTTATCAGGATAAACTAGTGCAAACAAGGTATCTTTATGGTGTTGAAGTCAGGACTCAGGATTACTATTACACCCAACATGAAAACAGACACACTAAAAAAAATTCACAAAAAATGTACATTAATCGTACTTTAACAATATGTGGTGCTGCAGCCTCTGCTGACATGCCACGACAACAATCAAGGGTCACTTCTGCAGGTAGAGCATCCCAAACACCATCACTGCAGATAATAAGCCTGCCTCCAGCAGTGGACAGCTGAATAAACAGAAATAGAAAGGGGGAAAACCAGGAATTAAACTCTTCATGAAAACAAAAATATATAAGAATTTACATTGAAAAAGCAAGCAAACTTCATTTTGACTTCAAAAGAGCAACAAATAATCTTCTTAGAAAACGAATGACAAATTCACAACCCCTCCACATAAGAATCTAATCATCTGCTCCACACAAAATCCTGAACCATCATGTGGTAACAAAAATACTATGCTCAACAACAGATACTCGGTTTTTTTTCGGGGGGGGGGGGGGGGGGGAAATAACATGAAATAGTACAAAATATGCGAAATATTTGTGCATGTGAAACAGAGATGGAAAACAATGTAGAACTAAACAAAAGCAGAGAAAGGAATTATATAACTTTATGAAGGGACACAAGTGAAAAATAATTAATAAACATAAGCCTGACATTGCTCTACGTGCAAGATGGAGTAGTGACCAACCTTCACTTGCTTTACATACGGTACTGGGACAATAAATTCACCAATATCCATATCACCAATAGATCGTGAAAGACACAAGCCACCAGGCCAACATCTCAAAGGACCAATCTGCAAAAATCACGGATGTAGTCAGGCATATTAATATTATTAACTCAAATGCAGATATCTTCTAAAGAGAATATTGGTAAATTACAAAGGGAGACAATTATCTATCATCACATGTAGTCAGTATAACACACAAAATGTAAACAACAGTTTCCTCAAAAGATCGTAAGAATTTAATGATATGCAATGAGTACTGTTAAGTTGACATGGTGTTCAAGTATCATCCAATGTAATCAACAAGAGTACACTCGCCTCTCAATTCTCCATGGTATGATTGACCTAGTTTACTTCTTAATCTATGACTATAAGCATCAGGTACAAAAAAAGTGTATCACTAGAGGCGTCAGATACATGAAAAAGCTAGTCCACTTCCTTTTTTTTGGTGGTGATTGGGGGGGGGGGGGCGAGGTGTTGAAACTTGTTATGCAGTAAGTAACATCTGGGTTCAAAAGGGATCACAATTAAAAAGGAATGTACCTCTGCACCTCCCCCTGTATTTAGCCGACCAACCTCACCCCCACTAGAGGTGATGCGCACCCTCCTGATGAAAGGAAAAAAGGGTGAGACTGTGCTATAATGGAGCAATTCGAAACAGTTGTTCAACAAAACCATTTCATTAACAACTTACTCCTCTTCATTCGTTTCTAGCCTATGATCTGCTGACAAGTAATAAATCCCACCTTCAGAAGGTTCAAGTATGCAACGGGAATCACCAACCGATGCAACTGTTACAACCCATCCTTCTATAATCACAAAGGTTACAGTTGTTCCTGATTTTTGTGCTGTAAAAGCAAAGATATACACAAATCAAACATACATGATACAACTTATGACAAAATATAATAAAAAAATAATTAATTCCGAAGTGTAAGAACTATCAATCACAACTCAGTTACACCAGCTTAATACTTTTCATTACTAATTGATGTTCTTCAGCAACTATATATCTCTAATATGTCAAAAATAATCTGACCCAACTCTACTGTCCGTATGAGTAAACAATACTAGACCGTTCTCAGTCACCATGCATTATGCATTAGACAATGTGCCGCAGCAAAAGTAGTACTATTAAAAAAACTATTGGCATGGCCAATTAAACAGCCCAACAAGAAACCTTTGGACAAGTGCTACAAAAGATCTACTATATTCATATCTAGAATCTCAAGCTGAACCTAAGCTTAACCTCAGGCCCTATACAAAATTGCTAAAGTGAAATAAAATCCATTAAAATTCCAGAAAGGGGAAACCATACAAAAAAATTTTTTAGGAAGGTGCCTACAAAGTACAAACTTAACTAGCTTTAATCAAGGAAGTATGAAACTTCAGAAATTGCTTATTGAACCTGTCACGTGATTTTTTTTTAAGAAAAAATTAATTTCTGTTTGGAAATATTGAAATGTGGTTATCTTAATAACTTTGCATAGAGCCAAAGCAATGTGAAAGAATTAAAGCTATTTGGAGCTGATGCCTGAAACAAGCATAGATTCATGTCCAGTATCTAACCAGGCAAAGAAACCCTACCTAAACCATCCAATTCCAATATCCACTTTCAAGAAGCCTTACACACATGGTGATTAAAAGATAAAAATGTCAGGCGTCCCCTTTGTATAGGAACTTTCTCATCCATGAAAATTCACAATCAAAATCTTCAAAAATCAAAAGAATTATGGCAAGATTATGATAGCTTTCCTTTCAAACAGAGCTAGTAGCAACCTTCCAACAGAGGTTAGAAAATAAGAAAAATATTACCAAGATTTCAGAATAAGGTCAACATGTTCAGCATACATCTCCGCAAACCTTTTTTTCCTTTTATTCTTTAACTTTGAGAAGCCCTTAGTGATAGATGACAAAAATTGAGATAATTTACAGATTCTTTAGGTGATATTACTGCGAGAATGCCAGTCCCTGTACATGAATTTTCCGCCTAAACAAATAATTAATAGAGGCCAGAGCAAACACTGCAAGGAATAAAGTAGTCATACCTTTCTGTTGAAAATCTTTATCAGTTTTTACAAAGCCTGCAACCAAAGCCCTAGGCAACGCTGCTACCCACTCATCTCTGTTAAGATCTGAAGGAATCGCACTTAAAACGTTATTTAGAAGATTCTCCTTAGCATAAATAGCAGCAGCAGATCCATTGTGTCCATCAAAGAGCTGTAAAACTTCTACATCAGAAAATGCAACCAGGGAAAACACAAAAAAGCAGAAACCAGGAAAAGAAAGATAGAGTATTGAGTCATAAGCGCTCAATGCATTGGTGGCCAAAACCCTTCTTGCGATCTAACTAATATGAGCGAATAAGAATGGAAGCAATAAGAGAACAAAAGCACAACATGAAACTCATTATATGCATCTTGCTACACTCTTTCCACAGTCTAAGTCGAGCACATCAAAGCATCAAATATAAGCAAAAATAGAATACATTGGATTCTAAGTAAATCAACGAAAACTAGCCAGTCAACATGCTAAAATAAAATCATTGGGGTCACTGGCAAAAGTTTTCACTGACAACAGAAATCATTAGCATTTGTCATCCTTGCAATAAGATAGTTAAGTGGCAACGAAGGTACTTAATCATTTATTTTTCTCATTCATTACGTCATGCTATAGAATAATACCAAGTTATTATGTACGTAAAAGACATCACACATGGACTTCTGATCCATCACATTAACATCTGTTGATAAGTTATAATTCATCAAATCCTAATCCTAAAAATAAAAAAAAAGCAATGTGATTTAATCTTAAAAAGCAAGATGCTAGAAACATACCCCAAAAACAGAATATGTAGAGACCCCATCTCCGACCACCCTTTGGCATTCGGTCTTTAGTAGCGTGAAATCCTCACCTTTCTTGCTCTGGCCGGCTTGACCATGTACAATCTCTGGTTTCTCAATTTTCTCGTTCGCCAATTCACGCTTCAGAAGCACCGAAAGGGGAACGGTTTGGTGTTCATTCCTAGCAGACATTGTTCACGCCGCTCGCTCAACCTCAAAATTCTGAATACGACCTACACCGCAACAACGCTTGCTGCTTTAATCCTCCATGTGCTATTACAATCAAATCCTAGATAAGGAAACAAACAAACACACATTATGTTAGATTAAAACACGATTAGGTTTTACATCTAACACATTAATAAAACATCTTAATATCGTTTCCTTTTTTTTTTTCTAATTCCAATGCTAATCCAGCATTTTCACATGCAATCAACAACAAAATCTACGCAGCGACAGAAAAGATCCAAACGTACACCATCAGCTGTTATGAATCACAAAATAATAATAATAATAATAATAATAATAATAATAATAATAATAAAATCATCAATACCAGTTGCCTGGAATGGAAAAACATTGAACATCGTTGATCGACCAGAGAAAAAAGAAAATCCAAATGCGATAAACACGGCAATGAGGGAGAAATTTGCAAAATTCCAAGTCACGTGATTAGGATATTAAAGTCGATAATTAAAATTTTAAATCGCGTCCTAATCAATGATTTAACAAAATCGGAAGTTTGATGGAAATAACATGAAAAAGGAAGGAATGCGGAGAAGGAAAAGGAAAGAGAAGGAAAATTTACAGGAAGAAGGGGGAAGAAAAGGCAAGAATGGCGATTACGCGCGAAAATATGGAGATGCGCTGAATTGGATTGCTATCTGTGATCGAAAAACGCGGATCCCAGCGTCCTGCAAATATTCCATCGTTGATACAGAAGAGAAAATGGACAATAAAGCGCAAATGAAATGAACCATTTCTCTCTCTGGCTTTTCCTTTTTTTTTTGCAAAAAAAATGAAGACAATGACATGGACAAAACGCATCGTTTTCTTGGCTCGGCTCACGAGCCACTTGCGAGGCAGCGAGCGTATATCCTGCGCCATAGGCCCGGTCAATGTCACCTCCATCTTTGATTTACTGCTTCCACTTGCGGCGCCCCGTGAACCGTCCGATTAGGCATGGACGCATGGACTCGCATTTGTTGTTTAAGGTCTTGTTAAATCTTGACTGAAGGAGAGTCTTCACATGGCTTGATTGTCAATCGAATATTTAAGCGAGTATAGTTCAATTTATAATAAAATTTATTATTAGATTATTTTAAATTGAATAAAATTAGTTAAACTTTATTTATTCAGTTGAATTAATTGATTATTAGTTTTTTTTAATATTTTAATATTTTATAAATATTTATATATTTTTTATATTATTATTATATATATTATATTTATGTTTTTTTATTTAATTAATTAATTTAAACGATTAAATTAGTTAAACTTAAATTAAAAATATCATTAATTTACTTTTTAATCTGATTTTTACATCATTAATATTTATACATACTATGGCCCAGCATTTGGGACTCAAATCTTTGGTTTTATCTTTTTGTCTTTAATCATGTTATATTAGTAAAACATTGTTAATTATGAAAACAAAACCTATTTACCTGGGTCCTACAATTTCTAAACTTTCTTGCTGATGTGATTGGCTCTGGCTCATCATCTTACATAAATTGCTTAAAACTTGGTTTTAATTGCTTTCTTTTTGTTTTTTATTTTTCGAATTGGCGCCAGTTAAGACCAGATGGACCCAGTTATTAGCACCTACAAACCCCATTTGGACACGGGAGGTCATGCAATATACAAATACAATCTTCTTGGAACATTATTGCCTGTGATTAAGAATTTCCCCCCCTTTCTATTTTCTATTACAATGACAGAAAGGAAGAATAATTGTGTTAGATTAGAGAGGTGATGAACGACATTGAGATTTGATAAGGGATGGCATTAGCGAAGCCGTGGTTAATGCGGCTGAATGGTTGCATACTTGCATGAGCCGTGGGCCCATTGTAGAGGCAGTGGAATAACTTTGTTTCAGATTGTCCAACCTAAACCCTTTGAAACCAATTTGGGAACCCGCAATTAACGGCGCCAGTTATAATTACTCGTTGGGAACCAACGAGTGCCGGCCTGTGCGCGTGCATATCACTGCCAATATGAACGGACAAAGAACGTCTGAATGAATGACAATGTCAAGCCCAATGAGACCCAAATTCAAGAGAAATTGAGAGTAATACTCTTCATAATTTTGTAATGTTATTTAAATTTCATTAAAAAATATTTTAAATTTAATTCAACTACAAGTATAGTCATATAATATCACGTCTCATATTTTAAATGAAGTAATATAATATTCTGAATTCACTTAAGAATTTTTCTCTAAAGAGGAGGGAGTGATTTTTTTTCCTCAAGATTTAAGAAACTTATTTTCATCTGATTTTTAATATGATTATGTTAATGACGGAATCTTTGTATTTAACTTTTCATGCATGATTTTATCGGATGAAAAATTTAATTTAAATTTAATATCACAGACATAATTTTACACATGTTTAATATTAAATTAAATATTTATATTTCATGTTGAGTGAGTATGGTTAGAGCATATTTGGATTTACTTAAAATTTTAGAATAATTATTTTTTTTAATTAAAAGCTGTTTTATTTAAAATTTATCTTATTTGTTTAAAGTGTATAAAATTAATTATAAGTTAAGATTATTTTTTCATAACTAAAAACAATTTTTTTAAAAAATTTATTATTTTAAGCTTTAAATTATTTGATTTCAGATTATTTCAAAAGTTTTGAGAGAAAAATACCTATTTACCTTCAATTAAATAACTTTTTCAATCATTTTATATATCTTTTGGTAATTTAATACATAAAAGTAATTTTTTATACAATCTAAACAAAACTATTTATCATAAAATTGATTATGAATTAACATATCTAAATATAAATTAATTATGTGCATAATTAATTTTCTTAAAAATCAATTATACACATAATCATTTTTTAACATACTTTTTTCACAACTAATTCAAACACACACTGATTCCTTAAATTAGATTAGGAAAATGACTAATTTAGTCAGTTAGAAAAAAATAATTTTTTGTAAGTTTGTTTTAAAAATTAACTAAATTTTTAATTATATTAATTAATAATTTATATATGATTAATTAATAATTTATTTTTATTTTGATACTTAATATATAATTAATAATTAATTATATATAAATTATTAATTAATATAATTAAATTATTACTTAAATTTTAAAATAAACTTATAAAAATTTATTTTTCTCAAAGCTGACAAAACCGATATTTTTTCAATTGGATTGGGATGGAACAAGCCATGAACATTTGCGGGCGCGTGACGGCTGAAATATAAATGGAACGAACTCCGTGTGAAAGGAGTCAAGAATGAATGCATAATCAGCCTCCAGAAAATCAATGAAAAACGATGGTTAACTTATCTATCTATCATGGCTCAATCGCTCTCGCTGCTCATCAATCATCATAGTCATTCATAGCTGAGTGGCTACGCATTAATATTATGAGATGAAGAGAGTATACCCAACGGCAACGTTATGATTTTATTGTTTTTTTATTTCTTTTAGGCGTATGATATGCTCAACTAACTACTAAATGCTTTTGCAAGCTGTTAACATCTACCTTCCGACTGCGAGTGTTGCTATCCAATATCACAATTCAAATACGCGTATTCCAGTACAGCTCATTTCACCACATTACTTACGCTAGTTTGAGGCTTTGTACCCAAAATCAAGGGTTGTATGGTCCTTTTTCTTCCTATTATTGTTCAAACTACAAATTAGTTCTACTTGTCTTCCAAAAAAAAAAAAAAAGAATATCTAGGGATGTTTAAATTTAAATCAAATTAAATTAAATAAAAAAATTGAATCGAAAAAATTAAAAATCGATTCGAATTGAATTTTTTTGGTTTTATTTAATTTTTTTTAGAAATTATTCGGTTTGGATTATTTTTTATTCTAATTTTTAAAATCGAACCGATTCAAACTAAACTGATCAAAATATCATATATATATATATATTTTAAATAACTTGATATGTGTTATTGAATAACTTGAAAGATTTACTTTTTTATTTCATGTTAAAATTATTCATATTGATAATTTCAAAATATCATTTATCAGTTAAGGTATATGCTTACTTGATGATTGTTTTCTTTAATAATTATAGTTGGAAGTTCTGATTTATGTAGCTAAAAATTAGTTTAAAATTTTATATTTTTATTGTGTGATTATACTTAACTATTACACAAGAAGTTTGATTATGATTGTATTTGATTATTACACTAAAAAATTATTAATTTTTATTTAAATGAGTTGTTGTTATTTATTTTAAATAGATAAATATGCTATTTATTGTATAAATAAACTAAATTATTTTTTAGATTATAAAAAAGTAAAAGAATAATATTTTTATTTTTTAAATGGTCAAAAATTAAAAAATTAATTCAAACCAAATTGATTATTATTAATTTAATTTGATTTAATTTTTAAATTTAAACTAAATCAATTAATTTTATATATAAAAAAATTAATTAATTTTATTCAAATAATTTTATTTACCAAAATTAATATAAATTAATCAGCGAACACCCCTAATAAAATCTTGCCACGCAGGGTAATAGTGGGTCGCTAGCGACCGTGTCAAAAACAATTATTAATTATTTATTCATTAATGATTACATCCACCCACGTTACATATGGTTTGGATTGGAAAACACATGGTCTCTTGACAATGACATGTTGGCTTATCCCAGCGGGTTGATTTCTTGTCCTGCTTTTAACTAAGAATTCTGCCAGGTTTTTCCGTGTTTGGCCTCAAAGTCAACAAGACCATATACCACCCTGGCACCCTCCTACACATATTCAACTCCAACCAATATTCTGTTTTCAGTTCACTGGAATGATCAAACATTGTGAACGGATTATACCTTAAAAAGAAAAAGCTTTTGTTTCCCTCTTTTGAATAAGAAAAGTTTTAAATTTTCAAATTATTTCCCCGTGTTTTTTTTCCTTTAATTGAATCGGAGACTACTATTTTGCTGGTTGTTCCTTTTTTTTTCCTTGAAGGATATTACATTTACAAGTCCCCCCCCCCCCCTCTTTTTATTCTCAAACAAAATATACTTTCACCATTAAGTATCTGTACAATTTACACGTTTAGAAAGAGGCTAGCTGCTGAATCACCTTACTTTGTCCTCACTACTCAGTGCTCATAAAACAGCTGATGTAGGATTTTACTCTCCCTGCCTCTTATTTAACGTAACGTAACTACACTTTGGAAAAAACATCAACCTTCAAAATCGTCAGAGAATTCTCCACCTGAAACTTATGTCAATCAATAATTCTACAACTTTCGAGCATGCCTCCTCGTACCAGCAAATGGTCGTGCATTCTTGGAATTTGACCTGATATCCCAATATTCAACGTTCTTAGGAACACAAACATCAAATAATATTTGGCCAAGAACCCCATGCGTATTGATGTTTAGACTTGGACGGCTTGGCAGATGAACCAAACCCTCCTTGCGTTCATCTGGTACTTTACCAACATCTTTACCCTCGTAATACTCCATCGAACCGGGCAACAAATTATCACTTGGAGCAAGAGCAAAACCCTGAAAACTATCTGAGGTTACTGCTGCTTTCCTCAATTAACCGATTGGATCTGAGATTTCATCTTTTGTTCTCTCTATGCCCACTCTCTCATCTTCCATTTGTCTATTTTTGTGAGAGTAAATTGCAACTGCCTTGCAAAAAGGATCTCAGTGATGGCAGCCTTGTAATAATTTGGATTATGCCAATCATGACCTGTCACAAATTCAAATGCAAATTAAATTTTTTTACAAACTGATAAAATGAGAGAAATTAGGAGAAATAATAAGAGAAAAATAAAGAAAGTAAACAGAAAATATAGGATGCAATTTTTAAAAACCAGTATTTTATACTATATTAATTATTCAATTATACTTATAACCTCATATGTTTTATTAATTTATTAAAAAAGAAAAAAGAAAATAAGTTTTTTTCTGGAACACTGGGGATAAAAAGTGAAGATGGAAAACTGTTCCAAGCGTTTTATTTATTAGTAATAGAGATGACCAATTGACCAGGCTATGTACTAAAAAAGATCGGGTATGCTTATTTCAGTTTTATGAAATAGCAGGAAAAACCAATCATTGCCCTCTGTACACAAACACAATGAAAACTACCATATCATCTATCAGGATTTAAAGAAAATAGAATTGTTGACATTTTGCATAGTTGCATTATTTGGAAGCACCCTACCATGCAAATGTATGTTGGAATTCAAAATGCTGATCTTAAGGGAACGCTGTGGTGCCAACTAACCTAAAACTACAGATCTTCCTTAAATAGGTTATCTGTCTCTGCCAGGGTGTTAATTTGAGGTAAAATGTATATATAAATAACTTTTACTCTAACAGATTAAAAGTAACAAAATGCCCTACGCAGAAGGCATGTAGCCATAGTTTCATACTGAAAGAATCACCAGATATTCTCACAATGAGTAGCCATATTGACAGTGAAAACAACATAAACAAAAGTTTAATATATGCTGTCGTATCTTAAAGTACAAAATCCAAATAGGAGCTTCATAATTCAACCGGGCATCTGTCTCTCAAGTAGTCATATTATCTCATCCAGGTGTAATTAGACAAAATAAGTCAAGATACTGACCTACATGAGGAGAGGCGCTCCATTTTACCAGTTTAACATCGCCCCCAAGGTCTTTTATTCGCTGTACAAATTTTGAAATAGCTTGAAAAGGAGCAAGATCATCGTTTTCTGAACATAAAATGAGATATGGGGCCTGCAAACTCTGCAAAATAATATTACTTGTAAAGAAGATAATTAATGAGACCTAAGAAAAAAAATAGGTAAAATTTTGATCCAATAAGATGTCATGTATTCTTGGCTGCTTACAATGGTGGAGTAAAGAGTTTGCCAATACACAGCACACTGTGATTCAAATCTGCTGAGGAAGAGAGCATCAAGACCAGATGCTATGCCATTTGCAAACCATGCAGCAAATCTTGGTGGATGGGACACTTTTAAAACAGTTGGATGCAAAAGAAATCGAACACCCAAATCACCAGTAAAATCAGCTGGACCAGAATCATAAATATAGCCAGAAATACAGTCTTTAACAAGCTGGTAGTCATCCTGTGCCATGGAAATAACTTAAAATCTAAAACTATCAGTGAACAGAAAAGTTACAAGGGCAAAAAATCAGCCCCAAAGATACTCAAGTCCATTTTACAAGAAATTGACCAAAAATACTTGGTAAAATGGAATACAGGATCAATTAACTTATGGAACATAGAATAGCTACTTTGGGCTTCAGCACTATCTCTTATACTTCATTTCACACATTCACATGATTTGAGAAAATTTGAGATGCTGATGAGTTTACTAATTATTCAATCTATGTAACTCAATCACACCCCCTGAACTGCAAATGGCAGAAAACATACCATATTGCATGCTTCACACTTTCCCCCAATTATCTGGATCAAAGGAAAATAGAGTCATCAGAACTAACAAATTCTTCTTATAGCATGATGATAGAAAAATAAAAAGAAAATACCATTGACATGTACTCCCCCAAAAATAGAACAGATGGAAGGCCAAAGTACGGAACAGAATACCTGAAGAACTTCGAACATGCAAGCTTTTGCACCACCTGAAAAAGATGAGAAGACAATGGGGCATGGCCTAATTTTCAGCACCTGCATATTGAAATACAAAAAGCAGTCTTTTGTAAGCTTCAGCCTATGGGTCAATTTTTGACTAAATTCAGAAAAAGTGTACAAAATTAGACAGTGGACTAAAAAATAATCAGATTGCAGTCTTACTTCCATTCAGACTACTTTACACAGGAACAAGACAAACTGAGACACAATACAATTAAGCTTCTGAACTCATCCAGACTCACTTTGTCTCAACACAAGATCATAGTCCAATTCAAAATTCATTGAAAAATATTTTAGCTGACTTGAATTCAAACTAATTGACCTAAAAAATTGAGAGCAACAGTAACACTAACCTCAACAAGTTCATTAAGAATATCAACAGCAAGAATTGTGGCTTTCTCAGGGAAGAACCTGCAAACAATAGCAACGTTATAAATATAATCATCATTAAGTATACAGTGACACATGCAAAGAGTTACATCATTGACTTTTTGACAAATAAATAAAATGCCAAAGCATCTGCAGGCCATTTTACCAAACAAAAACTAGACAAAGACTTCAATTAAAGTCATTTAGCAAACTATGCATTAGGTCATTATGCTACCAATAAAGCCCTTGAAGAAGTGGTTCGTACATTTGAAGATTAATAACTATATGCATATAGGATTTAATTTTAATCTACTGTCAGTGTAAAGTTTTTTTACACTGTCATCCAATTATGTGTTCACACATCGTTAAAAGAGTTAGACTTTTTAGATAGTTGTTGTAATATTCAAACTCTTTTAATGATTTGACAATACATGATTGGATGATAGTGTAAACAGTGGAGCAAAATTAAACTCATACATATATCTCAATTGTCATTCTGCATATATCATCCTTTGCTTGTCAGTGGAATTTATGTAAACCATTTACATAAGTAACTCAGTCTTTCTTAACTACATGCACATGCGCTCATTAACTAGAAATACATAATGATTACATATTAAGAGAAATTTCAAATCTGCCACTTTCTGTTATAGATTCTAAATAAAATATACTCATGATACCAAAAACCTAAAAGAGATCTATCGTCAGACTGCAGTGGTAAGTAGATATCAAAAGCGGCAACAAACAACTATCAAGAATGTAAAAGTTGGAGCAGAGAAGTTGACATTGTCAGTTAATGTTTTGTAAGAGGCGTAAACAAGATAATATTAGTGCTGTAGGTACGAAGGCTATGCAAGTCAATAAGCAACAGATTTTTGCTGTTTTAGGGAATGTAGACTATAACTACAAAAGATATTATTCTTATGAATCTCACGTTCTTAGGTTTTGAGGCCACTCATCCATGTCAGACCCTTAAAGGCTGCATTTTAAGTGCATGTGGATGTGGACTCATAGATTGAGCTACCAAAAGAGAAAAATATATTTCAAACTGAAATAAACCATTTGTGTCATTTTTCATACTGCATGCATACATCCCAGATGGAAAATATACCAAATGGGACACAAATAGCAACAAATAATCACTCAAATACTTGTATTAGTGACATGACCCAGTTATCTTTGACTTGGGGCTAACCAGCTAACGGCAGGTTATATTTTCTATTTAAGAATTCCAAAAGGCAAAGGTCCTATTCCTACTGGTTGCACTTCAAGAAGCTAGTATGTGATGCTTCAGAGAATAGACACAATTGCTGATCAACCGCAGCCAAACAACAATCTAAGCGGTATAAATCCCAAGTATGAGTCAGCAAGTCCTTGGGTTTCAAAGCAAAAGTAATAATATAGAAGGTGGTGCTGCAAGGTAGGAACATAAAAGACCAATGAAGAAGGGCAATTCAAACTCAAGCAAGGCAGATATAAAAAGAGGGTAATTGATGATTCACTAACAACCATAAAGAAAGAAGGGGACGAGGGGTTACCCAATTTAGCAAATTTGAACTCACATATTGAGAAATTGAGAATGGCTCCCTTCCACTTTCTCATAAGCTACCTTACTTCCCCAATAAAATCTACCACCAAATCCCCACATTTTCCCTCGTTTCTTTTTTTCTTTTTTCCTTTTCCTCAACAGGAAATAAACGGCAGAACTCCAAGCATTTATTTTCTACAAAGTCAACAAGAAAAAAATTGAAAATATGAGCAGACGGAGACAGTTTTAGTTTCTCTTTATTTCCGTCACTCTCGATATTTTTATCTATACGGGTCTATGGAAAGACAAAATCTGAGTTGGGCGTTATCGAACTGGGGAACAAGCTGGTTTCAGGTTTTGAAGTTGTCACTATGAATGGCGCTTTTGTATTGGTTCAGACACTTCATTTCATATTGGCTGCGGCGTCCAAAGCTCATGGAATGGGAATTGGAATGCACACATAGTCAAACAAATAAAACCTCCATCGTATATTCAACCAAAAAAAAACAAAAACTCCATAGTATATCAGATGGTGAATTGAAGATAATCCTTATGCTTGTCCTTGTCTTGCACCATGCTGATCCATTCTATTGGTAGTTGTTCCATGGAAGGTTTAGCTATTTTAACTTTTTTTTTTTTTTGGTTAATTTTTAACTTTTATAAGTTTATTGATATATTAAAGGAAAATTATAGGAACCCACGTGGTTGGTCCGTGCATGGTGAGCGATTTACAACTTTAAAAAAATATAAAGGTTCCAATATTAAGAGATGCCTTTGCGGATACCTCTAGTTTACATTAAAAAAAATTAAATTAAATTAAAGGAAAACTTTTAACAAGACATAGATAAGCTATTAGATGAAGAACAATATATCCAAGAAAAATGATAGAAACTTGCCTTCTTCAGGGTCAGAGAGTTGATGTTCTGCAAGAACTTCGAATACGCTATGGGAATTGTTTGTCAAACTTTGCAAAAATATTGCAGTTGTTTTGACACTTTGGTTGGCATCGCCATGTGCAAGAATCAGAGGATAAAGCATGCCTTTCAACCTTATAAGGGGCAAGCGTAGAAACATGATACCAGCACCAATTGAACTGTGCGTGAGCCATATTCTTGTCCCAAACTACCAACTGAAACAAGATGAAATTTTTAAGCAATAGACAAAGAGGCTACAAAAAATCTTTCCCAGCGTCTCACATCCTTCATTTCCCCCCCTACAAACAACTTTAAAGCAGAAGTGCAAATAATGAATATAGCAGAAAATTTTGAGTCTCAATACCAAGAAAATTTTTGGTTCTTCAATTTTCTAAAAGGTTAATACCACTTAGTCCTATTGTCCACTTTAACTAGAGATAAGGGCATATAACCAGAGGACCTCGAATAATGCGCAGCATGGATCAAACAAAAAATTAAATAATATTTAGTTTTACAAAGGCATTTATAATTTTTTATTGTAAATTAATAATAAAGTAAATGATGTAAATGATTTAATACAAATCAATTATAGATTGCATAATTAAAGCTTCTATGCAAAGTTCAGACACTTAAAATGAATCTCTAATAAACGATGGTAGAACAATTCAAACCTTGAAAAAATAAGGTAGAGCATAAGTTTAAGGCAAATCGAAAGATAAAATATGACAATATTAACTATGCTTACAAGGAATAATTTATTCTTTACAAGATAATGAAACAATATTAAATACACTTAAAAAGAGGAGCATTAGCACGGTCAATAAAGGAAACAATAAGAATATGGGTACAAGCAGCTAGTCGAGCAAGATATTGTTGGGTTTCAGATTCTCGTCATCCAGGTCCATCAATATTGTGAATGACAGCACAAACAAAACAATAGTTTCTCCTCTGTTTCAACTTCATCCAAAAATGTAAGAAGATCTTTCACTTGATCACACAGAAATTCAGCTAAAGCTATCGCAACCTATATTCAAAAATATTGCATTTGTGATCTATCATGAGGAGGACAAGTTCTTAGAGCACATGACTCATGTTATCTTATAGACAAACATTCACTTGTCTCCTTTTTGCTATTTGGTTTTACTATAAAATGACTATATATCTACAAAAAAAAATAACCATGGTACAACAATCACATGCCTCTTTGGAATGTATGATGTTAGGGGGGAAATCAAACTTGTTTTAAGTTGATGGCCTGAAGATATCCATTAATTACAACTACAGAATATTCAGTCTGTGTGGTTGAAGCAAAATCTTCAATCATGGCCTTCTTAGATCCAAAGCCATACATTAGAAGAGAGAATTCACAGATGGCGATGCCAAAAAAAACAAAGTGAATATCCAATTTACAATATGGTATATATAAGTAACAAAATATTCCCAAGGGTAGAGATTAGGTCAAGCTATAATACAGCAATTCAGGAATCTAAATTCAGCATCCCAGACCTCATCTATGTGAACACTATACTTTGAAAACTGCATACTGGAAAATCTGATAGCTAGATAAATGTCTAGTAAATCTAGTGTGTTTCGATTGCTGTATAAAAAAATTATATTAAAAATTGATTATATGTATAATTAGTTTTTAAGAAAATTAATTATGAGAAAATTAATTTATGTTTGGATATGTTAATTCATTACTGATTTTAAGATAAAATTTGTTGTTTGGATTGTATTAAAAATTTATTTTTATGTATTAAATTATCAAAAGATATATGAAATGATTGAAAAAATTATTTAGTTCATGACAAATAAGTATTTCTCTTCCAAAGTTTTTAAAATAATTTAAAATCAAATAATTAAAACTTAAAATAAAAGCTTTTCTAAAAAAGTTATTTTCAGTTAATGAAAAAATAATTTTAATTTATAATTACTTTTACACATTTTAAACAAATAAGATAAATTTTATATAAAATAAATTTTAATTAAAAAAATACAATTATTCTAAATGATTAATCAAAATCAAACACATTATAAAAATCATAACAGAGCACTTAAAATTATATCGTGACAAAAAGAATGAAGTGACAGAGGAAACAGCAGCATTATATGGTATCCCTACCTTAAATTATATACTATTAATTTTAATTAATCATATTAAATTACATTTTAAAATTAATAATTAAAATTTTATCATTTGGTATTAATATATTAGAAAATAAGATTTTGGAGATGGGGCAAAGGAGAAAAAACTTGGCCGAATTATAAGATGGGGCGGGCCAAAGCGGATAAAGCATACAGAACCCATCAAGTTGGTCCCATTGTCGTACTCGAATGATTGTTTTGGATTTTTTTCCTTTCTATTTTTAAAAACAACTCATGAGCCTGTGACACTTAATTTTTTTAGGTAAAACACATAAAGAGCATAGAGACAATGAAGTTAGACAATGTCGAAGGAGAACAACTGAATATGCAAACGTAGCATCGTGCTTGTGAGTTGTGAAACGACATGTTAGCATCTATTACCCTCTAATCATCAAATAAAAAATAGACTATTTACTTGTGAAAGAAAAAAAGGGAAAAGACATTTGCCCACTAATATTTTTATTGAGTATCACTTTAGCCATTAAGTTTTTTTTATTTTAATCACCTTAGTCATTGAAGATTTTAAAATATATTCATTTTGATCGCTAAATATAACTGTACTGTTATTTTGGGTGGAAAATGGTCACAAGTATCACATGCAATTTTAACACATTTAACAAGTTTTAAAAATTAAAATAAACACATTGATTTCTTCATTTATGAAACAGTTTAGTTCAAAATCTCAACTTGTTTAAGGTTTTTAGTACATATTTTTCAACTTATTTAATGTGTTAAAATTGCTTGTGATATTCATGTATCCTTTTATATCAATTTTAAGAGTGTTGTTATTTTGAGTGTTCAAAATGAGTCTATTTAAAAATATTGAGTGGTTAAAGTGATACAATTAAAAATAATACCAAATAGAAACATTAGAGGCAAATTGTCTTTTTTCTATTAAAAAAAAATAAGGAAAGCTGATTGACCAACACATGGCGAAAAACAATTTAATAAATAATAAATTTAAAATAGAGAATTGTTTTATTTTTATATACAGGTATATATACATATAAAGTATAGGTTTGGTGGTTACGGTAATTTACTTAATAATCCCATGAAAAAAAAGTAAGAGGTATTTTTAAGAATTGATAAAAAAAAAAGTAAGAAATATTTTCAAGAATTAATTGATAAGTTCTAGTAAGAGAATAAAAAAATATTTGTTAGAAGAAATTAATATTTCTAATGTTTAATTTTTTAAATAAATTTTAATATTTTAAAAAATTAATTATCGCAATCGTATTTAAAAATACTTTAAAAAATTAAAATAAATAAATTTTTAACATTCTCATTAGTAAGCTAAAATAAGGTCAAATTACGTACAAAAATATTACAATTTGTTAGTTTAGTAGTAGAAGATAATAAATTTAAATTCACGATAACATGGACTTTACATTGGTAAGAGTAAGAGCCGTTATTCTCATTTGCAATAAATTAACTAGAACAAGAACACTCAGATAATTAAATATTGATCAGCTTTTGATCCGCTAAGGAAGAAAATAATGAAAGAAAACAGAAAAAAAATGTATTAAAAAAAACATTTTCTTTCTAAAATACGGGCGCACATTAGCCTTAATAAGCAGGGTAATGAGGACACGTTTTTGGCTTCAAAATAGCTTTTTTTTTCAAAATATCTTTCTCGAACGCTATTTCAAAATAAAAAAAAAAGTTAATCTAAACACTCGTTAATCACAAGCGCATTTTAGCACGACCACTAGGTCCACCAGTAACAGTAATGATGACAGGAACTACCCAAATGATTATTAGGTGATGCATCTAATTCCCACCACCTCAGACAACGAGCGTACGTTAGCACACCACCGGTTTCGAATTTCGATGTGTCAGTGCCAAAATTTGCAGAACCAAACAAATCAAAAATCACTCCTCGTCCAAACTCAAAAGCGAATCACAAATCCGTGGTGCGAACTTGTGCTTTTGGGTGTCGCTGGAAAAAGAATGCGTCAATTTTGAATTTTGTTGCGATTCGTCGATCTATTGGTAAAGTCGCAACCTTTTTTTCAGTTTTCGCAGAAAGAAAGAGAAAGTGTGCAATGGTGGGATGAGGATATGGCGAGAGGGGAATGGGGGATTCAACTTCAAGCAAGAAGGGGGAAGTGGGTTTGTTCGTACAAGAAAATTACTCTCATAGTTTGCTTTTTCAACATTGCCGTTGCTCTCTACTGTCTTCGCTGTCTTTATGCTTCTCTTTATATCTACTCCGGTAGCGTTGCACGAAACAGTATGTCTTATCAATCTGGAAATGCTTTTTTTTTTTTTTGAGGATGTCTTTGTTTGTGACCTGTCTCTCTCTCTGTTTCCCCTTATAGAGAAAAGGGTATTACACGAAAAAGGAAACTAAAGGTTTCTGCTTTAAGTTTTATGGTCAATTTTGAAAAAAAATTCAGTCTTGCTTTGACTATTTCTCAGTGTGTTTTGTGCTTGTTTGAGACCGGAAAAATTCAATTTTCTTTTTGAGCCCCATTTTGATTTGGTTTTGTTTCTATGGGTCTTTTCAGTTGTCCTGTATAGACCAGATCAGATTCGGAAAATGGAAGAATCTTTCCAAATCCGTAAGGCTTACAAACCGGTGGAGTTAATTAAATGGGTAAGAACCGTTTGTACTTGGCTCAAGTAATCACTTCCTCAGAAGTTAACCTCAAGTTAATATTATAAAACCGTTGTGCAAGAAGGTGAAGGCATTAGAAGGGGAGTTTTCAAGTGAAAATGTGCCCGTTGAGTTGCCTCAGCATTTGAAGCAGAAAATAATTGATGAGATCTTGAAGAGGCTTAGGAGCTTGAATTCTAGTAGCACAGACGTTGCCCAGGACATTGCTAAGGAACGAGGTGAGTGCATGCTGCTTGTAAATTGTGCTAATAAGAATCTATTATTCATTCTATAAACATTCAGAAGCATTTTTTGTATGAATAACACTCTCTTCTGTTAAGAAGGATGTTCGGAGCTATCATCTTTAGCTGGTTAATTTCATTTGTAGGAGGTGGGAAACTGCACGGTTTTACTTGTTTATCAAGTTTTATGCATTATATAGGAAAATTAATACCAATTTTTCATGGCTAACTTGCTTGTTATCCAGAAGTACATGCGAAATATGTCCGTCGTTAACTTGGTAGAATTTGGTATATCTGAATTGGTGCTAGAATTAATGATAGCACTATATGATGCAAGAGGATCTCACATCAACAAGACCATTGACACTTGGAAGATTTAAATTTTCACAGTCCTTCATGTCATACTGTTTTTTCTTTTTTAGGGGTGTTGGGGGAGGGGGTTGGATTGTGTACAGCATAACTGCTGCATAGTTAAAAGGTCTGCAGCGTATATGAACTTGGTTAGATTTGATGTATTCATAGATGTTACTTTTTCTAGTTTAATGTTTTTGTTTCTTGCTGGCTAGTCATTTAGTGTATATTTTGTTGTTCAGGGAGGAAACTACCCTCTATCAAACCAAATATAACTGGGCTGTATATTTTCTTTGTGTGAGTCTTAGGTCAAGCCACAATTAGCCGACATCTGTGTCAATATGCTTTTCTATTTTTTTGAGGAAATTGCTTTGATATGATCATCCACTATCCTTTTTTTTTCTTCCTTTCTTCTTTAACTATTATTTAAACTTATGAAGAGACCTTTTTCGATTGTATTAATTTTAGTCCTAAATCATATATCAGGGGGGCATAGTTTCATTTATTCAAACTCCCTCTGGATATATCTATCGAGTCATCCAATGGTGTATTGGATGACAATGAAATGGTGGTTGTTGCATGATTGACAAGAATTCTGACCTAAAGGAACAAGAACTTTCAAACTTTTGAAATATGTAATGATAACTATAATGCATAAAATTGGTAATCACTCATCCTACACCCTTTCAACATCATATTATATATATGACCTTGAGAGAAAAAGTTTAATATTTAACAAGAAAATGGATTTATTCATTTGGATTGTATGCAAGAGAAAAATGTTTTTAAATTAGGGCTTTCTTTATGTTTTAGTTGAAGTGTGGAAAAATTATTTAATAGTGGAAGTTGTTATGGTACTCTAATGGGTTTGGTACTCAGGGTGAGTTGTCAATCATTTATTGACTATTGGTTTCACAATAAATGTTAAAAAGTCTATTACATATAAATAGCAACTAAATAATGCTTGGCAACTCATCTTGGGTACCGGTACCTATGAAAAAAAATATGGGTACCGGAGTAATCCCCTTTAATAGTATGCCTTCACTATGTTTTTTTCTTGAAGTTGCTATTAAGAAAAGTGAGGACTAGTCTAAATAAAATTGAAATGAGAGAGAAAGGAGTCCAAGAAGAAGTAGATGTGGGACTATGGAGGTGCCAAGCTTTCACATATAGTTTGAAAACATTTTTCAATTGTAAAAAATATACTTACCCTGGTATGAGCAATTGTGTGTCCTGTTTCATTTCTTTCTCATTAAATATGGATATGTAACTCAGAATTATAACTCAGCAGTTCTTATATTTTGTAAGATGTGCATACATTAAGTGAGTTTTTCTTCAAGTTGGCTGTCCGAAATGCTCATTATGTATTAATTGATTCATGAAAGGACACAATTATTCAATATAGTTTCATGTTTTATTTATCTTGGGCACTGAAATATTTAGACTGATGATGGATCAATTAAATTATTTAACATTTGACATTTATGTGTTTATAATCAGGACAAATATTCGACCAAATCACATCACATTATTTAATTGTATTTCAAAATAAAATGTTAATTATTATCATGAAATATCTGACAACACAAAAGAAAAGTCAGAGATTAGGTAGAGAGACCAACCGGGGGGGGGGGGGTGACATATTCTGGGCTGCAAATCAACATTAGAAAATGTCTTCAATGCACTGGGCTTTATGATGTCCAGTTTGCTCCTTTTCTTATGGGGGAAAAAAGGAAGCTTCCCTCTGGAACTGTTTCATCTCTCTTTTCTTTTTGGGGGCCAGGGGGATAGAAAACAAGAGAGAACTGTTTGATGTTTTGCTACATTCTCCATATCTGATGATGGTGGTTCACCGCGCGGAAGAAATTTTTAAAAGCTTAGCCCTGTGTCGGATCTGAGGTCCTCTAGTGCCTGACTCCAATTTAATTCTCTTTTTAAATTTAAAATAAGGCATAACTTAATTGCAGGAGGCCTGTAGAATTGTTTCTTTTCCTCATACAATAATATAGCATGTAGACTTTTACAGGTTAACCTGCTTCAAGTGTTGAAGGTGAAATCTCTTCTACTCTCTTGAATTTAAAAAAAAAATTATATATAAAATTTCACAATATATAAAGATTAATATTGTCCTTCCAAGAGTGCATAATCAGCCATTTCTTTAACGTGGTCAAATTTTCTCATGTTAGAATGAAGTTCATCTTCTGTAACTTTCAAGGGTGGGGGCTGCTGGGAGGTTCATCTGGAGAATGGGGAGTCTAGTCCCACTTGTTTTATGGATTACTATAAGCTATTCTATTTTAGACACTAAATTGGATGGTGTTATGTAAATGATAATTTTGTAGAATTTGGAAAGAGTAATCGAACGGAGATTAAGACAAGAGACTCAAATTTCGGAGAATCAATTTGGTTTTATGCCAGGGAGGTCAACCATGGAGGCAATATACCTTATGCGAGGGGTGATGGAAAGGTACCGAAAGAAACAAAAAGACCTCCACATGGTGTTTATTGATCTGGAAAAGGCTTATGATAGGGTGCCAAGAGAAGTTCTTTGGAAAGCACTAGAGAAGAAAGGAGTTCGTGTTGCTTATATTCGAGCTATCAAAGATATGTATGATAGGGTCACGACTTGTGTGCGAATGGATGGCAGGGTCACAAAAGATTTTCCGGTTACTGTAGGATTACATCAAGGGTCAACTTTGAGTCCATATCTTTTCACCTTGATTTTGGACGTACTTAGTGAACACATTCAAGATCCAGTGCCTCAGTGCATGATTTTCGCAGACGACATAGTCTTGGTGGAAGAGTCGAGACAAGGAATAAATGATAAAATAGAGCTATGGAGAGAAGCTTTAGAATCACATGGGTTTCGACTAAGTAGGAGTAAAACAGAATATATGGAATGTAAGTTTAACAAAAGGCGATCTAGCTCTGACTTGGAAGTGAAAATTAGTGATCATATTATTCCACAAGTTGAACGGTTTAAGTATCTTGGATCTATTATACAAAATGACGGAGAGATTACAGGAGATGTAACTCATAGGATTCAAGCTGGGTGGACAAAATGGAGAAATGCTTCGGGTGTTATTTGTGACCGCAAGATACCTCTCAAGCTAAAGGGAAAATTTTATAGAACAGCTATAAGACCGGCAATGCTTTATGGTACCGAATGTTGGACGGTAAAATGTCAACATGAGCACAAGTTAAGAGTTGCAGAGATGAGAATGTTGCGCTGGATGAGTGGACATACAAGAAGAGATAAAATTAGGAATGAGTGCATTCGAAAGAAAGTTGGAGTAGCACCCATTGATGAAAAGATAACAGAGTCTCGCCTAAGATGGTTTGGTCATGTGAGGAGAAGACCAATAAAAGCTCCGGTGAGAAGAATTGATAAGTTGGAGGATAGTCCCTTAAAGAGAGGTAGAGGTAGACCACTGACAACACTAAAAGATATTATTAAAAAAGATCTTGAAATCAATGGTTTATTTGAAAGTATGGTTTATGACAGAGCACAATGGCGTCGTTTGATCCATGTAGCTGACCCCACCTAGTGGGAAAAGGCTTTTGTTGTTGTTGTTGTTGTTTATCGCTAAGTGCTAAAATATTTTTAACATTTAACTCATTATTGCTCTTTTTGGTGATATTACATCTTCAAAAATACAGAAGCAGTTGAAAGTTGGCGCAAGGAAAGACTGAAAGAGGTTAAGTTGGCGCTTGTGAGAGGGACTTCCAACTCAACCATCCCCCATGAAGAGGCAGGTATGAACATTGATTTTCTGTTGTGTTTCTGACAGTTGAGTTGATTGGGTGACTGACACTTTTAGATGATGCCTGTCTCTTTGCACACTAGTAATCAGTGCTTTACAAATCTCTGATACCTTGTACCTAATGTTTATTTCAACTTCCTAGGGATGCTAGGAAGAGCTTTGGAATCTTATTGGGCTGAGCTTTCCGAAGAAATTGGCCTTTGGATACCTGTTGAAGTTGCTAATGAAGAACATGATGTCAAACCAGAGGGCGTAGAGGAGTTTGGTAATATCAGTTTCTCCAGTCAATTTTTTTTTTCTACTTTTTGTAGTCTCTCTCTATTACAGTATTACCCCCATACTGTAGAAAATTCATCACTATAGTGGTTTGCTGGAATCAGTTGACAACTTAACATGCATACATTGTGTGGTAGAATCTGGAAGTGTGCATATATTTTTCATGCAGAAAGTTAATCTTTGTATTTACCAAGTATACATTCTCTCCAGAGGAGGAAGTTCTTCCTGGCAGGCCCCTTCCACCTGAGTGCCATGCCAAACTTCACACAGATTATGATGGTGCTGCAGTAAGATGGGGTCTTACCCACCACAAAGATAGTGCAGCTGATTGCTGTCAGGCTTGCTTGGACCATGCTACACGTGCCAAAGAAGGTGAAAAGAAATGCAATATTTGGGTTTATTGCCCATCTGAGTTTGGGTGTCATTCTCCAGATATCTATCAGCACAAACATCAGGAATGCTGGCTGAAATATGTAAGTTGTACCCTGTGATTCACTTGTTTGCCTCTTTTCTATGTATTTGCGTAATAGCCTTTGATACTTTTATTCTCTCTGAGATCTGACAAAATACTCTTGAACTTTCAAATAATGTCTAGTCTAAAATTTTCCCTCCTAATCGTATATTTTTCCTTTTCCCTCCTGGCTAATATACTCTTCTTGATATTGAATCCAGGCTGAGAAACCCCAACTAAATTTTAAGGATAGGTATCCGAAATGGTATCAAAATTCACACCCATCTGCACCAGTGATCGTTCCATGGGTCTCTGGAGTTGTTAGCGCATGAGTCAAATAACCAACACCAAAGATAATATGATCAACCAGAGCTACCTTGTAGACTACAAGCACGCAAAGCTAGCTTAGGCAAAGCCTTTGTCATGCTTTGTGGATTATACGACCGTTCTTCAAAATGTTTTTGGTTAAAAGAAATGAAATGGGGAGCAAAGGATTTTCTCCACCGGTCATTTTGGACCTGATTTTGGTCGATATGCGGTTTTTGACAGATTCACGATCTCAGTGCCAAGGATATTCCCCCAAGGCCGGTCTAACACTGAGGCAAGGTGACTTAACTGATGAGCTTGTTTTGTTGTGAGCTATCTGATAACATAATTCATTGTATCTGTGGGATTTAGAATCCTACTCATAATATAATTCCTGTTCGTGATGTTGATAATGTTGATGATGATGATCATTCATCTCTGTCCGTCCAGGCGCCCTGCCTTTTATTCATTATGATCATACATGCATGCACGTGTGCGTGCGTGTGTATATGTATGTATCACTCATAAATAGGAATTACATAATCCAATTAATTTTGGCCACTGGATACTGAAGGGTTTCCACTATAATACTACTGAGCAGAATGGGTAACCAATATTGGTAATGATTGCATTTTTCATTCGAGTTCTCTTCTCAAGAATGAAAAAGAATTGTTCCACTGTGGCTCCGAACTAAGTTCTTAAGCTTGAGTTAGTCATCTGGCCAAGTTGGTGGCTAAGAATTCAGATCGTCTTAGTGTTTGGGATAATCCTCCTCCTAAAATGGTTTTCATGCTTCTTACTGATAGTTTAGGTGTTCTTTTTATTTTTTGTTTTTGTTTTCTGAGATGCTAACCTTTATTGCCTTTTTTTTTCTTGTCGAAAAAAATAAAATTCATTGTACAGGGAAAGGGATGTAAATAAGCAATATAGATCCAAACTGATGTGCTAGAGTAATTACAGTTAAAATAATTAAAAGTAAAACAATGACCAACTTGGGGACGAGCTACTAAATTGTGTACATCTCCAAATGCTACTAAGAGAACAAACATTGAGGTTCTTTTTTATTTTATTTTTTATTTTTTTTAAAATCCAATGCACCAAGTTAACCCAAAAAGAACTAATCTGCACCACTCAAAAACTGGAGTTCAAATTGCTTGGCACCCCCTCCTCCTGAACTTTCTTCAAATTAAATATGGATAGTTCCGTAATCCAAATTCTGGCCCAAATAACCTAAAAAAATGTGAAGGTAAATGGGTTGTAGGTTTCAAAAAAAGTTGCAGACCAGGGCTTAGTTCTCATGGCAGAAGGACCATTTTGGTAACATTGCAATTAGCTCATGGTAGAGGCGTGACACATGAGCGAGTTGAATTAGATTCTAGTATAGCTACACACAAGATACTGGTTTCACAGGATACGTCTTCTCACAAGTATGGTATATTTTAATTGACATATCCAACTTCCAAGTCTTGGATGATGAAATTCATGCAGGTGCAAATATGGAGTATTTACATATAAGCTAATTAGCCCTGTTAGAACGCAATTTTGACCTGCATCTGTTGGAGTTGGAACTGCAAGCTTAATTCTGCATTCTGTGCGTTGTTTGGCAGACAAAGTAGGAGATCACTTTTTGTTGTTATATTTCTGGAAACTGCATTTGTTGAACTATGTTTCTCTTTCTCTCTTTATAAATGCATTTCTAGGCTATGTAATGGGGTGACTAGCGGCAGATTTTTGCTCACTCTAAACTCGTCCTACATTTCTTAAAAGAAATCTTAAAAGAACTTTTAACCCGTTCATACTCGCCTTGTGAGTTTTGTAAATAAAAACTTGTATCTTACTTAGAAAGAAATAATATAACCTAAATTTTACTTGCATCCTATTTGTATATACTATCTAATACACAATATAATGTAAATTATATATTTTTTTAAAAGTACTCATTGCATGAGGAATCTCAAGTTACATAAAAAATCAAATACAATTTTTTTATGAAAGAATAAGAGTGCGGATAAGGTAAGAATGAGTAGACATTTAACCCGAACCTGTCCCGTTACTCATCCCATGTAGGTTGGGGTGAATTGGATAGGTCGGTCAAATTGTCATCCTTATGCATTTCCTTTTGATTGGATATATATAGAGAGAGATGTACATTATATCATGGAATTAACGTTAATTGTTGCAATTTAGTTATTTAGTTATTATAATATTATTACCAAAAACAAATAGTTCAAAGTGCATAATTATTTTAGGAGAATTATAAAGAGTGATTTATATAGTAATATTTACACTTTAACTCTTAAATATAATTTTATTTGGGTACAAATGAACACAAAATGTTGATTAGCGGGTCCTAATTATTTCTCTCTCTCTCTCTCTCTCTCTCTCTCTCTCTAAACTAGAAAGACCTGGGGCTAAAGAGCAGTAGGTAAGAAAATCCTTTGAGCGTAGAAATTGTTATCCGTACGGCCGAGTGGTACATCCGAGAAATGACGCACAACGGAATCCACGTCTTTACTCCGAAATTCGATCAAGAACCGTCGATATTTGACCTCTAGTAACTTACTCCTCATGTAATGTTGATGTTGGTTTCTTCCTGGAATTTGATCCATTTCTTCATGCCCACGATTGGGTGACAGATGCCGAAACCAACCAGAATTTGGTGAATGAATCAGAAACGGTGTCGTTGATTGGCGAACGGTTTTTGTGTTTCGATTTTTATTATTTGGGACCCAGCTGAATATTATTATTACGATCATCATTAGGTTAGAACTAATCTTGAATCTGTTTCCAATGCCAAGACCTTGTTCACAATCCCAGAGTGATATGGGTTCGGGTTCGGGTTCTGGAGAAGGGAAGCTCCGTTGGAATGTGTTTGATGGCGTAAAGATCATCGCGGCGACGCCGGAAGCTCTGATGGCAGAGATCGACTCTGCAATTTCGAATATTGAGTATGCCCGCGCCACCGCTGTTCTCGACTCTTCCTCTGTAACGAACAGCAAGGGCTCTGAATCTGATGCGGGTTTGGATCCTCCATACGATGCCCGCATGGCTGACGAAGCTTACAAAGCAGGGTGTGCTTCCTTGGCTGCTGGCAAACTTGATGAGGCTCTCCATTCTTTGAACCTTTCTCTCTCCAAATGCCCTCCTGATAAGGCTTCTGCTGTTGCCAAGCTTCAGTCTTTGATTTCTCTCACTTCTCACCAGCTTCACAGATCTGCAAATTGAGATAATGTGGTAATGCTTCACTGAATAATGGTTTAGAGTGCTTCATTTTCATCGAAGCTCTTGTCATGTAGCAATAGTACTTCTTGTGATGTGACTAGTTACAACTTGCCATTGCACCTGTCTCTATTAGAATTACCCTATCAGTGTTCTAAATTTTCAGCGTTTTAAATTGCGGTCCGCAAGTGCAATTGTGGCCACAATATTACGATTTTGGAGGTCTCCGCAACTGCAACGCAGCAACAATTGCGGCCGCATCAACCGCATTTTCTCGCAATTGTCTGCAATTTATACAAATGCAACGTAACTGAAACTGCAACCGCAATTTAAAACATTGCCTATAATATATCAAATTAAAAAAATAATCTTATTTTCTGTGTGAACTTCATCCAAATGATCAATATATTTGCCATGTGCAGCACTATATGCTGATTCTAAATATGATAATTGATCAATCATCAATATCTGGTTTTTCAGCCTACTTGTAATTAATCCTGCACTTTACTGTTTTTCTTACTCTTTTTTATCAATAATAACACTGAGGATATTGGAAAATCTTTCTGTGTGGATCGGTTTTCAAGTTAACTTCTTGGGGGCAAAAGCAGGCAATTAAGAAGGAGAGGAGGTTAACTTGAAGGTAAACGAGCATAAGGGAAATGTAGAAGAATAATACTATGTAACGAACATGAGAAATTTGTTGTCTCTGTAATGCAATGAATCAGATTGTTGAGGAAAAGTTCCCTTCTTTTCTCGAAATCTTTTTGAGCATACAGAATCCCCTTTTATGTCATGCCGAGTCAATTTCAAGACGATGCGATAAGGCCACTTGCCGCACTTGGCCCAAAATGCACCGATGCTCTTGTCCCTCTTATGGATTATTTTTCAAGAAATAACTTCAATTGGAGGATAACCATTAACGAATCCAAACAAATTTATCAAATAGCAGTATTTGTTCGGTGGCACGTCCTGTTCACCATGACTTTAGCTTAAGTGTAACTCTGAATAAGCACCACCACTTACGCAGAGAAATATACAAATCGATGAAGGTTACCAGGGTCATCAAAGGTATTTATAGCAGTCAAACAAGCACTTGAATCGTAAATTGAATTTTATTTCCATTCGTTAAAATGTCTTTAGGCCCTTTTAACTTGTCTTTACCTTGAAGGACGGATAGCTTAGTGGTTTCAGTACGCTGCAGGGCCACTATCAATAAAGCAGGTCAATTTGGGCATCAACAAAAGTGTGTATTCACAGAGGTATTGCTAGTTCAATATATATCCTCTTATGTGACAAGTTGATCAATGAATTTCCACCATGGGTGTCTTCTACCATGAAGAGCCACCAAACCATCCCAAGAGATGCAAATGCCTTGCAGCTATTCTGAAGGAAGTATTTTCCCATTGCCAAACTTCTCGTGGACGGCTTTCAACTGCAAACCTTGAGGAGGAGTACCCAATCAGTGATTTTGACGAGGAACAGGAAGTACATTCTTCTCATCACTCAACCTTAATCAAACTGTTTCAAATGAATTCCATCTTAAACTTTGAATGTCAGTTGTTATTGTTATTTTCCGCTGCTTCCTCAGGTGGTTGTCTCAACAGTTAGAAGCCGAGCCATGGAAAAACAGAAGCACAAGCCAAGCCTCTTGAGAGATAGCTTTTCCTGGGTATACTCTCCTGCAACAAGAGAATTGTATCTCACTCAGACAATGGCACCACAAGAAAGTGAGGGAGGTGATGAAAAACCAGACGAAAGAGAAGAATTTTTGTCTGTTAAAAGTTGTTCCTCATGCTGTTCGAGTGCTCTGAGTGGGGAAGCATTTTTTTCTGTGAAGACGAACCTTTCCAGATGTTCAAGCATGAATGAGCTTGACTTCTCAGAACATTGGAGGCGCTCAATAATTCAGGAGTTTTGTCATTGCGAGGGATGGCCTTTTGGTCTCTGCCGCAAAGCTGTGTTACTTCCACCACTGCCTAAGTCACCTTCTGAGTCATGGTTGTCGCGTAAAATACAACGAAGTACTAAAGATACCTGAATTTATTTTGCTGTTACTTATTTGTCTTTCCTTCTAATTTAGGAATTGTATTTGTTTTGTAATAGTCACAACGTAGTTGAAGATTAACGAATAAGGGACAGCTAAAGCTTCATATATAGTTATACCAATAAAATAAAGAAATTCTGGTATAATTCCGGAGCACATGGCTGCCTAGTGATCAGTTTTCTGAATTTTACCATCACGAAAATTATCAATCCAAATAACAGGAACTTCAAATTTCCCAGGCATATACTGTGGTAGTTTTACAATGAAGGTGAGGCACACAAGAACTTTGGACATGAACTAGTCGAGCACATTTTAATTAAAAGAATACTACTCTATTATTTGAATCAAACAATTTTATCTTCAATTTCTTGTCAGATATAGAGACATGAACTTCCAAGAACAATACTAATTACCAAAAGCTGCCATTTATCGCACAACTAACATACGGCAGCTGATTTCTTGACCATGCTGATAAATTAGCATCCGTTATTCCATTTCTAGCAAGGTGAAAAATAACGGGAAAAACTAAAAACTTGCATTACCATTTTTTGCTTTGCCAGGGAAAGGTTTCATTCATTTGTCTGATACAAATGTCTCCACATTCATGAAGACAGCCGCGTTTCAGTAAAACATCGTAGGTGCTTCCATGCGTTATCTTCTGTAACACGTGTACTTGAAGATAATTAATGTAAATACAGACAAGGAGTAGCAACACTCAAGATATCGATAATTAACTTCCTGACTTGTCATTTTCATATTCTCATACTTAAAACTTCACCAGCGGTGTTAGCTTATGGAAAATATAACAAATAAAATGAAATATAAAACAGCGTAAAAGGATTATCCCAAAATCAGCACAAAGGAACATATCGCTTTGGTGTCCCATTCATTCCAATTAACAAAATTAAGCTCAGCACAAGGAACATATCGCTTTGGTGTCTCACTCATTCCAATTAACAAAGTTAAGCTCTTATTTCCATGCCATCAAACGCTTGAATCGCTTGACAATAAAAAAGTCAGGAGAAAACACATCGCTGTGTCTACAAGTATCAAGAGCATGATATAAAACACAAACAAACAATTACATGCACTGTTTCTAAAATATTTGTTTCTATGCTCTTTGCTCAACATATGAACCTGCAAGTCCAGAAGTTCCAAGAACCGTAACCTGCAACGGAAACCCTGGATTAGAGAAGAGAATGGAAACTGGTCTGCAATTATTACTATTAGTAAATGCACAGGACAGACTACCAACCAAAAATGTATTAGAAAATAATACATGGAGGAACCAGAGAAAGGGGATGAACAAGTTAAAATGATATTCCAGTAAATGTGTCATACAATAACTTGACTATATATTTTTCAAGGAAATTTTTTTTGAATGATGTTGCAGGTGCACAGAAACTTTGAAATCAGTGTTGTCAATGGTGACTGCCATGGTGGTTAAGGGGGTTCCCGCCAAAAATCCCACATGGAGTGGCATCTTCAAATGGTGATGCCATGGGTGTGGTGGCCGTCAATTATGGCACTATGGCAACTGCCAGAGTGTAAGTGGCAGATTTTTGCATATTTAACCCCATTTTTCTCAGTCAGCCAATGCCAAATGGGCTTGTGATTTTAAGTGTATGCCTTGTGAGTAAAAAATAACACAAGATAAACAGTGCAGAGAACTCTGAAAACCAAAACACAACACATCTTTCGGGCTAGACAGAGGCATCTTTACTGATTTTTTTCTTTCTTGAATTCAATATACTATCCCAAAATCATCTGAAGTACTTGTCCTCCAATTTCAAGCCAGTTTCATTGGACTTTTTTAACAATTTCTTCTTAAGCTGTGGGCACACCTCTTCTCTCTTTTTCTTCTTTCACGGGTGTTTGGTATCAGTTGAAATATAGTTCAGTTTTGTAATGATTTTTCATGATATAAGATATTCATACTTCTTGCTCACCTTCTACAGATTGACTTAATTTTACTTTGTTTAAAAAATTGCCAGCTTGCTTCACTATGGCAGCCACCATACCATCTGCCATGCTGCCTTGGTGATTTTGAAACTTCCCCCATTGGCCAACATACACCATTGACGGCAGCATTTGAAAATTGAAATACAACTAGATACATAGGTGGTAATGAGCGAAAATATATGATACCTTTCCCCACTCAGAACCAAGGCCACTGCACCTCATTTTTAAGTGTATCATCTTTGTACCCAACTCTGTCTCCACCTTCTTCCGCAGATAGCTCTCATCAGGCCCAAAGGAATTCAAATAGGTGGTGTAGCGATCAAAAATGGTAAGGAGAGCATTCTTGATATGATCAGGCAAGGGCTTTACATCCTAGGGAAAGAAATTAAATTTTCAGAATCAGACTAATGTTATGGGTGAATGAGACGAGAATGCAACAATGTGTAATTTTACAGGTATATATATGTAAATTGAAATACCTCGCCACTCAATCCAATGCTGTCATCAATTTCCATTTTTAAGGTAACTAGGATCCCACCAAACTCCTCAACAGCTTCAGCTGCACGGAACACATTCGCCACAACTTCCTTGCCAGCTTCGTCATCCGTATTTTTAGATAATGCTTCCTTAACATCATAAATGACAGAATCTGGAAGCTCATCCCAACTTTCAGCCATCAAATCCTTGAAAGCATTTCGAAGCTCGGGGGTTTTAATGTCAGGCATGTGGGTCACACCTTCACTATAAAATCGCATGCTTCCGAAGCCTATTGAGAGAGGAGATCTGCATTCTGCAGATGTTTTCATGCAAAATTAATTCAGCATATAATAGCCACCTTAAAGTATAATACCCTAGCTCAATGCTAGACAATCAACAAAGTCTAGAGCCTCGCCAAACTATGAAGCATGTCCAGAAGGAAGATCATATATAATTTTCTTTTTCAATTTGTAAGTCACACCCATGTAGATTCTGGGTTTTGAAGTTGTGATCTCACTCTCCAACTTTGTACATAGAGGGAAGGGTTGGCTCATGGCTGCCACTAACACCATGAAAATTATTGTCTACAGCACCTTCAATTTTGTAACCATAACACAAAATCATGCATTATAACTCATGTATTGTTTGCCTCTCGTTTAAGACAAAAATAAACATCAAATAATTAGAGCATGACAGCATGATTTCTTCAGCACGGTCACAAAATAAAGCAATTCCATTAACTTTACAAAGCAGTGAAAATGACAACCTGGTAAGTACTAATAATTCTAATTTGTAGACCCTGCTCGGTTCATTTGTTGAAAAAGAATTAGAAAGAGTTCGTTAACAATTTTGTTTAGCGGTTTAATTATTTTGAGACTTCAAACTTACAGAAACCAAAAACAACATTTCAGGGTTATAAAAAAATATACAATGCTTTCTGATACCAGTCTTAGAAGCTTAGATGAGAAACTTTCATGGTCGTTTATATTATAAATCCTGCGGCAATAGCAAGGGATTCAGTTCTAGAGTTACAACAAAGTCATGAAAACAACGAAGAATCAACCCACACACAGCATAGGAAGCAACTCAAGCAAGGTATATTTGCACGATATAAGTCTAAGACGAGAGATGATGAATATTATTCTAGCAGAAGAAAAAGAAAACGAACTTTATCTTCTTATCCCTATATAAGTCACACAACACATTGAATACTCATCAGAGATATGAACAAACAACACAGAGGAACCCAAAAAAAAAAAACCAATCTACTGTTAGGGGGAAAAAAGATTATTTTTTCGGGTCAAAATCTCATTTTATGCACGAATTTCATCTTTAGTAATTTTTAAAAAAAAAATCCAACAATTGAAATCTAATCCAAAATAAAAAAATAAAAAAAATCTTAGCAGTTCTGTAATGTACAAAAGGAAAAATCAGCGAGCAATTTAGCATAGAAAAAAAAGGTGAGGGAGGGAGAGAGAGTACCTGAAGGGAAGCGATTAGGAGAGGCGAAGACTTGAGAGGAAGATAGGTTAAAAAGGGTTCGGACAGCGAAATGGTTGTTGTGGCGAAGAAGGTTGTGGTTGCTGTATGCAGTGAAGCGATGAGATCTGGAGCATACTGATCGGTACAATGATCTCAGTGCCACCATTTTTTCCATCTTTCGCTCTGATTTCAGC
This sequence comes from Styphnolobium japonicum, assembly GCA_023212625.1. Lineage (NCBI taxonomy): Eukaryota > Viridiplantae > Streptophyta > Magnoliopsida > Fabales > Fabaceae > Styphnolobium > Styphnolobium japonicum. The sequence continues at coordinate 28,771,353 of JALBWW010000006.1, forward strand.
AAAATGGAATCTCACGACCTCGATGGCAACCCACCAACAGCGCAGCGCAGTTGAGTTGAGTTTTAACTCTTTTTCTTCTCGCCCCTTCTTTTTCTGTGAAAATATGGGCATGCCACTTTCCTTTTTTTGTTGAGGTTTTTATGAATGTAAAATGGTATATTGAAAATGTATCTCGTTATGAATTTATCGTAGATTAAAATTAAATTTATAATTGAAATTTAAAATTGTTTAAACTCACTCTATCTGTTATCATTTTATAGAACTGACAAGTGAAATTTTTGCCCAATTTTTTTATTCTAATTTTTATTTATTTTGTTCTACTTTTTTTATTTAAAACTACCACGTGTTTTAAATATCACTTTTATATATTTATAAGTGTTGAGTATAGTAATAATTGAACTACACTTTTAAAATGAAGATATAAGTTTGATTTTTAGAGAAAATAATTGTTGAAAGAACTTTTTAATCATAATTATGTTTAAAGAAAATTAGTTTCATAATACTAATAATATGTATGTAAAGATATATCATGAAAAACCACAAATAACATAGTTAATGCTTTTACTCCCACTCAAACGAGAATAAGCTAGCTACCAATGACAGATGGAGGTGTTGAACTGAGTATGATACTAGGGTTTAGAGGAAAAATATCAATAGAATAACCTATGTATTTTGTTGGGCTATCAAAAAAATTTTTAAGTGCTTAAGTGAGTGTTTATACTGTTCAAAAGCAAAAAGACTCAATCAGTTAAAGTAGCAAAAAAAATATGATAGGCCGATTATACTGATCAGAACAATCCTACAGCGATTCATTGGCAATCGTAAGTAAAAACAATTTTTTTTTGTAAAAGTGCTAGATTGTATCATTGTACGATCCACGTCGAGATTTTTAATAACCTTACTTAGAATCAGTTACCAAGCCAGACATAGATTTTTTATTGTTTGCGGGAGGACATGTTAAAGAAAAATAAAATAAAATAAAAATGTTTGTAAGAGTAATAAAAAAAATTTGAAAAAATAAAGGAGCCAAGCCCTCCTCATGACACAGGCGCTTCCCCTGCTTATAATTATGCGTTGGACTCGCATAAGATTTACTATAGGTCTTTTTTTTTTCAGGGAATTTATTATAGGTCTTAGACATAGAGAGTGTGCCCATTATAGTTATTGAATGGTGCAAAGATTGCGAGTGCTTTTTTACATTACATAATTTATTATTAATAATAAATTTTAATTTTAATCCATTATAAATTATGAGGCTTTTTGACTTTACAGGTACAAATCAAAAAAATATTTCTCTCATAGGTGCAAGTCAAAAATTATTTATCTACATGGAGTAAAATTTACAGTGCACAAATAAAAAACCATGGACCTTATCCACAACATAAACGATTCAAAGAAATCGAGAATCTCACTCACGACTCCTCAAATTTTATACAATGAAGTCGATGATATAGTTAACGACTTCCCTATATATTTAAATAATAATAACAAAGCTCGTTTTGACTTCTATTATTCCATACGGGTCTTAACTAAATAAAGAAGGAAAGTTTAGAGTCTCCATTACTTGAATCTTTACTGCATGGTAAGCAAAATAGGAGAGACAAAAAGTGTTATGAGGTGAAAATAGGTGAGGAGGTTTAACAGGCTTATTTTTTTATTTATATTTGACGTAATTTATTTATTAAGTAAATTAGAATTAAGTTTTTAAAAAAATTTATTTAGTTAATAAGTTTAAGTCTAGACTTTTAAAAAAGCCTAATAAATTTATTTATTTATTTATTATCATAATATATAATTAAAAAATTATAATATTTATATGATTTATTAATTATATATTAATATATTTTTTTTATTTCATACACAATATAATAATTTTTAAAAATTAAATATATTTAATACTTATAAAATTTGAACATATTAACTTATTTTAAATGATTTTATGAAATGTAAACTTTTAAATAAACTTTTAAATTATATTAGACTTTTATATTTTTACAAGAGATTAGATTAGACTAATAAAAAACTTATGATAACTAATAAGTTAAATTAAAACTAAAAACTTTTAAAATAAACCAAACTTATTTAAAATAATCTTAACATATTTTCACTCGTGATTTTGACCACCCTAGCCTGCATTTCTCTTCACCACGACAAATCATACCCATGACAACTTCATTCTATAAAATTTAAGAAGTCGTGCGTGATATTCTCGACTTATTTGAATCATTTAAGTTGTAGATAAGGTTCACCATTTTTTATTTGTACCAATGTTTTAAAAATCAGTTGAATCGAATAATCGAAAAAGAGAGTGATTTAAGGTTTGATCAGTTGAACCGATAGTTGAATTGGTATACTATATATATATATATATATATATATATATATATATAACTGATTACAAAAATCATAAACCGCTTGTAGTGTCGCCACTTATTTTATGAAAAAGAAGAACTAGAATTGTAGAAACTCTAAACTCAACTCCTAAAAGAGCTAAATCCTAAATTTTTTTTTTAAAACAGAACCATTTTCTTCTTTCTTTTTTAATAAAAATTTAATTTAAAAGTTGATGAACGGTCCAACCGATTTTTTATTTATGATTTTTACCGGTTTAACTAGTTTTTTTTATAATTTTTATGGTTTAATCGCTCAAACGATTCTTTAATTGAACTAGAATCGATGTCCAACCGGTTGAACCGATCGAATTGATTTTTAAAACGCTAATTTGCACACAAAATTTTACCCCATATAGGTAAATAATTTTTGACTTGCACCTATTAGGAAAATATTATTTTGATATGCACTTGTGGAGTCAAAAAGCAAATTATGATGTAACTTCCATCAAAATTAAATTAGGCAGCATAGCGAAAGACTCGAAAACTAAAAGTCTAGCACAGCAGCCAGCAGGTGTTTGGTGTCACTGTCTGCGGCCAGATGGGTAGAAAATGAATGGAAGTGACGAGGGCCGTGACGACCAAATCTTAAAAATCACGACAATTATTGCAAGCACAAACCCGTACAACACTATAAACAAATGTGAGGAGGACAATAACCGTTACAAAACCATCCAATCCAAAGTTATCTGCATCTCATCACTCTTTGTTTGTGTTCACTCTACTCTCTCTCTCCCTCATTCTTCCTTCCGAACCTTCCCATGGCGGCCAGGGACGACCCAAACTCAATCTCAACCAGCAACAACAACCCAGATGAAGATGTATCTTACGATTTTCCCGGACTCATCCGTGTCTTCAAGGACGGTCGTGTTGAGAGGTTCAGAGGCATCGACGTCGTTCCACCCTCCATTGACCCTCAAGGTGGCGTTTCATCCAAAGACATAACAATTCACTCACAGCTACAATCCCGTCTCTACCTCCCACAACTCACCCTCCACCACAAGCTCCCTCTCTTGCTCTACTTCCACGGTGGCGCCTTCTGCGTCTCATCGCCGTTCACCGTCAATTACCACAACTACGTTAGCGCTGTCGTTGCAGAAGCCAACGTTATCGCTGTCTCTGTCCACTATAGGTTAGCCCCGGAGCACCCAATCCCCGCTGCTTACGAGGACTCTTGGGCTGCGCTACAATGGGTTGCGTCCCATCGACGTAACAGTGGACCAGAGGCTTGGTTGAATGAGCATGCAGATTTTGGAAGAGTGTTCTTGGCTGGTGACAGCGCTGGCGCTAACATAGTTCATAATCTAGCTATGGTCGCTGGGGGGGACCCGGGTTTGGAGCTTGGCATGGACATTCTCGGAGTTTGTTTGGTCCACCCGTATTTCTGGGGTTCGGATCCCATCGGGTCGGAGGCAGTGGATCCGGATAGAAAGGCAACGGTCGATCGTTTATGGCCGTTTGTGTGCCCATCAATGCCAGATAATGATGACCCACGGGTTAACCCGTTCTCGGAGGGTGCACCGAGCTTGGCGTGGCTGGGTTGTAGGAGGGTATTGATATGCGTGGCGGAGAATGATGTGCTGAAGGACAGAGGGTGGCTTTACTACAATGCGTTGGGTCGGAGCGGGTGGCTTGGGGTGGTGGAAATTGAGGAGACCCAAGGGGAGGGTCATGCATTTCATCTCTATAATCTGGGCAGCACCAAGGCCAGGGATTTGATCCAATGCTTGGCTCACTTCTTTAACAGAGATATGCCTCCTTCAATTTAATTTTCAATACACAATACTATACTAGTCTTTTCTTTTTATTCTTCTCTCTTTATTATGCTTTTGACTCAAGGTTACCCCTACTCGAGATTTAACTTGAGTTTGAGCTTCTCATATTTTGACATTCACAATCCATATGGTTTGTTTCCTTTACATGTTTCCAATTATCGTTCCATTCCTTTATTACCTGCCTAGAAATGTTGTATATTCTACAGACGAGTTCATATGCAGGTTGCACGGCTCCGTGTTTCGACTTTCAACCGAATCTACAAAACTTTGTTCATATAGGAAAACCCTAGTGCTGTATGATGAGGGTCTCCGTCACATCTATAGAACTTAAAATGTCATTCTCGTCGTGTAACATGGAACTTTATCCTCCATTTGAAACAAACACATTATGAAGCAAAAACTTTTGATAAACAGTTTCTGTTAACAAACAAGTCAAAAGTGCTAATGAAATATTGCTACACGCGATCACGAAGGCTATATCGGATGACACTTAACTCTAAAACACAACTGTGTCGAGCATCATTCCCAAAGTCTGAACAATGTTTGAAGACATCAAATTGGAAACATGCTCTTCAAGGTGCTTCTTAGCATCTTGCCTTCCCACGTTAGCAATTGCAAGTTTTTCTGGCGACAGCTCATCTTCCTCCTGCACTGCCTTGTTGTACTTGGTGGCCAAATTCAGCATCTCCTGAATTACCCAAAACCAAAAAAAAAAAGAGGTTCTCATTTGAGTACCAGTGTGTGTGTATATATATATATATCCAAACCAACAATTACTTTCAAATTCACACTTCCTTAAGTTTCTATGGTGATTCTACTAGTTGATAGGTCTATGCCCATCCCAAGGTAGCATAATAATAACTTTCAGCAGAGTGCTTTAATGTTACTTCTAATCACAATTAACATAATATAAGCCATCTATCAACCATAACAAAATAAGGTTCCCATGAAAGAACCATTAAGCAACCCCTCTGGCCTCCACCCACAGCATCATCATCATCATCAGAGAGAGAGAGAAGGGGGGGGGGGGGAGAGGGGGAGAAGTTATGAGAGCGACAAAGAAAAACAGAAAGTAACATGAACTGAGAATCAATCAGTAGAGTATGTCTCCAAAATTTACTAAGACCATATCAGGAGAACCTCAAATCAAGTACCACATCTATATTTAATTGTTGCTGTGCAACAGAGAGACAGGAATGCAGATGGTTTACATTTAAACAGGCTGCTTCGCCAACTAGAGGATACATATAGGGTGATGAAGTTTATGTATTCTTCATGCAAGTCTCAAACATGCACCATATTCAGAAAGGAAAAAGTAAAACAAAAGAAAAAAGTCAAACTGCAGAGAGGAGAATAAAAAATGAATGGGGAGCATGATTCATATTTTCATTTCACCTTAAAGAATCTTAACTTACCTGAACAGTCTGTTCATTAGTTTTAGAATGTGAATCAAAATGCCTGAGTGTCAAACCGTCAGTCCATTTCTTCTTGTGAAGGTTAAGCAACATCTTCTCTTCAAGCTCATTCTTCCTGTAATTAATTGCTATGGAGTAATAATGTCGATTCAAGCCATGGATCAGAGCCTAAAAAGGAGAATAAGTTATAAGATTTCAAATCAAGGCAGACAAAAGACGAAGAAACCAGTGCAAAAGCTCTGCTTGTGAATGGAATTAGCAGAACACTCACTTGGATAGAAGGCTTATTCAGATGGCCAAGGTTGGAGGTTGTCTGCCGTGGTTCCTGACCCAGCATCATAGTTTGTGGATTAATCAACCGAAAAGCATCAATCACCACCTTGCCTTTAACACTCTGAATAGGATCCACCACCACAGCCACAGCCCGTTGATTTAAAGCCTCAAAACTCTATTAGATATAAGAAACATCCAGATTATGCATAACTTCGTAAAAATAACAGCACTATCTGAATATGTGTCTCACTTCACTAAATTCCACATTTCATTCTCTCCTATAAAAATTCCATAGTCTAGCCGTGAGTTCCAATCACTTATCCTCCCAGTGATAATTTATAAACTAAGTTGCATTGACATTCAGATATAACAGTTCATTTTACAAACTTTTCTTCAACCTATTGCAGTTTTTTAAAAATCACAATAAAAATACTCAAATTTTCTTTTATCAATTTCCCAATTCCCATCACTTAATGCTGCTTTCATATGAAATTATGAGCAGCCAAACTTAAGCAAGGGAATTACTTATTTATCTATACCTCTATCTTTATTAATAAAAAGAAGGAGAAGGTAGTTTTCCATCTTCACTGTTTGCCCCCAAAAGTTCCATAGAAATCCTTATTTGATTTGCAAGTTTAGTAAATAAATTAATAAAGATATGAGGTTATAAGTGTAACTGAATAAATTAAAATAAAATTGAATTATTTAGATAACCACTCCACAGTCTCTCTCTCTCTCTCACTCACTCACTCTCAACACACACAAACACACGTTTTTATTTTTTAGGCAATGTACACACATTTAGTGTGTGCTTTACTTATCGTTTGAAAAAAAGATACTCATCTATGAATTGTCAACTCAGTTTTAAACACAACCAATGCAATATCACAAACGCATGCTACAATGATGGGGTAAAGACTGAAGATACACACACACACACACGTTTTTATTTTTATAGGCAATGTACACACATTTAGTGTGTGCTTTACTTCTCGTTTGAAAAAAAGATACTCATCTATGAATTGTCAACTCAGTTTTAAACACAACCAATGCAACATCACAAATGCATGCTACAATGATGGAGTAAAGACTGAAGATAAGCTGCAACCTGCTGGGTATTAATGTCCACTCCAGAAAGCCAACAGCCAAATCCAGGATGTGAATGATACCAACCTACAACCATCTCTGGTCTGAAACACAAAGTCAAAGTTTTAACTAACAGATGTAAAATAAACCATACATAATTCATGGCAATACAAGTACCATAAATGAATGTGCAGTTATAAATGTTCCAAATAAGGAAGCTTTGCTGACAAAAATGTGACACCTAAGAGAATCCTTTACTTAAAAATAATTATTAAAAAAACACCCCGTACTTCTCCCTATTGTCAATTCCACACAGACACAGGTACAACTTGTGAGTCTTTAAAGTTTAGCCAATTGACTGATCTACTCCTCTATCATTGTTCTAAAAGGGAAGGGGAAGCCACTACATCTAAGATTATCAGCAAAAGAATTTCAATCAAAATTCCAAAAGCATATATAATATATAAATGATGAATTATAGTTGTTCAAAAGTACAGAAGTATTCATGTTACAATCAATCACCATCAAGTGGCAAATTAAATGCATGGGCTAATTACCACACATTATTCACCAATGATTCCTTCATTTAATCAGTCTCACTCAAGATTTTAGTGGTGGGGTTTAAAGAAAATGGGTAAATCAACATTGCTAAGTAGACCATAATTCCCTTCCAATATAGCTTAAAACTGAAAAGTTAAACCTTGACATTGTTGGGGACTCTCATTTTCCTTGTTAACATTTCCTTGTCAAGGAAAGGAAAAGTGTGCGGTGGGAATCATGGTGAAGAAGCAAAAGGGAAATGTTAACAAGGAAAATGAGAGTCCCCAACAAGAAAACCTTAAAAAAAATTGAATAAATTTCCAGCAATCCAAGGTTGGTCTTTGCATAAATAAATAACCAGACATGATAAATAAGTCAGAAGTAGTAAACACTGATATTTAAACTAGGATAAGAAGGAAATAAAATAGACTAACACCCTATTTTAGTCTCTCACATTTGATTCAATTATCAGTTTCATTCCTGATATTTTAATTTTTTCAATTTAGTCCTTAACATTTATAAACTCACTTCAATTTGGTCCCGATATTTGTGTGTCCGTTATCCACAAAATGAAAATGATGATGTGTCACCGTTAAGGGTAATATGGCATCCTTATTTTGCCTACGTGACACTGAGTTAGTAGCTGACTGGATTATTTCACCAAAAAAACGACATCATTTTCATTCGTAAAGAGCTAAATGTCAACTAATAATGTCGTTTTTTGGGTGAAAGAATCTAATCAACTACTAACTCAGTGTCACGCTGGTAAAATAAGGATAATGAAATCACAGATGGAGGGACTAAATTGAAATGAAGTTATAAATGTCAGGGACTAGGGCAAAATTGATAATGAAATCAAATGTGATGAATCAAAATAAGGTTTTAGTCAATAAAATAAAAGGAAAAGGAAAATACCTTCCAGTCTGTTTGAGCATATCAAGCATGTTAGTCTGAAAGACATGATCAACAGCTTCAACACTAACACCAGTACCACTCTGTGGCATCGCAAAGACATCTACAACGCGGACAGTATACTCATCCACAAACTCCCCCAACATCAAACCCATCACTTCCATGGGAACACCAGCCCTTCCTATAAATAAATAAATAATCAAATCACATTGCAGTAAAAATTTAAAATAAAATTAAAAAAAAAAAGAACTAGGATTCGATCCAGAAAACTCCCGAAAAGCTTTGAAAACATAAATAAGATGGATCACTGATATCATAGCGATGCTCCCCAACTAGGGTTTCCCCAATTAAAAAATAGGACAAAAAACAGAAAAATGGTAAATGAAATTCATGTAAATATATAAGGAAGGGATGGAGAAAACATAAGAAGAAGAGAAGCATACCGTGTTTGAGCATTTTGAGAAGAGCGAGAGAGGAGATGTAAACCTGCTCAGAGGAATCGAGGGTGGGGGAATCAGGGGGTGGGTGACCCAATGCGCCTCCTGCACCTGCGAACATCCTTTGAAGCCTCTCCATACCCGACATTATCCGATCTGATCTATTCTCACTTTCTCCACAATCTCACAACAAACTAAACAAACAACCTTATTTTCTTCTCTTCCTCTCACGCCACTATGCTTCCTAACCTTGCTTTGCTAATAATGCCTTTCGCACAGAGCAACCAGGGATGCTTATATTATATTATATTATTTATTATATATGGCATTCAATAAAGACAAAAATTTTTAAAAAATAAAAAACGGCCCACTACGGTCATTTTGGGCCAACTCATAAAAACCAATATGGCTTCTGTCTCCGCGAATTTAGCAGCCCAAAATGTTTATCCAAATCCCCAATGCGTTTGCAATCATAGTTTTTTGTTTTGGATCAAATTCAGAATCACAATTGAGGAAGCTCTTAAAAATAAAATGAGAATTTATTAGTAATTTTATTTACTTTTTTAATAATTATTTTATAACTCTCTCAATTTAAAAATAAAAAATTACTCTTTTTTTTTTCCTCTAAAAATCTCAAAGATTCACCTGCAACTGAAGGCCAACGAGATTCAAGTAGTCAACCTACAACGACGACTAGGCAATCTCCTGCGGAGAGATTCTTACTATATTATTGATCGATGTGTGCCGCATCATACCATTATCTTTTACTTTATAATGAAAGATTTTCATCATACACTATATCAGATGTCTCCTTTAGCCAAAAAGACTTCGTTAGAAGTATCTTAATATTGAATTAATTGGTAACCATCCAAGCTTCTTAGTACTCCTACAACGAAATCAACTTTCTTCCACAAATAAGTAAGAGTTGGTGTAAAGGGATTATTTTCATATTTAAATTTGATATTTTGAAGAATTTTCAAATACTTATTATTAATTGACAATTATATTTGGTGGTTTCTCAAACATTTATACACAATTATAATTAATTATTAATAAATATTTAACGACTCATTACCAATATTGATACGTACCAAATAAATATCTGCATACCGTAGTAATATACACGGGTATATACACAAGCGCTTTTGAATAAGAATGCGGGGCTGACAATTGGGTATGTGATATGAGGCATGAATGATAATCCCCAAGGCTCAGGTTTAATTATTTGCAGGAAACCTAGACTTAAGTTTAACTTTAATTGTGTTGGAATTTTGACAAGTGACCATGCTCCATGCATGGATAATGTCATACAAACAATATATAGAGGTATTACCATCAGATGTTGGAATGGATGTTGCACTTAAGAGTTGTCACATTTTGTGAATTTGCTACTATTTATGTTGGTTTGGTATCATCTATAAATTTTGATTAAAAATCAAGGGATGAAATTTGTGTGATAATTTCTTTCTTAAAATTTTGATTCACAATATTAAATGAATACCAAACTCACTTTTACACTAAGAATTAGAGAGTAACAATTGAATCGAGAGTGAGAATTTATTATTGTCAATCGATTTACAACAGAAGCTCACAAGAAAATAAACAAACAATTGATATTACATTTTTTTTATAAGGGATTTAATTTTTTACCTTTATCTAAAACCCATTCTATTCTGAAATTTCACTGATATAATTGATGGACAAAACAATTCTGAACAGTAATTAAATAAACCACCGAACCTAATAGAATCAAATATTGTCTTATTAACAAATAAGATGAAGAAATGGCACTAGAGCTGGAAGGCCTTTTTAGTGTGTGGGGATCTCATTTCACGGAGTCTCCTCTCTTGTGAAAGTACTTTCGCAAATCTGCATACATTAGAATCAAATGTGTCATTAAAATATAATTGTAATTTGTAACAGAATTGCAATAAGCGTGGTAGTTAAATGAACTAATTATTATAATAAAGATGTCTTTTTTGAATCTTACTTTTTGAGAGCATCCTCGTTGGTTCCCCCATTTTCCAGTGGTTCAAACAGACCATTATCTAAATTGACCCTAGAAACTGGTTTCTTTAACAGGCTTTCACCAATTTGGCAGAGTTTCTCCAAGTTCTCCTTTGTAGAAATGTCAACTGAAGAATCTGTACCGGTCAATGTGTCATCCTGCATGTTGTTGAACAAATTTGATCATTTATGCTTAATATTTGACTTGAGTTCTTATGTTATTTCTAAGGAAGAGCTACCAAGAGAGAGATTTATATGTTTGGAAGTTTACCTGTATTCGAAGGTAATTATCTTCTGAATGAAGTGCTTGAGAGACAGTAGCTAGATGGAAATCTACCATATCTCCACTTGATTGAGTAAACACATCGATTAACGGAGTACAACCATTATGGGTTAGCCAGTCCAATAGCCCCCATTTGGCTGCCATTTTTGCATTGAATTTTTCCTCATTTTTTGGTGTCCCGGTTCCTATTGAAATTATCAGGAAGCGACTATATTCTAGAGGCTTGATTGGAAAGAAATCAGGATTTTCATTAACAATCTGCTTGGTTACTTGGTTCACGGCAACTAAAGTCTGGACCATGAAGTTCCCCAAGAACAAATTAGTGATGCTTGCAATATACATAATAAGTAGTCTCAATAAAATTTCCTATAATAATTAGTTAGTGAATATTACACATACCGGATTGTTTGCACAAACACCACCATCAATTAGGTTGAATTCGTGGACGTTCCCTTTCGGATCTTGGTTCTTGAAGTTGTGGGCAGGAAGATAAGTAGGTGCAGCGGACGTGCCGATGCATATGTCAGAGAGTTTAGCATCCAAGCAAGGGGACCTCTTAATCTGCATGATTTTCAAATCTTTTTCATTAAGCTTTGTTTGGTCATCGATATATTGATCATATTATTACATTGGATTATTAACAGACTTTTCTTTAACTGTTTTCCTCTTTTGTCTACTCTTACCACAACAATTAATTCACTTTCCTACTAGACTGAAAAAACAGAGAGAACGAAAGCAATTACTAATGAATTTTAAGTATAAAAAGGATTTTTCTTTAATATTTAGGTTTTATTTTTTATACACTAGTAAAAAGTAAAAACAGTGTAGTTCTACATTCAGAATAATGTCTTATTTTATATTTTTTTCATTAATAAACATGTCACCGAAATTCTTATCTTATTGATATATAGTATGAATGTTAAATAGTCCTTTTATTAAAAAATTATACTATCATTCAATGATATGTTAACACATATTTAAAAAAGTTAAATTTTTTAAGTAATTATTATGGTCAATCTTTTTTAATGATTTAGTAATTCATAATTAGATTATAATGTATAAAATATTAACAGTAAATCAAAATTAAATATTTTTTTAATTAAGAACCAAAAAGTCGTAAGATTTTAGCTTTGCTATTACGTTTTTCTTAACTGTTGGTATCTGAAATTATACTCTATTATTTATAGATGATTATGACTTGCTCTAAGCTAAAGAATTGTATTCTTATCTTAAAATACAATTATTTCAGTCTTGGTCAATAATTATTCAGTTTGAGATACTGCTGCATTCCTTTGGAGTCAAATTTTCAACCCCGAAAGTCCAAGTAGAAGACCATGAACAAATAAAAATTGGCCTCAGCTCCCCACCCCATGAAAGTTAAAAGAAAATTCATTTCACCAGTGAAAAGCAAATAAAGATTTCTCTCAAACGTGGAGAAGAGAGAGAGAAGGAGACCTGATAAGATGAGAAAATAGTTGGCTGCAAGCACTTGATGTCGAAGGTGGGAATGACAACATTCGTGAGGGTCTCATGCAAACGAATTTCTCCAAGCTTCTCTCTGACGACCCCATGGAGGTATTTCCCATCGTATTTTGGTCCTCCCAATGATCTGATTACCTTTGCTAATATCGTCCCACAGAAGCCTCTGCGAGAAATTGAACCTCAAAAACTTTAATTTCTCAATTATTATTATACCTCAAATTACAAGTACGTTTAAACAGAAAGAAAGAAAGAGATGAATTCTTCTATACCAATATTAATTACCTATATTGTGGGAAAATTTTTGGGCAGTGGTCCAGGTAAAAGGGCTTGATATCTTTAGCAGCAAAAAGGGGACGATTCTTTTCATCTGGAGCAGTTAACATAGCGGTTACAAGACCTCCCGTGCTTGTTCCTGATATCACATCAAAGTAGTCTGCAAGCCTTGCATCCTCACCATCCAACTCCTGCATGCCCAGATCGAGATCACTTTCATTCTTTCAAAACATTAAAATGATACTGGTATATTACTATACTTGCTCAATTTGTTTATACGAGTAATATATTATACTCACTTTGAATTTACTGTAATTACGTTAAGTAATATCTAGTACTTTAACTAGATTATTGGTTTCACATGAGTTTCAGGAGTTAGGTCTTAAGTCTTAACTTACATAGGATTAGTTATATAGGATTGGGAGTCATGCTTCTGTTAATAAAAAAAATCTATACCGTAATTATAGTGAAGATTGGCTGGCAGAGCAAAAATACTTAATTGTAGGTATCTAGCTAGGTTCATTTCATACCTGAAGCTGCGACTCAAGGAAAGCAATAATGGTTGCCGGGATGATGCCCCTAATACCACCTCCATCGATGCTGAGAATGGTTATTAAGTTTCCATAAGTTGGGGGCTGAATTTGATCAACGGATGACTTTGTTCTCTCCATAGATATATCGAAAAGGCAAATTGGAGGTTTGTGTGTACAAAATATAAATATAGACTCACTTGAGCTCTTAGTGTAAAGATTAATGCTACAGGAAAAAGTTGAAAGCAAAGGGTTTAGTTTCTTTTTGGGCACAAAGTATTATGTAAGGAATTAATGCTAACAAAAGGAAGATCCAGGTTTGCATGGGTTGTCATTGGTCTGCTAAAAGTGCTATTTATAGTGGGACTACCCCATAAAATGTGATTTGTGCTCAGTTTGAAGTTCAAAGAGGAGAAATTAATTTTGATGGAAGACTTAGTCAGAAGCTGCATGGAAATCTCCCAAATCGAATACACGGTCCCTCGGTTTGAAATGTCCAGTAGTCCAAACAGTCCCATTGACCAAACCGTTAGACTGCATAACATTCCCCGTTTACCGGAGAGGAATGAGAGCTAGAAATCATAAATATTTTAAAATATTTGTCATGTTCGTATTAGATACGTACTCGTATTTAATATTATATTAGATCATCTTTATATTCTATACGATACTTTTAGCTTATATTCTATAAATGTAAAAAATTTGATAAATGTTATTTTTTTGTTTATAATGACTAATACTAAAAATAAAAATTATTTTTTTATTTTTTTTCTTAATTATAGATATCTCAACTATTATTTTTTATTTATGATGTATTATAATAATTATATATATTTTGTATGATTTATAAAATTATATATAATTTTTATATATATGTTATGTTGTATCTTATCGTATCATAGCTTAAACTTTTAAAAAATAACATATTTTTGTGTCATATCGTATGAGAGACGAACTTATATGATAATTAGCGTCCTTGAAAAAAGTATTAGAAAGTGTTATGGTATCTTAATAAGTTTAATATTTAAAATAAATTGTCAATTATTTATTTATTATTGATTTAACAATAAGTGTTAAAAAATTTATTAAATATAAATAATAACTAATAAATACTTAACAACTCATTATTAAATACGAATTAGAAAAAAAAAGATATAAGCACTATAGTAATCCCAAAATATTAATATTGAAGATTAAGTTTAATTTTGATCCACTATCAGTGTAAAGTTTTTTTACACTGTTATCCAATTATGTATTGCCAACTCATTAAAAGAGTTTGACTATTATAACAACTACCTCAAAAGCTAACACTTTTAATGATGTGTCAGTACATAACTAAATGACAACCGATAATAAATTAAAATTAAATCCTTAAAGATTTCTTTGTCCTACGTAGGTCTACAGTTTCTTGCGAGTATCGATCTTATCCACGTGCAACTCAGGCTCTTCATAATTATAGTAATGGCTTGGAGATGTGGTGAGTCAGTTGACGTGATAGTGTGATACGGACGGTTGTTTGTTCATTGTTGCCTACAGTTTTTTTTTTTAATAAGAAATAAAAGTGAACTGAATGAAAATAAATGAGTTGCACTTCTAATTAACTAGTTCAAGAGAAAATGATGCTCACACCATAAAATGTATATAAAAGGAGATTAAGGGCGTAGTTGTTTGAGAATGAAAAATTGGGTGAGGAGTGAAAATAGAGTGAAATTAACATGTTTTGATTTTTATTCAATGCTACTTGAAAAAATGTGAAAAATCACTTATGACTTACTTTCATGTTATACAAGTGACCAAATTTTACGGAGGGAAATGTAAATGAGTTGTATTATACTTTCAATCATCCGAAACTTTTGTAATAAAAATTTTTAGCTCTCTCATTTTACATCATATTTAAGGGGAAAAATAAATGTTTTTCTCCTATATCTTCAAGGATTCTTAATTTTTTTCGCGAGAGCCATTGCAGCTTTTTATCTTGGTGGCGGGGACAATGATTTTAGGGTAGATCGAGTTTCGCTTCCTTTCTTGCTGAGAAATACAACGTCTATTGTTGAGCACTTGAGCTTTCTTGCCACAATGATGAGGAGCATCCTATGAAAGTCAACAATGAGTATTAATTTCGTTTCAATTCATTTCCAACTTTTTTTCCGAAAAAAAATATAATAGTGACGGCTATAATAGTCAGAAATTCTTTCATGGTAAGCCTACCAATGGCAGTCAAAGGACCAAGATAGTGTACTGAAGGTTCTTGATATCAAATGTTGATATGACGACATTGATTAGTGATTGGTGTAATTTTGTGCCTCCTAGATTTTCCTTGATTAGTGTACGTATATACGTACCATTGTATTTTGGAAAATTAATACTTATGTATTGTCTAATACTCTGGACAATTTTTAAAATTTCAAGATTTTGATTTAAATTTTATTATATAATATTTTAAATTTAATATAATGTAATGTATTGTTATGGTGTGATATATGTCATATTTTTAATGAATTGGTATGATACTGTAAGAATATATAAAAATTCCTTCGTATTTTGGCCAGATCAAGCCTTGACAACCTTAGTAGCATGAGAAAATAATTGTGGTTTGTTTAAAAAATATTTTGAGTACTTTCATAATTTTAAAGTGCGAGGCTAATTTTTATTAAATTATTAATTTTGCTCATAAAGTATTTTTAAATAATTTTAAACTCTTATACTATAAATAAAATATATTCATATAAAATTTCATTTATTAATTGAGTCAGAACTTACAACTTTTTAATCTGTTTAATTGACACAAATTAATTGCTTTGTATTAATCAATATGGATCAGTGTCAGCCTAATAGGTATGTAAACTTAAATCAATTGCGTTGTATTAATCAATATGGATCAGTATCAGCCTATCAGGTATTTTTTTTATCAGAATTAGTTTTTTTTTATCAGATCAGCCTATCAGGTATGTATTGTAAACATCAAGTGAAAGGCTGAAAAAGTTTAAGAGTACGGCAAGCTAAATGCCATATGATATGATTATTATTAAAAACGTATTATTACTTTTGGTGAGTATGTAGATTTTGTCTCTTTTGCGGAAAGATTTGTTGACCATTTAATCGAGTTGAGGGCAATGCTCAAGGTAGAAGAAGTCAGTCCACGCCACCCCCTGCTCGATAATTTCTGCAATCACGTCAAAATAGTCTGCGAGTCTGGCATTTTCACTGTCCAACTTCTCGACCAAAATTAAAGAAACATAAAAGGAGTTGTATCCGTTTGACAGATTCCTTCGAATATAGTGCATGTATTTTAGCCAGTATGCAAGGTCTTCGATCTGCATGCATATCAACTATATGTATGTTCTGACTTATTTCAATATATAATTAATATTTACAACTTAATTTTTAATTGTATAAAAGTTATGTATTAACTCTGCATAAATTTCTAAAAAGTACTTGATTTTGAAATTGAATCTTAGCCAAATCATTTTGCATTGCTTATGCTTTAACCTATCACCCTTACCTATACATCAATATAACCAAAAAATTATAAATCATTTTTAAGTGAAAAACATCTTCAATAACATTAACAAATTTAAAGAGATTTGTTCAATAGTCTTTTTTGTGTAAGAATACTAATACCTTTTAATAATTAATAATTAATATTTATTTATATATCTCACTAACTTAAAACATAAATTCAACAAGTTTTCTTTATTTTAATTAAATGATATACGTAATTAAATATTGACATGCAACAACTAATCTTTAATGCAATGGGTGATTTGACAAACTCAGTAGCCATTGGATTGGAATGTAAATCCTAGCCACTAATTGTATAAAACATGTAACATGTTTAACAAGTAATTTGTGCATTAGTTTTTAACTCCTTTAAATTCTCCTAAATTGCAAAACGCCCCACCATCTCTATTTGGATCGCAACCTTTGTCGTCTTTCATCAGTAGCTCAGATCTTGCGTATTCGATAATTTTGAGGAAAGGATCTTGTTTCTCCTCTCATTCAACTTTGATTCAAAGAACAACGCTTAGTCCCGCGCTCATGAAATAACTTGGCAAGCTTGCAATGAAGGCTCCTGCAACCATAATGGACTTCAGTCCATTTTTGCTATTAATAAAACTACCAACCTCATCACAAAACTCAAGACATATTTCAACACAAAATAATGAGATGTAAACAGAATTTGCCGCCATGGGACTACAATATCAGTTGATGACAAGAATCTTAAACAAAATAATTAACTCCCTATAATCAAACAAGGAATGTTAAACAAGAAATATTCCGAATTTTTGTTTTGTCTTTGTTCATGTTGATGACAATATTATTAAAGATATAAAATCATTCACGTGCCTTCATCTAACAACTTAAATTTTTAAGAGAATTGTTTATTGACATGATATCAGAGTCTTTATGATCAAGTGGTCAAGAGTTTGATCATTGCTACCTAAATTCTTCAAAATAAAAGTTGAATTTAGCTTTAGGCAAAGCGAGTCTGTGCTCAAATTAAAGGCTCTTGCGCGAGAAAGTGTATTGGAGATATAAAATCATTCACATGCTTCCACCTAAAATCTTAAGCTTTTAGGATAATTGTTCTTAAACATCACCTTCTTAATTATTTAGGTACTAGAATAAATTTGATTATTACACTCTAGGTGCGTTATATATGATTTCAGTTTTTAGGACTGGTTTGGGGGAAAATTCAGGCAAGGTACAAATTCCCACCCCTAAGCATAACTGACTAACTAAGAGGCAAGTTAATTAGGTTGGTTTGGCTTTAGACTGGATTTATCAAAGCCCTTCCCATTTTGTAAGAAAAAAAAATAGTTGCAAAAAGTGATAAAAGGCAAAAAGGGCAAAAAAAATTTTAATTTTTTAAGCTGACTTCAATCATTATCTCTTAGAAAAATATTAGATATTTAGAATTCTTTTGTCAGAATCTTTTACAGAATGAGTTGGCATGCTTATTAACTTTTGAATAAATGTGTGGTCTCTACCACTCTATCTTATCCAACAACTACTCTTTAATCTAGTTGAATTTTGTCAAAATTTTGGTTAACTTTCTGGTTGTATAAAATTATTGTATCTTTTAATAGAAGATCATTCAATCTTAACATGAAATACTGAATAAAAAATGTCACTTTTACTTTACATCCAAAAAAATATTTCAATACAGACACTAAATAGGAAACAATATTAAAGAATAAATGAATTTGACAAATTAAATTTGATTGAAGAGCAATAAAAAAAGAAGAAAAAATATCAATTTTAGTGCTCCAAAGATATAAGTGCTATCAATTACGCTCTTCAATGATAAATACATTAAAATAATCTCAATGTCAATTTTTGACATCAAATTGATCATTCAATATCATTTTTTAACATTAAATTGGTTTTTAATGTCAACTTTTACATCAAATATGTCTTTCAAAATGATCAATTTAATGTAAAAAATTATTAAAAGACTAAACTAATGACACTTGTATATATCTTTAATTGATTAAAATTAATGTTTACTCAAAAATGAAAGAATCTAGAAAATAAATAAAGCACGAAAAGTCATAAACGATGAACGAACATAGCACTATAATGCCTTGCTGGTGAGAGGGGATTTCATTCCTGAAGCTTCCTTTCTTGTGAAAGTATTTTTGCATACCTAGAAGGATTAGACCAATGTTTTACTTAAATAAAATATAATATAATAGAATTTCAATAGGTGTAATCATTAAATAACCCCTTAATAATAATAAAGATGTATTGTTTTTTATACAAAAAAAAGATTTTTTTTTGTGTAAACTAAGGTATCCCCTCACTAAGAAGGTGAGAGATTAATCCTACAGAGTATGGTTAGGAGTTTGAAGCGGGGACCCTCATCCTAACTGCGTTTTTTTCATACAAACCGTTCCAATGATCGAACTCGGCACAAGATACTTAAGGTGACCAAGCCCTTTCCACTCAGACCAATGCAAGTTGGTAAGATGTATTGTTTTAAATCTTACTTTCCGAGGGCATCCTCATTAATTCCCCCATTTTCCATTGATTCAAATGGACCAGTCTCTAAATTGACCTAGAGACTGATTTCTTCAATAGCCTTTCACCAATTTGGCAGGGTTTATCCAAGTTGTCATTTGTAGCAATCAAAGTGTCATCCTGCATGTTGTTGATCAAATTTAACGAAAACTTTAGTTCAATTTTATTTAATCATTTATATGCTTAATATGTTGACTTAAGTTCTTATTTAAAGAAATTAAGAGCAAGAGAAAGATCAGAGATTTATATCTTTGGGAGGTTACCTGTATTCGGAGGTAATTATCTTCTGAATGAAGTGCTTGAGAGACGGTAGCTAGATGGAAATTAACCATATCCACGCTGGATTGAGTAAACACGTCAATTAAGGGAGTAGAACCATTGTGGGTTAACCAATCCAATAGCCCCCATTTGGCTGCCATTTTTGCATTGAATTTCTGTTCATTCTTAGGTGTCCCAGTGCCTATTGATATTATCAGGAAGCGACCATAGTCCATGGGCTTGATGGGAAAGAAGTCAGGATTATCATTAATGATCTGCTTGGTTACTTGGTTCATGGCAACTAAAGTCTGTATCATAAAGTCAAAATAAAAAAATTAGTGATGCTCCCATAGTCAGTAGTCTAAATAAAATTTTCAATAATAATCAGTTAGAAAATATTTACACATACCGGATTATTCGCACAAACACCACCATCAATTAGGTTGAATTCGTGTACGTTTCCTTCTGGGTCTTGGTTCTTGAAGCGGAAGGCAGTAAGATAAGTAGGTGCAGCAGAGGTGCTGATGCATATGTCAGAGAGTCGAGCGTCCAAGCAAGGAGACGTCTTGATCTGATAAGATGAGAAAATGGTTGGCTCCAATGACATGATGTCAAAGGTGGGAATAATAACGTTGGTGAGCGTCTCATGCAGATGAGTTTCTCCCAGCTTCTCCCTTACGACCGAATGAAGGTATTTCCCATCGTATTTGGGTCCTCCTAATGATCCCAACAACTTGCCTATCGGCCCCCAGAGGCCCCTGCGTTCAATTGAATAGCACAAATTAGGCTCGTCAATACAATTTGTAAATAGACATGCATAGTTAAGAAACGTCTGTTATTTTACCGTATGTAGGTTTACACAGAGAGAGAGAGAGAGAGAGAGAGAAAGAGAGAGAGAGAGAGAGATTGTATACCTCTGTTGTGGGAAAATATTTGGGCAGTGGTCCAGGTAAATGGGCTTGATATCATTGGCTGCAAAAAGTGGATGCTTCTTTTCATTTGGAGCAGTTAACATGGCAGTTACAGGACCCCCGTGCTTGTTCCTGTAATCACATCAAAGTAGTCTGCAATCCTTGCATCCATTCCTCACCATCCAACTTCTGCACGTACAGATGGTTCTTAGCACATTGAGTTATAAGATAATGTAATACATCATCGCTCAGCTAGTTATTTCGAGAGGAATGCAAAACTAACTCGAGCATTTGCTATAAATACGTGTTATAACACAGTTTTTTTTCATCTTTATTGCATGAACTACATATGTTCTTGTACTGTGATTGTTGAGATCATGCCTGATATATATATATATATATATATATATATATATATTATATAAATTAACGACCATGCATGCATGACAACACTACAGCAACAAATCATTCCCATATATATATATATATATATGTGCATTTTTACATATAACGTAATTAGATGTATACAGTATACCTGAAGTTGCTATTTAAGGAAAGCAAGAATGGTTGCGGGGATGATGCCCCTAATGCCACCCCCATCAATGCTCAGAACAGTGACCAAGTTTCCATAGATTGGTGGCTGAATCCATAGAAAGTGGAAAGTGGAAGTTTGTGTGTACAAAAAATTGCGTTTGATCAGCTTGTTGTAACGAATACCAAAGAAAAGCTGAATGCTTATGAATTATGATGTTAAGTTTGTTTTGCACAATGGAATCGCTAAGGAATGCTAAAGAAAGTTTTTCTATGGTTGTTAGATGCTCTCCTAAGTCCTGAACGTCTATTTACAGGGGTTTTAGTTTGCGATGCATTTTATCGTACGACTACTATGCGATGTGTGCTGAGTGTAGCAAAATAGGCTAAACTTTATCTTAAATAGATATGGCTTAGTTTGCAAAACCTTAGCTTTAATCTAAATTATTATTTACCATAAACTTTTTTTGAGAGCCTAATTTGGTATTTTTTTAAAAAACATAGAAGTTTGGACAAGCCTATTTAAAGATTTACGTTGCATAAAGACTTTCACATAGAGATTATTATGGTACTTATTTTTTTTCTTGGGTACTGGTACCTAAAGTAAGTTGTCAATCATTCATTAGTTGTTATTATATTTAATAGAATTTCACACATTTATTATAAAATAAACAATGAATAAATAGTTAACAACTCACTCTAAATATTATATTCATGAAAGTCACATAACTCCCGCTTTCACATAGGTTAATAAATTCAAGAGTTTAATTTCTATCCACTGTCAGTGTAAAAAAATTTTACACTGTCATCTAATTATGTGTTGTCAAATCATTAAAAGAGTTTGACTATCATAACTACTGCCTAGAAAGTCTAATTATTTTAATGATGTGTTAACACATAATTGAATGACAATGTAAAGAAATTTTACACTAACAGTGAATAGAAATAAAATCCTAAATTCAAACTTTATAAGTTTCAAATATAACAAGTATTTAACAAAATTATTAGGTTGTGTATAAAATAAATAAATTATATTAACATATAACTAAGAAATTATATAAATATTATAAAATTTTAATTATATATATAGTAAATAAATAAATAAAACCTGTTAAGTTAAATATACTTTTTTTAAATGTCTATACATTAACGTTTTTAATTAAATATATATTTTTAAAAACTTTAATTTGATTTATTTATTAAATAAACTAAATCAAAATAAATTAAAAACATTAGGACAAAGTTATAGGAATGCTCATGGGGAAGCCTGTACTGATCAGTATATGAATTGGTAAAAGTGTGGAATCTCTCGAGCGTCCAATCCGTCCATATCCAGGCCCCGCGTTGAATATTCTATAGTCCAAAGCCAAACAGAAAGTGGGGGGAAAAGGGCGGAAGAAAAACAGTCCCTTATAGACTTTGCATATCTTTCCCTGTATACTGGAGACAGATAAGAGGTCTTGTGCGTGAGAAATAAATAAAGATTTGTCCGAATGCTTGGCGACAAAGTCGTCTCTAGCCCTTCAAAGACTGGGTCTGGGACATAAGTAAGCTTTCTCCTCCCCAGCAATAATTTTCACGCGCTTTAAAGGGTGAATTTATTTGAATAAGTAAAAAATTTAGAGGAGAATAAAACTAAACAGATTAAATTGAAATGATAATAGTTGTATAACTTGGACCGGTGATTGACCTGGTCAGAAGGCCGGGTCACTAGGTCAAGGTTCGATTAGCAGTTTAATGGTTAGACCGAAAAATTCGACTATAGAAAGAAAAAAATATGTTACAGCTATATAAATATAAAAGCATGCCATATAAAAAAAATTACCTCATACATTTAAGAGTACAAATTTAATATTCTACAACTCAATATAAATTTTAAATTTTAAATTATCACTTTGTCTAATAGTACATAATTAAACTAATATAAATGGTATATTACTAAAGAGTAAGTACAAATTTAATGTGCTAAAGTTACATATCAAACAAAAGGCTCCTAATAAGTTGTAAGATGATTGTGGATTGAAGAGAAAAGAAGACAACAATGCTTCACACCTAAAAAAATTTTACCCCACAAAAAAAAATGACACGGTTCATGAAAAATTCGGCCGGATCAACTAGGTTTGACCAGGTCAACCAAAAAACTCATAGAAGATTTAGATTTGACCAATCAACAAGTTGGGTCATTGGTTTTATGGTCCGACCGGCTGAACCGGTCCAATCCATACAACTATGGAAATGATTTTACTTATTAATTAATAAAGTGAGCAAACTAATTTTAACTTATTTTCATATTATATGTAAATTAAAATTATAAGGTGTAGTATAAAGAAATTGCATTTTAATTTTAATATTATACTTTCGTTGCATAAAAAATAAAATAAAAAAATACTCAGTTTTTTACATTTATTTACTTTTATCTCGTCAATAATTTGGGTAAGCGTTATTGTTCACATGTGATGGACATGCAAAGACGCAGGCTTTTTGTGTTGGAGACGCAACGGGAACAAAAGATGGCATGCAATGAGTTATAGCTAGGGGTGTTCAGATTGCATAAGCTAGTTAACCTGTTAATTTTGTTTTAAATTTTTAATAGTTTAAATAAAAAGGTGTGTATAAATGTAATATGAGACTATTGGTTGAGCTTTTTGAACTATTTTTGAAGATTTTTTAAGCTTTTAGTTAAACATAGAGATTAGATAAATTAAACATTTGTATTGGGCTACTAATTGAGAATATTTTGATGAAAGAAAGTTACTGTTTTGAAAAATAATAATAATATTGGGTCATGGGCCAACCTACAAGCTAACTCAATCCAACCTGCTTAACTCGCGGGTTAAATGGATTGGACGTTATCGATATAGGATAGTCACAAATTGAGTGTTAGACTGATTTTAATCCTTTAAAAAAGCATGTTAAACAAGTCAGCCCGTGAGCCTTGACTCATTTACCCAACTCTAGCTATAGTTGGTTTAGGCAGCCAAAGATTGTTGGAACCAAAGAAAGAATTTAGTTTCTTAATCGTTCAATACATTTTAACTCCTTAAAAGTTTTGAAGATAACAACAATATTAAATTATGTTGAAACAAATTAGCTTTGAAATTAACTTTTGAAGTTATATTCACTTGGACGAAAGATAAATTGTGTTTAAAAGTTAAAATCATGCGTTTAATAAGCTTTATTATTATTTTATTGGATCATCCATTGTTTGTCTCTATTGTCTTTGTACCTGTTGTTTCATTCTTTAACAGTTTCGTCCAAGACATTTTAAAGAGACAAGTAAAACAAAGTGCAATAAATGCTAATGAGTTCTCTGACACAAAAGTGAATCAACTATGCTGCTGAGTTGACACAAGACCAGCAAATGAGGAACTTTCTGCGCGATCAGGAAAGTCAGAACTAAGATATCATATTCTTAGTATTCACTGATAACATAGTCACTTTTCAGAAGAAGCTCAACACGATGTTAACTTATGCATAATGCTACTCAGAACGGTAATAAATATTTCCGTTGGACGAAAAAGCTCTATGAAGATTACTTCAAGTGCTCATTGTCTATATATACAAAAGTCTTCGAAGAAGGAAGTAGAGAAGTTTTCAGTGATCAAAATTTCAAAGAGAATTTTTCAAAAGCTCTACCTTATTCTATTATTTCTACTCTTGTATAGAGTTTTAAAACTTGATATTATTATTTTATCATCACCTGTTGTGAGTCAAAACTCAGGTGTTGTTTATAACATCTTTTATTCAACTTGTTTGTTAAGCCTGAAGAGGTTGTGTATAAAAGAATACTTGTTAGAACATGAAGAAATTAGAGAATACTTATATACTTGAAGATGTTAGAGAATACTTGTATACCTGAAGCTGTTGGAGAATACTTGTAATCTTGTGAAAATTAGTGGAAAATTATTTTTGTAGAAGGGACTAGACGTAACTCTCTGGTTGTGAGAGTAAACCAGTATAAAGATCTGGTGTAAGCTTTTCTTCTCTGTACTTGTGGTATATCTTATTTACTAACATCTGGGGATTGTCATTGTTTTCTTAACAAAGTTTTTCAGTCGAATTTTAAAGCATTTTAATTGTGTCCGAATGGACTTTCATAAAAATCTTTTATGCGTCCAACGGACCGAGAAGCTCTTCGTTTCGTCCATTTCTTGTTAAATTTCAACAGAATCTTTGTTTAAAAACTTAATCTTCGAAATTTTTTTTAAGAAAGTTAAGAAACACAATTCAACCCATATTCTTATGTTTCAGATAGTTATTTCAATTGGTATCAGAGCTCAACCTCTTAGGTTGAGCATCTAACAGTGCAGTGGAAAAGATCCAACATAGCCACAAATGGAAAACGAAAGACAAGTTGTGAATAAATCCAACGCAGAAGGACAAAAACTCCCTCGATTACAATGGACGGATGGACTATCTTATGTGTGTCATCACCAGATCAGAACATGACAAAGTTCATAACTATAAAACAGCTAAGGAAATATGGAACACTCTTGTCTTAGCCCATGAAGGTTCCTCTCAAGTTAATGAATCAAATATAAGCATACTAGTTCATCAGTATAAGCTCTTCAAGATGGGAGAGCATGAAAATATTGATCAAATATTTGGACGATTCTAAACAATCATCAATAGCTTGAGATATCTGGGAAAGACATATGAAAATTAAGACCATATTAGAAAAATTCTGAGAAGTCTTTCCAGACATTAGAGGCCTAAGGTTACTTCCATTCAAGAAGTAAAGAACTTAACTTATCTTACTATGGAGGAACTCCTAGGTTCTCTTAAAGTTCATGAGCTTGAACTCCAAGAAGAAAAAAGTTCAAGAAAAGACAAATTAATTACCTTAAAAGCTCACAAGGAAAGTGCGTCCAAAACACTTAAAGTTGAAGAATATTCAGATGAGACTGAATCTTCTGGAGAAGAAGTCTCAGAAAACGATGAGTTATCTTTCATCTCTAGAAAGATACAAGCAATATGGAATAAGAAAACACTTTGGACAAAGAGACTACCTCAAGTGTTCACTGTGATAATCTTCTGGATGGGCCCCTCTTGGTCTCCCCTAGCATGCCACCAGTGCTTTACCCAGTTAGTCTAGAGAAACCTTTCATATTAACCATTTTTATCCACCAAAAAAATTAAAAAAAAATTAAGAGGCTCGGTCATATCAATAAAATATTATTTTCTCGTCAAGGATGCTTATCTAATGGCCAAATATTCATGTATTTTACTAACAGCCAACACACACACACACACGGTCATATCAATAAAATATTATTTTCTCGTCAAGGATGCTTATCTAATGGCCAAATATTCATGTATTACAGCCAACACACACACACACACGGTCATATCAATAAAATATTATTTTCTCGTCAAGGATGCTTATCTAATGGCCAAATATTCATGTATTTTACTAACAGCCAAATATTCATGTATTTTACTAACACACACACACACACACACACTCGTCAAGGATGCTTATCTAATGGCCAAATATTCATGTATTTTACTAACAGCCAAATACACACACACACACACACACACACACACACACACACACACACACACACACACTCGTCAAGGATGCTTATCTAATGGCCAAATATTCATGTATTTTACTAACAGCCAAATACACACACACACACACACACACACACACACATACACATATATATGGTGACACACACACATGTGAAGACTTACTTTAAGAATAAATCTTATACACTTACACACACACACACATACACATATATATGGTGAAGACTTACTTTAAGAATAAATCTTATACACTTACACCGATAAATAATTTTATGTAAAATGCAAGTTTTACCAATCTAATTGTTAAATATAATCATATTATCATGATGATCATATATATAAAATTTAAGATAAATTGGACATAGATATCTAATCTAATAGTTGACATTGACTTACATTTCAAAAAATACATTATACGTTAAAGTAAATAAGTTAAATAAAATATTAATTAATTTTTTAAGTTTATAAAATTTTATAGACTTGGCCACCAAA
The DNA here is from genome assembly GCA_023212625.1 of Styphnolobium japonicum. Taxonomy (NCBI): domain Eukaryota; kingdom Viridiplantae; phylum Streptophyta; class Magnoliopsida; order Fabales; family Fabaceae; genus Styphnolobium; species Styphnolobium japonicum. The sequence goes on from JALBWW010000006.1 coordinate 28,798,510, forward strand.
TCAGCGGTGATGTAATTTTCTTGAAAGGAACATTTTACTAAACCAGAATTTAACTATAGTTATATGTTATTTAAACATGGGCGGAGGGAGAGGTGGATAAAAGGGGTCACGTGGGCCCAGCAACGGTGCCGCGGCCCCTGAAAGTCTGAATTTTTTTAAAAAATATATTTATTTTTAAGTTGACATCTTTAATAAAATTTTAAAAATTAAATCGGTCATTGAACTAATTAAAAAATTAATTTAAAGTTTAATAATTTAATCATAATTAAATTATAATTAAATTAAAATATAATTTTAAATTAATTAAATAAATAAAAATTATAACAAATAATAAAACATAATAAAAATTATTTACACATAAACAACACAAGTCACTGTAATAACAACACAACATTAATGCACAACCATACAAAAGTCTCAAATTACAAAATATTATTATAATATTAATATGCATTGAAGTGCTGGTTGTGCACAACCATACAAAAGTTACAAATTACAAAATATCATTATAATATTAATATGCATTGATGTGTTGGTGACCGGTCTCATTAATTTAATTTAATACACAACCATTAAACAATGCTTTATTAATTGCCCCTTAGATTTAGTTGAGACTTGAGGGAGAGCGAGACAGAGAGAGAGATAGAGCAAGACGAAGTGAGCGAGACACAGAGAAAGAGAGAGAGAGCGAGCCGTACCTCGCGGTGGCTAGCCGGGGAGCGATATCAGGGGGCGGTGGCAGGGGCAGTGGGGGGGAACGGTGGCAGGGGCTGCGCCGTTTTGCTCGTCCCTCTTCTGCTTCGACTCTTCGAGGGGCTGGGATTCAGAGGATTTGGGGGGAGTGGCTGGGACGGCGCCATTTTGGTTTTTTCCTCTTTTCTTTTGAACACAACAAATCGGCCACTCGTGAAAACTGGGTCCGGGCTAACCGATTCCACCGGTTCAGTACCGGTTTATTGGTTCCTGATCGGTTCTTGAACTGAGCAATTTTTTTATGTCATTCGGATCAGGAAGGTGGCTGGTTCCGGTGCAATTGGTTCGATCGGCCGGTTTGATCCTGTTGTCTTAACGTTGATTCCCAAAACGATTTCGAGAATTCTAATTATTAATTGTCACGTTACCTAAGGCCACAAGTAATTTAACAACTCTAAATATTTAATAAAAAAAAAGTAAAAAGGAAGTTATAAGAGAAGTGTATGTTTAGATTAATTATAAAAAAAAATTATATAAAAAATTAATTATATATATAATTGATTTTTGAATAAATCGATAATAAGAAAATTAATTTATGTTTGGATATGTTAATTCATAATCAATTTTATGATAAAGAGTTTTGTTTGGATTGTATAAAAAAATTGTTTTTATGTATTAAATTATCAAAATATGTTTGAAATGATTGAAAAAGTTATTTGATTGAGAGTAAATAAGTATTTTTCTCTTAAAATTTTTGAAATAATCTGAAATTAAATAATTAAAAGCTTAAAATAATAATTTTTTTAAAAAAGTTATTTTTAGTTATAGAAAAATAATCTTTAACTTATAATTAATTTTACATACTTTAAACAAATAAAATATATTTTATATATAACAACTTTTTTTAAAAAAATTATTTTAAAAAAAATTTAATTTTTTTCAAATATATTCTTAGTGAACCCACTCGCAGAAACAAATAACATAAAAGGCGAAATCACTTACTTCTCTCCCAATCAAAACCTTGCAGTTCTGCGGCTCTATAAGATAACACATTAGTTTTTTTTTCCGTTTCTTTTTTATTCTTTCATTGAATTTATACTTTGTAGAAGCTTATTATCAATTTTGATTTCATAAGAAGCTTGCTTGCCTTCTGTTATTTATTTACAACACAAAAAAAAAAAAAACAACAACAACAAAAGCACGGGTAAGATATGCATTTACTTTAAAATAATTTAAAATCTAGAAAAAAAAAGTTAACAGTAAACAAAAAATGTACTTTCTGTTTTTTTTTTCGGTGACACCAAGAATGTGTGTGTGTGTTTTTATCTCATGTATAAAAAGTTCTAAATTCATCTCATAATTTGGTTACTACTATGAAGATTTTTAAATTTAGAATTTATTAGTCCTTGGCCCCTAGATTAAATTCCTAGATCTGCCCCTCGCTTTAAAGGTACAAATTAGACTAGTTTATTATCATTTTTAGAGTTGTGATTTTTTTTTTAAGAAGTTTATCTATTTAGGATATGTTTGGATAGAGGAAGAAGGGAGAAGGAGAATGATACTTTGGGAGTTTTATATAAAGAGGATAAGAAAATGAGAAAAAGTTCAACTAGCACTTTAAAATTGTCTCATACTTTTCCCAAGTTGTTTAAATTACTAATTTGGTGGATTTTTTTTATGAAAAATTAATTAATTTACTAATTTTTATTTATTTAAACGAATTTGTTTCCCTGTTTAGTTACTAGATTCTGTTGCTGTTAGATCGTTGAATCAATGAATCTGCAGCTTTCCTACGTTTGATTTGAAGAATCAAGACTCCCTTTATATAACTTTTACAAGTTTACATTTCTCGTAATAGAATTTTTTTAATTTTATTTTGAGAGTAATAATTAAAACATAATATATAGTATAAAAATTAAATTCGTGCATGTGATCAAATTAATTTTTTAATTTTATAATAACATTTAGGTTAACCTGTTGCGCCTTTGCCCCTTCGTGCACATACATATTGCAAATAATTGTTTAATTGATCAATAAGTGACAAAAGCTAAAGATTCTTTTGCTTCGACTAATATATAAATGACAAAATTGTTTAATATATTCGTCATGTAGTTATGTTGGTATATATCTTATTTCATAACTACTATAATTTCGCCGTCGGTTTAGCATTAGTTAGTATATATACTCTCATCTCCCTTTGGCTTACGAAGCTCTTTTTGTCCTTATTTATGTCTGACTTACTAAGTTATGCTTTGCAGAGTTATATATGTTCTAATGGCAAGCAAGAGAGGATCAGAAGAGGCTATTGTTAAAATTAGTTCTGGTTCGCAGTATCTATTTGGATTTATATTGTCAAGAATTATGATCATCATCTTCAAAAAGACTTGTCCAACTTGATCTTCTAATATTGTCATTTCTTTATGGGATCTTAAAGATATATTTAGTTGAATATATATGTGGGGACATATCTAGTGAGAGAAGTAGTTTATTGTGAGAGTGAGAGGAGTAAATCTTGACCATTAGATCGTCCATGTATGGTCAAGATTAGATGTTACTTAAAGGTCACATGACCACATAAAAAAGTCACATGACTTTATGATTTAATCTTAACCATATATAGATGATCTAATGATCAAGATTTGTTCCTCTCACTCTCGTAATAAATCACTCCTCTCACTAGATATACCCCATTTATATATGTAAAAATAACAATATACTTAAACACAATAAAATACTTTGAGATCTGTCGTTTGAGAGAATGACCTATAGTTTTCATCAGTCCACAACAAAATATTGTCACCCGCTATTTCAGAGTTTGGGCAGATTATAACTAGACTAGATAAGCTAACACACCAAAAAAAAAATGTCATGGCCTCATATTTCTTGCAATACGTTAGACATAGTTGCAGAAGTTTAAATACAATTTACAACATAATTATTACAAATTGCTGACGAAACCCCAATAAAATGAAACGGAGAACGTAAACATGGTAGACTTATTTTCATTGATAAAAACCCAAGGATTAAAATACTAAGCGTTTACATCACATGATGCATGTTTACAGGGATGTTTAATTTATTCTGATTCAGAACAATTGACTAGGGATCACTGCAAAAGGACTCTTTGGCCCTTGCACACGTACATGGCGCACACTGATCATACTAGTACAGTTAACACAAACATCAATCACACAGCGCATATTGCTTATCCTTTCTTCGACTTCTAAGCATTCCCATTGATAGACGTTCCAGATTTACGAAGCCGCTTCTGTTCGGATAGTCTTTTCGCAATCCTGGAACAGCATAGTTAAGAGTGAATGAAGACAGGGAATTATAGGATATTATTCCTATATAGTTTTTCTTTTCTTTTCTTATATCATATTTTACACTATGTTCTAGAATAAGTAATTAGTTTTAACACTGAGTTTACTTCTTTGTATAAAAACTAGACAAGTTCCTATTCAACAATTGAAATAATATAAAAATTTACTCTAAAATATACTGTGTAAATTTGAAGTTTCTATTAAAAGAGCCGTAACAGATTTTACTTTTTGTATGGACTTTAATACCTCCTCAGGGCTTCCTTGTTTGTTTCATGGCTAGCAGCTTCGTAAATGCCAGTCTGCAAGTTAACCTTAGAAACTGGTTTCTTTAACAATGCTTCCCCAACTTTCACGAGGGCATTCAAGTTCTTCTCTGTGGCCACATCTACCGAAGATAAGTCCCCAGTTAATGTATCGTCCTACAATTTATATATCGGAGTGTTCATGATCAGTTAAGGAATCATGAACTATATATATTATTATGAAATATCATATTTCCTTAATTTTACGGACCTGTTTAAATTAATTAAATTCTTAAATTGATATCATTCCAAACAAGTTTCATATAAGAATTTATTTGTAAATGAAAAGATTTTTTTATTTTAAAAATTCAAAACACTGTAAGAAATTCATTTGAAATATAATGATTTGTAAATTCTATAAATTTTTTTTTTACAAATCCTCAAATATTTATATAGCACACCAAATAATCTGTAAATGACTTAAATTATTATTATTTTGAATAAATATTATATAAGAATTGATTTGTAAATGAATAATAAATCTTTGAGATTCCAAGTCATAGGGAATGAATTTGATGAGCTATATATATATAATGAGAACCTGGATTCGGAGGTAGTTTTGTTCAGAGTTGAGTGCTCGAAAAACGGAGGCTAGGTGAAAGTCAACCATGTCAGCACTGGCTTGACTAAAGGAATCAATTAAAGGGGTGGAACCATTCATTGTGGTTACCCAACTCAAGATGCCCCAGCCAGCTGCCTCATCTGCAGTGTATCTCGTTTCCTGTTTTTGAGAGCCTGTTCCTAAGGATAACACCAAAAACCTGTCGTATTGCATCGGTGCTACTTTGAAGTTTCCACTTGGCCCATGGTGGCTAATTTGGTTCGTCACTTCCGCAATGGCAACCAGCGTCTGCAAGACCAAATAGATCTCATCCGTATGTTCACTAATTAAATTGCTAAAGGCTAAAGCATGCTCCAAGAGGTTAATTGTAACGATATGTTTGATATAATATATATATATGTATATATATATATATATATATATATATATAAGTCAAAGTTTGCAGAGATATCGATCGTTACAGGATTATTTGCAGCGACGCCACCGTCTATAAGGTCGAACTCTCTCATCACTTTGCCATGGTGGTCTTTGGTTTGAAAGTAATGTGCTGGAAGATATGTTGGAGCTGCCGAAGTTGCAATGCATATGTCCGACAGCGAGGCATTCAAAACTGGCCTCATCTTCAGCTGTTCTCGCATTTGAAAATATAATATTGCATAAGTAAGAGGGACGTATATATATGATAATATTTTGATTTTCTCGGAACATATATATAATAAATTAAGAGAAGAGGGATGAACCTGGAAGCTGGAAAAGATGGTGGGTTGAAGGCGCTTGATGTCAAATGCTGGGATGACAACGTTGGTCAGTGTTTGGTGCAATTTTTTGTCTCCTAGTTTTTCCCTAAGAAGGCTACGTAAATACTCGCCGTTATACTGGGGCCCTGACAGAGTTTTGCTGACCTTCACGATATATGAGAATATATTGCTGCATCTTTAACGGTACCATTACACAGTAAATTAGTACATCATGCATACATGCAGGATCGATATGTATACTTTGATTGATTTGATGAAGTTAATAAAGTATTTACTTATTTTGTGGGAAGATTTTTGGGGTGTGCTCAAGGTAGAAGTTCTTTATATCTTTGGCAGCATATAAGGGTCTGTTCTTTTCATTTGGAGCAGTGAGCATTGTAGTCACTAATCCCCCAGTACTTGTTCCCGCAATCACGTCAAAGTAGTCAGCCAATCTTGCATGATCACCATCCAGCTTCTGCATTCACCATAAATAAAATATATAATTAAAAGGTTTGAAAGCTAGACTAGTTAGTATTAGACTAACGCATCCAATTGATAACATCGCGATATTAAAAAGAACAGCCATGAATTTTAATGGACGACATTAATAAGTAAAGTACAGTGGAGTTTAATTACGAGTTTGACATGAGCTTTAGCATGTTATACCTGAAGCTCTGATTCCAGGAAACCAAGTATAATTCCTGGAATGATTCCCCTAATGCCTCCCCCATCAATACTGAGCACGGTAACTAGGTGTCCATCACTTGGAGTTGGAGGTAGGGGTGCCTTCGTTGCTTCCATCAAGTTTGATGTGTTGCCTCGAGGGAAAGAGAGAGATATGGAGGGAGAGTAGCTAGGGGGCAAAATAAAACTCTTTAAACCTTCAACAAGCTTATTCTGTTATTCAGTAAGTCAGGTTTTCATGGCTTAATTTGATGGAGGAGTTCCTAGGGGGTATATATAGATCGACCATACGGAATATTAAATATTTAGAGCAAGCCTTCCTGTTGACTTGTTTTTAGCATGTTTAAATTAATTTCCACGTAGGAGGTATATATATATATATATATATATATATATATATATATATATATATTAGAAGAAATGTAGTGTAATTCTTCACATGTTAACCGTGTTTGCTTGATAGTGATGGATCCCGCAAGAGGAGATGTATGGATTAAATGGAAACCAAAACTCAAACCTATATGGTGAATTAAACTGTTGTTTTTTTAAAAGTTCTTTTTCTTGTTTTCAACCATACTGGTAAAATATGTACGCCAATCCTTTCTGTTTCCTTTTAAACATGTTAATCACGGACTTATAAAAAAAATGTGAATTATGTTTTATTGATAGTCATGATTAGTGATGGCCCGGCAAGAGGAGATGTATGGAGACGAAAGAATGAAATATTAAACCATATAGGGACGATAAAACGTTGTTTTTAAAATATTTGATTACCTCTTCATCTCTTCCCTCTTCATTCATGAAAATCTCAAATTCCCAATTGACTACCTGCTAGTGTCTCCCGGTCTGGTGTTTCTACCTGCCACAAATGGTTCAACAGCTAGCCATCATTAACGGCACAGTAAAAATAACGTCGTGTGTAGTTTTTTTAATACACGTTAATTTTTGTGTCAATAATCCTAATTAACTTTTTAGACCGGGTGATGCCCTGCGATATCCTTATACATTAGGCTCTTTGGATTCCTATGAGACTAATTAATGGTTGACAGTTTAGAGTACAAAAATTTTTGTTGTCTCTCAAACAAAACAACTCTTATTGAGATTTGAACTTATGTCTTATTTCGTGAAGGTGAGTGTGCTCACCAACTCGATTAACTCTCAGTTAGTTCTAAACGTTAATTTAGTTAGAAGTTTTCTTGACCTTTTTTAAAATTTAGGGAGTAAATTATACATCAATCAACGTTTAAGGGAGTTTTTTTTTTTTGCATTTTATTCTTTTTTTAAAAAAACAACTTCAAAATTCAAAATGAATTGTTGTATTTTATCATTCTTTAATACATATTATACATGAAAATTATTAAAAACTGAGAATGGTTCCAAACACAATAAAAAAAATTTGTGGTAGTTTTTCGTTTTTCTTGTGTGTATATATTATTTGATGAGGTAGGACAATTAATAAGTCACTTTCGGTTTTTTTTATTTGACTTATCTAAATAAATAATAAATTCCTTAATACACATGCGAGGCATAATATTTTATTTAAGTACAGGAAGGACGTGATTCACGATCTTATTCTCTCAATTCTCAAATGTCTTTGATAACGGCTAAAATTATAATAAATGAAGAAAAAGGATAAGATTGACAAGGGTGCTTTCACCATTTCGTTGTCTTGGATAACTTCCACCTCAAGGCACTGTGAAAATAATTGGGGTTTTGACCAATTCTACAAAACAGTGAATCTAAACAAAAGAATAAGCGCGACATGGATGAATACTTGAATAGGAAGAAAGATTCTTACTAATCTCCGGTCGTAAATACACAAACTCATTACCAAAAAAAAAAACACAAACTAATTAATATAACACGTCACACAAAAATTAAATATGTAACGTTTGGATATATTACTGTGAGAGTACTTAATAATTTCTCAAATGGAAGAGACCATTTTAACCTACCATGTGTGTAAAGAAATGATATTTACACATACAACATATCTCAAATATCTTTATTCTATTTCTGTTTCTCTCTCTTTCTCCTTTTTTGGTCCTTTTTAATATTGAAAAATTTAAATAAATAAAAATATGTAAAAGATGTGAGATATATTGTATGTGCAACTATCATTACTCATGTGAGAAGGATCCGCCCACAATATGAGCACCACATCTAATTAGTTTTTCTCTCAATAGCTGTTTAGTTTTTTTTTTTGGATAAGATAAAAAATATAAAGTTTAATTTTGATCCACTGTCAGTGTAAAATTTATTTACACTGTCATCTAATTATGTGTTACTAAATCATTAAAAAAGTTTGACTATCACAACAACTATTTAGAAAGTCTTAACTCTTTTAATAATGTGTCAGTACATGATTAGATAATAGTATAAATTTTTTTTACACTAACTGTGACTTAAAATTAAATTCAAAAATATATTAAAGAAATATTAGTTAAAGAATCTAAGACAAAAGAATCATTCAATGTGAATGTGAAGGTGATACAGAGCAACTAAAAAAAGAGAAATGACTGTTAGTAATCGCGACCAAATGCGCTATCGATCGATCGTCACGCCCAGCTCACTCATTTTCTCTCAAATCCTCTCTCATGGGCTCCTGCTAATTTCAGGTGCACAACGCACGGATGCATACTCAGTTTAGACGATTTTTTTTGTTGTTGTCTTTTTCGTGTTTTTTGGACAAAGATTTGAAAGTTGAAAAAAAAATCATGATTTCATACTAATAATCATGGTAGTAATTGTTTTGCCTCCTCATCAATTTAGATTTCTTATCTTTCTTTACAAAGATATCTGTTTCCTTATATAAATATATATAAAAGATTATTTTAATGAAAAAGCTATGTTTATGTAATAAATGAGAAGTGTCACTCTCATGGCGAGACCGTGAAAGTAACTCTAAATCTATGGTGATAGTTCTCGACAGGTACAATGAAAATCCTTAGACCGGGTCTCCTATGTTTAAGCGTACTGGTCCCATTCGACACGTGAGTTAATTAGGGGATGAGACCCACACGTGTGTGTTCCAGAATAATTAGCAATGCTATTAAATAAACAGAGATAATAATATATATTACATATTTTTTATATAAAAAATAAATTTTATTACATCTTGATATAAGTTAAATTTTCTTATTTTATGATGTTTTTAATTATTTATTAGGAGAGACTTATTATTAAAAATATTGTTACAGAGCTCGAAGCTTTGTAGCCTAATTAAAAATTGGATAATACAAAAATTAACTTTATGGGTGGAGTCTAAAGGGACCCACTTTTAATTTGTTTTCGGGCAATTTGAGATACTCTTTTTTTTAGGAGTACAGTTTTTTAAATTAAATAATTGTGATAATTACATGATTTTAGTAAGATTTTATTAAGATATTAATAACCTAGTTGTGAACGTTTTTTATTTTGAATTCCTTTCTTATTCTTGAGAGACTTATATCTTAACTCACATTAATTAAGAATATTTAATGAGGGAAAACAATATACTTTCTTTGTTGTCTAAAGATTACACATTATAAGGGATTGTACACAAATAAAAAATCCTAAAAGAAAAGTCTGTTAGTTGTGAAAGTTTTCTATTTTGAATTCTTTTTTTATTCTTGAGAGACTTATCTCTTAACTCACATTAATTATGAAGATTTAAATAAGAAAAAAATATATTTTCTTTGTTATCCAAGGATTACACATTATAAGGGATTGTACACAAATAAAAAATCCTAAAAGAAAAGTCTATTAATAGTTTGGGCCAAAGTAAAATTATTATAAATATGATATAGAAAACAATATGAGGAGGCAACATATAAGCTACTAAAAGTTGTACAAGAAAAGATAATGAAGTAGGGGCAATACCGATCTGTCTCTAAAAGTTAGTATGTGTAGTTAAACTTTATGTACTAAGGGGATAAGGCTCATCCTCAGTTTTTTTTTTTTTTTGTTTCTCAGGGTATCCCCCACCTGCAACTGTGGGGACTAATCCCTCGAAGTACTGAGATCTACTTAAGGGGTTGACATCTCCCAACAGATGTTTTTCCATACACATGAGTCATGAATTGAACCCCTTACCACATGCTTAAGGGCTCCAAGTATCTACCACTTGTGCCGCACTATGTTGGTGCTCATCCCCAGTTCAAAGTTATGACAAATTATCAACATTAGTGAAAAGTTATGACAGAATTACCAATCGTCTACCAACGGTCGTATATTGGATTTGAACCAAAGTCATAGTTAACATGAGCAGAATGTCCAACCAAGTGAGCAAACACCTGCTGGCATACAACTCTCATAGTTTTTGTTTTGAGCGTAATTGATAGAATTTTTTAGAATATCTACTTTGCCGCTAGATGTTCTCAAGATAAAATATCTCTGGGAATAATATATTTGACATAATTGATGTTAAAATTAATGAGTAAATAGACAATTTAGTTCCTGAAAATATTCTTCAATTATAATTTAGTCCCTAAATTTATTCTTTAGTACGATTTAGTCTTTAAATTTACAAAACTCATATTAATTTAGTCTTTTCATTATTTTTGGTTGACCAAGTTAAATAATGACCACTAACGTGGTACACAAAGTGTCTATGTGTAATGTTTAGTGTCACATTGCACGTTGGTCATCATTATCCCTCTGAGATACTACATTGTTTTAACTTAGCGAGTGAGTGACTGAGTGCTCTGTCTATGATGGAGTTAGAATCTATTAAGTTAAAACGACGTTGTATATTAAGAAGGATGACTGAGTAACATATTATGTGTCATTTAAGGTTATAGATAGACAATTAATGTATTATGTCGGATATCACTATTTAACTTGATCAATTAAAGATAACAAAAGGACTAAATTAATACGAGTTTTATAAATTTAAAGACTAACTCGTATATAAGAATAAATTTAGGAACTAAACTATAAGTGAGAGATATTTTTAGATACTAAGTTGACTATTTACCCTAAAATTAATCTAGTTGAATTTTGAAGCTTAGTCAATTAATATTTGAGGAATTAGCTTTTCAAGATGATCTCAGAAAGCAATGGATTTTTATAGAAGAACTCAAATTGAGTCACCCATGCATCTAGAAATAGAGTATATCCACTCGTCGCTATATTTTAAATATCAATATCTTTCATACAGATTGCAGAGTCATGGATACCCGAAAGGATAAATTACTGTGCTTGTATGCAAAATTGATTCGAAGGTTTCCAATATCCTTCGTCTTCATGATTTAGGAGCACAAGTGACGGGTGGGGTATAAGCTATTTTATGAAATCAATCGCTAGCACAAATGAAATATTTTTACACTTATACCAATAAAAGGTAATTATTAATATTGATGTGTGCTTTTAGATGCAAACAAAAATCCGAATTTAAATATTAATAATTAACTATAAAGGAAAATTGTAGAGTTCTTTAGTTAGTATTATTAATTAATGAATAATAATAATAATAATAATAATAATAATAATAATAATAATAATAGATAAGATTACTTAGAGTAGAGATGATGATTTTTTTTTTTCTTTCTGAAATGATGCATCGTTATTAGATTACGCGTGGAAGTGATGGGCTCAGCATTGTAGATTTGTCGTCGCTTCTTCAAAGCTCTATAACACACCAACAATTAACAAATTTAGATTGCTTTGGATTAGAAAGACCAGTGGCCATTCTAGTTGGAACATAGGCCCAATTGATGGGACGTGGATACGAGGTAGTTTGGGTTTTTTTGGATTAACTGGATCGTTGACGAACACTGTAAATTACATAATATCATATGCTATATGAAAGGACTAGGAGCCAACAAGTAATGCAACACCCATCATCATCATATGGGCCTGAGACCACGACTTTTCATGGGTAGTATACTACTATCATGACCAAAACAAAACCGAAAAAAAAAAGACCAAATTGTTCTAACAAGGTTCAATATTCCTGTGAGAAAATTCCTTACAAAACCGAGTTATGCTCCCGCCATCCTCGCTGCAACTTCTAAAAACATTACCCTTTCCCAGAGAAGAGAACAATCCACTTTTTTTTTTCCTTTTCAGTTTCACTTTTTTTTATTTGACTTATCTAAATAAATAATAAATTTCTTAATACACCTGCGAGGCATAAAATTTTATTTAAGTACAGGGAGGACGTGATCCACCATCTTATTCTCTCAAATGTTTGATAACGGCTAAAATTATAAGAAATTACGAAAAGGATAAGATTGATAATGGTGCATTCGTCATTTTGGTGTCTTTTTTGTGACCAAAATTTAGTGATGAGAGTAAAATTTGCCATTAATTATTATTTGTGACTAAATTTTTTTGGTCATTAATATTATTTAGTGACAAAGTGATGAATCGTTACAATAAGTTTATCTAGAGAGACCAAAATGTATTTGTCACAAAAAAACTCATCTCTAATATAAAATATTAATGACAATTTTTGGTTTATCACTATAAGATCTGATAGACATAAAAAAAAATATAAGTGACAGAAACTTGACTTTATCATTAATATTATATCATATTAGTGACCATAACAAAAATTCTCATTTATTTTCTAGCACTAGTGACAAATTGTTCATCGTTAAAGTTTTGAAGCATTAATGTATATAGCAATTTGTCACAAATATTTAATATTGTTATGTTAGTGATGAAATGTAATTTATCCCTCTAAGATTGTAATTGGTACAATATTTTATACACATAAAAAAGTATCAATGACGAAAAATTAAATTTCTCAATAATATCATATTATATTAGTGAGGAAAAAATTCATTCATTTCCTTTTATTAGTGACAAATTGCTTATCATTACAGTTTTGAAGCCTTAGCTAGTATCTATATCAATTTGTCACAAATATTTTAAATATTAATGCTATCAGGAATTTGTAACAAATAATGAAAAATTAGTACTAATTAATAGTCACTAATTATTTCTTTTTTTATCTAATGTTCAATTAAAGATATTATATATGCTTGAAAGTATTAATTTTTTACTTTAATTTAAAATTTACTATTTGAGAGAATAAAAAAGGACGTGATTAGTTTTAATTTTTCAAATTATTAAATAACTTTTATTACTATTTTTATAATTATTACAAAATAACTACCAAAATAAAAACTAAGCTAGCATTCATATGTAATTGATAAAATAATTGCACTATTAACTACTACTGCTAGGCTTATATGAAATTATCATCTATGCAATAAGAATAATACATATTTTATTTTTACTAAACATGTGTTAATTAATAACAGATGTTATTTCACAAAATAACATACAATATTAATCAATTATCATCGTTGTCATATTCATCAATAGCATTAATTTTATAAAGTTGGTGGTGGCATTTATTGGAAATGGAATGGCCAATTTTTTATATATTGGAAATGGACAAAATTCATTCATGCTTCACCGTGCATGTTTTATGAACAGGGGAGTGATCAGAAATCTTACAAGAATCCTTGGATTTAATTGGTTACCTCCTTTGTTGACTTGAGAAACATGTGTGTGTCTTCTATCTCGTGTAAGAATGCCGCACCAAGCCTATAAAGAGAGGCTTGCATCACGGTTTTGAATTATCCACGTCCGAAGTTCATTCCAAACCATTTGGTATAGCACCGGAGAAGAGTTTCTTAATTCTTTTGATATCTTCTCTTTGTATTAGAGTGCTGAGAGTATACATCGATGAGAAAATACTCTAAAGTATTTTTGGTGTATTTGGGATTTGGGTGCAGAGTGAAGTATGATTACTTTTGTATTTTCCATCATATTTTTTTTTAGTGAAATATTTAATTGTCACCTTTGTGCACGTAGGTTATAAGCCGAACCAAAGTAATTCTTTCTGTTATTCGTTCTTACACTTCATTATTTTTTGTTCTACGTTGTTTTTTGGCCTTTTGGGCCCAGCCCCCTCGGCTGCTAACACTTTCCTTTTCAGACCACCACATATTTGTTCAACATCTCGTATCCCACCATGCTCTCTACTCTGCATCATCACCCCAAAGTAACCCACCTTGCTCTTAACGCATGACCGTAGCTCCATCACAAACCCAGATCTTCTCCGTTAGGCGCACCTTGAAGTTCCTGCGGTGCCACTGCCAAGCCACACGGCTCAAGTCTCGGGTCATAGACTTCTCTATAAATTTCAAATTGAACAGTGTTTCTTGTGAGTATTATCTTATTGTTTTGCTTGTCTACTTTGTTTATTGGATTTTGATGTGTTAATGTTTTTTACTTTGTAAAGAATCAAGATGTCCCAGCTTTTTCATATTTATATTATTTGAAAAAATAATGATAATAGGATAGGATGTGAGCATTATGATGAAATTTTGTGAAGTAATCGTCTGTTTTTGTTAACTAAATTAGATTAAATATTAAAGTGAATAGGGATAATTAGTAAATACATAAAAGATTAAAAAAAAAAGGAGTGATAATAGATGGATTAAGCGTTAAATCATTCAAGTAATAATTTGCATTTATTTTTCTTTTAAATTTTGTCTTGTTACTTGTTGGTGTTGTTTGATTTTTTAATAGTTGTTATGAAGAAAGAAAGATGAAAAGAAAGTTGGCTCGGTTGATAAAAGTGAAAAGAAAGATAAGACAAAATATAAGGATAAAAAAGAGATAAGGATGGGGACTACAATTTACCTAAAGCATATTGTGAAAAGAAGATTCGGCCAAATGATGTATATTTAGAGGATTGGGATTGGCTAGTCAATATTAGGGAGATGAACTTTGCCGTCTTACTGTGTTCTCTTTTTTTTTTAATCTATATTTCTTTTCTTTCATAGGAGGATATATAGTCCTTTCTTTTTATAGTTTTTTAGTTTGTGAATGGCTATTGTTTAACATAGGCATTCAGTTCTAAGGATTACGAACTATAGATGTATGATGCTAGCTTGTTATTTTTCATTGGTCGGAAATAGTCTGCTAAAGTTATTTTTAATGAAATTTTCTAGTTATAGTGTTTTGTCTTATTAGTTGGGAACTTGAGATTGTTTTGTGGTTTCTTGTGCGTGTTTTTCTTTTTTCTTTTCTCTCAGCTTTGTGGTTTTCTTAGGAGGATTAAATTTTTTGAATGAGCTAATTAATTGTTTTATTTCTATTGTTTATTTGCAGGATCAAAATCCATGATGAAGCTCTCTTTTTACCATCATTTTAGATATTTAATTTAGCACTTTGGCATAGTTTTTTCAATTTGAGAATTCTGAAATGTTTGTAGTCTTATAATGAATTAATTTATAGGTGTTTTGAATATGGTACTTCGTTTATTTTTTTTATTGTATTTTAGTTATTGCCATTAAATGTATAATGGATTATTTATTATTTAAATTTGGATTTGAATTATATTAGTTGAAGATTTATTTATTTTTAATTGGTATTTATTTTTCATTTATGACATTGTAAAAACTCTAAAAGAAAAACAACTGTGACTAGGGGTGGACAAGGGTTATGTTAGTTTGTGTTTGGGGTACTTTTGGATAGAACCCACTCATGGAAACAATTAGTTAAGTTGGGTTTGGAATTAAGACCATCATCTTCAAAAAGACTTGTCCAACTTGATCTTCTAATCTTTGTGATTTCTTTATTGGATCTTAAGATATATTTAATTAGTTGAATATGTGAAAATAAAAATATATTTAAACACAAAAAAATACTTTGAGATCTGTCGTTTGAGAGAATGACCTATTGTTTTGGTCAGTATACAACAAAATATTGTCACCCGTTATTTCAGAGTTTGTGGGTAGATTATAACTAGACTAGATTGGCTAACACACCAAAAAAAAAAAAGTCATGGCCTCATATTTCTTGCAATACGTTAGACATGGTTGCAGAAGTTTATATACAATTTACAACATAATTATTACAAGTTGCTGATAAAGCCCCAATAAAGTGACATGGAGAACGTAAACATGGTAGACTTGTTTTCAATTCTTTGATAAAAACCCAAGGATTAAAATACTAAGCGTTTGCATCACATGATGCATGTTTACAGGGATATTTATTTTATTCTGATTCAGAACAATTGACTAAGGATCACTGCAACGGACACTATGGCCCTTGCACACGTACATGGCGCACACTGATCATACTAGTACATTTAACACAAACATCAATCACACAGCGCATATTGCTTATCCTTTCTTCGACTTCTAAGCATTCCCATTGATAGACGTTCCAGATTTACGAAGCCGCTTCTGTTCAGATAGTCTTTTCGCAATCCTGCAACAGCATAGTTAAGAGTGAATGAAAGATAGGGAATTATAGGGATATTGTTCCTGTATAGTTTTTTTTTTTCTTATACCGTATTTTACACTACGTTCTAGAATAAGTAATTAGTTTTAACACTGAGTTTATATACTTCTTTGTATAAACACTAGACAAGTTCCTATTCAACAATTGAAATAATATAAAAATTTACTCTGAAATATACTGTGTAAATTTGAAGTGCTATTAAAAGAGCCGTAACAGATTTTAGTTTTTGTATGGACATTAATACCTCTTCAGGGCTTCCTCGTTTGTTTCATGGCTAGCAGCTTCGTAAATGCCAGTCTGCAAGTTAACCTTAGAAACTGGTTTCTTTAACAATGCTTCCCCAACTTTCACGAGGGCATTCAAGTTCTTCTCTGTGGCCACATCTACCGAAGATAAGTCGCCAGTTAATGTATCGTCCTACAATTTATATATCGGAGTGTTCACGATCAGTCAAGGAATCATGAACTATATATATTATTATGAAATATCATATTTCCTTAATTTTACGGACCTGTTTAAATTAAATTCTTAAATTGATATCATTCCAAACAAGTTTCATATAAGAATTTATTTGTAAATGAAAAGATTTTTTTTTATTTTAAAAATTCAAAACACTGTAAGAAATTCATTTGAAATATAATGATTTGTAAATTCTATAAATTTTTTTTTACAAATCCTCAAATATTTATATAGCACACCAAATAATCTGTAAATGACTTAAATTATTATTATTTTGAATAAATATTATATAAGAATTGATTTGTAAATGAATAATAAATCTTTGAGATTCCAAGTCATAGGGAATGAATTTGACGAGCTATATATATATAATGAGAACCTGGATTCGGAGGTAGTTTTGTTCAGAGTTGAGTGCTCGAAAAACGGAGGCTAGGTGAAAGTCAACCATGTCAGCACTGGCTTGACTAAAGGAATCAATTAAAGGGGTGGAACCATTCATTGTGGTTACCCAACTCAAGATGCCCCAGCCAGCTGCCTCATCTGCAGTGTATCTCGTTTCCTGTTTTTGAGAGCCTGTTCCTAAGGATAACACCAAAAACCTGTCGTATTGCATCGGTGCTACTTTGAAGTTTCCACTTGGCCCATGGTGGCTAATTTGGTTTGTCACTTCCGCAATGGCAACCAGCGTCTGCAAGGCCAAATAGATCTCATCCCTATGTTCATTAATTAAATTGCTAAAGGCTAAAGCATGCTCCAAGAGGTTAATTGCAACGACATGTGTGATATAATATATATATATATATAAAACTATAAGTCAAAGTTTGCAGAGATATCGATCGTTACAGGATTATTTGCAGCGACGCCTCCGTCTATAAGGTCGAACTCTCTCATCACTTTGCCATGGTGGTCTTTGGTTTGAAAGTAATGTGCTGGAAGATATGTTGGAGCTGCCGAAGTTGCAATGCATATGTCCGACAACGAGGCATTCAAAACTGGCCTCTTCTTCAGCTGTTCTCTCATTTGAAAATATAACATTGCACAAGTAAGAGGGACGTATATATATGATAATATTTTGATTTTCTCGGAACATATATATAATAAATTAAGAGAAGAGGGATGAACCTGGAAGCTGGAAAAGATGGTGGGTTGAAGGCGCTTGATGTCAAATGCTGGGATGACAACGTTGGTCAGTGTTTGGTGCAATTTTTTGTCCCCAAGTTTTTCCCTAAGAAGGCTACGTAAATACTTGCCGTTATACTGGGGCCCTAACAGAGTTTTGCTGATCTTCACGATATATGAGAATATATTGCTGCATCTTTAACGGTACCATTACACAGTAAATTAGTACATAATGCATACGTGCGGGATCGATATATATACTTTGATTGATTTGATGAAGTTAATAAAGTATTTACTTATTTTGTGGGAAGATTTTTGGGGTGTGCTCAAGGTAGAAGTCCTTTATATCTTTGGCAGCATATAAGGGTCGGTTCTTTTCATTTGGAGCAGTGAGCATTGTAGTCACTAATCCCCCAGTACTTGTTCCCGCAATCACGTCAAAGTAGTCAGCCAATCTTGCATGATCACCATCCAGCTTCTGCATTCACCATAAATAAAATATATAATTAGAAGGTTTGAAAGCTAGACTAGTTAGTATTACTATTAGTATACTATAAATGACCTGAAATTAATCAATCAAACTAACGCATCCAATTGATAAACATCGAGCGAGATATTACAAAGAACAGCCATGAAATTTAATGGATGACATCAATAAGTAAAGTACAGTGCAGTTTAATTATGAGTTTGACATGAGCTTTAGCATGTTATACCTGAAGCTCTGATTCCAGGAAACCAAGTATAATTCCTGGAATGATTCCCCTAATGCCTCCTCCATCAATACTGAGCACGGTAACTAGGTGTCCATCACTTGGAGTTGGAGGTAGGGGTGCCTTCGTTGCTTCCATCAGTTTGATGTGTTGCCTCAAGGGAAAGAGAGAGAGATGGAGGGAGAGTAGCTAGGGGGCAAAGGAAAACTCTTTAAACCTTCAACAAGCTTATTCTGTTATATGGTAAGTCTAGTTTTCATGGCTTAATTTGATGGAGGAGTTCCTAGGGGGTATATATAGATCGACCATACGGAATATTAAATATTTAGAGCAAGCCTTTCTGTTGACTTGTTTTTAGCATGTTTAAATTAATTTCCACGTAGGAGGTATATTATTTTCATATATATATATATGAAGAGATGTAGAGTACTTCTTCACATGTTAACCGTGTTTGCTTGATAGTGATGGATCCCGCAAGAGGAGATGTATGGATTAAATGGAAACCAAAACTCAAACCTATATGGTGAATTAAACTGTTGTTTTTTAAAAGTTGCTTTTATTGTTTTCAACCATACTGGAAAATTATGTACGGCAATCCTTTCTATTGCCTTTTAAACATGTTAATCATGGACTTATAAAAAAAATGTTAATCATGTTTTATTGATAGTCATGATTAGTGATGGCCCGGCAAGAGGAGATGTATGGAGACGAAATAATGAAATATTAAACCATATAGGGACGGTAAAACGTTGTTTTTAAAATATTTGATTACCTCTTCATCTCTTCCCTCTTCATTCATGAAAATCTCAAATTCCCAATTGACTACCTGCTAGTGTCCCCCGGTCTGGTGTTTCTACCTATCATAAATGGTTCAACAGCTAGCCATCATTAACGGCACAGTAAAAATGACGTCGTGTCGAGTTTTTTTTTAATACATGTTAATTTTTGTTGTCAATAATCCTAATTAGCTTTTTAGGTTTAATGACACTCCACGATATCTTTATAGGTTATGTTCTTTGAGTTCTTATGAGACTAATCAACAGTTAATAACTTAGATTATAATGATTTTTGCTGTTCTTCAAGCAGAATAACTCTCACTAGGATTTAAATTTACGTCTTATCCTGTGAAGGTGAACATACTTATCAACTTGACCAACCCTCAATTGGTTCTACCCGTTAATTTAGTTAGAAGTTTTCTTGACCCTTTTTAAAATTTAAGGAGTAAATTATACATCAATCAATGTTTAAGAGAGTTTTTTTTGCATTTTATTCTAATTCTTTTTGGAAACAACTTCTTCAAATTTCAAAATGAATTGTTGTATTTTATCATTCTTTAATACATATTATACATGAAAATTATTAAAAACTGAGAATGGTTCCAAACACAATCAAAAAAATTTGTGGTAGTTTTTCGTTTTTCTTGTGTGTATATATTATTTGATGAGGTAGGATAATTAACAAGTCACTTTCAGTTTTTTTATTTGACTTATCTAAATAAATAATAAATTCCTTAATACATATGCGAGGCATAATATTTTATTTAAGTACAGGGAGGACGTGATTCACGATCTTATTCTCTCAATTCTCAAATGTCTTTGATAACGGCTAAAATTATAATAAATGAAGAAAAAGGATAAGATTGACAAGGGTGCTTTCACCATTTCGTTGTCTTTGATAACTTCCACCACAGGGCACTGCGAAAATAATTGGGGTTTTGACCAATTCTACAAAACAGTGAATCCAAACAAAAGAATAAGAGCAACATGGATGAATACTTGAATAGGAGGAAAGATTCTTACTAATCTCTGATAGTAAAAACACAAACTAATTACCAAAAAAAAAAATACACAAACTAATTAATATAACACGTGACACAAAAACTAAACATGTAACGTTTGAATATATTACCGTGAGAGTACTTAATAATTTCTCAAATAGGAGAGACCATTTTAACCTACTATATGTAAAAAGAAATGATATTTGCACATATAACATATTTTACATATCTCTATTTTATTTTTCTTTCTCTTCTCTTTTCTCTTTACAATATTAAAAAACATAAATAAATAAAAATATAAAAAATATGTGAGATATGTTGTATGTCCAAATATCATTACTCATGTGATGAGAAGGATCAGCCTCACAATATGAACACCACATCTGATTAGGTTTCCCCTCAGTGGCTGCTAGTAATCGCGACCAAATGCGCTATCGATCGGCCGTCGCGCCCAGCTCACTCATTTTCTCTCAAACCCTCTCTCATGGCTTCCTGCCAATTTCAAGTGCACAACGCACGGATGCATACTCAGTTTAGACGATTTTGTTTTGTCTTTTTCGAGTTTTTTGGACAAAGATTTGCAAGTTGAAAAAAAAAATCATGATTTCATACTGATAATCATGACAGTAATTGCTTTGCCTCCCCATCAATTTAGATTTCTTATCATTCTTTACAAAGATATCTGTTACCTTATATAAATATATATAAAAGATTATTTTAATGAAAAAGTTGTTTATGTAATAAATGAGAAGTGTCACTCTCTGAACAATTGGCATGGCGAGACCTTGTAAACAAAGTTTTAAATTATGATTGTGGTTGCGGTCGCTGGTACAAACAAATATAATTGATGCAAAACATAATTGTAGGGTGTCGTGATTCAGCGGCTACCGTAACCATAATTGTAGTTCTGGACAGGTACAATGAAGATCCTTTAACTGGGTCTCCTATGTTTAAGCGTACTGGTCCCATCCGACACGTGAGTTAGGGGATGAGACCCACACGTGTGTTCCAAACTAATTAGCAATGTTATTAAATACACAACAATAATAATCTAATATTACATATTATTTTTATATAAAATATAACTTTTATTATATCATAATATAAGTTAATTTTTCTTATTTTATGATGTTTTTAATTATTTGTTAAAGGAGACTTATTATTAAAAGTATTGCCACAGAGTTTGAAGCTTTGTAGCCCAATTAAAATCTGGATAATGCAAAAATTAACTTTATGAGTGGAGCCTAACGGGACCCACTTTTAATTTTTATCAGGGCAATTCGAGATACTCTTTTTTCTGAGCAGTATAGTTTATTTATTTATTAAATAATTGTGATAATTACATGATTTTATTAATGTTTTATTAAGATTTTAATAACTTAGCTGTGAAAGTTTTCTATTTTGAATCCCTTTCTTATTCTTGAGAGACTTATCTCTTAACTCACATTAATTAAGAAGATTTAAAAAGGGAAAAAAATATACTTTCTTTGTTGTCCAAGAATTACATATTATAAGGAATTATATACAAATAAGAAATCTTAAAAGAAAAGTTTGGTAATAGTTTGGGCCAAAGTGAAATTAGTATAAATATGATATAGAAAACAATATGAGGAGGCAAGATATAGACTACATAGAAGCTGCACAAGAGAAGAAAATGAAGTAAGGGTAGTATTGATTTGTCCTAAAAAGTTAGTATGTATAGTTAGACTTTATGTACTAAGGGGATAAGGCTCATTCATAGTTTAAAGTTAAGGCAAATTACCAACCTCAGTGAGAATTTATGGTGGGATTACAAATCGCCTATCAACGGTTGTATCTTGGATTTGAACTAAAGTCATGGTTAACATGAGAGTAAGGTCCAACCAAATAAGTCAACACCTGCTGGCATATAACTCTCATAGTTTTTGTTTTAGCGTAATTGATAGATTTTTTTTTAAAATACCTGCTCTGCCGCTAGATGTTCTCAAGATAAAATATCAGAGAATAATATATTTGATATAAATGATGTTAAAATTAATGAGTAAATAAAAAAATTAGTCCCTAAAAAATCCCCCACTTATAGCACTTCGTTTATTTTTTTTTATTGTATTTTAGTTATTGCCATTAAATGTATAAATGGTTTATTAATTATTTAAATTTAGATTTGAATTATATTAGTTGAAGATTTATTTATTTTTAATTGGTATTTATTTTTAATTTATGACATCATAAAAAACTCTAAAAAGAAAAACAATTGTAACTAAGAGTTAAGTCAGTTTGTGTTTTGGGTACTTTTGGATAGAACCCACTCATAAAAACAGTTAGTTAAGTTGGGTTTGGAAATAAGACTATGATCTTCAAAAAGACTTTTCCAACTTGATCTTCTAATCTTGTGATTTCTTTATTGGATCTTAAGATATATTTAGTTGAATATGTGAAAATAAAAATATATTTAAACACAAAAAAATACTTTGAGATCTGTCGTTTGAGAGAATGACCTATTGTTTTGGTCAGTCTACAACAAAATATTGTCACCCGTTATTTCAGAGTTTGTGGGTAGATTATAACTAGACTAGATTGGCTAACACGCCAAAAAAAAAAAGTCATGGCCTCATATTTCTTGCAATACGTTAGACATGGTTGCAGAAGTTTATATACAATTTACAACATAATTATTACAAGTTGCTGATGAAGCCCCAATAAAATGAAATGGAGAACGTAAACATGATCGATTTGTTTTCAATTCATTGATAAAACCCCAAGGATTAACATACTAAGCGTTTACATCACATGATGCATGTTTACAGGGATATTTAATTTATTTTGATTCACAACAATTGACTAAGGAGTAAGGATCACTGCAATGGACAGTTTGGCCCTTGCACACGTACATGCATGACGCACACTGATCATGCTAGTACATTTAACACAAAAATCAATCACACATAACATATTGCTTATCCTTTCTTCCACTTCTAAGCATTCCCATTGCTAGACGTTCCAGATTTACGAAGCCGCTTCTGTTCGGATAGTCTTTTCGCAATCCTGGAACAGAATAGTTAAGGGTGAAAGTAAGATAGGGAATTATAGGGATACTATTCCTATATAGTATTTTTTTTTTTCTTATATCGTATTTCACACTATGTTCTAGAATAAGTAATTAGTTTTAACACTGAGTTTACTTCTTTGTATAAAAACTAGACAAGTTCCTATTCAATAATTGAAATAATATAAAAATTTACTCTAGAATATACTGTGTAAATATCAGGTTCTATTAAAAGCTAGAGCCATAACAGATTTTAGTTTTGTATGGACTTTAATACCTCTTCAGGGCTTCCTCGTTTGTTTCATGGCTAGCAGCTTCGTAAATGCCAGTCAGCAACTTAACCTTAGAAACTGGTTTCTTTAACAATGCTTCCCCAACTTTCACGAGGGCATTCAAGTTATTCTCTGTGGCCACATCTACCGAAGATAAGTCCCCAGTTAATGTATCGTCCTACAATTTATATATCGGAGTGTTCATGATCAGATAAGGAATCATGAACTATATATATTGTTATGAAATATCATATTTCCTTAATTTTACGAACCTGCTTAAATTGATATCATTCCAAACAAGTTTCATATAAGAATTTATTTGTAAATGAAAAGATTTTTTTTTATTTTAAAAATTCAAAACACTGTAAGAAATTCATTTGAAATATAATGATTCGCAAATTCTATAAAAAACAAACTATACAAATCCTCAAATATATATATAGCACACCAATCGCAGTAGATGATCTTTTTCCTTGTTTGTTGGTCTGGAAAGTCTTGTCTTAAATTAATGGTTACTGGAGGAGAGAACAAGTGAATATAATATTAACTTCTTTATACTTACATATTTATAGAGCGACAAACGCCATGCCATATGTGAATTGCTGAAAAGTGTCCTATTATTTGAGTCCCTCAAAATTGATATCATTTCCTTTGGCTACTCAAATGTGAAGTTGTTAAATGGAAGGCCCAAGTTGACACCAATCACCAATACACCTTCAATTCAGTGTAAGCTTTCTCTCTCTCTCTCGATTTTGATCTCCTTTCTCTGTGACTCTGTGTGCCTGTGCTGGTGTTAACCCATCTCCACTGGTGCCTTTCATAATTTATAGTTTTTTTATTTTATTAGTTCAGTTTAATTTATAATTTATAACAAATTCTCTTGAAAAGTAAAATTAAATACTTTATGTTTGATTCATAATGTTTGAGTGGTTGAGATGTGACCAAAAAGTTCAATATCGGCAGTGCAGTTTTTGGAACCGAAATTTGGCCAGCTGCAGAATATGGAAGGACAATGTTCCAAACACAGGCATCTAACTCAGTTATTTAACATATGAGGAATCATAGATGCCTGGATGGAGATAACAATGTTCTAAATACCTCCTATATATCATTGGCCTCCTCTTGGAGGAATTTCCATATGAGAATAATTTTACCAGTGACTATTGTGCCAACTGCCAAATATTAGAAATGTGGACAATATTTGTAGTTAATTTTATTTTTCTGAAGTGAATGGGAATCTTCAGTTTATATGAAGTTAGCTTAGTACTATATCACTGCCTTGGCTTACTCTTGCTTGACTTTCCTATTTCCTCATAGGGAACGAGATACAGACAGAGATGGGAAGGTCAACTTTAAAGAATTTTTCCATGGGCTCTTTAATTTGGTAAGAAACTATGACGAAGAAAGTCTAATGATTCCATCATTCTTATAATTCAATGGATGCTCCAGCTCAGCTTGACAAAGATGGTGATGGGTATTCATCATTTTTATTTTCATCATTAGTCAGTTTTCTTTGAATGATTATGGTTGTCTCCATATGCTATCAATCAATTTTGAGGTTTCATCTCAATCTTTGCAGGTACTTGTTAGATGTTGAACTACTACCTATAATTGAGAAAATCCACCCATTTGAGCATTATTATGCAAAGCAATAAGCAGATTATATCATTTCACAGGTATTGAATTTAACCTTACGATAATTACACTCTTATTGTTGTCAAAGGTGTCAATCTTTTCTAGCAATTTCATTTGAACATTGTTAGAAAACTGATAATCAGAGCTTGAATATCACTGTATTATTACTGGAATTCACTTTCTATTACTGATATGATCAGATATCAGAAATAGATGGAATGGAGGTACATAGATCCTCCTAAGCAGAAATAATATTGCTAGAAGTTTTCAGTAGCCAACATATCAGAAATAACAATGTCGTAAAGTTTTGAGGAAGCTGATAAGTTTTCTATACCTTGATGGTTATGAGGGCTATTCTTAGTCTGCTCCATCTTTGGGGTTAAAACCACACTTCTTTTTTAGATCAATAATGTCTCTCACTATAGGTGTGTGGATTGATAGCTGCACTTCATGGTATTTCCTGGTGATAACATACTGGCTGTTGCTTTTTAGTTACATAGAAGAAATTACACTCTTATTGTTGTCGAAGGTGTCAATCCTTTTTAGTGATATCATGACTGTTATTGATGACCGTCTTATTCCCTCCTACTCGGGTGGTGAACCTTGTGTGTTTTTCTATAAAATGTGAGTGATTTTGTTCTTAATCTCTCTCTTTCTGTCTCTCTAGAATTTAGGATTTCATTGTTTTGCTTTCCCCTTTATTGCAGGAAAGGTGACTATTATCGGTATCTGGCAGAATTCAAGTTTGGAGAGATGAAAGAAAAGAGGCTGCTGATCAGTCTAAGAAAGCATATCGGTCTACTTATATTCAGACCTCTTGTATAGGGTGTTGGTTGGTTCGGGTAAAATATACAACTGTTAATATTTAAGAGAAAACTATAATTTACCCTTTTCAAGTGTAGACCAAGTGCACTTTAGTATTAAAACTTAAAAAACATGCAAATCGTTCCCCAAATTTTTGAAAGAGTGCGAGGCAGTTTTTTCATCTAATATATGTTCATAAGCTAACGAAGAAAGACACGTTCTACTCACGTGATCACTTTTGGAAGTATAAGAAATCACACTCCATTTATGTGATCGTCTTAGTCCCTCCAAACACTATCTAAAATTACCACAGTCATTTCAAACAAAGAAACCCTAATGTCATACTTCCGGTGCACGTCTAACCCATTCACCATGCATTGAAGAAGTGGTTTTATGAAGCACGACTTGCACCATTGAAGGAGAAAACATCCACAAAAATTACTACAACGAAGGTTATTTATTGTAAATCAAGCATTTTTGCAGCACTCAATTTTTTTTGTTTGTCGCCCTTACTCTCTTCGACCTCAGTTGCATCTAGGTTTCCTTGTTTGAAATGACTTGGTGTTTTAGATGGTATTTGAGAGGAAAGGAGATGATCACATGAGTAAAGCATGATCACTTACCCTCTTAAATTGATCACGTAAGTAGAGCTTGCCTCTCTTTATTACCTTATGGATGGATATTAAAAGAAAGGACTGTATCACAAACTTTTGAAAGTCTAGGAATCGATTTGCATGTTTTTTAAGTTTAAAGATTAAAGTGCACATGACTTATAGTTAAAGAGGATAAATTGATGTTTTCTAGTATTTAATTAGCTTTTCATGATGATCTCAGAAAGCAATGGACGCATCTAGAAATAGATTATATCCACTCATCCCTATATTTTAAATATCAATATCTTTCATACATATTGCAGAGTCACGGATACCCAAAAGCATTAATTACTATGTTGTATGCAAAATTGATTCGAAGATTTCCAATATCCTTCGTCTTTATGATTTAGGAGCACAAGTGACATGAAGTAAGTTCTTGGATCTAGTGACCGGTGGGGTATAAGCTATTTTATCAAATCCAATTGCTTGCACAAATGAAAGATTCTTACGGTAATTATTAATATTGATGTCGGCTTTTAGATGCAAAAGAAATCCGAATTTAAATATTAATAATTAACTATAAAGGAAAATTGTAGAATTCTTTAGTTAGTATTATTAATTAATGAATAATAATAATAATAATAATAATAATAATAATAATAATAATAATAGATAAGATTAGAGATGATGATTTTTTATTTTATTTTTTTGCCAAAATGATGCATTGTTATTAGAATACGCGTGGAAGTGATGGACTCAGCATTATTGTCGCTTGTTCAAAGATCAGTAACAGATTGACAAGTAGCAAGTTTAGATTGATTATAATTAGAAAGATCCGAATACCAAAACAAATAAAGGAATTAGAAAGATCAGTGGCCATACTAGTTGTAACATAGGCCCAATTAATGGGACGTGGATAAGAGGTAATTTGGGCTTTTTGGACTAACTGGATCTTTGACGATCACTGTAAATTAGATAATATCATATGCTATATGAAAGGACTAGGAGCCAACAAGTATCGCAATACCCATCATCATTATATCGGCCTGAGCCCAAGACTTTTCTTGGGTACCATACTACTAACTCGACCAAAACAAAACCAAAAAAAAAAAAAACCAAATTGTTCTAAGTTCTAACAAGGTTCGCATATTCCTGTGAGAAAATTCCTTATAGAGCTTCAATATCGTCCATCTACCTTAAATGTTTGTTTTTTTCCTCGTACAAAACCGACTTATGCTCCCGCCATCCTCGCCTGCAACTTCTAAAAGACTAAAACATTACCCATTTCCCAGATAAGAGACACTAGAACAATCCACTATTCTTTTCCCTTTCTTCTCTTCTTGTTTTTTTGTTTTGTTTTTTTTTTTCTATTTCTTTTTCTAAAATTTCAACTTATTCCAATTCCAAATTATTATAATTGCAAACAAAAGCACTACACATTACAAATACACAAGAAAATAACAATGCACCGTCTCTGTCTTAGAACACGACCCTTTCTTCGCTTCCCTGGTCCTCGCAACATTTCTAGTTCTTCATCATCATCATCAACAAAACCTATCAACCCACCTGATAACATTGTACAAAATTCCCAAATAGTCCCTCACCATCACCGCCGCATCTCACCTCTCCCTCTCCCATCTCTCTCCAGAGGCTCCGCCATCGCACTCTCCGCCGCCGTCGTCTCCGCCGTCTTCGCCTCCGTCGCCCTCCTCTCTTCCGATTATGTCCGTCAACAGAAAACCGATGATGCAGCCTCTAATCCTCTCTATGCCGGCGCCGAACACGCAATGCACAAGTCCGCCGACTCGTTCAACCGGATTTTCCATCACATTAAGCGAACCGGCGTCGCCGCCGCAGTCCTCTGGCAGTCGCTCCGCTCGGTTTTGTCTTCGGCAAACCACGAGGTTCGCTCAGGCTTCGAGATTCGTGTGGCGGCGTTGCTCGCGGACATTGCCGCCGCAAATTCGAGTCGCAGGGCTGCTATCGTCGGCGCCGGTGGCGGCGCCGTCGTGGATTGGTTGCTTGAGTCGGTAGCCGTTGCGAAAGACGGTGGTGGCACTCAGGCGGAGTCGGCGAGAGCGCTGGCGTATTTGATAGCGGACCCTAATGTGTCTTCTGCTGTGCTTGGGCGACCTCATGCTATTCCGAATCTTCTCAGGTTTATTTTCTCTTGCCAGCCTCGGCGTTCTAAGAATAAGAAGGTAACTGATTCTATTTAGGTTATCTTTTCTGTTTGAATTGTAATCTTTGTTTTAATAATGTGCTTGAACGCGACCTAGTTTATGATTGCCATTGGCTTTGGCAAACTGAGCAATCAATTGGATTTTATCCCTGTGTGTGACTTTGAGTTTATTGTAAATTATCTAATAATATAATTTATGTTTCTACAAAACAAAAACAAAAAATTGGGTTGATCCATGCTGTATCTAGTCTAGCATTAATAGACAAGCTAGTAAGGCATTTGTATCTGAATGACATTCTATTGCCTGGTTTCATTTGTGGGCATGGTGTGGCAAAATGCAGATAAGAATCATAAGATCTTAAACCATGGACACATAGTATCTCATAATGCAAGGCAAAATGCGGAAAATATATTTGGAAGTTGGTCCCTTTATGAAAACAGTTTATTATCTGGCTGCGAGTCATTACTTTGGTTCAAGGAAGAACGGATACTTCAAAACAGCTGCCGTATCCATGTCCGACATGTCAAGTTGGTTCCTTTATGGAAACAATTTATTATCTGATACTCCTTGTTGTATTAATCTTATATTAATTTAGGATTTGTGTTTTGATGTTAATCTTATATTAATTTTACGTACCTTAACCATGTCGTATCCTATAATTTTTAGAATTTGTTATATCCCTGTGTCTATGTCGTATTGTATTTGTGTCTTGTGTCGTGTCTGTGCATCCTAGCTTTGGTAATTCACACATAAGAATGAGACAGAATTTTGAACTGTGCTTCAATCTGATTGAAAATGCTTAGGCATTGTTGTCATTATTTGATAATTTGTCAGGGAAAATACATAGTGTTTTTTTTATGCAGAGGGTGCTCATAATAAAGGTGTATGACTGTCCTGTTTGTATTGTATCACATCTCTTGCTGGACATCACCATGTTGGTTTTTTTTTTAATGCATAACACTATCTGATCATTGTTTTTATATTTTCTTGCTATGGCCACTGTAGATCTATTTTATGAATGCAAGATTCACTCAAGATATTGTTGATAGTGTCCTTTCTGATTAACATTGGTGACATCATTCAATTTTTTGTGGCAGCAGCATTCAAGACGCAGTTCATTTGATATTTCTGATTCTTTGAAAGGTAGAAGCATGCTTGTGGCTGCCATTATGGATATCGTTACCTCCAGTTGTGACAATGCAGAAGAGGTATCTTTCAAGCCATCCTTGCCTGGAAATGCTGAAACCAGAGACATTGCAGCAGCCCTACAAGTTATTGAGGAAGGTGGTTTGCACTTGGATGAGCCACCTGAAGGTGAAGATGATGATGATGGGGGGATAGGAAGGAAAGGGATTGGAATCAAGATACTTGAAGGTACCACTGTTTTAGGGCTTTCAAGGGCCAGCTGGACAATGGAGTTGGACAACTCTAATTCCAGTCATGCCAAACTGTTAAAGCATCATACTCCTGAAACTCTTATGTATCAAAATAAGCATGGCAATTCGCTAGCACAAAAAAATATGTCTTCTGCTGTAGTTCCTGGTCTCTGGGATGATTTGCACTGTGAACATGTTGTCGTTCCTTTTGCCACCTGGGCATTGGCAAATTGGGCAAGTGCATCACAGTTGAATAGATATCGTATTCAGGAACTGGATCAAGATGGAAATGCTATCATGTCTGCTTTATTGGCACCTGAGAGATCTGTGAAATGGCATGCAAGTTTGGTGGTGCGGTTGCTATTAGAAGATCACAATATGCCTTTGAATGATTCTGTTTCTGATTGGAGTTCCAGTCTTCTTTCTACTATATTTCAGGCATGTAAGCATGAAGATATTTCATTGGCTCAGGTAGCTTTTTCTGCCTTTCTGTTATCTGTTGAGAGAAGTCCCAGGGCGCAGAAGATAGTGATGGAGAAGGGTCTTAATTCGATGAGAGACATTGCCAAGCGGACAACAAAGCATAAGCAGGTGCAAGAAGCAATGGCAAAGGCATTAGAATTACTCTGTACTGGGGACCTGCATTTGTCTCTTGAAGAGAGTCAAAAATGGTCAGGAATTCTTCTTCCCTGGGTTTTTGGAACATTTTCCTCTGATGCTATACGAACTTCAGCCATAAAGATTCTTTCTCGGATGTTAGAAGACTATGGACCAACGTCTGTACCAGTGTCTCAAGGATGGTTAGCCATGCTGATAACTGAAGTGCAGAGTTCCATCAAGAAATCAAATGATAAAGGAGCCAGTCAACCTAAAAGCGACAAAGTGAAGGTATGGAAACATTTTTCTTCCTCTTTATGTTAGATAATAAGCTTTGAGGTCAAAATGACATGTCACATTGTTATCTCGTTCTGCTGCTTCAATTCCAAGTCAACAGTTTGATGTAAATTTTAGCTTTGTTAACTTTTGCAGACTTTAATCAATAATTCAAATATTGCTTCCGCTGCACAAGTTGCAAATCAGTTAGCTAGTGCTGTTGTTAATCTGGCAGCTAAACAATTGAGAATTGCTTCTAATTCTGTGGATACATCCCCACTGGCAGATTTTCTTTCTCTGGAACCTTTAGCAGGACCATTTAAAAATTTAAAAAAAGATAGTCTGCCTAAATTAGATGCTGCAGATTCTGCCTTGG
Organism: Styphnolobium japonicum; assembly: GCA_023212625.1. Lineage (NCBI taxonomy): Eukaryota > Viridiplantae > Streptophyta > Magnoliopsida > Fabales > Fabaceae > Styphnolobium > Styphnolobium japonicum. Next base: position 28,830,270 of record JALBWW010000006.1, read on the forward strand.
CAACCCTGAAAGGAATTAAGGCTCTGACTGAAGTTTGTGCTGAAGACTCTCTATGTCAAGACAAGATTGTTGATTTTGGGATTTTGTGTTTGCTGAGGCGCTTTTTGTTGAGTGATGATTACGAGAAACTGGCTGCTATTGAGGCATATGATGCATCATCTAGAGCACATGAGGGGCAAGAGCGGATTTCAAATGTTGATGGGGAACCGCCTATATCAGATATAAATGATCCATCTAGTCTCCGAGTTCCTCCTACAGCTCATATCCGCAGGCATGCAGCTCGATTGTTGACCATCCTCTCACTCCTTCCCAAAGTCAAGAAGGTCATCATAGCTGATGAAACTTGGTGCAAATGGCTTGATGATTGTGCTAATGGGAGGATTCCAGGTTGCAATGACCTTAAAATGCAAAGTTATGCCAGGGCAGCACTTTTAAATTTATTTTGCAATAACCAGTTTAATGGAAGGTCTGGAAGTGGAAGCCCTTCTGACGGCAGTGTAAAAAATAATAATAACTTGTGTCCTCGTTATGATGACATGATATTCTTGATAAATTCTCATCTTCCCCACTGGAAGTGTCCCACAGAAACAGATCAACAAGATGCTGTCTCAAAAGACATATCTGTGGCTACTTCTGCTGTTAATGAGGATGGAACCAAACATTTGAATGATGGTAACTGCTCTAGTTCTATTGATTCATCTAAAAGCAGTCCAGATGCAAATTGTCCTTTGCTAGACGTAGTTTTTGTCCATGGCCTCCGTGGTGGGCCTTACAAGACTTGGCGCATAGCTGAGGACAAATCCTCAACTATGTCTACCTTGGTGGAGAAGATTGATGAGGAGGCAGGAAAGCTTGGAACCTTTTGGCCTGGTGAATGGCTTTCCAGTGATTTTCCCGAGGCTCGCTTGTTTACCCTCAAATACAAGGTTTGCCTTAGTAAGATTATGACATGTTTGCTTTACAAATCTTGCATTCTTTATTGGTGTAAGTTCTAACAGCTTTTTTAGAACCTGTCTTGTGTGGGATCCCCTTCACCTGCATCTAACTCTTTAAGTAAATGCTTTATGCAGACTAACCTCACGCAGTGGTCTGGAGCTAGCCTGCCTCTTCAGGTTACACTTTTTCCTCACCTCTTTATTTATTATTAATAGATTAAGAAACAGCATCACATTTTGCTTCTCTACCATTAGCTTGACTTGTTAGTAATCTGGGAAGTTGCCAACACTTGGCTGTGTGCAAACTGATATTGGGGTTTTCATCCTCATTCCTCTATGAGCCTTGTTAGGGGTTATAGAAAATTATCATTGTGAATCCTATAGTGATTGTGGAGTGAGAGGAGCAATTCTTGACCATTGGATCATGCATGCATGGTCAAGATTAGAATTAGCCATTTAAACCCTTCTGTGCACTACTTCCACTGCTAACTTGTCTAAACTGTAATATTTTCAAATCCCTATCCATCTATTGACTAGATAATCACTTCTCTACAACCAAATCCCTAAAATTCTCAATTTCCCCATTTTCCCCCTCCACATAGTTGTGGTAGGGAGGTTTCTTGTATCTTTCACCAGTACTGCTCACACTTGCTTGTTGCCTGTTGCTTTGTTTTTAAGTTACATTTTCGTACACATATTTATTTGAAATTTGCAGGAAGTTAGTTCTATGCTATTGGATAAGCTTGTTGCAGCAGGAATTGGGAATCGACCTGTTGTTTTTGTTACTCACAGGTTAGTATGGCTGCCTGAGTGTTCACATTACGTGCATGCACCAGACCAATGGCCTTCTGTGCACTCATTGGTTTACTTGGTCATTTTTTATGATTGAGATGTGCAAGTGATTCATGCTTCATAGGATACTTTATTGACTGTAGAACATATATGTTTCTAACCAATCATGAATAGGTAGTTGCATAATGGAATGCATGCAGAGGACCTGACTGTTCTTGATTGGCCTCTTGTACAACTTGTTAATATTTTTATCACAATTTGTTCTTTCTACCTCTACTTTCAATGGCAGAGCTTGTGATAAATTTGCTTAGGGGTTATATAGAAATGTTTCATATATAAGTATATTAAGAATTTAATATTAAGATTGATTCGCAATGGTACACAGTTTTAAACAAAGGGGAGTTTTACAGTGCACCAATGAGAGAGTTGTTAATTTTATTTTATTTTTGGAAAAGATTGCATAATCAGATAAAAAGAAAAATGTTTAGTCTATTAAGTGTAGTCAAAGGCACGCCTAGGGCGTTGAGGTGAGGCACCAGAAGGGGTCAGTGCTTCAGCCAGCACCTCTGGCTCCTTTAGGGGCTTATTGATCACTGTTAAAAACCCAAAAATTCTAGCCATCAAATTTGCTAACTATGATGCTAAAGGAGGTAAAATAGTCTAAATGTTTAAAAAATAACTAGTTGTCAGTCTTTGGGACTCTTAGCTGCAAGCAACTTAGGGTTTTGTAAATTGAACATCTTAACCTTTTATTTTTACTATGAATGTTACGCTTGAGTAGTTAATTTATATGCCAAATAAATTAAAAATAGTAAAATATTTTACTGTTTTCTTTTTCTAATGTCAACGCCTTTCATTAGTGAGGCGTGCGCTTTTTGGCACCTCTCTTCTCAAGGCGTTAAAACCCTTTAGCATCTTAAGGGCACCTTTCGCCTTTGACTTCTTTGAGTCTCACAAATTTTTGGTTATATATATAAGGAGGTTTCTCCGGTACCTTTCTTTTTTGTGAGGGTATTGGTACCCCTTAACTATTAGTGGTTAATATTAGTCCATATGTTCCACTTACTTTAAATATAAATACAACAAGTTATTTTTGTATTTATATTTCAATTAAATGGGATACACCATTAAATATTGACCATTGATTGCTATATATATATATAATGAGAGAGGAAAACCTTGACCATATTAGATCATTCATGTATGGTCAAGATTAAGACATAAAATCAGTTGGAATTTTTGACTGAGGTGTGCTTGATGTACGTGGGTTCTATCACTTCGTCTGTCTTATGAACACATGGGTTTAAGTATTTTTGTGGTTTTAAAAAATTTAGGTCTTCCTGAGATTCATCCCCAACTGCTTTTACCTTTCTAAGTTAGGGCCCGTTTGTATTAGCTTTTTTAGGAGCAGAAATGCTTTTTTGAAGTAATAAAAGTGCTTTTTTAAGAAGTTAAAGAGTTCAAGCTTTTAAAAAAAGCACTTCATGTGTAACAAAAAAGCACATGAAGTGTTTTTTTAAAAGCTTGAACTTTAGCTTCTAAAAAAAACACTTTTATTACTTCAAAAAAGCACTTCTACTCCAAAAAAAGCTAATACAAACGGGGCCCTTAGGCTTTCTCCTAGAAGTCCTTCTGGACAAAAACAAAACTAATCGCTCTTTTTTTTTAAAAAAAATTGCAGTTTTCAAATGTTTGAGCACCTAGTTATTTGTTTAATCAATTTTCACCTCACTTTGTATGTTTTGTCTGCATGCTTCATGTGGTTTTCTATTGTTTGCAGTATGGGGGGCCTTGTTGTGAAGCAGATTCTTTATAAAGCAAGGGAGGAAGGTTTTGATAATCTTGTGAATAATACCATCGGAATTGTAAGTCTTGACTCCTTAACTAAATATATGCTTAAAAAATTGCAGGTTCTTTTTTATTTTTTATGCTTTATTTTGGTTGTAGGTGTTCTATAGCTGCCCACATTTTGGTAGCAAACTTGCAGATATGCCTTGGCGGATGGGCCTCGTGCTTCGTCCTGCTCCAACGGTTAGTATCTAAAGTTACCTGCCCTCATTCAACAGTAGATGTTGATATTTAATAATTTATTTCCTATTCTAATTGCTACATTCGAAAGATATTTTAGCACTTGGTTCTTAGTGTTTCATAGATAGGAGAGCTAAGAAGTGGGTCTTCAAGATTGATAGAGCTTAATGACTATATTCGTCACCTTCATAAGAAACGGATGCTTGATGTCCTCAGCTTTTGCGAGGTAGTCAATAGTTAAGTTTTTTGTTATTATCTCTGCCAGTGACTTTTTATGAATTTGAGTTGTCATTGACTGATTTGCAGACCAAGGTAACTCCAATAGTTGAAGGTTATGGTGGATGGGCCTTTCGAATGGAAATTGTACCAATTGAGTCGGCGTATCCTGGATTTGGGGAACTGGTTGTAAGTATATTGTGAAATCACATCTCATATGACAAGAAAAAGAAAAAGAAATAAATATTTGTCTGAATAAGTTCCCTTTTTGTTTTTTAGAAAAAAAGGATGCAGTAACTAATGACATTGCCATTGAAGTTTAATGCTATGAGTTTATCACTTTCATTTTCATGAAATAGAGTTGATTACGCTTTTTCTCATCTTAACCTTCTTGAAAGACTCTGCTGGAATTGATTTCTGATTGCACACTGTTTACTGCATAGCTTTCTACTTCCATCTTATTGATGCTTGTATGTGGTCCATTATACTTACGCTATTGTTCTGTGATCGGCTATGACTGCATTATGTGGTATAAGTTATTTTCAATCTTCAGAAGAAAGCAGTGTACTGTCAAAACTATCATTATTTCAGGTGCCCTTTTATAATGGTTTAGTCAAATAATCAATAGTACTCCAAAAGAAGTGTTGGACAACATTTATCTTCATGTCCTGTTAGATATGCAAGCTTTAAGCCCACACACTATAGTTAGATTTTCCCAATTAACTTTTGTTCTTCCAGTAGCCCTTCTAACAGCTTTATTTAACCCATGATTTTTCTTTGGCATATAAAAATTAAAATGACAGGATTTAAAACAATTGGAATTTGGTTGTATCAATTTTTTTTTTTTTGGTAATATGATTGTAACATTTTATTCAAGTATTTCTATAACTTGGTTTTCAATTAGGGGTAACAAATGGATGAATTGGATGGAATTTGGATTGATTATAATGAATGGATAAAAAATAAACCATTAAATCCATTTGACATGCATTAAAAAATTGTTAGAACCATCTAATTCATCCATTACCTATTTTAATAGGATGGTGGATGGATGGATATCCAACCCACCAATTCAAAATCATATTTTTTTTATATATAAAATCTCTCTCTCTCCCTTATGACGCAAACGTTATATGTGCGTGTGTAAGTAAATTTTATTTCTTTGTTTGGTTATTTTTGAAATGGGAAACAAAAGTGGCATTTTGGGAAAAGATTCTAGGATGGGTCCCACTTATATGGATGATGTGACGGTTTTCAAAGGCTCATGGGATATCCATTGGATATTTTGGGTGGTTCGTTAACCATCAACCAAAATTGACCCAGTCCATTCATTGAATATATTATTATAATTGGATATATTGGACTTGATTTAGATATGAAGATATGAATGGAATGGATGATGAATTAATAAATTCAATTGCAACCGCAATGGACAATAGTATTTTAAGTGAAATTTTGTTGTGCTATTGCATTTAAGTGCTTGCTTTCCTATTTATCTTTAAATTTTGAAACAGGTATTGGAGTCAACCGATCATATAAATTCTTGCAAGCCCGTGAGCCGTTCAGACCCTTCTTATACGGAGATATTAGAGTTCTTACGCAAATTAAAAGCATGCTATACCTGAGATGTTTCTGCGGGAGATACGTAAATACTTCTTAAATTGTTAGGTAGGAATTCCGGCTTGGCTTTTATATGTCAAATGCATGGAAAGCTTCATATGTCCTGTGGGTTCGACTTGATAGCTCGATACCATTTACATGTTTAGTGAAGTTTCTAGGTGTCCACTAACAGGTTTCTTGCCAAGTCTTCTATTAGATTTTATCTTGCCTAACTTGTACATCTTCCATTCTTCACCAATTATTCATTTGGTGCTTCAACTTTCATGAATGTTGTAGGTCAGCTTGCCCCTGGGTTTTGTAATCAGTGTCCCTTGTACATAAATAGGAAACACAATTATAACTCATGTATATTCAAATAATTCGTCCTTCTCTTCAGTCTTACCCTTGTTGTTTGAGATGGTGTCCTAGTCATTTCCAAATTACTGTAACATGACACAAACCTCATTTAATAGAGAAGATTTTGTTTTGCACATCACTTTGTTCTTACTAAAGTGGCGTGTAAATTTAGAAGTTTAGGAGAGTTCAATTTGAGTTAAATTCAAATGTTATTATGTGTGGTGGTGTAGAAGTTATCTGCATATTTAGGTGAAATAGTATACATTCCTTCTCATATTTTCAAGCAGGCTTTTTTTAAATAAAAAAAAATGAATATTAGCCTCATTCTTATTATGTTACAATGGAGATAAGTGTAGGTTTAAGTTTTTAAAAAAATGCGTGTAATTTTATTAAACCTAAGAGACTCGTAAAGTACGGACATGCATTGGGTCAATCCCGATCAAATCATGTCCAAATTGTAATGTACTAATCTTGGTTTCAGTTTGTTGGTTTCAGAGTTTAAACTCTAAACCCAATCAAACCAAATGAAAATGATCAAACAAAAGCAGTGTTATGAGTAAGGCTGAGAGTCCCTGTGTGAATGTGTTTTTATTCTTCTTTTCACTTTATACACACTTATAATTTCATGAATGATATTAAATTTAAATACTATATGTATTTTTTCAAAAAAAATTAACTTTTTAAAATAAATTCTTTGCCACTAATATTTTAACTAAATTTTCTCATAAATTATACTTTTTTCAGATAATAGAAAGAGGAAGCGTTGATACTTCTAATAATTTATTTAGAAATTAGAAACGATGTAAGAGTTTTGAAACTTATAATTTTTATTCTCTAATACTAATGAAGAGAACTTTTGGACTATATTTCATCTTCACTGTTGGGCCTTCAAGTTCCATTTTTTTTATTCTTTTTATGTTTGTTTAATAAATTAATGAAATATATGGGGCCATGAGTGTAATTAAAGTATTAAAATATTAAAATAAATATTTTAAATTACTACATCTTATATTTTTCTTCTATTGTTTCTCCTATTATCTTATTTTTCAGTTTTTTCAAATTTTATAATTCGTACAAACGTTTATGTGTGTTTCACTTCTAATCTTATAAGTATAAATATATTATATAACCCATCTACTAGTCAAAACTTTCATAATTTTTAAGATAAATTTTATATGTTGGTCGAGTTTTGTTATACTATTATAGTATTATTATACTGTGTCGTGAGACACATGCAAATGTCTTGATTTTTATTTATTGAGCGGCTATTTTTTTTATTTTTTTAAATGAATAATAATATATTCTCTTAACATTTTTTTAATTACTTATAATATAAATTATTAAATAAAAAAGTATAATTAAATAATTAAAAATTTTATTGGGATGATTCATTAAGAATATATAAAATTATTGATTTCAAATAATTAACATGTTAATTTCTCATTAATTTCTAATCTTGAGATTTTTTTCAATATCAACCATTTAAAACATACGAAGTAATAGGTAGGCGTAAAAAACTTTAGGAAATTACCAGTATAAAAAACCTTCTCCTCACCGGTTACTTGATTTGGTGTTTTGGGTAAAAGCAACAAAATCTGCAACCGGGAACAAGAAGCAAGTGACGCTACCACTAGCGATAGCACAACACAAAGAGCAGGCAAAATCTTCAAATTATGAGCGATGTCGTTAACGGCGAAACCCATGCGACCACTATGGTTCCCAGCAGCTCCTAACCGGAGGTTGTCCCCAACAATCTCAACGAGGAACACTCAGAGCTGGTGCTTCGCTTCCATCACTCCTCCGCCAGTGCTGAAGAAGAGGAACAGGTACAGGAAGCTGTACCCGGGTGAGAGCACTGGAGTCACCGAAGAGATGAGGTTCGTCGCCATGAGACTTCGCAACGTCAATGACACCAAATCCTCCGACAGTACCCACCTTCAACATGATGCTGACACGTGGAACCCCTCCCTCGAAGGGTTCCTCAGTTACTTGGTTGACAGCAAGCTCGTTTTCAACACCGTCGAACGCATCGTCGACGAATCCGGGGACGTTTCTTGTAACTTCCTCACTCTCAATCCCCAACTTGTGTTGAATTCTCGTTTTCTGTTGAATCAATGAATCGATTTTGTTTTGATGTGTTTCCAGATGCCTACTTCAGGAAAACTGGGTTGGAAAGATCAGAAGGCCTTTTAAAAGATCTAGAAGGGTTTGGCGAACAAGGTGTTGTGATTCCCAATCCCAGCTCTCCAGGGCTTACTTATGCCAAATATTTGGAGGAACTTGCTGAGAGAAGCGCACCCTTGTTTCTCTCCCATTTCTACAATATCTATTTTTCACATATAGCTGGTGGTCAGGTCATAGCAAGGCAGGTTCGTATATATAAGGCTTTCACTGTATTACTGTCTATTTAACCCTGTCTTGTCAACGTCGTAATTTGTTGTTGTCAAGTTTAGCATGCAAATGTAATTTGTAGGAAGGAATTTATGAGCTTCTGAGGGATTTTGTGTTGAAAATGTATATGATTTGATATTGATATCTTATTGCCCTGTAGTGCTTATGAACTTATGAGCTTCTGTAGGATTTTATGTGTAGACCATATAGGAGTACCTTGCACATTTTATGCGTCAAAATGATAAATGAATTTATTTCTTGATACACTTGCAAGTTGCAACTACCATTCTATCAGTACTCTGTGGTGCCGATGGAGATGATATCTGTAGCCTGGACTACTTGTCTGAACAGATGCAGTATATACGTGCTTGTACACACAGATGTGCATATAAACACCTCTTTAAATTCATGCAATCATGTAGGGGTTGTGCATCATTGCTTGCTAGTTTTTGTAAACTTGACACTTCATCCTATGCAAACAAATTCTGCGAGGCTGGGAAGGGAGTTTCGGAGAACCTTGTGAGTGGTCAGTCCTGATGGATGAAATTGGAAGATAAATTTGATTGCAAATACATTTAGTTATTTTTGGATAAAAAATGAAATGAGTATTTGAAAGTTGATGACATAAGGCCATAAGGGAGATATATTGCAACATAGATTGTTATCAAACCATAACTGAAGATTGCATTTCCCCCCATCCTTCAGCTTTCCTCAGAGACTTAAATCCATCAACAAAAGCTTGGAAAAGAAGAATCTGATTATAAGCATTAGGATTTGAGGATCCATTTCATGTTAAGAACTACCCTTGAAAGGGATGTTGGAATAAAAGGCCATAATATTGAGCGATTATAATGAATATGGTGTGGACAATAGATGGGGCTTTGTCCCTTTAATTTCAGTGGATATATTGAATGATAGATTGGTTTTGAAGACAAGTCCAGCATCTGTAGAACAAGCTTTGGACTATTAATGGGAGTTGACGCATAAAGATATCAGAACAGAAGCAGTATATAGGTGGTTGGACACACAAATGTGCAGAGACCTCTATACAGTCATGCAATCTTGTAGAAATGAATATATATATTTTATCTTTCCAATATTAATAGGTGTTGAAATCCTGTAGTCAACTTAGAATCAGGACTGAGGAATTCCTTATTTAAAGAATTTAATTATGAATATATTGAGAGACAAATTGAGGGTTTCTGTTAATCATCTTCTAAGCCTATCATTCTATTGCTGTTGCTTTTAGGTTTCTAAAAAGCTCCTGGAAGGGAAGGAGCTGGAGTTTTACAGATGGGAAGGAGATGTACCAGAATTACTGAAAGGTGTCCGTGAGAAGCTTAACATGCTTGGAGAGGTTGATTAATAAGAATCCTTTAATTGTGGCTTTAGTATTATATTTAGATGCTCGTCATTCTTACTATTTATGTTGATTCTGGTTGATGCAGCACTGGTCTCGAGATGAAAAAAACAGATGCCTAAAAGAAACAACGAAGTCATTCCGGTTTTTGGGACAGATTGTTCGTCTGATCATCCTATAAAGAGACTCTTGATTCTTTTTTTTTTTTTTTAACAGCAGAGACTTTTTCGATGGTAAGCTTTCTAGAAATTCCTTTTCTTCCCTTAGCTTCTTGTAATCCGGGCTTTTAATTGATGTGAGGGGGCATATGCCCCCCCCCCCCCCCAACACCACACACACAAAACTTAGTATGCATTCTTCGAAAATGTATTCCGTTCTTAATTTTAAGAGAGAAATATTTGTTTGTTTTACTTTTAATGCATAAACAAAAACTAATACATTTCATGTATTAATGTGTGGTACTGCTCTCAAGTATCCTACTTCTCAGATTGCATTGCATGTACAAGGTGTGTGGTGGTCCTATTGGGTTAAGCCCAAGAAGTAAAGGCATGTCTAATATTGGGTTATTCGAGGGCGTTAACTGAACTGTAGCTTGGCAACCATTTTCACATTTCCTCTAATTTTCTGTTTTTTTGTTAGCAGGTGCCGTAAGTCTGTTATGGCTATTGGATTTAGTGATTTACCCAATCCATATTGATAAGGATTTTAACGGTTTAACCAAACCATAAAAAAAAGGCTCAAATTTTTTATTAAAGATGTAGCTTAGTGGGAACTACTTAAGGCTCGTGAATTCTGAAATAATCACCACCGTGGTATTATGCTCCAGTACTACTGAAGATTTTTTTTTTTTGTATTGTGACCGTTATTTCCTTCTTGCACTCTCGTCTGTGGCTAGTAATACTTTTGAGATCAACGCTTGAATTCTTTGTAAGTTAAATGTTCTTGGGTAATGTAATTTCCATTTTGAACATCCATGATGCTCCCGTTGGGTTGGGAATCCATGAAAATTTTCTCTATAATGTATAAAATTGGTGAGCTGTATAACGACTAATGACCCTTAACACGTGCAGTATTTTTCCATTTTATCTGCAAAACCTTAGTCTTTGCTATAATTTCTGGGTTCCTACTATATGAAAGTCACATTGGACAAGTTAACAATGAATCTTCCAAAGTGGAATTTAATGAAAAGTCTCAAGAGCTTTGCGTTTCTACGCGTTGCTACATTTACTGAACTGAACTTTTTTCAAGTCCTATTAGGCCATTACCATGGAATATATTCGGTTCCTTGCATGTCCTCACCAGAAAAGAAATAGTGGACTTGAGTTTTTGTGTTTTTGGCGTTTTGCAAGACTTTTTCAGCGTATATTCTTCTGAACTTTTTAAAGACTCAATTAAAACAATCAATTTTTTTTAAAGAATTTTGTTTTAAAATGTGTATATATTTTTTTTAAAAAAAGTTGCAATCTAAAAAAATATATTTTTAAATGGTCTAAGTATATAAGTTTTACATAAGTTAAAATTAAACTATACTAGTGAGCATGTTTGGGAAAGATTACTTCTTTCCCAAAACAGCTTTTTTTAAAAAAAAACTGTTTTATATAAAATCTATCTTGTTTGTTTAAAGTATGTAAAATTGATTATAAGTTAAGATTATTTTTCTATAACTAAAAACAGCTTTTTTTAAAAAGTTGTTATTTTAAGCTTTTAATTATTTGATTTCAGATTATTTCAAAAGTTTTAAGAAAGAAATACCTATTTGCCCTCAATCAAATAACTTTTTCAATCATTTCATACATCTTTTGGTAATTTTATACATAAAAATGATTTTTTTATACAATCCAAACAAAACTCTTTATCATAAAATCGATTATGAATTAACATATCCAAACATAAATTAATTTTCTCATAATCGATTTTATTAAAAATCAATTATACACATAATCTTTTTTTCACAGCTAATCCAAACACACACTAATACTAAATTCTAGATTTAATCTTGATTCTCTATTAGGGTAAAAAAAATTATTAAAAATTCTTAACTCTTTTAATGATGTTCTAATATATTATTAGATAATAATGTAAAAGATATACCCAATACTTAAAGTCATAATATACAGCTTTTCATATGTCATAAAGACATAAAGTTGAAAGAATATAGAAGCATTGCCATTAAATTCATTATATAAATCTACAATAAAATAATATATCAATAATTAGTAATGCTTTTATCATGGAACCACGTCCCAGTATACATTACTGTCTAAGCTACAAATTTTCCCAACATTCAAATGTCAGTAGAAATAAAGAGAACACTAAAAAATCACAAGTTCACATTATTTATCAAGTGATATTTTTTGAAAAATTAGTGTCGTAGTTTAAATACTAGAAACTAAAATATTAATTCCCTCTACATCGAAAAAGAAGATATAGTTTCCCCTTTATTCATTTTTAAAGTTTCTCTAACTATTTAAACATAAGTGTTTTAGTCCAAGTTGAATCCTGGTTAGCTGAGCAACAAAAATGTGATACCTATAAAAGGCACTCTGACGTTCAAGTTAGTGTTTGACTGAGATAGATAACTTAGAAAGGATGAATGAAGTAGATGATCATACCTAAGGAGTAAGTACATAGCCTTGTTAGGTGGCGTAACATGCCGAGGTGATGGAGTTGAGTTGCATTGGGGGAGTTCCTTTATTTGTTGGGAAACTGAGTGATTTACACCTAGGTGGGCGACATAGAAGTCTCTTCTGAGTTTTTCGACGACGTGCTTAGTAAAAGGACCTTGATTAGTGTGAAGTGCTTTAGTGGGTAGAGGATGGGCCAAAGAAGAAGTACAAGCCCAAAATATCTGTACAATATAATAAATTTGGCAATATGACGGATAGATGCAGATTTTTGACCAACCCAGCCCGCCTTGCATCTTTGGGGAAGAAAACTCAAATTCACCCTGCATGTAAAATATTTAAACCTGCACCCTACCCATCACCAATGAAGATCAATAACAGATTATAAAAAAAATACTACTTAATATGAATAAACATACATGTCCAATGTACTATAAAATATAAAACAAATGGAATAAGATAAATACTACTTAATATGAATAAACATACATGTTCGACGTACTATAAACTATAAAACAAATGGAATACGATCTATCTATGTTCAGCATATAACACTAGTATTATCTTCTTCCCTTTTTTGTAATTTTTGTAGTGCAGTCTTCATTACTACTGCTACATCATATATCAATATATATAATTCACTTTACTACTAGTTAAGCTAGGCATATCGGGTGAGATTGCCAAACCTATGTAAACAAAATAGCATATCTTCACCTCTTATTTTCGATATATTTTCCAATTTCCGTTCCTCATTATTCCTGAACAAGATCTCAAGAGTCAAGACAAACAGCCTAATACAGGGCTGCATAAGTGCTTATCCAATGACTCGTGTTACTCAATCAAAGTGGCCTAGTCTCGTAATAAGGTATCGTGTGGTAAAGAACTGCGTGTTCCATTATTTTCTGTTTTTTTTTCTCATGGAATTCATCAACTCGTTTACTTTTCAGCTGCTGTCTTCGTAAGAAAAGTATTAATGTATACTGACATACTAACAAAAATATATACTATTCTGGGGATTACTCCCTGTCCCACTATATTCTGCCCTCCGTGTAATTTAAGTTCTAAAAGAGGAGAGAGAAAAAGTTGAAAAAGAAAACAAGAGGAAGAAAACAAGGAGAAGGGAGCCGTAGCACGACAAGGTTGTTTGAACAACGTTGAACTTCACGAGGAAACCTCGAAACTCTGAATTTAACTTCAAAGCCATAGAAGAGATAAACAGTGGAGGAAGAAGACGGTCTGTGTCATTTTCTTTCTTTCCCGTGAAAGATGATTGAAGAAATATTTATCCTCAACAAGGTGAGAGTTAAGCCAAAATAAGATTTTCTTTTCTAGTACAATACCACTATTACTGTCCTTGATTGTTTTCTGCTTTATCTTAATTACAGTAAAGAAAAATATTAGATCATCCCAAGAGGAGGGGAATTTTTTTTTTTGGGATAACTATTGCATCTTCTCGTTTTTTCTTTTTCATGTTTTATTTTTGGAAATCTTTCGATTCGCGAAAGGTTATAGCTTCTAATAGTAATAAACGTGTGGATTTTACGTACATGGCATGTTTATACTTTATTTACTCTCACAGATACATTACTTCTTTTGGGGCTAACATCACAAATACATTACTTGTGTAAGCGTGGGCATGCTTGTAAGACTAATCTGATTTTTTCAAGTGTAAGCCAATTCCTCTGATCCCTTCTTTGGCCATGTTATCTCTCAAACTTTCAAACAAAGTATATGAAACCATGTTCCCTTTAATACAATCTCTCAGTCTCTCTTCCGTCCATCTTTTTATATTTTTTTATGGAGGTCTTAGATGGAAGCCAAAGTAAGCTCCGGTTATCTCTATTTTGATATTGTTTTCCTGCTATTTTTGTGGAAGTTATTATATTCTGATAACTGCGTTTTCCTTGGAGAATGACATCTGGTAACTCTTGCATTAATTACAGGACTCTGTGGACATAAAATCTATTAAGAAATCTCCATTGACATTGAGGTTGGTAGTTTTACTGATCTCTGCTGCTTGTGGAATATGCATTTGCTCTATTTGTTTAGAGCTAAGTTTTTGCACAAATACCAAAAGATTGGACCTCATACTCGTCAACCAGTCAGGTCATCCTTCCGGTGTGGAAGAATGGGAAGTCCCCTACTTGCATTATCCAGAACCCAAAACTTATAGCAGGTAAATATTTACATGTATGTTGAGGAGAAAGAATAAATTTGCCTCCAATATTTGTTATGTGGGTTTAATTATTTAGATATATAGAATGATTGATGAATGTGCAGAGAGGTGTGTGCTTGCAATCCTGTTCGGTTTTTTTCCATCCTGACAATGCAAAGATCTGGGAGCGGATGGTTTGAGACGTTTTTGAACAGTCATATTAATGTAAGTTCCAATGGAGAAATATTTTCAGTAGCCAAAAGAAGGGAGAATGTTTCTTCAATTTTTAAGACAATGGATAAAGTGTACAATCTTGATTGGTTCTCTAGTGCTTCCAAGAATGAGTGTTCTGCAGCCGTGGGCTACAAGTGGATGCTTAATCAGGTGGGTACCATGACGAAATAGAATTGCTTTGAGCAAGTTGAAGTGTCTCAACTTCATGAAACATCATAGATTATGTTTAGTCCATATAAATGCTAAAAAAATGGATATATATTGCAGGGTTTGATGGAGCATCATAAGGAGATAGTGGAATACTTCGAAAGGAGACGAGTTTCTGCAATATTCCTTTTCAGAAGGAATTTGCTCCGTAGAATGGTATCTGTGCTAGCAAATACCTATGACAAAGATGCCAAGCCACTGAATGGAACCCACAAGTCTCATGTGCACTCCATAGTGGAGGTCTCTCTCTTCCCCTTTCTTCCTTCTAATATCTCTTAATCTGTGTTGATTTCAAAAGTGAAGAGTTCTGCTTCTGCAGGCTAAAATTCTCGCCAAGTATAGGCCACGGATCAACACCAAGTTACTGATACCAGAGCTAAAGCGAACAGAGGATACAGCAGCAAAAGCCATTGAATACTTCAAGAGCACTCGCCACATTGTTCTCTACTACGAGGATCTTGTCAAAAATCGCACTGTAAGGCTACGGCACATATGCTGTGCCTGTGCCGCCACAATTCTACAACCTTTATTATATTTAGAGTAAATATTCAAATTGGTCCATACAATTGACATTAGTTTAGCCTTCTAATAATTTTTGACATTAAAATAATCCTTGAATGTCAATTTTTTCACATCAAATTAGTCCTCTAAAGTTATTTTTTGATATCAAATTAGTCTTTTAAAAAGACTAATTTGATATAAAAAATAATTAGAAGTCTAAATTGATGTAACATATATCTTTTAAAAGACCAAATTAAATATTTACTCTTATATTTATATATAAGTTCCATGTTGATCTTTCTTTCTTTCTCTATATATATATATATATATTTTTCAATTTTCATATCCAGAAACTCAAGGATGTTCAAGAATTTCTAAGAGTGCCGTACAGAGAACTGCAGAGCCGTCAGGTCAAGATACATACTGCCCCATTATCAAAGCAAATTGAAAACTGGGACGAAGTGCAAAAAGCGCTGAAAGGGACCCCATACCAGAGTTTTCTCCTATCCGACTAATCAAACGTAGTATGAGACCATGGCTGATTTTGACACGAGTAGACCAAGATTTGATGCTCCTTCTATGTATGCAAAATTCTTAGACTAGCCATAAGATTATTGTAAGTATTTGAGTGCTGCTTCCTGGAAAAGTCAGGCATAGTATAAAATCGGAAAAGTAAAGTTTTTAACATTGTTGCCAGAGAAATGGTTTAATTCATATGATCAAATATTGAAGTTCCAAAACTATCGTCATAGATTTGAAGACGAAAAGAATATGGAAGACAGACAGAGACAGTATGTCAATAAATCATTTTCGTGATGACTAAATAAATCATTTCTAACGTAAATAAGATGTTGTGTTAGAATCCGAAATCGTTCCTCTAACTTCCATCCAATATATCTTTCTTTTTTGTTTAATATGGTTAATTGATATCTAGAAATCGAAATATAATTCTGTGTCATCTAAAACTTTTCTACCCAAATTAATGAGACCATTTACTTACATCAAATTGCAGATACAATAGTTATAGAACACTTGAAACTTGAACTACTTGGATAAAAAGCATGTGGCGCTCTTTATGAGTATGTTTGGATTGATGATAATAAATGAAATGGAATAATAAAATGTATCATTATTTGAATGCTTAAAGAAAAGATACAATGAAATAGAATTAAGGAGACTCTATTTCTCTATCTCACTTCATTTTCCTATTTTTTTTCTCTTTTAAATTGGAAGAGTAGAAATGAAATGAGTTATAAAATTATATTTTTATTTTTAATCTTTATAATTTTACATTTGAGATAAAAGTAATTCAAAAATAATAAGCTCAAAATTCCAATGATGTTTAGATTGGACTGGACCGGTCGGTCAGACCATGAACCAAGTCTTCATTCAATTATGGTTCAATGCTAGAATCGGATTTATAGTTAGACTGAATTAAACCTGTCAAAACCAGACAAAATCAGTCAAAACCGAACAAAATCGAATTGAACCGACCTTCTCTCTCTCTTTTAATTTTTTTTAATTTCTCAATCACTTAACTACTCAACTGAGAGTAATATGAGGCTTAATAATTGAAACCCCAAACTTTATTATTATACATTTTATTATTAATAATATATGTTATGAATCATGCATATGTATATTTTTTTATTTATTTATTTAATATGTAATTATGACATCATCCGATTCAACTAAACGATTAAACCAGTTGAACTAATTGAACTAGTTAAACCTAAATCAAAAACTTTTATGGTTTACTGTACAATCCAACTTTAACATTGCAAAATTCTTTCCATTCCATTCTTTTTCACTGGAACTTACATATAAGTAAATGAAAACTTTCATCTATTCTATCATTAAAGACCCAAACAATGACATAACAACTTTATTCTATACTATCTCTTTCCATTCCATTCCACTTTATTATATATCATTTCATTCCACCAACCATAAAAACTTCTAAACATAACCTATATCTATATAACCGTGCTTTAGCCAACCTAATATCAGTTATCCTATGTTTTTTCTGGGCCCAGCAGCACCATCATCGGGGACTGATGCTAAAGACCAATCAAAACTGAACTAGCAAAATTGCTCTCCGGGCTTCACTCCATCTCACTTTGCAAAAAGTAGCAAAGAGAAACAAAAAGGTGCGGATACTAACTCTTTTTTTCATTACTTCAAAATGCATACTAAATAATGTTACAAATAGGAGAACCAGATCAACAGATCATTGAGCTGGCCCGTTAGCTGTTGTTCCACAGTCATTTTTGTCTGTTCGTCCAATAACGAAATGGTCAACAATTTTAACAGTATGTACTGGGTCCTGCTGGGCGGTGGCTGCCCTCCATTTGCTGGGAAACCTTCTCAAATGGTTCAACTGTTGTGGATGTTTAGGCTCCCCGTCCCAATCAGGATCAAGCTTCCACTCCTTTGGTACCTGCACCATTGAAAATGTTACCACTGTTTAATAACCGGAGAAAACTAATCAAATTCCAGCCCGAAAACCAAAAATAATGACTAGTTTCTCAACCATCCCAAAATAGGTGCAGTCATGATTCTAAGAGCAAGTCATTGTATTATTGTGTTCTCGAAGCTTTCATCAATTGCACATAGAGAGAGAGAGAGAGAGATAACACAAGTATACTATATTTGCCTCTTTTCACCAGAAATACACAACCTTCACTACATATTAAGACTTAACGTCATCAAGGAATTTAGGTCAAAAAGTTTTTTACTGACGAATATCTACAATCTGACTCTGCCATAAGGGAATACATCAATACAAATCCTTTGTTTTCTTTCATTTAATATTTAGCTTTTCTTCGTGAGCAGATTTTTTTTTCCGCGGGGGAGGGGGGGGGGGGGAGTGTATATCATTGAGCAAGCAGTAATAGCAAGTGTCTTGGCGAAAGAAGAGTGTGTCAATCTCTTATGTTTTAAATAATATAGAAGTATTATATGAACTATGGAGTGTAGTTGTGAAAGAAAAGAAAAAAATGAGTCTAGCAATAAGAAAGAAATAACAATTCAAAATCATCCAGCAATCACTATCGAAGTTTACCTTTCGGTATCTCCAAGTTGTTATCTAACCTGAACCAATTCAACACTTCACCTTATATAAAACAGTAATCCAATGAATAATACCTTATCAACTGCCAGAGTAAAAACTTCAAGATCACCATCAGAATTGATATGAAATCGTGTGAATGCCTTGTAATTAGCTATTCGGAGAGATGAGAAGGCCTCATCAAAGTGCAAGTGAAGCCAGTTGATGCAAATGTATAAGTAGCTTCCAAACACTAAGGAAACAACAGGGGTTGAGAAGACCCAAAAATAAAGGAAGACAGAAGCATAATATATTACAGCACCCCCTCGGGAAAGGGACTCCAATCCATTCTTGCAAATATTGTTTCGCGAGACAGCCATGACCTGAGAAAATCATCTCCATGACAGTATCCATGATAAGAGCAATCAGAACTATAAAATACACAGAATTTTCTTACCTCTGGCACATCAAAAGCAGACATTAAATACTTGATACATGCTGGATAAAGCCCAAATGTCCATTGTTCAATGCGAGCTCTGAGGCCAGTTGGATCTGGAAAGTGCTCACTTTCCACTGACCGATACCACTGATATAAAGTGTGATAACCTGGATCACATAAAAAAAATCTTCTTGTCATGATAATCCAAATATCATCACATAGACACAATCCTACTTTAGGAAGCATTAAAATCCTTTTCCATAACTTGTTGTGTTGAGTAATGGCAAACAGTAACAGGATCTCAAAAGTCAAAATTCACCGGCTTAGGAGTCAAAACAATATCATCAATGCTTCCAGCAATTCATTGTCTACCTACAGAATCTAGCTTCCAACGTTGAACTGAAGATATAATAATTAACAATATAATTTCCATCAAAATAAATAAATAATTTTAAGTATGGTAGTTTATAACGACTATATAACAATGAACATACACTATGGATGCATCCAGTATGGTGTGGCTTGCAAAATCAGGCTGCAGGGTTACATACAATAAAGACTTAATTACACTTTTGGTCTTTCTAGTTTAACTAAAGTTCGATTTTGGTCCCTCTCACTTCAGTTGCTACGATGTCATCCACATAGTTTTTGCCAAGGAATAACTCTCCTAAATGCTTAAGCTGTTAGGTGGAAGCCCAAGAATGTATTTATATTTCTAGCATGCCCTTTGGGCTTGAATCATGGATAATGCAAAAAACTATTTTACGTTGTGCTGAAATTTAACTCAATTATGAGGAATGAGAGTGGCAAGGATTGAACTTGACCACTTGGTCATAGAGGCTGACACCATGTCAATGACCAACTCACATAAAAGCTTAAGTTGCTAGGTAGAAGCCCAAAAATGAATTTATATTTCTAACAGTATTCAAATTGATGCAATTAAGTACCATCATTAATTTGATGCTGATGGGGCACTGTCTTTGCTGACATGGCAATGCAATTTGTGATCAAATTTGATGATGTGACATTCTTTTTTTTTTCTTACTTTTCTTGCAATGAAATGACATGGCACAATGCCACATCAGTGAAAAGAGTGCCACGTCAATGTCAATCCGACAAGGGGACAAAATTGGATCAATTCAAAAACTACAAGGATAACATTGTTGCAACTAAAAAAGTAAGGGGATCAAAATCGAAATTTCGTGATACTAAAGGGATCAAAAGTTGTAATTAAGCCTACTATAAATTATATACTTTATCTTAAGATTTAGGCAGTATAAGTTACAAAAAAAATTATAAATATAAATCATTCAACACGTAGGAAAATATAACCTGAAGTTGCCAGCAAGTCATGTTGGATGCATGTTTCAATGCCTAGTTCAAGAAGTAACATAAGAATCAGTGCTGCAGCAAGGTGAGCAGAAACATGAAGAACTCCAATTATTGCTCGCTTCTTCCGTGACATTTTGGATGGAACAAAAGTGTATGCTGCAATTAGCAATAGTATAGCTCCCACTAGTGACACGTAAGAGTGCTCCAGGATGTATATAAATCCATTCCACACAGTACCAAAGAAACTCCTTAAGTGACCAGAAAATGTATCATCTTGCAGGATGTGATTGAGCTTACACTAGAAAATAAGTAAAGAAAACAGTTGCGTCTTAGGGACAGATGATAACACCTTTTCAGATAAGAAATATGCTAATCTATGTTTACTCTATAGGCCAAAAGGAAAGAGCAAGAACCCAATGGCTCAAAAGCCATAATTAACATTGAGAGCACATAAAATCTTAAAAATAACAAAGAAATGGAGGAACTCACTTGTGGAAACATTGAAAAGACCAGTACAAAATATATAATGCCACCAATAAAATCAAATTGCCAGTTCTTCTTTCGAAATTTTAGGATATTTCCTAATGCAATCTGCATCAAATGAAAAAAATATGTTACACCATAACATGCTAGAAAGCAGATAAAAAACAATAATTTAGTGCTTACAATTAAAGAGAGGGAGGACTATAAAAAGCAACTATTCACATTCTACATACCCTGCTCGAATCTTCAAAGGAAGGATATGCAGCCTTGCATTCATAGGAAACTCCATTAAGTTTTTCAAATTTACTGAAAACATGGGTGGGATGTAGAAATGCTCCTCCACAACCATTTACAAGTAGATGGTGAACATGGACAGGCCCATCTGATTTTACATGAGAATGACGCATGTAATGATGCAAGTCCCCAGCCATACGAAGCTTACATCTTCCTCTTAGATAATCACAAATCAGGTGTGAAACATTCTTTCCAGAAACAGCATTCCAATACCAGTCAGCAAGCCAATTAGGCTCATGAGTTACAATGATTACAGAGTCATCCTCTTGAACCTTGATTAAATATGGTCATGTGACATGTATGCTCAATCAGTAGACAGGTCAAATAATGAGGAATAATTGTATAAAGCAAGTACAAAGAGACAAAAAAAGGTCCAGAATTGGAACCAGTAACAAACACAACAGAAAAGGGAAAAAGAAGTATATCAAATATCCGCTAATCAAAGCTTAAGCTGTCATAAGCAACACGTTCATAACCAGAACAAAGCATCTAGATAGGGTGGTTATAAAAACTATGAATAATGGATTTAGTAAAAAAAAAATATGACAACAAATTTCATAAGCCCCTTAATGAACTAGATATTCCAAGACAATGAATATAACAGCAAGATGAGTAAGTTAATTCCTTGGAGTTTGAAACGCATGCATTCATGAATTGTTGGGCAGGAGCAAACCTAGAGTAATAAGATTCAAGGAGCCTATAGAAAATTAATTGGGTAATGCTATAACTTTTTGCTCACCCCTTTCCCGCCTTCTCTCTCATTAAGTATTTTACTATTAAATGTCACTTATATCAATCATTATTTTATATTAAACCAATTGCAAAAACAAAAGAATGACTAGTAATAAAAAAGGATTAATTTTTATACATTGTCAGTATAAAGTTTCTTTATACTGTTATCCAAACATGTATTGCTAAATCATTAAAGGAGTTTGACTATCACAACAACTATCTAGGAAGTTAACTCTTTTAATGATGTGTTAAATGATAGTCTAACTCTTTTAATGATGTGTCAATACTTCATTAGATGATAGTGTAAAAAAGTTTACACTGACAACGGATCATCAAAATACTTCATTAGATGATAGTGTAAAAAAGTTTACACTGACAACGGATCATCAAATCTAAACTCAATATAAGATGTATACAAACAGTGCTGTACAAATAACATTCCTAAAATTAAATTAGAGACTTCAAGAAAAACATAAAACTTTGAGAGAGCAAATTCTATACATAATAAAATTAAAATTAAAATTTTTTCAAATTTTAGGAGAGAGATGGGATATGGTTCTCCGCTGTAGTTGGGAATGTTGTAACCTATGATGCACAGATACCCCAAAAATAGTGACGTATCCGTATCATACCCGTATCTGATACCGATAATCGTATAATACTGCTACATCCATATTTACTACTACTTGAAAAATCAGGATATGTATTCGAGCCTTGTTCTCATCGGTTACCTCCTTTAAAACATATTCTCACTCTTGTAATCTTCTCATCCTCAAAATTATAGTAAATTGGTGAAGAATTTCACCGATTTTAAAGTTTATTTTTTTTACATCTATAAATATAAATCTATTTTATTCCATATACATTGTCATACCCGTATTCTATTTTTTTACAAAACAGACGTATTTACATATCATAATGTATCATATCAGATACTCGTACCCGTATCCGTGCAACATAGGTTGTAACCATTCAAAGCAACTATGAATGCCTAGAAGCATGCAGTGCAAATATTGGTCCTAGGTTAAAAGTTAAAACCAATGCATTGGCTGTTTGTAGTATATGCATGCATGGCTGAAACAAAATCATAAGCGTAATACCCAAGAAGGTCAACAGACAAGGAGGAACCATAAATGATTCGCTTACACAATTCATGATGGAGCATGATATCTGAATTTACATTAATAGCCTAAATACAACCAGTATCTTAAAAGAAACAAAAACAGAAACAAAAAAACAATGGTGAGCACAAGCAACACTGAGAGATCACTAAAATATCCATATGTATAGCAAGATTTCAAACAAATACTGTTGAAAGAATGAGAAAAGCAGCATGTTAAAATTTAGGACTGAGGGTCCAAGCAAGACATTTGTCAGTAATAACCACACTCTATAAGGAGATTACTGCACATCTCACTGGGTCTCGAGTCTTGACACACTGACCGTTTCAGTCATTCTACCAAAATTGACAGTATAACTAAAACAACAAAATATATCATAAAACACAGTTCCTTTAAGCAATAATGTGAACCAAAACATTCATGACGTATTTCACCATCACATCGTATGAAGAAACAGACATAATATTATACCTTCTCCTTTACCAGTTCTGAAAAGAATTTGAATTGGTATACATCAATATCACCATGGAGTGCTAGATCAAGCCCAAAAACCCACCACCGTTTAGGGAGTTGCAAAGCAAAATAACTCTTTTTCTGGGGCATGAACCATCCACCTAACCAACTTCTATGACATATATACCTCATAAAGGTCTGGAGTCCATCAAACCAGTCTGTGAAGCAAAAAATAATAATAATAACTGCATATTGGCATTGAGCATAAAAACACAATTTTAAGGCCTTTTGAAAACAGGGATGAGGTAAAAGGACAAAAATAAACATAATAATTAATTAAAAAAAAGTAGATACAAAAAGGGAAAAGTAAGATTTATACAATGAACTCCCTGAGAAAGAACATATAATTGGTAGAGCTCAAACCAGGAGCTAAAACTAACCATGGTTTCCAGGAATAACAAAACACTGAGGTCCATTGTACTGCTTTAGTTGAGCCCCACAAGGTACCTCAGGCTTGTTTACAGCTATCTGCTCTGCTTTGTACCAAGGAGGGGGTTGGAGAGCATACTCAAAAGGAACAAAAAGACGCCTTTCATATGTGAATGCTGATGGATTAGGATACCTGCAACAAAACAAAACGAAAGCCATTGCACAAAATAAATGGATAGCCACAGAACATTAACAAGAAGGAACAAAAAAAGTTAAAACTTCAAATGACATCTGCAAAGGAACCATGAGGTCAGTTAAAAAAGCAGTTTCAGTGTCCTGCAACATGCTAACAAATTTCAAACAAGTCCAGCAAATCTATTTTTCATAAAAGCCTCACTAGTCAGCTATCTAGTCCATGCAAAGTGGGCGAAGCCGGAAGGAAGCAATCAATATTAAAGCAAGCTAAGACCTATGCTACAGAAGTTAGTAGTAGCCAAGCTACAGAGACTTTCAAAGGGAGGGTGGTAGTTGTGGTGGGAATTGCAATATCATTGTCCAGAATTAAAAGTTTGTGAAGAAATTCACGAGTTTGACCACATATTTCACATTCAATATAAATCTTGCTGCTTCTAGAATGGGGATTTATAGTTTTCACATGATCCCAGAAACTATAAAACTAAAATCACACCACTTCATAAGTAATCCCAATTTCCTAACAATCAAGTAGGAATTGAAAAATTGATCCAAACTGATAACTTCATCAAAAATGAAAAATCCTGTGGTAATGATGCTTCTTGCCTTCTCTCTGTACACTGTTACTGAAGCAAGAAGAGCAAGTTGGGTATTGTCCTTGCAATTTAATGGGGGTAATACAAAAAGTATATCACGTGGCCTCTGGTTATGAACCCTTCACAAAAATGTTCAAAGATAGTCCAAAATTAAGGACTGAAGACTCAGAATTCCATTATTCATGATTTGATTTTAGACCTCAGGTGTTCAAAATTTCTGAATCAAGAACCATGGCATTAACTGGTGTCGACTTATCATTGCCAAGAAGCTTACAGGTAATAATTGATCAACTCATGTGATAATAGCCACAATAAATCAATGCTGCCAACTTACGCGAGATCACCACCAATAAGTAGCAAGTCTCCACGTGGTAGGGTAAGCACAGAATCACCTTTCACCGTACGAATGGAAGGCTGAGCAAGTAGCCGTGCAATGGCATAAGATGAGTTCCCACCATCACCAGTATCAGCCATAAAGTCAAACCAAAAGTCATCCTTCTCACTAAAATGATCATACAGAAGATCACTTTGTTGGTTTCCATCGTGAACCTTACTCATTGCTGCCTGTTGATGAAAATAAGACTCGTTACATCCTGGGATGTAGATAAAATGATATTCTTGTAACAAGGCCAAGGACAAATACAAAGCAAACTTGTTCACATCCGAGAATAATACATCATCAACCATAAAAATAAGAGTTAAGAAAGGTCCTGCCGGAAGACTTATTAATGATTTTATACATAAAGTTAACTACAAAGACAGGCAAAAAATTGTTCAACTTTGGCTTGCTCAATAGGAAGTAAAAATAATGTACGAAACAATTTAAATCTAAATCTAGAGACCAGCAAACACATGGTACTCACAGAATGTCGTGACAAAATCACAAGCATGAAAATTTGTGTCATAAAACCCCTTGCTTTCTAATGTTTGATTTGAAAGCATGCACATCCACATTTTGGGCTTTGAACTTCTTGTCTTGTTCTTAAAGGAGGATAACACCAGATACAAGAATTGGCAACAATATAGAAAACTATAATTCTTTTCACATTTAAGTCTGACACCAGATTTGGAATCACTAATAAAAATCCCTTTTAAAAGGTATGCAAATACTTGCAGTGGCAGTGATTGTAAACTGAATACTTCATAGAATATAATATAATCAGCTAAGTACTTCAAGCTATAAATTCAAATGACATATTGACACAATGAACAATGGACAAGGAAAAATAAAATGCTACCTGCATCATACGCATGTCAAAACGCCCAACAAAGACAGTTACTGATACCAGGAGGTCAAAAACCGTTTTGAATAAATCAGCTGATGTTCTGCATCATTTAGTATTAATAACAAGTGTAAGCACGCATTCAAGACAACCTTAACACCCCGTAAAAAAATGATGAAAAAGTAATTGGGAAACAACATATTTTAAACACATACCCAGAGTACCAAGGAACCATGTCCAAAAAATCAGGCTTCATCTGCTTCTTCTTCAACTTCTCATATTCTTTAACAGATACAGGGTGAGTTAGAGCCCACCTGTTGATTTTTCAGACAAAAAAAGTAAAAGCACGGATCTTAAGTTAAATAATGAAAAAAGGTGTTGATATAATGTAATGTGAAAATGTGATACCACCGATAGTTATTTATTGCACATGGTGCACTACTGCACCAAGGGCTCACGGCACCATTGCGCATTGCACATTGCTTTGTACAGGGCAATATAGTCCAGAATAACAGTATTGTGCAAATAAAACAACTAATATATAAGAAAACTTAACTCATCCTTTACTAACTCAAAAACCCAAATCTATCAAAAATATAACATGACATAAACACTTAAATCATAAATACATTTGGAAACAATAAAATTGTCAATAACTTGTACTTAAGTTTCTTATCACTCACATCCTAAAAGGCTAAAATGTGATTCAGAATTACATATTGAGAAAGGCTAATAAAAATTTGACAACTATTTTATGCAAAAAGGACTAGATATGGTATCTAAGCAAGCACGGAGTGTCATGCAGTTAGGTAGTCTTTTTAATCCCAAAACTTAAATTCCTTGTTACCAAGAATCTTGCATTTAAATTGGGGCGTGTGAACTAAAGAGACACATTATTGCATAGGTCTAAGGCTCTATGCAAAAACAATATTATTGCAAAAGACAAAAGCAAGAGAAGAGAGAGAGTAACTTGGATAAAGGCAGATGGAATTGCCCTCTCATTGGCCAGAGCACAATGCTATCTGTGCTCTTCCAAGTGTCAGACGAGACACGGTTTCATTTGGCCTAAATTTTGAGGGTGGGCTTTAAGTGCTCCTCTGTTTTCAATATTGCCCCATGTTGAGCGTGCAATACCTAGGCAATATTAAGCAAGAGAGGTTTTATTGCCCTAACCCTCATTGCCCTGGGCAATTGCGGGCTATTAATTTACCACCAAGTATTATGTGTCACCTAATAAATTTCTCATTACAAAAAGGATATAATAATTTTAATGACCGGGGAACTATCAATCTAACATCAATTATGCCTTTGACTAGATGATACACTATTTCATTATTGTGAGTAGCCCATGCATTGCACGGGTTCTTCAAAAGTTTTAGTGTGTTTGAATTAGATTTGCCAGACTTAATTTTAAGCATAATATACATATGCAACTTAAACTTTCTCAATTGGTAATATTTTTTCAAATAACAAAGAACAAAAGAAATGACAATTCTTTGGACTGGGCAGAGTATTATTGAAGTGCTTGGTACATTAAATCCTTGAGTATATATAACCAAAAAAGAAGAAAATAAATTCCTTTCTCCGCTTCAGTTGCCACGTGTAAGTACATGACATTTATGTTTTAAATTTATAGCATAGCATTGGGATCACATTGAACTAAAATCATCAATAACTGTTAACTTGTCATAGAATGCACTACAATTGCTTTTTTCTTTAATAAGAAAAACAAATGTTCTAAGAAAGAAAGAGTACAAAGGAAAAGGAGAATAAGATATTCACCTCAGAGAAAGCTAAAAACATAGGCACGGTAAATACAATAGAAAACATCAGAATAAGAGAGTTCTCCATTCCCTCTGAATGTCTACCAAGGAGACTCAACCAAAGACACCAGGGAACAGAAAACAGAGTGCACTGCCACAACAGTTTGACCTCTTTACTCTGACCAAAACCTTTAACTTAATTAAAAGAAAATACCGAGTTTTGAGGGCATGCCCAAGATTCACCATACACACTGCAAATAGACTACAATTGCTTTGCCTAACTGTTCTAGAATTGAATTTTAAAATCTTGGGCGACAATAACAGTGCATTATACAAGATAAAAGTAGGTAAAAGATCAATTCATATGAAATGACCCTGACTTGGATAGAGGCTCATGACTTGATTAAACCATCTATAATATTTCATTTTTTGTCGCCATTAATCCTTCTCAATCCACAGATCTGATATGGGACAGGATTGTTTTCATGGCCTCTCTTTGGCGCTAGGCTCATGGTTCCTCTAAGGAAGTCTACACATCAGATATGCAAAGGGATTGGAGAGCTTTATTGTAACGATGAAATTGTTTGCCTTTTCGTTTTTCTTTGAGTCTTTGCTAGGGATGATATCTTATCCTACAGTTTTTTTGTCCTCTTCCTTTCTACTCTCTAATAATAATTCTCTGTTTGTAAAAAAAATATTTCATTCTATACTTATAAAACATTACACATGCAAATGTTTTATTCAGAAAAACTCATTGGGATGGCCGTCAAAAAGACAAATAACTCTAGCTCAAGTAAAAAAAATTTACAAGAAACTCATGCAAAACTTCACAAATGCTTAGACAGCAGTCTGCCAAGAACAATAACCAACATCATATTTTTATATAGTTTGTGAAAAGATGGTGTGTTTTTCATGCCAGTAATTTCCATTGAAATCAAATATCAGAAGAATTTTAGGATATATGAGTTTTATACTTTGAACTAGGAAAAAGAAAATAATCATACTTCATGCAGGAAAATAACAAAATTTAGAACATAATAAAATCAACTATAAACAGTACTCACCCAGTTGACCTTTCAACTACATAATTAGCAATGTAAAGTCCAATAAATGTAGCCCAAAGTGAGTAAATGGGAGAAATTTCATCTGATGAACCGGGACATGAGCCATTGCAAGCTAACTAAAACACCAAAAGAATTATGATATCATAACGTGTAAAGAACCACAATGGACATAGATATATGATTTAACGTATCAGATTGTATAAATCATATGATGATATTAAGTACCTCGCCATATATAACCCACTTGGACAGAAGAGGATAATCACTTGCAGATCCAACTGGAGCAAACCAAGATGAGCAAACCTGGTCCTTCAACTCATTCATCCTAAGAAACTTTGCAAGCCACGTGTTTCTCTCTTCTTTCTTCCAGAAAGAAAACCATTTAGAATTTCTTCGGTCAAACAATTTATCTCTCAAAATGGCACGGTTGCCACAGTGACTATAGAATACACAGCATGCTACGCTAAGTACCTATTAGAAAACAAGGCATCAGAACAATATTGAGTCTTTTAAGGACACAAAAAATCATCTTCCAAACTTACAGCACAGTTTTGAAGAATGGTCAAGATCTCTGGTCTCTTTCCAGCCACGCGTGAAACAAGGCCAATATACCAGAGGCCAAGAAATATAATGTGGAAGACAAGAAGAAACAAGATAGAAGAGACATATATTGTCAGAAACAAAGATAGATTCATCCTCATATCCACCCCCATTGACAGAAAACTAGGAAGATGATACACAGCCGCCACTAAAATCCAGGCTATGTACCTGCAAAGTGGATACCAAATTATTTCTACTCCCATTAATTCTTTCTCATAAAGATATATAATAACACATATACATACACAGTGATACATTTGTTAAAGAAACTCACCATCGACTAAAATTTGAATAGCTCGGCTTGATAGTTTTCCCTATAAATGGTGATGAAAAGAAATAAAAGAACCCAAACAGGCAGGCATACATAGACCACCACTTAACATTGTTGTCTAATTTTTCTACAAGAGTATGGATATTGTCAGATGAGATGAAAAATAGGCAACCCACAACAACAGCAATTATGGCATGGCGGGAATGCTCGTGTGGGTAAGGGTAAGTGGGGGTTAGAATAGTTCTAACCCTCTCCATTTTGAGTGTATCAAGAAAACCAGCAGACTGCTTATCAGAACCCAATCCAATCACTCGAAGAAAAATATATTAGTAAATTGTATTAAAATTCTTGCAATGAAGTCCACCTTAGGAGTCCCAGAAAACCATAGAGAACAGCACCAGAATCCTGTACATGATGCAAATAATAATAGTATTAGTATTAATGGCATTAGGGTCACATCATTGACACCAAGAGGAACAATAATACCATAAGATAAGCTAAGTATGATGAGTTTTTAATATTCAATTAAGTTTATGGCAAAGCACAGGACACAGAACAACGATAAAAAAAATCTAATGGAAAGAACAAAATCAAGATGTGATAATTGTAATTATTCAGTGACGGCTAAGTGAACCCTTGGTCAAATTAACTGAAATTCTACCATGGATCATCTTTTTCTATTGTCCAGGATCACATTCTCCACTAACACTGACAAATTCTTTCTCGCTTCTTTGCAACTCATTCTTGGTCTTCAGCCTTCCTTTGATTTTCCTAATAGAATTTTCTCACACTTCCATATCCAGGCATTTTCACGTCACGTGTATACGAAGTTTACGGTTCACATCTCAGATTTAGAAGAGAATAGTCCTGAGGAAGCTTCCAAACTCACAGTGCAATGAAACTAACGGAAGTAATTATTATTATTAAAATAACAAGGTAAGAGCACATATAAACTGGTGACAACGGAACTATGAGTGAATTACAAGAAGGCAGAGTTAAGAAAATTCCAAATTTGGGTCCTATTAAGCAGTTAACTGAACTTGGATGAATAATTATTTAGTTGAAAAAAATCAATCAAATTTGGTAAGGTATAAAAGCCCTAATTTCTCTTCCGTGTTTTTCCTTACCCGGCACAGTCATAGCAAGGCAACCGAAGAAAGTATTATATCTGGAAACGAAATCTTCAAACCACAAATATACGTACGGCACGCAGCAAAAGCTCATTCCCGATAACCAATCATATTTGACAACAACAACAAAAACAACACCACAACCAATAAAGAACGTGTTCAAACCAAACAGCGGTTACAGGGAAACAAACACCAATCCTAAGCGATGTTCCCAATGTTTAAAAAAAAATAGACACGAAGATTAGTTATTAGAGAGCAGAAGAGGTTACCTCCAAAGAGAAGGCGAAGGAGAGACGAAATAGAAAAGCGCGCATGTGAAGTGTGTGGGCAATATAAGAAAAAAACAGGGGCGTAGCATCTCACTCAGACCCACTTGGCATCTGAGAATGTCTGCGAGGAACAAAACAACGGCATATTCTTTTTGAACCGCGACCAGGAGGACCAGCCCATTACATTAACTTGCCCGCCCCAATCATGAATCGACGAAACCAAGTTATTTGTTGAAATTACGCAAATGACGTCGACAGGTGTTTACTTTTCTTGAATACTTACGAGATAAGATAAAGAGATTGCTTCCCAAATGCGACTTTCAATTGAAATTTATTTTCTGCGGCTTCCTTCCGCTTCTCTCCTCTCAAATGCGCGGTTTATCGGTTGCAAGACGGTTAGCGTAATGCAACAGAGGCCCAAACTTCCAAAAAGAAAGCCCGGATACACCTCGGTCCAACATCCCACTTACTTTGGTCTCGTCCAGGCTCATGCCACTGGCTTCTACTACTAACCATTAAGCCCAAATCACCAGAATAGAGACATCACAAAGATCCAACTCATGAAATTAAACACGTCAATGACTCAATGCTATGCGAGTTATTAGTGAAAATGCAAACAACATAAGAATGGGTTGAATTGTGTTGTTATGCCCAAAACACCATACACTAAAAAATTTAAATGTTAAGCACAGTGGCTTCCGAATAGTCAATAGTAACGAAATAATTAACTTGAGGTAAAATGTGAATGCTTGTGTGCTCTTTTCAAACTAACTAACCACCTTTCGTTCAACCTAAGGTTTTTCAAAAGAGGGGCTACAGTCACAAATACTCAAGTAATCTAAAGGAAAATTTTCAGCACAAAGCAAAGCTTTAGTCACACATAAGTTAGAAGAAGGTAATGCAACATAACTGAACTAGATTTTACTTGCGAATCTAACTAAAACCAATTTGAACGACAAGTACACAAATCAAAACGAAAAAAATAGAATAAAGCAT
The DNA here is from genome assembly GCA_023212625.1 of Styphnolobium japonicum. Taxonomy (NCBI): domain Eukaryota; kingdom Viridiplantae; phylum Streptophyta; class Magnoliopsida; order Fabales; family Fabaceae; genus Styphnolobium; species Styphnolobium japonicum. Next base: position 28,862,105 of record JALBWW010000006.1, read on the forward strand.
ATCAAGTCCGAAAGCTTTGCTTTTTACAACGAAACTCAACATCCACTTGATAAAAATTGCACAAACACACAACGATGAGAATTTGACGCAAAGATGCAAGTATGAATCCTAAATAAGGATGGCAATTTGAAATTAGCCCTCCCAATCCATTCCAACTAAACTCGTCTCGTAATAACTACGGGGCAAAGTGGGTTTAAACTGTGTTGTAAGGCAGAGCAGAATAGGTTTAGGTTGAAGGCTTATCTATCTCTATCTTACTAATAATTTTTATTTTTTCACAAAGTGTATGTTTTATACTTGATATAACTTGAAATTTTTTATGTAATGAATAATTTTTTTAATAATTTATATTATATTGTATATTAGATAATATATGCAAGTAAGGTTCAAGTTCTATTATTTCTTTGCAGGTAAGGTGTGAATTTTCATCTTCAAAACTGTAATGACAAGTTGAAAATTCTTTTTTAAGAGGTGCGGGACGAATTTGGGATGAGCAAAAACCTACCCTTATCCGACCCATTACCAAGCCTAATCCTAAAAGTAAAAGAGATTAGGAAAAGAAAAGTTGAATTCAAAGTTTTTATACTTATTCAACCAAAGATGTGCCTACACCAGTTCCTATGTGAATAGCTGAGATTTTTATAACTACCAAATGTGATTTGATCAACCATAGCTTTTTAAAGCTAAGATACAAGTAGTTTTTTCTATGTAAACCTTTCCAAACTAGAAAAATGAGTATTATTTCTGTAACCATAGTCTCTCCAAGTTAAAAGTAATATTCATTCAAGAATCTTTACAAAAAGCAACCCACGTTTTCTGTTTTGAAAGCGATTGAACAATATTTCCCTTTATAAAACATAATAACATGGCATAGTATATTCTAAAAGAATGGCGTAGTCTGAATATTTGCTAGTAGGTGTTTCAAGATTTTGAAAAAATATTTGAGGAACAACATATCTATAAATGATATTTTCAAGAATAGTATTACTAGTAATAATGAGTTCCACATTTAGTTGACCAAAAATATTATCAGAAATGATTCTGGCTACTATTAAAGGAGCAAGAGTCGTTGGCCACCGTCAATTGCTAGCAGCAGCGAAGGGTGGCTAAATTCCGATAATTAGGTAATAGTCGGTGGCAACCACCAACAATGACATTGCGATAATTGGTTGATGATGTAGTTATAGAAGGGTAAGTATTTTGAAATTTCACATATAAAAAATATTCTCATGTCATAGAAATATAGTAAATATTTAATTTTAATCTACTGTCAGTGTAAATAAATTTTACAATGCCATCCAATCATGTGGTGACACATCATTAAAGAACTTTAACTATAACAACTACTACTTAAGAAATCTAACTCCTTTAATCATATGTCAACATATTATTGAATGATATCGTAAAGTTTATTTACACTGACAGTAGATCAAAATGAAACTCATATAACAAACACACATCTTTCATAAGAATAAAAGTGTGAGAATATTAGACAAAAATCATTTATGAGAATTATTTTTAAATGAAAATATTTTTTAAAATCTTATATTAAACATGAGAATTTAGCATTCTTAATAAAAATTCCAAAAAAAAAATGATCTGCAAATTGAATCAAACGCCCGACTATAGACTAATTCTCAAATTTTGTGTCAATTATTGGGTGTAGCCTTGTATTTACAGAAATTTCTCTCCTCGTGTCGTTAAAGGTAAGATTTAACCAATCTTTGTCACCTCTTGAAGAGTTGAATTCACACATATAATCATTTTTTGAAACATTTGATAATAGACTTAAAACTTAGTTTCACTAAGATGTTCTGAGACACTAGCTTTCATATCATTCAAAAAACATGCTAAAGTCTTATGGACCCTCTAATTTCAAATTTCATGGCTGGCATTTTTTTAATAACAATTTTAAGTAATTTAAAAATAACTAAATAAAACCACTCTCAATTCTTATCGTTGCTACCATTACTACCATCCTCTATCACTAATGTCATTGTTACTGTTGCCACTCTCCACCACCATTGACATGTTATCACTATCATTATCGTTGTTACTACTAATATCGTTGTTGTCACCGTTCTGGCTACCAATGTTGTTACTTGTTAGCGCTATTATATTGCAATATCTCCGCTCTCATCACCCTTTACCACATCATAATAAAAAGCTATTATCTACACATCTAAATTTAAAATTATGGCCACGCGTAATTTGTTGAATAAAACTTATATTATATTTTCAAACAATAAAACTATAATTACTCAAAATTACAATTGTCTTGCACAATTTATTGTGTAATTTAAATATAAATTTTAAGATTATAATCTAATTTTAATTCTCACATAATTAAAATAAAAAGTTTTTATAGTTCAATTCTAATTTTGAGCAATAAAGTGAGTCTTGCTGAAACTAAAATATCAACGCATCAGATCTTCAAAGAACTTTTTACAATAATCTTGGTTTTTGATAATAATAAAATGGCAATTTTTTGAACATATCAACTAAAAGTACTATTTTATTACGAGAAATAGTCAATTTTGACCATCCAATTTCAAATTGATGGTTAATATTTATAATTTTGTTCTTTTACTTTTGATGATGTATTTCTTTCCTTTGCATTTTCATTTACTTACCGTCCACTAAGTATAAAAATGGCTTCCATTGTTGAGTATCTATTTGTGTAGATGACTTACTTTTCATTACTATTTTCTGCCATTTAAATGCATGTCAAGAGAGACTTACAGTTGGATCTTATTGCTGTACTAAGGCAGTATGATCCAGCAGTACTATTTTGTAATTGGCCAAATATAATACTATTGACATAACTTTGATATTTTGAGATATAATAATGATGATAAGATTCTATTTTCGTTGGATGCTTTCTTTATAATACATTCAAGCTCTCTCTTTTCAGTATTTTTGTGGGAGCAATGGTTTCCGAAGTTTTGCAGCATCAACCAATAGATCATGTGATGAGATTCCGATGAGAAGTATATTTTTGTAACCATTATTTTATCTTTAGAGAGATTACATAAAGAAAAGTCAAACAGAAATATTTTTTTTGAATGACAGATTATCATTTAGCACTTGAGATATATAATATGACGAATTGCAGTTCTGTGCAAGGCACGAGCGATATATATATATATATATATATCCTTTGAAGAAATATGATTTATATTAATGGCAATGCATTCATTGTATTCCTTTTTATTATGTTACAGATTTTTTTTTTGCACAATGAGTTATTTTATTTTTCAAACTTATGTATATTTCTTTATTTTAATAGTGTATGGTTTCTTTTGATGAAAGTTCAAAATGTTACATATAACGACTGAATTTATTATTGCGTTTTTATTAGTTTTGTCAATATATTAATCATCTATTTAATTACTTAGATTAGTTTAAATTTTATTTATTAAATTAAACTTATTTATTTCCTAAAATTTTAATATTTAATTTTTAAAAAAATAAAATTATTATTATTATTATACCTTGCATCGCCCAAGGTCATATACTAGCTAGTCATAATAAAAAGCTACCATCTACACATCTAAATTTAAAATTATGGTCACACGTAATTTGTTGAATAAAACTTAGATTATATTTTCAAACAATAAAACTATAATTACTCAAAATTACAATTGTCTTTCGCAATTTATTGTGTAATTTAAATATAATTTTTAAGATTATAATCTAATTTTAATTCTCACATAATTAAAATTTAAAGTTTTCATATATTTCAATTCTAATTTTGAGCAATAAAGTGAGATTTGCTGAAACTAAAATATTAATGCTTCAGATCTTCAAAGAACTTTTTACAATAATCTTGGTTTTTGAAAAAAAAAATGGCAATTTTTTTAACATATCAAGTAAGAGCATTATCTTATTATAAAAAATAATTAATTTTGAGCATTTAATTTTATATTGATGGTTAAAATTAAAAGTTACTTAAAAGTATATATCAAATGAGAGCTCTATCTTATTACTAGAGATTAGAGAAGAGTCAATCTTAACTATTCAATCTCACATTGATAGCTATGATTAGAAGTTACTTAAAAGTCATATTACTACTTTAAAAAGTCACAACTTTATGTTTTAATTTTAACTATACATACATGATCTAACAATTAAAATTTAATTATCTTACTCTCACATTAAGTCATTTTTCTCATTTGGTATGATATATATATATATATATATATATATATATATATTTTAAGAGACATGGGTCGTAGAGGGGATGTTTTCTATTCGAAATTAGTATAGAGGAGAGACCGAGTTTTTTAATAGTTATTCTTTATTGATGACATGACACCATAAATCGTGCTCCTTGCTGGAACCCAGATCCATTCGCCATTCGGTGGTCACGAACTTCCCCAGCTTGAGGAGCCAACCCAAAGTTTTCAAGAAGCTCTCAATATTTCCTTTAATGCATTATCAATTCCCTTTGACTAATAATTTTAATTTCCCGAGAAATTATTTTAGACTGAGACAAAAGGGTCCACAGGTATCGTAGTGGGGTTCAGAAGTGTATACACCTTTCTTTTACTAGCAATTGGTTTCAGGTTTTAGTGCGCATTTGGTCAAGATCGCTTACACTTTTAGTAACATATCTAGACATTAAGGTGGGGGGAAATCTGTCATAGATTGTAGTTGTCATATTTATTAAGGACACTGAACTAAAGATATTCTATTCCGCAAAATATCCTTCATTTTCGGTTTATAAAATAAGAAATAGTTAGGTTATATAACTATTTTGAACAATAAATATTATGTTCGTCTTTTTTAATATTTGAATGTACATTTGTAAAGTTGGGGTTTTTTTTTTACAATAACAGTAGGTCTGTTTTAGCTTATAACTTCTTGTAAATTACTCAAATTTCTCACAAATAACTTACTCTTAATGGCTTTGGCAAAGTCAATTTCTAATATCAAAATCCAAATAATAAGAAAAAAGAATGTTAAAAATAAAATAATTGTGGAACAAAAAATAAAAAAATAATTAAAAAGACTTTATTATACCAATTCAAGAACGTCATGCTCTTTCAATTCATATTTGTTATTTCATAGGAACAATAGCCAAAGAAAATAAATTCTATGTATTTGTGTTAGACTCTTGGACATTATGAATTGATTACTATCTCTCAAGGCAATCAATAATGTATCACACTAAAGAGTTTAACTATAATTAATAACTAGATCTCTCAACGAAGTTCTAGTGTCATAGAAGAAGATGCTTCGGTCAAAAAGTTACCCCACAAATCCTGAGATTGATCCTCGTCATAATAACAAAATGACGTAATTAAGTATAGTCAAATGGGGCAGGATATATACCTATTTCATTAGAATTCATAACCATAATGATAATTGATTAATTGGGAAATGAATTAATTACCAACCCGATATGTTGCTCCAAACAAATATAATCTAAGTAGTCAAAGTAAATGTTTATTCGTTTTCCTCAAATTCTGAAAGAATCTTGGGCGTATATGCCAAAGAAATATTGCAAAATAAAATATACTGATTACAGAAATTTATCTCAACTTTATAGGATAATTAGTTAAAGCAAATTGCCGTTAAAAAATATATAACATCCTTCTTTCACATTATTATGAACCTATGCACGAGTTTAGGCTCCAAAACGTTCACGACACTTCTTTCTTCTAATACAAAAAGAACGGAAAAGGAAAACTCAGTGAGAATGAATATTTAAAATTAATAAGAGAGATATACTAAAAAAAGAATTAATATACTATTTATACAATATTTTTTACAAAATGAAAACATATTAGTGCAGTTGTATTTATATTTGAGAAACAAAATTAAATAAAGTGACTTCTCACGTTAATAATTTATATACAATATAAAAATGATTCATATACATATAAGCCAAGAGAAAAGATGTATATGCAGCATTACTCATTAATAAGGAGAATCATCTTTCAATACCAAGGAAAAATATCACTCATCTTTAGAGTGGAGCGTCTCTAACAAATGTGAATACTTAATAATACATTCTTTAGGTCGGGTTATAGTGGGGGTGGGGAAGAGGAGATGGCCAATAAGTGGTAAAGCAAGCCACTGAACAGACCCGAGGTTCCATATTGAGAGATGTAAGCGACCAGGATACCATTACCAACCAGCCAAATTAATGGGGTTCTTCTCAATTTCAAAGTTCATGTCTGTGTAGGACACTTCTTCTTCACCCGAGTGGTAGTAACACGTGAACTATGATGAATGATATAGTTACTTCCAATAACTTTCTCAGAGTCCAGAATCTAGCTAGGGCCGCCAAAGAAATTGGAAATTAAAAAGTCAGAAGTTGGGTTCGTACCAGAAACGTCTCATCAGGCTAGGCATAGTGGGTGTAGTTGTGTCGCACTATTCTTGAATCTTGATGAATTAATTTTTTGTCAACTGCACAAGACACATAAAAGAGCACGCCATGCAAAAACAGAGTTGTAGAAAAATTCAAAAGGAACATTAGAAGATACTCTCACAGTTGCACCCAAAAGAGAATCTTGAGGGAGCATAATCATGTAAAAGTTTACATTCACCATTTCAGTATATTTCCCCACACATTCATTAAAACTATTAGATTAATAATATTTGAAGTTTTGAACCCCCGGGCCTCTTCCCTCGGGGCCTATATATACCCTCCTTACGTCCAATATTTTGCAAGCACCTATTTGTTCACAGTTCTAGCACACTTACACTTTCGAATCCCAAACTCTCTTTGAGCCTCCCTCGAAACCTCTTACTCTCTAAACATAATGGCCAATTCGAAGCTTGTGTTCACGATGAGTTCTATTCTTCTAGCCTTACTGTTTTTTAATGGAATTTTTTCGGCTCTTGGCAGGCCACTGCTGAAGACAGAGAACAAGGACCACGTGACAACCTACGAAAAGAGTGTCAAAGAAATGGCTGCAGTAGCAGAAAATATTGTCCTATGGCGCCGCCACATCTTAGAAAATGAAGCAGCGAACGCACCAGATTCCCAGAATCCACGTGATGCCGAGGTTGAAAAATGGATCGACGATTTCCGACCAACGGATCCAGGTCACAGTCCCGGTGCCGGCCATTCCTCCCCACACGCCAACGTGGCTCCAAGGCCATAGGTGTACATCATTGTAGTGCATAATTGTTAATGTGTTATACGTATTTTAATACTTTTATTTCAGGGATTATATATATAGCTATCCCATAGAACGTATAGTTCATGCTGTGTGTGTACCTTCCAAGCCTTATGTATGTGCATTTGTAAATCATATCTCCATCGCTAGCAGCTTGTAAAAGCAGCTGTTGCTGCCTCTCACTTTGCTTTTATATCTTCTGCTGAATTGATGTAAACATCTGATATATATTATAAATAATATTATTATTATTAAATAATGATGATGGTGTTGCTATATATATATATATAATCTTGTTCTTTAGGTGAAAAATACTGACTGCGGATATTTTTGCTGAATAACATATTCACAAATTACAACTACAGTCTACAAGATATGGTCCTGTGGATATATCTATCTTCAAATGTTTGATAATTCTTCGTATCTTCTTCCTCTCTCTTTTTTCCCACCATGCTGTTAAATAAGAAAAACATCAATCCTTCAAACTATATGTTTAGAAAGAAGAATGAGATTGTAAGAAAAGTGATGAGAGAGGAACAAAAAGCAAACACGGGGTAAAAAGAAATTCGCCCGTTATATACATTCAACTCAATAAGTCAACTTAGTTAAGAAAGCTAGCTAGTGCTTATGCTGACTGGCTGACTGGCTGACTGCAGAACTTTGTAACAAAAGCTAATTATTTTTTATTATAATTAATAACTTAAAGTTGATAATTTTATATATGGTGAAGCCATTTCCTCTTCATTTTTATAGGTAGTCGTCGAAGATACGTTTTGATCCTATGCTCCCACTTCCCTGTGCCAAGTCCCAACCACAAGAGTCCAAAAGAATTTTGTAATGGTATCGAAACTGTGCATCATCATTCAATGTGCCTACGCCAAAAGCTACAAAATGGAATAAACAATGGTTTGATCCTTTGTTCCCACTTCCCCTTGCCGTTTTTTCCCCCTGGTGTGTGGCTTATTCAACATCGAAGACTAATAAACCACTCAAGCTGTAAATTAAGCACCGGGTAAAAAAAATTGGTGTTATTTTCGATATACATTGAACAAAAACCACAAGTATTTTTTTCTTTTTGAGAAACGAAAACTATTTAGTGCAAAAATGTTTTTTTTAATGATTTCCTTGTATTATTCATCATTAAAATTTATATTAAAATTTATTTAATATTCCAACAGTCAATTATACTGTCAAATAGAAAGAGTAACATAACAAATAGATATATAGGATTCTCCTTTTTGTCATATTTAATTTCTATAACATGAAAGAACTGTTCTATACAACCAATGCTTATATATATATATATATATATATACCCAACTCGGCGAAGATCATATCTGTGGAAATGCAATATTGACAATTAATGGATGACTACGGATAAGAAATTATTGCATAAATATGGTATACTGAACTTCGGTGGATTATTATGCTAAGAGTGTTGCTAGATAGCCAGAAGAAAGTGCCCGAACTGAATTTGCCAGAATGAGGTGACAACTTCTTTAAGTGACATGGCAGGCACTATATGTAATTAATATTTTTTTAAATAAATTAAAAATAACATCTCCTTTTCGTAAGCATTCTCAAATCTTTTATCTCAACTCTAACACATGTCACGTCCCCATCCTCAAGTTTGGCACTTCCCGCACACCTCGCTTCAACAAATCCCTCAGATCTCAGAGCTCCTTCTCCTCCGTGGAAAACCTCCCTGGCTTGTTTGCATCCATCATCACGATAGTCTTCCGCGTTGGGAACTGAGCCAGCATCTGCTTCAACAAGAAATGCCTCGCCAATGCGGCGATCAAGCAAGAGATCGTCCACAATTTAAAATCTGTGATTTGAACTCCTCGTTCAGCAACACAAGCGAGAACGATGTCGTTTCCTCTTCCAGCTCTTCTTGTTCTTGATCTTGCCTTGCGCTAAGCGTGACACCCCTCGGTGAAACGACGCGCGCAGATGACGACATAGCTCATGAGTTGGCTACCATAGGTGGCCTTCCATTTGAGGAATTGGGTGTCGACGGAGCCACCATAGTTGTGGAGCTCAAAATGGAGGTGGGTGATTCAGTGAAAGGTTCTGAGAAGCTGGGGAGGGCACTGGCACGACAAACCCGAGAGGGGCACTGTGGCAGCAGTGGCGGCGCCATAATACTCATTTACCTCTTAGTCTTTTATCTGTTGTTGTCTATTTGTTATTGATTTTCATTGCTCTGTTTTGGTTGCTAAGAAACTATAGAAAAACTAATTTGCATGCTCATAAACTATTTGTCAAAACGCTCAGCCCATAACAGATTCAAGCTCCTTCTTACTCCAAATGCTAGAACTGCAAGCCAGGTAGTGGCATTGAAACGGACGTTTGTGGGTGAGTGACATTGTTGTAGTGAGCCTTGTCACAAATGCTAACGGCGGTGGTAGCAGAATAGAGGCGGAGTCGTTGAATGAAAAACGAGAAAGATTTACATACGTTTGTATTAGTTTTTTTTTTTTTGAAAAAAAAATATTTTTTAAATAATAAAAATATTTTTTATAAGTTAAAAAGTTTTAAATTTTAAAAAAAATATTTTATGTATAATAAAAATGTACATGAAGTATTTTTTTTAATTTTAAATTTTTTAAATTTTTAAAAAAATATTTTTATTATTTTAAAATAATGCTTCTACCCTTACAAAAATCTAATACAAACTCCCCTTAACTTTTAAAGGTGAAAGAAGATTCAGAGAGAGAATAGGAACTCATTGTAAGAGAAAAAATGTATGTGATGACAAGTAATCTCCACGTAAGATGCCAAATAATTCGGGCAACCAAAATTCAGGCAAACTTTCTGGCTGAATAGTATTTTTCTTATGGCAACGAATAGCTGCCATACTAAACTTTTGAAAACCCAAAACTATCCATACACAACTCTCATTTTATCTTCTAAAGTTGCTAGTTTCAAATTTGACTCTTCTTTCATATGTTTTTTGGGTCATAATTGCAAGCTCTCCACATACCACATTACAAATTAAGCTGAGGAGAACATATATTTAGAACCCATTTGAATGCAACTTATTTGAATTTATTTATTATAATAAATATTTATAAAATATTTTTATTTTATTTAAATGAGTTTATTAAAATAATTTATGAAATTTTTATAAATTATTTTAGATTTATTTTTATGAATTAAAAATTTAAGTGTGTGAAAATAAATTTTTATGAAAGTTAAAAATACGTTAGATATTAGTTATTTTTATAAATTTTTTAATAAAATTAACTTTAAAAAATTGAAACAATTCATAACATATGCCTTAAATGTTTGATATTTATCCGAAAGAGTTTATAAAAAGTGTTTCTTAAAATATTTATATAAATACTATTTAATTTATTTTAAACAATACTTATGATAATAAAACTTATTAAATTAATTTTATTTTAATAAATACTTATATAAACTATTTATCCAAAGCAACCTTAATCTCAAATAATCTCTTAATTGGTCAATCCATATCATATTCTTGTTTCGGAAAGCCCTACACAATGGTATGTCCCGAAAAAGCGCTCTTTTAACTAGGAGGTGGTATATATGGTATATATGTTGCCATTTATATTAGTCTCACTGTCGTTGGTTAGTTATACTAGCATGGTAGTCTCTGAGGAAACTCTTGCGTATTAATTTATGGAAAAATGTACTTAACTTGGTAGAAAATATTTTTATTTAGTTTTTAGATAAAATTAAATAAGTATTTAATTAAATTAATTAATAAATTTTTTTTATTTTGATAATTAATATGTGATTAATTATATGTAATTTATTAATTAAATTAGTTAAATATTTAATTAATTTTACCAAAAAATCAAATAAAAATACTTTTATTCAAGAGAATTTTTTAAGTGATTTTTCATTAATTTATTGTAACTCTGTTATAAGTCGTAACGCCTGGTGAACTGCTTCGGCAGCAGAGGTCTCTCCATCTGTATTCTGTACTTATCTTTCAAGATCAAAAAGGAAAAAATAAATAAAAATCTTGACTAGCAATTTTTTTTAGTCAATCCTAAACTTTTAAATAAAATTCCAGATTTTATCAGCAAAAGGCAGTTAGACTCCCGCTACTACCAAGTGTGTTTGAATTTATTTAATTATTTGAAATAATTATTTTTTATATATATAAAGTTGTTTTTAGAAAAACGAAATATGTTTGGGTTTTATTAAGAAAGCTGCTGATTATTTTTTTACATTGCAAAAAACTTTTTTAAAAAGTAAAAAATTTAGCATTATTTCAAAAGTTGATTATTTGATTTTGAATTATTTTAAAAATTTTGAGAGAAAAATATTTATTTGTCATCAACTAAATAACTTTTTTAATTATTTCTTATCTTTTTTAATAATTTAATACATAAAAATAATTTTTTAATATAATTCAAACAAAACTTTTTATCTTACAATCACTTATAAATTAACATATCTAAACATAAATTAATTTTTTCACAATTAATTCTCTTAAAAATCAATTATACATATAATTATTTTTAATATATTTACTTTTTTACAACTAATCCAAACATACACTAAACTTTTTTATAAGTGTGTTACTGTATTGTTGGGCCTTCCCCGTGCATGTAGAGTTGGATTGGGATTCCCGTTACTATTTCTTTTTTATTTAGATTTTTGTGGAATTTATTTTAAATTAATTAATGTTAAAAGAATTAATTTATGTTTAAAAATTATATTCAAAATTAATTTATAATAATTTCTTTTGTTTGGATAGTAAAATATAATCACTTTTTAAATATAGTTATAGGTATTCACCATGAAAGCAAGAAAATTATACTTCTTTCCAAATCAATTCTACAACATAGAAATTTGTAAAAATTGATTTTATAAAACTACCTAAACATATTGAAACATACTCAAAATTGATTTTGGACTGCTAGAATTTATTCTTGACAATTTAGAATTTAAAACAAGCAAACACTAATTCTTTGTGCTTTTCAAGTGAAATAATGACCTAAAAAAATGATTAAACTGTGTTATCAAAATTGGCTTGTACTGGTAAACTGGTCCCTTGAGCAATTGGATTTAGTCACTAATTCGGCCATTTTTACCAAACTATTATAAAATGGGGTTTATTATGATATTTGTATTTTTTTTTCAGAGTACCAGTATTTAAGGTGAATTATTTAACATTTATTAGTTGTTATTTATATTTAATAAATATTTAAATATTTATTGTAAAATTAATAGTCAATAAATAATTAACAACTTATCATAAGTATTAAACTCATTAAGGTATCATAACAACTCTCATATAAAATTAGATTAAATTTGTCTATTTATATGGGATTTGGTTGACTCGGCTTGGTGTTAGACTGGTTGACTTATAAATTTAATGCAAATGTGATCCTATGAGAATAAATATATTATAGGGATTAATTATTGGTGTTGTCAAAATTAAATTATTTTTTCAATAAATTTTATATTATTGTCATATTTCTATTTATTAAATATTTATATATTTATTTAATTTTATATAATTAAATCAATAACTCTATAATTAAATCAATAACCCAACCGTAACCCAATGTATCTCATAAGTCGATGATCGGTCCAAATTAACAACTATAATATATAAAAGTGGAAAATAAATTCATTCTCTCAATAATAGTTATCAATTCAATCTAATTTGTCAGAGGAGACAGAGCTACTATTTTGTTTTTCTCAGTTATTTAAAATGAGTTAATATTTAAATTGAACCTCTAAAAATATTTAAAATATCAGTTTAATTCTTTAATTATTTTTATATTAAAATAATCTTCTAATATTTTTTTTAACATCAAATTAATTTTTTAAAATTGTTTTTAAAATTAAATTAATTTTTTTAAAAAATTAAAAAAATTAATTTAATGTTAAAAATAATTAAAAAATAAATTAATATCTTGTATATCTTTAAACAATTAAATTGAATATTTACCCTATTTAAAACTGTAAATGGTATTTATGCTGATATTTTAAATTACGCAATATGGGAAGCATTAAGTCTTATTTAAATTCTTACCAACCTAACTTTAATGAAGCCCACGGATAAGATTTTTTTTATTGAAGAAATGACATTTTAGTATCACTTGTAAAAAAATATTTTATTTTAATTTGTAAATTAAATTAATTAAATTAATAATTTATTTATAATTAATTACATATAAATTATTAAAAATAAATAAATTATTATTTAATTATATATAATTTATTAATTAAATTATTTTAATAAATAAATTAAAATATAACACTTTGTATTCAAATTAAACTAATAAGTCATATTTTTATTTTTTTTATTTACGTACTAAAGTGTCGGCACCAGAGCCTGAGGTCTTCACGTCATCTTTATAAAAATTATACATAATTAAGTACAAAATTATAGGCTACCTAAAAAGTGCTAAGTAAATCACGCAAAAAAGAAAAAACTGAAAAAAGCGACAAGTGGAAATGATTATTAGTGTATAAAATTTAGAGCCATTGGCATCTTATTGGGATAAAAACCCAAATGTAACTAATAAAGTGTCAAATCAGGAACTTAAAAAATAACAAGATAAACAATTTTAAAAATTCAAAGTGTTTACCTAACAAGATAAACCTCTTCTTCTTTTTTTTTTTTGCGTGATTTACTTAGCATCTTATTGGGGTAAAAATTCAAATGGAACTAATGAAGTGTCAAACCAGGAAATTAAAAAATAACAAGATAAACAATTTAAAAATTTAACCAAGTGTTTACCTAACTATCTTGACATCCAAGTACAGGTTATACCTAAAATTAGAACTTCGAATATTAAAAGAAAAAGAATCTGATTACTCAGAGAAAAGAAATTAAAAAACACACAGGTAGAATCTTATAGACTTATCCACATAATCATTTGATAATTGATGAAATTAATTTCTACAAAACGATATTGCAACAAAATTGCCCATATTGGTGAAAATTTTCCTGGTACACACAGTAGATATGATAGGCCATTTTCCCATTTCGCTAATTTCACTGCCAAAGCTTTCCTTCCCAGAATCACTGAAACTGTAAAAAAGGTCACATGAGGTTAAAGTGACATAATAAAATTAACTCTATATCCTCATAATATATTTTTTTAACGAATTTCGTTAACGTGTGCTCTAATCTTATAAATTTAAGAAGTATTTATTGTTTTTTATTAAATCATCATAGTTGCTTAAATAAAAAATATTAAATACTTCTACTTTTTATGTAATATTTTTATTTTAATTCCTTAACTTCTTCTCAAGTTAACAAAACTCTTTTTTTAATCATTTTCTTAATTATTAAAAGAAGAAACTATTAAATTCTTTAAAAAAATTATTTAATATTTAATATTTTAAGTAATTAAAAAAAATTATTAGGAAGATATAATATTACTTTACAAAATTTAATACTTTCTGTATAATACTTAATATTTATATTTAAAAAACTTAAAAATACTTTTAATACTTTCTGTCTTTTTGTGTTATTAAGAAGATTTATTAAACAGAATATAAAAGTATAAAAAAGATGAAATTTTAAAACGAAAAATTGAAAAATATATTAAGCAGAGAAAATATCCCCTGGGAGTCTGGGAACGAAGCCAACGCAAGCTGGCGGCGGATCATACTACAGAGAGAAGCAAAGCCTAACAGGCACAGCGTTGTGTATATCCCTCATTATTAGATCCAACGGTTAATATCAAACCCCATCACCTAATCCAACGATCAAAACGACAACCGCGTTTACGAAACCAACCCATGAATCCGTCATCCTCAACTACATAAATCACCCTCTTACACCAGCGCCGCGCCCTCTTCTCTTTCACTCTCTCTCTCTCTAAAATCCAGATTCAACCTTTCTCTCTCTCTCCAAAAAAAAAAAAAAAACGAACTTGCTTCTTCTTTTTGTCTTTTTTTTTTTCATTCCTTATTTGGTCTTTTAATATTTGAATCTGCGATATTCATTTATAGAAAGAGGGAGAGTCACCGTAATTACGATGCAATCCAACGGCTCCGATTCGCAGCAGCAACAGCAACAGCAACAGTCGGAGCAGAATCAACGGCAACAACCGCCGCCGCAGCAGTGGATGCCGATGCAGTACCCGGCGGCGGCTATGGTAATGCAGCATCACATGTTGCCACCTCAACATTATGCGGCGCCGCCACCGCAACCATATATGCCTTACCACCAGTACCAGCAGTTGCCGCACGTGCCTCACCCGCAGCAGCATCAGCATCAGCATCAGCATCAGGGATCCAGTGGTGAGAACAAGACGATCTGGATCGGCGATTTGCATCATTGGATGGACGAAAATTATCTCCATCGTTGTTTCGCTTCCAACGGCGAGGTCCTATTTTCGTTCTTTTTATTATATATCTTTTCATAGAACACGCTAACACTCGCTGTGTACAAGTGCGTTTTTGCTGATTGTTTTTTAGTTGATTTCTTGAACGTAAAAACTGTTTTTTTTTTTGGGTATTTCCTTTATAGTTTATTTACAAATCTTGGAGTTGAAGGAGCTTTCTAATTGGTAAATACATGGTTTGGGGTTTCAAATCTTGGAGTTGAAGGAGCTTTCTAATTGGTAAATACATGGTTTGGGGTTTCAATGTTACAATATGCTATAAGGTTGCATGCTTTTAGGTTTTGTGTGTAAACCTCAATGACGTCAGAAGAAGTAGGTTCTTTTTTTTTTCATGGGGAAATGCTATCTTGGAATGGGAGTATCACAAGGAGGGACATGTGAAATTGTGAATGAGGGGAAAAAATTGTTGTGAAAGTGGTAAGCATATTTTGATAATTCTATAATTTAAAGGTGTATTCTTGATGTTGGGTTTGTCCGTGGGGTGTTTCTGTGTGTGTTTTGTGTTTCAGGGACAGAGTAAATTTGAAGGAGTCATAGGATGTTCTTAGTAGGAATGAAATATTGAGGGACCATACTAAGGTGAAAATCAATCCGTAATTGTTTGGGAATTGAAGATTGAAGAATGGAAAGGGAATTGTGGATGCCAACTTTAACGTTTCCCTATCAGGCTATCACTATTCTTTCGTTTGAAATTATGATAACTGAAGTTCAAATGGGAGCAGAAAATGTGACTTTTCAAACCCAAAGCCCTAAATAAATTGTTTTTGTGTAGTTTTACCTTGTGTTAGAAATGTTATACATAAGGATAAAATGTTATATTAGAAGGGAAGTATGCTTCACTCATCTAAGTTTCTACTTTTATCAAGCAACATAGATAAATAGAATTTCAGTCTTCTTTTTTGGATCTTCCCTATTCATCAGCTATAAAAGAAAACCAAAGCCACTCCATTTTTCCTTCTCTAATTCCATTTTCTGACTTTTTATGCCATGCACCAATACATGGCCAAATTAATAATGGCGGCATCATTTGATCCATGTTAAAAGAAAATAGATGGGAACTCTTAGGGATTGTGTGTACATTTCTGAACTCTTCGGTGTGATAAGTTTTGCTTTTGGATAATTGGATCATTTTAAGCCTGAATAATTTAGAATTAAAGACAAATGTAGGTTTATGCCCTTGTTACTTGGGCTTAAGTGGTGAAGGGGCAGGTATGATTGTTGCAGGTAGCTAGTATAACTAAAAAAAGGTGACCTAAGTGCTACTTCTCTGCCACTCCAAATTTGATGAAAATAAACCTGCATTTTAAAAGTTTAATCTGTTACGACTTAAAATATTTCATGTGCTTCTCATATTGTTTCAGATAGGATCCTACCAAGTAAAAATTTATAAACTACTGCTTCTGACTGTTATATATTTTTGCAGATTTCCTCCATTAAGGTTATTCGCAATAAGCAGACTGGTCTATCAGAGGGTTATGGATTTGTGGAATTCTATTCACATGCCACAGCTGAGAAAGTTTTACAGAATTATGGTGGAATTTTGATGCCCAATACAGAGCAACCTTTCCGCCTGAACTGGGCAACATTTAGCACTGGAGAAAAGTGTTCAGATAATGTTCCTGATCTTTCTATTTTTGTAGGAGATTTAGCTGCAGATGTGACTGATAGTGTGTTACATGAAACTTTTGCTAGTGTATATCCTTCTGTTAAAGCTGCAAAAGTTGTTTTTGATGCCAATACTGGCCGTTCAAAGGGCTATGGTTTCGTCAGGTTTGGAGATGATAATGAGAGGTCCCAGGCTATGACTCAAATGAACGGTGTTTACTGCTCTAGCAGGCCTATGCGTATTGGTGCTGCAACTCCAAGGAAATCATCTGGCTATCAACAAGGTATGCCAAATCACATTGCTTGCTTCTGATATCTGAAGCTTTACTCTTTCTTTTAAGAAAAGAAAAGTACATGATACATTCCATTCAGAGAAAACGCCTCTAGCCACCTATTTTACCCTCAAATTTCATTTGTACTGCTTCAGGTTGTTACTGGTGATCTTTGAGAACTGCATTTTCTTCCTCATATAAGTAGTAATCATGGTCTTATGGTTTAACTGATGATTTCAATTCAGAAGAAGGGGTACTGCCATGTCTTTCTAGATGAATAAATTCCTTGAAATGACAGTTATTATGTCTTTTACAGAGTGTAAATGAACATTGAATTTGTTTGCTGATTTCATTGAATAAGAGTAAGGGTAGTTGAAAAACCATCTGATTTATTAATCGCTTTTTATTATGTGAAGCATGCTCAAGTGTCAATTTGGTCCATTGGTGTGTGGCATGATGTTCTTTGTTCCTGAGTAGGCAAGTAGCTATCTCATAGAACTCCTTGAATCCATTTATTCATTCATTTTCCCTTGTCTTGGTTTTAGATTCCTTTTGAATATTTTTTTGGTAATACATCTCTAAAAGTCAAATTTAAATTTTTCATTTGTTTTTCCATCTGCAAGAGTTTGAAATTTCTCTAGCGGCTGTGTATTAATTTTGTCTGTTTCCTTCTATAGGAGGCCAGTCAAATGGTACATCCAGCCAATCTGAAGCAGATTCTACAAACACAACTGTGAGTTTTTCAGCTCTTTTATTAGGTTTTGCATTTTAGCGATTTGTTACTATTTTCCTATGGCTAACCCTTGATTCATTATAGATATTTGTTGGAGGGCTTGACCCTGATGTTACGGATGAAGATCTTAGGCAGCCATTCTCCCAGTATGGTGAGATAGTTTCTGTTAAGATACCTGTTGGAAAGGGGTGTGGTTTTGTCCAATTTGCAAACAGGTAAAAGTTCTGGCCCTCTCAAATCTCTGCATATTCAAAGATAACATGTTTTTTAATCTCTTCATTGATGTAATTACTACAATATCATTCTGAACAACCTTTCCAGAAATAATGCTGAAGAGGCGTTGCAGAAGCTAAATGGGACAATGATTGGCAAGCAAACAGTTCGTCTTTCTTGGGGCCGCAATCCAGCAAATAAGCAGGCAATCTCTCTCTCTCATGCTTGCCCACACACACTCTCATTGTCATTGTATTAGGTCTGTTAATCTGCAGGAACAAGTGTTGTTTGATGACCAATAATCCACCCAGGAATACCATGTATTGCACCTAGCTTAAAGAAAGTGGTTTCTATTTGGTTCCCAGCTGCTTACATCAACAAAGTTTTAGTTTGCTGCTATCCTTTTCAAAAAAAAATTTAAGAACGTTTTCTGCCTTTATTTTTTTAATCAATGGATATTTTTATTGTCTTATTTCCCAAAAAAATTCCTTGCAAGTGCTGGAATACCGGATTGTCTTCATGCTGTCTGTCATTAAATTGCATTTTTTGTTTTGTGATGATTCTCTCTCAATTGGTATATCTTTGGGTAGCAGTTTAGAGCGGATTTTGGCAACCCCTGGAGTGGGGCGTATTATGGGGGCCCTGTTTATGATAGTTATGGATATGCGTTGCCACCTCATGACCCAAGCATATATGCTGCTTCTTATGGTGCTTACCCCGTTTATGGAGGCCACCAACAGCAAGTAAGCTGAGTGAAGTGCACTGCAGGAGTAGCTCTCACAACAGCATCACGTTTCAATGAGCGAATTAACTTCTCTCCCTTGTAACTTGCTTGATCTGTTGAATTCTTAAGAATCCCTCCTAATTGTGGAGTGGAGTTGAATTTTGACAACCTGGGGTAGCACTGTAGGGATTCAATTAATCATTTGTTTAGACTTGTAGGAGTAATGACTACTGAGGAACTTAAACTTGTTTATTGGAATAATCATCTTAAGTATGCCAGCGTGTGTGCTTGCTTGCATTTTATTTGTTTCTAGCACTTGACATTGTAGCTTTGATAGCTTTTACGCGTCATGGCATTTCTTCTCTGCCAATGTATTAATTGCATGTGCCCATGCTATTCAGAAGCGATTAAAAGATTTTAGTTCATCTTATTTAGGTTTGAGAAGATCTTGAAATCAATGGTTTATCTGAAAGTATGGTCTATGACAGAGCACAATGGCGTTGTTTGATCCATGTAGCCGACCCCACCTAGTGGGAAAAGGCTTTTGTTGTTGTTATTATTTAGGTTTGAGATCTCATTCATTTTGATGAGTTCTGTGAACCTTAAATTTCTGAGGTTCTTTTCCTTGGGTTTACTGTATGTGCAGTCATGGTTAAAATGGAAATCTAATTCAAATTGGCTATTCTGGTCCCTTAAAATAATTTCTTACTCTGTTTTTAGTTTGGATAGATTTATTTTTCCTTTCTGGAGTAATTTGCAATTGAGTTCAGTTGAACATTGAATTAATATATTTCAAAGGAGGAGAAAATAATTCCAAATTTACTGCTTGAATATTAGAGTCAGTTTTGTATCCCCTTAACTTTGAGAGTGAAAATTTCAGGCATGAATTCATATATTTTTTATATAAGCTTTTCCCTGATTTTTCACCCTTACTTTTGATGGAATACTAAACTGATCCAGTTTGATATCTCTTTAAAATTGGAGGTGAAAAATATATAGATGAATTTATATGGATATGCCAAACAGACCCTTAAGGGGTTAATTCTTGGGAGGAAGTTCTCCATGGAGGAAAGATGAGATCATGGTTAGTGCTCGCTGTGGTTGGTAGCTTGGAACCATGTGCCCAGCTCCTCTTACTGTGGTGAGTGTGAGCCCTTTGTACCTAACCACGTACCCTCCAACCTGCATATTGTTTGCAGTAAGATTACCTAGTTGTGGCTTGAAAGTTCTGATATAATAATGCTTCATTACCTCACTGCCAGAGAACCATGGACGCCATGTTGTCTCCACTGGAAGTTTCAAGGTGTTTACTGAGTACCTAGATGATGTTATGGGAACACGCCCATCTGTATCGCCACTGCAGTATTGATTAACAACAACAATGTTGCACATATAACCGTGAATGGATATTATCTATTCCTTGAATGTAATAGAGCAGCTTGTAAAGTCTCTCACCTATATATCAAAATGCTTATCCCACTTGATAGTAGCCGATTTATAGTGGGTAGAATAGTTGCTGGGCTGTCCGTCCATCCCACTCCGCTGAACAGAAGTATTAGAGATATTAGTCCAGGAAATAGAAAAATTATATCTTGTCGTGGCAGCCAACAAGATTGTTACTGTGTATAATTAATGCATTTTAAAAATAGGGAGGAAAACAAATTTTTTTAAACCTGCATACCTGCAAGCAAACCATTTTGAGGCTTTAGCATGAAAAGCCTCTTGTACTTCGGCGAGATTTAAGTAGGAATAGGTATAATCGTCAGAACAAGGGTCGAAATAACTGCCCTACAATGTTGAACATAGAAGATTGTCTGGCTTAGCTTTCACTAACATAATATTATAATACGCAATTGATCTTTGCGTTCTTAATATTTCATATAAGCATTTCGTAATTAATTTCTTAATTCTGTGAACTTTACTTCCCATCTCACCTGATTTGTCTAATTCTGTATGATCGTTAATGCTGATGTCAATTTGTTGGTTACATATTTAAGTGTGTTATAGACAGGATTCATGTAATTATTTTTAATATATCATGAAAACTTAGGGCTCGTTTATTACATAGAAAGTGTGAAGGTGGAAGTTAAAAATGTAACTGCATGAACATAATAAAGTCTAGATAAAAACGAGAATGTAAAAATTCATAATGGATTTATACTTTTATTATGTTTAAATAAATTAATACCCTTCAGTTTTTATTTATTTATTTATTCAATTTTTATCTATTCAACCAAGTAGACTCTTTTGAGATTTCACGTAACAACGATGCAAAATAGCATGAAAACTTACAGAGTAAGTGGCAGGACTCGCACCAGTTTTTGTTGCAGCTGAATCGCAAGGTGGAGCATATAGGTTGTATATGTTAAGATTTCCAACCTCATCATCGGCTATAATTAGATATTGGTCGCATTCACTTGAAAAGTTTCCGCTCTCAAAGTCACAGTGTCTTTCAATTCCTGCATGGGTTTCGTCAGAGCTCAGAGCATGCGTCCAGAAATAGTCATACATTCCCTTTGTGCACGTACTATCATCTATCCAGGCGTTCCCAATCTGCATTAAGTATAGAAATTTGAGGGTAAGCAACTCTGCGTTTAAATGTGACAAATTGAATATTGTACACTTGAAAGATTGACTCACCGCAATCCCTTTCAGGTTGATCACTGTATGATTTGTTATTAGCTTATTATTTGAGAGAATAGTGTCAGCCAGCTGAGGAACATAATGGCCAGCATAGCTCTCTCCAGTTATGAACAAGTCTCGGGTTTTATACTGTGGAAATCTCTCAAGCCAGTTTAGAAGAAAAGTGTAAGAATCCATGGCTGTGCTCTTGTCACCAGTTTTAGGGTAATCTGAAGAAGTGTTTGAATATGAAAATCCAACTCCCGCTGGGGACTCCAGGAAAATAACGTTTGCCACTGCCATTTTTAGAAGGAATTCATCAGCCCTGAATCTTAATTTACTAAATATATACAGCATTCAAATCATCTGTGCTCTTTCCATGTCTCCCTAATAAAATACTGTCAATTAAGAGAGATGTGTAATTTTTTTTAGTTAATAGTATTGTATTGGTGAGACAGGATTGGGGATAGAGGATTTGAATCCATACATACAAACACAGAAGATATTCATTCACACATGAAATTTCCATATAGCTAGTGCTTGCTTACCGTTGTTCCATGCGTATTCATTTATGGAAAGTGTTCTTCCGTCACTGTTGACTCTGAAAGGTCCCAGTTCTTGCATTGCTCCATACCCGAGGGATGAGCAGCCAGGCCCTGCATATCATTTATGTAGTGTCCTTCCTTTATTTCTTCCTGTGTGAATTACTCAAAACGGAAAGCATTCAATGATGCAATGGTTCTCATTTTCTCTTAGTGTAATCAAATGGAATACTAAGCCCTGAAAGTGCAAGATTGTCCTATCACCCCTCGAGGGGAAAGATATATAGTTTTTCCAATTTGAAGATTGTTAGTGGATGGACGTTTTAATTATATACGGCTAATAAAAGGTCAAGATTAAATTAAACGTGAGAAATGTATTGGGGGAAGTTGAAGAATTTTGAAGATGGGAACCAACTTGTTAAAGTTTAGCAAGTAGAAGGGAGAAAGATAATTCTTATTTTATCAATCTTGATGGTTGATTCTTAACTTTTGACTTATTTTCCTTTGTTTCGACATGAAGGGAAGGGGAGAATTAAGAATGAAAATAAAAAAGATTGGAAAATAACGATTTTAATATTGGATAGAGAAAAAGGGCACTTAAGTCACTTAGAACATTCTTTATAAAATAAGTTTATAATATTTTACTATAAGAGTTTAATTTCTATCCACTCTCAGTATAAAGTTTCTTTACACTATCATCCAATTATGTGTTGCCAAATCAGTAAAAAAGTTGACTATCACAACAACTACTTAAAAAGTCTAACTATTTTAATGATTTGGCAACACATGATTGGATGACAGTGTAAAGAAATTTTATACTAATAGTGGATAAAAATTAAATCCTTATTATAATTATAATTAAAAATAAATAATGTTAACTATTATTTATAACTGAGAAATTTTATAATTTTGGTAGTTTACTTTTTCATGCAAAAAAGAAAAGTATTGCACTTTTCATATAGTTACAATTTTTTTTTAAAATATTACAAATTTATAACTTAAATAATTAATTAATATTATAAATTTCTTATTAAAATGTGTTATGCAAAATATTGGCGGTTAGCTTTTTTGGACCTAGAGGAATCTAAAAATACAGGAGAATTTCTCGTGGGGTAGGGGGTATCTAATTATTGTGGGGCCTTATCGGCAAACAACTAATCAAATAAGGTCCATTAATTGAAGAGATTCTTAGATCCATAATAATAGGTATATACGAGGGATTCTGGCCTTACCAATTCCATTGATGCTGTAACAGTGAGACCCATATAGAGCCTAAGACACCAATAAGGGTCTTTCAATGTATGCACAAATACAATGGAGACACCTAAGAATTACTAGCTAAAGAATTATCAAGTTTAGATCGTGGCAGACATGGCTAATGGCGTTCCGTGTAGGAACTCCACTACCGTATGTTGCCAAAATTGGTTCAAGTGAGGTGATTGATGGGGAATCATTTATCTTATCATAGCAATGAATTGTCAATGAGAAATGGGGAGAATTAACTCTTTGCCTTCTTGCCGTGCGTGCCCACGGAATATAGGGTGGGGTCATACTGTTCAAGAATTGAAAGTCCAAAATGACTCAGCATGGTTGAGTCTGTTTGAATTGAACTCTAACAAAAATTCTTTTAATCTTTTATATTGCCTCCACACAAAAAACTACTACCCTCATACACTCAAGTCATCTCTTTAACCGAAAAAATCCCAATAACACTTAAAAATAATATAATCAAGTTAACCTAATAGTCTCCAAAATATTAAAGGACATCTAAAAATCTTTCAACTTCTAATAGGTTTAAAAATTAAAACTAGCATTGCGGGGGCCTTCCAAAGGAGAACCCCTCCAAAAATAAGCGTATGCCGCTGTAAGTGGCGAGCACACGGTATTCTTTAGTAAAAGGCGAAAGAATAGTTCGCTCTGTGCTCACCACACGGCTCCGTGCCTGTCTTCGTTCCAGGTCCTTTCATTTTATATTAGAAGCACTTTACTTCTACTTAGTACATTGTTCGATGTGGGCTTTGGTTAGCAAAACGGACACAGTTCCCAGTTCCCACCCGACACACACTTCCCTTTCTGTTCTGTCATCTGTGGTGCCTCCACAGTGAAGACTCGAGTCCTCCCTCATCCACACATTAGGAATGACTGATCTTTGATCTGACTTTCATATATTTTGGATTGCAGACTTTTGAGATGTTAATATCTCTCAAAGCAAAGGATGAAGAAACTTCGCTTATGAAGCCTTGCTTCTTCGGAACATGACCAAGAGCTTCGGACTGCGCTAATATCTTAGTTGGATGCTTCTTGAAGCAGCCAACCACTGCATATTCAAGGAACAATGCATTCTGGAGGATGATGGAGCTTCTTTCATAAAAATTATCCTAATATCCTATCGCGTTTGCCATTATTTGTTCCCATGGCTTCAATTATTAGACAATCAGATGGACCCAAATTATTTTTCAAATTACAACTTACAAGTAAACTTCTCCATAAATCTTATCTCTATGTATTGAGCTTCAATGCCTTAATAAAAGGCAATATAATAGAGTCTCAATTTATTCTGTATAATAAAAAGAACTTTGTTCTTTGACTCGAGTACAATTGGGCCTTCAGATCATCACTTTTGTGTGTTTTTAAAATAGTCACTTTCTTAAGCTTAAATTTTAGAAGCCAAAGTTATCCTTATCTTATTACTTTGTATCTTGTAATAAAATTTATAAAACTAAGAGACTATTTGCAAGGTTATCCCTTCATTTTATTTTTTTCAGTGCTTGTGAACTCATCCGATTGAAGCGTGTTTTTTTTTTGTTACAACTAATTGAAGAGTTCAATTAGTTAGACACAACATTTAACCATAATACAAGGGTTTTTTCTTACAATTTTATAACCACATACATGATAGAAAAGGAATATTTTTAAAGAGATTTCCAGATACTTAACTTTTGAATACCTGCATATTTTTTTATTACATTCTTTATTAAAATTCATTTTACAGTTATTTAATGACAAACAATATTATCAAATAGACAGAAATATCAAAATTTTAATCATAGTAAAATTCCCATATTTTAATTTTTAACCCATTAATAAATATTATTTAAAAATACCACAATTATTATTAAAAAATTTATTTATTAAAATTGACCAACACGTGGTTAATTACTTTATAAGATGATTAATATATTTACTGATTATATTAATAGATAAATGGTATAAATTTTTTTAATGGATATATTCATAATAAAATAATTAATTTGTTTATAATTATATGATCTTTTGTAATTAAAATGTTCCAAGGCATTTTTTTTTGGGTCACTTAAGGCGAATTTAACATACGTGGAGGATGGAGATGTGTATATCGTATTAAATGGTCCTTTTAACTGTTTTCTAAGCCAACTGGTAAGTAGATTACTTGAACATGAATGAGGCAAATGCATGTCCTAATTGTTTTTATAAAATTCTCAACTGATTTTGGAGTTCAACGACTCCTGTTACTCAAGACTGATAATAAATATTAAGTTTGACCAAAACTAGGATCATGGAAAAATCATCAAATAATTGATCGAGTTGCTATTGCTAAGACCATGGAAAGATTCTTATGTAGCTCAAATAACTTAATCTAAATTCTTGTTATTGTTGTGGAATAAACGAATTCATTAATTACTCCTAAACCACATAAAAAATCTCTCATTAATTGTTAGTTCATACATGTATTGAACTCCATGTACATGCAGTTTGAGAGGTCAAGACTAGCAAACCATGCATGCAATATATAGCTGCCCTTCAATGTCCTTGAATCTCTCCTATATATTTGATACTATATATATATATATATATATATATAAACACAATTTATATATAATGAGGATTGGTTAAACAGTTACCTCCATTTAGCCATAGAACCAGAGGCTTGGTGGAAGAATTGTGAGGTGACTCCACAAAGTAGTAGAACAGTGCTCTCCCTGCCTTGGCATCCACCGTTACATAGCCTGCGTACTGATCGAAATTCACCCCATGGGGTTGTCCCGGCAAAGCCTTCACTTTGTCAGCTTCCATCAGCCCAGATTGGTGCTCAACATATACCTGCGAAAAATACCCATCCATATCATCTGCACCATCTGCAGCAGCCCAAGGTTCTCCATGTGAGGGCTTCTGAGATCTCCGTGACTGAATCAACTTATAGAGGTATTCACCCTGTTGGTTGGCGTTGCATGAGATGGCGAAGTGGCACCCAGACAAAAACAGCAAGCACAACAGTAATTTGAGAGACAGAATTAGGATCATCTTCTTTATGTTGCAATGCGTGTCGTGCTATACCCCTTCCAAAATCAGCTCTCTAATGTATGGTAATTGATAAGCGATATATTCTTTTGAGCAACTCACATGTCTCTCTCTATAGATATAGATATCTTCAGGCACTTGCACGTAGAATCTCATGTATACATTGGTACTGGATATTGTTTCTCTGTTGCGTATACAATTATACAGTCTACAATAAAGGTAGTAATGAAAAGATATATTGTCGATGTGGTTCCATCATCAATTAAAGTTAAGTCAGATATCTAATTCATGTATACTTTATCTAAATCGAGGTGTGCTCTTCTACATTTTTCTTGTTATATTTAAAATATTATATTCTCACATATTGTTTTATACAAAAAATCACATCTATCATCTATGTCTTGATTTGATAAACAATCAACAATATTTAATGGCGGAAAAATTATAGTTGTGGCTTTTGTGTAAAAATAGTTTTGAAAGTAATATTACTATTAAATTTAGAGAGAGCTACGTATTTAGTTGTTTTTAATTGTGAATGTAAGAATTATATATGTAAGCAGTATAAACTAATTCATCAAATATTGAGCTTCATTTATATATTTTCAAATTTGTAGAAATATTTAATAGGTTTTATTTTTAAATTACTATAAGTGTTTAACTTAATTTTAAATAATTATTTACAAAAAAATTATGTTAATTATATGTATATAGTATGTCACAGAGTATATTAAATGCATTTACATAATTAATTTTTTCTAAATTCATATTAAAAATTCGATTAACAAAATGTATGGAATTTATACATTTTAATATCATCATATAAAAAATTAATTTTAAGATTTTAAAATTATGTAAAAGCTTTTAAAAGATGTGGCATTAAAAATATAGTCATGTTCAGTTTAATTGTTTTACACACAAAGAAGGTTATTTTCAGCAACTTACAATGGATAAGTGCAAACACTCTCATAAATTGTTTGATTCTTACTTTAGAGTTTAGACTTAATGATGCGTCACTTAGATGCGCGGATGAACGTGCCGTGAACGCTAATTTGGATTCACAGCAGTGACTAGTGAGGTCATCAAACAAACCAAATAAAATTGAAAAAATGAAGGTTGCATTAGGCATCATAATTAAATTGCTAAAGAAATCATCCTCTTGATTTCTGCTTCTTTAGTTCTTAATTTCATGCCGTAAATAGAGAAGGTCGGTTAAGTAATCCATCAATGTACATGGACAGTCCACATCCCATCAAAGAGGGAGCACTATGAGTGTTTTCTTTCTTCATTTTTTAGCTATTGTTTGGTATCCAATGTTAGAGGAAGATTAGAAACACTTTTTGAATCAAGCCAAATCTTAAAAGAGAAAGGATGCTTTTGCTTCCATGATACGTAGACATCTGTGTGATATGGATGTGTCATGTGTTTACAGTTTTGTAAAGAAAGAATCAATTATTCATGGCGCCGTATCGTTTGGGATTCTGAGACAACGACTCTTGGATGTTCAAAGACGCCAGGAAAGCCATCCAGATCATTGATGGTATGTTCTCTCATTCAAACACGACTTGCCGTTTAAGGATTAGCTAGCTGGGCTCTCACCTCTTTTTACTTATTTGGGCCTAAGAAAATGTTGTAGTTGGGAATTGGGCTCAATACATCATCCAAACAATTTCCCAAACCCGATTCAGGAACCAGTTGCAGATCTATGGTGCCCAGCCCATATATTTGTTAGTAAAATTTAGCCCATGTTATGGTGGCTGTTTTAGGCCCAAATTCTTTTCGACTTTAGTCTGATGGGCTCCCTCTATTGACTACATCTAACACGTAGACAATGGACCTTCTAAACCACTTAATGGCTCAAGTTTGGGAATTGGGACCTGGGCATTGGGGACCCAACTAAGGATACAAATCTTTCGACACCTCTCTATTTTCAATCATGTTCGTCTAATAAAATATTATCAATTAAGTAAAATATTACTACCAAGTAAGAGAGAACGAAAATAATTTAAGAAAGAGGTGTATATATTTTTTGTTTAATTGAAATTATTTTATTTTGGGAGAATATAATTGAGTACAGAGAGATGATAGAGAGGATTTTTGAGTCCCCGAGCTACGAAATTAGTTTCGAGTTAAAACTTCCACATACAACCAAAAAAAAGAGTTGTTTCGAGTTAGGACTAAAGACTAGTCATGGAACGGACTCCCCAAGTCTCAGCAACTTTTTTTTTTGGGTGTATGGAGGAACATAACTGGGTGTTGCACCTAAAAAAATTGAATTCCCCTACCAAAAAATAATATAAAATTGCGGGACTTCTTAGGTTCAAGATATATTATACTTTATATACAAAATGTTAAGTAGCGGGCAATGGGATTTTTGGACTGAAGAGAATGGGAACCCTTTTTTATTTGTTTATTTTCTGGCCCCACTTAAGAGCTGGCAAAATCCAAGGTAAAACCATATACATGCTGACGAGCAATGGTCACAGCACAAGCTATCAAAGTACTGTTCCTGTTTTTTTTCAGTGGCCTTGTCTCATTTAACAGTCTGTCCGCCATAAACATTTTGGACTGCTATTAACACCGTTACTATTGATCTATATTTTATGGTTGATGGCATGCAACTTCGACCTTACGGGTTTTACTTTTTCTTGGTCCCTTTCTAATAATGAATTCATTCTACGTTGCTTTTGCTTATGTAGCAATAGGAAGGTAACCTGTATTAGTCTCAAGTGTTAGCTTGTGCAGTGACCTCCATTTAACTACATTGACGCAATGTCATGTCTTGTAATTACAAGACAAACTTGGTGTCCAACTTGGTGGCTTGATAGGCCAGCTGGTTGTTCACTCACAAGCAATACACATGAATTGGTGGTGAGGAATGGAAAGACGTGAAATGAAATGAAATAATATAATATAACGTACTATTATTTAGATATTTAAAAATAAAGTGAAAAAGAATAAAATGAGGGGTTTTATCCCATTTCATATCATTTTATTTTATCATTTTTTTTCTTTTAAATTAAAGAGTAAGGAATAAAATGAGTTATGAATTATTTTTTTTGTCCTTAATCTTATATTTTTGTGTTTAAGATAAAAGTAATATAAGAATAATAAACTTATAATTCTTGTTATTTTATTTACTTTTATTATAACTTTTAAATAAAGGAATTGAAACTTTCCTGCTTGCTAGCTAGTATGCTAATTAATTGCTTGCTAATTAAAGTTTGGATTAGGAAACCAGACCGAAAATCTTTTCTTCTTGCTTGCTAGCTAGTATGCTAATTAATTGTTGTTTTTTTTTCTGTTAAACGAATTAATTGCTTTTTATCACCAAAAAGATTAGCCGAATAACAGTGATGGAGATTTGATTAATTTTTTATGCATCTTCAAATAATCCTGATTCTGGCAGTGGCGGGGGACATGACAGCTTATTGCAGCCCCAAAGTAAAAGTAATCATACAAAAGGGGCATTAGAATCCAGTAAATTTTTAAATATTTATTATAAAAATACCATATCAACTCTCTACAAAAGGATATGGTTTCTAGCAAGTAGCTGCTTTTTACCTTTTATCAGTGATTGCAGAAAAGTCCTTCTGTTCCTATTTCCCATATCAGCCTGACAACCATCTAAAAGTAAAAACCCAGAAACCCATGGCCATGGACATGTACAACAGAGTCACCAGCTTCCAAACATAGTACTACCACTTGGACCCCTCTCCAACCTTTTGACCTTTTATCTAATGGGTGGACAAATCCAAAGCAAAATTTCTGGATTTCTTGAACGATCATTCTCTGGGCATTGCCACCACCAAATATATTTCAATTGCTAATCCCTACCAATGGGTAGGTGCATGCGCTATTGGCCATCTAAACTGGTACAACTGACCATACATATAAATGCAAAATGATCTCGTTATAAAACTAAAAAGACGTCCAATTCAAGCTTAAACTAATAATAATGATCATGATAATAAAGCAGAGAGAAGGTGAAAAGTGAAAACCATGGATAAGAGTGATCAGGACTATGATTTACGATGTACGACGATCCAATTCCACTTCATCATCAAAGAAGTCCCCACCATGAAAAGCTGTAAACGAGAAACAAGTAAAATGGTTCACTTTATTAATGGAAGACGTGGATGACTAACCATTACGAATAGCATGTCCTTTACTATATCCATGTGGGGTATTATAAGTAGTCCTTATGAAATCCGGAGCACCATCACCAACCATTCACCACCACCAATGAACATATGGAATCCCTTCATACAAAGACCAGTAAAAAGTACTGAAAAACCACTTCCAGCATTTTAGCATCATGAAACGTTTTACGTTGTGCCTAAACTAAACACCTAATTTGGTGAATTCCTTTCAATTTTTCAGCTACACTGAAGGCCGGAAGATTGAGAGGCCATCTGAAATTGCTCCATCATACTATATGAATGCAATTGTGATAAAAAAAAACCAAATAATTACTCGTTCATTCATTCTGAATTAATTTAGCGCAATTAGAAGCACTTGTCAGTAATGTCTTCTCTGACTCTCAGGCTGTGGAAAGATGGAAATGAAGAGGTGATGTTGGTGGGTCTGACTGTCATATAATGTGTAAGGAAATAGCAGAGGGACAAATCTCCTGTATATAAAAGAGATTTTGGTTATGCTTTCCAGCTCAAAGTGGAAACTTTCTGTGCCTTCCATGAAACTGTCATGTAACCAACAGTGATATTGAATTATTGAATTCCGTAGAACCCGATTTTCACTGCAATAGATGATTATGTGATCAATGGTGTCCCTTAATCTCATAGGGCGTATTACTCCCTTGGAACTTCCTTTCTTGTTTAGTGCCCCTGCCCCAACTAAAATTAATTCACACAAAAACTTCAAGACCAAAAAAAAAAATTACTTACACAATTGTGCACATATAACTGTGATGGCTTCATCTAACCTGAGTTCAGTGATCCACCTTAAACTTTGTAAAAGTAATGTAAGTATAAATAAAGGCCAGCAATAGGATAAATTCTTAAGAAATCTGAGAGTTATTCTCAGTAGTTTTTCAACTATCAAATATGATTTAAATTTTATTTTATAATATTTTAAATTGAATCCAACAGTATGTATGTTTATGCGATGTCGTGTTATGTTTTTCTCTTGCAATAGTTAGCAGATTTATGTATTTTAGTAAACAGTAATGAACTGGTGTTATAGTTTATACAGATTCTACTGATAAATCATTGGTTGTAACTGGCACTGTTTTCTAGCCAAAAATAGGCTGCATTCTACTGGAAATTTATACAGATTTAATAAAGTCTTGGATTTAATTTAATTGTAGAACATGACCAAATATGTTTAAAATGAATCATATTGATTTTTGCAAAAGGAAATACACAAATGATATATACAAGTTTAAAAAGTAAAAAAAGGGATATTTTCTCAGCGCAGTAGATGTTCACAGATCTTCACAGCTCGTACAAACGCTCTTTTCTAGAGGCATAAAGAAGAGGGAAAAGTAAAAGCACAAACAAAACATGTGAACGTCATTGATCCCACGGGAAAAGCAAAACGTGTGTGAGAGAGAGAGACCTTCTTCAAATAATTTAACTTACTATAAAAAATAATTTTTCAATGTGCACAAGACGACATGTTGCAGAGGCATGGTTTTGCTTCTTATTGCAAATGTGTTTTATATCTTCTTGTTCTTTTCCTGAAGCCTGCTAGGTATCATTGTTAGTTACGAAGCTTTTTTCAATAGAAATGGACAACGCAGCAAACTCAATTGTCGCGTAAACAAACAGCAACAATATATGACTACCATAACTAACCTTAATGTCATATTTTTTTTTCCCAGTAAGTTTGGCTTATTGTAAAGGTTAAGAGGTACACACCTTAAATCCATGGCAAAATTGGCGTCTAGTTGAGACTTAGATTATGAAAATAAGGAAGAAAGACAACAACCTTTATTTACTTCGATTTTAACCATTTTCTTAGCTATTTTTTGCCATGTTCGAATGATAGTCTTGAGACTGATAACTCATCTGCCAGGACTCAGGAGAAAGATCTGCTTGCTGAATAGGATGCTGCTTAACTAGGGAAACAGACAATAATGTATATCATGTCTCTAATGCCTCCAACAATTATCATATACTCTCCCTCCTCATTGGTCAAACAATATTTTCTTTTTTGGCATATAAGAGAACTAACAAGAAGACTACAGCCTTTTACACCGAGAGAATCTCATCCTAAATTTCGTAACTCGTCATTTGTGCATTAATCTAAGTATTGATTAATGATTGGTCAATCACAAACTAAAAATAGAGAAAATATGATATTATAAAATTTATTTTCCGAAACGGGTAAGACTACTTATGTATAATTTGAATTACCAACTTACAGTGATGCAGGGAAAAAAAATGATTTATAATTAAATGTGTTTTTTTGTTGTAGATAGAGTATGACTACTTGAATCATAGCTCATAGTCAGCCTCTGATCTTTATGTGCAATCATAGTTTATGCAAGCTGATTAACTGCCAAAACTATTTTAGTAGGACCTATACTTTCCCCTCATTTTATTATAATTGTAATTACTAATTTTTAGAGTAGCAAGAGTATGTTTGAATAATTCAAATTCATGATCAAGTCTAGCTGAAACTGACTATCATATATCATGATCAGTAGAATTATCTAGAAAACTATTTTGAATAAAGTTGCGGTATATTCTTTCCATTTTGTTCACGTTTTTGCAATTACCCTACTTACCTTGACACTATCAAATTAAGTAATTTAATTAAACAACTGAGAACAAAAGGTCATTTCATCTAAGGTTTTAATTAATTATGTCTTAAGATTTTATTTTCAATTAAAAAACCAACGTCTAATATATGGATATGTTTGCTAAAATACTATATCTTTTTATACATAATTTTAGAGATATAAATCATTTATTAGCCTTTACCAAACAAATTAAGTTTTGGGAAAAGTTGGAATTGGACATAAAACCTTCTAGAATTTTTTTAGTCATTAACATCTCTATAATTTAGTATTCAACAGTTCAATACTTTATATCTCTTTTCACCGCAAGGTCTTTCATTAATAATTATGCTTGTTATTCTTTGGAACTAATAGAACCTTAATTATGCAAGATTAACATACTTTACATTATGCTTGTTCAATACTATATTAAATCTTAACTCAATTAACATAATTGAGCTGAGATTTAATATAATCATAACAAGAATCCGATTACTGAAGGGTTCGACAATATTAATTGTTGCCAAAAAAGTTTGCTTAGTTTGCTTAGTTTGAAAGTTGTGTTAAAAAGAAAAATACACTGTTTAACAAAAGAGTTATTTCAAGGTCTTTATAAGAATTGTGTTTGATTTTAGTTTTAGAACTTTAAAATCATAGTTTGAACAAAAATATTAAAATATAAATTTTTATCTAAATCATAATTTTAAAAATTAAACTATGCTTTTACTTATGATTTGGAATCAGTGTCACGTGGTCGTGGATGAGGACTCAACGCGTGGAATATAATCATTTATGCAATCAAGCTTTAGCTTCTACGCATGTGTATACATTAATAATAGTTTAACACCCACTAGCTTTCTGAATTCAACATGATTTTAATTATATGCAAAAACAGTTACATTTTAAACAGTTCAGCTAAGTTTTCATTTATTATACTTATATGGCAAATAAAAAATTAATACTGATATGTCAACGACTTATGACGGTAGAGTACAGTATAGAACCTCCCACTTTTCTATTATTTGTGTAAATAAATGGAAAGGAGATCTATCCGAAGGAGTCTTGACAGGAACAACTAAGAGAAGGTTGCCATTTGTTAACTAAACATAATTAGAGAACTCGGATCCAACATTGACTCAATAAGTTAAATTAATTAATTTAATTTAAAAATTTATTAATTATAAAAATATTCAAATTATATATAATACACCAAATATATTTAGAAAGATAATTATATTGTAAATATGTATACATATACTATTTTTTAAAAAAAAATCAGCTAATTTTATTAGTAAAAGTAATAATGGTAGTCAAAATTAATTTAAAATGCGTTTTTATAAAAACAAAGTTTAGTTAGTTGTTCTTTTAACTTTTAAAGTAATTATAAAAAATAAGTTTTAAGCTACGTTTTTTTTATTAGTCCATATATAAATCTTTTAATGTAGAAAATATTGTTATTATTAAATTATGTAAACTATGCCTACATGATACATTTTATTATGTTCACCTTTAATATAATTTCTTTCTACCATTCAATAAATGTTTTCTTCCAAGAAAAAAAAATCATATTCCCCTAAGTCTTGGAATTGGAATACCCTATAATTCAAAATTATTTTCTTAATTCATCCGCAAACGATAAAACAAAATTGTTTAGTTGCCAAAGCGTGTGATTTGTGCAGCTTTTGCCAGACTAAAACCATCACTTATGATGTGTTTGGGATGGAATTACAATTGGAAGTAAAAAAAATTTGGAATGCAGTACTAATATATTTGGTAATTTTTAAATAAGAATTAAGTTTGTATTATGAAAGTAATATTTTATTATTTTTTTAACAAAAGAATTTTGTTTGGTATGTATTAACAAGAATATTTTTGTAATTTTATTTTATATTATTATTTTAATAATATTTAAATAAATATAACCTAATAATTTTTAAAATATTATTATAGTTATACTCAAAATAATTTTATTTCAAATACTTCAAACAAACTTAATTTTTAAAAGAATTTTTTCTTCATCATTTTATTTATAATTAATTTTTTTAACATCAATTTATTAACAATATAACTCAAAATAAATCATACTATTTTTTATAATTACACATCCAAAAGTAATTTTTATTAATATTATTTAAGTAACATTTATTTTAACAAGATTAATTTTTAGATAAAATTTTTTAATATAAATTACTTTATTCAAACTCACTTCTAAATAAATAAGTTTATAAAATCAAGATTATAAAATTTAATTCAAATAAATATTTAATCTTATTCATTTCATACATGCAACGCAATGCATAATTCATCCGCGCCGGGGGGAAGGGGGGGGGGGAGACTTCACTTTTATTGGAACTTAGAAGCGGAATAATACGAGGATAATTTCAGTACATATTATATACAAGAACCATCCATTTTGGTTATCAAAAAAATATACACAAATTTATATTAGTTTTTCATTTATTAATAATCTTCTAATTAATTCTTTAATAATAATTAATATTATTAATTTCATAGTTTAAGAATTAACTTAATGTCATTTTAAGAGTTAATTTAATAATAAAAATATAACAGTAAATATTACTTATATATTTAGAAAATTAAGTTAATATAATTATAAATTAATATTGTGTATATTTTTTATGACCAAAATAAATATTTATTCTACATGAATGAAGTAAGTTAAGTGTGTGTTTGAATTAAATTTTACAAACTTAATTTTGGATAAATTTGAGTTTACAAATTTAATTTTAGTTAGAAGTGAGTTTGAGTGAAGTAATATGTTTGGAAATCTTTATTTAAAAATTGATTTTGTTAAATGAATATTGTTTGGCTAATATTGATATGTGTAATTACCAAAAATAGTATGAATTATTAATAAATTGATGTTAAAAATATTAATTATAAATAATTTGATGGCAAAAGAAATTATTTTTAAAGTTAAATTTGTTTAGAACATTGTAAAATAAAATTATTTTGAATATAATTATAATAATATTTTAAAAAATTATTAAGTTATATTATTTTAATATTATTAAAATAGTAATATAATATCAAATTATAAAAATATTTATGTCAATACATACACAAATAAATTTTCTTTCATCATAAAAATAATAAAAGTTACTTTTGCCTAAATCACATTTCGAATAAAAATTTGTTCACTTTTTTCTATTTAAATTTTTCCCAAATATGTTAACATGACTCTATTAAAGTTAGAAACAGGAGTTTGAGGTAAGTAAACGCTCACCTTAAGTATTTGTTAATTATTGAAAATTTTATTAATATGATTAAGTAATGAACGGTAAAACATGCCCAATAATTCCTAAAGACAAAAGCAAAACAAGAAGAGGGAGAGGAGAGGAGCGTTGTGGTTAAACGTCAAACTAAAAAACACAAATGGAAAGCGCACGTCGGTTCATGATGACATAAGCTTCCATTGAGGCCTTCCACCTCAGTCCATGTGTCTTTCTCTGGGGTGTGCTTGCGTTGTGCCCTTCCCCTGCTCTTAGTGCTCTGCATTATCTGGTTACTTCTGGTTTGCTCCACATCGATTGAGATTGAGGAGTACAAGGATTAATTGGAGTGTGAGAGTTTATGACATCTTCTTCAGACAGTGGTGCTTCATTTGTTGTCAAGTTTCACTCTCCTGCTGGATCATTGCGCTGCTTCTTTTAATGTTTAGATAATAAAAAGGTTCGATCTTTACCCCAAGCTATTCATCAGGTTCACTGAATTTGTTTCCTTCCTAGGCGATTTGTCTACAAAAGTTCACAATTGGGTGTAAGTGGTGGTGGTTTCAGATTTCATTTAGTAGAACTTGAAAAGATGAACACCAGAGTCAGGACTAGGCTGCAGCCTAGGAAAGCTCCAATCCCACGTGAAAAAGTAATGACACTTGCTAAAGTCAGAAATTGTAGAATGTATGTTTGAAAAACAGTTTGTACAGTAGACGAAGTTCATGGTTTATTATTAAATAAGCTTAGCGTAACAGCTTTCATCACAAACTATGGATTCAGTTTCAGTGACTAGACTCTGCCGAAAGATCCCAGAAATTCTGAAAAGTCAGCATTTTTTTTATAAGATAAGAAAGAAATATGATACAGATCAGTTTACGCCATTAAGGAGGATGTATGGAGAAAATGGAAAAATTATTTCATAACTCGTGAATGGGTACTCTAAACTGCTTTCAAACTTTTCTGGTTAATGGTTTCCATTGTTTTCTCCTTTTGTGAATCAGGCTCTAGGATTTGATATTTGCCGTTGTGTTATTTACTTACTTTATTGCATTGGTGGATTCTAACCTCTTTAGCCTTGAATGAAAAGGCAGAGATGCAGGGAAGGTTGAGAAATGCAACTAAAGGTGGAAAAGCCTCGAGCAGAGAAAGAAAATTGGCGTTGCAACAAGATGTATTGGCATTGCTTCTTTTTCATTTCCTTATTTGGATTTCACTTTCTTGTCTCTAACTGGAAATTGAGCTGAATTCTCCGAGTTTCAGGTGGATAGGTTGAAGAAGAAGCTTAGGCATGAGGAGAACATCCACAGGGCATTGGAGAGGGCTTTCAACAGACCTTTGGGAGCTCTGCCTCGCCTTCCTCCTTATCTCCCTCCCTACGTTAGTAAATCTTAAAATCTCTCTCCCTTCTTTTCTAAACAAGTACTGCTATTATGAAAGAAATCACTTGCTTATTCCAGAAATTTGACTGTTGGAGTTTTAATATTAAAAAATCTAGATACTAGCGCTTCTGGCCGAAGTGGCAGTTCTGGAAGAGGAAATTGTTAGGCTTGAAGAGCAGGTCGTGCATTTCAGGCAGGATTTGTACCAGGAAGCTGTCTACATGTCATCTTCTAAGAGGAAAATGGAGCATTCAGCTCCTCTAAACAATCCAAACCCAATGAATAGTCTCAAACTGGATAAATTGAAGTCTCTTTCCCAAACAACGGGTAATCCAGCTACTTCTGCAACTAGGCCTACCACAACACTCCCAGGTGAGCAACTGACCATTCTGTTTCAGATTTGGGCATGCATTTCTTGAAGTTCACTTTCTGCCAAAAAGAGTGTAGTCTCTCATGGCTTGTGCCTGTTGTTTGGATTGTCAGAGGATAGACAAGGAAAAGAGAATCAATCCTGTACTAATTCTTCGAAGAGGAGGCAGCAATCCACCCAAACGACTAAAACTCCAATTAAGAAACTTCCCATTGACAATAAATCACTGCAGAAATGTTGGGATCCTCCAAAAAGGCAGGTATGTCATGTGTAAAAATAGTTTTCAGTTGTGTGATAGGGCTAGTAAACTGAATAAATTTTTTAAGTCAATGAATGTGAGCTTTCCCACTGTGCAGCAAGAACAAAGGGTGAACGACCAGCCAACTGCAGAAGTAAGAAATCCTAGTCCACACAAAAAACCACCAGGAGATGACAGCCCAAATATAATCTCCGAAAGTATTCTAAAGTGCTTATCAAGCATTCTCTTGAGAATGAGTGCAGTGAAGAATCCAGGTTCTGCAGGTGACATACCAGTACCACCCTTAGGGGCTCTAAAATCTCAAAACTGTGTTGAAGGAACAGAGTTTTGGGATCCGTATGGTATCTGTTTGGAATTTGGAAAGAGGGATATTGGTCCATACAAGCAATTATGTGCAATTGAAGCTAAATCTTTCAACCCAAAACGAACTGCAAATACTTTGTTTTTACTGCATCGGTTGAAGTATGTCATATTCTATTCAAACTAGAATACTATTTACTTTTCCATGACACTTATTATTTGTGTTAATTAGAAGTTACATTATTCTGATTTCCGGAAATTTGCAGACTTCTTTTTAGGAAACTAGCCTGTGTCAACTTAGAGAACCTCAACCATCAGGAGAAGCTTGCATTCTGGATCAACATTTATAACTCCTGTATGATGAACGTATGTCAATTATGTCCATTAGAAACGTTTAGTATCATCTAAATCTAAAAGTTTGTTTTTTTTACTACTTTTTGTTAGTTTTACCTTTAATATCAGTAATAGCTCATCTCAAATGGTATACTTAACTCTCTTCTCAACCAATTGTAAAGGGTTGTATTTAAAGTTCTACTTTGCTTCAGGCATTCATAGAGAATGGCATACCAGAGAGTCCTGAAATGGTTGTTGCGCTGATGCGGAAGG
Source organism: Styphnolobium japonicum (assembly GCA_023212625.1). Lineage (NCBI taxonomy): Eukaryota > Viridiplantae > Streptophyta > Magnoliopsida > Fabales > Fabaceae > Styphnolobium > Styphnolobium japonicum. The sequence continues at coordinate 28,901,479 of JALBWW010000006.1, forward strand.
TAAGGACTACTAGAGAATTTTGTTTCGTCTGGTCAGGATTGCAATTTATTTGTTTGTTCTTCTAGTTGAGTATAACATAGCACAGGTGTGCTCAAAAATTTATGCGGTTTTCTTGTTACACAGGCAACAATAAATGTGGGTGGATACTTGCTAAGTGCAATAACCATAGAGCATTTCATTTTAAGACTTCCTTATCACTGGAAATTTGTAAGTCCTGTCCATTTCAACTCTAGCTTTTCTATGGATGGGAAATAAAGAGTTAACCACTAAGCTTCTTACTGCTAAATTCCAAACAGACGTTTTCGAAGGGGGTGAAAAATCATGAAATGAAAGCAAGAAGCATATATGGATTGGAATTGTCAGAACCCCTAGTGACATTTGCTCTCTCTTGTGGAACTTGGTCCTCTCCAGCTGTAAGTTGATGCCTAGTTTACATAGAAGTTTTTAATCTTCCATAACCCCATAGCTAAGGCACTGTCCGATGATAGTGACATTTCAACCGTGTGTGAGTGTGTATTGCTGATTCATGAACTATGCCAAATGCAGGTGAGAGTTTACACCGCGTCCCAGGTTGAGAACGAACTGGAAGAGGCCAAAAGAGAGTACTTACAGGCTGCAGTTGGAATTTCAACATCGAAGTTTGTTATCCCGAAGCTGCTGGATTGGTATTTACTGAACTTTGCAAAAGACTTGGAATCATTGCTGGATTGGATCTGCCTCCAATTACCAAGCGAACTGGGGAAAGAAGCCATTAAATTCCTTGAGAAAAGAAAAACCGAGCCCCTCACACAATTTGTACAAATTATGCCATATGAGTTCAGTTTTAGATACTTGGTATGCACATAATTTTGCTTCAGTTTTCTGTATATTGTTTTACTGGTGCTGAGGATACAATTTTGCATACATCTGTAGATCATACGTATAAAGAATGTAGAAGATCTTCTGTTCTCTGCTCCCTTTGGGTAGATTTCTTCAGATTCCTTCTTATCTAAAGTGCAGAAAGTCAGCACTGACCTATGGAATTTGAACTATATAATCAGGAAGCTCTTTCATAAATCTCACTTGTCCTGTCCGGTCCAATGAAATTTGAATCTTGAATCGGTGTTCAGCCACTCTCATATCACTTAAAAGGCTTATGGGGTCCAGTTTTAAAATCTCACTTTGAGTGAACAGCATAAAATCTGATCATTTTCTATGTACAACAAATAAATTTGCAACTACATTGACAAGCAAACAAAGGAAGTTATGAAGGTCTATTATAGCATTAGTTGTATATTAAATGACACCCCGTTAAGCTGTTACCATGTCAATCAATGAACAATGGTGCGCTCACATGTACTGAAGATTACAGAGAGAATAAGTACGGCTGGACTTCCATATGTAGTCCAACATTCGAAGCAAGACTGATAAAGAAATTCTCTATTTATTGGCACACACAGTGAGGTTTGGCTTGTGGTCCATCTCATGGCAGGTTGTTTATGGTGTCGCAGAAGAAGCCTCTTCATTCAATATACTTGATGCAATAAAGTGCTCTAATTGCAGCTACATTATGCTTTTTACCGCGCTTTGATGGCTGGCCGTCCACAAGCGGTCTTTGCCGCAAAAAAAGCTGAATTATTTGCTCAGTTTCCTCCTTGAATTGATGTGGTGCCAACTGCCAATAAAAAACTTCCTAGAAGATCAATTTTTGATTCATTACTCAGACTTCGCTGGTCAATATGCTTAACATAGATGATGCAGACCTTTTTCCCTTTTTTATTTCGGCCAAGTTGAAATTATAGACCCTACTATAATTTAATGTGCTTCAATCCGGTCCCAACAAGTTTCAATGTACCAATTTAGATCTGATAGTTTTGAACTAACTCAACAGTTTCTTCCCAAATCATCATTTGTCATCTGTTTTCGATTTAATAAATCGATATATTTGTTGACCTTTTTTTCTCTTTCAAAAAGATGAAGTATTGTACATCTCAACCATACTGTCACCTACAAGCGTATGGCTGCATATTGCTAAATTTAGTGTAAATAAGGTTCTTGAACTTAAAATTTAGATAGAGTGATTTGGGAAGGCTCTAAAATGAACCTGACTTAAATTGGAATGACTAAATTAACGTAATAACGAATTAATATACTAAAATTAAAACTTAGTAAATGTTAATATTTTACTGATCAGAATCTTTAGTTAAAATAATGTTAACATATATGTGAGAGTGTAAAAGCAAAGAAAAAATTGACACCTCAGGCCATAGGGCTCAGGCCTTTGGGTTTGAAGTTTCAAGGGGATCCGTAGCTAAGTAATAATATGGTTGGCAATCTAAACTTTGTCTTATGCTAAAGAACTGAAGAAAAATATCAGTGTTGATGTCTGAAGTCTGAACTGGATTGAGTTTGAGTGGTCCTGGTTTTGTCTTTTTCACAACAGGGGGCAAACCTATCTACCCCTACCGTCCCTTGATTGCTTGATTTTATGACGGGAGTTGTTATATTATTTTTATGAGTTTGATATATAGAATAAATTATTAAATATTTATTGATGATTAATTTTATAATAAATATTTAAAATTTTATTAAATATAATTAATAATTAATAAATATTTAATAATTTATATTAAGTAATGATATCTTAGAAAGAAGATGAGTATTAAAATAATAAGAAGTAAAAATCGATCGCATTCAGCTGTGCTCCATAAACAAATAAAAGCATAGTTATATGAACTGATAGCCAGGGGCTGGATGACCGTTTAAACGGGTGACGTCTAACATGTTCTATAACAAAAAAGGTGTATGTATGTATTTAAAGGTGTATGTATGTATAATTAAATTTGTGACATTGATTACTAATAATATGATTAATTAATTGATCCAACGATTAATAATCAAACTTAAAATCGGTTCAACAAATTAAGTATTATTTTTATTGTACCACAAATAAGAAATTGTATTGAAGTCCTTTGTAAATTATATAACGGGATGACAATCCCTCCATCTTATTTCATTAAAAAAATTAAATTATTTGCTTGGTATTTATGTCAACAAAAAAATTATATTGCATTGCCACTCCCTAAAAAATAAATAGAAAAATAAAATGTTTAAAATTATTTGCAGCATTCAGATATTAAAAATAAATTTAATAAATTCATCACACATTGATTAAGAAAATCTATAATAATTTAACACTAAATAATTTAAGCAAACTAATATTTACATAGTATAACATTATAATTTTTTATACACTATTAGGTTAAAATTATTAAAAGAATAAATAAAAATTACTCGATTGTCACTCCCACAAATATTTACAAAAATAAATGTAATTAAATTTTCATGTCCAACTATAATAAATTTAATAAAATTTATATGTTCACTACTTTCGACATCTAATAAAATTAAAAGTACTTGGCGCTACCGTCATTTTATTCATAAAATGAAAATTACTACTTCCAAAATTCATGAAAAATAAGTAATATATATAAAAAAATAATAAAAATTTACATATTAATTTTTTTTTTCATGAAATACATTAAACATAAAATAAATTATCAAGATCACAAAAAAAATATATAATTTAATTTAATTTTCATGAAAAATAAACTAATTTTTCCATGACATAGTAGAAAATATTTTATGAAGACAAAAAATAAATTTAATTTTCATCAATAAAACAAAATAAATGAGAAAAAATTATTTTTTAAAATTATTTTTGGGTCATATAACAAAAAAATAATAATAACATGAACTTAAAAAAATAATAAAAGAACTAAATATATTTTTTAATGAATAGTAGGCGGGACTGGCACTCCCGCCACTTAGGTGGTTTTTAATAATTTTTTAAAATTAATTTTAATAATTTAGTTTAACATTTTCTTTTTGGATGGGATTTTTTTATAAATTAAATTTTTTAAATAATTTTATTGAAATATAAAAATAAAATGTGATGAAATAAAAAATTTGTTTTTTTATAAATAAGAAATTAAATTAAAATTTCATGAAATAAATAAAAATAGAATAAATTTTTCATGTGTAATAAAAAATTATGAAAAAATAAAAAATTCATTTTTGGGTCATACCAAAAATAATAATAAAATAAAATAAAATAAATAATGATGGATTAAAATGTAATTAAACAAGAAATGAGATATATTTTAAAATATATTTCAAAACCGGTTATATTAAATAAATTTGATGGAATATTGATTTAAGTGTATAGTAGAAACGGTGCAAATGAGTTTACTTTAAAGTGTGTGAATGATTTGTGAGGATAAAGTTTATATAAATATCATTACTGGCCAAAAAAACGGAGAGAAAAGACTGAGCTACATCAATTTCTCCATTGTTCACGAGCTGTGTGCTGGCCTGGTGACTTTTTTTTCTTGAGCTAAATTCGAAATATTTCATAGAAATACAACCTAGGCTTGGTGGTTACATATGATGGGTTCCCTTAAGCAAAGGAGTAGCGAGTCAATGACAGAGAGTGCACTGCCTTTCTGGCTTTCATGTTATGGCAATTATGTAGACCTCGTAACGCCTAGTATTACAGAGTAACTACCTCTGTTTATGATCCGGTTTCTTGTGCCATGAGATTTGCTAATGAATTCAAAGTCTATGACCTCCCTATTTCTTTACTTCAAGCTATTATTATATTTGTTCTCCACCTACCTTGATAGTGGTTGTGGGCTTTCCCAGTTTTATTCCATCAATTCCTCACCTGAAACAGTCGCCTAGTCTTGTACTTTCTATTTCATCCATGAAATTCTGTCAGTATCATCTTAAAAACGTATAAATGCTTTAATTATACCAAAAAAAAAAACTATTTCTATCCAGTTCACACTGATTCTTTCGCTCAACTGCAACGTCACACTAATTTACACGCGTTCATCTGTTTTTTTGCTACACGTTTTCATCTGTTTATACACGGTCCAATTGTACAATCAAATTGGTTTATTGGCTAGTTCTCTAATTTCAAGTGGTTAGGCGAGTCTATGTCCTATAACTAGTTAATAAATCCAAAGTGATTTTTTATCACTCGTGTACTGTTAAAGATAATTCATTCATAACATATTCCAAATAACTTAAAAAAATTTAGAATAAATGATTTTGACATAGTACTATAACTTTTTTGTATAACTAAGTAATTAAGAATTTCATCTTTATCACCTCATTCTTCATAATTAAATTGAATTTTAAAAATTTACAAAAAAAATTGAATTTTTAAAAAAAAATGTGTTTTAAGTTTTAAAATAATTTATTTATTCAGCAGAACCCAAGGAATAGCTCCAACCTCCAGCCCTTGAACCGCATGCACATAAGGTTGTGTCATGGGCCAAAACGAAATGCGAAACTGCAAATTTTGTGGCTAACGAAATCTGGAACGTGGACCTTCACTGTTTGGGTCAAATAGGAATTCTATTAGAAAGAAGGTGGACCTTAAATGGCTCAGGCTATTCCTTTCCTGAACCACAAGGCTGCGATGGACGAGATTGGGCAAGTCCAATTAGTTACTGATGCACTTATTGGGCCCTGTTTTGAATGAATAATTATAAGTAAATTCAACAAAATACTTTGACTTGAACCATTCTACAAGCAGTAGTAGTGACTTTTAGTTAGTATTATTATTATCATCATTATTATAAGTTAATCTCGTTGGATAGTAATGTTGGATACCCACCGTCTTTATTTTATGTTGAAAGTAATGGTAATCATCTTTCTGTTATGCTGTGTCACAGGTTGGATATCTTGTTTGTTTATTATCTCAATAGTAATCTATTCCCATTCCTATGTTGTCGTTATTGTTTTTTTTTTTTTTTTCAAGATTGTGTTGTTTTGCGCTCACTGCAAGTAACGCGTCAATTCTAAAAGCCTTGTGCTGAACAAGTCTATAGAGGCATTTACCACATGTTGGTTTGATCTCTGTGGCCCAAAAAAAATAAAAGAAAGAAAGAAAGCTATATGATCACTTATAAACAAAGAACACAACAAATAATGCATAAAAAATAATATAAAAATATTATTTTATAAATTTGTTTCAATTTAAATTTTCTATTTGATTAAAATGATGTGTATATTCATCAAAGGAAATATGATGTATAAAGTATAAAACATATATTTCCCCTAAAAATAATGTCCACGCATCATAACTTTTTAACCTTTTTTTCTTCCCTTCACTTCGTTTTCCCTCGAAATAAGTGAAGCATGGACATTCTAACTCCAAAAATATATAACACTTCATGAATGTCATGATGGAAAATAAATAGAACAATTCAGCAAAGTATTCATCAAGCTTTCATTATCATAGTGGGATTTGTTATCTTCATGTTATCGTTATCCCAGTATTTCAAATATTTATTCATAAAAAAATACATTCATATCTTATTATTTTATATTATTATAATTAGGAGTTTCACAATGCATCCTCAAAATCCAAATCCTCTAAAACAAATGACCGCTTTTTCTATGTTTTTGTTGTTTTTTATTTGTTATTTTTATGTTGAATGGGCATTTTCTTCTAGATTCTAAGTTCACCCTCTAAATACCGTCACCCCAAAATTGATAATAATCCATGATTCTATATTTAATTGCAGCTCCGAATTGACCAAGTTAAGGGTAATCACGTAAAATTCACACGTTGCAGGACCAGTTTAGTTACAAGCTACGTATTATTACGTACGTGCTTATCAAACTATATTTTAAAAACACACGTGGGGCAACAATTTGTTAGTTAATATCTATTCTATGATTTCTATCCACACCTCACAGGCTAACAAGTGAGAATTTCACATAAACAAGGAGAAATGTCGCCAAATATCTAAGCGAACGGTATTAAAAGGCGGCTTTTCCTATCCCACAAGTCACAACGACCCATGCCAATGGTCAACAAAACAATCTCTAACCCTTTTCTCATCTGATTCTTCTCCCCCCCTTCCCTTGACATGCATATATATATATATATATGCACAACCACAACACAAAATTCTAGCTAGTAACTTACTCAAGTCATTAGCGTAGCCAAGAGAGACAAACAAGATGGAAGTGGAGGTACAAAGTCCTAGTCGAAGTCCCACTATGGATAATTTCGATTTCATTGGCGCCAGGAGTTCCCCCTATCTGAGTGCTCCTTCTTCACCGAAACGTTTTGGGGAACATTACCTAAGCGCTCCCACGAGCCCATCCAGATTGTCCGAGTTTTATACTGAATTTGATTACTTTTCCACTGCTGCCACCAATAACGGGATTGGGGATGATGACGATGGTTTCGCGTTTTATGTGAGTCTTGAATCAGACAAGTCATCACGTTCAGCTGAAGAGCTCTTCGATGGTGGCAAAATTAAGTCTTTGAAGCCTGAGGGTGAGGGCAATGAATTGTTCAAATATCCTAAAAGCCCACTTCTGTCTCAGAAGAAACCAAACAGATCCTCAACAGCTGAAGGGACGAAAGTGATTCGCCAAGCTTTCTCACTCAAAAAGAAGAAAGAGTCTCATTCTGGTGACCCTTTTGCTACATCAATAGAAACTGAAGAGAGAAGAGGCAGAGATAGGACTCCAGCAGCAACAGCAGCTCTGTCTTCATCGAATTCGGGTCGCAGGGTCACGCGATCACACTCTCCTTACAGAATACCCCGCTACACGTGGGACGAAGAACATCACCCACAACAGCAAACGCAGAGCAACAAAGAGGAGTCAACCTCGTCCTCCAATTCCAGAGCTTCGCTTTCGTCCACGTCTTCTTCTTCCAAGAGCTACAGAAGATGGAGGTTAAGGGACTTGTTGTTGTTCCGTAGCGCTTCCGAAGGGAGAGGGTACAGCAAAGAACCATTGAAGGGGTACTCTGTTTTGTACAAGAAGCCTGAAGAAGTTAAAAGCTCGAGCTTTAGATCCTCAGACAACCCCACTTCAGCACCTGGGTCGAGAAGAAAGGGACCCGCTTCAGCACACGAATTGCACTATGCCATGAAAAAAGCAGAATCCGAGGATCTAAAGAAGAGAACTTTCTTGCCATACAAACAAGGGATTTTGGGCAGGTTGGCTGGATTGGGATCTCTTACAAGATGATGCACCTCCTTCTCGATCCAATCCACTTATAATGCCCAAAACTCCTCTCTGAGAATTCTTCTCTTTGTTTTTTGGGTTAAAAAGTTGTATTCTTTTGTTGAAATTTGCAATATATCTTTTGCTTTTTAAGATGGGTTAAGCTGTGTAAACAGAATCATTTGTCCTTTTACATAATGTTAATTATATATGAGTAACTGAGTTAGAAATTCTTATGTAATTACTGCTTATATAAGTGTTTCATTTAGATATTATTATACAATTTTATACATATTTAATGTTAAAGAATGAAATGAAGTATGTATGCTAGACATAATTAAAATATTTTTCCTAATAGTAATCGTCAATTACAGTGGCCGCTCTGTTATTTTGACTTGAGGGCTGCAATGTAATCAAAACTACTCGGTCACCTACCGCTTCCTAAACCCCTAAGTCCTGACATATGTCTGCTCTTTCTGCCTTCTATAAATGTGGCAACATATAGCCCGATCTCTGTATATAACATATAGGTATATATATAAAAAGAAGAAATAAAGCATGTACAAAAGAAATTGGATATAATTTGATGTAGCTTATAAGTTACTTTTGTTCGTATATGTTACATTTTTTGTTTTTACCATATTCTTATTTTTACGGTACATCTACTTGTTTATCACGTGTTATTACTAAAATTATAAAATTATCATTTTTATGTTATTATTTTTTGTCACATTAAAAATATGAATATAATGTATTATAAAATTCACCATAATTTTAGACCATAAAAAATATTTTATGTCAAGAAATAAAGTTTTATGTTTAATTTTCATTAACTGTTAATTTAAAATATATATATTATTATTTAAAAAATATATAAAGTTAAATTGTTTAAGTAATCATTTTTATAGTTAAATTCGTTTAATATTGTAACAATATATAATTAAACGGTAATATAAAAACATTTAAACTAATAGTCTCTAAAGTTTTCAATTGCATCCTGCATTGGTGAAGTGGTCTGTTGCAAGGAAAGTATGATACACCACATACATTTCATTGCAAGGGTTCAACGATTGAGTTGGCCCTTTTATAACCATTGGCAGTCTATTTTTCAATTAAATATATTTATACACGACAGTAAAAGATATGCCCCCACAGTGAAACATTAAGCAATATAATATAAGCACTCGTCCTGTTTGGATACAAACATGCCCTCCTCCACCGCCAGCATTTTCTTTCCTGTATTCCCCTCGCCATTGATGCTCCCTACCATTGACACCGGCCCCACCCATGATCCCGATTCGAACCCATCGTCTATTATGCCAATAAAATCCAAACTCAACGACAATCATCAATGCAAAATCACAGCAAAATGAGATTCAAATGCTATGCTATACGAATCCCAATCACTCGTTATACTTGAAAGAAATATATTTGCAAAGCTTGTATACCCTACATCGTATATAAATTATTTTGTGATTCTAAATTTACTTTTAATGTGGATTTTGAAATTGGATCTTACTTCTTTTTTTTTTCTTTTTTTTTGGGAATATAGTATACTGATATTTTTATTTGTACGGCTTGGGTTATAAAATTGGAAAGAAACTATTTCGTGCTCCAAATGCACATGCTCTCAGTTTCTCAGATTTGGACCATACAGTAGAACCTATATATTGTATTTGTACGACTTAAATTTTGGGCTGCACACAAGAATACATGCTCTAAGTGCAAGGAACTTTTCTTAATCGGAACGGACTGAAATGGCAACAGCACAAATATTAAAATACACAATTGGCACATTCATCTTTTTTCGGCCATTATTGGCCCATTCGTCTATAAGGCAGCTTTAATCCCCTAGGACTAGGACAACCACAGGTATGAAAAGCCCATACTTTGATAATTGGTTTTCGGGTTATCATGATATTCTTATTAAAAATAACAATTCAGAAGATTCCAGCCCACGACACTGCACCAAAGGGTAAATTGAAGGTCGAATTGGTAAGATTTATAATTCATAATTTGATTAGTTTAATTGGTTAAATTGATGATAAAATTAAATAATATAATAATTATAATTATGTACATAATTATTTATATATATATTCAATTAGAATAACCTTATTTTGAGAGTAACTGATATTTTAAGAAAAAAATTAGAGTATAATCCTTATTTTAAAAAAAATATTATTGTTTCTTTTAAAAATACTCATAACTATAAAAAATAAATTTCTTTTTTGAAAAATCGGTTAGTCCAACTGCATTTGGTCATTTTTCATTGTCTATATCTAAAAAAGCTGTGTGGAATTGATATAAAATACGTCTAAATCAGACGAAAGTTATGACTTTTGGGAGATAAATGTAAAAAAAAAAACCCTAAAAAACTAACTAGAAACTGAAAAAATAATTTAAAAAAACTAAAAATGTAAAAAAAAATATATTGAGAAACCAACCAATTTTCAAAAACCAGCTCCGGTTCAAACGGTTCCCCGGTTCAATTTGATTTTGGTCGATTTAAGAGATTCAATGGCGATTCAATGTTTTTGTATGTTTCTTGGGTGAAACCGAATTATAAACACATCTGATTCCTAGTTCAACTGGCCGGTCCGGTTTGATTTTTAAAACATTGGCTAATACATAATAGCTAACTGATTGGGTTGTAGTGAACTTTTAATAAGTCGATTATCACTCTTATTTATTTATTATTATTATTATTATTATTTAATTAATTTTTATGTTATATTTGAGAAAGGAAAAAGGATGATAAGGGAAGAGAATGAAAGAGATTGAAGGAGTTTTCCTTCCCAATATTTGAATGTTTAAGAAAAAAATAGAGAAAGTCTACTCTTTATTTGAGAGTTAAAATTAAAATAAGGGAAATGGATAAATTTTAAAAATAAATTTTTGATATAATCTTTATATTACTAACTTTGTAACACAAATATAAGTTGTATATGTAATTTAATGTATATTTAATTTAAAATATATAATTTCCCCCTCCTTACTATCCAATCAGCAAGAGAAGAATTTTGGACTTTGAGGGAGAAGGAGGGAAAACAGTTTTCCATTATTCCCCCTCCTTCCTCCTCATTGAAAATAATTCAAAAAATAGTTGAGATCATTTTTTCTTTCCCTTCCATTCCTTTGCTCATCCTTACTCACATCCAAACAATACATTACTTAATTTTTTAAAATACCTAGTCAAACTAGCTATCTATTGCAACTCTTATATCTATTTTTAAACTTTTCATTATTAATTATGATTATTTATTAATTTTATAAATAAAAAATCGCTTTTACTTGTGTTCCTAATAGTTTGCTTGTTAGATTACTAAAATTCGATTACCTCACTATTATGATTTTCCATCTGTTTTTATCAATAATTTAATTTTGTGCTCATCCTAAGAGAGTAATTAATTATAACAAGTTTGATTAATTGAAATTATTAAATTAGTAGTTTAATTACTGTTTATTTTAATTTTCACTTAAGTTGTATCATAGAATCACATTTTAAAGAGTTATTTCTTTTATATGCACTAATGTCAAAATTATAAAATTTAATTTTGCTATTTACCAATCAAATTAATTACTAAAAAAAAGTATAAAAGAATATCATAATTGAATAAATCATGTGAAGATACTAATCCAATTCAACTTTCAAGAATTAATTTTATTCACATCCATATTTTGTCCTTAGTTTTATTTTCTGTTGTTATTTTATTATTGAGAGCCTAAGAATATTTTGTTTTATAGAAAAGAAAAGACAAAAAATAATTACGAGGAGTTGGGATAAATATAAAAATGTGGTGTAATGTAATTTTTGTTTAAGTTTGGGGTTTATTATCATTTAGACATACTTCAAGGTGATGTGGTGTAATTTACTCAACAAATAAAGACAGATGGTCAATAAACAACACATCTTCAAATTGTTTTAGTTTACACAAATTTTATTTTGTCTTTAATTTTAATTTATTGTAAGTGTAAAGTTTTTTACATTATCAGTTAATCATGTGATAACAAATCATTAAAAGATTTTGACTTCTTGAATAATTTTTGCTAAAATCAAACAACCTTAATGATATAAGTCCCGTTTAAATAGACTTACATGCAACTTATTTGAACTTATCTAGTACAATAAGCATTTATGAAGTATTTTTATTCTATTTATATGAGTTTATTAAAACAATTTATGAAATCCCTATAAGCTGTTTTAGACTTATTTTTATAAGTTAAAAATTTTAGCTTATAAAAATAAAGTTTGTAAAAGCTAAAAATAACTTGGTACTAGTTATTTTTATAATAATTTTTTACAAAATTAATTTTAAGGAATTAATACAATTCATAGTGCATCCCTCAAATGTTTTATATTTATTTCAAAAAAAATTTTAAAAATGCTTCTCAAATTATTTATTCAAACTATATTCTAGTTTATTTTAGATAACAGTTATGATAATAGAACTTATTAAGTAAGTTTTATTCTAATAAATACTTATATAAGTTATTTATCTAAACGAGACCATAATAATATATAATTAAGTAACACTATAAAAACTTTTTCATTAATTGTGAGTTAAAATTAAATCTTTTTATTTTTTTTATACATGCTTTACATAATGTTTTATTATTAGTAATTGAGAATTGTTATAATACTTTAATGAGTTTGATACTTAATGAGTTGTCAATCATTTATTAATTATTAGTTTCATAATAATATTAAAATTTTTATTAAATATAAATAATAATTAATAAATATTAAATAAACTCACATTAAATATTAATATTCTAAAAAATAAAGATAAATACTAAAGTAATCACCTCTTACCGAGTCTGAACAATGGTGAATAAAATGATGAAAAGTAATGATATGATACGAAGAAGTAAACAATGCTGGCCACAAAAGAGCTGAGATGAGCACTTGAGCGGAATGTTGCTTGGATTATTAAATATAGCAGCAGAATGTACGCTACTGTTATTTGAGTGTACCGTACGTTATCCGTTTAGGAAATAGCTGATCCAGAGCCCAGAGGGCAGAGCAGGTGTTAATTTGGATCCGCCCGTCAGCTCGCGTAGTTAATTTTAAGTTGAGCTGAATTGGTTTATAACGTATGCGGATCAATAAATAGTTAGTCTAACTCGGGCCTACGGACTGTAATCTGGGCTGAATTGATCCATGAGTTAGGTCTTTTCATTTTTTTTAGTATTTATAATAATAGATTATTAATTAATATTTTTTTTACATTAATCTAAGTTTATAAGAAATATATATGCAAATTAGATATTAGTATAACGAATTATATTAAATGTCATTATTATTATTTTTGACATAAATGATTTATATATTTATAAGCATTTCAAGAATTATAAATTAATTAATTTAAAAAACTAAAACAACTGAAAAAGAAGAAAGACAGAAATAAGCTCACTAAATTTGATTCAAATTTTCTTATTATTATTATTATTATCTAAAAAAAGCTTGTCAATTAAAGGCATAAATAAATAATAATAAAATTAAATATATAACACAAAAAAAAAATTACATTATGGAGCTAGTAGATTAACCCAACTTACATTTTTTATCAAATTATTTAAGTCAACTCATTAAACCCATTTTAACATCTCTAATAGAACTCAAAATAAGAATGAGCAAATGCAACCTAGAGATTAGATAATGAGGAGGGAGAGGGAGGTGGCACAAACCAATAAAGCAATGATCAAGTACCCTTTAAGCAGCAGTAATGAGGCCCTGAGAATTAGCTCAGTCAGCTCCCCTACTAACTTAAAAAAAAGAAGAAAAAAATCCTTTATAGAATATTTGTACATATTTATCCACACCAATTCTTCATGAACTCTTATGGAAGTCATTCTTTATATTTTATCATTACTCTTAAACCAGCGGTTTTGACCATTCCATTAACAGTTGTCCACACGTGGAATTGAGTTAGACAAACCCGACCGGTAAACGGGTTGGAAGGGGACACCAGGGGCCCCACTCCTAGCACAGTCATGGTCCAATTTCAATGCCACCATACTCCGCCCAGTATGAATGTATGATGTATGCACTATTATTATAGGCTGCTTCTGCGTGCTGTGTTCCAGACGTACCATCTAATCTAACTTGTAATAAGCCACACCACACACAACACAAGTCGGTGCGTTAGGGTTTGGTGCCAGCTGTTTGTATGATCAACTGTCCGACTGTCTCTAGCTAAAGTTGCATCACAGCCACAGGTAACGAGGAGAATAGAAGAGAAAACGCACGGAATAAATTGGGAAGTTTGAATCTTGAATGAAATGTGCAATATCAATGTGGCTCATTTGGAGTTGGGAGTTTGAGGATGATGCTGCAGGACCAGCAGAAAGTGTGGGGAAGTCAAAGGGATTTAACTCGAATCACGTGAGATTCTTACAGGCTGGAAGTGGGGCCTTCCTACGTGGAGGACGACGTTGAGTCATATTTAAAGGTACTTGTTCACATAAATATGACCACGATGATTTAAAATATTAAAAAAATACTTTTACAATATGTATATTTTATGGGCTTCTCTCTTTCAAAAATCAAAACAGAGACTTTGCCGAGTTTGCTTCTGCTCATGGCCCATTGCTTCACTCCTTGCCTTGCCTTTGATAGGATAACGATAATTGTATAAATTTATATTAATATATTCTTATACAACTTATTAAATAAGATTATGTTTCTACTGTAATTTTTTCAATGATTCAAATTGTTCTTATAACTCACTAAAGTTTATGAACCCATCTTTTAGCATATTTGATAATATTTATATATGGATTGGGAGAAGAGGAGGTTTTTTTTTTTTGTAGATTTTTTTTTTAATGAACGGAGCGTTTTACCTATTACATTACAGCTGTATGTCCGGTAAAAGTAGTCAAAAACCTTTTAGACCTCACTTGCCTCCTTTTTTATTTTTATATAAAAAAATTCAGATATTTTTATGATTAATTGTTTTAATATTATTTTGTTTTACTATCTAAAATGATTTTATACCTTTCATACTTTTTAATTTTCTTATCTTTCTTATTTTTTGGCATTTCTTTAACCTATCCCTTTATCAAAATTTATTCTTTCAAAAAAAAAAAATCAAAATTTATAATAAGACTACATATACAATTAGGATATGACTCACTTTATGTAGATCACACATATAGAGCGGGACTCACCTCAGCCTACGCATATATCCGGTATAATTTGGACTTGGTAGCCCCTATCGATCAATTCTCTTATAATAAATAACGAAAAATAATAAATTTTCTTAAAAAAATATTATAATTGCATAAAAAGAAAAGAAAAAAATTAAAAATATTTTTAGGACCCTTAAAATTATTAAATACACATTCTTTTATTATGAAGCTATGGTATCCATAGTATTTAATGATTAATATTTATCTATATATCTTATTTAATTAAAATATAAATATATATAAAAATAACTTGTTATATTTATATTTTAAGTAAATAAAAAATATTAACTACTAATTATTAAGATATTTAAAAATATTGGTATGGGAGAAACTGCATGATCAATATCAAAATAAATAAATAACAACAAGAAAAGAAGGAGAGTTGCTATATGTAAAATAAAAAGAAGATGTTTAATAAAAAAAAAGAGAAGATGTTTGTTTTTGGTTGGAGACTTGGTCATTCCATTGGAACCCAAAATAAATTATGTTTGAGGAAATATCAAAGAGACAAAATGGCCAAAGAAATCAAGGAAGAAAAACCGGGATCAGTGTGTGCCAGCCAGCCAGAAAGCTTTTGCTCGCACGCACAAAATGATATCAAAGCGCATCTGCAAGTCATTGTATTTAGACCCCCACGCCCACCAACTATACAAAACATAGTTTCCTGGAAGTAGCCCCTCATCACGCCCGAACCTCTCGTCGTATTGGACAAACCCTCAACTCGATCGTGCATGAACCTTTCTCTCTCTCTCCACTCCACATATATATATAAACCCAAACAACTCCCCCTTTCGGCATTGTACTATCCCAAGTTCCCAACACCCTATACTTTCGAAATTCAACATTCAGTGTCACTCAAAAAATATCTCTTTATTAACTCTAGACACCAGCTAGCTAGCTCAGTCTCTGGGAATCTAAATGGAAGCAATGAACAGATGCTCCTCCTCCACTTCATCCTCGGATTCTTGCTCTTCAGAATCCACCCCAAGGAATTCGAACAAACCGGACAGAAGAATCAAAGGCCCATGGAGTGCAGAAGAAGACCAAATCCTGACCCGACTCGTGGAGAGACAAGGGCCCCAAAGCTGGTCCTTGATCAGCCGTTACATAAAGGGCAGAACCAGCAAGTCCTGCAGGCTTCGGTGGTGTAACCAGCTGAGCCCCACCGTGGAGCACCGCCCATTCTCCCCACAAGAGGACGACACCATCTTAGCCGCACATGCCCAGCACGGTAACAGGTGGGCCACCATTGCTCGCCTTCTCCCTGGTAGAACCGATAACGCTGTAAAGAACCACTGGAACTCCACCCTCAAGCGGAGAGCCAGGGAGCAACGACGGGGTTCTGTTGTTGTTGCTATGAACCAGAGGGCTACTTCTCCGGGATCTGTGCACAAGTGCATGATGCCATTGGAGGATGATCCTTTGACCGCGTTGACTCTGGCGCCACCAGGGATTGGAAATGGTGCTGGGGAGGAGGTGGTGGCTGAGCACCATATGCCGCCGGAGAGTGTGCCGGTGGGGTTTTGGGATGAGATGAGAGATGTGATTGCGAGGGAAGTGAGAGAATATGTGTCTTCCACGTTTTCTGATAACTTGGGTTTTAATTGAATGAATGGTTGTCGTTTTATGTGTTTTTTTAAAGGAAAATTTGCAATTTAATTTTGGCCCTGTCTGGGATCGGAATCGGATCAAGTAATTAAACTGTTCTGGTGTTAATATCAATTCTGTTCATCCACTTCAATTTAATTATTAATGTTTATTCAATATTTAGTATTTAGAATTAGGAGAACCAAGCCAATATCCATATATAAATTCATAGTTTGTCACTTGACATCTGCTCATCCCCTTCACTATTTTTTAAATTATATTTTTTTCACAAATTTTTCTTTTAAAGTTTTAATTAATTGTATCTTATATTATTATCCAATTATGTATTATTAATTACAATAATTGTATAAAAAAATTAACTCTTTTTATAATGTGTTAATACATCATAATATTATATATACTTTACATTCACAATTGATCTGTAAGAAAAATGAGCATCCTCTAATCCCTATTTATATATATGAATGTACATCCAGAGGCTTTTCTTTTATTTGGAGCAAAGATAGTATCGATGTCATTCTCCTTGCAAAATCAGCACACCAAGTCGAATTTTCTAAGTTTAGTACTTATTTCCGCAGCAAGAAACTTGTCAGTTATCTAAGGTGGATTCCTTGAGAACGTGGTTTAATAACTAAACAAAACATCTTAAAATAATTTCCTTTACTTGAATGAGCTTTTATATTAGTTGCATATATTATTACAAAAAGAAATCAGGAGCGGTGATTAATGATTATAATCATTGTTACCATAACACGCATTTCACTTCTCTATTTCTATTCAAATTAGTGAAAAAGGCTCATCTTCAATGGCAGAACTAGACCATCAAAAGGATATACCATTATTTGGAGAACTATATTAAAAAAACAAAAAGAAAAAACCAAAATGTAAAATACTAAATTTTAAAGAAAAAATCAGGCCATGCCCCCTCACAATTCATAACGCTCAGCCGCTGCCCATCCTTTAATAATCTGAACTGTAGGTCCTCATCGTTCTTATGGAATACTTTGTAATGACAATTATAAGTTTATAGCTTTTAGCCTATGACTATAATAATCTGAATTTTAAATTTATGGTTTTTTTAATAGCTCTGTTTCATCAGGTTTAATAAAATATATTAGTTAATTAGAGCTATTGTATATATATATATATATATAGATGATGAATTGACAAAAGAAAAATTCTTACACTAATATTTGACAATTGATTCCACCTTAATTTAATGGTTAAAAATTATCAAATTTAATGAAGAGAGTGAATAATAACATATATTTTTCAATAAAGAGATATAATATATAACATGTATTTAATGAAGAAAGTGATACTATGTTTGATGTTCATAAAATGGGTGAAAAGGAAAAGAAATGATACATATCTTTTTATTTGGCATCAACTTAAGGATGAAAAGGAAGAGATTTATCTCCATTAGCCCCACATTATTCATTCCCTTCAATTTTTGAAGGATTGGAAGGGAAAAGAAACTAAATTATATCTTTATCAACTTTATCAAGATAAAGAATAATAAAGTAATTTGACACTTATTTACACATTTTTTCCTTGATGAAAACAAACAAAAGAAGGAACGTAATAAAATAATTTGACATTTATTTACACACATTTTCTTTGATGATACTAAACAAGGTAAGTAATAACTCCTTCATTTCTCCATTTCTTTTTTTTATTATTATATTTCATTCTTTTCTTTTTCCTTCATAACGCTAAACAAAACATTTGTCTCTTCTCATTAAATGAAAGAATGAAAAATAATAATATATATATATTTAATTATTATAAAAATAAAATTTTGAGTTTTTAAAACTATAAAACATTTTCATAAAATATTAATAATTCATAATTTAATTAAATAATATATTAAAAATCACCACTTATATGTGTGTGTTTTTTTGTTTGTTGAATATTTAAATTTTTTTTAATTTATTATATTAATTAAATTATTTAAATAAAATATATATTATTAAAATATTTTAAAAAAGAAACTTTTTTTATTAAATAATTAAGCCTCATTTTATCTTTTTTTAATTTTTATTTAATATTTGAGTGTCAAAATCTCTTTATTTATTAAATGTAAATTATATTATTTTGTCTCTTCATTGAAGACATATGTTATTATTATATATTTTTATTAAATTTAATAATTTTAAACCATTAGATTAAAATAGATTTAATGATCATTTATCAATGTCATATATATATATATAAGGATCAATTTACATCGGTGTAAGACTTTATTACTTTTACATCACTCAATAACTTTTTATTAAATAACTTTCTTACAAAATTCACCGTTAGATTGAAAGTTTCTATCATATAGATCATACCTATAAAATTTTACATTAATCCAAAATTGTTTTATGATGCATTAATATACATCAAAATTAACGTAATATAAACTATTGAAATATATGAAAAGATAAACTATTTGATTATATTCTTATTAATATCTAATTTTTTCAAAATTTGACACAAATGATCAACATGATGGATAAATATAATTTAACAGTTGGATCAATAAAAAACATACTCAATAAAAAATTATTGAATGATGTAAGTGAATTAAGTCTTATATCGGTATAAGTTAATTCCTCTCTCTCTCTATATATATATATATAATGATTCATATTTGATAATAATGTTCCTACCATATGCAGCAAAAAATCTTGGTATAAGATGGACATACATTCTTCAAATCCGGAACTTGTTCAATAATAGACCAACTTTACAAAAGCATTTCAAGCGAAGCATGCTAACTAGGAGTAGGGGCCGCTAGTTTAGCTTAACTTGCACCTGAAGATTCATGAAAATTTTGTTGGAACTTGAGAAGATTGACTGGATCATACGTTGAATCCATCATATGGATTGCCGCTGGATCATACGTTGAATCCATCATATGGATTGCCGATTGCATACAGTTTAGTCACACTTTTATGGCATAACAAGCTCTAGATGAGTTTGAAAACCATAATAGAATATGATTAGAGTTAACATATTTTAGTCGATATAAGTATAATTAGTTTGATTCTTTAATAATGTATTCATTAAAATAAACTTTTAATATTAATTGTTAACATAAAATTAATTTTTTAATGTTATTTTTTTTAATAATTTAATTATTTAAAAATTATTATTAAATGACTAATTTAATTTTAAAAATTAACATTAAAAGACTATTTTAATATAATTACTAAATAATACTTGTATCTTCGATTGACTAAAACATATGCTTACGATTATGTTACACTATATATAACTATTAATTAGATAAAAGTTTGGTCATTCTTTTCCTTTCGTTTTTGACTCAGTTATCCATTCTAATATCTCAACGA
Source organism: Styphnolobium japonicum (assembly GCA_023212625.1). Classification (NCBI taxonomy): domain Eukaryota; kingdom Viridiplantae; phylum Streptophyta; class Magnoliopsida; order Fabales; family Fabaceae; genus Styphnolobium; species Styphnolobium japonicum. Next base: position 28,921,644 of record JALBWW010000006.1, read on the forward strand.
GTATGAAAATATTTTAATCACGACATGCCTTTTATATATATATATATAGTAATCACGAATTAAACACCGAATTTTAATTAGAGATCTCAGTAAAGTGCAATGATGAAAACGGAGCGTTGCGCTAATTTTTCTAAGCCAATAATAAAAACCCTTTAAAAAGTTGGAAAATATACATAACTATTTATAGTGTATTTGCTTTATATTTTGTGGAACGCAAATGAAAAAAAGAAACATACACTTTCCAATACATTTTTATAAAAATGAGGCTTTTTAAACTTTTGTTTTTCAAACACCCGTTTGCAAGCTTTAGAAATCTTAAAAAAAAAAAGGCTTTAGTATATATTAGTGATAAGACGCAGAGGGAACCTTGTTTGTGTCTGATTGAGGACAAGCACATGCCTTAAGGGTGTGTGCCACTTTTTAGTGGCACGTTTGAATTATTGTATTCCAAGTTGTCATTCATGTTTTGAATGTGCCGAAATATATAGAGCGTTAAAGCATCATGCCACAAGTTTTAATTAGAGTAATTGACTTGATTTTCAATATCAACATTACACTTAAATTTCAAACATTTGGGCCGGTGTTAATAAAGCTACAAGTTCATTAGTTAGTTTATTTATGTGTTAACTGATAGCCCAGTTGTTTAAAATTTTCATGAATTATAACATGAATATGAATTATGTAATTTCACTGTGCCTAAAAAATCATGTAATTTCATATACAACTTTTATTTTAAAAAATTCTTAAGCTATTAAATTATTTTTGCCATCATGTTATTGGAATAATAAATTGATATGATTGTTTATGTTTTTGTTTTAGCTCAACAGAATAGGAGGCAATTTTGTAACTCAAGCATTTTTTTTTGGTAATTCAAGCATTTTTGTTTAAAATCAAAATGTAATGTGATATTACATGATTCGTATAACAGTTATAATTGAACCAAAAAGAAAAGTATTGGGATTTGTTACCTATTAGTTAAAATCAAATAGATAAGATAAAATGTACCAAAGTTTTTTAACCAAGATTAAAAAGATACAATTACCGCAATAAATATAGTAGGTAAACACAATGTTTTTTTTTTTTTTTTTTGCTGATCAATGCAATGCAAATATTAGTTTTTAATCCTAAATGTTGGTCAGATGGTTAGTGTCATGTTGAAAAGGATGGCCGGCAAGCCCAACATCAATACTGGGTTTGTAATATTCTGCTGCAAAGAGAATGCAATATTTTTCTTCATGGACTATAAAACCAAAAATGGAGTTTACTGATAGCCTTCTACCAAGGCCCAAAAGTATGATCCGGAGACCGGAACGAAGACCAATACTCCAATAGACAGATCAGAGTTACATATTGTAAGAAAACACATGGATCATTGCTATCAGAGACTGCAATAATGAACTCAGCATTTGGAATTAAAAATGATCAAAGGAGAAGGGAGCACTTTGATACTATGTTTGTGACTTCAAGGTTGTTTGTTTGTTTTTATGGGAATGTAGGAACAAAATGCTGTAAGTTGGTCTTCAAATGGCTTCAAAGGCTGTGTACCTATGAGCTTAAATTGAAAGTGACTCTAAAACCTTGATTACAGTTTTAAACAGATACAATGAAGACTATGCTGCAGGATCTCGTATTCTATAACTTATTCATTCTCGGATACAAAGGGATTGGATGATCTATTTCTCTCATACCTACCGAAAAGGGAATAAGTGTGCAGACTTGATGGCCAGTTATAGTCTCACTCTTTTCCCTGGGTTTCACGAAATTCTTACTCCTATAGCAGAGCTTTCTCTGCTTCTGTCTGCTGATCTTGCCGGGGTTTCTGGGCCCTGTTTGAATCCTATGTAATTTTTCTTACTTTTCCTCTAGGCCTTGATTGTTCAAAGAGAAAAGAAAAAGAAAATAAATGGATCAAATAACACAATCCGAAGGAAACTAAGGATTGGAATAATCATCATGTAAAAAGGAATTAAATAATGGTTTGGCCTAAACAATACAATCAATTATTATTATTATATTAACTTATACTTACATGTGAATTTCTCGACGGAGAATAAGTTCAACTAACAGAACCTTATTATGTACAAAAATAATAATTACTACAAGTGAATCTGAATTTATCATTTCTTTTACCTCTCAATCTTGGGGTTGATATTCTAACATCATGAATGACCAGCTTCTAAATCCCTGCTATGTTAATTCTTCAGTAAAAGTGCAGCTTCAGAACAAATTGATTCGCCAGCCCCTTTCCGCCTGTATTCTTCTGACTTTTAAGCGTAACATCAGCTGCTGATGACACGCTTCAAAGGTGCGATGATTCTCACAACAGTGAGGGGTATGTTGCTGGAATTTGCAACAGACATGTAATTGAGGGTACCAGGTTTCAAGGAAGATTGACGAATGTTAACTTCTGCCACAGGAGAATGACGAGAAGATGTAATATCAATATGATTAGATTCCACAGCATTATATTTATTTTGTTGGGAAGTATCACTGTCAAAAGTAAAACAACAAAGAGAATGAAGCCCAATCAGGCACCCAGAATTATATTATCAAATTTAAGATTCACAATGTGAAATACTTGATGTTAGAGAGAACAGTGACGAAAAAATTACCCGATTAATTTCTGAATTTGGTTAAAAATCCGTGCGCCCATGGAGGCTGGAATTACATCACGTCTATTATTGGTAGTGTCCCCGGGACTACGTGATTTATCCTACAGAACACAAAACAATTGAACAACATATCAGCGAGTCACGTCTTCCACACAGGGTAACCCCTATGCCATTTCCCCCCCTCTCTTTTTGTGTTAAACCCAAGCAAGTGCTTGTTTATAAATTATGATTCATTATGATCTGATCTCCTTGGACCTTGTCAGTGGTTCACTTCAAGGAGTTCGAGTATAATTAGCACTTACTCCTGGTCCTGGGTCTCCTCTAGGATATGATTTTGGATGAACTAGAACATCTTGATCATGCAAATTTTGTACAAAGGCGTGCTTAAGAAGCCTTGCAGCTGATGGTCGATCTGCAGGATCCCTTCTGAAACATTGCTGGAGGAAATCCTTTCCCACTGAAGATAAAGTTTCGGGTATGGGCGGGGACTTGTACAGTACCTTGAACATGGCTTGATGCTAATAGACAGAATACAACTAGGTTATTAAATTAACAAGTGCAGAAGACACAAGCATATTAACACCTAGAATTGGGATATCCAAGGGATGTAAGGATATTCAAATGCCTTGCTTAGACATACGTCAAAGCAGAATCTAATCAACCGTGTATTAATGTAAAAACAAGGGAAAACCACCCAATGGTTCTATCTAAGAAAAAAAAAGACATTATTATAAAGTAAGAATTGTTTAAGCTTTAATCCAACTCAACTTTATTGTGCCCTAATTCCTGGAGCATGCAGAATGTAAATGTATGGCATAAGCAGTGTTCTTTCTCCTTGTTTTTCTAAAGAGAATTATTACTTAAAGCCATGCCAAAACAAGTGAAAAAGGAGAACCAATAATCAAATATAGAGAAGATATCTGTTTTGTATATTTGCACATCCCTGGCCCCGCCCTCCTCCCCCAAAACACAGTACAGGGGGAGAGATTATTGATCTTTTTACATGGAACCAGCAAACTAATATGCACAAGCTTCGACTAATAATGAGTTAACAAGCATAATAAAGTGCTCACCCCTTCAAACTCGCTCCAAGGAGGTTTGCCTGTCAGCATTTCAATGATGGTGCACCCTAAGCTCCATATATCAATGGCCATGACAAGGTCAGGATTGGTATCTTTCTTTATGGCAGCGTTCATGACCTTCAATGGAAAAATTACAGTCAAAAGGGGCATTTCATTACCCATCTAAAACACTGTAGATGATTCAAGCAATAAAATACCTCTGGAGCCATCCAGTAGGGACTGCCCTTCAAAGAAAGTTCATATGATTTCCCCGTCAGCTAGAAAGAGCATATTGTTCAGATAAGAAGACCACCATAAATAAAAGAAAAAGATGCTGGCTTCAATAATAATCTAACTATGACAATTGTAAAGAAAAATTAACACCCGCAAGTGAGAAGGTTATAACCAGATTAGCAGAATATCTATATATGTATCTATCTAACTATATAGATCATACATAATTAAAATGTATATAGAAGTATAGAACTTAAAAACTCACAATCTTTGCCATCCCAAAATCTGCAAGCTTGACAATGCCTGATTCATTAACCAGCAAGTTTGCACCTTTGATATCCCTAAAGAACCAAATCACCCATTTTACCAAACTTCAGTACAATACAGCAATGCCAATCAGACTTTATTAGCAAGAAATCCAACAGAAAAATGTTCTTTAGCGAACCATTGGCTACTTAAAACAAGAGAACAAATTTCACGTGATCTTTTTATTTGATTGAGAGATACAATTTTACTTTTTATCCAGATTGAACTTGTTCATAACACGTCAATATATAGTTCTCATGAGAGGCCATCCAGAGAAGTAAAAAAAATCAGGTATATTAGTTCCTTTCATCAAACATCGTTGTCACCTGTGGATAGTATTAGTACTATGTAAGTACGCCAATCCAGAGAGAATGTGCCATGTAAAGTTGCGAACCACAGATTCTGTCATAGCTCCACAATGTTCACGCACAAATTTATTAATTGATCCAGGATGGACATACTCCATATATATGTACAAATGATCGCCAACCTGAAAATAAAGATGTTCCAAAAATTCAATCTAATTTACAATCACAAAGATCCTTAAAATTTTCATTAGGCTGTATTTGTATACTTGGAACAAGAACCAACAATTCACTCACTATTTCACTTCCATAATACTGCACAATATTGAGGTGCTGTAGTTGACTGAGAATTCTGATTTCCTGAAACAAGGAACAATTAAGAATTAACAGCCTAAACACCATGCACGGAAGAAAAGACATCATCTCAAAGGAAAAAAAGAAGATATAAATATAGGCAAATAGAAATATGCACTGGAATTCAAAATTAATTGACTGCAAAATTTTAGTTTCTATATTAGTCAGAAAACAAATCTCAGTACTAAGGCTCATCTTTAAAACCTGTGTGTGTATGCATGTGTGACTTGTACGGAGTCCACTGACTGTGTAACTGATTGAAAAATTTTAGTTTCTCTACTAGTTAGGAAATTTTAGTTTCTATATTAGTCAGAAAACAAATCTTAGTAAAAAGGCTCATCTTTAAAACCTGTGTGTGCATGCATGTGTGACTTGTACTGAGTCTCCTGACAGTGTAATTGATTGAAAAAATTTAGTTTCTCTATTAGTTAGGAAATAAATCTTGGTAATAAGGCTCATCTTGTAAACCTCCTTGTGTGTGTGTGTGTGTGTGTTTGTGATATAAAAGAAACACAGATATTCTTACAGAATATCAATTCAGTACAAATTTAGCATCCTGGGTTCTATTTAGCTTATCATGCTTTTCTTTATACGTAGAAAATATTGGATTATTTGTACTAGTTACCAGAACAAAGGATTGGAAAACACGATGTACTAAAAGAAAAGAATCCTTGACAGGAGTGGAAGATGAAATAAGTTAAAGCGGATGCCAAGATTACAAAGATTAAGATCAAAATAATACTCCTTAGATATTCCAAGTAAATTTCCAAACTATTCCTGAACAATTATGACATTAGCTCATGCGTCCCATTCACATTAGTAGTTAACCTGCAGTGGTAATAGATTAACTCCAATGTCAATTGTAGAGCAATAGGCAGGGAGTCAGGGCCAATCAAATAGTGCTATATGTAGTTGACCGTGAGATGTATTTTTATCATCAGCTCAATATTATTTTTTCTTAGCCTTGTTTTTGGACAAGATAAAAAAAACTAAGGGGAAGAACCTGCTCTAGTTGCTTTATGCACTCAGCATAGGTAGGATCATCAGGAATTAGATCCACCTCCTTCATTGCACATGAGGCTCCAGTCTCCCTGTTAGATAAACAGGAATGCACATGAAAAACTATAGAAAAGGCATAATTTGAAGTAGATGATAGTCAATCAGTAGCCAGCAGAACAGTTAAATGAATTGCATACAGGTTGGTTGCGTGATAAACACTTCCAAAGGTACCACGTCCAATAAGTTTTCCTTTCTGCCATTGACCTTTCATTGAAGGTGAATTTTCTGTAGTGTGATGCATGGTACTTGATTGATGCTGCATAGATAATTGTGCTGGTGATGAAGCTCTAGGAGGAAGGGGCAACGGATGTGCATCAACATGGTTATTTTCAGGCCACACCCTGGACAAAAATTTATGGTGCTTAGATCCCTCTCGAATTTTAGGATTGAGGTAAGGACTGAGGCTCCCCGGGCAACGAAGAGAAGAATGGTCTGGACTATGAACAGGTTTAGCTGGAATCATTTTCAAATTGTCATTAACTTCTTGAGGAAAATTGATGGAAGGATCAAAGAAATCTACATTGCTTGATCTACGTGGACTAGTAACTGGACTGGTGAATACACTTGTGGGGGCACTCTTGGCAGCAACATGCAATCTCAAGTTGGAAATACTTTCAGAGTCATTATCATGAGAGACTGGTCTAGGGGTTTTACATGAATTATTGCCAGCATTAACAGCAACATAAGAATGGAAAGGATGTCCAATATTTAATTCTCGAGGCACAACAGGAGTGGAGCAATCAACAGCCAAGAACTTTGCAGCTGGAATATTCACTTTCAGATTATATTTTGCTTTAGCAACGGCTGGATCTAAAGAGGATCTACTCAAATTGCTTGCAGGTTTTGTATTTGTCATTGCATCATGATCCACTGACTTCCTGATAATTTTGAGAGGAAACTAAAAAATTACTACAACAAATCAACATGTGGCATAACATAATATAACTCATGATTGTATGTATGCTGAACTAGGAGCTGATTCTATTGAAAGCTAATAACTAACATCCAAATCACCGTATAGTCAATATAAAACTAATATTTTCTCTGCTTGCATTAAAACAAGTTCAAAAGATCAATTTTATACCCGAATAATAAAAAAAAAAGGAGCACCACTGCCTCATAAAATTAGTCCCAGTTAATTAATTACCAAATTTAGCCACTTTCTTTCCTTTTCTGAGGTATCAGTAACTTTGTATTGTACTCTAGTTTTCATCAGTTGGGGTATAAATTATAATAAAGCATTCAATAACAGTAACAACAACGATAATAATAATCATAAAGCAGGTTGACCTCGCGAGAGCAAAGCCAGGATGTTCTAAGAGAGAAGATCCGAGGTAATTGGGGCAGGTTGACTCGGGTCGGCGGGTCAACGGCGACTCGGGAAGCGGCAGGGGTTGCGGCACAGCAGAGGAGGACCAGTGGTCGGAACCACCGTGTGAGGGAGACTTGAGACATGAGTCAGGCGAACCAGGTAAGGAAGAAGAATCAGTCGTGGAATACAACCCAATGTCATGGTCGCTGAGGTGCCGGAGCTTCCTCTGTCTGGTAAGTTTTCGCAGCGAAAGTGATTTGCCATCACCGTCGTTTGGTTTGATTCCAGGCATAGATGAAGGAGAAGGAGAGGGAGAGGAAGGAGAAAATGGTTTGCGAGAAAGAGGCATTTGAGAGAGTGGAGGTGGTGCTGCTGCTGATGATGATGACGACGGTTGAAGTCGTCGTCATGTGAGAGTGGTAGCCAAAGCAAAAGGCTTTGCTAATGCTAAATGCTAAGCCATGGCAAGCAAGAAGCACCAAGGGAAACACCTATGCTATTTCTTTCTTTGAACTTTTGGTTTTGTTTACTTGCTAAAATTTCCAACTAAAATTTCCTTGTATCTTGAATAATGAATAATATTTCACGGTCAATGGTTCTGACTTTGGGGGTTAAATGTTTGAGATCGAAACTCAAACCCAACTCCAGTTTTTAACCTTATCTTAATAGTTGATTGGTACTTGACTCTTGAGATCGAGAGGGGTTTGGAGTCAGAAACACGACCGGTTATTTCACATTTTGTCAAATACACTACGTGAGACGTGACTCGCGGAGGTAGAAGACTACGACGATGAAAAAGTATAATATTAAAGTAAGAAATAAATAAATTACAGACACATTAAGAATTTATCGAGAGACAGAGTCAAGGTTGACAAACTCTACGATGGGTGGATGTCCCTTCCTACCAGATTGAAGGCATTGTCAACTAATATAAGCCCTGAGATCATCAGCGTTTGTGTGTGTAAGTGTCAGGGCCAGCACAACAGACATTTGAAATGAGATGAAGCCAACACAAGCCAAGGCCCAAAACCAGAACGCTTCCTTTCTTCAAGTCCAAACAAATAGGATTACCGACTCGGCGACACGGTCACTACGTAGCCGTGGGAAAAACATTTTTGTTTAAAAAAAAAATTACGAACAAAAAATAGGCCTCAAAGTCTCAAACTGTACTTGATCATTGTCCTGTTGAGAATGAAGGACGTCATTTTGTTTTATGTTGGTGTCTCCGTCGGGGCTGCATGCATAGTGTATGTGCATTCTGCAACGCAAATTTTATCATCTTCTTTGCTGCAAGGAACACGGTCTATTAAATAAAACCACACTTTCTCACTTACCAAAATGGATGCGGCAAACACTCAAGTTTTAACAGTGGCGTTTATTTTTCCCCTGGTCATAAGATATTCCTTTTCTTCAACAAATAAATAAAGTCAATCAGGGAAAGTTTTTGCAAGGGCGTGATTCACAGTCAAATAAAATTTACATAGTTGTTGACCGAATATGAAACTTTAGCAGTCTTGTACGTTACGCATAGAAATTATTAGAGAGGTGATACATAATAACCCTTTAGAAGTATAGAAATTAATTTACACTGTAAAACACGAACAATTCTATTATTTGTTTAGTCTTTTCATTTAATATGCTCGATATATGAGAGTATATTAAATAAGAGAAGTGATTTATTATTAAAATAAAAAAAATTAATCTTAATTATTGAATTATATATATTATTAAAATTAGAATATAAAATCATAATTTTTTTGAATGATTATGTAATTTTTTAAAATAATGTGTACCATTTGGAGCCGTAAGGCCCAGACCTCTCAAGCTCAATTATCAGCCCTCCCATTTCCTCTCTCTCAATTGGACCATTTTCCTAAGATCACCTGTAATCAACCTTTTTATAAGGGTCAGATCACCTGCAATATGGCGCAAGAGAACCTGACACACATCAACAAATGGTTGCCACAATAGATGGAGGTGACCACCTATAAATAAGGAAAGATAAATAGATAAAAAGCAAGAAAGAAGGAGACAACTTTGCTTCTCCCTATTGACAAAAACATCCTTATACAGATTAACTTAAATTTTAGTGTTCCTTTATAAGTATTCTATTTTCATTGATTTGTGATTAGAGTATCAAAGTTTAGAGTAGAGTGAACCGGAACAATATGTGACTTTTTTAACTTAAAATCTTATGATTAAGAATTAATTGTCAATATTAATTTTTTTAAATAAATATATGTATAGATAATGACTAATATTTAATCACGTGTCTTATTTAGTTGAAATATAAATATTAAAAAACAAATAAATTAATTATGTTTTAATTAAGTAAAACATATAATTCAATGTTAACCACAAACTATGAAAGGGTATTAATACCCTCACAACAAAAAAGATATATATATATATATCAAATACCCGTATCAAAGATGATACAACATTAATGATACTCTAAATCCAACAAGTTATTTCAAAAAAATTTACACAACAACACAACTCTATTTCACATTTTTTTTATAAATTTTGGATCCTGTTATAAGAGAAGTCCTGTAAGAGAGAGAAAGATATGTTTGTTTCTTTCTCTCTCCTACAGGGGAGGATGCAAATCCATTTTTATATGAGGTAGCTTTTCAAAGTCAATGAAAGCATGCAAAAACAAGCATGTGAAATATCATGCACAAAAGGGTAGCAAAACTTAAATCTTTGTTGTGCGAGGCTACATGCGAAGATTTGATCGATGGAGATGATTTTGTACTGGAAATTTTTGCAGTCACAGAAAAATAATGAAATTATTTGCATTTAGTAACTAAGTTTACTCTGTGTTCTCCATTTATCGGGGGTTCTTATTGATGCATAAAAACAAATTTGCTATTGATTTCCCAATAAAAAAGAGAATGACAACAGAATGGGGTGAGCTTTGAGTAAATCAATTATTCATATTTTAGCATTTTGTCCTTATCAATAATCAAATAGCCATTTGGTTTTCTATAATTTGTATATGAAAATCAGTATATCTGTTTTGGGAAAAAGATTAAACATTTCACCTCCACCCAAACTTCATTTTATCATTATTATTTGAGTTAAGCTCAAAAGTCATGTAAAAATTAACATACACAATAAACTATAACAATAATTAGATAAAAATAAGACTAATGCTATACAACCGAAAATTTTTGACAAAATTTAAAACAGAATTTGTTAAGGTTTAATGGTGGTTATTGAATGAGTTAAAGTGGTGAAAATCACTCGTTAATTTAAAAATCATAAATAATGTTAACTCAGACAAAAATTCTAATAAAAAAATTATGACTATCTTTTATTTGTTAAAAATAAATACGGAAATAAAACAACAACAATTGGTTAGCGCCTCTATGGTCATTATAACAATGTTACCATCGCATTTGCTGCAATTCTAACTATTTTTCTGGAAAATGATGCTATTGAATATTGATTGACAGCATACCACAGGAAGTCAAGAACACACGCATGAATTCAGTAGTTCACTGCAAAATAAAGCTGATGCTTGGGCTTACATAGTTGTTTTGAAAGTTTTTTGTCAACGGTTTCACATATTTTGATTTGTATTTTTTTAAAAAAAGGCCCTTGTAATTCTAATTGGTCTGCACGGCCCTTATGAGACCAACCCAAACACTGTTCATCAAAACCCAAAAGAAAAAGAAATGTGCGAAACCTACACGCTAATCACAAATCTGATTCTCAGTTATTAAAATAAAGACAGTGCAAACTGCAAAGCAAGATTGGCCGGAACCAACTTGATCGCCGGAACCATCCACATGCATTGTCGGGGTGGGGTCTATGAACTTGAAGGTGTTCCGTGGTCTTTCCCTCTTGTTCACGAAACCCATTCCATCAATATTTTATTTTTCTCTGCAATTGCAAACATGTTCTCCCTTCTCTACGTCTTTCACTTTCACTCCCAATCCCAGATTGTCAAACTCCTTCGACGACCAAGTTGGTGGCAGCGAGGTGTACCGGCACGCCCTCAAATTCCAGCGCCCCAGGATTATTGAGCGGTGCCAACAACTGGAGAACACTGCTACATTTATTGGGTCGGTCACACGCGAACCCAAGCTTGTTAACTCAAAGACCCACGACTTTGGAGTTTGCACTCCGCTAAAGGTCCGAAGATCCAATCAATCTAATAGCTCCTCCTTCTGGTGAGTTTTAGACTTAGTGCTTTGTAAATTCACAAATTTATAACGTCTTTTCACTTTTCCCTGTGTTAGAAGAACCATTGTTCTATGTAAGCAGTTTGTAACCAGAACATTTGTTGTGCACATTGTTACCAGGGTACTTCTGAAGATGTGGGGCTCTATGGCAGAATTTGCTTCCAAACACTTGAAACCAAATGATTTTATTTATGTTTCAGGTTGTTTAGGTTCTTACACTAAAGTTGATGCCAGTGGAAACCTCCGATTGAACTATGAGGTTATGAATCTTTTGTCTTTTAAGTTGACATCGTTTTTTGGAAGTTTAATTTCCAATTTTGGTATACCATATATGTATACTTTATCTCTGGCTTCTTGTTTGTCTGGTACTCTGCTCTGAATGTGTTATTACTGTGTACTTGGGTCAAAATTGAAATGTTGCTTGCTCAACTTCTGGTTGGTTTGCCTAATGATGATCCGTTACTGCAATTTTATCCTTGGATGTTCTGTTTGGGGAACTCGCCATAATTTTTGCTGTGTCCCAACTCGTTGACTCAATTTAAGGATTACTATTACTACACTTTCATATGAACCCTTAAAATTTCAAACTTTGAGATATGAGGCTTTTCTTTTTCTTTTTTTTTTTCAAAAATAAAATAAAATAATAAGTTTGATTCATCTTGCAGCACATTATGATCCTTTAATAAGTCTTCCTGATAACTATCACATTTAGATGGCCAATATTCTCTTGCACGAGAGCTTTTCTGTCCCCTATCATATAGTTACACTGATATTTCACATCAAAATATTCCTCTTTGCCTATTGCTTCATTATGCTGAGAGTTTGTCTTAGATTTTATGTCCGCGTATGTAGACCCTATCCTTGAAAATCAGTTAATGGCATTCATATGCTCGCAATTCCTCCTTTATCAGTACACTTTTTTTTATATGCATCATGTGATATTGTTCTCATTTTTTATATATATAATAAAACTTCGCATTTGTTTCTCTAAAGCTAACTGTGAAGGAGTTAAAATTTGTTGCTCAAAGGCTATGCTACCAAGGGCACAAGGAATTAGAATCTATTAAAGGTATGTTTGGTTGCTCATGTTCTCACAAACGTATGGGCAGTTGTTTTTCTTTTTTGGTTTTCCTTCTTGCGTGGAAGTACACAAAAGTCTTGCTCAAGTAGTTGGTAATGCTGAGACAATTTCTTTTTAACAAACATAAGTTTCTAGCACGAGCTAGTGGAGGTGAATATTTGTTTTCTTTTGATAGAAGAACAAGTTTTATTTGAGTGAGAAAAGATAAAAAGTACTGATATCAGGGAGGTGAATATTGATTTAGTAAATCTGAATGAGTACAGTGGAAAGGCATCTCAGGAAGATGATTTTTGTGCATATAAGTAATCACTTTTTTTAGAGAATTATTATTATTAGATGAGTTGTGTTATGCACTTCAAGCCATAGAAGTCTGGCTACCTACAATTTGGGATAAACTGATATATTGTTCTCTCTTTCATTTTCCCTTATAGATCTTTTCTTACACCAGGGAACAGGCTTATGTGTTTTTCTTGATTGAGTTGGTTGCAGTTAATCTATAATTTTTATGATTACTTCCTTGATCTTAAAGTGATTTATTGTCAATTTTTCATTCTTTTTCCTGTGCTTGTCAGCTTGTGTATGTTCTTATTCTTCTCAACTTAAACAAATATAGGTGAAACAGGCATCCGAAATGATAAAAACCGGCTTCACCTGTGGCAAGTGTTTTTTGCCAGTCCACATGAGTGGTGGGATCGCAGAAAGCGCAAGTTAAATCCAAAGCAACCTGATTTTAAGCACAAGGATACTGGTGAAGCTCTGTGGCTGAGTCAATATGATCCTCCATGGGTTAAAAAACAACTCCAATTACTTGACTCAAAAATGGCTGAAGGAGGATTTGTAGGTCGGCGTTCTCGTGTCGCCACTTGGGTTTATGATGAGTAGCCAAAAGCAATAAATGAAGATGACTATGGTAATGGACCCTTGTGCATGATAGCTTTGTACTTATGATTCCCATTTGGAACGAAATTTACAACATAGTGAACTTGCTTATAATTTGATATAAGGCAATGGAAATCATAGGATAGTGTTGCTATTCTGTAGGCAACACATCTCAGCTGTAAGAAAGTTTAGCTCACATGATCATTACTCATTGGCCAAAAAGAAGAAAGAAAACTCGATAAGTAGTGTATTCTGATATTTGTACGGCAGCCCCATATATCATATGCGTGGGTCGTTGATTTCCCTTAATCCTCACGGCCTTGGCTGCAACTCGAGAGTATGTAATATATCCTGTTATTATTTTCATGAGAAACTCAACTACACTGGACGGTCCTGCTAAAAAGCTATTCTAAGGTACCTTTGGGACTGCTCTTCACTCTGAGGTAATCTTCCTCTTTCTTTTTGTTTGCTCTTTAATATTCTTCGATTTGTCAATTTACGTTGTTGAATTCGGTGATGGAGGTGGGTCTCGGTGGTCATCCTCTCGAAATTCGATTGATAACTAATGCAAATTACATGTCATATAATATATAGTGAGTACAACGTCTTTCTTTAGCTGTGTTCTCCTCTTCCTCTTGTTCCTATGGATATGTTTGGAAGTTTTGGATGGATGCAGCGAAGTGATTCATATAAAAGTGAAGTGAAAAGTGATTTTTCTATTTTTTGGATGTTGAATACGATTATACGAATATAACTCTTCACATTGTGAATTCTTTGACTTCAGCGGTATAGTAAAGCATTTGAAATTGACCTTCGACAACGTCATGATGGTCCTTTGGCGGGGGACAAAATGTGAACCTACCTACCAAGACACGGTCGTTACTGCGAATATGCTACATGCCATAAGGGCAAGTTTTATGCCATCACAGACTGGGGTGTTCTCAAAATATGGGACCATTTTCACCTTGATGCTGCTGTGGTCCTGTGGAGACTTTAACACCAGCGCCACTAGTAGAGGAGGATGTACTCCATCGCTGCTTCGATTTCTACAAATTGGACGAACAGGGAAGGAGGTGGATTCCTGTGGCGATATTGGATGACTAGCTGGGCTTTTTTGTTGGGCTACAATCGTGGGGTTTGTGTTAAGGCTTCCAAGCATTCTGGTTTTAAATGGATTGGCATTTACTTAACTGATTACTACTTTGAAGGTTATATGGAAATCCCAATGGGTGCCATGAGATGGGTGTGTTTAGTTTGATTTTTGAAGAAAGCGTTTATTTAAAAACGCTAACTCCTTGCATATGGGTTGGAAGTCCATCATATTAAGTGAGGTTGGACGAACCATATCGATCAATCTTTAGGAAAGTATTTGCATTTTTATGTGTCTGATACGGTCTGGTATTAGTGTTGCTCAAAAACCGTCCACGTTAGTTTGACTGCGATGTAATCTAATTCTACTACCTTGAATTTTCTGAAAGAATATGCTTCTTAGTGCGAGGAAAAAGCACTCATGAACTTTCTCTCTTGCAATGAAAGTGAAATACATGCCAAAATCCAATGAGCTACAATAACGGCCATTTTACCCTTGTGCTTTGTCTCTTGAATACAAATTTGGTCACTTTCACGTACAGAAACACACACTTGTGTTTAAATAGAAAATACACCCGATCAATCAATCTTGAATAAGTGAATTGGCCAAATTATCGTTTCTGACTGTTTAAATTAGCATAATGAGATAAATGACATCATAAAAATAATTCACATGTAACAACTTAAAAAATATAAAAATATTTATAAAATATTGAGATTTTAAAAAAATTTAAATAATTAATTGATTCAACTAGATGAATTAAATAGTTTAATTGAATTTTAACAAGTTTTAATTAAATAAAATTTTAACTGATTTTAATTGATTTAAAATAATCAAATCATAAATTTAATTATATAATTGAACAATAATTATGTGCATATATAATTTACAGTGAAACTAATCAGGCTATCTGATTCAAAGCAGTGGAGTACAATAGAGGAGTCTGCTTCTGATTGGCGAAGACCCATATACAACACCTACAGCGAATGTTATGAGCGTGTTTATTGGTGGCAATAACATTATGCCATCCATCAAAAAAATTGTCATCAGTATCTGTATGGTATTAACTAATCGACTTGGTAGATTAAACAGATCATGGATGTCCACTAATATTGTTTTTTGGTCCTCTGGAAAAGATACGAATTAGTGATTGTGATTTAAAATAAATTTCCTGCTCAAAAGGGAATTCAACTTTTATTTGTTGGCATGTAAGAATTTAAAATTTCATGTGCTACCCCGTCTGCACCAATCTTTAGAAATTCGTTGATAATTATTATGGGTGTGTGATGTATATTTTCTCTTTTTTCTTATTTTGTCTGTATAGGCGAGGTCCACCAAGGGCAATTCAAGCAAAACACTCAACCTCTAGGAATCTCTGTAGGCTTGTGAGATTGTCATCAACTAAAGTCACAAAACCCGCTTAGGATTGAAGTTATTTCAAATGCAGACGAAGACCATTAAGGTCAAGGAGTATGTGCATCACATAATTTACTTTTTGACCCGACATCGCTGCCAGATTTGTAAGGACTTCAGTGTTTAGGTATATCCCATGATCAGCCACCATACACAATCCTTTCGAATTAAAAATATATATTTCTTTATTCTCTTTGTTTCTGAAAATCTTTTGAGGTTAGCTGGGGGCATATGGGTCATTGCACGCGTCAACGAGCCTTTGTTGTGGACTCGGACGTTATCCCTTGTCCATGCCTTCCAAGATAGCGGTCGCTTTTTTTTAATATATTTTTCATCATTCGTACCGTGAATGATTTTGATAATTTGTGCCTCAATAGTATACTACCATAGCCATTCACAAATGCTTGGTATCATTGGTTCTGCTCTGCTCGTACACCTTCGGAATTGCTACGGTTGCATTTGCTTTTCCCATCATTTACAGCTGTAATGGATATATGGCATGGTAGTTCCTCACTTCCTTGATTCTTTTTGTTGTCTTGAAATATGATCCAAGTTCTATGAACTTAAAGAATGACGTCCTTTCTTTATTGTTTAGTGGAGCATTCTCGCTTTGTTTTATTTGCAATCAGGTCGTCCCCTCCCCCTTCCCCTTTTTCTTCTTTTGCCAAATACCTTATAAAAATTGTTGTGCTCTCTCAAATTGATGAAAACTTACAGAGGCAAATGATTCATCAATTCAAAGAAAAGTGAAGTTCAATCTGATCAAAAGAAAAAGGAAGAAGAGAAAGGAGAAAGTTACCAAAAAAAAAAGATGCTATGCGTCCTGCTATTATAATAATAATAATAATATTATTATTATTATTATTATTATGATGTTAAATTTGTTAGCCCATAATATTTAATGAGTTTATTTATGGAATGATAACAACACATGTTGAATATATTATTTTATTAAATAACACAAACTGATAATGTTTGATCTTAGTCAAAAGACTAATGTGTAAATTATTTACTAATATATATTAAAGATATTCTCAAGTACAAAATTTATAAAGTTCAAGGAGAACTACTATCTTAGACTACACAAAAAATATGAAAATTCTCAAGTTAAAATGACAGTCATACAACTCTTTAAACTAAACTTACAAGAAGTTATTCTAAGAATACAAATGTTTACATCAAGAAACTTGAACATCAAGCTATTTTTATGAAGACTTGAAGATATCTATGAAGATGAAGTGCAAGTCCTGGATGAAGCTTAAAGAAGAACAAACTAATGATGTCTATGAATAAAAATAAGTCTGATCAAACTTGTGCAACTTCAAAAATTTAAGACTCCTAATGAGTTGTCTCATGAATGAATATTGGTCAGTTACCAGAACAGAACTTGCAATTGCTAAAGTACATTACAACTTCCAAGAATTATTTTACTTGATCCTAAAAGACTACCAACGGTCCAATATGCTCTGCAAAATTGAAACTCAAAGTCAAAAGGTTGTTGGTTGTGTTGACAAACACCCAACAAGCAAAAGAAATTTTTCAAAAAATATGCTGCACTTGTTGTATATGTTGTACCAATTTATGGACCACTCTCAACAATCAAATATTCCTTATTTGTAATAAAGCCTTTGTTGCATGGAGGATTGAAGATAATCAAAACATCAAGAGAAAACAAAATATTGTTATTCATTTGAGAATCCTCTTGCATTATGTTCATAAGCTAACTTGTGAGATATTTACTTTTAGTAGTTTTCATATACATTACTCTTTTGAGTGAGGCATGTGTGACTGAAAGGAAATCTAGCTATGTAAGCTAGTATTTAAGTCTGTGAGTGACCTGTTAAGTAGAGTAGAGGTATTGCTTGTATCTAACTTGGAGAGGTTATGGTGGATCAAAGAATGCTCAGTTGATAGTAAAAAATTTCAGCTTGGCTGAGGACTGAATGTAAGTTTCACATTGGAGTTGAACTAGTATAAATTCTCTTGTATAATCTCTCTTAACCCTAACATTGATTAACTGTTATGTGTGCTAAGTTTTGATTGCCTAAACAAGTTATTAAGCTATTGTTTTATTAGTTTCTGTTGACATAAGCTACCTTTTGAGATATCTTATCTCTGCACCTGTTTCTTTGTTTAAGTATTTTATAAAATCTGAATTTGTGAGTAACTTGATTCAACCCGTTTCTTAGGTCATCTTTTACCATCAGGATTAAGAGAACTCAGTTGTGCTACTGAATTTAGTTTTAAAGAAATTAGCATGAACAAATTACTTGAAACAAGTTTTCACTTTTTTCTATATGGAATAAATACTATACTTGCATATCGCATATCATAAATAGAAAGTTAGTGATAAATCTGCATCAAATGGAGATTCATAGAATAAAAAATGGGAAAATACATAGTGAACTATTGAAATTAGTTAGTTTTAGGAATAAAAAAATACTAAACAGAGTGCTTGGATAGTGTAAAACAAATATAAAAGTTTTCATGGTAATTTTTCACTAATTGTAGGAACTTTGGACAAGTTGATGAAGCATGGAAGAAGGGCAGATCAACCATTGCTCAGCAATACCAAAACTTCGCTCAACGAATTTAGAGATTTTTTATTATGACTTCTATCGCTCAACGAGACCAACCATCGCTGAGCGAAGTTAAACAAATTGCTCTTTATCCATGGGCGCTTAGCGAATACTACTCCTTATTCAACGATGGGTCAATTTTTGGGCATCGCTCAACGACGTCATTTGGTCGCCCATCGATGACAGTTTCCCGTGAAGATATAAATACTCGATCTGACTCATTTGTCGAGCTTCTTTGTAATTTTTTGATGGGAACACCTATAGAGCTTAGGATTTTCTCTGATTCATTAGAGACTCAAGCTATTGGGGACAATCCTTAATGATCCAATGCCTTTCCTCTCATTTATTTTGGTTAATTCTTTCATTTTTGTTAATTCTCTTACTATGAGTAGCTAAATTCTCTTTGTTGAGATTATATGTAGCTAATTTCAAACTCTGATGTAATTGATTTGATCTTTTAATATAGTTCCTACTTCATTATGAGCGATCGATCTCTGTTCTTAATGCTAGTTGTGACTTGATCTTCCATAATTTGATGTTTGAATTGATAGACAATTGAAAAATTGATATTAACTCTAAATCTGAAATTAATCACCTATTGAATCATGAATCTAGGAATAGATATTGATTTAGTAGTAATCTTGGTAATCTTGGTATCCTTTTTCATAATGCAAATTCACTAATCTCCTCGCCTAAGGAATTAGGGAGTAATTAGAGAATTTATGCTCATCTTACCTAAGAAATTAAGATTTGAGTAATCTAGATGATTGATTTTCATAATTGAAGTATAGAAGTATATTAAGGATCATATTGTAGCATTTAGAGGAAGGATTAGGTGTCATTATATTTGAAGTAAATTCCATTTGTGATTGCTAATTGCTTAATAAAATTCTAAAAAGACTTTGTTCATTCTAATTCTAATGTTGTTAGTCAATTGTTTTAGCTCACTTTTGTCTAATTTTTTTATGCCTAGATAGTGATTAAATTATATTTGTTGGTAATTATGGTTAGTCTTCATTGAAAATGATAACTCACTCACTTTATTATTTGCGCAATTCGATATGCTTTAACAGTTAGAAACTTGCTACTTAGTTAAAAGAACTTATCATTTGCAGAATCTAACTAGCAGTATCGTAGGGGATGTTCATTTGCAGAAAAAAAATATGATTTAATGGGTCAATCTTTACGATGACGCCTATCAATTTGATACCGCAATTTAGTACATGTGATGTAAACTCATTCATACAAAATTATAAATATCAATGCAGTAAAAAATAATTGGAATGTATCATATCATATGGTGAAAGATAATTTTTTTTCTCTCTTCTTTTGACTATTCATAATAAGAAAATAATACTTGTACAAATAAATTTCCATGTAAGCAATTAGTCTAGATAAGTCCACCTAAAATCTAAGAGAAATTTATAAAGGATAAATTCAGTGTTAAGTATATTATTCTTCATAATAATATTGTGACAGCGAACACTTTCTCTGTTAGTTGAATCTTTGCAGGTTGTTCCCTTCTTACAAACTCAAACGAATCTTTCGTAATCTCTTTTTGATACAACAAGAATCTTTTGTAATCTCTAACCAAGATGGTAAGTGTAAGTAAAAAGTAAAACTTGCACTTTCAAAAAACCAAAAATAAAACCAACACAGAAAGGGCATTATAGTCCTTTGACGAAGCCAGTAGAGACAGTTGAGTGCTCGGCTGACTGCTACCGTATAAGAAGAAGAAAAACAACAAAGGGACGTAAAAAAAAAAACAGCAGCAGTAGCAGCAGTAGCAGAGGGCGAAGAGAATGGCCCTGACGGACTTCTTCGCCGGCGAAATCGCCACGGAGCTTCTGAAAATGCTGATAAGCATTTCTCGCAAGTCTGTTCTGTGCAGAGCAAGCGCAGAGCAGCTCATAACCTACATACAGGAACTCCTTCCCACCATCGAAGAAATCAAATACTCAGGCGTTGAACTCCCAGCGCCACGCCAGTCACAGCTCGATCGCCTCTCCGAGATCTTGCGCTCTGGCGTGGAGCTCTCACATAAGGTTCTCTCCTCTGGACGATGGAACGTGTACAAGAACTTGCAGCTGGCTAAGAAAATGGAGAAGCTTGAGAAGAACGTGTCAAGGTTCGTGCAGGGTCCCATGCAGGCTCATATATTGGCTGACGTGCACCACACGAGGTTTGAGATGGGTGAGCGGTTTGACAGGGTGGAGGCCTCTCATCGGCGGTTGGAGCAGTACTTTGGCGGCATGAAGATTGGAGTGGGTGGGGGAGGGTGGGTGGAGGAGGCTGTGAGGAGTATGGAGGAGGATGAGAGTTGGGTTGTTGAAGGTGGTAGTGGTAGTGGTAGTTCGGCGAATTTGGGTGTGGGTTTGGATTTTGGGAAGAAGAAGGTTAAGGAGATGATTGTTGGAAGACATGATTTGTGGGTTGTTGGGATTTGTGGGATTGGTGGATCAGGAAAAACCACTCTCGCCAGAGAGGTCTGCAGAGATGATCAAGTTCGAAGTAAGCAATCACTTCCTCTTCCTTGTTCTTCTTCTTTCTCTAACGAGAAAACACAAGATTATTTTTACACTGTGCTAAGACTCATTGGGTGATGTATCAGATAACCTTAGACTTAATTAGAGGTTGATTTGCTTCGTCGTTTCATATTAGATTATATATAATTAACACTTCATTCTTGTCTATGTAATAGAATTTAATATATCTCAAGTAAATAAGTAATTGTTTGCTTATTTCTTAGTTCTTAGTAGTGATATGACAAAACTGCAGAACTATCATGAGTGGATACTGGAACAATTTTAAAACTTCTTTTTCTTCTTGTTCCAAAACGTTGATTTAAGATTTGCTTTTTGCAGGTTATTTCAAAGAGAGAATCTTGTTCCTGACTGTCTCACAATCCCCAAATGTGGAGCAGCTCAGAACAAAGATTTGGGGATATGTTATGGGAAACGAAAACTTGAATGCTAATTATTCGGTTCCACAATGGATGCCACAATTTGAATGCAGAACCGAAGCTAGAATCCTGATCGTTCTGGATGATGTTTGGTCACTCTCTGTGCTAGAACAGCTTGTCTGTAGAATACCTGGTTGCAAATTCGTTGCGGTGTCCAGATTCAAATTCCCAACAATTTTTACTGCCACTTATGAAGTGGAATTGTTGAGCGAAGAGGATGCTCTGTCTTTGTTCTGTCACCATGCTTTTGGACAGAAGTCAATCCCCTTTGCTGTTAATGAGAATTTGGTCAAGCAGGTAATGGTTTGAAGTTGTGAACTTTGTCCCTGTACATTGATTGAGTGATCTACCACTTTACTCATCTTTGCTGTTTCTTGATTTGTATCCAATGGCAAACAGGTTGCGACTGAGTGTGGAAGGCTTCCCTTAGCTCTTAAAGTGATAGGAGCTTCTTTGCGAGATCAGACTGAAATGTTTTGGGCAAGTGTTAAAAACAGGCTATCTCAAGGCCAAAGTATAGGGGAATCTTACGAAGTCAATCTGATTGAAAGAATGGCAATCAGTATCAATTACCTACCAGAAAAGATCAAGGAGTGCTTCTTGGACCTGTCTGCTTTTCCTGAAGATAAGAAAATCCCACTAGACGTTCTCATCAATATGTGGGTTGAAATCCATGATATTGATGAAGCGGAAGCTTTTGCTATTGTTGTTGAGCTCTCAAACAAGAATCTTCTCACCTTAGTGAAAGAGGCACGGTATGCAAGTTAAAAGCATTTTAACTAGTTTTATCAGTTAATTTTCTTGTTTTATCACTTAGCGTGATTCTAAAACCTTTTTGATATTTTAATCTATCAGTGCTGGAGGCATGTATAGCAGTTGCTTTGAGATATCTGTAACTCAGCATGATGTACTGAGGGACCTTGCTCTTAATTTGAGCAATCGTGGGAGCATTAATGACCGCCGGAGATTAGTTATGCCAAAACGAGATAACGGACTCCCTAAAGAGTGGTTGAGATACATGAACCGACCATTTGAGGCTCTGATTGTTTCAATTCACACAGGTATATACCAGTACCAATCCCTCTCTGAAAAACTTTCTGTTTTCATTTTTGTTTCTTGGTCTGAGATTCATCTTAGTGATCAATTTCACATTGCAGGTGAAATGAAAGAAGAGGACTGGTGTAAAATGGAATTTCCAAAGGCTGAGGTGCTGATAATTAATTTCACATCCAGTGAATACTTCTTACCTCCCTTCATTGATAGAATGCCGAATTTGAGGGCATTAATAGTAATAAACTACAGTGCATCATATGCTTCCCTTCACAATGTTTCGATTTTTAAGAATTTGGCTAACTTGAAAAGCCTCTGGCTTGAAAAAGTTTCCACCCCTCAGTTGTCAGGCATTGTCTTGAAAAACTTGGGCAAATTATTTATAGTCCTCTGCAAGATAAATAACAGTTTGGAGGGGGAAGTGGCAGACCTGGCCAAGATCTTCCCTAAGCTCTCTGAGCTCACGCTTGATCATTGTGATGATGTAATTAAGCTGGCTTCAAGCATTTGTGAAATACAGTCACTCCAGAACTTGAGTTTCACCAACTGCCACAATTTGACCCAATTGCCTGTTGACTTGGGTAAACTAAGAGCTCTAGTGATCCTCCGCTTATATGCTTGTCCAGCTCTGAAATCACTTCCTCCTAGCATCGGTGATATGATTAAATTGAAGTATATTGACATTTCTCAATGTGTTAATCTGGCATGCTTCCCTGAAGAGATTGGTAAATTAGTAAACTTGGAGAAGATCGACATGAGGGAATGCTCGGTGATCAGGAATTTACCGAAGTCTGCAGTGTCACTGCAGTCTCTATGCCTTGTAATTTGTGATGAGGAGGTATCTTGGATGTGGAAAGATGTTGAGAAGGCCAAGCCAAATGTCCATATTCAAGTATCAGAGCAGTACTTTGATCTGGACTGGCTTAAAGAGTGACCGATGTCTATGTTCTTGTGATGTTTACACCCCAATTCTTTTTAAATACTTGTCCATAACATCTATTTGATATGGAAATTATCTTCGGCAAAATCTCAGTATTTTCGCTAGTCTGAAATGCCACAACCTGTGTTATTTCAAATGCCAAGTTCCCAAAGGTCATAAAAGAATGCAAGTAGCCAGTGATAAAACCAATCCAGTTCTGTTAATAGTAGTGTTAAACAAACAAGTAGTCAAATTATTGAAAGCAGCTGCAGTAAAAGATTTTAGCAGTTAAACACAATTTCTTTTAAGAATCATCCCAATGTCAAAGGATTTTATTTTAGTTAAAGAGAATAACAAAAAGAATGAGAAAAAAGTAAGGCGGCTAGAAAAAATGCAGACAGATTTTCACATGGAAATGCTTATTTCCATAATGAATCGAAAAGTTAGGTCCAAAAATTTGGAATCTTAAGACCACATGATAGATGTACATGTATGTACAATGTACTTTTACGACCAATTCCAATCACATGCCTCCACCAAAAGGGCCTGTTTGAGTAATCCAAGAAAACGCGTAAGAGAAGCTAGAAAAGCAAAAGCAACGCATGGGTTTTCAGTTCAGCAGATTCTCACAGGTCACTGTCTTGTGTTTACTGAGAAGCTTCCTTTGTCGATGTCTTATCTATCTTAATATCGCCCCTCTGGTCAATGTCTTTCTTTTTATTATCCTTGTTCATTGGTAATCTATATATAAATCCTACAAGTCAAGCCTCCCCCGGTCAACTTAACTTGATAATCAACTACCACAACGATTCTTATATCCTATAATATACTGTTTGAATTTAATTTTAATTTTTTATATTATCATTCAATCATGTATTTGTTAAATTATTAAAAGAGTTTGACTATCATAACAACTACTTAAAAAGTTTAATAAAAAGTTTAACTTTTTTAAAAAAATTTTACACTGATGATGGATTGAAATTAAATTTATAAATTTTATGTAAACACTTATTTTTATCTTTTAAATATATAAGTGTTACTATAATATTATTTTTTGACATTAAATTAGTTTTTTCATATTAATTTTTATATTGAATTAGTTATTTAACAAGATTAATTTAATGACAACAATTATCAAATATCAAACTGATAATATTTACATCTTTAAAAGATTAAAATAAATATTATCGTGATATTTTTATTTTACGAAAAACTTATTAATTTTTATAAAAAAATTAAGGATATATATAAACTGTCTTTTATAAATTAAAAAAACAAACTTACAATTTTTATATAGATAAAGTGACTTTTAAATGTATTGTTTTTGTATTGGTGTACATTTACATCGTCAACCACACGAGACACACACTGGCCGCATGTTGCAGAAAATTGATGTTTGTATGGATTTTATGGTTGAGATTTGCAATAAGAGACGCGTTCAGATTTATTCTGGTTTCTTTTTTCTTTATGGATATTTGTTATTTTCTATTAGTCCGATATTAATGTAATTAATCGTATCTTTCTATTGTTTGGTTCAGCTAATAAAGATGTTATAACATGTTCAAATGTTAGAATGACTATCTCCCTTCTCCTAGATCTTTATCCCACCCAAAAACAAAAAACTGTACCTTCCGATTTTCATAACCACACACACCAGCAACTTTATTAATCCTTCCATCTATAATTAAGTTATACATATCACAGATTATTAGCACAACTAATTTCAATAAATTAATAATTATTAAAAAATATTATCATTTTAATTATATAAATTGCATCAATAACTTGTAATGATTCAGATCTTTAGCTGAATCAAAAGAGGCGATTACTGTTTTCTTCCTCTGCAAGATTCAATTCAAGTGACTCAAGTAAACTCCACCTGTTAGCAATACGCCATGCTTATGTATCATGCATGATGCATTCCAAAAGCCAAAATTTCTGCAGATTAATAGGGACATAATTGACATGAAAAAATAGTCCCAATTTACTCTTTCCCTATAATCCTATTGCACAACACTACGTCACAATTGCACATATAACTCCGTTCAAATTAAATAGTCCCAATTTCCTCTTTTCCTATTGACTCATGAAAACAACCCTCAGACTACTCACCAGTCACCACCACATAAGTCGCCACGTCATAATACCAATTAATTAATGAGTGATGTTATACCAAAGATGATGACTTTCTCTCTCTCTCTCTCTCTCTCTCTTTTTTTAATTAAAAAAAATATTCATTCATTTAAATTAACATACATTAAGAATAACATAAATTTAATATCATTAAAAATAAAAAAATAAATAAATCTGCGAATAAATTTACAACACCCAGGTTAATAGCATAATATGACAAAATACTTACAAATGTGACAAAATCAAAGTAACCGGAATACTTATACTTTTAAATCTGTAATGTTGACACCCAAGTTTTAATTAAATCTGTAATGAATCAAAACTGATATACTAATCTGAACCAAATAAACACTGCAATAAGACGGGAAACCAAACGACGCTGCATCAAGACGACAAACAAAATACTATCACACTCAGATGACGAAAATATGAAAAAACATGAAAGAAAAATCAGATATATGTGGAAAAACCACTTATTAAGATAAAAGGAAAAAAAATGATGTAGATAGATGATTCTAGGCCAAAAAAAATAGCCCGAACTATCCTCTTTCGATAAATGAGAAAAAAAGAAAAAATAAGTAGATGAAAGGTTGAGAGAACAACTAAAGTTTTATCATATTTAAGATTTTTTTTTCACTATTTGGTGGATACTATTCCTACCTTCTATTTTTTATCACGTATAATTTCTTTATGAAACAAAAGGAAAAGGTAATATGATGAAAGAAAAATATCTGAAATTAACTCCAAACTCAAAAGTTTTACCCATTTTATTCGGTGCTATGTTCAAACTTATTAGTTATGTATAATTTGTCGTTGTTTTAATGTCAACTTTACATCATTTTAAAGTCATATTATAAGCTTTATACAACACATATCCATATAACGGGGTGTTAAAATCTAAATCTAAATCAAACCAAACAAAGTCAAAAACCAATAAAAATTGAATTTTTTTAATTTAGTTTAATTTTTTTAATAAGTTGAGCGGTTTGAATTGATTTTTTATTTCAATTTTCAAAATTGAATAGATTAATATATATATATATATACATATTTTAAATAATTTGGTATGTATTACTAAATAACTTGAAAGCTTTACTTTCTTATTTCTTGTTAAAAGTATTCATATTAATAATTTTAAAATAACATTTATCATTTAAGGTATATGTTTTCTTTCGTAATTATAGCTGAAAATTCTAATTTATGTAGCTGAAAACTAGTTTAAAATTTTTAATTTTTATTGTATCATTATACTTGACTATTCACTAAAAATTTGATCATGATTGTATTTGATCATTATATTAGAAGATTATTAATTTTTGTTTAAATGAACTGCTATTATTTGTTTTAAATAGGCAAGTATATTTTTTATTGTATAAATGAGCTATTATTTGTTTTAAATAGGTAAATATGTTTTTTATTATATAAATAAGCTGAATTATCTTCTCAACCATAAAAAAACCAAAGAAACATAATCTTTTTTTTTAAATGGCCAAAAATTGAAAAATCAAACATGATTTGGTTTCATTTGATTTTCAAATCGATCGGTTGTAAATATAAAAAAATCAATTGGTTTAATTCAAATAATTTTAACTCTCAAAATCAATTCAAACCAATCCATTAACACCACTTCCATATAATGCATCCTTGAAGTAACAAAAAATGATATCATGCCACCAAAAAAATAAGAGATGTAACCTATAAATCACTTTGGATGATATAATTTGAAATTCTAAGTTTATGTTTAACAAATAAAGAACTGATCCTAAACACAATCTGATGGTTGTCAGAGGATGTCATTTAACTCTTTACAAACAATTGCTTACCCAATTCGATGTCTTTTACAAATAATGCACCTGCTGCTTTCTATTTGCAGCAAGCTTCATTCCAGTAACTTAACTTTTTGCTTCCAACATACATAATTAAAACCATCGTATTAGTTTCGATTAGAGCATCACAATCATCCAACTTAGTGCCAAGGAACAAAATCTACCATCTCAAATCCATACTTAAATATACTGTTTGAACTTTTGCATGTAAGAACATGGGATATAAAGAATTACTATGTCACATGAATCCATTTATACAAGGTCAAATTTGGATGCTTGCCAATGACGAAGATTTTGCTTGTCCATATTATACAAGGTCATTGTGCATAGAGATTTAAGAACTATGCTCACAGCAGGGATTAGATACAAGCATGGAAAATGCGTTTAGAGAAATCTGGTGGGCAAATATTCATTTAACCTCAGAGGAAGACGGTAAAACTCATCATTTCTAACATCTCCTTTCCTGTTCTGGAAAGGAACCCACCATGTAACTCCTCTGTCAACAGCTGTATGTTTCGCATCAAGTGTGTTGTCAAGAAGTGTGCCAACAATTATAGCCACAGTTGGGGGAGAAGAGAATATGGTGTTCAAAATGTCATTAAACTGTTGTAACAAAAGATAAGGTAGATCAATCAGATAAAAGTGTTTACACACGTAGGAAAGCAAACAAAAAGGTAAGCAAAAATCTTCTGTTAGAAGTAAAATCAATTTTTTTTTTTGAAAAAAAAAAACAAGAATAAGTCAGCTTCAAAATCTCTAAATACATCTTAATTTAAACAAAATTCCTTGTTCAAATTAAACTGGAAAAGGAGATCAACAATATGTTTCCATATTTGCCAAAACCATGCAGCCATATTCGTGCTTAGCCCAAGAGGCTGTCAAGTTGCACATGGATACTGCCTGAAGGTCCACTTCATATTTTTCATTTTGGCTAACTATATTAAAAATCTTATGCCGGCAGAATTTTTTCCTAAAAGGTGACATCTTAATATTCTATTGGCCTTAGCTCAAACATATTACACACACCTATAACCCTAATTATAGGTTGTGAAAGATGATATGACCTAATCAATCACAGGGAATGAAGAAATAATCAACTATGTAAGTCACTTACCCATCCACCATTTGTTTTAACTGGACCATGACCATCTGGGGCGGTGTTAGTGACAAAATATTGAGGTATTGAGATCCCAAGAAACAGGGTTAGGCCCAAAACATAGAGATTTCTCATGGAATTGTTGTTTGCAAACTGCATAAATGAGATCCCAACAGCAGCTGCAAGAAAAAGAGCAAATAAAAGGCATGCATCTACTAGTCAAAATTATAATAATTTGCAAAACAGCAGCATCACCTACCCACAATACCAAATAAAACACAGTTCATAGCAGCAAATATTGGTAAGGGAATTGATGCAAAAAAGGCTCCGAATTTCCCTGAAAGAGACATGGTAAAATAATTAAACCAGAAATGTAAAACTGAAGGGAAATTCTCCTCATCTGGTTCCAGGTGGAATATTTTACCAAAAATAGAGAAGAAGATCATGAAAGCACACGATATCTGCACTACTCTTCTGCTCCCTATATGCGTTAGACCGAGTAGGCCAACATTTTCACTGCAATTATCAATTAGATTAGTCAGGTAATTACTAGCATAGAGAATTCTTAAAATCAAATGTAAACTAATATTCCTCTCACACATGGCAGTTGGCAAACTCTTAAACTATTAAACCATGATTTCAATTTACCAAAGTTTTGAAAGTGGCTCAAACATAAATGTTTGTAAATCATTTGATATGAAGAATCAGACATCTTCAAAATGCTTTCTGCAAACTTTTGGTTAAAAGTAATATACAAAATAAAAATAATCAACAAACATGTCTATAATAAATGTTAAGCATTCAAAGTCTTAGGGTGTGCTTGGAAGGAGTGGAGGAGTAAGAAGTGAAAAATGACAATTTATCAACACATAGATTATGACTGAACTCTAGATACATTGTAAATTTTATTCATTCCCCTTCCACTCTTTCCATTTTCACTCCTACGAAGCACACCCTTAGTATTTTAATATTTCTCTTCATTTGAAGTGTATGTGCTTACATTAAAGGTTCCTCCTTAACAAAATCATATGATCAATTTTTTAAATCCACAATAGGGGGAACACGGTAGAAAATGATCACACTACATATATAATATATAGTACGAGTATAAATACTACAATGAAAGACCAATTGAGAGGTGACACATAGCAAGAAATAGTATGTGAAGGTCCTCATTTTTATTAACAACCACACTAGGTTTATAATTTGGTGTTACTAATATCATTACAAATTTTCTAAGCTAGGAATGGTGGCTTGAGCTTGCTCAAAATGTCCATCGCAATAGACGGACCATTCTAATGTAATAAGAAAAGGAAAACAAAGTAACACAGACAAGAAAATGCTTAAGCAAGAACAATACTCTCCTTGGCTTCACAATCTAGAAAATTCATCATATACGGATTAATTAATTAAAATCTTATAACAAACATAACAATCACAAGCATACATTTCTGCCACTAATTTATTTTCACAAGATTTTGTAGATTACAATGGTCACAGTTCCCCATAGAGTAATTTAAAATACACATGGGCTGAGGGAAGAAATGCTCAATTGAGAAAATTTAACAACTGTTTAGTTGCTAAGGGCAATCATTGATAAAGGATTTAAAAACAGTTCATCTAATCACGTCAAGCTCTTAATAATTCAAATTTTGTAAAACTGAGTCAAAAAGATAGAACTACAACCGGGAGTAACTTTCCATTAATAGACATAATAGCTATTAGCCAAGACACACCAGTAAGGAAAAACTGTTGCCTAAAAAGTTGACACTTTACAGCAAAGAAACCAAAATGTTTAGCTAATCATGCCCAATCTGGGACACAATAAGTTCTTAGAGCATTTCTTTCTTACACAGATGCAGTAGTACCAACAGCAGCACCAAAAATGCCTTCAAGCAGCATGCCAATACCCTGTATTTAGGAGGGTGAAAAAAAAACAGTTGTATTAGAAATGGTACAAGCATATCAGGGTTTTGTAACAATGTGAAAGAACAATTAAATTAATTGTTCATATGCAAGACGAATAGATCTTCACCTGCAGCCCAATGCTTCGGCTGAGCACATGTGCAGGAGGGGGTGTTGCACCAGAAAGCCTGGCTGCAGCAAAGAAAGTCCCAGTTGACTGCATTTAAAATTTCATCAAGAAAAGAAGCTCCAGATTAGATCATCAGTTTGACGGCAACGGATAAAAAATAACGGTAATATAGCAAAAAAAAATTGAGAGCATTTTCCAGGGACTGCAGTTGCCAAAATTTGAAATGCCTAATAATTGAGAATGAACATATAAATTATCAGAGCAATTTGTAGAATTAAAATATTATGGAATAGTTACTAGACCTCTGCAGAAGAGACAAGAGCTGCCCCCATCATCCCAAAGAGATGACTAGCTCTGAATATGGGGGTACCCCACTGAAATGGGTATGGAATTTTAATCCTGAATAAAAACAATATAATTGTTATTATAAAGTACCAGAAAGAGCATTCAAACTCAAATAAACTGTTAAAGCTATTATTATCTGAACATACCAAGGAGAAGAAGACAAGAGGTACGAGCGATCTGTGCGACAACTCGATTGGGTCTGCACTTTAGCATTATTGTATGCACCAGCCACGGTAAGAATAGCAGCAAAAGCCCAGATGACGGCAATGCAGAAAAGTAAAGCAAACCTCTCAAGTACATGATGTGTAGTAGGATGAATGCGCTTCAAATACTGCAGGGCCAGAAAAAAGGTCTTGTTACATAGAAGAGGATAAAACTCTTAACAAATTGCTTCGGATGAGATATAAAACCTGGGTTATGACCAGTAGAATGAGCATAAGTAGTCCAATCTGCACGCAATTTGCAAGCTGTATGGAAGAAGAAAGTTTAGTTAATGAACTCTTTATTGTTTATTTATTATTCTTATTATTATAATAAATAACTCATTTATTATTGGAAGTGCATTAGGAATATTTACCAGTGGAAAGCCCCTCATGAACAGACCAAGACCCACCACTGATACCACAGGTACAATGACTATTGGACTAAACAATCTGATAAAGAAAGAAGAATCACCAAAAGAATTATTTTTTTTAAAAAAAAAGAAGAATAAACTAAAGCTGTAACTTTTAATGCAGCTTCAGATATAGACCATGAACTGTAAAATTTTCAAAAGAAAGGGGACAACAAGTTAACATTGAAGATTGAGATAAATTTACCTTGATAAATTTCCCCATACTTTACTATACCCAAGGAAGATGTTGATGAAAGAAGAAACAATCAGGGACCCTTGAATTGTTCTCATTGTGTAGATAAACCTCTACAAGTGCCGGTGTCAGAATTTATTAGCAGTTCGGATCACCAAGTTTCATGTTAGAGAAAGCAATTCAGTTAATGAATAAATAATAAGACAAGTATCCACCATACAAACTGAAGTGAGAATGAGTTGAGTTCCAGGAACCAGCAACTAAAGAAATGATCAAACAAACATTTAAAGAAAACCAAGATTATACATAATTCAAAAACAGAGAGAAGACAATTCATCCAACAACAAAAGAAAGAAAGAAAGAAGACCAACTTGAATAACTTAGTACAATTGAATCCAGCACACACATAAGTTTCAACAGCAATTAAATTCTTGCAAGAATAATGAGTTTTTTTTTTATTACCATTAAAAGTTATAAGTTACAAGCTGTTTGCAATATACAAACCTCGTGCTCAGATGGGAATGTCCTGTCTGTGTAATCATTTATGATGGAAAGCACTGGAAGAATGAAAGCAACTGATCCACCCATCACCGTTGGAAGCCTTGACCCAAACCAAGTCTGAAGCAATGTGTTCACTCCAGACATAAACAACAATGACTGAATCACGCGTGCTTTGTCACCCTGTTCGTGAATAGCATTAGCAACAGACTTAGTATACTAAGAGTAAAACCAAGCTTCTGTTCGTGAATCGCAGTATATAAATTATATTATAAACTAGACTTACATGGTTCCCACCCATTGCAGGCACCAGGGTGGTTGCGATCAGAACTGTTGTTCCAAGCATCACAATGTAATGCTGAAAACCCAATAGAACTGCTTGCGCTGCCAAATTTTGATGTAATCAATAGGTGAAGTGTTAAGAGGAAACAGCATAAGCTTGAATCTGAGAATTAAATAATTAGAAATGGGTTTTAGATATTTTTAAACATACAGAATCACATAAAAAAAATAGTTTGATTCCTTGACTCAATTCATACAAATAGGGGGGGGAACTTTTTTAGAGAATCATACTGGAATAAAGGTAACAAAAAGTAATCTGCAAATAAACCATTGAAGAAGTTTTATATATATGAAAAGGAAATCGAGAACGTAGATAGAGACAAGAAGCTGAGCTATTATTTAAAGTAAAAATAACCCTTTTAAGCTTTAACATAACATTTCTAACAGCTTTTAACATCAAACATAACTTTACCCATCTTTTGGCATAAAAAATAATTAAAAAAAGAAATAAAACGCCAGAATCAGACATAGTGAGAGAGAGAGAGAGAGAGAGAGAGTCAGAGTGGGAGAGACTAACGCCATGAAGGATTGGAATGGATGCAATAGTGAAGCTGCAGGAGTTGTTCAGCAGGAGTCCAAGCGGGTCCCCTTGAAAGTGCAAGATTAGGCGGTGGTGCCTGTACTGGCGGCGGTGGCTGGTGGTTCTGTGTCTCGCCCATTTTCTTCCACCTTAATCGTTTTATGCCTTTAGTTATGGACTATAGATCTTTCTTTGCCAATCCTTTGTTTATTTCCGAGACAACACAGATCTTTCTTTGCCAATCCTTTGTTTATTTCCGAGACAACACCGACGCAGAGAGAGAGAGAGAGAGAGAGTTTGTGTATTGAAAAGCAGAGAAATTAAAAGCAACGAGGCTTCAATAGTTGAATGGATGGAATGGCCTATTTTGAAAGAAAGGAAGAGAAAATAAATTAATCCAACTGAGCAAATAGTTCAGGTTTGGTCATTCGTCATTGATTTAAGTCTTTTAAAAAAAAATTATAATTAAGAGTTGTGTAGTTTTCAAGAAAAGTACAAGGAAAGGGTGGGAGAAAGAAAAAAGAAGCGAGTTAAGATTACGTTTATTATGGTTGTCGTGTTGTGACAAGCATATCCATTTATTTGATTGAGTTGATGTTATGGGTTTGAACGCGTGGATCTGCAGTGTTACAGTATTCGAGGTGCTCAAACCTTCCTTGCATTACGGGCTTTACCAACTCATTAGCATTCTACTTCCTATGAATAACCAATATGCCACTATCTAATCTCTATCTTCTTCAAGTCTTCATTCTTCAGTTCAACAACGTATCACTCTACACATCTACACTCTACCCAACCCAGCGCCCCATTCCTCCACAGTCGACACCTCTTCTCCCCCCTACCACAACATCGAGAGTTAATAATAAAAACTACCATGTTTTTCTTTTCTTTTCTCAAAAACAAATGAAAATCTCATAATCAAATTTTTTTTCTTCTATGTTTTGTCTCACTCTTCCCCCTTCAAATTCAACTTGAGTGAAATATACTATTTAATTGAAGACAAGTATACAATTAAATAATTAATAAATAGTGTAAATAGATAATTGAAGTGTTAATAGCTTACTCCTCATTATAATATCTTAATTTTAGTTAGTATAATATCCGAACTTTATTACATGTTAACTGGGATGGATTTAGAAAATAAGTGTGCGGGGCCAAAAATAAATATTAACTAAATAATTTAAAGTTAGTTATATTTACCTTTAATTTTACTTTATGCATAATTTTATTAGCAATTGACTCTTATATGTGAGTTTCAAGATAATTTTTTGTTCATTAAATAAGTTATCACATTATTCTATTCACATATTTTAAAGGTTACATGTGAAAGCTTTAGAGTTTTTATGGAAATTAATACTAAATCAATACAAGCTGAGATTTTGATATTAAAATGTTAAGAAGTTGTGTGAAATAGTTTCATTTGTTGTAGGTCACACATTTTAATAAAGTTAGTCTTGCACACCTTAAATATGTATAAAATTCTATGAGTTTATATAACTTAAAGAAACAAAAATGGGTTTAAGATTTGTTTGTACATTTCAAACTTTAATTTATACATGCCAAGTTTGATGTTATAATATTTCTCAATAACTCTATTCTATACACTAGTTATTTTCTTTTTTATATAAAAAAATTATTAACCTAGGATAATTGATGTTTATATAGAAAAATATTGAGGCCAAAGTAAATTTTTTATTAAAAAATATAAATTCGACAAAATTTTATACAGTCATAAAGAAAATTATTGAAATAGTGGGGTGCTAAAGCCCCCAATGGCCCCCTTTAAATCCGTCACTGCATGTTAACTTAGTTTAGTTATGAATATTTAAAACTCTTGTTAACATGTCAAACAAAGGGACAGAAAACGTTAGAATTTATTATCGCCATATATACATGCTATTTTGGGGAGCGTACGGATCTCCATTCAGTGCAAAGCATGTTTCTCAGTTAAGCTTTTTCTTTTCTTCTTTTGTATACATATATAAGGCCACCAACTTGTTAAAGAAGTTTAGTCATTTTAAATATTTTATTTTAAATTTAATATTAAAAATAATGTATAAAAATATATAAGTAGAAAGAATTATCACTTTTAATACTTGGTTGTATCTTTATGAGATTAGTCTCTTATCTTTTTAATAAAAAATTACCTTAATTTATATATAAAAGAAAAAGGTAAGCAAAATCTAAAAATTTTAAGTAGAGTGTTAAATGCATATTTACTAATATTTACATGTTGTAAAATTTGTAAAGAATAAGCATATTTCATCTACTTGGGGAGTTTACTTTAAAAATTTCAAATCATAATTAAAGAAAAATATTTTGTTTGGCCCCTCGCACATATAAAGTAAATCCGTCCCTGTATACATATAAAGTCTATATTTGTTATTGTTGATTAAATAATCAAAGCCAAGAGGTAAAGAATATGATACTAAATATTACTTTCTTTTTTTCTTTTTTTATTATGAGATGTTTTCATATATTTTAAGTGTGAGACTATTTTTCATTCAAATATTAACTTTATCTTAATCACAATATAGTTTTAATAAAGTTCAAATCCTTACGTTATAGGTAAGGTTCGACCACATAAATCTTAATTTATTAACTAAGTTACATCTCATGATTATTACTTTATTGTTATTATGAAAATTTAAATGTAACTTTTGTGTTAATTAAAGGCTATATATATAACAAAGTAATTTATCTATTTTTAAAAATATTCAACGTTCAATGATAAATGTATCCCATTAAAAATATAACTTTATGTTTTAAAGAATAATGAAAGGAAATATGATTCAAAATATTGATGTATACATTTTCATTTTCACATACAAAAAAAACGTTTATAACAAAACTTTTCGTCGTAAATCATAACTCATAAGCCACAATACCTTTCATTTCGTGCTGAATTTATCGATAAATCTCATCCCTATTCCTTTTGCTAACAACCTTGGAGAGTTGATAATGGATATTACTAGTAACTTTCGGCACTCCTCCCTCGTTGCCTTTAGTTAGCTAGGTCCACTTCGGTCAATATGAAATTTGTCCTATTAATCCACATGTCTAATCAAGCTTACAATTAACCTCCAACCAAACTAGTTGCGCCAAGTGATTAATACAAAATTATTAAAAAGCCATCAACTTTTTCAAAAGATTTCATCATTGAAGTATTAAAAATTTGTTTTGGTAA
The DNA here is from genome assembly GCA_023212625.1 of Styphnolobium japonicum. NCBI lineage: Eukaryota > Viridiplantae > Streptophyta > Magnoliopsida > Fabales > Fabaceae > Styphnolobium > Styphnolobium japonicum. Next base: position 28,957,841 of record JALBWW010000006.1, read on the forward strand.
AAAACAAAACACCAATCAATTAAAGCACTATCTGATGTACCACGTTCACATTCTCCCTCACAAACTAACGTTTCATCATACATCACTCCTACAACTTTAAGCGTTTCTCTTATTTTATTGTCCCAACCTGTACCATTCGATATCTCAACCACGCAAAAAAGAAAAGAAAAGAAAAAATAAATAAGATGAAAAGTTGAGTTTATCTATAAAGAGATACTTTGCATATAATCACAATGATGCATTCGGTGCCCCACTTCAAAGGCCGCAATCCAAATGGTATAATACACTTACTTTGTTTTTTATTCTTAGGTTAAGAGTATTTTCTGATCAATTTTTGCATTAATTGATTTTTTTAACGATTTTAAGAAATACTTTGCATATAATCACAATCATGCAATAGGTACCCCACTTTAAATGTCTGAATCCAAATGGTATAATTTACTTACTTAGCTTTATGTTTTTACCTTAAAAGTATTTTCGTATCAAGTCATTCCCTAAGCAATTTTAGTAGCGCCCTTTCTATAAGATCTAATACATTTAAAAAAATTAATTAATTTTCATAAATATTAACCTAATATTTAAATTTAAGTAGTTGAAGCAAATAACACAACTCCTTAATATTTAGGCAAATCTGTAATTCTTTTATTATAAAAAAAATATGTAAATTAAAATATATTTATTAATAATATTAAAATTAATGAAAAGATCAATTTCATTAATAATAATTCAATTCTTAAAAACTATTTCTTCAAAGAATTATTATTTTCAAGTACAATAGAAATGCAAATACATGACAGGCGAGAGGGAATAGATGGTACAATGCTCATGGAAGTTATCTCGACATTTTTTTTTAATATCAGAATTGAATTCGTGCCAACTATAATTATTTATATATGAATTTAATTTTTATTTATGTCAGTATAAATTTTTTTTACACTGTCAACTAATTATATGTTGACACATCATTAAAAGAGTTAGACTTTTTAGGTAATTGTTGTGATAGTCAAACTCTTTTAATGATTTAGCAACACATGATTAAATGACAATGTAAAAAAAAATTATACTGACGATAAATAAAAATTAAACTCTATATATTTTTTTACTGTTTGTTTGCATTAAATTTATTATTTTTATAAGGAGATAGAGGGAGGCAGAGGCAGTGGTGTTAGTGATAATTTGAGGTGCAAGATGAGGACGGATATGGAAATCCGAAGTGGAGCAGAGCCAGTAGGCAGACACTCTTGTAAGAAAGATTTAAAATCTCGCGCCAGCATGTGAAAGCCACGTGATCCCTGGGGACTTCGTGCCCAATTATATTTGTTTACTAGTACTAGATTTTCCCCGTTTAGATTCAGATTAGTATTGGCACCAAAAAGATGTGTATGTGCGTGTTTTGCTAATCAGTGCTGAAGATGGAAGTATTACTTCATATTTTTTGAACTTTTAAGATATTAATGTTATATTTTTGTATTTAACATTTTTTTATTTCAATTCATTAATTAATATTCTTAAAACACTCTTTAACACGTCTTTATATATTTAATATAGATATATAATTTGAGAGTTCTTGAGTCCACACAATATAAAATTAAAAAATAAAAATTAGCACATCATCATTTTAACTATAAGAAAAGATATTATTATATAAACTTATTTTGGTAAAGTGTTGTCTGTCATAGAAATATATATACACTTATTTACTGTAAAATGATTATATATTAATGTTCAATTATATTAACATTTATTAATAAGTGTTCTTATGATATTAGTTAATGAATTAAAATAAAAAAATATTAAATGTAAAATTAAATTATTTAATATCTTAAAAATTTAAAAATATTTTTAATATTTTTTATTAAGTAATTTAGAAAATTATTAAATATTTTTTAAATAATGTTCTTAATGAGACCCATGAAGAATATATTTAATTTTTGGATTTTAAAAATATTAAATATTTTACTTTTATATTTAATATTTTTTATTTTAATTTCTTAACCACAAAAAACACACTTAACAAATGCCTTAAACTAATGGCTAAAATGTAAAGAATTCTTTTTAACTATAGGTCAAGTTTAGAAAATTCTTATGTGTTTTTAAACTTACACATTCGAATTTTTAAACTAATAAAATAATATATAATAACCATTTTGTTAATCTACCATTTAAATAATTGATAGAAAAATAGTTATGTGTTGATTTTTTCACTAATCTCACCTTAAATCATTAATATTTATCTTTGAAATTATCTCTAGGACTCTTTTTCTGGGCATTCATTAACCTCACACCACCGTTTGAAATTTTCACCAACCGCTCAAAATATTGTGTGGAGTTAATGAGTGCCTAAAAAAGAGGTTTAGAAGTGATTTCAATGATAAATATTAATGATTTAATGTAATATTAGTAAAAGAAATTAATACATAATTACTTTTTCATCAATTATTTAAATGATTGGTTAACAGAATATTATTATATACTGTTTTATTAATTTAAGGAGTCAAGTTAATAAATTTGAAAGCATATGAAGATTTTCTTAACTTGACTTATAATAAGAAGAAGTTCCTTGCATTTTAGCTTAAATTAATTTTTATAAGTTATGTAGACTAAATTTAAACAAGAATTTCTCTGCCTGATGCCATGTCAATTTGTAACACAACCTGCTGGAACTGTTTTGTATATTAATATATTGAGTTTAATTTTGATTCATTGTTAATATAAATTTTTTTATATTGTCATTCAATAATATATTGTTACATCATAAAAAAAATTTGACTATTATAATAATTATGTTGAAAGTTTAACTCTTTAATGATGTATTAAAATATTATTAAATGAAAATATAAATTTTTTATATATTAACAATAAATTAAAATTAAATCTTAATATATTACTGATTTCTGATCTAAACTGAAAATTGAAATCAAGTAAACTCCACAAGATCTTTGCAGCGCCTGCACGTCGTTGCATGATATTGGTAACTCCGTAACTTCGTCTCAAAAGATCAACAGCCACTAAGATTTAAACAATGTGCCTCAAATGTAGGTCATAACCATAAACCATATGCCTCGTAAATGAATATTTATAGAGACCAGGTTTGAGGTTTCCCTCTTTAACTATTGTCAACCCAGGTGCGCTTCCGTTACCTTTCATGTTTAATGTTTTATCTCCACTGCTCTGCAACGCAAGAGTAACGTGCAACATAAAAATAGCCATTGGAAAGGGTGGGATTCAAATTAAGGTTGCGAAGTATAACTAGTCAAGCAAACTAATAGCATTCTGAATGAGGGCAGATCATGAAATCCGTGCAAAGCATGAAATAATTGTAGAGATTTTCCTCATCTCAAATTGCACGAACAAGTTTATTACTGCATTTACTGTTCCATCCAAGTTTCAATATGTCGCTATTCGCACCCTTCCAACTTCAAAGCGGTAATTTCAAAAGTGACTTGACATTACTGTTAGCATTAGCACCAAAAATAAACAATGCTAACACATATGTTTGGGTTATATTTTATAAATTTAATTTTAGATTAACATAATTTTGTAAATTTGAATTTAGTTAAAAATGAGTGTAATTAGTATAATGATTTTTGTTTAAGAATTTTTATTTGAAAATTAATTTTATCAAATAAATATTTTTTAAATAATATTGATAAAAAATATTTTAAATATGTAATTATAAAAAAAGATATGAATTATTTTAAATTTGATTGTTATTAAATTAATATTAAAAAGATTAATTATAAATAAATTAATTACAAAATAAATTTGTTAAAAAATTATGTTTATTTAGAATATTATAAAATAAAATTACTCTGAATATAATTATAATAATATTTTTAATAATTTATTAAGTTATATTTATTTAAATATTATTAGAATAGTGATATAATATCAAATTATAAAAGTATTTTTGTTAATATATATACAAATAGGTTTTTTTTACTTATTACTTTTGTCTAAATCATATTTAAAATAAAAATTTTATTTACTTTTTTTATTAAAATTTCTCCTGATAAAAATGCTTAAAAGTCTATATACATCTTGCAAACGGAAGTTTAGAGTATATTACCTACCCTAAGTGAATAAAAAAGAAAATCTAATATCACATAACTGTCACAAATTTCTGATAATCGGACCATAAGAAAAACAAGACAGCAGAATAATACGTACTGAAGTTTCCGCTACAAAGTCTATCGTCTGAATTCTCAGACTCATCGATGCTATAGTTGCAACAGTGGAAGCTTCAGCTTCAGTTACAGTGCTTTATTCATTTACTTCAACGAAAGACTTGTGAAATATGCTGGAAACATATAGGTTTTGACCCACAGGAGTACCATTTCTGTCAAATCTCCCCCAGAGAAAGGAAAATTCGGTCCGAGGTCCTTGAGCGCATTGAGCTTCTTTCGAGAACAGCTACACATATAAGCCTACGCGAACGCAATGCTTAGGGATCAAGTTCTTTTGGGCTTTAAAAGAAACACTTGCTGATTGCTATCTCAAGATTAAAAACCCGACCATAAGGCAGTTGGTAAAGTCGAAAGATAAGAATACTTCACTTCAAAAGTTTAGGTTCAATTTGAGTTGTGAACAATATATAAGTAACCACTCTAAGGTATTACTAGACAATGAACAAGTATCACTGTAAGTTATCATTTGTGGCTTATCTCTTCTCTTCCTAAATTTTTTTCTAGAAAAAAAAAAGAATTTTAAAAACCCATGTTGAGCAGACTTCTTAGACAATCGAAAAAAGGGCCCATAACTGAAATCTTTAGCCGACAAATGTGTGACCAAATAGGCCCATAGCTGCTGCGGTCTGAAAGCAATATTGCCCAACAAAAATACATCTCTTTCAAATCTCACTCCCGATCTTACCTAGCATTTAATTTTTTTTTTTCCTTGTTTCATTTTCGGTCCTTTTAATTAAATAATAATAACTTATTAAAAAAAATTATTTTCTTTTAATTAGTTATATAGATTTTCTCTTAACTATTAATTTTTCTACTAAACTCTCATCATTTAATTAGGAGGCAAAAAAAAAACAACAAATTTGATTCTTCTTCCATAATGCCATTGTGCAAGAAAAACCATCAAATGTCATACGGCCCAAAAAAATATGTCATTTCCAGTTTAATATTTTCTAGAAAAGAATTCTATTATATTTACTATTTTGGTACATATATTATATTTATTTTAGGAAGACTACAAAGTATTTTCACACTCATTACGTAAGGGACTAATTACTGCTTGGACTTCAGTTTGACCTAAACTACAAGGCGATTCCAATGAGTTTTAAATCCGTGCATTGCATATAAAGTCCAGTCATCCAGATCTCAATTTGTCAACTAAGCCTAATTGTTTCTATTATATATTTTTAAATAAACGTTTAAAAAACATTCTTATATATGCCTAGAATAAATGTTAAATTCTATTTTGTGATTAATTTACACAAAAAGCAAGAAACATTAATTAAATAATATTATTTGTAATCAAATATAACAATTAATTTTATGTTTTCAAAATGCTTATCCAAATAATATATTTTAGAATTTAAAAATAACATGAACTGAAATTTATAACTAATTTTAAGAATATTATTTATTATCAAATTTTAATATGTGTAGATGTAATTATTTTAGAATTTAAATTTGAGTATCTGTCAGTGTAAAGTTTTTATACTCATCTAATGATGTATTAACATAATTAAAAAAAATTAAACTTCCTACTTAAAAATATTTTATACTAATTGTAAATTAAAATTAAATCTATTATTTTATTGTTCATTGTCAATATATCAAATGATTATTCTTTTATAGAATCAAAGCTTTTCAATTATCGTATAATAACTACGCTCTAAACTTATGTTCATTACTCTGGAATCAAGTTAAGTAGAACAGCATGCAGCCACAAATTGTGAGTTTTGCCAAATTGTAATGTTCGATGGGCTTTTGCACATCTTACGCATCGTCTGTAGATTTCATAAAGAAGCGAAAAAGGAAAGATAAACCACAAACAAAGTTTTCTTCTAAATAATTAAGCTAAAGTTGAGTGGTAGCGGGACATTGACATACTCGTACTCATACAAGTGGCTCGAAATTCATTATATATATATATATATATATATATATATATATATATAGTGTCCTATTAGAGTACATGATTTAGGGCTGTTATTCAGCTATCTTTTGTATGGGTATAGCCTCTAAGCCATTTGTCTATAATCCATATATAATATACTAACAAATCATCAGCTACTTAAGTAATAGACGTCAAAAGGCTTCGTTACTATATATTACATCAGTATGCTGTGTGCTGACAATGGAACGTAGAAGAGGTTAATCAGGGTTGTAAAGTGACTCAAAGTAGTAAACCGATGACAAGCAATTCAAATTTTAAATTGTCGTGGAGTCCTGAATGTTGACAAAAACTCAATTTTTATGGAAGGTAACAGAGAGCATCTTGATATCTCCCTTTCAACAAACCCCACCTATTTTACTCCTCCCACATCTTTTCCTCTTCGAAGCTGATAAGTTTTGCTTCATTCATTCATATATACTCAATTGCTCTAATGAACTTCTTCCAGACACTGATCTGTTTGGAAAATCTAACATGCTACATCGCCAAGTGCCTACGAGCAGCAGTAGTTTCTTAATTTGCTTAAGCGCAACTTGGTCATGAATGTGTTTGGATTAGTTGTAAAAAAAATTATATTAAAATTGATTATATGTATAATTAATTTTTTAAAAAATTAATTATGAGAAAATTAATTTATGTTTGGATATATTAATTCATAATCCATTTTAAAACAAAAAAATTGTTTGGATTAAAAAAAAATCACTTTTATATATTAAATTACTAATAGATATATAAAATGATCAAAAAGTTATTTAATTGAGGGTAAAAGAGTATTTATTTACCAAAACTTTTGAAATAAGCTAAAATAATTTAATCGAAAACTCAAAATAAAAGCTTTTATTAAAAAACTTAATTAATGAAAAAATAATCTTAACTTATAATCAATTTTACAAACTTTCAACAAATAAGATAAATTTTAGATAAAATACTTTTTAATTAAAAAAAACTGTTTTTAAAAAAATTGATCTTTTTCAACCATACTCTAATTTAAAATGTTAATATCTTAACTCTAATTGTGGTCCCTCCCACAACAAAACCAAAGGGCTTAAGTTGGCTGGAATATGTTGAGCTGTGATGCTAATTCATTTGTCAACATATTTAATTCTAATATTAGTATTAGGTTTAACTTTTAATACATGCAAATGGGGTAGTTGTCGTGGGATGTATTTTGGTCGTTATAAACACCATCACATCACGTTCTTCGTATATTAATATATACAAGGGCATTGAAGATAATTTTATATTATTGGCACTTGCCCTTGAATTTGGTCATGTGTAGACCATCCTATCTACCGGATAACAAACATATATGCATTATTCAAAGATAAACTTCGCAACTTCGTTGCAAATGTTGTCTGCAATGATTGAATCCCGTTACGTGCCATGAACTTGTCTTGTCCCAAAGGGAAGTTTGTCGCAAGTAAGTGTTTCTAGGTATAAACTGTCAAATTTAAGGAATATGACAATTTCAGGACATTATATATGGACAACAGCATGTGTTCAGCTGTATAAGGAGGGCATTTTCTTTTCTGGCCGATAAAGGATCATTCATATATAATCCGAAAAAGGAGTTACATAAGCAGCATCAAACTACAGGAATAGGCAAAAGCAAAATCGAAACAGGAACATAACAATAAAAATCTATTCTCTACAGTATAACTTGACACAGGAACAATACGTTGACTTGAAAGTAAATAAATAGCGAAGTTCTGATCGCAGAATAGAGGTTTATTAAATTATGCCTCCTCCTGCGTGAGGAGAACGATTGGCTACAGGAGGCTTAGTTTGTCCCAAGTCCCAACTGAAGGAGCAATCTTGTATATAGTCTATCAGACACCAAAATTCTTTCGTTAAACCAAACTCGTTGATATAGGAGGCAAATGAATGCCTTTTGGAAATATGACTATTAGAGTATTTCGATGGACACCTGCTAATCAGGGTTTTATTGATAAACATATTTTATATGCATAATTTAGCACATCTCATTGGTCTATTCTTATGAAATTATTGCATATATGAAGTGAAAATTGCATAATTCCTCATATATTGGTTATGTTGTTACAAATTGAGCAGAACACCCGAAGGACTATTCAAAGCAGTTGTTGAACCAAAATATCATGAACTTGGATGTTGATATCAGTATAGCTCAAACAGAAGAGAAATGAAGACCTAAACTCAGTGAATTTTGGGTTACATCAAATTCGGGACAAATCAAAAAATTCCTGCTCAAACCTATACTCGGTTATTTGGTGATTTCTCAAGATCTAACCGTTGGATGTAGCTGAAATTTTGATATGTCATGCATGACTTCATTCTCTATGACTTTCCTAGAAATGAAGATTTCCAGATTAGCACCGGAAGTGGGTTAAAATTAGGCAACAAGTTGGTGGCTGTCATTATTGATATAATCTGAGTAGTTTCGGCAAAATGGTCAGAACTCAAGATCCAACCGTTAGATCTGGTTGAATTTTTGACATGTTCTTCATGACTGCATTTGCTACAACTTTCATGAAGAGAAGATTTCCAAATTTTGACAGCAGTAATGACGAATTTGGTAATCTTCGGAGCTGAAATTTCAACCCATGTGCAAAGAGATTTGACAAAATTGTAATTGAATAGTTCTAGCCTTTGCCTATAAAAGGAAGGCATTTGCCACACTTAAGGGCATCCCATTTCTGAATTCTCTCATTGTAGTTTGAGTTAGGGGTGAAACTTTGATAAATTGTGAGATTTATACTTTGATTTCAAGGTTAGATCTTCCAATTTGTTTAAAGTAAATCCCAAAGCTCTTGTAGTTTGTATAATATAATCTTCATCTTATTCAAGTTTCTTCATCTTGATATCTAGTTAAGGTTCTTCCTAGAGTTAGGGGTGAAACTTTCATAAATTGTGAGATTTATACTTTGATTTCAAGGTTAGATCTTCCAATTTGTTTAAAGTAAATCCCAAAACTCTAGCCCGTTGTGTTCTTGTCAATACCAAAACAACCACTTTCATTTCTATCATGCTTTTCACTTATTCTTTTGTTTCCTTTAATATAATGAGTAGCTAAATTTCTATACTAGGATTGCAATTTGAACTCACACGTAATTTGATTCGTTTATTATATCCAAGAGTAGGTTGATTATCTTGAATTATTTATCTTACTTGTTCTTAATGCTTTTAATTAATTGGCCATTAATTAAATTGAATTGATAAACCTTAAGCAACTTGACAAAGGGATTTTGGTTTTAGATCTAAGTAAGATAACATATGATCTTTGTTCGAAAGCCTTGAGTTCATATAGGATAGACATATACCTATATGACATATGTAACCATTAATGAAATCGGAACTTAATGAATTCTTGATTATTTGATAGACATAGACATATAGTTTATCATTAATTAAGGATATTTCTATTTGACCATCGAAAGAGGCTTATAGATAAGTTAAGGATTTCTAGTTAACAATTCAGATAATTAATTGATCTTAGATAGAAGTAAGTGAATCAAGTAAAGTGTGAGGAATAATTGCAATCCTAGGCTTGGTTAATTTGATCATTAAATTCTTCTTCTTGTATACTTTAATTTTTAATCTTTCATAACACTTCCTCTTATTAAGTTGTTTAAATAAGATTGAGTTTTGTAAACTTTTAATAGATAGTTAAATTTAGAATTAATCCCTATGGATTCGACACTTTCTTACTATTATATTACTTGATTTGCGATAACGTATACTTGCGTTCTGATTTACCACATCATTTATCAATTTGGTAGTACAAATATTAGATGATTGTTTCAGTTAATTTCTTGTTTTTTTAATAGATATTTTTCTTTTGAATTGTCTAAAAATAAAAATTGGGGCGTGTGTGTGTGTGGTCAAATAAGGGATTGATTTTAAGATTATATATATGGTAACGCACTGGCCTACATTGTGAGATATGAGGTGGATGGACCTCTGAAAGTTTCACAGTAAGTTCAATACAGCGATATACACATTGATGCATCTACATGCATGAACAAGAGTTGTTAAGAGACGCCGATCAATCCACATGAATTAACATGTTATTGGACGGTATCAGCATTTCATTAATTCGTTCTGGTCAGAAACAAATTATTAAGTCAACCAATAAAGTCAAAATACCAACATTATAGGGTTGGGGAGGAGGAGAGGGAGAGAGCTCAACGAACAAATGAAATTAAATGTAACCAAAAATAATTTTCCAAGGTCAAGATTCCATATAATTTCTTCATGGCTTCATTCAATATTATTATAAGGCAGCTTGTGGCACATAAACTAATCGAATGATTGGTTTCTATATAAATTCATAGCCAATGAACCACTAGAACCTCCAGAGTAAACGAGCGGGTTCTGCCCCTTGAGTCACAGGAACCAACAATGGTAACTAACCCTTTCGATTTTCTAGCAAGAGATTTTTAATATTCTTCTAATTGGACCTATCAAGAAGAATGAATCAGTTTCTCAAATATTCTGTTCAGGATTCCATAGTCAAGGTTCAAGACCACTTGTTCTTAGTGATCTTGAACCAGCATATTTAAGCTTAATCTCTCATGCATTTAGTGTTATATATGTCTCTCCTTCTTCTCTATGTTAAAGCAAAGCACTTCTTAATTTGCTTTGCTTAACTGAATTCTTGTTTGATCACTCACCAGGGAATCTGCAGAAATATGGGTACCCACCCAAAGCTAGAAAGAAGGCTAGGAGGAAACAGAGCTGCACTTTTTGTATATGGTAACAGCTTCGAAAATCACCACTCCCTGTTCTGCCTTGTACCCTTATTAGTTATTAATATTATGCATCATGCATGGAATGCGTTTTGTTGGGTTTGTCTAATAAATTGAAATTCCAATTTGTGCACGCAGCTATGGAAGGGCTAGAGAACATGGCCTTCATTGCCAATGCAGTGAGCCTAGTAATTTATTTCTTTGGGTACATGAACTTCAGCTTAACAAAATCAGCAACAATGCTAACCAACTTTTTGGGAACTGCATTTTTACTAGCACTGGTTGGCGGATTCATCTGTGATACCTATCTTTCTAGGTTCAAAACTTGTGTTCTGTTTGCGTGCATGGAATTGTTGGTGAGTCATAATAATTTCTTTTACGTAATGCGCCCGTTAAAGATAGAAAAGAGAACTATCTTTCAGTATCAAGAAGTGCTTGTGGTTATATTGTAGCGATCATTAAGGCTTTGTTTGGATTATGAGAGAAATAGAGTAGAAAGAAATAGGGAGAAGAGAAATAGAGTAGAAAATGAGTAGATTTTTAAATTGTTTGGATTAAGAGAATTAGGAGAGAAATAGGAAAGAAAGAAAATTAAATTTTGTTGTAAATACATATTTGCTCTTATTTAGTTATTTATAAAACAATAAAAAGAAGGGTATATTAGTCAAAACTTCATCCCTACCCATTTCTTCTTTATTTCTTCTCATTTTTTGAGAGAAATAAAAAAGCTGTGAGACCCACTATTTTTTTTTCTTTCTTCTCTATTTCTCTTCTAACCAAACAAGAGAACTTCCTTATTTTTCTTCTATTTTTATCCTCTCTTCTCTATTTCTCTGCTACCAAACAAAGGCTAAGGGAATAAGTAATGAATTATGTTATGAAAGAAGAATCCGATAAATAATCAGAAATGAAACAAAATGAATAAGCATCACATATTTCTTTTTGAATGGTTTAGACTTTAGAGGGCCAATATACCCATAGTGGCAGTGCTCAATTATTGAAGCCCAGGTAGTGACTTGACTGGCATGTTTATTTCAGCAATTGCCATCAACCAAGAATCCGTAGGTGGCCACAGCTCAAAATCTCTTAGCAAGAATAGCGCAATTTGCAGTGCAGGATGCTGACACAAAAAGACATCAATTATTTCAACACAATAATAATTTACACTAGTTATGTCATCACTTGTTACTGTTCAGTTTGGAATATTAAGTGTGTGTTTAAATTAGCTGTGAAAAATTGATTATGTGTATAATTAATTTTCAAGAAAATCGATTATGAGAAAATTAATTTATGTTTGGATATGTTAATTCATAATCGATTTGATGATAAAGAGTTTTGTTTGGATTGTATAAAAAATCACTTTTATGTATGAAATTACTAAAAAATATATGACATGATTGAAAAAGTTATTTGATTGACGGTAAATAAGTATTTCTCTCTTAAAACTTTTGAAATAATTTGAAATCAAATAATTAAAAACTTAAAATAACAAATTTTAAAAAAAAGCTGTTTTTAGTTATAAAAAAAATAATCTAACTTAGAATTAATTTTACACACTTTAAACATACAAGATAAATTTTAGATAAAACAGTTCTTTTTTTAAAAAAAATTTAATATTTCCCAAATATTAATCATGATTCAGACAAGAATTACTGTGTTGATGTCAGCATGTACCTTTTCGTTAGTTAAAACTGGTTAAAATCCTGGGAATTTTAATTTCAATCTCTTTAGGAACTTTTTTTTTCTTCTGTTATTAGAACTACAGTAATTCTGATGTGGCTAGCCAGTGTTATTATTGAAGTCTTCCCATGTAAGGATCTAGCGATAGAGTATCAAATTTCTCCTTCAGAGAGAAGAGAAGGTTTAGGAAAAGGAAAAAGGTTATCTTGAACTTTAATATGATTTTACCAGTAACAAAAAGAGAATAAGTAGCCAATAAGCTTGTAGCTCAATTGGCACTGCCCCAGTCTTTAAGACTGGGCTGTGCGATGATAACTTCTGCTGCTTGGGTGTAGAACTAATTCTTCTAATCGCAGGGATATGTTCTCCTCACAGTTCAAGCACACTTCCACCAGTTAAGACCCATCCCCTGCAAAGATGTAGCACTAACCCAGATGAACCAATGTGAGGCTGCTACAGGTGGCCAGTCTGCTATACTTTATACCGGCCTATACTTTGTTGCATTAGGAACGGGTGGTCTTAAGGCAGCTTTGCCAGCCTTAGGGGCTGACCAGTTTGATGATAAAGACCCCATGGAGGCAGCTCAATTATCAAGCTTTTTCAACTGGTTGTTGTTTAGCCTTACCATAGGAGCTACAGTGGGTGTTACTTTCATTGTTTGGATCAGTACCAATCAAGGATGGGATTGGAGTTTTGGCGTATGCACTATAGCAGTCATACTCGCAATTCTGTTCATATGCATGGGCAAGTCATTATATCGAAACAATGTCCCAAAGGGAAGCACATTAATTCGAATCATACAGGTAAATAACATTATCATGATTATTTACACCTACTAATTATATGTTTCCAAATACGCTTATAAATCAAAAGAAAATTTGTATAACCAATATCTGATTCATTTATTTGTTAAACTATTAGGTATTTGTTACAGCCTTCAAAAACAGAAAACTTCAAATTCCAGAGATTGCAGAGGAACTACATGAGATTCCCGAAAAAGAAAGCGGGGATAATTATGAAATCCTTAAAAGGACAGATCAATTCAGGTTATACGATATAGCAAACAGATTTAAATCCACTTATGTTACATGTAACAGGAGGTTCCGAAACCATAACTAACTCATAAAAATTATCTAACTCTTTTCTCTTTTGCATTTGTTTTATTGGAAAAATGAATTCCCAGATTCTTGGACCGGGCAGCAATTATTAGAAGCAATTCAGGTGCAACAACACCCGTAAACTCGGGACCCTGGAGCATGTGTACAGTGACACAAGTAGAAGAAGCAAAAATCCTAATCCGCATGCTACCAATAATACTTAGCACCATATTTATGAACACAAGTTTGGCTCAGCTTCAGACCTTCTCTATACAACAAAGCACCACCATGGACTCCAACATCCTGGGTTTTAAAGTGCCTGGCCCGTCTCTCCCAATCATCCCTCTGCTGTTCATGTTTATCCTAATCCCGTTATATGATCGCATTTTTGTCCCATTTGCTCGAAGAATCACAGGGATTCCCACTGGAATTCGACACCTTCAGCGGATAGGAATTGGATTGGTTCTCTCAGCTATTTCCATGGCAATTGCTGGGGTCGTAGAAACCCACCGCAAGTCTGTGGCCATGCAACACAATATGGTAGATAGTGCAGAGCCTTTGCCAATAAGTGTGTTTTGGCTGGGTTTCCAATATGGTATATTTGGAGCAGCAGACATGTTCACCCTGGTTGGGCTTCTAGAGTTTTTCTATGCAGAAAGTTCTGTAGGAATGAAGTCACTGGGCACAGCAATCTCTTGGTGTTCAGTGGCATTCGGTTACTTTACAAGCACGGTCGTTGTTGAGGTGGTTAACAAAGTAAGTGGAGGGTGGCTGGCAAGTAATAACTTGAATAGAGACAAGCTCAACTACTTCTATTGGCTTTTGTCCGTGATAAGCGTTGTCAACTTTGGGTTTTACTTGGTATGTGCTTCTTGGTATAGATACAAGACGGTGGAAGACAAGCAAGGGGATTCGAAAGCTAGCGTTGAGATGCCAAAGGTTTAGAATTTTAGATAGTTGAGAGCCTCCTGAGTCCAGGATGTTCACTGTAATGTTTACATTGCATCTGTTACTTCGTAGTAGCTAAATTTGCTTTAAGTATCAAACGGTTTTATAATAGATATTTTTTCTGTCAAGTATTATTATTAGAATAGTAGAATTTATTTTTTAAAAAAAGAATTATGTCGACTTCATATCACTTTGAAAATATATACCTTCCTTTATTAAAAAAAAATGATGGAAACAAGCAATGGATATCTTTTGCCATTCTTTTTTGGTTCTTCTGCTATGAAACAACCAGTGGTTATCTTTTACTGAAGAGTGCTTGGTCACATGCACGGTGCACCTCATCAATTGACGCTAAAAACAACTGAATTAAATTATATAGGAACTTTTTTTTTGTTATATAAGAAGTGCAAGCATCTAAGTAGGGGAAGGGAAAATGTAACTTAACAGAGGATCGAACCTCCGATACATATCTATATCATACCCTAATCTTAAACACTTTGAAACTATGCTAGTTGAGCTACATATAGGAACTTCTATATTGCTGGTTATAGCCACAAGGTGGGGTAGATTTTCAACCCAAACCAAATGCAATGCTTAGGCTTTACCTTTTACTAAATGCAAACGTGCGTTCAGCTTGTTTTACATTTTAGTAAACGCAAAGGGACGTTCGGCAAAAGGAGCCTTCAGTATGCGGTGGGTAAGTGCGTCTCGAAATCTATGTCAACGTACGTTTGCGGTGAGAAAAATTCAAAACAAACAGCTATAGATAGTTTGGATTATGATATGCTAAAAACTTGGTTCTAAAATTAAGGAATAGGTTTGCACACGGATCCTATAGTCTACCGAGTAATAGAGGACTACCATAGAGAAAGTAATCATGCTCAAATTAGTAGCAACTAGTGCATGGCATTTGCAGCTTACTGTACCATAGAACTAGGATCTATTACATCGAGGTCTTTCATGGTACTTTTCATTATGGTACCTCCTGTAGTCCTGTGCTATTGTTTATTGGATTTTGTCGAGATTCATCACAGTCCAACCGCAAAAGGTACTACAGAATTCATAAACCAAATAACAGGGAAGAGAGAGCCATAGCCAAGACCTAGATCCAAATTGGAATATTAATCTTCAATAAATTGTGCTAACAAAACAAGGCTTCCTCAAATTTTCAGCATGTTAACAAAGTCATGTCGATGACTAAGTTCTTGAAACAGCACACCGCACATTCAATACCTCCCCCATAGATATTTTCGTAAAGCATGGTCAAAAACACAAATTCCAAAATAGCACACAAGCTTAGTCCAGACTTCTCCATCAAAAGTTTCCAGTTAAAGAATTAGGTTCAAACCCTACAAGCCTACAAGAGCATGTAAAAGCAAAATATTTTTCTTTTCTTTCTCCTCTCCTATTTTGGTATTTACAAGACCAATCATAAGTGATATTTTACAAGAATTAGTGAACTCTTGTATATAACAAGATCAACAGAAGAATCTAGAAACAGCGCCTAAAAAAATGTCAAAAAAATATGTTACAACTTACAAGAGTATCTCCTACCATTTCACATCCAATGTAAGAGCCTCAGGAGGAAGAAGAACAGGTCGCAACTTTGTAAACGACATATTGGACATCAAATTAGCCCAGGAAACAGAATCTGATTCAATAAAAAGTTTCACTTTCTTGATCAAAAGAGGCTTTAGTCTGTTGGCCTCAACTCTGGCCAATATCTCAAACCAAACCCTTTCTACACTGGGCCTTGTTCTCCACTCAGGCAACTTATCACTGAGAGTGACATTACTCCCAATGTCTCTTTCCAATTCTAAGGGGAACCTGACAGCAGCTGATGATTTAATATTTGCTTTGAGGAAGCCAAAAAACTGATTTTGAAGGATCTTACGATCAATAAGGCTCTTCAAACTTTTTTCCAACATACTTAATCTCAAACTTAAGGAATCAATAGGGCATGCTCGCTTTCTATACATATGACCATGGTAACATTTTTCTGGAAGCAGCTCAACTGTTTCCTCCGAAATGAATGTAGTTTTTATGTACACATCAGGGTTCCGGGCTCTATAAGCGACCAATGATGCAGACCCTAATATGCGTATGGGAATTAGAGGCATGCACGTTGTTTGTAGAAAGGGCCAAAAGTCACTCTTCCCCTTGCTAAACAGGGTACCTCCATCCATTTGCAGATCAAGATCAGACGAGTGAAAAAGAGAGATTTGTTGTGCTCTTCTTACTTCTAATGTAATGCCTTCACCAACAAGGATGTGTTTCAAACCAGTATATGAAATATTCATCTGCATAACAGGGTCAGACTCACAAGTTATTGAAATATCAAAATTGCTAGTTATGGCACAAGAATTTACTTGGATATATTATAGAAAGAATCTGATTAATGGCGGCATAAATGTCAAGTTTGCCAACTGAACTAGGAGCAGAACACAATGACTTTGAAACATCATTTGCTAAAGATGTTGATGAAGGCAAGCTACAAAAAAAAAGTCTAGAACCCTTGTTTTTCTTCTATGGGTTTTTTTCTTCTTTCATGGGAAAGAATTTCTGCCATCAAAACTTCAAATCTAAATAGAAAACGGTGAACAAGAGCTGCAAATTTCAAAGGGACACCAAAAAGAAAAAGATAAAAGAAAAAAAACTTCAACTCTTGGCATATAGAGATCTGAATTGAATAGGAATAAAAACAATCACGTAATGTTAAAAGAAGTAAAAGGGACAGAAAAGAAGGCGTACAGGCAAGGATAGGGACAGGTGGTGAAGAGCATCGACCCGCAACTCAAATGGACCTTCCAATTTGAAGGTATCAAGCACAGCGAGGGAACTAACTTGATGAATCAGAGACCCTAAATCGGATTTGGGTGTTCTGAACTTGTTCCAAGACGCAACTTGGTCCGAGAATTCGAGGGAAAAGTTATTCTTGTTGCCCAATCCGATTCGGAACTCATATCTCTGGGAGGTGCCGAACCTAACCTTCCCAATGTCCAACTTGAAAACTCTCACGTCCTTCAAATCCCACTTCTGGCTTGCCGAAATTGCCTTCAACACATCCTGATTTAGATGATGGAGAATCAAGAAAACAAAAATCAGACAACGGATGAATCAAGAGAATCAAATAAAAATCAGATATAGGTTTCTTGGCAGTGTACCTGCAAAATGTGGGTGAGATTGGAGTCGGAGGAAGAGGCGTTTGAAGGAAGAGAAGTAACTGATGAAGAATGCAAGGCAGTGATTTGAAGGAGAAAGATGAAGAACGACAGTGGGAAACGACCAGCTATCATCCTCGTCGCGTTAAAGGTTTGGGTTGCGGAGGGGCAGAGATGTTTAAACGGTACGGCGTTTCTCTAGTTAGTGGGATATAGTTTTCAAATTGGGCTAGGCTGTTTAAAATTACGTTAGAGGGGGTGATTCTCTCTCTCTCTCACCTTACTAGTTTACTTGTTAATTAAACTTTATAAGAAAGAAATGAAACAGTTAGGCCAAAGAGAATTTGGTTAACCTTCCTTTTCCTAATCATTTTTATACCAAAAAAAATAAATGAAAAAATTAGATCACAATTGGTATTAGGTTTTATAAATTTAATTTCTGAAATTTTATAAAAAAACAACTTAATTTTTTTAATGTGTTTTATTATCTATTATTGACATATTTACTCGTCTTCACTTAATAGATTAAGGAAATCTTAATCATCTTTTTCCATTCAAGTTCCCATTAAGTAAATTGTTAATGAATAACGCTCTAAATATGACGGACTTAATATAGAATTAATACTAAGATATTTTGTTACTTTCTTGGCTAAGATAACAACCCGAAGTAAATTCATCAAAGGGTTCGACTTTTTTTTTCTTTTTTGGTTATACAACATAGGTATCTTTTGGGTCACTTCCACACTAATGTCACGCATAGGACAAAGAATGATTTTTCATAAAATAAGAATATGAATAAAAATAAGAAAATAATAAATTTAAATGAGAATTTTATTTTGATTTCACAATTTGATAAGATTAAAAATAAAACTGATCCTGTAATTTGGTGTATGGAATAGAATATAGAAAGAATATAAATTGATATAAATGACATAAATAATCCTAACGAGAATAATATACATATCTAAAAAATTATGATATACTGAGAACAGCTTGTCCACCAACATATTCTCCAACAGAAACAAAAGAGAAAAGTAGTAAAGAGATAGAAAAAATATCAGTTATGTGAGTCAACTGTCAAAGCTGTTATTACGATTGTCTCCCACCACAAAGACGTAACCTTCTGGCACAACCAGGAACCAAAAAACGAAAATATTGTTAACGATGTTGCCAAATCCCACAATCAACTGAAAAAAACCATTACAAGGGGAAGAAAATCGAACTTTGTTAACCATGGCAAATGCTAAATATTACCACCAGATCCATCTTGTACCGTGTATGGGTCAAAGGGCCCAACCGTAAGGCCCACTCTACAATAAAGCCCTCCTCCAACAGAACCTACTTCCACAGTCCTATCTTGCTCAATTAGGACCTTGTCCTTTATCGGGACCTGAACCACCTGCTAGGCGGTGGCTCCAAGCCTGCCATACGGTGACTGACGCTTGTCACAAGGCAACCTTAGACAGGCCATCATGGCCATTAAGCCCCTATCACCGAACTCCAACAAGGAGGATACATAGCCCAAGAAGGTTAGTTTTCTTACAGATATATAGAAAGAATCCATGATCAATCACAAGTTAACTTAAATATCGGAATATCTTTTGCAAGAAACTATTTCTTAGATCGTGATTGGAATTCATTTGCTGACCGTTGTGGATTAGAACATTGACATCGTGTATGAGAATGCTAAAAAGTTATTGAGCAAGTGGAAAGCTTACACACACTATTAAAAATATAATTAATTAAAAATTAGTATTTAATTTGTTAGTTTATATAAAAATTTAATATAATTAATAATTAATAATTACTTTATGTTAATTTTTTATTCAATCAATTTTACTTTCATATTTTTTTTTTAATTTTTTCTCATCTCAACTAAATTTCTTAACATCCACTCCAGAATCCGCTGGAAGTTCTTGACTTTCTTAAAGGAGTTTGAAGAAGGGGAGAGATTTGCCGGCAAACCGAGCCATGAATTGTGACAAAGCAGCCCCCCTCCTGGTGAGTTGTTGGACATCTTTTACATTGGTTTGGCTCTACATTTCTAGTATAGCACGCCATTTGTCTCGGTTTGCCTCAATTTCTTTGCTTGTTAGCATGAAACTCAAAAATTTTCCGGGCTTGTACTACGAAGGTACACTTTTCTAGGTTCAATCTCATGTTTGCAAAAGTTTCTTCAAGTGCTGCGAGATGGCAATCCTACGCAGTCGTCATAACCAACATATCATCAATAAGCTTGTAGGATCCTCTCTCTTTGCCCGACAAACACATTGTCCATTAGCCATCGGTAGGTGGTGCAGGCATTCTTGGGGCCAAAAGGCATTATTTTGTAGTAAAATTTTCCCATTTTCGTTAAGAAACTTGTCTTTTCTTCATCGTCCAGGTGCATTAGGATTTGGTGATGGTACCCGGATGCTCCGTCCACAAGCTTGTCTATGCATGGAAGTGGGTGTGAGTCTTTGGGCATGCCTTGTTCAACTCAAAAATTAATTGTTATTATGTTGGAAAATTGAGAAATAAAATAAAGAGGAGTGATTTATCAACTTCTCAAAGAATGGTTCAATATAAATAAAATATGAAGAAAAAATAAGAAATTACGGGAAAATAATTAAGTTATAATTAACTAATTAATATGAATGAAAGAGAATGAAATTTATTATATATTAAATTATAAAATTGTATTAATTTATTATAAATATATAAATTATAAAATATATTATTATTAAATTTTTGGAGGCCTCACCTAAAGACTTTAGTTGTTTTAATCATTCAAAATTTTTTAAAAGGAGATGGCAAAGAGCTTTCATTAAACTAAATCAATAAACAACACGTGCAATTAATTATGTTTGGAGGATTATCAATCCAGGTTGAGAACTGAGACACGTATATTATTGAGAAATAATATTTATGCATATACTTTATCTCACATATCTCACTTTATTTAAGACTTTTAATGTTGAAAAAGAAGAGAAAAAGAGAGAAAGAAAAAATAAAAATAAAGTGAGATACGGAAGATAAAGTGTATATGTAACATCTTACATAATTAGATAATTTTTTTTTGGTGTAAATTAGGATATTTCCTCGCTTGGAATGTGAAAGATTAATCCCATTAAATACAGTTAGACACGTGAAATGGACACTCATCTTAATTGTGTTTTCTTCATACATATCATCTTAATGACTGAACTCGATACAAGATGCTTAAGGTGATCGAGTTCTTTCCACTCTGACCAACACAAATTAGTATAATTAGATATATATGACTCTACATAAAATTCAAAGAATTTAATTTTGATCCACCGACAGTGTAAAATTTCTTTACACTGTTATCAAATTATGTGTTGTCAAATCATTAAAAGAGTTTGATTATTACGACAATTACCTAAAAAGTTTAACTCTTTTAGTGATGTGTCAGTATATGATTAGATGATAATATAAATAAATTTTATACTGACAGCGGATCAAAATCAAATTCAGACTCGAATGAGCAACACCTTACATAATTAGAAATATACGACTCTCAAGTATAACAAAAAAAAGTGGATTATTATCATATTTCTTAGGGTAAAATACACATTATCCTATTGCAGTATAGATATTTATCAATTTACTCCCTTAAACTATTTTTTTTGTCACTAGGAGTGTGTTCAGATTAGCTGTGAAAAAAAATTTATGTGAAAAATCGATTATATGTATAATCGATTTTCAAAAAATCGATTATGAGAAAATTAATTTATATTTGGATATGTTAATTCATAATTAATTTTATGATAAAGAGTTTTGTTTGAATTGTATAAAAAAAAATCACGTTTATGTATTAAATTACCAAAAGATGTATGAAATGATTAAAAAAGTTATTTAATTGAGGGCAAATAAGTATTTCTCTCTTAAAAATTTTGAAATAATATGAAATCAAATAATTAAAAGCTTAAAAACAACTTTTTTAAAAAAGCTGTTTTTAGTTATAGAAAAATAATCTTAATTTATAATCAATTTTACACACTTTAAACAAATAATATAGATTTTATATAAAACAACTTTAAAAAAAAAACTGTTTTGGGAAAGAATTCATCTTTCACAATCATGCTCTAGACCCCCTATAGTATAGTTCACATTGAAAATGTTACTTTAGGAGTTAAATCAAACAAAAATTAAAGTTTGTTTGAAAGTAATCACTTAAGAACTCTATTTACTATTAAAAAACAGAAGATCTTGGTTGTCAGGTTTCAACGTTGATTAAGTGAATATGTCAGGACTGTAGACAGTGATTGAGTTAAAATTGCTTAAAAATAGGGATCAACTTTTAAGATGTACGGATTGATATTTGGTGCATGGTGAAGGTTCTATAAATGATTGAGGTGTATGCACAAGTAATGTTATACTTTTGGGATAAGAAAATAGGGATTGAAATATAAATAATACTCAAAAGAAAGTTCTCCATTTGTTTTGATAGATAAAGTAATTTTTTTAGCGTAAACCAAACTAAAAGAGAGTTTAGTGACAAAAAAATACTTTAAAAAAGATAAATTAAGAAATACTTATATTATAAAGAAATAATGTGTATTTTACCATCTTTTTTTATGTTATGTCTTTATTATATTGATTCAAAACGTAGAAGTAGGCAGAAGTTTTGAACCAATTTTAAATTACTTTAAACCAAATTAAGTTTAATTTCAAATAAATTTATTTTTATATAAACTTATATAATTGGTTATATCTTGTATTGTGTAGTAATAAAAATTGCCAAACACCTAATATTAATCTACTCAAAATCTGAATGGGAGGAAATTATGTGTACGGTACAATTATGTTATTGGAGGCAATGCATTTGCTTTGTGGGAACCTTACTACAGTACTACAACAGTCTACTAAAGTTGAGACGCTGATCATCTATCTTCACTCTTCCAGCAACACGTGGCACACTGAATCTGGGTCTCACGCGCTTCGTACTGCATGATTCTGCGTCTCGTAGAGACGGCGTCGTTTTTCTTATCGTAAAGATCACGCGCCTACATAATCCTCATTTCGATGAAGAAGCTGAGACCGGGGCATGAACACGAAGAATGAAACCCAAATGAAAGAGAAATGACCAAGCTGGCTCCATTGTTCCACACTACCCGCTAGATTTGCCTGAACCAGCTCTCCACTGCGGTTCTTCAAATTCTTCCTGTAACTGTAACTGAAACCCAAGGTATGTATATGCAGCTTCGCCTCATTTCCCCCATTTCTCAGCCTTCTATTTAGTTATTTATTTATTTTATCCTTTCTAATTTCTATCGATTTTTCACATTTCTCTTTGGCTAGACGAGCGATGATCCCGTTGTAGTAATTTTTGGAAATTTTTCGAGACGGTGTATGGTTGAGAACAAAAAAATATCGTTGAATAGAAACGGAAAAGAGGGGGCTTGATGGCGCGCGAGAGCTGTGACTGTGAGGACAAGTTAAATGTGAAGAGGCCTCACTTCTATGAGGTTTATTCCTCCACCTCCACCTCTGACAGACTGGTAATTCCTCAACTTCTTTTTGGTGTATACCTAATTGCATTTTGTGAAACTCCTAATTAAAACCTCCCAGTTATAATGCCCGTGTTCCTCAGAGAATGGGGAAAAATACATCCCTTTAATATATCAACGTCTCTTAGAAAATGATCTTAGGATTGAAGTCATCAGCATATCATTAAGTTTGTAACTCAGATTTTTTTTTTGGGGGTGTGTTTGTCTCTGAACCATAAAGGCGCGGTAAGGATCACATTTCTGCATGAAGTAAGGATGAATGAAATCCTATCTTAAACTGACTCATTGCTAGCATATGTTACTTGTCACTACTTTTAGAAGATAGGGAGCTCATATATCAATACAACAATACATAATACATCTCTCTGCAACGATAACAAACTGAAGTATGCTGTTGACAAAAATATATTATTCTTTTACTTTTCTTCAATAAAAAGCTTATTTTCAGAAATTGAAGTTGGGAAACTATGTCAGTGTTCCTGGATGCCCTAAACTTTCCAAGAAAGTAATATTGTCTTGTCAACCATTTTAAAACATTTTTCTATAAAGTGGCCCCAAAAATGTGAAGAATACCAGAAACAGTTCTCTGATGTACAGTTTGACAGTCAGATTGTCCTCCTCAGTAGCCACCGTATCTATACGAGGGTATGATAGATGAATGATATAACATGTGTTTTTGGTTCATCTTATCATAAAATGCTTATTTTGGTTCATCTTATCATACAATGCTTCTTGGAATTTTGTTCTTTGAAGTAGATTCTTTTGTTGCAGAAAATTCCAGCTGAATTCGTCTGTCGCATGGAGGGAAGGACATATGGATTAGTTTCATTAACAGGGCCTAGTGGAAACACTTGGCGTGTTCAGTTAATTAAGCAGGACAATGATCTATTCTTCCATCATGGATGGCCAACATTTGTGGGAGATCATTGTTTAGAATGTGGTGACCTTTTGGTTTTCAGATACGAGGGTCACTTGCATTTCACCGTGCAAGTATTTGATCAGAGTACATGTGAGAAAGAAGCAGCATTTCATTCTGAATGCAGTCAAAATTCATGCGACTTTGATATTATTAAAGGACAGAAAAGAGATTGGAAGGAGAATTCTTCTTTGGATGTTGTTGTTGGAGGTGTTCTAAAGAAAACGAGAGGTAGCACCAGCGAGAACCAGGAACTTAAGCTGGGTATAGTTGGTAAAGAATTATCCCAGTATGAGGTAGTAAAACCAATTAGTACGTTCAGAGAAAAAGAAGAAACCTACAAAGAATGTTCAGCTAATAATGTCCCTGTGCCTTGTCATGTGGAATATAGCAATGAAGATGCAGGTAAAACTTATATGATCATATTCTGGGTCTCACAAACAAGATATATTAAAACTGATCTAAAGTTGCAGAGTGAACTGGTACTTGTCTAGAAAAGTATATTTTGCATTCTAATCCTTATATTTATGCCATAGCATACACTTCTTTAATGCTCGAACTTGTACATGTGGAAATGCAATCCAGAATACAGTATGATTAATAAAATTTTAAACTCATGCTTGCTTGAATTGTTCCATTCAATACAGAGGCTTCCATCCTGTATAGAAGTGGGGAGGAAGATGATCATATGCTCAGTAGTGTTTATCTATCGAAGTTATCACCACATGATGAGAAAAAAGTAGCTCAGTCATTTACTTCCTCTTATCCATATTTTGTGAGAATCATGAAAAGCTTCAATGTCAGTGGCTCATATACTCTGGTGGGTTGTTCCCTTTTGCGGTCCTTATTTTAATTTCTAAATAATGTTGTTTTATCATGTAATGTCTGCCATTATTTTTAAGTCACTTGTGTAGTGCTCCATCTGCTTGAGAAATTGATCTGATCGAGGTAAATTAGTTTTTACCCTAATAGCAATTCTTCCTTCATTATGGAGGATGAAAGCACGGGTCAAAATATTTTTGAGACCTTTTCTACTGGTATGACATTTGGAAATTGATTTCTGGGCAATTACAACCTTGTTTTTCTCTGAAAAGTAGCAATATTTCTATTGTTATCATGGCTTTCTGCCCTTGTTAAAATATTGGATCGAGTGATGAGATAATACTTGACTTTCCTTCTTGCATATTGGATTATGGCTTTCTGCCCTTGTTACTCTTCTCTCTCTCTCTCTCTCTCTCTCTATATATATATATATATATATATATATATATATGCACAAAGCCACTCACATAAAACTTTTGCTGGTACTGATTTACAAATGGTATAATGCAGAATATCCCATATCAATTTTCGATGGCACATCTTCCAAACTGCAAGATAAAGATTATCCTTCATAATTTGAAAGGAGAACATTGGACTGTTAATTCTGTGCCAACAACAAGAGTGCATACAAGTCACACTCTCTGTGGAGGATGGATGGCTTTTGTTCGTGGCAATAACATAAAGGTTGGAGATATCTGCATATTTGAACTTGTTCATGAGTGTGAATTATGTGTTCGCATTGCTGGGGTTGGAAAAGATGGGCTAGACTGCCAGGTTGGGAAACTAGCTTTTAATAGGCCTAGTGCAGGACATGCTATCACTTGCCATAAGACTTCCAGATATATGCCAATGAATCCTAAAGTCAGCTCAAAAGGAATAAAAAAAGTTGATCTATCAGAAAAAAAGTGGTCAAAGATCGGTCAAGAAGTTGTTTTATCCATTGATTTAAAGAAATCTGGTAGTGCTTCAAATACTTCTATGAAGATGGGGCTTTGCCCTCAGTCGAAAGCTGCCCATAAAAAGTTGGGTAAGGTTTTTCTCTATTTGTCCAATAGGTTACCCACTCAAATTCTAATTCAATGTAAATGTTAATCTTATGCTTCTGCACAAATTTCTATGAAGTACTTTTATTTGCAGAAAAAAGAAAAAAGAAAAAAACTCAATTCCTTGAGAATTGAAATTGTGTTACTTTGCTAGTGAAAGAAAAAAAAAAGGATAAATGTTGATTATTTTTCTTCTATAAATGTTTCTACCTTCCAAATTATGACTTCAGTCACATTTTCAACTGTAAACAAAGACAGCTGTTAAGAGGAGACATCGTGTTGAAGATGAACTAAGCTCACAGGCTAAAGCTGGTTTGAGAATGTTGTTTGCACTCGATGAACAACGAGTAGCTCAAGCTTTTACTTCCTCTTTTCCTAGTTTTGTGAAAATCATGAAAAAGTTCAATGTCAGTGGATCATACACTTTGGTGAGTAATACTTAACCATTTAGTGTCCACATTTACATGTTCTTTTATAGAATATATGTATTTAATATCAATGCTAAATTATTGAATGCCTGTTACATTGTAGAAAATCCCATACCAGTTCTCGGCAGCACATCTCCCCACCTACAAAACAGAAGTTATGCTTCGTAATTCCAGAGGTGAATGTTGGACTGTGAACTCCGTCCCAGACACAAAAGGCAGAACAGTGCACACCTTTTGTGGGGGATGGATGGCTTTTGTTCGTGATAATGACATCAATTTTGGGGACACATGCATTTTTGAACTCGTTGCTCAGTGTGAGATGCAGGTTTATATATCTGGGGTTGGAAAGGAAGGGCTTGACCATCAAAATGGGCAAGTAAAACTTAATAGATTAGCTACCGATCCATCTACCTGCTAACATTCTTGTTTGTGAGACAGATAAATCGATCTTCAATGGAGATATTTTATGGTGAGAGTTGCAAAAGATCTTTGCATTTAATGCACGTCAGTAATTTCATACTCTCTCATGGTATATGTGTAACACCGCGCCATTCACACCCTAATTTCTCATCACCAATCAAGATCTTAGAATATATTGATTATCTCTATTATGCCATTGCTTTTTTTCTTCTTCTTATCATTGTGAATTTGTGATTATCTATCAATGTCAGTGGGCTCATGGAATATTGGTCTCGTACGGGCAAACAAGGTTAGCCATCTTTGATTTTTGACTTTGTGAAACGAGGCTATCCTTTGCTCAATCAAATTCCATATTGATTAAAGGAATCATGATTTATGAGTTAATTGTTGCCTTGTTATTGTAACAACGGTTAAACTTCTAATGTGCCGTCATCTTTCAAAGCTGATATAATTCTATAGATAAATTTGCTTCTACCTTTTGTAAATTTCTGGGCAATCAGCTTGAGAAATGAGAAGTAAGCCCTCTTCCTGGAGACCAACAAAGTAGAAGTTTTTCATCAGGAGTTTGACCAGTTTGTTTTCCCTTAGGGAATCGCCTCGAAACAGATAGGTGTCTATAACATGATATTGGCCAGTTGCTTAAAACTTATAGAGAAGGTGTCTCTGAATGTTACAAGGTTTTGTTTCGTTATAAAAATTTAACTAGCTCGTGCTTGTTCTCCGAACCACCATTTTTATGATCACAAGGTGAAGGTTTACGCTTTGTATTTATATGGTCATTTCATGTTCATCATCTGAAGAGCATGTAAATAAGCGTGTCTGAAACGAGGTGGTGATCATTACTTACATGAATGGTGCTATAGTGATTTATTTATGAGTTTATGCTCTTTCTCTTTTCCTTTCAGCGTTATTTCAAAGGACTTATATGTACTGCATTATGGCCTATTTATTAGATACATCTGATTAGTGATTATCAATTAATTTGAATAAAAATGCCTTCTAATTGCCCCCTCGGTTGTCATCCCTTCGTAAACTCTTAAATAATTGCGAAAGCAGCAGATTCTCTGGCAACCTGCCTGGATCACCCGAGCTACTGATGTGACTGCCTGAGCTGCGTTATATTCGTGATGTTGATAAATATCTTACATTTTCAAGTACCAGAATTTTATATTGTTAGGAAAAAAACGAGTAAAACGCTTGTGACTGTCTGAGAGATGAGAATGGCAGTCATTACATGAAGGGTAAATTATAATAAAACATCCTCATTGATGTGCAATTTAGTAATTTACCTTTAAAGTATGTTACAATTTAAATTGATAATTCAGAATTCACAATAAATTAAGGGGTCTATATGTATGTTTTTATGAAAGATAGGGAACTATATTTTTTGTGTAGAAATTATTTTTTGCTTTTGAAAAACAGTACCAGAGTAATCGCATACTGATAGGCCAAAGAAAAAACGAGCTACCTGCCAATGGGGTAGAAACTCCTCGTAGCGCTTGTGCTCTTCAATTCTTAATATAAGATAAGGAGATGGTATACTTACGAATGACTATTGAACTCTAGTTGATAAATATTTATTAATTATTTTTTTATAATAAATATTATAGGTCCATTAAATATAATTAACAAGCTAATAAATATTCTATTTTAAATTTAATTTTTATTTATTATTAATATAAATTTTTTATATATTATTATTTAATTATATATTGTCAAATTAATAAAAAAAATTAATTATTATAATAATTATCTAAATTTCTTTTAATTATTTTAATTATTTAACAACACACAATTAAATAATTACACTAACAATAAATAAAAATTAAAACCATTTCATAATTCATAACTTA
Organism: Styphnolobium japonicum; assembly: GCA_023212625.1. Lineage (NCBI taxonomy): Eukaryota > Viridiplantae > Streptophyta > Magnoliopsida > Fabales > Fabaceae > Styphnolobium > Styphnolobium japonicum. Next base: position 28,986,581 of record JALBWW010000006.1, read on the forward strand.
CTTTGGATACCGTATTGGTGACGGTTACCGGAGTAATTACTGTATATTATTATTGGCCCCGAGGATGCTGAATTAACACAGCAAATGCCAAATGCTCTTCTGTTCAAGAAACCACAGGATTGGTGAACACCATTATGTCTTGTAGCGTCAATCACTTCACTGGTCACTTCGGTTTCATATTCAATTCCCCGGAACTCGAGCCCCAATTAGGCTCTGGGTTTAGTAATTAAGTTTGCCATTCCAAGACTGTGCTGACGATTCGCCCAACGCTGTTGGTGTCAATGAGCCAACTAATTTATACATTTTTTTTTCTGAGCCTTAAAAAATGGAAAAATAGTCAGTTTGCCCCTTCTAGATAGGGCGATATTATTTGGTCATGTTATCATTTCGAATTTGTCATTTTTCTTCCCTATAATTAGTTTAATTAGTATTTTGTCTCCTGACATTTTATTATTAGTATATTTGTTAACTCTGTGTTTTACCGTTTTTTATAACTATACTAATTAAGAAAGTATTACTCATAGAAAAAATAAGAAAATATTTATTTATATTAAATTTGTTAAATTAGTAAGTTTATACATCTAAGACAAGTCTAATTTGCAAAGTTAATATTTTCTTTTGATCTATACAGTTTACTTGCCAATTGCCATCACAATATCAACTTCCTAATTCATTTTTTTTCACATATGAGGTTTCAGGGAGTTAAATGAATTTCAAATAAAAACGAAGATAAATAAATAATATAAATAAGTACTACAATATGAGTTATTAAAGCGATAGCTTTCGGAACAGAACCAAAACCTATATTTGCATGAATAAGATGAGTCTACAAACAATTGTTTTTTACTTTCACTAATAGTGTTTTTCTTAAGAAAAAAGAACATTCCCAACTTTTTGTGTAAGATCCTTAATTTTCACCAGAGGATAAAATTGTTTTTCTGAGGATGCAACAATCTATAATAGAAGATATTCTAGCTTAGTTAAAGTTAATGAATTTATAGTCCAAGTTAGCATAAATAAATCACATATAAAAGCTAATAAAACTAACCACACGAGCTAAAGTGAAAAATAGGAAAGTATATGGTGAAAAGTGAAAATTTTAAAACTACAAGATGAAAAAGTGATATTACCATTTACCCCAATCCGGATAATGATGACCGAATTTAATCCTATTAATAATTTGTACTTGGTTGCTATAAAGTGCATTTTATCTTAGTTGTAGCAACTAGCAACTAGCAACTAGCAACACGCAAAGAGCATTTTCATTTTTCAGTGTGCGTTTCTGTTGATAGTAGAAGTGTAAAACAACAGCTTCTTGTACCAAAAAAAAATCAGCTTCTGTAGTGGGTTTAGGATTATGTAAATTTCTGTGGCTTCCGGTTTTGAGCGCTTCAGCTTCTTGAACTATTAAAGGTTACTCTATTTTGGTATCTGATTTTGCTGTCGTTTTCATTTGAAATGGGAGGACAAACCTGTGAAAGCTGCAGATCGTGGGTGGACGACATTTACTGGACCCATTTTCAATTCCTCCATTTCGCCCAGTTTCTCCGTAGTGGTTATGATCAACACCTTGTAAATCTTCTCTTATCTTTTCTCTATCCTTCAAGTAAACAATCACAGTTCTGAAATAAACTCTTATAAAGGGATGAACTTTGCAAATTTGAGTGCATGCACTTCATCTCCATATTTTCTTCTCATTCCCCTCATGATATAATTTTTTATTTGCCTTTTCCTTTTTACCCTTTCCTTTTATTTTCTTCGCATTTCTTTAAAACATGTCAAATTAGTAAATTAGCCTTTCTTTTTTTTCTTTTCATCTTTTTTACAATTCCTTTACCTTTATCCTTTTTTTTCTTCATACTTTAGAGTTTAAAGTTATGAGCTTGAGATCATCTGTTATAATTCATGGCTTTTATTTCTTCCCAATTGTTATATGATACTCATTTTTAAATAAGGACTTAGAATTTGAAACCTGAATACTTCTCATAAGTAGCCGCTGTTCTGCTAAATGTTGCACTTTGAGACACTTTGTTTTTGCTATGGAAGAGACATGGTGTTTCCAAAGGGCTAATTTTTGAGCATGCATTATAATAGAGGAAACATGCATGTACATTGTAGGTTCCGCCCATGCATGCATTGTAGATATTTCTTTAGCGAGGGGAAAAGGGACGGAAAGGAAAAGAAAAGAAAGTGGTTGTAATGTGGTTGTTTTTGGCTTATTATTCTAGTCCTTGTATTGCAATCACTAGCTATACTTGGGATGTCTATTCTAGTTGCTGCTTCTCAATCAAGTGCTTATGATCAGAGAGATATATTATACCAACATATTCTATTCTATCTCAAGAAATTTAAATTTTGAGTATATAATGCAGGCACTTCCCAAAACATTTGCGGATAATTTAAAAAAGAAGTTGCCGGAAAATGTGGCGCTTAGAGGTCCTGGTGGTGTTGTGTGGAATATAGGGTTGACAACTAGAGATGACACCTTGTACTTCACTCATGGTTGGCAACAATTTATCAAAGATCACTCTTTGGAAGAGAATGATTTCCTGGTCTTTAAGTACAATGGTGAATCACAATTTGATGTTTTAATATTTGATGGGGAGAGCTTCTGTGAGAAGGCAGCTTCTTATTTTGTTCGAAAATGTGGGCATACTGAACAGGGGAGTGGATGTTTGAAAAAGAGAAAAGACACAGATAAATCTTTGGAAGAAGTTAATATCCCTTCTAATGCTGGTGTTGAATGTGCTTCACCTGAGAAATCTGTGCATGGTGACAGTGTGCCAGCAGCTGTCCCCTTGGAACCTCCTAGTACAAAGACTTTTAATGCTGGTGTTGAATGTGCCTCCCCTGAGCAATTTATGGATATTGATGGTGTCACAGTGCCAGCTGCAGTTCCCTCCCAAACTACCGGTAAAAGGATCAGGAAGCTAGTTTCTGCTGTAACTGTTAACCACGTCCAGGCTAAACGGAGAGGAAGACCACCAAAAGTATCTAATGCTCGTGAGGGAGTAGTTAACTGGGTGCCTGGTAACATTTTTATTCATCAGCAAAGGAAAGAAAATTTATTTTACTGCTGTTTTGTAGACATATTTTATCTTCAAAAACTTTGACTGTGCGAAATTTCTTAATGTGACTTTTACTGCAAAGTATCAGTACTAATGATCCACAACATTTTCAAAGTAGTCCAAATACACGTATATAAGTGATTGGAAAAGGTGGGGGCAGAATGTGTGAAGTGTGTGGGTACTGGGCCAGCATTACTTTAGGAGTCCCCAAATTAATTTTAGACCCCAAAAGCAGAAGAAACTTGGTGATACAAATAATAATCGCAATAATATAATAGTAATTATATAAGACACAACAAGCTTGTGTAGGGAGAGACTTTTAGGTTGACCGAGTCTACCGAGCCTAGTGGGCTATTCAGATTAGTTATATGCAATGAACTATACAACAAATATGGACTGATTGGTCTTGAGCTTGGGCATTGATTTGATTGATAGTCAGGCATCATTGCCTGTATTGTGTGTTCTAGTCCAACGTTGTGACACTTACTGGAGTTTTATAGTTAAGACACTTGGTCTTCCCAGTTAGGAAAAATAATAATAATAATAATAATAATAATAATAATAAATAGCTACTCTTCTTTCTTGAGAAATAAATTCTTTGCAAATACTTGTATTTCTGTTTGAATCAATATTTGGGCTGTATGTTGATATGGTACCAATACCTTATTATGGTCCTCCCGATATTAGTAGATTCTGAACCTGCTGCATCTGTGGGTAGAAGTGGGACATATGAATTATATACTTCAAATAGAAGGCATGTCACACAAAATGAGATAAACAATGCCCTCCAGTTGGCCCAGGCAGCATGTACCAACGACAGCTTGATCGTAGTTATGCGACCCACACATGTATATAAGAGATTCTACGTGGTAAACAGTTGCCTGCCAATCTTTCTTTTGAAAACCTAAGCTATAATCTTAATATATTATGCTAAAAGCCTTATTATGAAAATCCTGAACTTTCTGCAGTTGCCTATTCATTTTAGTCATTGATACTAATTGTATTCTTTATTTGGTGACTAGTCAATCGCTAATAAGTGGATAACAGAACATCTGTCTCCCCGATCTCAAGATTTGATATTACGCATGGGTACTAGTGAATGGCATGCTAGATACAGCTACCATCGTGTTCGTCATACTGGAGGACTTGCTGGAGGGTGGAGACATTTTGCCCTGGATAATAACCTGGAAGAGTATGATGTGTGTGTGTTTAAACCAGCAGGTCAGATGAACAATATATTGATTATGGATGTGAGCATATTCAGAGTTATTGAGGAGGTTGCTCCTCTGAGTAAGGTGAATTCTGCAGGAAAAAGGGGTAGGAAAAAAGTAATCAGGGCCATCCAGACATAAGACATTTTGTGTGGCGCATTTCTATTGTCTGAGGAAGTTTCAATGTGTTTATCTTTGGAATGTAATGCAAGTTAACAGTTGTCTTATGGACACAGACCATGTTCATCTTTTTTGTGTATAGTCTGGATATTATGTTGGATTGTTTGACTTTATCCATCATCTAGAAGGGTTTAATTTACTGTGTATACTCTCTTGCAGCTGATTGACCTTCTTAGGTTCAAATCTGAAAAATGATTAGCTATCTGTAGAATTTTGCAAAATTGAACTGCAACATAAAATTTCGAAAGACAGAATTGGGGTTCATGAGAATTCATCAAGATGTGGTTTGTTTTTCTTGAAGTATAGCTTGAATATATAAAATTACAATAAAAAGTTGAGTTAATTTGATTACTACTGTGGTGTATTATTACTATTATTTTTATTTAGGAGGGCGTAAAATTTTTAAAAATTTAGCAAGTGAATTCAGAAATAGCTGAGGTGGTGCAACTCGTAGTGGTGGTGTACCATCTCATTTGTAGCATCTAATACAACGATTGTCATTCCTGGCTAGTCAACCAACCAGAGTCTCTGTCACTTTATCCAAATAAATGCTCAGTGTCTGAGTACAACCGTGCCATTTGATCTTTGAAAATTTTCCATTTGGATTAGTGTGGTTCGAGAGATTTATAGTTTCACTCCTCAAGTTTGATTGATAGTTAATTGTTCCTGGGTAAGGAATAAGGATA